>OW121787.1:13970794-16470794 GCA_933228815.1 Machimus atricapillus
TTTGTGCCCAGGAAGTAGAAGTCGACAAGATTAATGAGCATTTGGACGTTTGCCTTAAGTGATCCCCCGAGGCTTCTTTATTTTACATATATTATATTTTCGTTTTATGAAATAAATTATGTTTCCTTAGCCATCGTTTATTTCTATCATACTAATAATAATTATAATAATCCATACTGGGGACTTACTCTGAAATTTTAATCTTTTACATTCGTACATTGTGCAAAAATATTTTTTGTAAATGAAACTTGAAAGATATATATTTATGAATATTTAAAACTGCGTCAATTACAATTTTTAGATTTTTGATTAAAATCAAAATTAAGTAGATCACTATTAAAAGAGTATACAAATTTGGTTAAAGAAAGAATTCATTGATAGAATTGAGAACAGTATGTACATATATTTTTTCAAAATGAATTTTGATTTTTTATGCTGTGCAATGCGGAGTTTTTCAAATTCGCAAATGTTTTTCAGAAACTCGGAAAGATGATAGTAAAAGAAAAAGGTTTTGTTTACTAAAATTTTATGAAAAAGACGCAAACATTTCAGCAGGATATTGAATTCAAAAATATGTGTGTACCGTCTCCCACTGCTCACCTAAAGTTGTGCTCGTTTGCTTTTGACTTACTTTGCTGAGTCGTTAACGTTCCACAGAGGAAGTTCCACACCATCGTACAATGGATTGTAGGAAGGTTAACCCAACATTTTTAGCATCATCAAATCGGATAATTAAATATTGCTGCAGATGCTTTTTTTTTGTTTTTTTTTATGAGCTTTGCGAGTATCCTTCAACTAATAAAACCGAAATACATATGTAATATTATTTTTTTTCGAAGAAACCAAAATCGGACACCCTACAGCTAGGAAGAAGATAGTCCTACAAACTACCAATAGACGTCTTCATAAATTCTATTTGTATTTGGGGATCCAACAATGCCAGTGCTAAGAGTTAATTTAATTACGGAAGTAATTAATTCAATTAATTCTTTTAAATATCCAGGATGTTACATTGTGCACTAAAAAATTGTTTGCTGGGGTTTATTTGCTTTTACCCATACACTTTAATTAAAACATGTTATTATCCTCCAAAAACCCAGTCCTAGACGCAAAAATTAAAAATTTTGTTTTTTCGCCTATTGGTTTTTATGATTTTTTAGTAGCTGCATAGACGAAAAATTGTAAAAGTTAATAAAGAAGGCTATTTAACTTCGGTTTTTTTGCTTTACTCTAATTAAAACACGTCATTTAACACCAAAAAACCCAGCCCTCTAGGCACAGAAATTAAAAATTTCGTTTTTTCGCCTATTGATTTTTATGATTTGGGCAGCATATACATGAAGATGATGATTAGACACACTTTTGCTGAGGCAACCTAATACTGTTGGTTAGGGAATAAAAAAACCTTTCATTTAAAAATAAAATTAATTAAATAACTGATGAGGGTATATTAACATCGCTTGCTTACCTGTTTAAACCTGGCAACCTCACAGTTGAGCCACGGGGAAAGTAGGCAACCCCTATTTTTCCAATTCCTTGTGCCATGTTCTCTTAGCTAGTGCTCGATTTTTATAAATAACAAATCAGGGAAGTTGATCAAAAAAAGTTGGTTAAAATTTATCTTAATTAACAGCATCAGTACGCGATTTAGCTAGGCAACCCATTTGCAATTTATTAATGTGTATATTATCTAATATATAATCTTTGTCATCATCAACGGATGAGGGAATATATTTTTTATCCGGGATCTGGCACTAGTAGACTTTTATCCTTATCACACTTTTTGGCCCTAGGATTTTTCAGAATTTGGTTTCATTGGTTGATTGCTTATTTGAGACTAAAAGGCAAATATTAAGTTACTTCTGGAAAAAATGGGACTTTTATTTCTAATTGGCCCAAGCTGCTTGCTTATAGGTAAAATAAAATCAAGGTGTCCCGTGAAAATTTCCAAAAAATATTTATTTCTAGTGATTTATTTCATTGATATTAATTTTGATATTTTCTCCAGTATTTTTTTTTTATATTCCGCAAAACCCAATCGCCCAGGATCAGGACTCTGGAAGCTGAAATTTAACATTGGAATTATCCGAGAAACTTTCATCTGCATTAAGAAAACCAAAAAGAAAAATGTTAAAATTAGTATTAAAATTGCATAAATATTAATTTTGTGCAAGGCCAGCTTAATAAATTGTTTCTTTATTTGTATGCAACAGCTTAGCCAGTAGTCGTTTAAAATTTTTAAATTTCTTCATCCGCATTGTAAATAATTTTTACAAACTTACAAACGTTTAAAATAAACATTTAACACAATCTGCAATTTTTTATTTACCGCCCCTTCCTTCTCCGTTCCAACAGGAACACATTTTCTTTGTTTAGCTCCACCCCCCCTGGAGAACCAGAAAAGAAAAATTTTGCCCCGAAGCATTTTCTGGGCGCTTGTTGGTTACAAAATCCCAGAAATCGAGAATAGAAGGGAAAATGAAACAAATTTTTAATTCAAAATATTTATTGGCCATATTTCTGGTGTGTTTTGTTTCAACAATTAGTCTAAATATATATTTTTAATGGCCTGAAACAGGATTTAGCACGTTTTGGTCAAGTGCAGTATTTGAACAAATTATGTAAAAATATGATTTTATAAAAGTTCAGCTTTAAAGAAGTTTCTAAATTATTTTTTCAAGCTGGATTTCTCGGAAAGTATACATTTAACTAAACTACAGAACAGGGAAGCCGTTAGGTAGGCCGCACACTGAGTATTCAAATGCGGTACGCATGCAGTTTTCTTGCATCATAGAGGCATCATATAAGCAGCGCACTTGTATTCAAATGAGCATCCGCACATTGAAACTGCACGCTAGCTGCATGTATAAATCATGCAATCGTCAAGAATTATTCATGCTGTATAGAGCTGAACATGCTCAGCTTGGATAATGCATTTTAGTCATTCATAGGATTTTGTAGCAAAGGATTTCAAAGAATTTCATAGCAAACCATGCACATTCTTATTTACAAATTAATTTCAGTAATCGTATACCATTTTACGAAATAATTTCTCAAGGTTTATCCATATTCGTTTCTTTTTTTCATTTTTAAAAGCTTATAAGCTGCAGCAAGTACTACCCAATCATCCGATTCTGAAGATAACATATTTAATTAACAAATTTATTTAAAAAAAAAACGCACTTTGGTTTTGGGTCTCGGTAGTTTAAAGTTTCCCTTCCAGCTGCTATGTATAGATGATGTACATATGAAGTCCCAATGTGCAACTTCACATGCATCATTCAAATGCTTTATGAATGAAGCACAAAAATGCATTGCATGCGTACTGCATTTGAATACTCAGTGTGCGGCCTGCCTTAAGCAGCACAACGCTCAATCAAGACGAAAAAAATCTTGTACAACATTCACATTTTATTTTAATCGGTATTAACCGCATTATTATTATTATTTTCTTTACTGTATTTCTTGTTAAAAAAATTCATAAAGTTGCCTTAAGTTGTAGGTCTGCTGAGAAACAATCGACTTTTCTATCATAGAAACCATAAAATTTCTTCGGCACCAAATTTGATTTGATGGAGACGTATTTCCAGCCAAGCAGGACATCGCACAGCCAACAAAACAGAGGTTGTCCCGAGTACCTGCTTTAAAATCTAAAAAGAGTTTCAGAACCTATACAAAAATATTAAAATGAATTAAAGAAACTTACCCAGGAAACCAACTAAAATCTGTTGAGGGTGTTCCTACAAAGTAAACCGCGTCCTTTAACACATTGCAAACAGTATTTATCTCAGGTATGAGGTTATCATCTGCGATATCATAAAAATTAGCATTTACTACATTTTCATACTATAGTTACTTACTAGGATCACACTAGTTTCATTGCACACCGTGTTTTGAATTCGCTAACAAACAACTACAATTCGCTACTTTGTTTCTACAGCGATGGCAATAATAAAATCTTTCCTGTAATAAATTTGTATTTGAATTTAAAATATAAATCAAATAATGAATTGACAAGAAGTTATTCGAAGTTGAATTGATTGATGGAAATACGATAGTCAGGCAATATTTTTGTCAGTTTTGGAAATGTTGTTTTATATTTGTTCATGGTTTTTGTGTCTCAAAATTTGTCATAAAAAATTAATTGCTACTTATTTATTGCATATTAATAATTATCTATCTAAGTTTGCAAAATAATTAATTTTAAAAACAGAAAATCGTTTAAATTCTTACTTGTTCTAAATATTTTCCAATTATCTGCATTCGAATATTTATAGAATCAATTTGAAATATTTTGATCCTTTCATTCTCATCGAAAATTAAGTTTCGAGCAAACCAAAACGATAGCAGGGTATAATCTGTCGGCATTAAATCAATTTTACACTTTGGGAAACATTTCTTAGCTCGTTCTATAACAGAAGTTAAGTTATACTGATCAAAAACAAACTTAGGACAGACAGTTGTCGAAGCCTGCCATCTTCGAAACTTCTCCGACATTGAATCAATATCACGGAAACGATTTAAACTTCCCATGTTACATGATGAAAGCGGATCAGGCAACAAGATCTCTGGTAGAATCCTTACATTTTCGTGGATTTGTCTAGAAAATTAAAATAATATACACATTTTGTAGAATCCTAAAAACGTAAAACCGATAATTTACCCAAGCCACCGTAGTATGAGAAGACCGTTAAAACTGCAAGAGAATTGAATTAATATCGACTAAAGTAATAACCGAAACGTAAACTTACTTTGGGTTGTCCTTTTTCGAAATAACGAATCTTTGAAGACATCTACACTCAAAGACAAGATTGCCAATCTCACTGCGTCTCAATTCGTAAATATGGCAAATAACTCCATAAATGTCCGCCTTAAAAGTCTCTTGCTTTTGTGGGAAAATCAGTCCGAAGAGCATATTTTCATCCGCGAAGGCCGCATTATTATAAAAGTACTCAGGTGTGATATAGGAGAACGTCTCCCCAGGGAACAATATCGAGTGGTGTGCCATTATAAAGATCCGATACATCTTTCCAACCTCAAAGACTGCCTGGTCCATTCTGCCCCGTGTACGAATAGCTTGGGATAATCTCTCGTAATCGTTCAATGCGTCCTCAACCTCCTCCTCAGTCTCTTCCTCTTCACCAAGTATTTGCATCCACTCTTCATCTAGAAATTAACATTTTAACAAATATTGATTGTAATATAATTAATTCCTACTAATATTATAAATCTGAACAATGTGAATAACATATAATACTTTTTATCCCGAAAAAATTTATACACATGTAATTCCTGGTAGTTCCTGAGTGGAGAGGAAGTAGGACAATAAAGTCAAACGTTATTGGCAACATTGAGAATTCTTCAGTAATGTTTTATGTTACCTTTGATTTCAGTTAGTTTTTCCCGCACATAATGTTAAAACAATTTGACTACATTTTTTTAATCGAATATTATAACACTTTGAGCGAAAAAGGTATTTTAAGTCAATAATTATGGAAATGATTTTATGAAATTTTTAGAAATATGTATTTTAGAAGCGGTTTCTATAAGCTATTTTCGATTCGATTGGAAGACCATAGACACACTATCATGGGCATGAGTCAAATTCATGAGCCTGAAAATTTGTAGTATTTTCCTTTTGGATCTTCGGTTTTTGGTTGAAGTTTTATTGCAAACTGTGAAAACCTCGCAATAGAACGAAGATTCCTCCAATTTAAATGACCAAGGATAAAATTCGAGTTTGGGAATGTCACCCCAGGGCCCTGCAACTCTATTTCAATTATCCCTGGGTTTGTCAATTTTTGAGAAAACAAAAACTTAATACTTTCTGCGGGCCCCATTGACCCTGGTGAATGACATCAAACTCTTGCTCGATACTACGTGAGAATGAGCGAGACAAACAATAGCAAAAAGGCGAATTTAAAAAAAAAAGCAAAGAGCCTTCTTCAGAGTTTTAACAATTTTTAATTATTTCATATATGATAAAAGCTTTTTAGCAAAAAATTAAACAGACGAAAAAAGACCTGAAAAGGGAAAAATAAAATAAACTTCTTTAGGGCGTGTGCAAACTCAGCTTTTCGAATACTTTTCCTTTTCGAACATTTTTCGGTATATTTAAAATTGAAAACAAACAATCAACGAAGATCATTCAAGTACTCAAAATTAGTTACTTACATTAGTTTAGAAGCTCAGTTATTAAGACTAAAAAGGTTTATTCTTTTTTCACTTTTCAATTCCTTTTTCGTCGGTTTAATTTTTTGTTAAAAAGTTTTTATTTTTCATTTTTCAGTTTCTTTGTTTTTTAAAAATCAAGGAGCCGCGGGAGTACTCACCGTCCATCGCTACTTTTTCAACTCCACCGAACTACAATTAAACAACACTCGCGGCAACGGCCGCCCAGCAGGATTAACTGAAATGTCAAATTAAATTTTACAAAATTGCTTCGTTGTAGCGGCTCCTGAATTTAGTACACTCACACTTAGGTACGTAGTTGTGTCTGTCGCATTCACTCAACTTTTGGAAGATAGGGAATCTTATCGCCGTCTCACCCACTCACTGTACTTTTTGGAATTCAAGGAGTCAAGCTGAATGTTTCGACACTTCTTATTCTGCCGATTGTTCTTTAGCCTGTTTCAGTCGCGCGATCTGCAGAATGTCAACAGAAATTTAAAATTTTTTGCTTTTGGTTTGGTTGCTGCGATTTCTGGGCGCCTGTTTAGTCCAGTCATTTTAGGTTTTACCTGCGGAAAAATTCCTAGTGAGCTGAATTTTTGTATACACCTTTATTACGGCGTTGTAATGAAGATGTGAAAAATCGACATTAATATCGTGCCGGCTAAAAAAGTTATAAAGGTCAAAAGGTCACGAAAATCAGGTTTTTCGCAAATATCTCGCGACCTATTGCTCGGAGGTCAATAGAGGTCATTATAAAAATTGTTTGTCGTGAAATTATCTACAAAAAATGCCTGTTGCATTTTTCTGTAAAATTAACCGTTTTCGGAGTAGAGCGTTGAGAAAGCGACTAGAATGCACTCACATACGGTATTGTATACCGTACACCAAGGCGTTAACTCTATTGCTTTTTATTCATGTTTGTAAAGTGTCTTAAAAACTTCTATCTGATACTTGGGCGTTTTGTGAAAAATATACTTATATTATAGAGGTTTGGGAACTTCCAAGATTCCTTTACACATAACCAAAAAAGAGCTTGATTGAAACGACTCTTTTTTTTTGTATTCACTTTTATTTTTGTTTCACCTTAACATTTTTTAATTTTGCGTAATTAAAACCAAGTACAAAATTATTAACAAAAGAAACGAGTTTGTGTGATAATCGCATCTATTTTATTGTTATTTTATATTTTCACAATTAAGAGGTACCTAATCCAAACTGAATCGAAATTTTCATATTTTTTTAAAATATTTTGTTTTTGATAATTTAACATGGAAACAATTAATGTTTCCACCGAACTCCTGTAAAAAATTCTAGACGAGTGTTGAAAATAAGGAAAATGTTACTTTTTTTCGACTTTTCATTTTAATAGGAAAATGCGTGCTTGTCACCCTTGATTAAATGGGAAAATGATATTTACCTTTAAATTCGTTAATTTCAAAGATTCTTGAAACATTTTTTATAATGAAAAGGTCGAAATGGTGGGATTAAGAACAGTACCTGTCAAAAAAATAATTTTTTTTTTCAAAACCCTTTAGTTCCGCTCCATTTAATAAGAAAAAAAATTCACAAAATTCATCCAAATTACAAATGGTGTGGCATTCAATCATGAACAAAGAGTCGAATATATAGATACAAACAAGATGAATTTAAAAACGACAATTTTTTTACAAAAATTTAGTAGGAAAATCCAAATCAAAATTGGTAAATTTTCCGTTAAACTTCTTTCCATTTTCTGGTTTTGAGTACAGTTTAAAACAGAACATATGCACATAAGCGTATAATATAAAAACAAAAAACGTTAGCTAATTGGGGGAAAACGAGTAAAACGCAACGTTAGTCAATAATAATAACTTTATTTACCAACCTTAAATGAAACAAATAAATAAAACAATAATACGGGGACATTTATTGTACAATTGCGAATTACACGAGGAGAGGTCGGGCGATACAAAATGCCGGTCAACTTAAAATATCTCCATAATTCTATGTAGAAAATAAAACAATAAAAATAAGTATTCGCTAGAAAGTCGTTAAGAGCTACGTTGTCTGATATGGGAAGGGGGGTTGGACTGTGGAGGGGGAATATTTACAGGGTGGTAAGCAAGGTCACAGACATTTAGAAGACGATATAAATACAAATATAAACACCGTGTGATCTTTAAAGTATTTGAGTGGAAAAACTCTTTTAGATTTGTTCTTTGCTGGGCATTTTCAGCCCGGTTCCTCTTTATCCCGGCTTATGACTGGGTCTCATGTGAGGGCTGATCCTCGCCGACGACGACAATTTGAGGATTAGAGAGGGTTCCGTAAAGACATAAAAAACGGCACGACATTGAGGACAAGGTAAAGAGATTAAGGATATACAAATTACAGGACATCGTAAAAAACTTGTGGAATGTCGTAAATTTCTCAAAAAAACGTATCAAAGCTAGTCGTAGAAGTTTTAGAGATATACTCGTTTCGCAGTGACACTCTACATTCCGGATTCCGCTATTCCTTCATCATCTGGAAAGGAAAAAATAGTTTAGACTATATTTTTTTTATAATTGTTATTTTTAGAACTGTCTTGGATTAGTAGCTCCCACTTTCAGTTTTTTACTTTTTTTAGATTTAAGATTTCGCTAACAACCAAAGGAACTACATATGTACATGAAACGGCACAAAATAGAATGACCACACTGTTCTTTAGAAGTTGGTAAAATAGTTGACCATAATCTTAGTGACAAATATTGAAACCCTATCATATCAATATTAATGTTTCTTGTATATTTTGTGATTTTATTTAATTTGAGTAAATGCTTTAGTGGTTTCTTTTCCCACAATGCACATACATACATACATATGTATATGTGTTTATATATTTTAGGTGCAAAAAAAAAATCAGTATTTGAATCGTGGACGATTGAAATAATCCTATTTATAGAAGCGTGATTTATGCCCACCAAAGCGAGTAAAATCACAAAAATTTAGTTGTCCTTATTTATTTTCTAAAATGCGAAACTCATCCATATATGCATATTATATTGTATTTGTTTCATATTTTTCATAATTTTTTGAATCTTTCAAATTTCAAATTTGTTTACAATAAAAAGGTTCTACGAAACAGGCGAGCATAAATAAATTATTTCATTAAAAATCGCTTCTTAGTCTAGCTAGTTATATGTATATTCGTTTTTCAGTAATATTTTACCTAAGTTCATTTAAAACTAAATTTAGTCGTGATTGTTGTTCTAATATATTCAATTAGTAGTAAACTTTATATATTTTTTATTAGGTTTTATTTATCCTTGTTGTGAAATCGTTCAAGTTTATTGACCCATTTGTGATTGCTTGAATGAACTGAACTTAAATCTGTTGAAACCAAATACTTTGGTACCATTGAGCTGGTCTAACGATAGAGCCGAAAGGTGGTCACCGTTTATAATTCTTTACTTTAATAAGATATTATCGAATCTTATATTTTTTAATTTAACATACAAAAATATGTTCTTTTCTTTAATTACTTAACTATTAATTTTTGCAACTCACTTAGGCATGGAGCGTTATTTTGGAGCATTCTTAATGTCGACAGAAAAGATAAGGATACCGATTACATGTTTCTCTTGCATTTTTCTAATGAAGAGATGATAACACTTTTAAGCTTAGCTTCATAAATTAGAATATACAAGATTTCAGGAAAGCTTTGGATCATTAAAATTGAAATATTTTTCAGGAAGTTATAACTGCTCAGGAATTTGAATAAATTTTAAATTTTTGGATTATTTCTTAATAGTTCTTATGTAATTACTATTATGAACATTAGAACACGATTAAAACTAGTTTGAAAATGTCTTAAAACCTCAACAGCTACGATACTTATACAGGGTGGCCCAAAAGTTTCTCCCTACGTACTGGAGACAATGCCTCATCCTTTTCTCATATACCACGCCCATTCCTAATTCCTCAGAAAAAATGCCCAAGCTGAGGTGAAGTATCAAACCTACTGATATCATACAAATCATTTTGTGTTCAACCGCAGAAGAAACTAGAGAATTCTAACCAATTAAATAGCTATCATTAAAAGCCATTAAAAACAAAAAAAGGAAGTTTTCCCTGTGTCCAGATAAAGGTTTAAAACCTCTTTAACGATAATTGCTTTTTATGACTCAGTTTGTGACCTCTATAGGAAACTACTGCCATATTTTTATTGCACCAGTCGACAAGGATCCTTTTTTCTTGGCTTAACAAAGGTAGGCTACAATTTTTACGGCAATTTTTGACCAAGGTTTTTTGTGACAGCTTTGGTCACCGCGTTTTGGAGTGTTTAGAAAACAATGGTAGACATACGCACTATTAGCTCTTAGAAACATAATGCTTATCCTGTTGGCGTAGTAAATAAATTTAAATACTTCAAAAATTCTTTTTGGTTTAGTTTTTATGATGAAAAGTTTAGGGGGAGAAACTTTTGGGCCACCCTGTACATATTTGTATAATATCAATTAGTACCTGGATGAGCGACCTTTGCTCGGAAGAGTTAAACCCCATTTACACGTCCGAACTTTTTTCACTTGAAATGGGAGGGCAGAAAATTTTAAGTATTTTTTTTTTTTTAAGTATTGAAAAGATAATACAAAACCACGTATGTATTATACACTTTTTTTGTGCTTCAAACGGGGTTTCATTTGAAATACTACACGAGGGCCTGTGACAATCAGAAACTTTTTACTCGGCTGATAAAAATTCCAACAAGTCGAAGTGAAATTTTTACATTATCGTGGTAAGTTAAAATATCAGAATTTTACCTACACCTAGGAGATAGGTTAAATTTTAATGACTTTATATAGTTACTATCCCCCGAAATAATATAATTTTGTGATATTACTTATGGTTGAAGGTAGACAATGCTATAAAAGTATTAAATAACCAAATAAAAAAAAAATAAATTAATAAATAACCTTAAGGCCTTCATATTCTGTATATATAGAAAAGCAATAATTCTTCTAGGGCAGCGGAAACACTGTAGCTTCCATTACCAGAAAGCAAATATTTTTTTTAAAAATAGGCCAAAAAGCGAGCTGACAGAAATATCGTAGTGGTCCATAAAGAGAGTAATAGCAAAGATACCAAGTTATTTATATTTATTTTAAATAGTGTGATTCTATTGAACTTAATAACTTCGAAAAGAAGAAAAGAAGGGTTTAAAAATGTTTGCAGTTTAGGTACCCAACGAGTTTTAAACTTTTGAAAACAATTTATTTTGGACTTCAGCGGGACTAGCAAACAAATTAATTTCTTTGTTGTGCTCTAAAACATTCAATTTTAGGGCGTGTGCCAAACCGTCTAAATACTGGAATTAGCCGGCTAAATGTAGTACATTTTCATTTAGTAAATTTTCGAGCATGCTAATGCTTCTTCTTCTTTGGCTAATTGACTAAATTCTTATATTCGTGTTTACAAGGGTATTCGAATTCGGGTTGGTGAGGAAATCTAGAAACATTTAATTTCGAACACAAAATCCTGAAAGCAAAATACATAAAAGAAAAATTTTTAAGCACATAATGCCGAAAAACCTAAATCCCGAAAAAGGAAATATCGAAAATTATCGAAAAAGCCGAAAATACTTCAAAGTTGTTGTTACTCAATCCGCGCGCGCGCGGATTGAGTAACAACAACTTTGAAGTATTTTCGGCTTTTTCGACAATTATTCAATCAGGCTTGATTCAGTTTAAATTTAAGTCCTGAGTATATCATCTCAGATTTCGAAAAAGCTAGCATTGCAGCAGTTACATCTTACTTTCCCAACGTAAAATCTCGCGGTTGTCTGTTTCATTTTGGACAAATAATTTGGCGGAAAATTCAGTCAGAAGGATTTGCTTCTAAATATGGTAACAAAACGAAGGTATTATATACTACAAATTTACATGTAAGCATACTCATTATTCATTTTAAAGAATTTAGCTGAAAAGTTTAGCTTTTTTACATCCAAACGAAATTGAAGAGTATTATTTAGATTTAAAGAGGAGAACGTTCCAAAATTAATTTCCTTAAAAGCATTGCAATAAATATATTTTTGTCATAAAATGAAAGCTACCTATTTTATTTGAATTTTTTTTCAGGAATTTGTTTTTCGGCATTTTGTATTTTCTGTATTTAATTTTTTTTGTGTTCGGGATTTAAGCAAGTCAGCAAGTTTTCGTCCAAGTTCGGCAAGATCACACGAAGAGAATCGGAAAAGGAGGCAGCTGAGCAACATTGAAAAGGACGAAATAAAAACCAATAAAAAAATAAGAAAAGCAGCAACTCTTTTTGAAAAATTAATGTCGCAACAATTTAATATTGTAATCGACTCCGAATCTGATAGCGATTAGAAATAAAGCCTATAAATATAATTTTCCAATTAGAATTTTAATTTTACAATTTTAAGCCTTCTCTTGTAATTACAATTTAGCCAGCATTAGCCGGTTTGGAACACGCCCTTAATAGAAAATTACTAAAACAAGTGTTTGCCTTCAATGAGATTTCGTAAGACTATTTTTACTAAGCAGGTTTGATGCAAAATATTCTAGAAAATATGAGGTCAGTATGGTTAGTAAAGTGTTAATACCTGTAAAAATGTTTGCGCCATTTTTAGAAGAAGGGAAAATAAAAGTTAATTAAAGTAAGCAAATAGTTACCAACCCACAAAAGGATTAGCGTAAATCCCATCACCACCATTAACCTTGATAAGATCATCGGAGACGACAATGGTCAGATCGTCGTTCCGGTTGCCAAGCAATTGATCATAGCAACTGACGTCCGTACTGATGACATCAACATCCTCCTCATCGTCGTAGTCGTCCTTTTCCAAGCTGTTCCTGTGGCTGCTGCCCTGCATGGGGTTCGAATCTTCGTAGCTGCCACCCCCGCTGTCGTCGTTTGCGTTAATCGCCTCAAGATTTGAGGTAGTATCAAAATCCTCATCGTCATTGCGCCCATCGTAGCTACCATCGTTAAGACTATTTACTTGGATTATTTCGCCGCTACAGCTATTGGGTATATCACAAGAGGAAGAACTGTAAGTGATATGAGGCTGGTCATCCTCAGCATTTTTGATGTTTTGCTTATTATCAACCAGGACGATAACGACATTGTTGTTATCGTTCTGGTTGAGTTCTTGTCATCTCTCCGTTTTCCACTGGTTGGTTTGATCCTCCTCGACGGTGGGGGGTTGCTCGGCGCCTGGTGTGATGTCACCATTCGCCTTAACCAGATGTTGATCTGAAGTTGTGGATTATGTTTTAGCCCATCACCAACAACATTAAGTGCAGCGTGCAGGTGCACAGTGGCGCAGCGTCAGGTGTAAAGTTTAAATGTGAGAAAATTTTTTTTTTTAAATAATAAACTAGTTAAGGATGAAGCTATTGGAAAAGCGATAAAGCACCCTGTGTAGTTGATATTTACAGATTTTTGCTTATAATAGCATTAGGTGCGTTCAGTTGCGGATGAATAAACAACTTACCTTGTTTATTCACCCGCTTAAGCGTATAGGCAAAAAAAGTTAGTCACAGCTGCTGTTATCACCGCCAACCCAAAATTAGGCTTAGACGAAGAAGGGAGGATGACTTACCTTCATAGCCTTGATTGTCATGAATCTCGCGTGGAGGACTCACAACATTCTCCCTACCTTCTAGAACTGCCAGTAGACACTGATGAATGCAGATGTACTGCTGTTCCGTCTGGACCATCCATACTCGTTCTGTGTAAGAAAAATTATTAAAATTAGTTCCAAAACTGATTTTAGGTGATATTCTAGATAATGTACAGTTGGGAATCATAGTCGGGTAAGTCAAATTTTAATATTAATATGATATCTTAACAGGATGATGTTATGAATTTAACCTTAATTCAGTTTTTGAAGATTTGAAAAAATCCATTTTTTTTATATTATACATCGTCGTTTTATTGACGAAGTTTGGTCAGTAAGGGATAATTAAAAAATCTATAACGTTACACTTTACATAGTTTATTTCTGAACAGAAAATTCTGCTATTCTAGAAAATCGGTTTTAAAAAGATTTATTTAAGTGTATTTTGAATACGAATTCGTGTCGCATGTACACTCCGCGACACATGATTGTAGGCAGTCTCAAATATCGATTCTTCAATGGTGTGAAATTGTTTTCCGGACCCATAAATTTTTCTGGTAAGCCATCCCCAGAGATTTTCGATGATTTTGAGGTCTGGAGATAGTGATGGCCAATCCAAAAATGCAATATTTTCGTTCTCAAACCACCGTTTAACAACTCTGGCTGTATGAACTGCAGTGTGATCAAGTTGGAAAGTCCAATGTTGACCTTCCATCCTTTCAATTATTTTTAGTTTGGCGCTCCTTAGCACTTTTATGTAATCATTAGATGTGTGCCGTCCACTATAAAAATATGGTCGATTTGTCCATTGCAAGAAATGGATCCCCAAACCATGACAGCTCCTGCTCTGCTATGACGACGGGCTAGAAATTTCTCCTCCTTTCGTAAGTCATGAAAGTAGAACGCATATCCGTGTTCGAGCAAATTCAAGCCTTTTTTCGCTATGGTTCTGGGTTAATTGTGGATTTTTCTTCAGGCGGCAACGTTGTAGGGTTGGTGATCTTTTCGGTATGCGTTGCACCGTGCGAATACTGGCAGATCTTCCAACCTATTTGTGAATTTCCCTCAATGTCTTTGATGCATTTGAGGCTATTCGTAAGATCCTGCGCCTCTCAGATGACGTCGTTGCTCTTTTCGTCCTCCCTTGTTGTTGTTTCCCATAATTTTCGGGATCCTTAAGAAAGTTGTGAACTACTCCAGCACTTTCGTTGATCCTTCTACCAATTTCTCGATTGGAATGTCCTTTGTTCTTTTAGTTCCCTTATTTTTCCAATTTCCTCAAGAGTGAGTCTTTTTCCACTACCCATTTTATTCTATCCACTAGCTATTTACTTCTCAATACAATATGATTAAAGTTATACAGTTTGTTTCGCTCCGGATCACCAATAACTTCTGTGCCTACAATCAAGAGTCGCAGGTTTTTTAGCAATTTTCAGGTAAAAAATCTTTAAAAAAAATAACGCATCAGATGGACGGGAAAATCCCACAAAGTAATTAGCATTTACTTGTTCTATGTAATGAGGGGTATGCATTTTATTAGAATTCGTCATTACTTAAAATACCTGAGTATTTGGGACTGCCTACAATCATGTGTCGCGGAGTGTATGTATGTATATATATGTAGACGCATACGCATACGTATCTATTGTACCTAAGCGCGTTTTATTGAGAATCTTTTTGATCGGCATGATAACACGCTGCTCGCAGCTTTTACCCAAAGAATATCAGATAATTCGAAATGGCATTCTATAAACCTTCAAAATCCTAACCCATACGTAATTCCTAAAAAAAAATAGACCGAGAAGAATTGCTCTATAGACAAAGTAGTAAAGAATTACTAATTACCATTCGTTACGTAACATATAGGAACATTATGATTTAAATGCTCTGTGGTAAAATCAAATAAGAATGAAAGAGAGAAAAATATTTAACAAAAAATTTTGAAAAATAAATGTAGGGACAATTTCGTCTTTCCTAAAGATTTTATCTTTCTTAATTTATATCTACTTCTTTCTATTCAAATCTACAAATTCGTTTACCTATCGATACTGGGTGTCCCATTCAACTTCATAAATTGAAATAACTCGAAAAAAACACATCATACAAAAAAATTATCCAGACAAAAAATCAGTATCTTTAAGGGAGATTTTGGTCTGTCCTAAAATAATCCCTCCCACCTTCTGTAGGTCGATCGAAGACAAATTTTAAATTTGAAATGGAAAATCTAATTATTTATTGTGTATACATATTCTAGTTCTACGAGAGAAAATAAAAAACTTTTATCTGAAGACTTTTTGTTCAATTCGTTACGGAGAGTGCAGGGGTGGGTATTTTCTTAGCTGAAACAACGTTCCGGGGCGGTCGAATATCTCCCAAAATACACATCGGATCGAAAAAGGAAAAAACATGTGTCAAATATTTTTTGAAAAGCTATTCAATGACACCAATCTCGACCTCCACCCCCTTCTGCCGTAAAATCCGAATTCGCAACATTCCATTTCTCCATTCATCACCAAACGGCCTATCTACCTTTTGCCGCTTTTGGAAATAAGCTTTTTTGGACCTCCTGGACCTTCTTTCATTATTTTTCTTTGTCAAAAATAAGTTTTCAGTTTTGTAAAGGACCTCGCACAAAATGTATGGAAAAGGCCTTTCGGTGAAATGAGCTGAAATTTTGGGAGTTAGTTTTTGTGATGCTGATCAAAAGTCCCAATGGGCTGAAAGCTGCACAATGGCTACTTTTTCATTTTTAGCGGGTTGAGTTGCGAAAAATTGACAATGGGTCCACCTAGAAAATGCTTAATAAGTTTTTTCAGAGACACCCTACAATACTGGTTGGTAACGCATTGGAAAGCTGAGCCTACAAGCTTTCCAACGATACCACTCACGACCCAATCCATCAACAAACAAGCAGGAGAGACACCGTCAAATTTCGAAAATGGCAATTTCAAAGCCCAAAATTTGACCTTGACCCTTCATTTTTCCGATTTGAGAAAATGCTTCCCTGTCATGTAGCCTTTCTCAGGAAAAAAACCGCAATCCAATTCGACAGCACGTTCCGATACGATATGTAGCGATACCTATGACTTTCCCATTCACCGAATTAAATATGCATTTTGAAAAGACATGTATTAGGCACGCATTCATTAAATTTCAATAAAATTACTAAATTTTTTGATAATGTACCCCTAAAAACTTATCCACTTAGATAATTCATTAGTGAACACGACTAGGAACCGGAAGTAATAATAATAAGGATGAAGGGAACTTTATATGAAACATCGAATTTTTCAAACTTTATGACCGCAATATAACCATACAAATATTTATGTTCTTATAGTTCTCTTATATATATTTCAGTATCGGTACTGTTAAGCAAGTAATTTTATTGAATTTACATACCTTTCCGCATGGCCCATACAATTCCAAATATATCCACATAATCGGAGACTTGGATTTGTTGAAGAATACGATCCAAAGTGATGAAAGTTCCCGATCGGCCCACTCCAGCACTACAGTGGACCACAATAGGTCTTTGATCCGGACCCACACGCTCCCGGAAGGCTCTTACAAACCTGGCTAAAGTTTGTGGTGGATTTGGCACACCGAAATCAGGCCATGTTGTGAAGTGGAAGTGTCGGATGATCCGTTGTTCATTTCCCTAAAATTGAACTTAGTTACAGAAAGATCAAAATAAGTACAATGAATAATTTCTTACTCTACACATCATGAACTCTGTAATGACCCAGTCAGGGTAGTGACTGTCGTTGAGTATTTGCACTTTAATATCACCGTAGAATACTGGTACTGTGTCATGGGGCCAGTAGTGATCACATTTTTCGCGCCCCTTTTCGAAGCACCGTGTCAACATAACGATCGCTCGAGAATTGCTCTCCCAGCACATCCTCCAGAAGTCATCTCGGGTGGAATGCAGGGGTCCCTGAGTTACTATGAATTCTCGAGGGGAGTTGTGTCCAGGGACATAGTTGGCATTAATATAGTCCGATCCCTCGTCATCGTCCACCGGTTGCAGTTTGAACCGTGAATGATCGTAGGGCAGGATATTTGTAAATCTGTTCTTAGGCCTATTGCACGGAAGATCCGCAAACGTGCACGGTTGATCCCGGCCGACATGTTTTAATTCCTCAAATTCTTCACTAAATCGGAAATCTGAGTCAGCGGACATCATCCGGTAATGTTCAGCGAAATTCTTAATTAAAATTGGCCGATTTGGCTCAATAACGCTGTCAGGTAGCGACATATTGTCATTTGTGCGAGATTCTTTGGCAGTCTTTCGGCCACTGCTGCGGCGTCTTCGAAGTAAAACTATTGTCAATAGGAGTATTAAAATGAGAGTAAGTGGGACCGTTATAGCCACTATCAGTGAAGTGTTGTCTTGGTCTGAAATGAGCAGAAAAGAGATGTAAGTTAGAACATTGATGATACTACCCGAGAGGGAGGGGGGGAGATATATGCAAAGTCGTTCCAAGAGATCAAAATGCAATTTTACTACAATATAGTACTTACCGACCGACAGAAGGCCTGTGTTATTTTATTTACGCAAGACATGAAGGAAAGAATAAAGCAAAGTTAATTAAGTAAGATAATCAGAGGAAAGAAAACTTAAAGGATATTAATCTGTATGTTTTACCCAAGATTACTTTTCTACAACATACATACATACATATGTACATATGTATCATGTGTACAAACATAGACGAAGTCTAAACTTCTTACGACATAGGTTCAACGACATAAATAAGGAGCTTAATATAAATTGAGTTTGAATTCTCATGGATTTTGATGAAACTTTTTAGTCGGCCAAAAGTGACGGAAATGAGAAATGAGATTCTTATTAGATTCTTGGCATGAGCTGGGTTTCGCTGCGTTGAGTAGATCAAAAAGTAAAAATCAAAAAATGATGTGCATACTATGAAAAACTGGAATTTACGAACCACCTTGTAATTCCCAAATAGTTGACATCCCCTCGTCCCCACCTACCATAAAAATTTTTGTTTGTCTAGGTCAGATCTTTTCATCTTATCCTTTTTAGCATACGCTTAAAGAAACACCCTGTATTTCCCCAGATATTTAACCCTGGCACTGTGGGGTCCGCGTGACTTCAGCTACAAAAATGGTTGCTGTAAAAGCCAATGATCTTAAAAATATACACGATACTTTTATAATGCTCTACTGATATAGATAAATAAAAAATATTGAAATACGAAAAATAAATTGAAAACTGGTAAAAATCTGACCCCTAGGTGCCTTCTAAGTGTTAACTTGAAAATCATGTAAAGTGATAATTTTCTTCCGGAATTGCTCCGCCTTGGTAAAAAATATAGAAATATTTTAAATTAAAAATGTCTCCATCGAAATTCTGTAAGAAAATTTAACTTTACTTTGATTTACCACATTATAAGACAAATACATACGTGATCGTTACTATCAATAAGTCGAAAAAGATATTTAATTTCCCTTTAATAAAGAAGTTTTTAGAATGAAAAGGTGAAAATCTTCTAACTTGATATTTACATAGGTATATAGGTACATCGCGGAAAGTGTAAAAAGCCAAATGAACACTCCGACAAAGTTTCATCAAAATCCGTAAGACCTCAAACTAAATCTGTTTCAAAATCAATTTTCAAATGATACCATTCGTTAAATTCGTAAATGAAAATTTATGTCTAGTCTTTTTCGGACAGGTTTTATTTGGTCGGATTATCGGATTCGTTCAGATTTGTTTTCACCAAATCGAATCGATTGTTTTTTATTTTTTATTTTTAAGCTATAGGGCGATTTTAATTATAGTAAAATCTGCGTAGCTCGAGATCAAGAAGTATTTACTAAAGGACCTATCCGAATCCAAGTCTTCGTCTTGTTATAACAGTTCTTGACGACACACCGAGCACAGTTGTCAATTAATGTTTTAAAATGTCCTTCCCAGGATCAGATTCGGATACTGATCTTAACCTAATTGAAAAACTTTGCAATGAATCTACGGAACATGCAAAACAAAAAATTATGGATTTAATTTAATGGTGGCAGAACATCAAAAATGCTTAGGATGTAATTTTAAAATATTAAGATGTCATTTAAAAAAAAAAGTATATTCCGCTAAATAGGTGTAGCCCGTATTTTATGTTTCAAATAAGACTTTTTTATAAAAAGAAACATATACTATAAGTATAGAAAATAGTTGCAAATTTAAATTGGAAAGAAAATAATGTTTATTTCCTTCTGAAAAAGTGTTTAAATTTTAAGATAATTCAAAAATGTGTATATGAATATCAAGAGCAGTCATAGTCATAGAGGATATGCTATTAAAAGCTATTTTTCTCAGTTAATTATCAAATTATGTAATTTGATTTTTGAGATACATAGCTGTATTGTTGAATATGTAACAAATTTCAATTGTGTAAGAAATAAGAAAATGTCTGTGAAAATAAAACTATAGAAACAAAAGGTGTAAATCTATTTTATTTATCCAAAATGTATGACATAATTCGTCTAGCTATTATATCACCCTATAAACTCTCAAAGTAAAATTGTTAGTAGGGTTCGGGTAATTCAGCTAATTGTTTTCGGATTCCTTTTGATTTAAAATCAGTTGTTATGTTAAAGGACCTCTAGATGGCGGCAAACCAAAGATGTAAGTTCTCCTCACATTTCGTGCCAAAATAGAAATATTAAGTCTGCAAAACTTATTAATTTTGAACAATTCAAAACTTGTTGAATATATCAGAAATGAGAAATTAAATAGGACAGTTATGGATCGAGTCAATAACTCACTGCGTTATTCATAAATTTCTGGACTTTAAAAAATTAAGAAAATTCTTTATATTTTATTCAGAAATCAATTAATAGCTTAAACAATTAATTTAAATTTTGAAAATACAATGTCAAAAATTCGCTACAATTTTCTGAAATTGTCAATTATTTCGGTCCTTGCTCCTTCTTAAACAATTATAGGTCTTTTAAATGTTGACCTGCCTATCCTATTTTCAATTTTGGCGCAAAAGTGTGGAGGAAATTGAAAGATTTGAGTAGAAAAATTAATTATTATTATTAGTTACCTCGAAAATTGCAATAGAAGATGTACCAACACCTAGGTTTAAACGATAGGTAATCATTTGAAGGTTCTAGAATATTAATTATAACGGCACCTCAATATTGATTGTTGTTTTTTGTTAACTAACAAAAGATCCAATTTTTTAAACTTGAAGGATTAGAATTTGTTACTAAGCGAGGTAGAGAGGAAAGCCTAGCCTAGAGTGTCTAATTAAATAAATTCTTGGCTGCTTTTATAAAGTGAATAATGAAGTTACATGGAGATTTATAATAAATACATAAAAAATTTTAACTATTCAAAATAACTAATAAACTAATTCAAAAATGCCAAATAGCTTTTCAAAGCATATTAGATGAAAAACTGGAAGTATATGGCAAATCTACCTCCAACCCTTCAGAAAGTTTTTTAATTCGTTTTTAGGGTTCCGTACCCAAAGGGTAAAACGGGACCCTATTACTAAGACTCCGCTGTCCGTCCGTCTGTCTGTCTGTCCGTCCGTCTGTCTGTCCGTCAGTCTGTCACCAGGATGTATCTCATGAACCGTGATAGTTAGACAGTTGAAATTTTCACAGATGATGTATTTCTGTTGCCGCTATAACAACAAATACTAAAAAACAGAATAAAATAAATATTTGAGGGGGCTCCCATACAACAAACGTGATTTTTTGGCTCGTTTTTGGTCGATATTGATAACGGCAACAGGTAGACGCTTGAAATATTCACAGAATATTTAGTTATATATTCACTTTAAAAATAAATAATTAAATTAAAATAAAACAAATATTTAAGGGGGGCTCCCATACAACAAACGTGATTTCTTTTTGCCGTTTTTATAGATAATGGTGCGGAACCCTTCGTGCGCGAGTCCGACTCGCACTTGGCCGATTTTTTTTTGGAATACATATGTATCCTGGAAAATTATTTTATGAATAAATTAGCTGTATAAGCCAGTTTAATCAATTGGTAATTTACTTCACTGAGTCTAGGAGTGTTACAATTTGTGATACATATATGTATGTACATAATGAAAATGAAATGAAGTTTTCCAAACTTTAGTAACTTTATTAAGGAATTTTTGTCTAAAAAGTACTTTCTTAAGCTCTTTCCGTTCCGATTCAAATGACTACAAGAATAGGGCAGAATTATATTTTTATTTGTTACTTTAATTTCGTCAAAAGTTATATTTTGTAGTGAGTAGCTACTTTTTTTTTCATTGAAAATCTTAAATGGATAACGAAAATACGACTAATAGATAATTTGAGAGAGTTATTCAGCAGACATAATCAACCTATCCCAGTCCTAGTTCCAGAGGACAGCGAAGGAAACGCCGACAGCGCTGGACTCTCGTCAATCACTGCATTCGCATAATTCCCTGCATTTGCACTTTCTTGACAACGATGGCGGGAAAATCGGACATCTGCAGGTGTGAAATCTTATACCTAAAAATCATTCAGCGTTTAATTAAGCGTTTAAACCGTAATAAAACTTGAAGAAAAAAGAGTCCTTGCGAGATCTATCGTTTTACTGATAACATTAAAAATGCTGTCTTGGTCGGACGAACTTTAGCTTACTACTTACTTTGGGTACACTGGTTACATTACTTCGAGATTAATTTTTCGAATTCCAAATCCCGAAATGTTTTAAACGCGGAAATCAAATTTTCAACTGCCACCGAACGGTTGCCGCTAAAAATGCTGATTTCATTTATAATTTGTCCAGGCCTAGAACGAACGTCAACATCTTTCGGATTTTTAAAAGATATGTCTTTTGTTTATAAATTCAAAAAGTCATAGATATCTAGATATCGTTATAGTCCACGGGCCAGCTATGTTTTTTGTAACTGATTAATAACAAGTTGATAATGGGTGAGTAGCTTCGTGTAGCCGAGACGCCCAACTTGTCTGAAAGAAAAATCTTGATAAAGGTAGGTAGCGAAGTGGGTGGTCGTGAAACATGTCGATCGGGTGGCAAACTCAATTTGTTTCATAACAATTATTTTTATTGTCGAATATTGAGATTTTAGTATGCTAAGCTCGAAAAAACATTTGTCCGACAAAATGGACGGTTTCACCGAAGCGTCCACCATGCTTGATATGTTTAAGTAATGACGTCACGAAATTGATTAATAACCAGCTAATTTTTTGTACTGTTATTAGTTAATGATTGCGCAATCACAAGGACACATTGTCCTATAAATTTAATGGTATGATTGCAACCACGGATCGGACAACTTCCGAGCGTAGGACAGAGAAATCATACCATTAAATTTGTAGGACAATTTGTCCTTGTGATTGCGCAACCATTAACTAATAACAGTACAAAAAATTAGCTGGTTATTAATCAATTTCGTGACGTCATTATTTAAACATATCAAGCATGGGGGACGCTTCGGTGAAACCGTCCATTTTGTCGGACAAATGTTTTTTCGAGCTTAGCATACTAAAATCTCAATATTCGACAATAAAAATAATTGTTATGAAACAAATTGAGTTTGCCACCCGATCGAAATGTTTCACGACCACCCACTTCGCTACCTACCCTTATCAAGATTTTTCCTTCAGACAAGTTGGGCGTCTCGGCTACACGAAGCTACTCACCCATTATCAACTTGTTATTAATCAGTTACAAAAAACATAGCTGGCCCGTGGACTATTACTTTCTTCTGAAAATTTTTGCCTTTTTTGGGTTCCGTACCCAAAGGGTAAAAAAACGGGACCCTATTACTTAAGACTCCGCTGTCCGTCCGTCCGTCTGTCTGTCTGTCCGTCTGTCACCAGGCTGTATCTCATGAACCGTGATAGTTAGACAGTTGAAATTTTCACAAATGATGTATTTCTGTTGCCGCTATAACAACAAATGCTAAAAAACAGAATAAAATAAATATTTAAGGGGGCTCCCATACAACAAACGTGATTTTTTTGGTCGTTTTTGCTCGATATTGATAACGGCAACAGGTAGACGCTTGATTTTATCAAAACTATCCGAAAAGTCAGAATAAAAATTCACAGATGATGTATTTGTGTTGTAGCTATAACAACAAATACTAAAACAGAATAAAATAAATATTTAAGTGGGGCTCCCATACAACAGACATGATTTTTTTGCCGTTTTTATAGATAATGGTACGTTACCCTTCGTGCGCGAGTCCGACTCGCACTTGGCCGGTTTTTTTTTAATCATTTTAGCTCAAAAAGTCGTTAAAATAAGAAAATTGTGAAGTGAAAAAAAAAATGTCGACTACACTCCATAAAGCTCAAGGTTTTGTTTTAATCAGATAAATTTTAACTATGAATCTGAAACAGGGTATCTCTATTTGCGATAGTAAAAAAAAACAAAAGTTTTAACTCATGATTTAGTTGTTCTACTGTTTGTTCATTATTTGTGTAGAAAAAGGGTGAGAGTATGGGGGCTATTAAGAAGGCATAATAAGTACATTAATTTTTCCTGCCTCTGCGGATTGTCAGAGATTTGCATGCATCCAGTTATACTACTTACCGTACGTAGAAGGTGGACATTTAATAAATCCACTAAAATCTCAGAATTCGTAAAGAAACAATTTAAACTATAACGTTAATTCTTTAACCCGATGACTCACCTGTTTGTATAGAGAAGCTGTAGGCTGTGTCGGTGAATTTATCCGGAGCGGTGAAAGCACGCACTTTCACTCGATAGGTGGTGCCTGACTTCAACGGCCCATTGCAATATCCCGTCTGGCGTGCATCACAGTTCTCTGCTCCAATTGTAAAGTCCTCTACGGAGCTGTTTTTGAAGGGATAATAGGGCTCTATTACTTGATAAGGTGGCCACACGCTATAGGATTGGACGTCTCTCCAGCTAGGCATTTCTAAACCGGAAGCGTTCTTAGTATCGTCCTCCGCAACAATGATTGTGTAGAGTATTACCTGAGGATAGAGGATATATTTTAAAATTATACTTATAGATCATAATCAATTAATTAATATCCTACCGCTCCATTTTGGTCCGAGAAATAATTCTTCCTAAATCGAATTTGTATCGTTGAGGAACTCCTATAGACCTCGGTTGGCACAACTTGGGTGGCAGGTTTTGGTGGGGCTAAGATGGGCATTTTTTGTTTCCAGATCGTTTCCGGTCCGAAACCGATCACAGTTTTCGCTTGTATCCTAAATACGTATGTTTTGCCGGGGAGCAAGTTCCTAATGACTCCTCGTGATTTACTGGCATTGAAATTTTGCACCTGGGTATGTGGTGATCCTTCGAGTCCATATGTAATTGAGAACATCCTAATAATGCCGTTTTGTTCACTAGATGGCAACGACCATTCAAAAGTTATTTCACTCGGTTGAATATCAATTGGCTCAAAATGTTCAACCCTTCCGGGTACTGATTCTTTTGTTGTAAAACTTGCCGAAACTGGTGAACTACTTCGTAGGACACTGGATTCTGTTCCAGATCTTACTACCACAGTAAATGTATAATTTCTATGGGGTTTCAGCTCTGTGATTGTTATTGTGTCAAAAACAGTCAAATTTTGTACGTAATAAGAATCTGTTTTTAAATATTGTACTTCAAATGCGTTGTATTCTCCCTTTGGAATGTCCCACTTTAGAGTAATCTCAGTATCGGTTATTCGTGTAGCATTAATTTGAGTAATAGGTTCAGGGTATAGTCTATCTTGGCGCTGGATGGGAAGACTAGCGATACCACCACTAACTGTCCAAACTGTAATATTATACAGGCGACCAGGTACAAGTCCAGTAAACGTGACCTTACGATCTGTGTCGTTCGCCAGCTTTTCTTTGTCGGGTATATCCGGGTCACCCAAAGAAAATCGGTAAAGATCAAATTTGGAAACAGCTTGAGGTGTAGGGGTATAACTGAGGGTGACTGTATCCCGTTCGTGTAAATTATTCACCACCAAAACTTCCGATTGTATAAGAGGCATAGTCCTGGTGGACAGGTGAGTTGTGTCACTAGTTAAGCCATACGAAATAGTGTGAATATCGAATTTATACTGCACACCCGGCATTAGTTCTCCGATAAGAATTCGTGCCATAAGATGGTCTTTTGTTTTATTGCTACTTGAATTTTCGTGAATAGTTATAGGGGCTGGAGAAGAATATAATGAATGTAGAAAATATTTACATTAATATTTAAAAAATAATAAACCTACCGACAAAAGCCTCAGATACGTTCTTCATATAAATTTTGTTCGCATTTTCTGTTGGCCACCAACGCAACACATAAGTTTCAACTCGACCCTCTGGTCTGGGCCACTCCAGGGTAATATTTGTTGAATCAACCAAAAGTATTATATTAGAAACTGGATTTGGGCGAACTGTTTGATTCACTTGTTGTGGATTTGGGCTCTCCACACCATAGCTGACCGTGTTAACTTGGATAGTATATTTTTCACCTGGTGTCATGTCGGTGACATCAGCTTCTATTGAAGATACAGAAGGAAGGCGCACCCAATGCTTTTCAGTTTCTGTTCTATAACGTATTGAATATTCCGAAAATTCACTATTCTCTGGTGGCAGCCAGTGCACAAGCACTGAATTGCTAGTCACTTTCTCTATTGTCATATTTCGTGGTGCATTCGGGTCTAGGGAATAAATATAAATTTTTAATTCCAGGTAAAACAGAGTTTTCACTTTGACGGATAAACAGACTGATTTTTCGTTGCATTTTCTGAAATTGTTGGCTAATTGCTTCATTTTATCATTACATTCACAACGGATGTATGTATATGTATGCAACAACTTTAGTTGCGTAATTTCAACAAGGTCAAGCGAATTACGTTAGTGCTTTGTTTAAAAAAATAACTAAAATATATTACTTTATTATCTTAATAGCTCTGCTAAAGTTCTCACAAAAAATTAAATGAATTTAAGCAAGTTCACAAAGTGTTTAATGTGTGAAAAGCAATTTTATAGAATGTATTGCAAGTACATAATAGCATTCCTTATGCAAAAAGACAAAAATATACAATTTTTTTTGATTTCTTTCCAAGAAATTAATATTTCTGTTTTATAAAAATACATACCAAAGGTAAGTTGTAATGTAACGTAAATATGTATGATTAAATTCACTTTGTGACACTTTGTAACGCCTCTGTACTATTAGCAAAAAATTAATTAGTACCTACCATTTTAATTATATATATATATATATTATTATGTAATTATATATATATATATATATATATATATTATGTCGGGGATTTTAAAATCTAATTTATCATTTAAAAACTTGAAATGTTAAATTTTAATTTATTGTGATTAAAAAAATAACCCAACGTTTCTAAGCACAGAAAACCCAAATAATAATCCACCATGGAAATTATCAATCCTAAAATTGAGTTGAGTAAGCATAAATTCAGAAAATAATTCTAAAATCACATATTTATCGAGTTCTCAAAGCAGAAAACCCTTGTATACGAATTTTTCAAAATATATGTATATGTATATGTAAGTATGAGCACAATGATTACTTACAAACAGCTTGAAAGTAGGCATGTGGCTCACTTCTGAGTCCATGGCTAACTGCGAACACCTTGACCTGGTACCCTGCTCCAGGAAATAGGTTCTTAATGACCAAACGAGACTCAGTAGTTGCTATGGTGCGGATCTCAGATGATCCATTTCTGGAATAGAGGATCTCATAATTTTCCTGACGGGAATTTACGTCGCTCTTCCAACTAATGTTAAGGCCCTCTTTTATTGATTTTAAATCTTCGATTATCGGTGATGACGGACGAGTTACCACGTAGATGGTTGTCTCATTTGATTCCATCTTTTTAGATATTGCCTGAACTGAGAGGGAATAATTTCGTCCTGGCAGGAGACTCTCTAAATTGTATTTTGTTTTATCAGTGCTCATTACACTGGCGTCACCGTTAAAAGTCTCCACCTCGTGGTAGCTTATTTTGTACTCTTCCTGTGTGCTGGACGGATCTGGATCCCATGTTATTGTCGCGATCCCAGTCTTATCGTCTGTGAATGACCGAAGATTTAGGACAGGGAGGGGCTTAAGTGTTACATCTCCTGTTGCAGGCCACGATGTTACTTTGCCTGAGACGGTCTTTACAATTACTTGATATGTTTTGCCCGGCTCGAGATTCTCCTTGAACTCGAGCCAAGCAATTGGATCATTTGTTCGGGGTACCGTCTGCTGCCGTCTAGATGTCGACAAGGACACCTGATACTTGTCGAATTCACTGACACCTTTAGGCGCCTCCCACATTACCTTAAATGAATATGATGATATCGAGTCCTTATCGAATGTCACGTTCAGCGGACGTAGAGGCACTGTTCGGTATTGGGCAGTGGTCGGGAGCGAAATTTCATCCTCGGACATTGTTTGAACTGATATATTGTAGGCCCGTCCTGGGACGAGTCCTTTAAACGCCGCTTGAGCTGGCCCTGGAGGTTCACCTTCTTTTTCCACATATAAAACACTCTCGAGAGCATCAGGTGGCTCTATCGAGACTTTGTAATGAGTGTATATTCCTGCTGGATACGGAGGCTGCCACAGTACCAGCAAAGTTGTTTCGTTTCGGAACCACACTATAAACTTTCCAGGAGTGTTGGGCTCTGTGGATTGATTGTATATTTATTAGAATTGTATTGAATAGAAGAATAGTGTTTTTAACGGGCACATGCGGTATAAAATTGTGATTAATTGATTATTAATAGTTTTATCTACATATGTATATACCACGATAACATGCAAGCAGTAATCTTTGTTCTTATTATTCATACATATTATAATATTGAATCCACGCTATATATAAGGCAGGCTACTAAAAATACATATGTATGTATTATATTCAAGTTCTTAGAAAGTAAACTGTTTTTCAAAAATTCGCAAATAATATTTATATTTTAAAGGGTTACACTTAGCCATGCACTTAAAACAAAAAAACACAAAAGCCTATATTTGTTAATTCTTTGTAGTTATTGAATTATTTAAAATCTATTAACCAGGAGCGCGTTCAAAAACTTAACCAAAGTTAACTATGGTTAACTATGGTTAACTATGGTTAACTATGGTCGTTCAAAAACTCGGAGGTTAACCACAACATAACCACGTGCATAACTAATTGACGTTCATAAACTACTCATAGTTAACTATGCCATGGTTTAATATTAACCATACCCCATGAGTATGGTAAGCTCATAGTTAACAAACACATTTAAGCGTAAAGAAGAAGGAAAAGTTTTTGAAATATCTGATAGCTGTCTGCGTGCAATTTGAATTGAAAGAACATGTGAAATAAAAAAAACTGAGAAAAATGAGTTAACTACGGTTCGTTCAAAAATATCCTGGTAGTTAAGCATAACTCTGTGGTTAAGTGGCTTCGATGAGCATAACTATGGCTAGCCACGGGGTTAACTATGGTTAAGTTTTTGAACGCGCTCCAGATTAATTTCAAAAGTAACTCAGTTATTTTGAATTGTATTATGCAAGTCATGATTAAGGGATTTTATTCTTTTTTCCTTTAGTTCTTGTCGAAAAAACCGCAATTGGGAGAATAAAGGGGACCTTTATAGAATTATTAAGAAAACAATGGAAAAGCGGAACTTTAAAATCTGAATTTTATTTCACGACCTTCTTAGTTGATGTTCAAAAGGCAAGTGAACAACGAATAAAAAGACCTCGCCTCTCTGTAGGACTGCTACGATTCTTCAACATTCTCCGGTCCGGCAATCAATCTCGAATCTCCAACGGTCAACGGATAAAGCAATTGAACAGGGTCTTCGGAGACAGAAACCGTCACTAAAACGTACAGAGCAGGCTCTGATCTTTCCGTCTCGACCAGGAATAATCTCGTCCACCATTGCCAACTTCCAGAAAGACCTGGGCATTTTTTCACTGAATACCAATGTATCCAGAATCTGTCTCGCAGCCTTGGCACTGGCACCGGGCGACACAGGCAAATTTCATGCACACTATACCGACACTATCGGAGCTGTTTCTATTGTTCTGACATTGTCAAAAAGTGAAAAAGTGTCATAGCAGTCCGTAAGCGAACGGCTACTGCCGGTCGGAATTCTTTCCAACGATACCCACCGGCAGTGCAGGTTGCCGGGTCGGGCTGGTGTCGTGCCGTCGTCGGTATGTGTGCATGTATCCATTTGTTTTCAGAGAAGAATATTTTGTAGTGTCGTGCCGGGTCGTGCCGTGCCGGTAAGTGTGCAGCGACATTTATCCGTTGGAGATTCGAGATTGATTGCCGCGCCGGAGGATGTTGAAGAATCGTAGCAGTCCTACAGAGAGGCGACGCCTTTTTATTCGTTGTTCACTTGCCTTTGGAATATTAACTAAGAAGATCGTGAAATAATATTTAGGGGCTTTATTCATGAATTCGATTCATTAAAAATTTAACTCGAATCGTACTTCGTGGTATTCATGAATTCGATACTCGTCGAAATGGCACTCGATGTCTGTCGAAAAAATATTCGGTGATATTTGTGTGCCGTATCCGTTCATTAGTGGTTGGTTTTTAAGATTTTGTGCAATAAAACTTAAGTAATCATATAAATTTGAATAATTATAAATCTAATATCTACTCAATTTATTTATAAAGTAACTAGCTGTCCCGGCGAACTTTTTACCGCCTAACAGTCAACTGAATTTTTAAACTCCTTGGATGTGCCTGGCTTACACGAATCGGAAATTGAATTCGTTTAAACTCAAAAGAAAACCACGTCCATTGGACCAATGCGAACGAAAGGATGCGAGCTGTAATTAATTGTATATATTGTTGAATGTTATATATATATTGATGAATGTGGGTTTCATCTTCATATTAGGAGAATGCACTTTTGAATTGAATTGTAATACTTTGCATTTGGAATAATGAGCACTTTTGTGTTAAATTTCGATACTAATGTTTTGTAATTCAGTACTTTTGAAATGGATTTTTATACATTTGAAATGGAAAAAGATATTTTTGCGAGGGAAAAAGGTGACATGTTGCTTGAAAATGGTATATTCTTTCCCAATAAAGCGGTCGTGGCATTTTTAATATTATTAATCGCACATTAAGATTTATTAATAACACTCGCACAAAACAAACAAATCGACCGGTAACCTTTATACTTATGCTTTTATCAAAAAACGCACCTGCTCTAACACTACTTTTCTTTTGAATTGAAATTCCGTATTTTAAAATTCTCTCGTAAAATGATCTCAGTAAACTTTGACTAAAATTTTTGCATTCAAAAAAAGGTCTGTTCCCTTACTTCTGCAGCTAAAATTTTTCTGCATTTTCCTTATTCATGTGGTGGGGGTTGATATGTAGGAGTTAGGGAACGACTTTCTGAAAGTTTCTGAAAAATGAGAAAAGTGACATTCAGAAAGTGAAAAACGCGCGTAAATTTACACAACTGGCATTTGTATTTGACAATCAGGAAATTTAAACATGGAATCGAGTTAAGGAACGACTTTCTGCAGTTTTCTGATAAGGAATTATAATTCCTGCAAGTAAGGGAACAGACCTAAAGTGTTATAATCTAATCGAAGTAGCTATTGTGCTTTTTTCGATATACTATTTTTTTGTGCTTTTCCTTTTGATTTTTCCGAATTTTCTTTTCTTTTAAGACACCCCTTTATTGAGACGAACAAACCAAAAAAAGAATCATCCAAATCGGTCGAGCCGTTCTCGAGATATCATCTAAAAAGCGGTTCCATACAAAATGTATGAGAAAATGAATTTTCTGCATAAATTCTGTTTCCGTGAGTTTTTCCGAGATTTTAATCGTTATTCTGTTAGGGAGGGCGGAGACGAATCCAACAAATCAAAGATCATAAAAATCGGTCCAGCCGTTCTTGAGTTATAAGTGGTGTAACTAACACGACTTTGTTTTATATATAAAAGTAATATGTAAATTTAATAATTTAAATAGGGGAAAAATAAATACTACTCGAAGGCAATATGAAACCATTTTATTACAGTTCCTGTATGCCTATGATATTAAAAGAATTTTGATTTTGTTGACAAAATATAAGTATTTTTTTAATGCATAATAAAATGTTTAATAACTTATATTATTGATTCCATTATGTTGTCTCGTATTTGCAAGGCTCTTTCATTATTTTCGATTATATAAAAATTATTATAGTTAATCCCGTCTGTTATTTATTTCTCGGATAACGCTACACGATTGTCAATTTAACTTTTCAAATCAAATCTCAGCACAAAAGTAACTTAACGAAACGGATTTCTTAGGGCACCCCAAACTTGAGATTTGATCGAATACGTAAATATGAAATTGCTTTTCGATCGAAACTCAAAATCGAATCGTTCCCATGTTTGAATCGAATTTATGAATAAGGCCCCTGATTTAAAAGTTCCGCTTTTCCATTGTTTTATTAATAATTCTATAAAGGTCCTTTTTGTTCTCCCAATTGTGGTTTTTTCGATATTTTCTTACAATTAAAACACTTTTAAAAATCTTACCATACCTCAGTAATTTCCATACTCCAAAGAACTCTATTATCATCACCCATGCGACCTTGACATTCATATCCAAATTCTATATCACAAACAAGCGCCAAACTTTAAGAAACTATCAACACGGCCAGTAACCTCAACCATAGCACTGATAAAAAATTCTTCCATTTTCATAGAAATAAAACTAAGGCTGTCTGTGCTAAATGCAATAAAAAATGCAAAATGTATTGAAAGGAAGTTTCTTTAAAATAACGTTTAATTTTTTTTAAAAAATCTTCAATTTTGATGTTTTAGTCAAATTGACTCATTTCAAAATAGGTATATACCCAAACCCAACATCCGCCAATCTAGTGTTAACATGTTAAGGTTATAAACAAAAGAGAAGGCTTACTCTACATATGTATTTCGATGTCTCCTTGCATAATAAATGAAACAATTAAAGTTTTGAGTGTTTGTTGTATAAATGATAGGGAGATTGCGCAACGACGCGACGTATCGATGAACGAAAACGTATTGAGCTATCAAACGTACGTAGAAAGATAAGTAAAACGTAAATCTCAACGCACGTATGTTTTATACGTCTACGGGTACGTATAGTATACTTTGCGCACAGAAATTGAATAGCAAACGTATGTAATGAGATACGTTTAAGAATTGTCAAATGGACAAAATCACATAGGAATCCACGTATAAAAATCGTTGCTGCGGTTTAATGAACGTTGTTAGAAATTAACGTTAAATTTAAAAATTTTTGATTTTGTTGAGAAGGTTCAAGTTAAATATAAGCTGAAGTGCATTAAAATGAATTTAAAAGGTAAATAGCTGTTGCAATTCGTCTATTTTTCCTTATTTGATTTTTTTAAAGATTTAAGGAGGTGGGTTTTGCTGGACCTTCGATGATTATCTCCTTTCCATTTTGAGCCATTTTATACATAAACTATACTCAACTCTAATACAGGAGGATATTTGAATTAAAGGGTGTTTTTTTAGACGGTTTTTTTTTCCCAATTAGGGATTACGCGCTTCACTGATAGTAACTTTGGCACTTCAAAGTGACATTTGTATTCAGTATTGTTTGGCAAATCATCATGAATAAATTGACTCCGGAGCAACGTTTCCAAATCGTGGATGGTGCGCATAATCGTCCATCCGAGATCACCATACTGTTAAAAATTTGAATTCAGTTGCCTTTGAACAACTTTGTTGTTTTTCTTTTTAATCTAGTTTGTACTTCTGTTCCGTGACATTAATATGCGAATATTAATTGTAGCCTAATATTAAAATATTATTTTAAACTAATTCATTAGGTTATGGGCCCAGATAAGCCCAGAAAGTGAGAGTACTTAAAATGGCAGCAAGTAATCAATTGGCATTAATTGAAAAGTTAACCGGCCGAGATAATTATGCAACCTGGCGATTTGCTGTGAAAACATACCTACAGCATGAGGAGTTGTGAGACTGCATAGAACCTGCCGCAGGTGTCACAGTGAGCACAAAACGAGACACAAAGGCGAAAACTAAGGTAATTCTACTAGTTGACCCAATAAACTTCGTGCACATACAAGAGGCTAGCACTGCAAAGGAAGTATGGGACAAGTTGTCGAAAGTATTTGACGACTCTGGGCTGACCCGCCGTGTTGGGCTGCTGCGTGATCTTTGTAACACTTCGCTTACTTCATGTCAAAACGTAGAGGAATACGTGAGCAAAATTATGTGTACTGCTCACAAGCTCAGAAACATTGGTTTCCAAGTAGACGATGAATGGCTAGGCACACTGCTACTCTCCGGCCTACCAGAATCCTATCAACCAATGATAATTGCCATTGAAAGCTCAGGCATAAAGACCAAATTTCGGTCTACATTTACGCTATTGGATGCAAAACCACCGACAAGAGTAAGAAGTATTCTTTGGTGCGGTCTTTGGGCCGGTGGGATCATCGGTCCTTATTTTTTTATAAATGAGGAAGGACGACGCGTCACCGTCAATGGCAACCGGTACAGAGTAATGATCAACGAATTTTTGTTGCCAAAACTTCGAGACATTGATGTTGACGACTTGTGGTTTCAACAGGATGCGGTGCCACATGCCATACTGCGACCGCGAAACAATCGATTTGTTGAAGAATCATTTTGGCGACAACATTGTCTCCCGAAGTGGACCAGTCAACTGGCCTCCGCGGTCGTGTGATTTGACACCATTGGACTATTTTCTTTGGGGTTATTTCAAGTCACTGGTTTATGCCGACAAGCCAGCAACTATTGACGCTTTGGAAACCAATATTGAACACGTTATTGGTGAGATACGCCCCCAAATGCTCGAAAAAGTAGTTGAAAATTGGACATCCAGAATGACCTTTGTGAGAAATAGTCGTGGTCATATGCCCGAAATTGTTTTGAAATGTTAAATGCCAAAAATTTGGTCATTTCTCTAATTTGTATGTGTTTTATTTAAAATTCAAATCCACAAGCTCTTAAAAAAACACCCTTTATTTCATTTTGTCATTCATGTCATAATTCTAGGTAACTACGTTTATGTTTTGCCACAGTGCGCAATAACGCCGTACGCAACCTTAAAGGTCTAACGTACCACATAGGATATACAAGGCGCAAACTGAAACGACGTAAACGTCACGGTATACAGAATACAAGGTATAGTAAAGATGAAGTGCTGTCGGCCATCTTGCGCGTCACGCCGCCCTATTTACTTGTTATTGTGCGATTTTTAGAACTTTTAAGTGAAATAAAAGTGTGCGCTTCTCTCTCTCTCTCATACAAAATAGGGCGGCGTGACGTCACAGCCATATGTCAAAATTTTCTTTACTATACCTTGTATTCTGTATACCGTGGTAAACGTAAGCCTTCACGTGCGTTTGACAATAATATACGTTTACGTTTTTTGTGCAATATCTCTATTAATTCGTATCAGCATTGTATACGAGTAAAAGAGGAAATGTTTAAATTTTCGAATTTTTAGCACGGAAAAGTTCAATGTTTTATTGACTAACATAAATTATTTTCAGAGGATGCTTAATTGGTACTATAAATAATTGAAGGGCCATCAAGCGTGCAAATACTTTACATCTAGCATGCAAACTAAAACTACACTTTCATTACGATCTCTCACCATCGGGTTAATTACCTCGTAAAATCTTAATATCCAGCAAATCCTTGTGCCTAACTCGTTTCACTGTGTAAGCCCCGGAGTTAAAGTGTTAAGCGTTAAAAATTTAAAAGAATTAAGAGAGGGAGAAAAACATTTTGAATGTCTGTTAGTAACATTGACTTCCACCAAGCGGATTAAGATTCCCAAAGGGCTACTTACTCGTCGTGAAGTTCCTGCTCGTGTAGGCGACGGACTCCTTCCCGTCGTAGATGGTGTAAGCCTGCACTTGATATGTGGCGCCCGGAGTCAGTTCCCTGATGTTGTACTGGAGGGAATTATCCTCGATTAGGATCGTTCGATTTGTCTCATAGGCATCCGAGAGACCCAGAATTTTTATTTTGAACGAAGTATAGTTGCCCTGGGTGGGAGGACTCCATGTGATAATTGCTGTTTTTCCACTTCTTACTGCCACCGACAGGTTCGATGGTGGATCTGGAGCTGGGGGGCAACAAGAGAAGATATGTCTCGAATAAATCGATAAACGTTTGAATTCATTATGCCATTTACAGGGTAAATGTTTTGGAAAGGATTTATATGTCTGGGAATGTTGTCTGTGTGCGGTTGCATTAGAGGAAGAAGATTTATTTTATGAGCTACACGGAATACCACTTTACTAAAGCATCAATTGAGCGCTTTAAGGAACTGATTTTAACACGCAAAGCGGCGGAACTAACAGCTATACACATATTGAATAGTGAAATTATTTGAAAAAATATTATAACAATAAAATAAATTAATAAAATTTCTTATATTATCAAGAAAAAAAAAGACATATTTTGAAAATCAAATAAAAATATTTTCAAAACTGATTCTGTCGCTTATCATCATCGTTGATAGTATCAATGGGAAGTACATACTCTGGATATAAAAATATTATCAAGGATCATATAAAAATCCAATATCTCGGTTTTCTTGTCATATGATCATATTGAAGCCACTATTGTTAATAGATTAGGTGCAGCAACTTTAATACAGTAGTAATGAAAAAAAAATTGCTATTTTTAGAAATAATCAGCCAAATAATATTTCAATGACACCTATGGATATTAAAGTATATATCTTCAAGTCTTTTTAGTAATTATATATCAGCTGATTTAGAATTTCACGAAACTATCTACATATGTAGGTACCTATGTATATAAAAAAGTTCCGTGACTAAAAGACTTAAAAACAACGCTGGACCTTAAGGGCTGAAATTTTGACACCATGCACACCCACTATTCAAAATTCTTCCTCTAAGGTAGTAAATTAGAGCATGAAGGTTTGCATGAAAATTCAACATTTTTTAAGTTAAATTCATGAAAATTGGTATTTAGCTTTTTAATTAGAAATTAAGAAAGATGTAGTTTAGGATTTTTCGAAATTTATCTTTTAAGGGAGCAAAATGGGGGATGCAAGTTTGTATGAGAGTTGATTTTCCTAAAACCTTGAAATATGTACTAACCAATAGTTTTAATACCAAATTACAAGTCTGGGCCTTACCAAAAACAATTTTTAGAGTCGCTATTAAATTAGTGATCACTTAAACGGCACTAACTAAATTTAATAGTTCAACTGTATTTTTGCAAAACTAGCTTTCTTCACAACAAAAATCGTAAATGTCGGATGAGGGTTTTCACCCGATTTTCAAATTAAAAATGCAGGCCTTTTCTCTAAGTCTTTTTCATCTCCTTAGGACATTCGCATTCCTCGAGTGAAATATCCTCCATTTCAACTTCCTGTATAGTATCACTATGTAATAAAGAACTTATGTCGAGCTGAACATAACGTTCTGAAAGGATTTCCTAATTGTCTAGGATTTTTTTAATATCTTCTTTTGGTTTGTTGTGGATATTTTGACTCAGGCATGTCTCAAGATCGCACAACAAATCAACAACATAAAACGTAAAACGAGCATCTTTAGCGATCTTGCTAAATAGTGAAAGTGTCTTGAGTTTATTATTAACGCAATCCACGATGACAAAATCAAATAAATTATCTTTGAGAGTCCTTTTATATGATCTTAAAAGACAACCCATATAGCTTTCCTCCATTTCTTTCTCATATTCGTAAACCATTTCCTTGGTCCTTACCTTTCTGCCAGCACACTCTTCAGTCTTATCAACTTCTGTCATAAAATAATCATCAATGCTTAATATACGAGGTGTTGAACCGCCCATTTGAACCTCTTTCTCTTTAATCAATTTAGCTAAATAAGATTTACCACTACCAGGCGGTCCTCTTACTAGAATCACATTTTTTTTTTGAACGGGACTGTCGTCCGGGAGGGAAAAGTATCTCATCAATGGATACAGCATTCTTAGGTTTTCCACTGGCAATTACTTTGACATTATTTTCAACACTCGTCGAGGCGGCATCTTCGTTAATTGGAAATACGGCGGCAGGTTTCTGGTTTTCTACAACAGGTTAAGGAGCAGCCCCTATTTCAAATTCCTCATTTACAACAGTTTGAGCGTCTGAGTTCGCTCAAACTGTTGTAAATGAGGAATTCAAAGTTATCGTCATCTTCAGAAATTTCTTCAAGATTTTCGTTTACATCTTGCTCCGTTGGAATATTGACGTCGTTTTCAAGATTTAACGGTAATTCGGTAACATTTGTTACCTCCCGGTTCCCCAAAATTGGAGGAGGAGGAAACGGTACCGCATCAGGCCAGAAATCTGAGTGGCGTCAGAAGTTAGCCACAGTTGGCCTGCTACTGTGATTTCCCTACTCGGTTGAATTCAGCAACCGGAGTAGTAGCAGTGGAAATCACAGTAGCCTGGCTGAAAAGTATTTCCATAATGGAGCAGCCATTATAATCAGTATTCACGGGAACGGCAAGCTTATACATTCGGCATTAATAAACATTATTAATTAATAAAATAAACTACACGTTAATAATCCAAAAAGCTGTGTATCAATTCGCTAAAAATTAAATTCATTCTTCCTACCTTCATTAAAACCTTGATTCTGATATTGAATCTGATTTTGATTCTGATTTTGGATCTGACTGGGGTCCAGTTGACCAAACAGTAAATTTGAAGTCAGTATAGGCTACTTAAATATTTAATCGCGCGATTCGAAATAATTGAAACTAAGCAATCCACTAAAGCTAATCGGAGTACGAAAATCGTTATTGCAATTGGTATGATTTTTTAGTTAGTGGGACATTTTTAGTTAGGTGCCAGTTTAGTAGAAAGTTATTGGTAAGGCACTCTAATTTTTAAAATAATAGACTACCACAAACATTTATCCTCTTTTTAACTCTATTCTATTTGTAATACTATGAAAAGGAGTGCATATTATGCAGAAAATGACATTCAATTTTTAAAATCGCGATATTTCATGAATGATAATTCGTAGAAAAAAAATGGTACACTTTTTTTATTTTATATAGTACCACATAATCTACATATAAACGTTGCATATTTTCACCATAACATTTACCGTTTATGAAATTACATGCAAAAAATTGAATTTTTCAGCTTTGTCCCTAAATAAAATTTTAACAAGTTGGACCGATGAGGACTTTTCAAATTTCTTTTGTACTGATGTCTTTAATTTCCAGTTCTATAATAATTATTCCGAAGTCATTCAAACTATTTTTTCTATGTTAACTAGAATAGAAACAGAATTATTTCAATCGTTTTTTTTTACCGCTCTAAAGATAAAAGAATTGGAAAAAAAAATTGATTTTTTTCAACAAGCTAATAGCTAATTAATATTTTTTCAATTATTCCAGTTCATACTCATTGTTCAAACGAGTACAACAGCTGCAATTATGGTAACAATGACCTCCCATAAATGGAATTACACACATATGTATGTTAACATTTTTTTTTTTTGAATTGAAAAACAAGAAATCTTAATAATCATCGATTTTTCGATCAATGTAGTAAGGAAGGGGATATTCTTAAGAAAATGAAAAAGAAAAAATCGTTTTATTCGCGTCGCAGAAAATGCCAGACAGTCCATATTTAAAAATATTGAATTTCGTTTTCTTTGAGATCAATATATGTTTTTATAATTTTAAAACAGGTCTTGTACATCAGCTATATGCGTATTAACTAAATATTTTTCTTTTCTATTTTGTTAAGATTTTCCTTTGTCGTATAACTCTTTTATTAAGAGTGCAGTTCTCAAATAATATTAATTTTATTAGCATACTTAAATATGATGTTGAATCACTAAACTACTCTTATTGGTCAGTTTTGTTGTGCTTTTCTTGTCTCCCGTTTATCTAATAGAAAATTTATTGACTCTAATGTCTGTAATCTTGATTACATTTATAAATCAATAAGTTAAAAGAAGAAAGAAGCGTAAGTATATGCAAAACCTTTTGAGGTGGCTGAGGTTTTTATTCTTGTGGTTACTGTTTGTTTTCTCGTCACGCGTAACTATACTTAAAAGTAATTAAATTCTAGCTTTTTTTAATTAAATCGATAAACAATTTTAATTAGCTGTTGTTGGAAACTAGAAAATAATTTAGAAAAATATAATGGCTTTCGACGAAATTTGTAAATTTGAGTAACTTAGTGAGAGTGAAGGAAAACAAACCTGTTGTGATGGTGACTGTCCACGTTAGCCAGTCTTGATATGTGGCATTTGTATAAAACAACCAAAAATTGTATGTTGTTCCCGGAAGACCATGTGAGAATTGGATTTCGTCGCCTACATCGCGTGATGCTATTGTTGTATTGGGCTCGGGATAACCATACGGTGGACTATAGTCAAGTCTATAGTAGGAGTCATCTTGTCCAAGATTTCTTGGTATTTCTATAACTAAATCGGCACTTTGAGTTATCTGAAAAGAAAGGAAAATAAATTATTTTAAATTGCAACTTAAATGCTCAAAAATTAGTAAACATTTACATACATACATACATATGTAGTTTTTCGCTAGAGCAAAAATCTAATAAGTATTGTGCTCAAAATGAGAACACAAATATATAGAAGTTTGCTTGATGACATATAAATGTTCTTTCAAAATAGTTTGATATGATATGGAAGCAGACGTAGAAATGTTTAATTTCATTGTAGACTGTTGTCAATACTCTGAAAGTTTGAGTTTGGTTGTTCTTTAAATCTTTATTGTTTTGATTTAATATCGGAGCACTGCTTGCAACAGTCAGATATAGTATTTAATCATGTACCTTAACTTAGCCAAACACTTTTAAGGAATCAAAAAGCTAACCCTTTCATAATTTGTTGCTAAATAGTTGCTAATTAGTTGTAGAAAAGAAAAAATTTGTTGCTTTTTATTTTTTTAAAAAACAGGGTGTTTTGCTAAGTTCAGCTGAAGTTAACAGAACACGTTCATAAAAAATGAATTTAGAACATCGGGACGATGCCTACATTGTTCAGTGAAGTTGTTTCAAATTAGTTGTAGAAAAAAAATTTTTTGCTTTTTATTTAAAAAAAAAAAAAGAAACATAAGCAGTCATTAGGACTGCCGACAGAAGAGAAAAGATAAAATTATGAAAGCTTTTGACGGATGAAAGTATTGAAATCCATGCTTTCTTATAAGCGACGTACCTATCTCAAAGTATTGACGGATAAAGATGTTGAACTTTTTTCAGTATTTTCATCCGTTAAAAGGTTTCATAGTTTTACTTTTCTCTTCTGTCTGTCATGACTGCTTACGTTTCTTTTTTTTTTAAATAAAAAGCAACAAATTTTTTTTTCTACAACTAATTTGCAACAAATTCACTGAACAATGTAGGGATCGTCCCGATGTTCTAAATTCATTTTGTATGAAGGTATTCAGCTAACTTCAGCTGAACTTAGCAGAACACCCTGTTTTTTAAAAAAATAAAAAGCAACAAATTTTTTTTTCTACAACTAATTAGCAACTACACATTTAGCAACAAATTATGAAAAGGGTTAGCTTTTTGATTCCTTAAAAGTGTTTGGCTAAGTTAAGGCACATTATTTAATCTAATCCTAGATTAAAATCCTTACCTGTTACTCTTTGGTAGCTCCCGTGGTCAAAATAGATTAAGGTCAAACGTACATTTGGCTTAAATTTGTCTTTAATCTCATTTAATCTCTCATAACTAAAAAACATATTTCGAAAGTTTAAAGTTTGTAAATTTCAGTTAAGTCTTGGCAACAATATAAATATATACATATATATGTATAAGTTGTATTCTTAATCAATTTCGGATAGATATATAGTATGTATTATATTAGAATTATTCGCGTAGACACTTCTTCTTCTAGATTATTTTCATCAGGAATAAAGGTGACATTTGAAAATCATTTGTAAATAAAATTCGACCAGTTTATGTAATTCACCGAAATAAGTACGTATGTATATATTTTACCTTTAATTGTGGTATTTTAGGTTTCATATGGATGTCGTTGAAGTCCTAATGAAAATCAAATTCCCCGTAGTTCCGAATGTTTAACAAATTGAAATTCTATGAGTATCAAAATACGATTTTGTGCAGTAATGCTGATAAAACCGGCGAGACGTAAGCATTTATTTAGAAGATATTTATATTTAGATGTTGCAGTTTATATAGTTCTTCTAATTAATTGTGATTAAAAAATGGTTGAAATAAGTATTTTATTACCTCTCGTGCTTTTTTGCGCCGTCTTGAACATTTGATATTTTGACTGGGCAAACTTTATTACATATCAAATTTCATTTACTACAATGTCGTTCATGAGTAAACATCGTGATTTGATGTAGCAGAAATTGAATTTGTTTAAAATTTCATGTTTTTTCTTTTGTAATTTTTGCTTCTTCCATGAAAAAAACAGAAAAAATTCAGTTTTTATTTTAAGTTCGTTTACAAATTAAGAGATCTTCTGATACTTCTGTAGCAGTTTCTCGTAAAGAAACAACAATTGATAGCGTTATCAGTATTGGTAATATTGGTATAAATTTAACCTAGAATATTTAGGTGCAAGGTTGCATTTTGGCTGAAAAAACTTGTTTGCTTTGACAAATAATAATTGGACTGCGTGAACCCGAAAAAAAACTTACTTCAAAAATGAGAGCAAACATTGTTCCATTGGGAAACGATGCATACATATTCGCGAGGACATTAAACAGCTCAATGAAACGCAGCAATTATTGGATCTAAGTTAGGCTAGCAAGAAATTAAATAAATGATTTTAGCTTAGTAATATATACCTAATAGGGTGTCCCTTAAATTTTAAGTTCGATATATTTTTACGCATACCTTCTTAAAACTTTCGTAATATTTTGCATCAATGTACTTGCTGATTGTTATAATTTTATGTTTTCAAATAAAGATTAATTTTTACCTTATTTTATTTTAACTCTTATTTACCTAATTTGTTGCATTTAGATTAATTTTATAGCAGATCGAAATATCAGGACAAAACACGATTTTAAATAAACTTTGAAGCTCGGTCGGCACGGGTTGCGATCATGCTAGAAAACTGTTTCATATTTGAGTATGTTTTAGCATTTATAAAAAATGTAGAGGCTATGCATAACGATTAAAAAAAAATTAAAAAAAATTGTCATTTAAGGGACACCCAGGGTGTCATGAGTTTTAAGAAGGTATGCGTAAAAATATATCGAACTTAAAATTTAAGAGACACCCTAATACCTAATGATGATTTTTCGTTTTAAATTTAAAAAATAATCTTATTTTCGGTCTCCACCATTTTTTCTTTTGTCTTATTGCTTTATTTGATGTGCCAGTTTTTCGAGTACTAAGACTTAATATAAAAAACGTGCATGTAAGTATATTTAAGGTACATAAAGTGGCGGAAGAAATAATAGATACCAATGAAAATAAACTAATAAACTAACAAACTTATAAGTTCACAATAAAATTTAAATAACAATATATTATATAAAGACTTATTGATGTTAACTCTTCCATTGAAGGGACTGCCAGATCAAATTTTGAGTGTTTAACTTTTGTACCTATTATTTTTCCCACCACTGTATGTATACATATTTCCTTATATAACTGTTACAATTTGAAGAGGTCACAACAACCTTTTGCGATAAAACCCAACTTCCTGCTTGAACCTTACGGTTTCCACTGGAATTCTTAGCCTGATTGAAGGAGCCGGAAAACAACAAAAGGACAATGGATGGAAAAAGGAAAAGATAAAACGAGGAAATGCAACATTTGGCCTTTGAAGCCGAAACCAATGAACCAATGTGCGGAGTGTTCGCTTTTATGTGGCAACAATAAAATCAACAGCCCTCGAGCATAATGCGGTGGAAAGTAGTATGTAATTCGAAAGCGGCTCGAGTATTTCATATGAACAAATCGAATCCAGCGCCGAGTGGGAAGCCCTAAGCCGCAATCGACAACAGCCGTCGATAAAAAAAAAGAAGCATTCTGCGGGCTTGTAAAGTAGAAAAACAGCTGGAAGCTGCATGGGGAGTACGAGACCAAGTAGCTCTTTCTAACCAGCCCATAAAGGGGATAAACAGCCTACTTTTCATCCCCGATGTAAGTGGGTTGTAGAAAAAAGAAAACTATGAGCTAGTAGCCTACATAACTATGGAACCCGACCAAGCCCAAGGAGGCCGGTTACCTTCGAAGGGCGGTCGGGTCGGGATTAAGGGTGGTATATAAAAACCATAAAAGACCTAAATTTTTTCTTCGCCCGCAACTCTTAAATTTAATCCAAGATGCCTAAGTTCTTGTGGACGACTTCTAGGATTGTAGTTGAGGGATGTTTGGCTTACTTCTGAGCAGAGTGCACTTCAGCTGTGGAGATAAGGGATTGTTCCAACTAGGACTCCCAGCTGCAAGGCCTGGCAAAGATTCCACGAAAATAAATAAAGTTATCAGCTACAGTGCTGGTTTTTGTACAAATCTTCCGGCATTCGACTTGCCTCCTATTATTGGAAGGCATTGAGCACTTCTTCTGCTGGTTCCCAGGACACCGAAATCTCTATAGAGCAGTAGTCCTCTAAAGGAGTCCTACGATTTGAAGATTTTTGGCAGACGAGAAAATACTTCCGAATCTGGTTTAATCCGCAAACATGGTTCTTCTGCTACGAGTCTGCAGCGATGCCACTCAGAGATATTTATAGCATTATTTGCAGTGAAAAATTTTTTCACATTAATGTTAAAGAGGAGAATCTATTATATAAGTAAAAACCAATGGGAAATGGGGCTGAATGGAAATTTGTAATGACAATAAATAAATCAATAAACATAAATTAAATTGTCGTAGCTGACAATAAAATGTTTTGGACTGACCTGATTTTAATATACCCATGCAGATTTTTTAAATTTTGGAATCTTTTACTTATGAATCGTTGTTTATAAAAGCACCTTATGCCCACGTTTTTAACAAATTATTTCAACAATTTCTCTTTCGAATTTTATGGAGGTTTAGTTTTTAAGCAGAATTTAAGCCTAAGCAAATCTTGAATTGTTGTTAAGGATTTTCTGAGACTAGTCTTAGAGTGTAAATATTCGAACATGTGGTCTGCAGACAACAGACTATCTTTTTATTGTTTTGGTAATAAACTATAGGATAGGGTAAGGACACAACTAGGTAATACCCCAGACAGACGGGCACGAACGAATGAACGTTCTTGAAGAATGATCATTGCCGTGTCGTCTGTCACCAAGAATGAAGTTTGAATGAACGTTCGTAACTACATTCTCGTTCTCATCAATGAAGTTCCGGAAACTTCATTCGCAGAGAACGAGCATGGAAATCCTGGAACAATCAGCTGATTTCCAGTGTCAAAGTGTGAATTGACAACTGCCAGCCAGCCAGTTGAGTTTTAATTCTGTGATCATGGAGGTGGGGAAGGAGCAGGAAAAGTTGCAATACGTTTAGTAGCTTGCGAACGTTTTCGTAAAGTTGCTATTAATTTCACCGATTCACTCGTGCGCATTTTAAACTCAAAAATTCTATACTCGAATGAAGTTGGCCGTCTGTCATGCATGTAACGAATGAAGATTCGAGAGAACGATCATTCATCGAACGTTCATTCGACCGTGCCCGTCTGTCTGGGGTATTAAATTCTTCTTTTTAGTCTAGAGAAAGATCTCAATGAGCTAAGACGTGTTCTTCCTATCGGTTTTAAATAAAATATAAATTAAAAATATTTGTGTTATTAATTACAAACCATCCTATTTCCAATACCGATAACTTTATTCTTCGGATAAAAATCAAATTGGCTGTGAAGAAAACTTTTCACTTAATTTTCCAAAAATTAATCAACGAATAACATCTAATTTGCCCCGATAAATTTTTTGGCGGTTGAAAAATTAATCCCTAGTTTTACATTAAAAAAACGTAATTTACAATGTTACGTAACTTTGCCAATAATGGGTAGTTAGCAATCTTATTCATATCAAATTAAAGGTCGAAGTGTCAACTTCAAATGTTTGTACCTATACTTGGTCCGATTAGCATTCGACCGGAAACGCTCTTGCTGCAACCGATAAATCAGCTGCATACGAAAACTAAAAAAATTCACAAATTTAGCAAGCGCTAAACGAACGCGTCAAAGTGTGCACGTTTTTTCTCCCTCCGGCATCAAAAATGTCAGCCATCAAAAAAGTCAGGATAGATCAGGGTCATGGTTTACTGGATTAGGTGGAAGTTATGAACTTTTGATAAACGGTAATCTCATAAGTTAAATGAATATCATTATACTTATAAAAAAGAGTTCTGATATGTATAAAATAATGTAATCTATCTCACTGTATATAATTATTTTTTTCTCAAAAAGATTTTTTTCTTCGTTCCTGAGGCTTTTGTTTAGGTATAAGAAAGTTTACGACAATATATCAAACATATTTGCATACCGGAACCCAAGTTACTCTGGAATTCAATGGTGCTCTATATTAGACACTTAGAAATCTCTCGTGGGCTACGCTTAAACAGTTTTTACTTTCATTGCAAAACCGATTTAAATTTCATAAAATAGAAATCCACTGGTGAAAATATTGACGCTAGCTGCTGCAAAAGTGCAACCGCATAACGCTCCTCTCGACTAAATTGTATAATTTCCCAGTAGTGGTTTTATAGTTTTTTACATAAGTCCAGAGATTATGAAATAAAAGTGTTCGCAACTTGTGCAATTATTCGTAATTGCTCTCTAGTTTAAATAATTTTTGATGTTCTGAAAAAATTCTGTTTTTGCTCAAAAATTTCATTTGTAATTCCACTCGAAATGTGTTCTTACATTTAATAGAGAGTAAAGTGCATATACAATATACATACATATGTTCCTATATATTTACATAACGTTAGGTTTGCTTTTTCAGTCAGACCTATTTATAAATTGGTGATATTTTGAGGGTCATAACTTCAGAGTATTCATCTTAAATTTCTTGTTTCATGGAACCAGCTGCATATGAGAATTTTGTATAATGATTCTGTCAAATTACTTTTGGCTTGAATCCAACTAAATTTCGAATTTTCATCACCATCGCTGATAAACCCACCTAATACTTCCTGGCTTGGTGTTTTGAATAGCAAATATTTCACTCTTATAACCACGGTTCGCTGAATTCTACGAAACCTCTATGTTCGTCCCGGACATGTATTGCATTTTAATTTCGGCTGAAAAAGGAAATTCGCCAACTGCTAGTGAAGATGCAAACTGAATTCAATTAGCTTTGTACTTAAAATAGTAGGAAAACAAAACAAATCTCCCGCCAATGCAGCATTCAATGCTAATGTTTTATTGCTATGTATCACCATCTCTCAGTAATCTTTAAAGAAAGTCTCGCTCAGAAGGGGAGACACAACAAACAGATTGCATTTCATATTTACCTATATACAAAAAATACACACCAGCTGATGTTTGTAGAGTAGAGATCACTTAATGCACATCATTACATTATCAATCACTATCAAATTTTACAAAAACAATTTACATCTAATATAAAATGCCCTGAATTTATCTTTTCAGGGGAGCTGAATCCAATTCTCAAGTTACCTTGTGGTGCCTAAAGTTTAAGGGAACCCGGTGGTCTAGCACTCGTGAATTTCAGGCATTTTTAGGATTTTTTTTTTAAGGTGAAAATAATGAACAGCGATTATTTAATCTTTGTAGGTATATTATAATACTTAAAAAGCATACAAAATCCTTATTATAATAAGCAAAAAAATGTTAGTTATTTAAAAAATGTAGCTATCGACGGAATCAGAATAAAAAAAACAAAATTTTTTTTGACAAAATAGCGCGTTCTTGATATTTGAATACCGATAATAGATCATTTTTCATTAGTTTTTTCACGTAAAAAATAAGAATTTATTAACATAAAAATTGTTTGGCGGTCCCGGCCGTAGCCAAAATTTGAGATGGCTCGGATGAATTGTTTTTGTTTTTTTTCCCCGCCGTGGAAAAAAAAGTAGTTTCGAGATAAATGAGTTTAAAGTTATCCATTTATGAGGCGGGCGAACCATTCACTACGTGCTGAAAAGACTGCTAGATATTAAAATACCGTCAATATTATTACAAAACTTTAACAGTATATTCTCGAAAGACTATTCTTTGCAAATCTTTCCATTTATTTAAAATTACATATAATACATGTATATTTAGAATGTGCTCATCAAAACCTTTCATTCGATACAAAATGCGATACATTTTATTTTAAATATATTCTTTTTTAAAGCTGCGAAATTTATTTTTAAAATTAAGTGAAACGTCTCACATATCTTATGACACACGGACCATTAAGACCCAAAAAATGACGCCTTCTTTGCCAAACTACGATAAATACTTAAACAGCTATGAGGGAACAGACGAACATAGCCACATACATACATAGACTGCTAAAATCCTAACCCTTTTTTGGCTTTGCAATAGTCGAGTAAAATCAATGACTGAAATGAAATCTATGTTCTTGAAAACATGTGAAGTGATATGCATCATGTTGAAAAACAAGTCTGTATTATAATTAGTTCAATATATAGGACTGTTGTAATTTCTTATGTTTTCCAAATGTTTGAAATAAAACTAAGAAATAAATTATGTTATAGATCTTTCAAAATATTAAAAAAAAAAACATAAATAAGGGATTCCTCAGCAAGTTCCATCTAGGCAATGAATTCCTTTTACGGGAAAAAATTAAACGATAAACCAGTGAAGCGAAGAAAATCCAATATAAACTACAATGTTTTTTTGAAGATTATAAACTATGTAAGTATTAAAACGATAGGTATTGTTATAAATTCAATAAAAACCGAAAAAATGCCAAAATTTAAACGGCCATATCTCAGTCAATTTTCATCAAAAAAAACTTTTATAACTCGTCATTTTGTAGGAAATTTAATATACTTTTTTTTATGAAGCCAACGCCTATACCTATCTTTGCTCAGAAAAAAGATATTTGCATAAAAGTAAAAAAAATAAATTGACATTTCTGCATTTTTTTGTTTAATTGTTTTTAATATATAAGTATTTTAAATAAATTTTTCAAATTTTTTAAATAAAATATTTCGATGGCAAATCGCATTCTCTACAAAATTTTTCATATAAAATACCCCCAAATTTTGCATCGTTTTCGAGATATACTCAAAAAACCGTAAGAGGTTGAATTTTACCTCCTACATATATGCAATTTCCACCCCTCTAATTTACGAGTAATAGCACTTCGCGGTTTTTTCATTATTAATAACCAATTGAACGATAATAAACACCCATCAACGTTGCAGTTATACTTAGTACCCTGATTTTTAGGACATAATCAATAGCCTATTTATTTTACGTAAGTTAACAAAACTTAACTACATTTAGCACTTTCGTAAAATGTTACCAAAAGCCAAATATCTACGTTTGCGGGCTCAACAATTTTCATCAACTATGTAGTAATAAAAGAAACGAAAGATGTTGAAATATCGGCTAAACAAAACATGTTCAAGAATATTAAGATGATTGCGGGTAAGTAAGATAAAGAATATTTAATTTGTATGTATGTATTCATTACGGCGTTCTTTTGTTTATTTCGAAAAATATAAATCACTTCGAAATCATTTTCAACTGGTCGAAAAATAAAACTTCATTAGTATAACACCCCGTTTACACTAGCGCAAGCATGCTGCAGTGTCATGCCGGTGACGTCACAATTTGCGGAAGAAACGAAGGAGAGGCAGGGGACGAGGCAGTCATGAAGCAAACCGTCTCTGAGGCTGCCTGATGGAAATTGAGAGTGTGTGTGTGTGTAAGGTGTAAACGGGTCATGATAGTGTTCGCATTTTCAACTGAGCAGGCAGCTCAGAATTGACTAATGCACATGACTAGTGTAAATGCGACGCTCATTTTCAGGAAAGCAAGAGAACATGCCACTGAGGCATGCTTGCGCTAGTGTAAACGGGGTCTTAAGGATATGCTCATGAACATTACCGTAAAAATTCATATTATAGATTTCCAGATTTTTACGTTTTAGGACCTTCAGAATGAATTATCCTACATACATAATAATCTTAATGTTTTAGAACAAGACAACAACAGGAGTTCCCAGGGGAGCTCGGGTAGACGGGTGGTGGTCGGCCGGCGCGGCGGGCGGAGGGTGCCTCGTGGAGGCAGCAATACAGGACTCCACCCTGAAGTAATGTCCACAAGACGGTCCCGGGGTGGAGCTCCTGGAGACGAGGAGTGGGGTTTTAGCCGGTAGGCCTGGTCATTCGACCAGGGAGTCCGGCACACGGGTGGCCACGGTCACCCAGGTGCGAAACTGCATTTCCCCACTCCAAAAAAAAAAAATTAGAACATGTTTCGTTTTGCCGATATTTCAACATCTTTCGTTCCTTTTATTGCGAGTTGACGAAAATTATTGAGCCCGCAAGCGTAGACATTTGATTTTTGGTAATATTTAACGAATGTGCTGAAAGCAGTTAAGTCTTGTTGCCTTACGTAAAACAAATAGGCTATTGATTATGTCCTAAAAAGCAGGGTACTAAGGAACTACAACGTTGATGGGTTTTTGTTGCATTGGTTATTAAGAATGAAAAAACCGCGGAGTGCTATTAAATTAGAGGGGTGGAAATTGCAGATGAACGTAAACTTCAACCCCTTACGGTTTTTTGAGTATATGTCGAAAACGGATGCAAAATTTGGGGGTATTTTGTATGAAAAATTTTGTAGCGGATGAGACTTATCATCGAAATAACCTATTTAAAAAATTTGAAAAATTTATTTAGTTTAAAATATATTAAAAAACAATTAAACAAAAAAATGCAAAATTTTCATTTTTTTTTTTTTACTTTTATGCAAATAACTTTTTTGTGAGCAGAGATAGATATAGGCATTCATAGAAAAAAAAGTAAGTATATTAAATTTCCTATAAAATGACGGGTTATAAGTTTTTTTTAAAGAAAATTGACTGAGATATGGCCGTTTAAACTTTGCCATTTTTTTCGGTTTTTATTGAATTTATGACAATATCGTTTTAATACTTAGTTTTGAATATGCAATTGATTTTTATGCAATCAAGACATATGTTAAACTAATTTATTACTAATAAATAAATTTTATATGAACGTATTTAAAAAAAAAAACAGAAATTATATACGTTTATATATCATTTATTTATTATTAATAAATTAATTTAACATATGTCTTATTGAATAAAAATCAAGACTATCTTTTTAAGGTGAGCCCTAAAATTCTTCCGAATACAAATTAGAATTGAGTGGGATTTTTGCGCCTTTTAATTGGCATAATTTTCCAAAACGCTTGAACCTAGGTTAAAACTAATCTCACTTTTTAGACGCGTGTTAGCAGTCTATTTCCTGAAAACCCTTTATGTACATACATAAATTATTTTTGGTCTCAGTATACTTATCACAATATTTAGTTTACACTGTATGCAAAAATTGCGAACAAATGTTCCTTGAAGTTACCTGTTGTGGTGTCGTAGGGAGTTTTATTTTTAGTTGGAAATCGAATTAAAAGAGATAAGATGTTGTGATAGATCCTAGAGTAAATTCCAAGTATATTCACTGTAAGAAATAAATCAATATTGTAACTTGTTACCTAGAGTTTTTTGAAAAAAATATAGTAGGTCTTTTCTTGACAGAATATTAAAAAAAAAGAATCGAGCTGTTGATCTTTGGTTCATATAGCATACGCGCACAATCAAGACATTGTCTTTAAGCTAAGTCCTTACATCCTTGAGGTGAGTTTTGTTCGACCACAAAACGTGGTAGATTTACTTTGTCTTTAAGCTGAGTCCTGAAATCCCTCCAAATACAAATCAAAATTGTCTGAGATTTTTGGGCATTTTAATTGGCATTATTCTCGAAAACGGTTGAGCCTATAGCTTAAAAGTGAGATTAGTTTTAAGCTAGGCTCAACGGTTTTCAAAAATTTTGCCAATTGCCCAAAAAACTCACACAATTTTGATTTGTATTTAGAGGGGTTTAAGGACTCATCTTAGAGACAAAGTAAATGTACCACGTTTTGTGGTCGAGCAAAACTCACCTACATAATTTTGTTGTTATACCGGCAACAACGCGACGGCGGGAAAAATCGTCCTCCGTTTCGGGGTTTCAGCCCTTTCAGGAGCATGTTTCTAAGAATACTTTGCTTAGAAAAGCAATTTCCGGGGTTCCTCACCCTCTTTCTTATTTTCCTTTAAGAAGTTTTCTTAATGTTGTTCTTGTGGTGCCTGCCACAGAGTGGAAATTTTGTTGTGGCGCTGTTTATGGGTAAAAAGGAGGCCTTCTTCCGGATGTATGCGGGCAGCTTTCTTCAGGGAGGAGCTGCAACATCCTTCAGACGCTTGAGATTATAACACGTACATAACTGGGTTAAATTTGCTCAAGGTGAAATCATTTAATTCGTAGCTATTGTTCTGCCTCCGGCTGCTCTGCGGAGGGGTGCTCAACTACATTCTTGGACATGTTTTTGGGTGAACCCGCAGGTGTTGTGGTGGATGAAGGATTGAGTTCAGGAATACTTTTCTAAAATAACATTTCTTCCGAGGTAAACGACCTCTGGAAGGTTCGGCTAAGAACATTTTTGGAATGCAAAGATTCAAGGGATGAATAAGTTTTCAGGATAACGAGGGTGTTTCATCTCTGGAAAATGTTGAAGCAATCATACGCAATACACAATATGATCTAGATCGCGTTGAACAGCTTCGGTTACAGGCCAATGAGACAAAGTGAGATCCTTCCTTCTTTTCGCATTTCATGTTTTTATCATATAAAATATTTTTTTGTTTTTTTTAGGAAAAAAGCTGACGAAATCCTTGACACTGCAAATGCGGTAATCCAAGCTCTAGATGCGGCAGATGTTGCTCAAGCGAAAGCATCGTCAGCAATAAGTCAAGCGAATATTGATATTTCTTTGGCTAAAGAAGATTTAGAAAAGGTTACCGAAAAATAATTTTTGCATGTTATTTATTATTTTATACATACATATATCATTTTCTTGTTGTAGATTGATTCTGAGACAAAAGACGCTGAAACCCCAGCAAATATAATAACTAAAGTAGTTGATCAACTTGTAAGGAAGCTCACTCAATTGCAGAAGAGTGTTGCTCAAAATGAAATAGACGCAAAAGATATTACAAAACAAGCTCATGACGTTAAAGATTCTGCTAGTGATGTTCATGAACTTGCCTCTCAGGTATTTTTATTGAGTTATTATTGAGTAAATATAATTGAATAATTTTTTTTCTGTTATTAGTTAAGAAATAAATTCCAAGTGGCAAATGTTTCCCTTACCGATAAGGCTAAAACATCCGAAACAGCTCGGGAAAGGGCTCAGCAACTTCGACAGCGCGCTTCAAAACTTACAATTGATATGAATGGAAAGTTAAAAGAGCTTAAAGGTAAGAAGATCTATGAGAAAATTCAAATTATAATCATATTATACAAAAATGGGGTACATAGGGTTTGTCCGAATTCTGACTCAAATTTACAAATAGCATCGGGATTGCAGTAAATGCAATTCGTCACATTCACTCATATCATAAAATTTTAGTTGAAAATGCCACCAATCGGAAAATCGATTTTCAGAGTTTGAAAAAATTAGTTAGTGACTAAATTTTATAAAATTCAAAACAGTGACTCCATAATGCAAACACTTATTTAGAATCACCCTAAATTGTTTACCTACTCCACTTACTTAGTTTTTAAATGCTACGCTAGTAAAATATAAATATTTACATAAATAAATTTTTTTATAATTTTCAGGTATGGTCAATGTCTATAATATGAAAGAAAAGAAATTAGAAGATTTGCAACAGTTGATAATTTCTTTAAACAACCAAATGGAAAGCTATTTAACTACAATCCAGGCCAATGCGGATAGATATCGACAATGCAGCTCTTAGTTGCCCATAACCGATGAATCTAAGGACATTATGCGTTACTTAATTAGTTTTACGCTTTATGCCATTATTCTTAGCGTAGATGTGTTTTTATCATTTTAAGCTTAGTTTTATTTTATTTTTGTTTAATTTTGAACAAAAGAACAATGTAAACCAGTATTTGGCATCTGGACATTGTTGACAAATGTTTCATTACATTGATTTTATTTTAATGTTTGTTTATATAAAATTGTAGTTTATTTAAGCATACAAGTCCAATAAATGTGTTCCTTCATATGTACAATGTTTTTCAATCCTATGTCAAATTTCAGATGTTTTGGTACTATATACACATAAATGTTTTTGACTAATATTTCAAACTTTTCGAATAGATGAAAGCTGTGCAAGACCTACTATGGAAAGATTTTTGGAATGAAAAACGCATTTCACGTGATTTTTTTCTTTATAACTTCTGGATCAAAATTCCTGGTCGTCCAGGGACAATTATTAATTGGATTAATTTTGACGGTGAAAAAGATAAAAACATCCAAATAAGAAAATTAAAACAGTGTAAACTTTGATATCCAAAAATATAAGTAATAAGTACAAGTATACCTATACTATTCAGCCATTGTGTCTTATCAATGAATGCTTTTATTTGGAATTCAAATAGATATTGAACTAATAAATTTTCCAAAATTAACTTGAGAATGAATAAAAACCATATATGCCTTTTCTATAAAAAAAAAATCGCTAAACTCCCTAATAATGTGCTCTTCATATGTTTAAATCTATATAGAAAAAATGAAATGGCAAAAATTATGGCGGAACAAACCTAGTGTGAGATGCACTCATTGAATTTGACCATACTTTGTACAAGGGTTCTTCTACCCTTAGAAGTGGCGAATATGCAAAAATTTTCCTCCGGAAACATTTAGTTTCCGAGATATTTAAATTAAAAAATTTGTTCTGACAGGCAGAACAATTTTTACATATTTTGTATATTCGCCACTACTTTTGTACCAAAACACTTTTATTTTTACTGCACAACACCACAAACACAATTATCACAATTGCGACTGTTCCTTATTATTAATAAATGCTGGAAAAAGAAGAAAAAGAAATATTAACATTTTTAATTTTGACCACTCACCTGAATCCATATGTGGCGGCACCGGCTGTCATTCCCAAACTGCCGTTTGGTTTTTAAAGTTGTCCATCCTTCATTCGTCCAATTTGCTGCGGGTGCGTTCAAGAAACAGACATTGAACGAAAATATGTTATTTTTTACTTATCGAATATCCATAGCAACCGGTAATAAACGAACTCTGAATTCCTTTGCGTTGTTATCTGAACGTGTGACAGGTGCAATTATTTTGTGGTTTCGATTTAAAAAAGTGATTTTACCAAGTTTCATAGTACTAACTCAAAATGGTATGTATATTCCCTTGCATTTATGCTGAGTTCATTAATATATATTAATATTAAATCGTACATAACAACAGCTTCCGAACAGGACAAACGTTCAGTTTTCGTACAGGACAAATAATATTTCAGTCAAAAAAAAAATAAGAAGGAAAAAACATTAAATGACAATATCAAGATTTTGTATAAGGGAAATATCACTGAAATTATCTTTTCTAGACTCAGGCACAGAGGGTATTAATAATATTTCAGTCAAAAAAAAAAATAAGAAGGAAAAAACATTAAATGACAATATCAAGATTTTGTATAAGGGAAATATCACTGAAATTATCTTTTCTAGACTCAGGCACAGAGGGTATTAATAATATTTCAGTCAAAAAAAAAAATAAGAAGGAAAAAACATTAAATGACAATATCAAGATTTTGTATAAGGGAAATATCACTGAAATTATCTTTTCTAGACTCAGGCACAGAGGGTATTAATAATATTTCAGTCAAAAAAAAAAATAAGAAGGAAAAAACATTAAATGACAATATCAAGATTTTGTATAAGGGAAATATCACTGAAATTATCTTTTCTAGACTCAGGCACAGAGGGTATTAATAATATTTCAGTCAAAAAAAAAAATAAGAAGGAAAAAACATTAAATGACAATATCAAGATTTTGTATAAGGGAAATATCACTGAAATTATCTTTTCTAGACTCAGGCACAGAGGGTATTAATAATATTTCAGAAAAAAAAAAAAAATAAGAAGGAAAAAACATTAAATGACAATATCAAGATTTTGTATAAGGGAAATATCACCGAAATTATCTTTTCTAGACTCAGGCACAGAGGGTATTAATAATATTTCAGTCAAAAAAAAAAATAAGAAGGAAAAAACATTAAATGACAATATCAAGATTTTGTATAAGGGAAATATCACTGAAATTATCTTTTCTAGACTCAGGCACAGAGGGTATTAATAATATTTCAGTCAAAAAAAAAAAATAAGAAGGAAAAAACATTAAATGACAATATCAAGATTTTGTATAAGGAAAATATCACCTAATACATCTTTTTTAGACCCAGAAATTCAATATTATGGATATCAGCAGCTTAGCGCAGGACCCCAAAGCGCTTATTGAAAAATTGGGAGAATGGGGACTTCTCGCCAAAGAAGGAATTTTAAAATGTCCAAAATGCAACAGCTTGATGAAGCTAATGCCTAGTGCATTAAAGCTGGACAAATTTGAGTGGACTTGTAACAAGAAAATTTCCATCCAAAAACAAAAGGCTACAATTTGTAGGACAAAAAAATCGCTACGTAAAAACACCTTCTTTGAAAAATCACAATTAACCTTCTCTCAAGTATGTTATATAAAATATATACTTTTCCATATTACTTACAAATGTAATAATTACTTTTAGATTCTCATCTTTTGTAACCTTTGGACATACAATGTCGAACTAAAGGTAATACAAATCCAAGTGAGAGTAGCGAAACAGACAGCTGTGGATTGGAATTCGTTCTGCTACGAAGTCGTTATAGACCATGCCATAAGGCAGCAAAAACCCATTGGTATGAATATTATGTAAAATAAGACTACATAAACATTTAAATTTTCATTTCCTTAACTGTAGGTGGAGAAAACATGATCGTCGAAATTGACGAATCTAAATTTGGCAAGAGAAAATACTACAGGGGCCACCACGTGGAAGGGCAATGGGTCTTTGGTGGTGTATGCCGAGACACCGGAGATATATTCCTGGTACCTGTTGAGCAACGGAACGCAGCGACGCTGATACCACTTATAAAAAAGTGGATTTTGCCAGGAAGTACGATTATCAGCGATTGCTGGAAAGCGTACGATGGCTTGGATGAAGCGTTTCAACATTTGAAAGTTAACCATTCGGTTAACTTCAAAGATCCGGTAACAGGGGCTCACAGCAATACTATCGAAAGTCTCTGGCGACACGCCAAAGCCAGATTGCCCGAGTACAATCGGCGAAAGTTCATGTTCGTAAACTATCTTGCCAAATTTATGTTCATCCATTTCTGTAAGGCCAAAAAGTTGGATCCAACAGTGGAGTTTTTTAAAGCAGCGGCACATCTGTACAATCCGTACATACTAAGAGAAATATCCACAGCTGAAGAAGTAAAAATTGCGTGCTAATATTTGCAATAATAAAACTTATAATTATTATATCTACAGCAAAGTGAAGACCCGAACAGCTACGAACAAGGTGAAGCATCAACATCTGTACGTGTATGATTTTTTTATTAAATTTAAAACACTTATAACAATTATTATTTTAACAGAGATCCCAAAACGAAGACAACATGAGCGAAACCTCCCTCGACGAAGATGTAAGCTCTTTAATTTAATTTAATTTAAATTTCCAAACATTGAATTTTTTACAGGCACCTGACCTATATGTGTAAATATATATTTTTCGGGGATTAGGGCTACTGGCGATACCCCGTCAACAAAAACGAATGGAATAGCTACCTCCCGGGTCATTTGGAAACGCTGAAAAGTATACATAAAAATATAAAGGTAAGATAAACTTTAAATAATTATTACCCTTTGTTAATATAGATATTTTTCTCCTCCTCATTACAGCCTTCGTCGCTCAATACGTTGCCCAAAATACCTCAAATCGCCATTACAGTAAAGAACCCTTCGCTCAATGATACTATAGCTATAATACTTGTAGGCGGCTTCTGGGTTTCGTAGCATTCTGAATATATCTGTTATTTTCCTTAAATCACTTTGCGTGATTTGCCTCCATTTTAAAAGCCGCAAAAGCTGCTCTTCGGTGATTCCATTTATGAAGGCAAACGTAACCACCAACATTCTTGTATGGTATGTTCCTTCCCCGAAAAAAGCATTTACAATAAATGCAGGCACTTCATGAAAAGCACAAATATCTAATTTGCTCAGAAGCAGCCTCCGAGCATTCAATTTATTTTCCGCGATTTTCTTTCTCGTTTCACTATCCATCCCAAAAAATATTCAGAGGGTATTAATAATATTTCAGTCAACACTTTCAGATAACAACGCAAAGGAATTCAGAGTTCGTTTATTACCGGTTGCTATGGATATTCGATAAGTAAAAAATAACATATTTTCGTTCAATGTCTGTTTCTTGAACGCACCCGCAGCAAATTGGACGAATGAAGGGTGGACAACTTTAAAAACCAAACGGCAGTTTGGGAATGACAGCCGGTGCCGCCACATATGGATTCAGGTGAGTGGTCAAAATTAAAAATGTTAATATTTCTTTTTCTTCTTTTTCCAGCATTTATTAATAATAAGGAACAGTCGCAATTGTGATAATTGTGTTTGTGGTGTTGTGCAGTAAAAATAAAAGTGTTTTGGTACAATAGTAGTGGCGAATATACAAAATATGTAAAAATTGTTCTGCCTGTCAGAACAAATTTTTTAATTTAAATATCTCGGAAACTAAATGTTTCCGGAGGAAAATTTTTGCATATTCGCCACTTCTAAGGGTAGAAGAACCCTTGTACAAAGTTTGGTCAAATTCAGTGATTACACCGTACACTAGACCTTAGCCATTATGGCTTAGCGATGTAATCACATATAATTTTTTTTTCCATAGAGAGAGAGAGAAAGAGAGAGAGAGATTCAATTATAAAATTCGCAGTAACTTTTGTAACGCAACCACCTAGTAAAATCCATTGATAGGTTATAATTCACTGTTATCACGGCTATGATTTTTTGCAAGGATGTTATGAACTACACATTTAAATTTTTTAGTTCCTCTTATACCGCTGAAACACAGTAAGGTTTGGATGAACACTATGTATTATGACAAACAGTAATTTAGTATTAACTAATATTTGTCTTTTCATTTCTTGTAAATTAAGAAATTTTTGATTATATTATAGTCCTTCAAATTTCGTTGGAATTTTCAAGTTTTCTTTGGAATCTATAATAGCTGTGTGCTACAGATAATTAAAGACGAAAGCATTGGACTGATTTTTTTTAGAAAAATGTACATTACAAAATATGCATTATAGCGGATGCTATAAATCAGAATGCTTAAATAAATAAATAAATAAATAAACAATCTGAAAATAATCAAAAACTCATCTGTAAAAAAACAAATTAAAATAAATATGCTATAGAAGTGGTTCCGTAAAAACTATGGTTCAAGTAATAGAAAAAAACCAATTCACACGAAGTATTCTCAGCCAACCTCACACACTGAATTTCAGAACAAAAATGGGAAATTCCTATCTCCCAACAAACATGTTCCGACCTCATCAAAACACCAAAATATGAGTAAATATCTAACGAAAGTCGCCTTACTTCCGCGGTACTTTTGATTTAGTAATTTAATTGAAAATCCGCACTTCCTCACCCTTTAATCATTAAAGTTTAATGTGTACATTCGCTGGACCGCTCTACCAGTTCACTATTAATATGGAACATTTTGGATAGAGTAATGTAATTTCGCCTGACTTTCATAATAATAAAGAAAATAATGGGTTAATTCAATAGGTATATGGAGGTCGACCTCCTTATAAACTATTTAATTAAAACAATTTTAACTTTAATTAATCCAAAATTAAATTATTTAATCCAAACCCAAAATTTTTAAAATTTTAAATTAGATAACGTTAATTGACTGACTAAAAATGTTAAAAATATTTTTTAGAAAACAAAAATGACAAGCCTACTTAAAATTAAAAATATTGTGACGGCCTACTGTCACCACAGGTAATTAGAAAAACACACTTTGTATGATACATTTTAACATTAACACCACTTACGATTAAAATATAATATCTACATATGTACGTATTTGAAATTGGTATAAAAATGGAGAAATGAACATTTTTCAAAAAGTTTCAGTGTAAATTGTTAGATATTATTTGAGTAAGTTTCGAGTTTATATTAAGGAAGTCGCATAGATATATAGGAGGTCGACCTCCATTTCGAATTATAATTTTTAAATTAAAATGGTTTTAACTTTTACTTAAACTTTTATTATTATTTTAAATGTTTAACTTTACTATTTACGTAATATTTAATTTACACTATGTATTTATTTTAATTGTTTTACTTTAATTCGACCTTCGCTTCTAAATGACAAACCGAAACTGAATTTTTAAATTAATATTTTCCAAAAACAAAACGACAGGCCTACTACTACAATTTGTACAAAATATAATCACAGCCTGCTTTCACACGAAACACACATGCAACATCAGGTACCGCCACAGATACATATAATCATGAAAGTTTCTATAAAGTTATGTATTATTAAAGTTGCGATAAATAGTAGAAGTGAAGGAAAAATCTTTTTGTCTATGGAATTGTTTGGAAATTTTTATTATTTTATCTGTGGTTCAGTATTAAATAAAAATTTGCACGGCCCTGAATCTGGCCAGACAGAAAATGCATATGTAAAATCCATAAATTTTTGTTTTTGCTGACTCATCAATTTCACAATATTGCACATAGAGACGTGACTCTCATTTTTGCATCCCCCATAAGCCCTTCGTACACCGGAGGGAAAACAAAACACTCAACTTTTGCCGCCGCCAAAAAAAAAAAACAAAAAAAAAAAACGAAAAAACGAAGGGGCAAATATTCTCACGATTAAATCATCGAGCTTTGATTGAATTTAAATGAACCGAGGAGACGGCTGCTGTTCCAATAGCGGCTTAAATCGGCCGCGGGACAATTTATTTTTGTCGAACCGGGTGAACAATTTTAATTTCCACCGCAATAGACAAATAATGGGTCCAGTGGAGCGGCAAGGGCGAGTGTGGTGGCCCTTTATCTGCGGTGATTGCGCTCGATAATTTAGGGCAAAATCCTCCGAGGTCTCGTGCAGAGATTACGAGGGCCGCTGAAAGCCGATGGGCAGCTGCTGAGTTTGGATTTGGACCCACTGGCCACAGGTCCAGCCGCGTGCGGGGGTGCGGAGGAAGTTATGTTTTTATGCTTCCACCCCCGTCCGTCTCACCTCTGCAACTGCAGTATACTTCTCATTTTCTGATAAATGCCCCGACGGCTTGGCCCTTTATGATTTGTGTATGACGTCGTCGACCCTCACCCACCCAACCTTGGACGTGGACGAAAAGCGACTTCGCCCCAGTCTGGGAGCGGATGGGGCCATTCTCCGGTTATTAAGTCACATTATAATTGAAAGACATTGCTGGAAGTTGTCTGGCACCCGGGTCGAGCACGAACCGGCGGTTGATTGCATTTCCACGGTATCATTGTCGGAGCCGGAGTCGCGATTTGCATACTAAGCGAGAAAAATGACTTAAGATGGCTCTCCTATAATAATAGAAAGACCCGATAGTTGTCCCTGCCGCGGGGTGACGACTATTTTCCTATTACGCGCTGGAACGCTGTCGGAAGTCACGCTAAATTGCTTCCCAAGTCTTCCCAAGCTCCTCGTTGTTCTGCTGTGACATTGTAATTGTTTATTGCCCATTTGTGGGCTCTCATTGCGGAGTGTTTTTAATGGTCAATATCAAGTTCCACGGAGTAGTTTTGGCTGTGTGTTGCGGAGCTCTGTAATGGGGCAATTCATTGCGACATTGGCCAGCGACGGCACCCTCTGTGACTCATAAAGATTCTGTATCTAATGGGTCCACATGCAAGGCTACTATCAGCTGGAATAATGCGTCGTCATGAGCATAACTTCTGCTTTAAACCCATGTCTGCACTCCAAATTTTTGAAAACTTTTCTGCTCCGCAGATAAACCTACTACAATTTCGTTTAATTCTTCATCTCATAAAGCAGAATAACTGTATATGTACATACATATATCTATGGAGGTCAACATGTAATGGGAGTCGGCCTCCATTTAAAATTTATTTATAAAATATTTATTTTTTTTAAATTTGTTTTATAGTTTTATTTCCACTTTTAGTAATATTTTTAAATTGTTTTAGTTTATTATTTACATAATATTCAATTAATTAATTTATTTTTAAAATTGAAACTTTATTTAATTTTAATGCGACCTTCGCTTTTAAACGACAAACCGAAACTGAATTTTTTACATTATTTTTTTCTAAAAACAAAACGACAGCCTACTACAATTTTTACAAAATAATTCACAGCCTGCTTTCACACAACACATATCAGCTACCGCCACATATCTATTCATAATTATAAGATATAAGTGAGATTAAATTGCAACCCAAAAGTTTGTAAGTTTTAAGAATATTTTAAAAATGCGGTCAAAATTACATATGTACATATGTCGAGACATGCTTGTGTAGTAGTATCTTTACTAATAGTTGAATTACTAATTCAGTTTTTGCAATAATTAAAATTATAATTACAACTTGTTGGTATTTTAATTTTGATTATGAATATCAATTCCTTTTTAATTCTTATATAGTCTTTAATTTTTCCATAAAGACTATGATTAAACAAATCACAACACGGATAAGAGTAACCAGTATATATGTATAGTAGTTGTCATATTTCACGTACAAAATGCCCAGATATTAAATATGCAGATAAATATACAACTACTAGCGACTATTTACTCTTAATTCACCCAATCTCAATCTTTTTTGCACAACAGGAAACAAAAATGTCTAAAGGACACATTAATATGTATCTCCAAAATTCATATTTCCATACAATAGGATACTTCAAATCTTTTTATTTTTATTGTTTGCCTATAGAAGATTACACTATAATTTTTCTCTTAAATCAATTCTTTAAAATCGCTTCTTGAACCCATGAATCAATATTACTTCTTAAAGCCATTCTCAGAAGTTCTAAAATCAGTTCCGGTCGAACCAATAGATTCTCTTCAATGACATTCCCATAAAGTGATGAATTTTTTCCACGCATTCGAACCTAAACTTGCGTATTCCAAACAATGAGATTTAAAAAGTATACATGTATTTTTTTCCTTTTTTTGATCCGACGCGACGCGACGTGTGTTTCCTCAGATATTTAACCGTCCCGGAACTTTTTTTACATGCTGTATAATAACAAGGATATAAGAGTCTATCAGAAAATGAATTAAAGCGTCACCGTGAAATTATCCAGATGCAAAAATTTCAAAATGATATGGATCGCACCTGCCAACTTCCTCATTGAAGCTTATTACAAAACCATCGATCCAAGGCTCTATCTCCGTAATCCGACTTCTTCATGATTAATTGAACGTGGAAAATGATCGAATTGCGCGCGAAAGTTCTTTCCTAAAATGGACTCAATAATTTTGTAATCGTTTTTAATAACAATTTTCTTGGGCATTGATGCGTGAAAATCACACTCCATGCGCAACATCGGCCGATTATGCAACGCTGGGGGGGCTTATTCAAATTATTCGTTTTTATATTATTTGGAGCTTTTTTACAGTTTTTCTCTCTGTGACCTCTAGGCCAGAGCGCCGTATCTTAACTGAAATCATTCTGCGAGATTATGCCGAAAGCGAAAGTATCTCGTCGAAGGAGTTGCACAACTTCAGAGCCGCCAGTGCCATTCATGCGCCCCTTCAGTCCGGAAAGGTCAGCAAAAACAAATTAGTTTTTTTTCTGTTTTTCTCTACTTAACGCCACTCAACAAGTCACCAACCAGTCCAGCGGGTGAAAAATATGTGGCAACCTGGCGGCGCGCTGTGAGACTACTGCTCCCTAACGAACGCACTCCAACCGGACCGGACCCACTAATTTGAATTTCTAATTAAAAGCACTCGCCAGCTGGACACGGATGGGTTCTGGGATTCGCCTCTCCGGTCTCTGCGTGGCTTTTAATGCGATACATTTTCGGGTTACATTCCACTGTCAATTAGCGAATTGGGTCCAAGCTGACTGCTCTCTGGAACCCCACAGTTCCAGCCCTTCCATCAACCCCAATTTTTGTACAATAAAATTTACTGCTGCGCTTCAAGTTAAAAATTATTGTAATTGTGCGCAATTAGTTTAATTTAGCAATTATCCAGCAGCCCGTCGAAAGCACATGAGCATTCCTAAGTTGGTAAGGTCGTTGGTTAACATGCAACGTTTCATGTTTTACAATGCCGGGGGGAGGGTTAGGCTTTTGGAAGCCGACAAAATAGTGAAATTTATTATTACCACAAACGAAATCGCTGGCTAGCCCTACCTTCTGAATTGAAACAATTACACGGAAATTGTTAATGGCATCTTAATTAGCACCTTCTGAAATTTATTAATCTCAAACCTTGCTACTACATTTTCAACCAATTTTTAGAAAAATTATTTCGAGGTTTCTTTTCCTTTCAGCAATATCTTTACCCATAATACGAGTATACATAAATATAACAATTGAACTGGTAATTCATTGAAAATTTTTTGGTTTAATCAGTTTGGATTCAATGTTTGAAACTTGTCTTTTATTTAGTTTAAAAGTTTTTAGTCTTACTTTATATGCGATATTTTATTAGTTATATTTCTACAATTTATTATATTTGTAATTTTTATATTAACATTCGAACCAGAAACCAATAATTTAACTAACAACCAAAAACCAATAATTTAATTTATGCGCTACCAGCGACAAATACATATACATGTGGGCTGTTCTCCGAAAAGGATAAAAAAAAAATCTTAATTTGATGCAATTTTCTTTTTATAATTATTTTATTTTAAGAAACGACAGGACATCGACTAGTCCGCACGGCGGTCACAACAGCAGTGAGTAACGCCCTCGGAGGAACGAACGAATATGGAGGAGAAACGAGCCGAAAAAAGTGAAGCCATTTCAAAGATGTGTGAGTAGAAACACTCACACATAGACATCACTCAGTACAGGCGTAAAATTCTTGCTGGCACTGCGGAGGGGCTACCTTTTGCAGGCGATTTAATTTGTTGTAGCCATCTGTTCTGCATCTGGACATCGCTCGGGGATCCTCGTTCGGGGTTCCTCCAAGGTAACGCCGCACGAACACAACGAAAAACTCTTTTTTTTTCAGTGGCCCCAATTTTTTTTCTTGAGTTCGTCGTCACAAATTGTTGGTGTAAATTTTTAAGGGATCAGAGCCAACGCGTAGAGTTAAAAAAAGAGAACAACCTTCTCGATCAAAGACGTATCTGATATCGAGTTTTTTTGAAAATAGTGCTTGCCCAATGCCCGATATTTAACCTCAACTAATATTAGGGGGCAATTTTATATGTATTAGTTATATGGATGTTGATGGGTGATTATATCAGCATCCATATAAAAATCAAATTTATTCACCAATAAACAATTCACTGATGCAATTCAATTACGCTATTTAATTTATTTTATTTTACAATATATAAATTCGGACTCTACAGGCAAATTCAAACATAAGTGACTTTTCACTAATTTTTCTTCAAAAACAATAAAATCAAGCTTGCTATAATTGAAAACGATATGTGTGGCCTACTAACAAGAAAAAGTTAAGTATTAAAACTGTATGACGCGGACTACTGCCGCCACAGTTGGTATCTACATATGCAGTGGCGAAAAAATAAATAACACACACACTATCAGTTTATTATCCCTCAATATTATGAAAGATTTAGGGTACGTTCAAGGTCGAGCGGATTCGCTCCGCACGTAGCGAATGGAAACAAAAAATTTTGTTTAGTTGAGAGGATTCGCTCAAATAAACAAAATTTCGCGAATGGAAACAAAAAATTTTGCGAATGGAAATAAAAAATTTTGTTTAGTTGAGTGAATGATGAGACGATGAACGTACCCTTAAGCAGAGCAGTAAGCTTTTTGTAATTAAATAATATTCATTTACGTGTACTCGTATAATATTGCAAACAATACGAAAGAGATTCCATTTTATTATTCTTAGAAATAATAACTATCTTCAGCTAAAATAAATAGCTCTTCAAGGCGAAATAAATAGCAGTTGCAAAATGAAAATACATAATTAAAACTATTTCGGTATACCGTATACCAACTCCGAGCTTCCATAATTATTCAGACAAAAAAATATTCCCTAATTAGTTCAAAATCTGTGGAAATAATAAGTGATATTTTAAAAACTTTCTTTTTAATCAGACAAATATTTTACAAAACCTTTTGGAAAAATGAGGTGTATATTTTATCAGCAGCATTAATATCTTACGTCCAAAACCTATGCTTCCTCCAACTGCAGCCTCAACATAATTACGTATTGTTTATTTAACAATTGTTTTTTAATCTGATTAGATACTTTCTATTAATTGTAAAAACGGTATATTTAGGTTTTTTTTTTTCACGGGGAATCAAAAGAAGAATTTTTAAATTAACATTATTTTGGTTCAAAACTCACACTGAGAAAAATAACACATTGTTAAATCAAAAAGACAGCCATTTTAATTTAAAAGGTTGCAAAAACCTTTGATTTTACTGAGAAAACCTTTGAATTGAGACGTTTTTAGTTTATTTTAAAAGAATTCAAAATTTTAAAGAAAAATGTAGGAAACCTTTTAAATAAAAGTATGAAAAACTTTTATTTCAAGAATCTTAATATCTTATTTTAAAATGTCTTGGGTATTGATTTTAAAGAGATAACTGTGGCGTCAGAACTTAGCCACAGTTGGCCTGCTACTGTGATTTCCCTACCCGGCTGAATTCAACAATCGCAGTAGTAGTGGAAATCACAGTAGCCTGGCGAAAAACGATTTCCTAATGGAGCAGCCATTACGAATTTAGTATTTTCTGGAACGGCTTATGAACTGGATGAAAATCTGGCTGGCAAAATAAATCAAATATTCAATAAAGTTTGTGTTTGTTATTTGCAATTAATTTGCTAAATAACAAAAATGTTTAAAATAAAAGTGGCATCATTTAAAATGAAAATGTTAAATTTTCAATTAATACCAAACGTCAGTAATAATGTAATGACAACTTCTCACTTTTGATTTAAGATTTGATAAATGCCAACTCAAAAAATGTGCGCAGTTTTTATTCGAAATAAGTCAGAAGCGGTAATGTGCGCGGTGGTATATGTATTAATTTCATTTAAAATTTCAATGTTTAAGAAGTATGTGCAGATGTTTAGATCAATAAGGCGCTTACAATATAAATGCATCAAAATAAAAATTTATTCAATTTGAAAGCCTTCTTGATCTGAACATCGATTAATTACAAATTCGTAGTTGAAACTGACTCAAATGCTGCAGTTGATAATAACAATGGAGTAAACGAAGATTCGGTTTACCTCTTTGATTTTTGTTTAGAAAGTGAAAATAATGACATTAACGTGAATGTTCCTGAACAATCTGAGGCGAATTTATTTTCTAAATGGGGTCTCTCTACGAAAACATGTGAATTCCTACGCAATGAAGATATAATTGTACAAGTGTTGCAACTTATGAAATTGTCCGACATACCCAACCTTTTCGCAAAAGGGAATAAGACTTTCGGCCAACAAGTACTTATTACGTCAAATTTAAAGAATGGAGATATCAGACTGCAATAAAATGTATTTTGCAATATTGTTAATTTAATTAATTGATTTTAGAATAATCCATTGTTGTCTGAAGTATCCTCGACTCTACCTGTCACAAGTTATGTTTCACAAATTTTACATCTCAGAGTTGTACGCATTCTTTGTAAGTAATATTATTTCTTAAGTACGGATTTAGCTTAGCAACAATTTTACTTTGCAGTGATTGTGTTTCTTTATGTAGTATCGGTCAATAATACGATTAAAGAAATATTTTGTATTATTCTTTTATGTCTGTACTTCACTTGGCGTAACATATTCGTATACATTTGAATTTGAACATGTAAATAAAACAGTTGTGAATACTAATAATTGTTTTTATTGTATTTTACCTGAATGAATGAATAAAGAAAAATCCGATGAATTTTTGCAAAGACCGAATTCATCCATAAAATATTTAAAATAATTGTAAAAATAAAAATAAATCGCAACATTTGTAGGTACATTTTTGAACGATTTAGGCAAAAAACATTTATAAATCAAAAGGTCTATTACTTTTGATTTAAAACTTCAACACATTTTATTTTAAAATGCATAATATTTTGTTTTAATAGTTTACCATTTTGATACAAAAAGTTAAAAATGTACAACTTTTTGTTTTAAGAAGTTAACAGTTTAAAATCAAAAAGTTCGCCTTTTTAATTTAAAAGTATCGTTCCTTTAAATTTACTCTTGGGCATTTTAAAGTCAATGCGAAGAGATCTTAAAACAAAATTTTTACACACTTTTATTGTAAATATCTTTCACATTTTAAAATAAAATGGTCGGCCTTTTGCGCAAAAGTTAAGTTTAAAAAGTCTTAATTTTACAGAGAAAACATTTGTTTCTACCCTTGTTTTTTTCCATGCATTATTTCACAAGTACTTACAAGTACTTATGCTGATTAAGTATCTACTTAGATATATGAGAAGTACATATCAGAACTTTAGAAGAACTACCCACCATTCACCCATGCTAAGTGGATATTAGATAGGCCTTGCCTTAGTAAAATACATATATATGTATGTATAATTACGCATATGCAAAACAACACCCAGAGAAAAGAGGCATTTTGAAATTAAATATTATATCATTTATTCATTTTATTCCCCTTCTCATAGGAGACTTGGTACCTGAAAGTGATCCTATTTTTCAGTTCTTAAAAACTTTTGTCAAAATCATAGATACTTTATTTTTACCTTCCTTTACAGAAAGTTCGTTAAGAATTCTAGAAGAGCTTATAACAAAACATCATCGATTATACGTACAACTCTTCAATGTTATAGTCTTAAACCTAAACATAATTTCCTTAATCATTACCCAAGAGTTATAAAAATGTGCGGTCCATTAAAATCATATTATGGTGTTTTCGTTTTGAAGCAGAACATCAGCTCTATAAACTTTATTCACACAATATCACCTCACGATTAAACATTCCCAAAACTTTGTCGATAAAAGTTTTTTTGAAATTTTCGAACTATCTTATATCGCATGATTTTTTTCAGCTAGAAAAAAGTTTCTCAATTCCAGTAAATACTGATCCCACAAAGAGTGCATATTCTTTTTCATCATCCCTTGAGGGAGTAAATTTATCACACGTTTTAACAATAAAAGAAGTAATGTTCAAAGGAACCACTTACAAAATTGGGTACATTCTGAGCAAAACGGAGCAAATTTAGTTACTATACATGAAATCATCGACATTATAATTCTTGAAAAAGACTGTTATTTTATGATTCACTACTTTTATTTTCTGATACTAAATTAATAATAGCAAAAATACGAATTTTTCTAGCGGTTTCAATATGAGAAAACGATACTCAATCATAATAAACTATCCTCGTTCGTTTATTTCATTGTTAAAATATTTAAAATTAATTTTAAACACAACACTAGCCATCATTGAGCTAGGACCCTAATTCCGACCACCCTCTCGCACTGATCCTAATATCGACCACTTGTGCCCCTAATACCGACCGGACAAATTTTACTGAAATAAAATATGAAATGATAAGTTTTGTTATCTTATTACAATAAATATTTATTAACATTTATTAAAATATAATAAAGCATAACAGTTGAAGAAAGGCCATAACCCAAATTACGACGGCTCCTTCGACTCGCGAATACTTGATCAAGCGACTTCGGTTTTTTTTTTTTCACTTTCCCTCTGAATGGCTCTGAAACTGTGACATGACAGCCAAAGGCCGAGTTCACAATTGCAATCGGCTTTTAGTGTCAAAAATTTGTCAGCGTTCGGAATTTTTATTTCAGCCCTTTTAGATTTAAATTACATTTATGTCATCTTATTATATCTAAAATTAAATGAGGATTTATGGCAAAAGCGAAAAAGTACTCTAAAATGGGGGCACCATTTGAAATAGGCAAATTGAGTGGTCTAAAATTTCATTGTCCATTTCTATATTCAGTCAGTGGTCAGTGAACACATATTTTTTTGTTTCGACAAGTTGAGCACAAAATTTCGCAATTATTTGGGTAAATTACCCAAAATAAGAATACTTTTCAGATTGCGACAACAATTGCCTTAAAATGTACCGAAATTCTTTAAAATCACTTTCAAATTAATGAAAGATGATGCGTTCGAAAAGAATGGCCCTTGTTTACCTTGTGTGCCGTACAGAAAACCTTCCATCAAAAAAATTGAGTTTCTTGAAGAAGGACTCTGTTTATTTTCAGGACCAATCCCGAACTCACTTTGATTTTTCGAAATTAAAATTTTATTGTGCACGAGTACTTTCCTTGAAGAGGGCATGACTAGGAAAAAGATATCTACGTGCTCCCTGAATGCTTTGATGTGGAAATGTTTTCTAAGAGAATGCAAACAAGGAATAGAAGAAAGAGAATAAAGTGGAAGAATATGATCACTGCCTTCAATTGGCAATACTGATTAAAAATTTACTTAAGAAGAGACTGTTGTCAAAAGGTCTGATAAAGGAGCAAATTGTAATAAATATTTTATAAATTAAATTTTTGAAAATAGATCAGGGGATCAGGAATTACATTGCAATTAATCCTTCAAGAAAAGACGTAGGTCCCTTAGACCTAATTTATATTAGTCAATTTTGGGCACTTCTATCCTCTGTAAAAAATTTGTTTTCACGGACCTGTCAATTGTTTAAATAAGTCCAAGGGGGGGTATTTAATATCCAGGTGTTTAGCTGAATTCTTCTAGTTTATTTATTTCTGAGTAAATTAAATTTAAATGGCATATTTAATATTTTAACAAAATAGTTAAACTCACATATAAACTCAAAGGATATAATCCTCCATTATTATTAAGGAGTTTGGAGTTTATTTTATTTCTGTATAAATTCATATGCTAAACCTCATTTTATCGGTTGAACACTAAACTTTTTTTCTGATGGTAACTAAAGCTATTAAATAAAGAAAAATACATTTTACTTCATGAAAGCGGAAATGTCAAATATTTGACCGTAAAATTATCGTAAATTCATTTGCCAACAAAATAAAGAATAACAACATTTTGATATTACAAAAATCATCGCATTACAATGTTTAGAAGAAATGGAGATAGAGGAATTGAGGTCGTTTTTAATATTTTGAACTCATATTCCAAACGCACTCGAGTTCGTGATAATCAATTTATTTTACTGTCTCACACATCAAAATTTTAAATTGCCCTAGGTCTCCAAAAATGTTTTGCCAGAGCTGTCTTGCCATCATCAATGGCAATGGCAAGACTTTTTGGTCTACACGAGACATTTTGCAGTTTTGCAGACAGAACAAATGTTATAAACAGCACAGAAAGCACCAGACGCTGAGTTAAATTGTGCTGCCTAATTTCCAAAATTGTTTACAGAATTACAGAATGATTTTTGAGATACATACATCTCAAATCCTGTCACTAAAAGATCATAGAAGTTTGAATTAACCGAAATTTTGACTGTGGTCCTATCATTATACACAATACTGTATTTACTACTTTCATAATTTTCCATTTTTACACATCAAGTTACCTTTTCTAAACCAATTTGATTTTTTCGGACGAGTTAGCACTGACTCGAAAAATCTCCTATAAAAAGCGGTCATTTCTTGAAAATTTTTAGTTGTTTAGCAGCTACCGCGAACTGTATTGTGAAAGTGTATGCGAACTGTATTGTGAAAAAAAAGGAATTAACTAAAATAGTGCTTGTGCGTGTGTGAGTGAGTTAAAAAAAAATATTATATCGGGCGTTAAAAATATTTGTTTTATTTCTTCATTGTTTTTTGGAGTGAGTTTTGCAATATTCAAAATTTTTATATTATTATTATTTGGAAATATGAATTTAAGCATTTCATTTAGTTGTGAAGGTTTAATATTTTTTTCATTGTTTGGAGGAACGGAGCTGCGGAATTTTTCAACTTGAATCTTGACGAAATGTCAAAATTAAAAGTTGAAAAATTTCCGAAACTAAAGGTTCATTTAGTTGTGAAGGTTTAATATTTTTTTCATTGTTTGGAGGAACGGAGCGGCGGAATTTTTCAACTTGAATCTTGACGAAATGTCAAAATTAAAAGTTGAAAAATTTTCGAAACTAAAGGTTGCCACTCCAAAATTATTTCAGATCCTTCGGTTTTAGGCCTAGTCGAAGGATATTTATTTTAGAATGTTGAAGTACATATTTAAAATAATATTTAGGCAATTTACTGCCAAGAACTTACAATTTTAAATCAAGTTTGAAATTAATTTGTATGCAATATGATAGACAAGTTACATTAAAAACGACAAATTTGCAAAATATTATCTTTTTGTCGTAATAGATATAAAATTTTTAATCAAAATGTAACATTTATTCATCAAGGAAATATTATTTTGATTTAAGTACGTAAATATTTTAAAAACTCATTTTCGTAAATAAAATATTTTGACATTTTGTACTAAAAACCTGCATATTTGTGTAAATTCCATAAATGAAAATTCCTAATTTTACCTATAAAAACGTTTGTTTTTAAAGTTTTTTTTTTTCTCAGTGAAGAAATGCCCATAACGTGCTGAATTTGTATTAGCATGTATCGGTTTTTTTCAATGTATACAATTGAATTCGAATTAAACCTACCATAAGAAAAACAAAAACAGCATTCCTTACCACTAAGAAAACCTTCTCGACGCGCCAGTAATGTCGAAACTTGATATACTGCTTCCCCAACATTAGCGACCTACATAAACAAAATTTCTGAGACTTCACTTCCTTTCGAATAAGTTGGGGCTCACGAAAGCACGCCACCGATTGCATAAATCCGTCCGCGCGTCCACCCAATCGCGCATTATGCCGCGTCGCCGCGAGCTTTACTTTACCTGGCCGCGCGATCGGATCGCGACGCCACGCGGATCTTGCGCCCACCGTCACCTCGCGATTTATTCATGATCACGAATCGCGAGTATACCTCGACAAAAAGCAGCACGACAAACTTTTACTGCAATGACCCCGATTTATTTGCCGGGTGTGAGCCGAACTCTCGAAAAGAAACTGATCAACATTTGCATCGAATTCGAATACAAAGCGCGCAGCTGACAAAAAAAAAAAAAATGGCGATCCCCACAAGAAAATTGTCGTAGTAGTCGTCGTCGTCATCTTAGGAAAAGTCGCCGCGATTACTTGAAGGTGATCGGTATGCGATTTTCACTGGGCGAATGCACTCTTCTCCTGCCGGTCGCATCGCAAGTGTTGGCCGCTTTGGTGATTCACTCGATGACCGCAAGTGATATCATTTCTAGCTCTAACACTTTTTTTCCCTTTTTCGCGGTTTCGTTTTCATTTGTGTATAGAAAGCTCAGCTGGTAAATTAATCTGCTGACTTTTAGTTGACTATAAGATCTTTAAGCGGTTTTTGCTGGAAATGCGTTTTTAATGTACACAAGTTAAGGGCCCTGATGAATAAAAATGAAGCAATTGCTTTTCCTAATTTTTCTTAAAATTGCTTAAGATTAAAGCAAATTCTTGTTGCTTAAAGTATTTGTTATATTTTAGAAGCAATTGCTTAAGATCATATGAATAAAAATTTTCTTTTGCTTAATGACTCTAACAATTTCTTGAATAATGTTAAAGTAGCTTAGTACCAGCCTAACGTTTGAAGCATCAGCGTGCAAATGATGGAAAATTTTATTCAACTTCGGAAAAGTAAATCATATAGCTGTCGAAAAAATCCTCAAACAACAGATTATAAGAAATTATATAGATTTATCAGGGTTCGGAGAGCGAAAAAAATTAAGCTCGCTCCCGAGCTAAATTAGCTCGTGCGAGCCTAATTTTTAAAACGCGAGCGATTTAAATTTTTCGGCTCGTGATCAAAACCGGTTTAACTCCGAGTAAGAGCCAAAATATCCGGGAGTAAAAAATTTGAATCATTCACGAGCAGAGTTGAAAAGATCGGATCGGGAGACAAATAAAACCAGAGGATATGTTGCAAGTTGGAGAAAGCTTATTTGAATGAATTAATTGTTCCTACATCTTAAATAGTGTTTCTTATTCTAAATGAACTTGATTTAATATGTGAGTGTTAAGTTTAACTAACAATATATTGTTTATTGTCTCTTTTCCTAATTTCGAACGTTGTTTTGTGATAATACGGCCTTATTAGTTCTCTAAAATAATCGTTATCGTCGAAAATACGGAATGGAATATTTTTTACCGTAACAATGCCAATACAGCACTTTAAAAATTTATTCTTGTCCATTTTTAACTTAATTTGGTTACGGGATTTCTTTACTACCGAATTTACTTGAGGCTCGTTATCGGTATCACTTTCGTCGAAATTTTTATTGTGTACCTCCTTATAATGTCTTTTAATGTTACATGTCCTATTTCCTTTTAATTGTTTTTCACATACTAAACACACCGAAATATTATTTTCATCGTATCGCACATAATTCTCAGAATCAAAATCTTTACGTCGACTTATTTTCTGGGAAAAGTTCAATCCAAAATTAATTGCCAGGTAATGAACTCTAACACAGCACAAAATTAAAAACAACCCTCACACACAGCACTAGGAGTCCAAAAGGATTGAATCTTAACGGCTCTAAATCACTCCCGGAGCCGAAAATACAGAGAGCAAAATTTTTGGCTCGCTCCCGAGAGCGATTAAAACTGAAAATGGGAAGTTAGCTCTCGCTCCGAGCTTAGTTAAATGCATAAAGAACAGTTTAATTTTTGGCTCCCAATTCGAAACCGGTTTAGCTCTGAGCCTACGTATCTGCTGAAATCTGTTGAAAAATATCAAAAATGAAAATGAAAAACATCTAAAATAAAATACACAAAATCTGCATTTCATTAAATAATTAAAACCTAATGAATCTGCCCGTACGCCGTTTTCCCTTGCAGATTTCATTCATTTAGTTGAGGAGAGCACGCAAATCAGAGGATTCCTAGAAAAATTCAATCCCCTCACGTTTCACCTTAGGACAGTCCAACAAGCTCCTTGCGCAGCGAACAGCAGCCAAGTCAACAAGCCCCCCGCGACCCGTGCCAATGCATCCTTGCAAGTCACACACACGGTGACTGGGAAAAAGAACTTTGAAGGAGCTCAACTTGAAAAGTTTGCGCCCATTCGTGTACCCAATCTCAAAGCTGTTTTGCTTGATATTTGCAGCTTGGCACATCTTGTTATTATAATGTCTTTGGTATTACCGACAAAGCCCAGTTGCAGTTGCAGTTTCAGTTGCTGTTGCAGTTGCAGTTGCAGTTAAACGTATTTCCTACCGCATTTGGCGCAGTAGACTGCACGCAAGTTCGAATTTCAAAGCTTCAAAATCATGAGGATTACGTTTGCAGAAAGGGATTTCCAAGTATCAACGTTCAAGCAACATGTGACGGAAATGGGAATTTTACGAGTATTGATGCTCAGTGGGCCTGGATCTGTACATAACAGCAGAATTTTAAGAAATAGCTCAATTTTTCCAATACTCCAAAATTACCCGATTGACTGTGTACTTTTAGCGGACGACGGCTACTTTTTATCTCCATGGATTATGACTCCTTACCGAAATCCTACAACTGACAGAGAAAAGCACTTTAACAAAATTCTCACAAAAGAACGAGTTATAATTGAACGAGCATTTGGAGAGCTAAAAGCCAGATTTCCAATTCTAGGATACAAAGTACCCCAAGTAACAAAATGGGCTTTAAATATACTCTAAAGGCGCTTATAGAGCTATTATTTAGAGCTATTAGTTCCTTTTTAAGCTGCAAGAGCGCTCTTAAAACTTTTTTAGAGCTTCTGTGCAGCAAAAAGTTCCGCTTATAGAGCATAATTTTGCTTTAAAATTTGGTATATTGTAGCTGATCAAGAGTTCCTTGCTCTATAATGTTAGTTCTATAAGCGCTGCAAAAGCATTTGTAAAGCTTGTTATAGAGCTGTTATAGAACTTCTGGAACCAAATGGCTTTATAATAGGAGCGTCATCTTCTACTCAATAATAATAAATGAGAGGAAATGAGAAATCACTTCATCTTCCTCTCTTCAATGGTTAAATATGCACATGTACATAAATATTTTGACAAAGATGAACCAATATGGAAATATAACTTATATTCATGTACATTACAAATGAAACAAGAAAAATAATTATTTTTGCGTATTTCAAATGGGATTTTTCATGCCATTTAAAATTTATCGCAAATATTGGGGAAATACTTCGATAAATTACAATACGCTCTGATAATTCTAAAAAATAATTTAATAATTTTATTTTCAAAAAAATTTTTGTAATTAAATTATGTACTGAATGCAATTAAACAAATGTCTAATGAATTTCTTAGAGTGAAAAATACTTGAAAATCTTAGTTATGACAAAAGAAAACTCTGAAATAAACATTTATGCAATTATTTTAATTCTCCTTTTTATGGCAGCCATTTTTTACACAACAAATTAAATATAATACATCGAGTTACTTCTTATACTCAGTTAGAGTCATTTGCTCTATATAGCCAGCAATTTAGAAGATTAGCAGCTACTTGCTCCATTAAAAACTTTATTGTAGCCCTTTTAGAGCTAGCAGCTGAATATCTTTGCTTTTTAAAACTACTAGTCCTATTTCGCAAACAGTTTCTGCCTGACACGATAACTTAAAATAAAGAAATGGAAAGAATAAGCACCTGGTAATATATTTCGAATACTTATGTAGAATTTATTTTTACTTTATTAAACCTCTGTTTAGCGAAAAATTGGGTGACGGCTTTGATTGTGACACAATGGCAAATAACATGTCTCTTGAGGTAAAGGACGGGCGGCGCATTAAATACAGCGGCAGATGAACATATAAACTTTTGTAATTAGTCCTTCATTTAATTGCATACATTATTGTAAAATTTTAGCTACCAACTAAATAAATAAATAAAGAGGAGATTATAAAAACGTCCCGAAAGGAAATTATTATTTTCATTTTTATTTTCTATTTTTTTGACAATGCAGTGTAAAATGAATTTAAACAAAAAATTAAAAAGTCTTATTTTCTAAATAAATAAAACTGTTTTTCTTTTTTTTTAAATTGTGGGTTACAAAAGTCTTCTTCAGATGATCCTTCATTAATATCTAACTGCAGTAGCCAATTATTCATTTATTTCAGCGTATTATGTGATTTATTTCAGCGTCAAAATTATCTGTAACATTTCTGCAATTCTGATTGCATTCAGGCGTAGAAATTTGAGTAGAGTTTTCATGCTCTATTACCTATATTTGGTGCATTATGTTTTTCGCTAATTTTTGCAAGCCAGAGTCTATTTTTCAATGCCATTTTTCTAAAAGTTCGGCTACTGTTATACTTTCTCCAAGATTGGAGATTTTTAAACATCCTGCGAACTTCCACTTCCACGGCTCGTACGAATTTTGACATTGACACTAAAGGTAAAAGCAACTAGCTTTAAATTATATTACCCCAACACCTATAGCTTTAAAATAATATAAAATTCAGTTGAAAGCATTCGAAAAAAGTTAACCGCTTTATATCAACATCTTTTAACACACATAGCTTTTTTTCAGAAAAATTGCTCTATATTGTGATTGTAGCACTGACTTTTAGAGGAACTTTAGTGTGGGAATTTTATTCCTCTACAAATGCTCTACAAGAGCTCATATTTCCATAATAGAGCTATTATAAAGCATTTAGCTTTTAATTAAAAGATGCTCTATAATAAAATCAATTTTTGCTCTAGAAGTAATTATAGAGCAAGGTATTAGAGCCTTAAGCTTTATAAGCAAATAGAGCTGTTAGAATACACAAAAATAAGTTATAGAGCATTGTCATTAATATTTGTGCTCATAATTACTTTTGCCGTTTATATAAAGCAGGCAACTTAGTTTTATACTCTTTTAAAATCGTTATAGAGCAAAATTTTAAAATCGTTGCTATCTGCTTTTAAAAATGCTACTTGGGACGCTTGCCCCTTCAGAAGATTCCTTCGGTTAATACATATCTCCTGCACAGTTCTTCATAATATTGCAAAATTTCTCAAAGATGAATTTTCATTTGATGATGATCTTCAACAAACATCGAATTCAGAGCAGCCGGTAAATACAAGTACTGTGCCTAATAGCATATGAGAAGGCTAGGGCAGCACAAAAGGGAGCTAATTCAATGTTTTTATTTAATTCAATATATGTAGGTACATAAGTATATGATGACAAAAAAAAAATCGTAGTTTCCTAAATGCATGTATATGTCTTCCCGGTTTCAGTTTCAGAAATAATAGTGTTCGTTGATTTTCTTCGATTTTCAATTTCCTCAATTTGTAGCCGAATCAATTTCAACTCCTCTAATAAAACAAAAAGCTGCAGTTCTTGAGTTGAAAGATTTTTTGTTTCCTCTGTTTCAGGCAGAGAATGTTTGTTGAGCTTAAGGGGACTTAGCACCTCCAGAAAAAAAAACTGCCTTTCTAGAAAATGGTGTCAAAAAAAAAACCGAAAGAGATAGCTTAATGAAACTTTGTGAGCATATATTTTATTCAAAAATGTACACAAACAAATTTTTTTCCGATTTTGTTTTCGGTGTATATTCGCTGTTATATCTATTCCACGAAAATCGATGAAACATCACGATGGGCACGATTACAGCCCTCAGAAATGACTCATTTCTGAGGGCTGCAATTGTGCCCACCGTGATTTTTCACCGATTTTCGTGGAAAAGCTACAACAGCGAATATACACACATCTTTTTCCGTTTTTTTTACACCATTTTTAAGAAAGGCAGTTTTTTTTTTATTCTGATGGAGGTGCTAAGTCCCCTTAATGTTTTTTTGCGGTGGTTCCTGATATTGTGAAAAAGAATCTTCAAAGGCAGTGTAAAGCTACGGTTTCCTACAAAGCGGTACCGTCATATACCCTCCGTATTATTTCGGTGAGTGACGTAAGCAAAACGGTGTACAAAAATACGGCGACGTTGACGGTGACAGTAGTTGTAAAGTTAGAATTCAGAGTCAGTTTGAATATTAAACACGTCTGCACCGCTTCGGTCACTATTGACGATAAAAAACGTTGACAAACAGTTCTCTAGCGTAACCAGCTCCCGCTAAAAATGTGACGGCCGCACAATCTTACGTGACGTCGGCATTACCGCTATCTTGGAAACCACTACCGTGGTATTCCATAGAAACATTTTTTGTGACGTCACTCACCGTAATATTATAGTCGCTACATGACGTTACCGCTTTGTAGCAAACCGTAGCTTAAGGGCCATCAACTACATAGTGAGGTGTCGAAATCGATTGTCTTATGTACATAAGTCTCGATCTTTCGATGTACCAACGGAAATTGCACCTTCGTTAAAAAAAACACAATAGCATAGTGTACATTTCTAAAATTCTTCTCTTTTACCTGCAATTTTATTAAAAATCGGGCTTTGAGTAACTTCCAAAAGGTCGAAGATAACCTTTTCCCAAGGCTTATACTTCAGGGGTTTATTTCCGGTTTTATTTTTATTTAATTTACTTTTAACACTTCCTTTTACATTACTTTTTTTTTTTGCATTTGTTTGGCAGTGATTTTCTTGTTAAATGCTTTCTCGTATTCACTTATCAAATTTTTCATTGCACTTTCTTTCTCTTTTTTTATGTGTGGTAATTGAGACTTATTTAATAGAACTTTATGTTCTTTCAACAAAAGAGCAAAAGTCATCTTATTTTGTTGCTCTTCACCAGAAGAAATATCACTATTTATATCACTCATTTTAATTAGTTAAATGCCTTTGCGGGATGTTAAATTGCAACTGACCGGCAATATTGCGATCGGAGCAATCTAATAACAATACACCACTAAATACAGATACATTTAGAAATTCAGTTTTCTCATTAGTTTAATTCAAAACAATTGCTCGCTTCATGGAAAAACTGTAAGCAAAAGTGAATGAGCCTTATTCCGGTTGTCACCTCACATGCTATGTGACGTGAGTCTGCGATTTCGGTATTCTCGTTGTCGTTCTAAGTGACACCCTTCGGTATATTCCGACAAATATCGAGAGTCGTAGTATTCTCGTTCTCAGTTGAAGTCGGTGTGTCCTGCGCAAAAGTGTCATTTTTAGTCACCATTGATTATCAAGTGAGTTTAGAAGATGGAGAAGGAAAAAGTGTAAGTAGAAATACGTAGAAACGTAGTAGAAACTCACGGGATTGTCACTCGACAATAAGAATACCACATGTGATCTCATATAAATTTCTAAAGACAAACAATTTATCAACAGAAGAAGTTATGAGAGAAATCAAGATACTTAGAAAACATAAACTTAAAAAGTTGTTACATATCAATACATCAATAATATCTCTATTTTGTAATGGGTATTGTGCATCGAAAAATCAATAGAAGACATTCTATTGGAGCACTCAGGGGCCTTATCCTCTATTATGAAACTAAACTGATTTCATACCAAACTGAAATTCGAAACTAAATTGCATTCGTATTCTCTATAACAAATATGTTCAATCTGGTACGTTCACTAATTACATCTAGTATTTTACTATTTGAATTGTCAAATTTTAATAAAGTTTTGTTGAAATTGAATGAAATGGATACATTGTATGTATTTCTTAGCAACGACAGTGACAGCGAAGAGGCATTTGTTGATATTTTAAATATAATTCAGGGGGAATTTAGGCGGCCCTTTCGGGTTACGTATATTCCTCCAATCTTAAAGTTGTCAAGTACGTTAAGATTTCTAGCATAACGAAGCTATCAGGATAGCCAAGAGTATATGGATGATAAAAACAGATTTATACCATATTTAATTCTTATTTATTTATTTCCCGATGTTGATATTTATTTTTCTTTATTTTTTTAAAATAAAACATTTTTTGGAATTAAATTATTGTCAAGAGAATTTTTATTTTAATTATTTTTCATTCTTTTTCTTTTCCAAGACAAAAATTGAAGGAATTTTATTTTTCACACGTCTATCTCGATATCCTTACTCGGCTACTTCAATTTAAAAAGGAACAGGTTATGAAAATCAGGGTGTTTAATGCCTTTTCCGCTGATGATGCCGCTACAAGTACTTAGCTCTTGTGTGCCAAGCAACAGTATCGAGGATATTAGAGGAAGTGACCACAATATTAGAAAACCTGTTATGTCCTTTAAAAATTTCGTCTGAATTTTCGGAGTCGGAAAAGATTGCAACAAAGGCATTTTTTTTAAATATGCTATATATTTTAGAAGTAATTGGTGTTATCAACCTTAATTTAATAAAACATATTCAATTAAATTCAAGAAAAAACCCACTTTTACTTATATTTCATATCTGCTAGACAGCACAACACCTGACAATATTGTTGCAGTTTCGAGTGGAATTAAACCAATATTGTAATAGAGAATTCGAATACCTATGACATACTATAGTTATACAGTCTGTGGTTCTACTGATTCGTAGCGCACTCAGTGCTGACATTTCTGAAAGCTCTGAAACGCCTACGGTAGGATCACAATCATCAAAGGCGCTTATAGCCCCTTACAGATTTAGAAGAGAATCCATTTAAGCGAAACGTTATGCAGTGCAATCAAGAAAACACTAAAATCGTCAAACCATTTTTTACAATACATATCGAATAGAGAATAAGGCCCCAGATCAAATCCCAATCCACCAATTCGGCCGTAAGGTCAAGCGTCAAGGGTTCATACATATAAATTTAACTGGATTCCAAAAATCTCCTAGAAGATGCTTTATAAACATAACAGGTAATGTCGATGTATGACCACGAAAAACAGTCGAGCCACAAAACGAAACGTCCAAGTCACAAATGTAATTTATTTGATTACCTTACCTTGAGAAAGAGTAATGAACCTTCGTGGAAGCTGTCAAAGTTACAACCAGATCAGAAGGACCGGAAACTTTCCCAAATAGTGAAGGGCGATAAAATATTCATGAATCCTCCGGGTCAGGTAGAGGAAATTCCCACGTCACGTAGCGCACGTCTAAGCACTAAAAAGCAGTAGGAGAAGAATCGATAGTGCCAGGACAAAAATCGATGGTGCCAGTTAGAAATTTGGCACTTGGTGGACCTTATCTTGAAATATAAAATAGCCTCCGATGGCGGATGGAGCCTTCCAGTCCATTTTCATGTCCAGACGAGCCGGGAAGCGAATCGTCAGAAGCAAAAAATCAATGGCCAGGAAGGATAACAGCCGGGGAGCGGATACTTCCGCCACACACTGTCTGCTGCATCACCCTGTGTTCTTTCTGTGTAGTCTGCAGCCTCCGCCGGGTGCCGTGCAACAAGACCGGAGGAGAGAAACAAACTGCTCCACTCGTACGTGCCTAAAACAGGGGGGCTCCAGAGTGGGAGGTGCTCCGATAGGTGAGGCGTCGAAGGATGTGGGGCTCGGTTTATTCCCTGCCCGTCTTGGTGTAACGCTAAGTGGCTTAGTTTATGTCTCGAAAGTTTTCCCCGCATCCGCGGGCTCCTTGCCACCGTCTTTTCCTTTATATCCGCACTCTACGTGAATCGGGATGCTGGAGCTTAGCTGCATACAAAAAATGACGCTTGGGGTGCAGTACACCCCCGCAGTCGGAAACTGTACAAGTTTTGCAGCGGAGAACGTCGTCGTCGCGCTTTGTACTCTGTCGTCTTTGGCCAGGAAGGGTATTGTGCGCGTCTTCAGCCTGCATCCTGCAGCGAATGGGACTTTCTTTATGAATAACACAAAATTAATATTGCCATGAAGAGCAGCGCCAGCCAACTCGAAAATAATCCGACAAATTTTAGTCTTCGCCAGATGATCCGAGGGGAGAAGTCGAGGAGTAGTAGGGATAAAACCACAGCTAATTAACCTGCTCCAGGATTATCTCAAGGTACTTTATCGAGCCAGGGAGCATCTTGCAAATTTAATCTGTTCTCAGTGTATTTTGCGAAAACTTTTTTTTTCTTATATTAATAATTTACGAGATATTCTGCCATCCACCTCAATCTCCGATAAGTTTTTTCCGTGTTATAAACTTTTACAAAATTTCGTATTTATTATATTCTAATTTTCATGAAGACAGACAGACAAGTGCCACAATTTTGAGGCACACAGGATATATCGTTTATGCCTCAAAATTGTGTTACATATAAATATACTAGATGAATATTATTTAGTGGACGATTTCTCAAATGCTCAAGTTTGTTAGTTCGCCCAGTTTATGAGTGCTACTAAAATTTGTCGCTATGGTATTATAGGTAGTAAATATAAGTATACATACATAGAACCAAAAATCAAAACTCAGTTTGCTACCACGGCCCACATCTTAAAAAAATCATTTTGAGTATTTTATTTTGCATAACTTGAAATTTATTAATATGCGTACGAGTTACGTTCCCTGATAGTCTAAATATTCAACATGATACAATTCGTTCTAAGAAATCAAGAAACAGTAGATATTCAAGTCAAATGACTTTAAATGAATTTCCCATAGAGTCTGCAAAATTCCCAGACAAACGACAGATAGTTGATCCACATGAAATAGTACTCTTCTGAGAAGAATCTCAGGGAACGTGACTTTTGCGCCTTTTAAGATAAGAAGCTGTAAAATAGTTTCTAAGAGAGTTGAGTTGTGATTCGGACTCGATCGTGTAAAGACCAAGATCTGTTAAATAAAAGTTCTTTTGGAATAATTAAAGTTTTTTCATTATTAACTAAAGTTAATATAAAACTGGCGCAGTCGGTAGGATTCTTCTCAAAAGAGTAAGAATCCCATGAACCAAAAAATTAAAAAGAGTGATCAATAAAGTGATTGGCAAAAAAGTGAACTAAAGTTCAATAGTTAAAGTGACCAACAAATAAAACTGGTGACATTTTCGACTTAAGTTGAATTAAAGTGACCACTTGTGTACAGCACCTTTTTTAACTAAAGTTAAAGTGTGGTATTTCCAACCAAAGTTGAAATAAGTGACTATTTGTGTTCAGCACCTTTTACTAAACCTATAGAGTGTAACAATGGCAACGATAGAACAATTAACAACCCAAGTAGCGATTTTAACGAAAAAACTTACGGAACAGGAGGCTAGAGTGAATCAAGCCAACCTGACTAGATTCGAATTATCCGCTGACCAAATCATCAGAAACTTTAATGAAATAACACCGTTTTCCGGCGAGGATTCATACAAGTTAAAATCATTTCTAAAAACCGTGGAAGATGTAGAATCTTTGTGTGGAGTAAACAACGGCCAACTAAAACAATACTGTTTAAAGAAGGTCATCAATTGCAAAATTATAGGGAAAGCCAGGAACGCCATCTTAGAAATCCCCGAGGACAGACGAAATTGGACAACGGTAGAAAACACCCTCAAGCTGAGATTCCGACCGAAACGGACAATTCATCAATTGCTGTTCCAAGCGAAAGATTTAAAGGTACACAATTTAAAAGATCTTTTCAATAAATTGACTAGCATTAAGGCAGAAGCAAGTGAAATATGTGATTTTGATGACGAAGATATTTTTACATACGAATTAATTGATAAAGAATTAGTTCAAATTTTAAAATCAAAACTAGATCCTATCCTTCAGGTACAAATAGACCAAAACAAAACTTTATTCGAATTAGACAACTTCCTTTGTCAAACAGAATTATATTACAGTGAAAATGTGATCAAACCAATATTTAGAATTCACAAAAATCATAAATCAGATAAAACTTCACAAAATAGTAAGAGAAATTATAATAACGATTATAATTATTTGTCAAATAACAACCAACATAACTCACCTAATTCCCATAACAACCCTAACAGAAATCCCAGAAATAATAACAACTCAAACAATAACAGTTACAGACATTACAATAACAATAATAACAGGAACACAAACAATAACGGTAACAGAAATTTTAACAATAACGGTAACAACGGTAACAGAAATTTTAACAATAACGGTAACAGAAATTTTAACAACAATAGAAGTTCCGAACAAAACAGAAGATCTGAAACTGCTACAAATAGATCAGGACAACATAGAAACGAGAATAATCGACCGGAACCAATGGAGGTAGATAGTTTTAATAGAGAACCCGAAATCAACGAAGAGGTAAATTTTACAGATTAGCCTCGGAAAACAAACTTCCCATTATAAAATTAACTTTTGATAACATTGCAATAAATTGCCTACTCGATACCGGATCAGACACTAGTCTAATAAAACCCAATATATTACCTTATAATACTACGAAGTTGGAAAAACCCCTTAAATATAATTCTTTAGGAGGTCCTAATTTCGTAACACATAAAATAACAACACCCATTCCCAAGGAACTGATTAGGAAGGGAACATTAGAATGGAAAATTTTCCCTCTTAAGAGTAGAAAATATGAGGCTATAATTGGCAATAACTTTCTAATCCCATTCCAGTCAAAAATTGATCTTAGTAATCAATACCTGCAAATTTTTTCTAAGTATACGATCCCTTTCGAAAATATCGACTATCCCAGTGAAATTGCTCAAGCAAATCACTTAGAACCTATAAATGATGAGAAAGAAGAAATATCAAATAGAATAAATCAGGAACATTTAAATAATGAAGAAAAGTCTTATCTAAAAGATTTATTAACGAAAAATAAAGACTTATTTTTCCGTGAAGGTGATAATTTGACCTCCACTCATGAAATTAAGCATGAAATCCGACTAAAAAATGACAACCCAATTTATTGTAAACTTTATCGTTACCCACAAGTTCACGAAAAAGAAATTGAAACCCAAATTCGAGATATGCTAAAACAAGGGATTATTAGAGAATCAAATTCCCCATACAACTCGCCACTTTGGATTGTCCCCAAGAAAATGGACAATTCCAATATAAAAAAATGGCGAATTGTAATCGATTACAGGAAACTAAACGAGATCACTATTGACGATAAATTTCCTATACCCAACGTTGATAATATCCTAGATAAACTTGGTAAAGCACAATACTTCACTACAATAGATCTGGCAAAGGGCTTTCACCAAATACTAGTAAAGAAAGAGGATCAAAAAAAGACCGCCTTTTCCACTCCGTTTGGGCATTACGAATATATTCGAATGCCCTTCGGCTTAAAAAACGCCCCGGCAACTTTTCAAAGGCTAATCAACTCGGTGCTCAGAGAATATATCAATAAAATCTGTGTCGTATACCTCGACGACATATTGATTTTTAGCACGTCCATTCAAGAACACGCAGAAAATATAAACAAAATATTCGACAAACTCCGGCAAGCTAATTTAAAGATACAGATCGATAAGTGCAATTTTTTTTGCAAAGAAACAGAATACTTAGGACATGTACTAACAATTAACGGCATCAAGCCTAATCCAAAGAAAATAAAAGATATAATCGAGCTTAAACTTCCCACAACACAAAAACAAATTAAGTCTTTTTTAGGAATTACAGGATATTATAGAAAGTTTATAAAAGATTATGCCCGAATAGCCCAGCCATTGACGAAATATTTGAAAAAGGATACCCAGATAAATAAGTTTGACCCATCCTACATCAACGCCTTTGAACAGTTGAAAGCTCTAATAACTTCTCATCCCATTCTCAAATACCCCGACTTCAGCAGACCATTCAAGCTAAATACAGACGCCAGCCAGTTTGCTATTGGCGCTGTATTACTTCAAGACAACCACCCGATTGCCTATGCAAGTAGGACTCTGAATAATCACGAAATCAGATATAATACGACCGAGAAAGAATTACTCGCCATTGTATGGGCCGTAAAATACTTCCGGCCGTACCTTTATGGCAAAGAATTCGAGCTTAGAACGGACCATCAAGCTTTAAAATGGTTGCACACTAAGTATTTAGGGAAAGATCTGAATCCAAGGCTACAAAGATGGATTCTATCTTTAGGCGAACATAATATTAAAATTGAATACCTAAAAGGTAAAGAAAACAAAATAGCAGATTTTCTTAGTCGAATTAACACCAACGAACACGAAATTAATGCACTGACCGAGACGATCAGTCTTAACGAAGGAAGAGACCCTCCAGAATCTTCAGACCCTTCAAATCCCTCGAGATATCGAAACAATAATCCTGTCCAGTCAAATATTAATAATTACAATTTAAACCCAATTATAAAAATTTCAAAGAACAAAGATGTTGTAGGTGAATCAGAAGAAGAAACGGATAATTCCGAAGAACTATCCGATATTTCTATGCAAAATAATGTAGACGACCTAGAAAGTTTTCACACAATCCACTCAACACAAGAAGAACAAAATGATCACATCCCTATATTAGATACCGTAGTCAATAGGTTCAAAACACAAATTATAATTACCCCAAATTTTACCCAGGAATACGAAAATATTCTAGGAAACCGAAGAATAAACATAAGTCCAACCTTAACATCAGAAGAACTAACCCATAAGCTGAAAACATACATAACTAGTAACAAAGTAGCCATTTATTCACATATAACAGATCACGAGTTTAATATTATCCAACAGATATTAATCAAAGAATTCCCCAACACTAAATTTCTAAAATGTTCTTATTTCGCCCAAGATATCAAAACTGAAGAGGAATTAATTAAAGTCATATCGATTCAACACAAAGAACAAAAGCACCCCGGTATTATTGCACTCTACGAAGATTTAAAAACTAAAATATATCATAAAGATCTGAAAATAATTATCAATAAAGTCACTAATAATTGCGACATATGCCAACGTTCAAAATATGACAGAAAACCGATAAAACCCAAATTCAGAAAAACAGAAATCCCAACGAATAAAAACCAGATAATACACATAGACACTTATACCAATAAAAAACAAACATTTATGGTCTTCATCGATAAATTCACAAAGTTCGCAACAGCATACCCAATGGAACACAGAAACCATACGGAAATTATAGAAAAATTAAGAATGTACTTTAATCACAAAAAACCCCAAAAAATCGTATCTGATAACGAATTCAAATATGTCAACATAAAAGAGTTCCTAAAACAAGAAAACGTAGAGTTACATTTAGTAAAACCTAATAGTCACACTGGCAATTCAGACATAGAAAGACTAAACGGCACCCTTACAGAAAAACTGCGTATCCTCAATTTAGAAGAACCAAGCCCCATAAGAACCCAAATGTTGATTGCCATAAATGCTTATAACAACCAATATCACAGTTCGATTAAGACCTCTCCACAAAAAGCCGAAGAAGGACTAATTCCGGTAGAACAAATATACAGTAACCTAATAAAATCTCAAACAAAAAGACTAGAGAAATATAACAGAAATCGCGAAGTATACGAAGAAACAAGAAAGGAAGGTTATATTAAAAATTACAAATCTCTTAGACACAAAGATGAACCTAAATTTAGAAAGTACTCTTTGCGTAATGTGCATCCTTGTAATATTAAACGTCCCCTTAAATTTTCAGAAAATGGCAATAATATTCCTCATACTATCGATGTTCCAATCGACAGCAACAGCTCAGTTACAGGTGGAGAAAATTGAATCAAACTCAGGCTATACCATAATACATGACAAAGAAATTTTTATACCTAAAACATACAACTACTCTTTACACATTATCGACTTACAGAATATTGCAAATATAATAGAAGAATTAACGAAAAGTACATTAGTATTCCCTCAAAACGTCAGTAGTTCCTTAATGATAGATATTGAAAAATTACAAGACAAGTTAACAACGCTACAAAACGGACACCATACCATACGAAAACGAGGATTACTTAATTTCATAGGTACGATCAACAAATGGATTACAGGAACAATGGATGACGAAGACAGACAAATGGTAAACCAACACCTTGAAATCATAGATACCAATAACCATAACCTAATAAACACTCTAAATAAACAGGTACAGATCAATAACAATTTTAATGAATCAATCAACAAATTATACAACGCTATTTTGACTGACAGAGAACTAATACAGAACTTTTTAAAAAACGAAACTGACAAAAACAAACTTAAGATTGCGACATTTGACATTAGACTAACTATACAGGAAACAGACAAAATTATTAGCGAACTACAAGACAACATTATTCTTTCCAACCTAAATATTATCCATCCATCCCTACTAACTCACGAAGAAATTCGTGAATATCAAATCGACTCATATAAAATAAAGAATTTAAAAGTTGGATTCTCCAGAACAACGGCAAACAAAATGATATTCCTAATAAAAATACCTTTTCAAATGATTTCAGTTAATAAAAAATTAATTATACCCTTATCAAATGAAGACACTTGTAGTCAAATAGATTCCAAAGTAACAATAGCAATTGAATATCAAAACAAATACTACGAATACGATGAAAATAAAGCACTCCATCAGTTAAATAAGCTAAAACATTGTTTTGTCAATAAAAACTGTAAAAATACTATAGACTGTAATACTGATATTTATAATATTGATGATTCTTCTATGTTAATTCAATTGGCTAATAATGTAATACTGATTTCAAATTGTGATGAAAGGAAATTCAATCTCAAAGGAAATTACTTTATAAAATTTTATAATTGTATTGTTAATTTAGATAACAAAACCTATTATAATAACATAAGAGAGATAAAAAACAAATATTTTATACCAAATTTGGAATACAAACCTGAAGATGATAGTACTTTTAAATTCAAAGAAATTGTATTGAAGACAGAAGAAAATATTAAGGAAATTCAAGAATTAAAATATTATAAAATAATCAGCTATTCTGGTATTACTTCTACCATTATAATTGTTATAATAGTAATTGTTCTTTTATATTATTATTGTAAACAAAGAAAACTAAAAGTAAAAGTTGTAAACCGGATTCAGGAGAATCCTTATTTTAACGAAGGAAGAGTTACGTTCCCTGATAGTCTAAATATTCAACATGATACAATTCGTTCTAAGAAATCAAGAAACAGTAGATATTCAAGTCAAATGACTTTAAATGAATTTCCCATAGAGTCTGCAAAATTCCCAGACAAACGACAGATAGTTGATCCACATGAAATAGTACTCTTCTGAGAAGAATCTCAGGGAACGTGACTTTTGCGCCTTTTAAGATAAGAAGCTGTAAAATAGTTTCTAAGAGAGTTGAGTTGTGATTCGGACTCGATCGTGTAAAGACCAAGATCTGTTAAATAAAAGTTCTTTTGGAATAATTAAAGTTTTTTCATTATTAACTAAAGTTAATATAAAACTTACGCGCACATTGAAACCAAACCGGACCACCATAAAGCATTTGGGCTAGAAATATTACTTTAGCCTACCTAAACGATTCAAGACATACATACATATATGCTCAATATTGAGTTATTAGGTCTTAAATCAATAATCTTATTCCAATATACTATCTCATGATATTACTTTGAACCATGGAAAATTTGGTCGCCATAATGGATTAAGCAACTGTAGTTTTCAAGTTTTTATATCAAAGATGAAAATCCATTATTTATTTTTCAGTATTTTCAATTAGAAATCGAGAGATTGGTTCGCCAGTGAAAGGCTTCCATAAAATATTCTTAATAATAATTTTCTTTGAAATATTTTAAAATTCATTCATATTGAATTTTGATAGCACTAAGGATATATGATGAGGCCATTATATATCCTTAGTATTAAATTTCGTTTTATTTCGAAAAATGTTGGTCGCCATATTGGGCACCCAATCTTTAATTTTCGAAATATGAAAGTGGATTCGGTAGTAGGATCTCCAAATACCCCTATAAATAGCAGTTTTTATGGCAATCCGTTGAAATTTGCAATTGTTGATCGCCATCTTAGAACCGCCATTTTAAAGCTCTCTTATGAGGAGCGTCTGTTCAGAGGCGGCTACTTCCACACAAAGCAGTTACATAGTATAAATATAAATATTCAACAAATTTACAGTCGTTACAGTGCAGATACTTTACTTTTCTCAAAAAGATTATTTATGAAGAGGATGTTTATTTTCTTAGTAAAAGTGTTTTTCTGTTTTTTCTTTACGTAAGATTTTATATTAGTAGTTGAATTAATAAAACAAAAACTTGAATGATCATAAAGTAGATATATCTTCTTTTGAACAGACACTCCTCTTATGGGATAAAACGAATCTTGTGAACACGTTAGATGCCGTATAATTCTTAACTGATTTTGATCAAACAAACAAAACGAAAATTGGTTTAGGAGATGGGCAAACAACGATTACAATACATTCTCATATGTAATAATTGTGGATCTTATATCTTTCGTGCCTATTTTTAGCCGCTATCGATCAAAATTAGCTTACAAATGCCCAAGATGTATTTCTAAGCCGTGTATTAAACCGATGGTTGGGATTACATATTCCATGAAGCTAAAGGGGACATGTCAAGCCCTTTAAAATAATAAATCGTGTTTTGTTTCCACATATGCGCATACCAACATAATGTACATATGTATGTATAAAGCAAAATATTACCTTCAATTCAATAGTTTTTGTTTTTTAATTTCTGTAGTTCTCAACTCTAATAAAATAAAAAGAGAAACTTCCCGATTTGTTGACATCCATTAGCTACTAACTTTTGGGAATGAAGTTTTTCTGAGGCTTACTAATACTTTTAAAGGTTTTGCTCACTTTTTTTTTAGCATATGAGCGAATAGATAAAGTTCGGTGCGAGATGTAGCAATTAATAGTATGCAAGTTTTGTCTGGAAAAAAAGGACATTCCTTTCACTACAAAACCCTGCAGTCCTGAGGGATAATGACCGCCAACAGCCGGAACATCAAGATGTCCGAAGAGAAAACAAATTTAGCGCCTGCAAGCAGCGAATATCCACCGGAAGCAAATTTAATTTCGTTTTGGGACTGAAACAGTCGGGCCGGAAGGCGGTACAGCACTACCACAGTTTGCTTCGCTTGCGAAAATCACTTCCACTTCCACTGCTAATTATAAGCGAAATGTAAATCTAGCGAAATTTATTCGCGGCACGTTCTTTTGCCCGCTCGCCTTTTCCGCTGAAGCTGGCTAACATTCGGCGGCTGCAACACAATTTACGGTGGGGCTTTTTTTTTCTATGTTTATTTTAAAGATTTAAAGATTTCGCGAAGATTCTGGTGAGGGTATTTTCCAGTGGGAATCATTCAGTCCCCTGCTAACGACTGCAAAGTTATGCAACAACCACAAATCAAACAAAGTTGCGCAATTTGTGGAATAACCTTCTGCGTGAAGTTTTTATGAAGCCACGGTGTGTGATTGGATCAAATTTACCACAAGATGCAATTACACCGGCACGTGCAATTTTAATGTCCACCTGTCGGCAGCGATAACACACTTCGCTGCAGATTAAGTAACTTTAAAAAAAAAATTAATTAATAACCTCCTTCCAAGCGTGCAAACTTCAAACCGATCTTTCCTATGTATCTTTCGTTCTAATAGCAGAACATGGCATCAGCTGATTTTTTTTTAAACTGGCTACCGAAAATAATCATTATTTCTGGAATTTAAAACAAACAAGTCATCACTTGATATTTATAAATCTTAAGACCCCGTTTCTTCTGGTTCATGTTTGCGCTAGTGTAAACGGGGTCTAAGATCAAATCTTTCATTTTTAGTCTTACTTAGATTCAGTAGGTAATTAATTATACTTTGCATGAAAGATTTAATTTTTTTCGGCTAATTTTTACCTTTCGATCGGTTGATAATGATTACGAATTAATCGGTAATGATTACGAAGTAATTTTTACTTCTGGATCGGTGATAATGATTATGTAGTAATTTTTTGATTAATTGATAATGACTTGGACGTAAGTTTTTAATTATCAAGTAATTTTTATCATTCCTTCGCTCAATAACGATTAAGTACTAATTAATTATTATAAATAACAATCAGAAACGGTTTTTAACCGATTTAAAAGAAGAAGTGGCTACCATTCTAAATTTTGCTTGTTTTTTTTTTAATTTCCACTCTTTAAAGGAAACAAAATAATGAAATGAGTTTTATTTCGAACAATCAAAAAATGAAAATTACTTAATAATCGTTATGGAGTGATAAAAAAATAAAAATTACTTCGTAATCATTATCAACTAGTCGAAAAATAAAAATTACTTCGTAACCATAATCAAGTGATCGAAAAATAAAAATTACTTCGTAATGATTATCAACTATGTAGTCAACAAAAAAAAACAATTGATAATCCTTATTTTGTAATTTATAGCTTTTTAACATAATCATTACATCCCTGTTTTAAACTAAACTCTGATTCATGAGGGGAAATATGCTTTCATCTTTGCGGTTGGTTTAGCACTTTAAAGCTATACGAATATGATACACTCGGAGTTAATTCAAACCAATCTTGTCCAAGGGCGCAGGTTCACCTCATATGGGTAGCCTCGCCAAAAGATTGAGTTAATTCATAGGTAAACAACCTGAGATTTACCAGCTGATACCTTCACCAAGTGTTTTCGTTACGAGCAATTAACTACGTCTTGGATTTACCTGTCGAAGATCGTTCTGCGATAGTAGCGGGGATCGGATATCTCCAACTATCTTGGTAACCTAGTGAAAACCCGATTAATCTGCATCGTTCTGGTATTTCTGCACTGTTGCGTGGCAGAGGCCCAAGTGTGCAAGTGGTGTGTAATGTTTGCCATGGTTGCAGCCTTGACGTCCAAGTAGCTTCCAGCTAGAAATTTTTTGAGACGATCTTCCTACTTCGCGGTACCACGATTCCGCGAAGCAAGTAAATCCTATTTCACACATCATTTGGGCACTTGAGCACTTAAAACGAGTTTTCTGGCTAAACCCAAAGATGCTAACTAATTGGGACTTCGCTCGGATGAGCTGTGGGAATAGCCCAAGACGGTGGCTAACTGCTGAGAATCAGGCTGATCAAAATCCAATGGGAATTGACGTAAATCTTTTCAATTGGATCTCTTCTGATTCTGAAGTATGTGGGTCAATTGAGTCCCTTGAGGTCTGGTGATCGCTGATCCAGATGGCTTTTTTAAATCCAGGTGTTTTTTTTCTATGGTGAGTGCCTTATTTCATTTAGGCATTTTTTTTATAACAATTTCGTAATATTCCTCGATTTCGCGCACTTCACAATGCGCTAACATATACATAAACTTAACCGCACGATTGATAATTATCACCGAGGGTTTATTTCATTTCTAGATACATAACTACTCTACTTCCTAGTGAATGACGACAGTGATTTATTCTCAATTGCTTACTTTTATTGTTTTAAGTTCTTGATTTGATTTTGTCCTTGCATGTACGTAAAGTGGTTCTGGTTCTTTGTTTATCTTATCGAAACTTGTTTTGCTTGTAAAAGTTGAAAACAAAAAAATACAACAGATCTATTTTATGGTATACTTTCGTCTACTGTAGTTTTGCTTTTGAAAAGTCTTTCATATCTGGTATCGCATAAAACAAGCGGATTTTATTATGGATTCTATTTTCTAAAATATAATTGCTATCAACAATTTCACTTAATATGAGCCTAAAAGAATTAAGATGTAAAATTTGCATTATTTTGTTTTGACCTGACAACGTCTTAAAATTCAAAACGAGGGTCTCGAAAGTTTGCTCTTGGGTCCCTGGCAATCTTCGTTAACCAAATTATCTGTAGAGATTTCGATAAATTCTTGTAGAAACATTCATTTGAGATCAAAAGTGGCGAATAATTCCGATATTTCCTAAAAATTTAATTAATATCGAAAAAGGTAATTTTCAATAATTTTCAGACAATTTTGGCGAAAAATGAAGAACATTTTTAAATGAATACCTAATGTTTGTCTTTGTTTCTTTTTTCTGCAAAGAACTCTACAATATTGAGTGATATCGAATATTTAATATGAATTAATAGTTGAATATGTTTGAATTACCAATAGACTGGAATTTATGGATGTTTTCGTTGGCCCTTTGGTTTGGTCAAGTTTTTAACAAATATGTACAGCTTATTTCGTCTGATAGTTCGAAAAAAGAACAAAAGAACATACATACCCAAAATGGGATGGAAAGTAAAATAGTAGTACATCTCACGAAGTAGATTCTTACCTGAAAAAAAAACAATTAAAATATTAATTAATTTCCAAAAAATTTATAGATATTAGATATTAATAATTTTGCGCTTTTTATTTTTTTGCACCAAGAGTTAATAGGCCGATGGTTAACCGATTTCATCAAACATGACTCAGAATGATCTCACAAAGTGTTTAAACAAAACAGTCATTCGTCTGGCAATTAGTTCAAAATTATAACATCTATTTTTTCGAGTCAGCCATTAATTGTATTTTAAACCACTTTGACATCTATCGTTTGAAAAAGTTCAAAACTAAAGTTTTTCTCCACTTGAATTTTACGACTTAAATAGCTCGAAAACGGTTTCTAAAACTTAAATGAGAAATAGACGGACGAATTCAACTCGTTTGCAGAATTTTTGCCTCTAAACTTTTCGTTGGAGAAGAATTGATGAGTTTTCCAAAGTAGGTACTACGAAAATCCCACCGATCTTCTTATATCATAAATTGAATCGTGAAATTTCTTCTAAAAGTTTTAGTTGTGTTGCTACGACCGAAAACGCTGGACTTTATCCTCAAGGAATATTTTCTTACGCAACCAAACCCAGTCTGGTTGCCGTCGATAAATTAACATCGAAATGGGGTTATTGAACTATAATAAGAAACACTTCCTTTTTTCCCGGGTTAACATGCCGAAATTTTGCCACCGTATTATATTATCCCAAAGCTTCGTCGAAAGTGTGCTCACCGGAGCGGCGCCCGGGAACCTTTTTCAATAATGGCGTTCAGAATGGGGGAGTTCTAAAGAGAAACAGTAAGAAAACGAGAGAACTCCCCAGTTTGGGTGCCCTAGAATGTCTCTGTGAAAGTAAACTTCCAAGATAAATAAACAGGACTCCCAAAATGCTCCCCGAAAAGGTACAGCTGAAACTACGTGATCCGCGTTCGTACCAATTTTTGGGGGTTCATACTTCCTGCCGCACCCGCACCCCGGACAATAAAGTCAGAAGACCGTCCTTAGTTCATCTGATTCTAGAAGGTTGCCATGGATCCCTCGGGATTTTATTTTCTTTTCCGCTCCGAGGGATTTCCGACAATATCCTGCAAAGTAAAGCTCACTGACGATTTTGTTTAGACATGGATGCCATTCATAAATTTACAGTCACGGCAAAAATAATGGCTACCAAAACACCTGTAAATCTTTAAAATAAGATTTTACAATTGAAATACCGCAACAGGACCAAGGACAGGGAGGAATTGAAGTAATACTTTTAAATAAATACTGTAAAACACGCATATATACAGGCGCAGACAATACATTGCAATTAATTAATGATGATTTGTGGCAAAAACAAGTCCGAAATTTTTTTCTGAATGTGTGGAGGTGATCCTTTTTCAATTAAATCGAAGTTAATATCACATTATAAGTATCATAACTTCTTCCTCACAACGCGTTTACAGCGGATATAAAATAGTTAAATACATTTTAGGCGTGCATTTAAATTTAATTGCTCACTTTTTGAGAAAGTAAATGACATTAAAAAATGTTGAACTCTCAGGTAGAATGTTTTTTCTAGTAAAGATTAAAAAACTTTGATTTTTTCATAAATTGTAATTTATACATGGCGTCGAAATAGAGGCATCAAAAAAGGGATAATGGTCATTGGGATAGCTGCACTTAAGGATGTCTGGAACAAAAAAATTAAACGCGGTGGTTGTCCTCTCGTGGACTTTAGTAGCATAAAGTCAATAATCCAAATGTATAAAAAATGGAGCGCATTTTAAGCAGTGAATAATTTTTTTGGGATCAAAATAAACTAGGTAAAAGGGCGGATAAAAATTAAACATCTATATTATTGACTACTGGATAACATATTATATATTAAGGAATAAAATGTAACAAGATTTAAGTCGAAAGGTTAATTATTTTGTGAGACAAATTAGTTCTTCTTTTAATGAGTTTTCTAATGCGCTTCAGGAAACACATACGACCGTATGGTGTGGCGCGTTTCCAGTTTCTTTAAATACATGGTCCTCTTCTACACCTTCTTATATTTCTAGTACTACAATATTTGGGCATTCAATCGACTTTTAACAAAATGAGTAAAAGTACCAATCGACTTCTAAAACCGACATACTATACCTACTACTTAATACGTTTGAGAGAATACAAATTCTATTTATGGATTTTTATCTACCTAGTGGTTGAAGAGTTAAGATTAATCCAAGAGTTTTCCCAAATAACCCGATGCATAGGTACATATATTGTTTCATAAGTGGTTTATTTTTATAAAAGTTAGAGAGGCAAAGTTGGGGGCAAATTTAAAGAATTCTTCGATTGAATTCTGTGCTTTGAGAGCTTGTGAAACTGCACGCGCATCATTGTTTGCAATAAATTAGAAAAATCTTTCCACTCTATAAAAAATCGTTAATAAGTTATGCGTTCTTTAAAAGCAATCATCATCAATCACCATAAGATAAAAAATAATTCCAAAATTGAACTAAATTAACTTTCTAACACATATGAAACGATTTGCAAATATACATCTTGTTATTTGCAATAATAAGGGAAAGATTACTGCCATAATTTCAGTTTTTCTTTAAAGAAAGAAGCGGAATTTTATTACTTGCTTGTATAGAAGAAAATTTTATGAGTCTGGTTCGCTTTTTTACTTACTGAAATAATTTGAACAAAAATCTAGCCTTAAAAGTATTGATCGAAGTATAATGCTGTGGTGTCGAAGGGATTTTTTAATTTAAAACAAAAGTGAAAGAGATAAGAAGTTGTGATAGTCATTAGGCAAAGTGACAAAGTAAATTCACTGCAAAAATTAAAATAATATTTTTATCTAGAAACTTTTGTGTGCAAAAAGATTAGTAAGGCATTTTTTGTGAAAATTGAATCTAGCCAAAAAATTAATTAGTGTCAAGTGAGCAAGCTTCAGAAAAAGAAGCTCTTTAATAAAAATATTAATATAAAAAAAAAGATGAAAGGAGTTTTATACTTAAAACAAATCCTTACTTGCTTAATAAAAATTAATAAAAAAATAAAAACTAATAAGGCGGATTTTCAAATACGCCACAATGCCGTTAAAATTCACTTTTTGGCGGTTTTTATAAATGCTTTTTACACTTTGGAACACATGTATACGGGGAAAAAACTATTTCTATAAGTTATTAAACGGTTTACAAGGAGGAAGAAGCCCATATGACGTCAATAAAGTGCAATTACGAATGTGAATCACTCTCAATTTCTTTTGCAATAATTGAATACCTCTTGAATGGCACCCAGTAAATTGTTTTACCCTTTACACTGTGGCAATCAATACATAGTCCATTATGTGAACTTTCGGTTGAGGTGCTGATTAATATTCCATCAATAGCAAATCCAAATTGAACTGCTTCACAAATACATTGCAAATGGTATTCATTTTGAGGTGCAGTATGTCCTTATTCATATGGATGAATGACAAAATTTCAGTCTAAATAAATATAATGCTTTGAATTCTAAGGGATAAAAAATGTACATTTTGGATATATGTACTTAGAGCATAACTGTCGAAGATTGATGCGTTACATGCGTTTTCGGGACAATTTAAGTCAATTACTTTATAGGTAAATATGTCGCAGGAAATTCCATTTATCGGCAAACATTCTAAAAATTCACAAAAACATGTGAACGATTTCTTTAATCATTCACCAAACATTAAATCAGTCCCAGACCGTATCTCCTTTGAGTAGATGCGTGCTAAAACTGGAGCATGGGGCACGACGAGTACCGTTTGGGGCTACATATGTTGGAGAACAGTTAATCAATGCCAATGCAAAAAGTAGGTTCAGCCGGCAGACAGCATAATTCTTTGAGAGCATGGCTTAAGGTAATGGCTCCGTAATTACCTGGTCACACGGCCTTAATTACCCAACAGCTGCCGCTGGCGGCTCGAACAACTAGAAACACATAGAACGAGATTTTCTCCTGGTTCACGAGAACTAATTATACTGCTATATTAGGGACCTAAAAAATTGCTGAAATTTCTGGGCATGCTGATCAAAGTGGACAAGGACACGGAAAATTAATGCGATGCTAATAGAGTCGGACAAGATGGGAGGGTCGCACGGTAATGAGAAATGGAATTTGGTATAGTGTTTGACCGATCAATTTTTGAAAATCGAATGGCTCGATTTTCCGTGTTAGTTTGATTATTGTATATATAATATGTATATGTAAAGAAGGCAGAAGCAAATTTACCAATTTCTATTCTTGTACATATACAGTACCTGGCCAAAAAATTAGAACCAGCATTAGAATTTTTGCAGAATTTTTTTCTTTCACGTTCAACCCTTTCTTAAAAATGTTCCTATAAAGGTAGGCTCCATGTCACACTGCAAAAGCATTAATAACTGTACTTTCAAGCAAAAATGTTTTTCTTTTGCCTTGGCCAAGTACCTAATTCACCTGATTTGAACCCTATTGAAAATGTATTGAATGTGTTAATAAAAAATTATTTAATCAAAGGCGAAGTATTAATTTAAAATACATATTAAGGAAGTGTGGCAAGGAGCTCCTGATGAAACTAAAAATTGCAAAGAGTGTATGCCTAGACGAATTTAGGCAGTTTTAAATACGAAAGGTGGTAACAGTAAGTATTAGCAATTAAATATTCTTTTTGTGCAATATCCTATCACCAATAAAGAGATCTTCAAAATAACAAACTATATTTCCAATATCTGTCCATTTCCTGAGAATTTATGAAATTTCTATGGTGGTTCTAATTTTTTGGCCAGGTACTGTATTAGAAATTATTAAAAACCTATAATATTACTACTACTAGGTACTACTAGACTAAACACAATGAACAAAGTTTTTAAAATATTCTATACATTTCGCTCTGGGTTTCATAAACTGAAATAAATAATACAAGTGCAAAGACGAGTTAAACTCGTGATCGGTCAACAACGTTTAGGTATGAAAACACGAGTTAAACTCGTTATCGGTCAACAATGTTTGGGTATGAAAACACGAGTTAACACGTGATCGGAAAACAAAGTGTTAAGGATGGCATACAATGGACCCGACGCGTCCGGGGGGAATAGTTTGTAATTTCTAATTGACATTCTCCTTTTTATATTGTTCTTAAGATCTCGTCAAAACAATTTTTGTAAATTGAAAATATTATATACTAGCTCTTTCCCCGAGACTTCGTCTACGGATCTCGAAATAAATAGAAACAGAATATGGATGAGATAAAGGACAAACGTTTGTATTATGTATATAAAAGTCTGTCATTTCAAAAGCAGCAGACGTGTAATTTGGTATTTATACTATTGGTTTGAAATTAATTATCTACATACATATTATGTTTAAGCATTTTAGAAAAATACACCTTTAACAAATGCCAATTTTCATGATTTTAACCTTAAAAATGATTGAACTCTCATACAAATTTTCATCCCTTATTTTCTTTTTTAATCAGTCAGGAAATGCTATTTTACATGTATAGATTTTCCATAATATCCAACAAAATTAAAAAGTCTTTTGTTATAGCTGACTCAACACAAGTATCTTTTTCTGAAAAAATAAAAACAAATTCTTACAGCTGTCCACGGCTAAATGCTGGCGTTTTTCACTGTCATTTGTTTTAGAAGTTTTTCCATAAAATTTTCATTTTAAAGAATGTTTTAGCTGCCTTAGTCGCTCTTAATCTCATCTCAAAATTAATGCCATTCTCTTCATACCAAAAAAGAGTAGATCAACCATGCTTTCTAATAAATGTTAATAAACGAGTTTGTAAGTTTGGTTTTTCGATTTTTTCAGCACTTTTTTTTTGTATGTCTTAATATTAACTGTGTTGTTCTCATTTTTCACCGACTTCAAAAAAGGAGGAGGTCCTCAATTCGACTGTATGTTTTTTTTTGTATGTTTTTACGCGATAATTCCGCCAATTATGAATTGATTTTGATGATTCTTTTTTTGTTGGGTAGGTCATACTTCAGGGGTGGTCCCATATAAATTTTATCGAAATTGATTCAGCGCTTCTTGAGAAAATCAACAAAAAACAAAATATATACACAGATAAGGTTTTGATATTTGGTTGTACATTCGGTGCCCGATTGCGAGGATTCAAAATGGCGGACCAAAAAAAATTTACTTAAACATATGACACTAAAAAGAATGAAATAAACATTTTTTTAAAAAACTAACCGACTCCAAAAAATCCCAAGCCCAAGCCCATTGCGACTTTACAATGCTTGCGATTTTGGAGAAAGTTGGAACTTTATGACGTTACATTTTAATTTTAATGTTATCGAATTTACTTTGCTGCGTTGATGTTTAATTTTTCTTGTGTGTCTCCTCCGAGAAGTTAATGAAGTTAACATGTTTTATTTTACTCGGGTTATCGATAATATCTTCTCTTGAGCGGCTAAAACCAGTGAAAATTATCATGAACTCTTTTCGTACAAATAAACTCGACAAAATTTGGATCCAACCACGACTACCTAAATGATGGCTACACTTCTACCGATTTTGTTGAGATTTTGACCGAAATCAACTTTTTTATATAATGTGTGGTCATGAAGTAATCGGAATCACGAGTCTTATCACGTGATAATTCTATGCTTGTACACAAGTTCGCATGTATTTTATTTTTCTTGGCTCTTTCCTTATTTACATTTTATCTAATAGGCACATTAGAGTTCAGTAATTTAAGATTTCTCTAACAAATTAAATCGCAATAAAAAATTGTGAACGAAAATTAATCAGACGTTTGCACTTAAGTTTTGAACTTGGCACCCTTGCAAAACTCACTCCATTTTTGACTAACATCTCAACACTTTTTTTCGTTGCTGCTGAGTTTCTGTAGAAACCTTTCACACATCTTTTAAAAATAGAATACCTTAAGGCCACCCTTGAAAAGAAAATGTAGAAAAAAATTCTCAGCATCCTTACAAAGTTGAAATTCAAGTTTACCTTGCTGAAAACTTCTAAAGTGGTCCTCAACGGAAACACGGTGCTAATCTGTCCTTGTGAAAAGAAGCTCCCGCGGGCAAAGAGCATTTCCCTCAACGCAAACTTCTTTAGGGAATTTTTAAGGGCCCATTTTAAAGGAAGTGCAAGTTATGTGTCACCTCTTTTGTGCAAGATGCACCAACTAAAATTAATCCCAAACATGTTGAGCCCTTTCTGCATAGTGAATCTGTCGGGATAGTCGCTCTTCTGCACGTGCCAAAAAAAAAAAACACCCGATGAAAAAAATAAAATCCAGCAAAAGCAAAGCTACTCGGTAGGATTTCAATTAAACCCACAGAAAACGAGTGCTGGAATATGAATGGCAAAATAATAGAAACATTCTTTAAGAAAAATAACTCAAACAAACAAGAAGCCGCTTTTCTTGCACGTGTTGCTAGACGTGTATGTTACATGAATCTTCCTCCTTGGATGGGAAAACTAAAAAAAGACACAAATATGTATGTATTTCCTGGCATTCGACAATTGGAAGCTCCTCAAGTCGCAGTCATCAGCCTCAGTGGCCTGCTTTGACGAGGCTCCTTCCCGATGTTTCTCAGTGGTGGCCGGAGCTATTTTCGGTGCATTCCTGGAGCGTCTTGAACCGAAAACAACCAGAAACCAGCATGCAGTGCAGCATTTCTGTTGCAGTTGCAACCTGTCAAGGAAACAGTCGGCTCCAGAGTTCTTTGGTGCCTTGTATCTTGGGTATGTTGAATCAGGAATTGATCATATATTGACCAAGATTAGGGGATTCGAGGTCTTATTATGTCCTCGGAAACTACTACTTTGGGAATTGGGGGCCACTATGGGCTATTCACAAGTTGTAGAATGCCAACTTCCTGGAACCGTGCCAGACTCGGTGGAGCTCTATCTACAAGGAGCTAAAGCCGACTCATTTCATATGGACGGGTTATTTTGCCTGTGGACAACTCCATGAGATGCATTTTATAATATCGCATAAGACCCCAATAGGTGTGTTTGCATGAAATGAATAACGTTGAAGACAGTCAGGATTTAATACAAAATTTATGCACTCTTTGGGGAGGATTATTGATATTTTCAGTTTTGGAAAAGGCGTAAGTATATACAATATTTTTTTTTCTTTTCAATGAAGCTTGGAAGGTACGGCATTTTTAATTGAGGGCAGTGCACTATGAACATAAAAAATCTTGCTTTCCTTGAATAAATCTTGAATAAATAATTATACAAGACATCTGTACTATTCCTCTTTCTCTTACAAGCAGCAGATATTCAGATTATTTTAAATCTTATATGTTGATAAATACTTCAGGTCATGTTTGTCTGAAGAAAAAATCAAGCAAATACATAAACATGTACAATTCCAGACGATATGGCATGTCTTGAATAAGAACGAGTTTTCAGTTTAAATTAATCTTCTCAACGAACGTGCCATCTTGAACGCAACTCTTTAGTTTAATGAAATGAAAACAAAATTATAAACTCTAAAAAATTTATTTACTTTCATAAAGATTGATTAAGATGAGTCAAATTAAGTTTATTGCACACAAGATGCCCAATTAAGCTATAAACTTCCAATTAGTTGAATTAAAATGTATGGCATACAATACTCGTATTTCCATTAAATTCGAATTGTAAATTATGTAAAGTTTCGCTGTTGAAGCGAAATGCTTTTCTATTAATTTAGGTTGCTTTTATTTATAAATTATTGAGTTAATGAAAAACTTTGTTGCTTTAGAAGAGAAAGATGACTTTTGCGGAAATTTTTGGTGCATTATGATATGAGTCTTTCATTTGTTTACCTTTAGTCCAATAGAAAATTTGTTTTAATTGTAATTTTGTTTTAACCTCTTGACGCATTTGGTTTGGCCACATACATATGTAGGTATGTATGTATGTGTAAGTTTAGTTTTTTAGAAATCAAAATTATTCTGACGGGAAAAAAAATTAGAATCTTTTGTAGAACTCACTACTTACTAGATTATATGTCAACAGACTCCTTATTTGAACCTGCGAATGGCGCGGCGATGTAAGCAAAGTTTAGTTTGACATACAATTTGCATGAGACAAATTATTTTTACATAAACGTGCATAACTCGTTTAAAAAAAAATAGTGTGTGTGCAGCATTTTTTTGAGAATTAAATTTACTTCCAAAAAAGGTTTGAACAACTTTTGTAAATCCAGGAATTTTAAGGATATTACCTAATAATAGCGTAAGGTAAGGTGTTGGAAATTAATTGTACTCGTTAATTTTAATTGGTGTACCTACATACTCAATTGTTATCATAGAGCTTTTCGTTTGTTTATACTATAGACAGTTATTTCAAATAAAAAATGACCAAGCCTGAATACCTGATACATTGGTCACACTTATACTAAAGACAGACTTTAGCTTGGTAACCAACTATTCCAGTTAACCAACATCTAAACCAAAAATAGTGACACACGTAAGCGAGATGGTTAACTTTGACATACAATATATGTCAGCTAGAATTGAAGTGTGAATTTTGTTGTTTTGAAATGAAAGTGCGTGAAATTCTTCCAATCGTCATTATTAAAAGAAGAATTAATAATGTTATATAATTTTTTTTGAAATTTTTACATCCTAATGACAAATAATCATTGGAATGGCTGGAACATTTCCAAAGATTTGAAGTTTGTGTATTGGAAAGTGCTTAGTTAGCGCCGAAACCAAGCAAATTTTTCATGGTTTCTAACCATTTCAAATGTATGGGGAACCAAGTCCAAACCACCTGATTTGAGTTGGTTTCGCGATAAACCAAGTAGGACCGTGGTTAACCAAATAGTGTCTATACTATTAGGTCCCACTTATTTTGGCATACGTTATATGTATGTAGAACATTTAAAATGTCTGAAATTTTGCATATTTTTTGAAAGATTTTCCACTATTCTTGCATAAATCTTGCACGATGCAAGTGAGCTCCAGAGTTTCTTCATCTGACCAAATTATTCTCTTGCATTTTACCCGACGGAGTTACCGATTTTGGCCGGTTGGCTATTACAAAAATCTATTTAAATTATGACGTCAGTATATTTCGGTCATGCAAATGAGAAATGTAGTTTTTTTTTTTTTTACAATGTTAAGATAATGAAGACACCAGATTCTGGTAGAATACCCATTAACTCCTTCTTCCCACCAAGCGATTAAAAGGATCATTTGGCCTGCATGAGCTCGAAAGGAGCACTTCTGGGCATAGAAATTCCGAGTTAATTGACTGAAGCTGGCCATTGTTATAGAGTCACCCTTAAAAAGCTACTGAATCCCATTTTGATTTGTAAGAAGAAATTACCTCGGATACGAAGGAGGAGGTAAACGAACGGCCTATTCGGCATTGTGCCAAGTAGGTCTTGAGAGGCTCACAAAAATATAAATAAGAGTCCAAAAACCTCGTGGCCTTTGCTCTTTCCCATGGGGAGTTTCACAAAAGCTACAATTGTTAGTCCCCAACAAGAGTAGCTCTAAAATCAAGATGGCTATGGGAGCTGTGGTGTTTTCACCCACTCCGATCGATATTAATCTCAAATGGAACCGTCCCTGGGATGAGCGTCCCCAGCCCCACCCATCCAAAGCCTGTGGGCACCTCACTACCCTGATTATTTATTTAAAGCACCCCGAATGGAGGCTAATTTAAAATAAGTTTAAGTTTCGCAATAAGGATACCCCCAGCAAATATTTGGAGGAGGCACGAGCGACGCACGGCAGGGGGCTCATTTCTATGCATGAATTCCCTGTGCGGTTGGAAATGATAAACTTCTGTTCCATTGATCTACATTTCGCCTGGTTCTTACTTTTCGAGTTATAAATTTTCTTCGTCTTCCTTCGCGTCGTTAATGGACTCGATGATTCTACCAAAGACCCTCTTTCCCGTTCCTTGCTCAAAAAGTTTATTTTAATTTTGTCCCTAGAAGAAGTTTTACTTCTTTGGAAAATGAGGACGTACATCTTCACCGTTGTCAGAAAAGCGAGAGACTTACGCGAAGGATGCGCCTTAATAGGGTTGATTCGTCTTCAAGAACTGTCCAAATTATCGATTTCCTTTGCAAAGTGTCGTTACGAAATACATAAACCGTCGTGGTTGAGGTGAAACTCGTCGTAATAAAGCGGAAAGATCGAACTCTTCGAATTTGTCTTTTGCTTATTAAAACTCCAATTACTCGTCACCCATCGAAGGATGTTTTTCTGGAGGTGCAGTTTCCGGAAATAGAGTCGATTCAAACGTGGGCTAGTGTTGAGCAAAGCCAAAGCAACACAGGCTTGGTATCGTATCAATAAACCTACTTTTGGCTTAGTTACGTCTGACAAGTCTTCGCGGTCTTACAGATTATAGCACAGATATAACATAGACATTTCTGACGAATTTAAATAGGTACATACACAGTTAATATAACTATTTTAGACTTATGTTATTTTAGAAGGAATGTCGTAGTCATTATATTATTATTAAAAATAAAGGATACATATTAAATATAGGCATTTTCTTATATTTTTAAATTAAAGGGACGTAATATATATGTATATTAGCCATAATTTTTATCTTGATTACCTTCAGGTTAATCTTATTATTCTCTAGTTTTCTAGTTGGTCAGTTATACCAAAGAACTTCTAAACAACAAGAAGCTTCATCTCATGTAATAAAGCTTCTTGTTGTTTAGAAGTTCTTTGGTTATACCAAAGAGCTGGGGATTGCAGATCAAATTGCGGCCTCGAACTGTCTGGGTATGTTACAGAAAATCGGTGCTAGGTAATGCAATTTAGCTCCTTTTTTATTATAGTCTAACAGGCAGAAAGCTTTAACCAGTCCGGAAATTGTCGCAGGATCTTTTTGAATTACATCTAATATTCCGTTTACTGCAGCCTCGGATCGAGTTAAATTGCTCAAAACCATTGACCAAGGGTCGGCTAACTCGCTCTCGGGGTTTAGCACTTCTGTAATTGATTGATTTGCTAAGTTGAAGCTAGTCATTACTGAGCTTATTTCCATCACCTTCTGGACACCCTCTTCGTGCCCTGTTAAGTTAATTATGGAAAGACTCGCATCTTTGGCTATTGCAAAACACTTGCAATAGCCAAAGATGCGATTCTTTCCATAATTAATTCCATAATTTATTTTTTTATTTATTTTATACAAGTCAACAGACACCTGCCCTGACTGTACACAGTTAAAACATATAAATGTACCTAATAATTACATCAACTTATCTGCTATTTTAATATACATATTTTTAATCTTATTGGTACTTAAATTAAAATCTAAACTATCACAGTGGTCGTTGTAAGATCAAGTAGAGAATTAATGGGTCCAAAGGTCGCATAACAGGTCCGATGAGCCCCAACATGCGAAAAATTAAAATTTTTTATCTTGTGTTAGCAGCAGAGTTGCATAAACTATTTATTTCTGGTAAGACAAATAGCACTGATTTGCCCTCGGCGGATCCAGTTAGACCAAGAACATGATTTAAGGCCACTGCTCTTAGGTCTAGACGTAGGTAGGGTTGCATAAATTGCAATAATTTCGTTAAAGTTTTCATTTCAATTTATAGGTACTGACGAATTATGAGAACTCCGGCAGCCAATATTTTGTTATGTCCGGGTGGGTTGAAGACTAAATAAAAGAAATCTTGGGGATAAGTAGATCCTTGCACTTTAATTGTCTTCCGATTATACAATATTGAGCTTGTTGATGACTTGAGTTTTTTCCTATGAATAATTTTTTGTTTTTCTTTCAATGATATATTGATGTAAGCCTACTATATATAAATATAAAAGGCCGAGAATTTTAACAGGTGCCATTCAAATTTGAAGAAAATATTCCACCACTAAGGATGCTAAAAAAAAAGGGTTGAGTGATTTTTCACCGACTGATTTAATGACTTCGCGCATAACTAATAATGAACACATGAATCGATTTTGATGATTCTTTTTTTTGTTGGATAGTCTAAGATTCTCCGGGGGTACCTATGCATGAAAATCCTGAGAGAAAAAAGGACGCCACAACAGAAAGGTAAATCGAAATAAAAATGATAAATGTCGGGACTCATAAAACAAATGATCATGTGACTATATGAAGGTCATTGGTTGTATATTCGGTGCCCGATTGCGAGAATTCTAAATGGCGGACCAAAAAAAATTTACTAAAAAATATCAGGTACCTACACTAAAAAGAATGAAATAAAAAGAATTAAAAAAAAATAGAACCGACTCCAAAAAATCGCAAGCCCTAAAAAGTATAATAATTCTATACTGTACGTGTGTAAGTCACTGAACTCCTTCTAAACGGCTGAACCGATTTTGATGAAATTTTTGGTGTGTGTTTGAGTGGCACCCTGGATGGTTTAGATTTACAATCGGGCCCGGTAGGTGGGACTGTAATCGTTTTTTTTTAATTTTTTGACGGAAAAAAGAAAATCAGAACATGTAACCCCAAAATGTTGTTGCCAGGCAAGCGCAAGCCCAACATATAGTTAGGCTACTTTTTATTCGCGGGTTTCAAAACGGCGGATTCAAGATGGCGGCAAAAATTTGAAAATATCAATGGATTGCCATGAAAATTGGTATTTGGGGATTTTTAAATGTGCTTATTGCGAATCTACGTTCGCAATATGGAAATTCAAGATAGTGGATCCAATATGGCGACCAAAATTTTGTACACCGGGTGAAACCGGGTAATTCAGCTAGTTTTTCTTTAAAAATTTTAAATCGTGCTAAATCGAATAGAATCGTGTAAAAACGGAATCAAACTTTTTTTCTAGACCATGTTAAATCAAAACCGTGTAAAAAAAGGCCGTGAAAAAACAGAATTGAGTGTATATGTATTTGACACTAACAAAAAAAAAAATGCATAAGTAAAAGACGGGCAATGTGTTATAAGAAATGTTATAAAGAAAAATTATAGTAGTTTATAAGTAATAGTAGAATCAGTATATGTTGAATTTCAAGAAAATTAAGAGTTACATAAACAGATACATACATATTCGTTAGAGTAACCAATGAACTCAGAGAAGGCAAGCGAGTTAAGGATCTACTACACTGAAAAAACTAAAATATAAAATTCATTTAATTCAAATTAATTGAATTCCAATTATTTGTTTCAATGAAAGTATTTAAAATATTAAATAATCATAATAAATAAAATAAAAATTTGAATTACTTGATTCATTTAGTATGAATTATATGATATGAGGTTTTCTTTCTTTGTTGATTTTTGTCTTTCGTTTTTATAATACACGCATCTGTGCCCTGCACTGCCCGCACAGAATGGACCATTTCATGTATATACAAGCCCAACCGCTCTAACGGTTTGACTATGGCCCAAAGCGGGGAGTTCTGTGTGTAGTCTGCATGCGTTTTTAGTTTTTTTCTTAAATGTGGTGATGCAGTGGCTAATATGTATGTGCACTACGTTCCGTTGCATCATCGGCTTGAACTACTCAAGCTTATTTCGTGTTCGCCATTGTGTCTCAGTCAGTTGAGTTGAGTCACTGGAGTTCTTTGTGCGGTTTGTCACTGGCGTTCTTTGTGCGGTTTTTCACTGGAGTTCTTTGTGCGGTGCATCGCTATATTTTAGTGCATTGAAGCAACAACAAAATATAAGACAAATTATCTTGTTACTACGAGTAGGTAACAGTTTTTCTAAGGTGCATCGCTATATTTTAGTGCATTGAAGCAACAACAAAATATAAGACAAATTATCTTGTTACTACGAGTAGGTAACAGTTTTTGTAAGTGCGTTGGTAACAGTTTTTCTAAGTGTAATTTCCATAATGGAAAACCATTTCGTCGCTGATTTATTAGCAAGCTGGGGTTTCCACGAATTAATTGAAGACTTTTCAAGTAAGTATGCGAGTAAAAGAATTGAAATTAGCATGTACATATAGGTACTTTAATTTTTTAGAAAAATGTGTTGATATAGAAGTGTTAAAATTTTTAACTATACACGATATCGACAAGCTAATACCAGAAGAAGAAAAATTTGGCCTCAAAATTAAATTCCGCCAAAAATTATTTGAGTGGAGATATCAAAACGTGAGTACGCATGCGTGTTCATTTTCTGCATGCGAATAACATGATGATGTGTGTGATGCTGAAGAAAAAGAAAAAACACATTTATAGTAGAACAATATAAATGTTTAAAATACTAAACAGGCTGTAACATGTGTGCAATTCTTTCTTAGAATTTTATTATTTTTAGCTCTAGGCAGTATTTCAGGTAGATGATCAGTAATTACTGGAACTCTTAATGAATGGGATTTTTCCAAATAATAATATTTTGATAATTTGAAGGCGAAAGTTTTTCACATTTGAATATCGTTCCAATCTATTTCATTTCACAGGGTTATATTACACCTTTGTGCGATACTTTGTCAATGAATTCTTCTGTTCAAAGTTGGATAAGTACTTCTAGTTTAACTGACAGTACTAACCAAACACTAACCAACAATTCTCAAATTAATCCAAGTACTAATGCGAAGAATGAAAAAGAAAATTTGGTAAAAGTCTATTTTAAAAATCCGTAAGATAATTTATAACGTAATTTATTTCATGTAGGATCTTGAAAGTATTTTGAATTCTTCGACAGCCGGAAAGGATATTTTTAGAAGTAAAGGCGATCAATTAACAAATGCTCAACGAAAAGCTTTAGTCAACATAATTTGCGATTATTGGTTGACCAACGAAATTCGCCCAGATTGGACGAATTGCAAACTTATAGCAAGACAAATTTCAGAAATTTTTCCAAAAGAAAGTGAGGTATAAGTAATATATCCAAATTTCTATACTTTTAAGTGACAATGCAAATTACTTTAGGAGGTTTACACTGGGAATAAAGAACAACGGGGTAGATTAATGTCACGGTTCTACAGTTTATCCCAAAAATATCAGAAATCTGGGCTGCTAAAAAGTGTTTATAAAAGAAAAGCGGAAACAGACGTTTGTTTAAAAAATAACTTTGAAAGTGAAGGTAATATTATTATTTATTTTATTACAGCATAATCAAAAACATTATGATTTTTAATTACATAATATTAGTCAAAATTTACACATCGAGTAACTTTTCCAATTTGCAAAATTTTTCAATTGGGTAAAAATCACTACCATAAGAGATAGCGTAGACATATTGTTTCGTAAATTTAAAATATGATAGTATACAGTTTTCAATGTGCAATTTTGCGCAATATTAATATTGATTTTTTCATATAATTTAGAAGAAAATGAAAACCTAAACGAGCAAAATCAGCATTATATATGGTTAAAAAATAATACGACTCCGGAATCATTCGTAACTGAAAAGTGGAGTCTTAGTTTTGACTTGAGAAGGTACCAGATGAACCGACATGAAGATATTTTTAAACTCTGGCCCATCCTAAAACAACGAATTGGATCCTCCTTGGTAAGTATATATAACAATTTCAAAAATATTGATTAGCGTTATTACATATGACATTGTTTTATACGTATCTTTTACTTAATTTCCAATCAGATTGAATTGGACTTTGAAAGGCTGTATCCTGGCAAAAATTTGTTACTGTTTATTAAATGGGAAAAATTTGAAGAGAAAATTATAAAGATATATAAAACGGACATAAAGAAAGGAAGAAGCAAAGATTTGGTGGAAAAATTAAATGAAAACGTTACCAATGGTAAGAAGTTGTATTCAACATAAATTAAAATTATAAATATTCTTATGATGTTAATAGATGTTCGGGCATATATTATAACAATTTTACTTAATGCTGTTCTGATTCCAACTGTTATACGGGAAGGTAAGGGACCTAAAAATAAATACTGGAAACCATCAATCGTCGATGCTGAAAATTCTTTCGCTTTACTAGTTCCTGTAAGTTATTGTTTTTCTTATTTACATTTAGCTATTAATTATTAATTCCGATTTTTATTTTCCCACAGGACATCAAGTGTGTACCTTCATCTGTAGATGACAGAAAAACATTTTATAACCAAAAAGGTCTAGCGTTGCAACCACTAATTATACTTGTTGGGGAGAACATCGATAAAATTGAAAAAATATTCACCTACTTCAACGACATCTTATACGAAGCAGATAACTTTTTGAAAGCCTTGTCATTGTGTTTTCAATTGCACCAAGTCCTCAATATTCAATACGCAAAGGAATCTGAACAAGTATGGAATTTCATAGAGCATTATTTTTATGAACTTCCTATTTCAGGTAAAAAAACAACTGCTTTATCTGTTCTTTTAAGTAATTTGATGAAATAGCTTTTTAATTAATTGGGCTTTATTTTAGAAAAAGATCGAAGTTAATCAATAAAACGAAATTAAAGTTTTAAAAATTTTCAGAAAATAATTAAATTTTTTGTCGACTTGAATTAGTTTTTATTTTACATTCGTTGTTGAAATCCGGGTTTTTGTTTTGAGGTTTTTTGGGGACCGACTAAATTCCATTTTGATTAATTTCGATTAAAGTTCAATCAAGATGTTACTCTGCTTTTTATGTACTATGAAATTTGATGATATTGATCGTTACATTTTTCATTTAAAGTTCATTCATAAGTTGAATAGCACTAGCACTTTTATTTGCACACATTGCCCACAAACTTTTAACTTATTGTACTCTTTTAAAAGACATGTGATAAGGAAACATACTGCTAATTTAAACTGTTCAGAACAATCAACTACACGAAGAGGACCTTTTGAAAATAATAATTCTGAAATCACTACTGAAAATGATTTAAATGAAAATATCAATAACTCTATTCCTGAAACTAACGAACATAATTTTTCTGAAAATGTCGATAATTCTATTTACGAAGAAGTTAATAATCGCGATCACTCACATGTAAACAGTAAAATTACTTTAGAATTTTTACAAAACGAAGTGCTTGTTTTTGCTTTGAGATACTATAGTAAATCGAATCTTCCTAGGAATACTATATCTGCCATTATTACGGATATTCAAAAGTGCGTTATTGAACCAATATTTAAATATTTACAACATACCATTTCCGATTGTGCTAATGAAAGTGATAAAGTGAAGTCAACTTTCTGTGAGATACAAAATATATTCGATAATATTAATTCGGAATACAAATTTAAAAAATATTTACATGACTTAAACCTTTTCCATGAACCTGAAGAATTTATAATCGACAATTCCCAAAATGCCTATAATTTAAACAAAGCTGCTGCACGTGGAATATTATTACCTTTAAAACATAATTTTACAAAATATCTTGAGCTTCCTAATATACTTTCGACTATGTTGAACAATTATAAAATTTTGCAAAATGAAACTAAAATAAGTAATATAGTTCAAGGATCTGTCTGGAAAGAAAAAAGTAGCAAATTTGAAAATAAAACAGTAATTCCTTATATACTCTATCAGGACGAGTTTGAAGTAAATAACCCCTTGGGGTCTAAAAGGGGTAAGCATAAAATATCAGCATTTTACATTAGTTTCCCTTTATTAGATTCAGATCAAATATCAAAATTGGAAAATATATTCTTATGTTGCTTGACTAAAAGTAATGATATGCAATATGGTTTAAGTCTAAATTTAAGTACATTAGTGAGGTTATTACAAATATTAGAAACAGAAGGTTTAAATGTAAATATTGAAGGAGTAAAACAAACAGTTCATTTAGTTCTTGCTGCCATTACCGGAGATAATTTAGGTTTAAATGGAATACTGGGGTTTACAAAAAGCTTTCAAGCAAATCATTATTGTCGAATATGCATATGTCATAGAGAAGAAATGAAATTTTCCACTGAAGAAAATATAACTTTATTAAGAAATCAATATAATTATAACAATTTCTTAGAAAATAGTAATGTATCCGAAAGTGGTATTAAAGAGCCATGTGTTTTCAATGAAATTCCTAGTTTTCATATTTGGGATAATCAAACTGTAGACATAATGCATGATATCCTCGAGGGTATTTGTCATGTAGAGTTTTCTAAAATTTTGCATCACTTTATTTCAGAAAAGAAATACTTTTCTATAGAAACACTTAATAAAAAAATAAAACACTTTCGATATTGTGATTGCGATAAGAAAAATTTGTTCGAACCAATAACTATCGAAAATTTGATTGCCGGATCATTCAAAATGAAAGCAAGTGAAATGCAATGTTTTTTATATGTTTTTCCCTTACTTATAGGAGAGTACGTTCCAAAAACAGATATCGTTTGGAAATTTTTAATGCTACTTTTGAAATTAATAGATTTTATTTTCAAACCTTGGTTTACTGAACAAGACCTTTTAGACTTGAAAAATCTGATAAAGACACATCATAAAAACTATCTTAAACTATTTAATGTTCCTTTAACTCCAAAGCAACACTTCGTTTTACATTACCCTACTGTCATAAAAAGCTTAGGTCCATTAAAGAAATTGTGGGCAATGAGATTTGAAGGCAAACATCAGGAATTAAAAAAGTATGCTAGTGTTATAACATCACGGAAAAACATTTTATTGAGTATAAGTACCAAATTACAGTTTTCTTTTGTTTTCAATTTATATCAAAGAAAACAAAATTCTTTTTTTCAACATTATATTTCAGGTGATGGTCAATATCAAGATCTTTCTAAATCAAACATCAAAAATGATCAGAATCTTAATTTAAAAAACATGTTTGTTATGAAATATATAAAACTTTTTAACAGTATTTATAAAAAAAATGATATCTTATCTATGGAGAACGAAGGCATGTTTAGGTTTTTTAATATAATTCATATTGTTGCTGATGATTCAAAAAATGTTTATTTTCTTACCAAAAAGCTGAACATAGAAAAATATGACTCTCATTTTAATTGTTTCTTTGTTAGTAAACTGCAAAATGTTGAGATACATGAATTAATACCCATAAATGAAATCTTGCATCCCGCAATTAATGTTATGTATATAGAGAACAATTGTAAAGTCTTAAAGGCTAAAGTGGCATTTAAATAAAGCTATGTACATACATGATAAAACTTTAAATAGAAAATTAAGGTATTTTTTTCATTTCTAACCAATTACTCCGACCCAACCATTTTTTTTAGAAGTTATGGTTTTACAGAAAATAGTTTAGAGGTTGCCCATAAATCCAAAAATGGGCTATAGCGAGAAATGTGACCATGTTTCGATAAAAGGTGAGTGAGCATTAATAATACGAACTTGTAAAAATTTTCTGAGATAATTTGGGCCCTATCATTGAATTCGTTCGAATCGAATCGAAAGGAGCTTACAAAGGCCTTTTTGCATACAAATTCCTCAATAAAGTTGCTCAAATTTTCATAAATTCATTTCAGTTACCTTTGATTTCGATTCATTTTTCCGCCCATAACGTCATAATGATTCGATTGCATTTTTCTAATTGAATTATTTTAACACTATGAATGAAAAAATTAATTGAAGTCAAAGGTTAATGAAATGATTATATTAACATTTTAGGAGCATTTTTAAAAAATTTGTGTGAGAGAAACGCCTTTGTAAGCTCCTTTCGATTCGATTCGAATGGATTTAATGATACGGCCCATAACTCTTAAAAAATTTTGAATTTATTTTTCAAGAAAAGTTTTCTTAATTTCAAATTAAAGTTTTCTTAATTTCAAATAAAAGTTTTCTTAATTTCAAATCAAAATTTCTTAATTTCAAATAAAAGTTTTCTTAATTTCACATAAAAGTTTTCTTTATTTCAAATAAAAGTTTTCTTAATTTCAAATAAAAGTTTTCTTAATTTCAAATAAAAGTTTTCTTAATTTCACATAAAAGTTTTCTTTATTTCAAATAAAAGTTTTCTTAATTTCAAATAAAAGTTTTCTTAATTTCACATAATATAATTGAATGATTTTAGTATTAATTCTTTGAATGACTTTTAATCAGTCAAAGAAACAGATTACCTATTTTCAGTAATATTTTTAATTGTTTCAAATATTTTGAATTTATTTTTCAACAAATGCTTTCAATGACTCAAGTATCGAGGAATGTCGTGAATTCATTTAATTAGAATATGGTTCTTCAAATAATGCAATTTAATGGTTAAAATTCAATGATGAATTTTAAATGATTACAGTTAATTTTTTTTATGAAATTTTGAAAGATTTTTTTCAGTGTAGTAATCCTCCAATGTGGTTGGTGTTTATTGAAACGTTAATTGGCGCCTCATCGTTGTCTGCACTCTATTCATTGGTTATAATGCAGTGGCCCGGCTGATTGTTACTTGGCGAGTCCCCTGACAGAAGATGCACTCTTCGGGCTCATTAAATTATTCACAGAGCCCAAGTCCATTGCCGAGCCCATTCAGCGAGAACAACACCTTTGATTGCTATAGAATAGAGAAAGGAGTAACCAGCAGACACTATAATACCGACTAAATGTTTCCGCGATATTTCAAAAGCAAAAAGGGTTTTCTTCTGGCACATTCAGATTTTTTTGCGCCTTTATGCTGTGAAGAAAGGGTTTGTTAGGGCCCTCATAAACCGCAGCATAAGCATAACATACTGCGGATTGTCGGTAGGAAGCTTCGAAGCAAAACACTCTTATAGCATCTGCAGCGGCAGAGCATAGACAGACGTGTATGAAGTTGGGCGCGGGTGGGTGCAGGTTGGTACACCTGAAGCTCGCGGGGTGCCGGACGTAGAAAGACGACTGAGAAAAGTTTCTAGAGTATTCTAGTCGAAGGCATAATTGTGATGTTTCATCTTTCCACCATACCACCGATGTTCAAGAGGTGGTTGCGTGCCTTCGTGAGTTACGAAAGAATCACGGCCGGCTTATGCTGAATTTTGCAGCAGCAAGAGGCAACTTGTAAAGTCACTTGAAGCACGAGGACCTTAAGGTGGATTTACAAGTCGCATTCGTTTCATTTCCTTTTGAACAATGTCAACTTAACAGAGAAGGAGTTTTGTATTTGTGGACCTTGCTGGAGGCGCTATACTGCGGCTCATGATGGGATGCTGCACCTGGACCATTGCAATTGTCGAGGATCGGGACCCCGAGTGTTGATTCTGGCAGTACATCACGTGTAAATAGTCACCGCCAAACGAGCATAAGACCGGAGATTTCTGACGATGATGAAATGTGACAAATTGCACGAACCGCTTTCCCTTTTTTATGTGAAATTCTTTTCAGGATCTCTCGAAACATAATTTCATCCGAAGCACCTTTCGAGGACCACTGTTGTTGCTGTTCGGCCGACGTTGTTGCCGGTGACAATTTAAAGTGGACGTCGACTTCTGCAGGTGAATGCACGGACGTGACTTTTACTTTGTCTTTCATGTTCAAGGTATACAAGGGATGTGCTCTGATTAAACAATAGAGCTAATTGGGACATGCTGCTGCATACGATGTCGCTTCGGCTGCCGGTAACTTTTCGGAGCTCAGCAAAAAATACGAATTATGTTGTTGATGGGGGGAAAAAAAAGGTATTTTTAAATCGCTGCAAATTCCGGTCAGGCTACGGTTACTACGGAGTTACATCATGTTTGGGCTGGCATGACATTCACTAGAATTGTTTTCCTCTTTTTCTGCTGATTTCGCGATTTCCTCTAATGACCGGTTATTATCTTTCCTTCTAATTACCCCGTGCTGCGCTCCGGGGCTTTAAGTGACACCTTTCTTGTTGTTTCTCTTCCCGGACTAATGGGAATCACCTGGTTGATGTTATAAAGTGCGTAATTTGTTTTGTAACGATTTAACGTGAAATCATGACAGCCACTTGATTCTAAAGTTTTTGATTATAATAGTGATTATTTAAAAAATCAGAAAAGATTAGCGTAGTAGGTAATTGATTGAGCAATTATATTGTCCGGGTGAATTTTATTTTTAAAAGGGATTTTTAACCAAGCATTTGTCGTAAAGTAAAAAACAATTCTATCTAACGTTGTGTGCGAATTAGTCACTAAATGCCGACTAAACTAAATTTGTAATAGTAGACAATCTGAAAACCTGCTTTCTTCGCTCATTTTTCCTTTAGAAAAAGTTCAGCTCAATTATAAATAACCGATACCGAGGAAATGTCAAGAATATAGTGAAACAAACGTTTTTCACACAGTTTGAACTTTATCACCGACACATACAAATGCCAAACACTATTCGCACACAGCCTTAATCATCTCTTACCTAATTGTATAACAAACATTAAATTTTACTTAAATATAGATATAATGTATGGTGGGTTACGGTTACCAAAAATCCATTGTTTTGTATTAAATTTTTCTTTGACCTTCAGAACATTTTTCAAACTTGTAAATTATTCTTTAAATTAATAAATTCAGGAATATTACAAGATTTAAAAGTAAAATATACATATACAGCCGTATTAATAAAAAAGTCTTATTCCGTAGCTACTCTAGCATTACACTAAGAATAATTACTCCTAGAGTAACTCAGTATTAAATATTTACTGCGCGTTGTATTAATACCTAAACAAAAAATAGCACCGGAGTAAGTACTCCTATCTTACGCAGTGGATTAGTGGTTATATCACTGAGAAAAATTTCAGTTAAAGACAAAGAAAATATGTCTTTGCCTTTAAAAGGCTCTAATTTTCATTAACCTAAAGGAAATTGTTTGGTGATTATTAAATATATCTTATTCCCTAAAAAGATTTTTTAAGAAGTATGAAAAGTCTTTTTATTAAAATTATAATTGCACTTGTAAAACTAATGACTGAAATTTCATAAAATATTTAAGAAATATTTTCTAAGTTTTAAAATATAATCTATAAAATTGAAGCCGATTTTCCTTTTACTTAAAACGAAATATCAACTTCTTTAAAATATAAGTTCTTTTCATTCCGTATATGAAACATGCTTCATGAAATGAAAAACCTTAATGTAATCAATGTAATGTAAAATGATTTCAGTCTATGAAGTTTGCATTAATAATGGCAACACTTTCATAAAAACTAAGAAACATTTTCATATATCACATACAGAGGGACGCGATCTCGATTCAATTCACACTCTTTTTTTTCTTCCTTTTGTTTTCCTTTCTGTTGCTCCTCTAACTCCTAAGGAAGACAAAAAGAGACAGCGTGAATCGGGCCATATGTGATGTCATAGCTTTTACAGTTACGTCCAAGTTGTGTTTCACATCAGTTTTATTCTGAACGTGACTGATGTGAGATGTGTTAAAACCACCAATTTATTTGTGTAATTTACCCAATGGGAAACAGGGAATTAGAATAAAAAACTCATTTTGAAATAAATTGATACATATTTGTAAGAGAGTGAATTCTAAGAAGTTACCTTACCTATAAAAATAAAGTTTGAAGTACAAATGTTTTGCCTCCTTATTTCTTTTTATTTATTAATTTTCATGTTTGTCCTTTTCATTGTTATATTTTTTCAAAATATCTTATCTTATATCACTGTTTGAACAATGCCTGTTAATTTTTTAAAATAATCAATAGCGTATTCATAGTAAGCGTTTTAGTAGCTGGGGTTCTTCTTACAGCGTTTGCACGTTGATGATACCTAATTCAACCAGTAGTCTTTAAGGGGGTATTCTCGTGCGACCGCTTTGAAAAATCGGTTTTTTTTTTCATATTTCAATAGTAAAACCTATTGAAAATATGCTGTGAAAAATTCAGACCGAAATTCCTAGTATTAAATAAGTTACAACTCATAATCCCCGACGCGCCGTAAGCAACTTGTTCTGCTCTTGAAACTTTAAACGCGTTTATCTCGAAACATCATTTTCTACAACGGTCATGGTCCTAACAAAAAAAGTATTCAATCGATTGCTTTGAAATTTATACATGTTCTTCTACTCATTAATGGTTATCGTCCGTACCAAAATTGCTTATTTTCGAAAATATTTTCTTATTATTTTTAAACGATTTGTAACAAAAAAATTAGCAAAAAAAAAATTTTTTTTCTACAGTCCGCCATTTCTTTTGTTTTTAATGAAATTCATTATGTTTGGTAGGGACGATAGCGACAGACCTTCTGAACAATGATACATTCGATTTTTTTATTTCGGACTACATGAACAACCGCTATTAGCATGACCAGTGACCTGGTTTTTTTTTTTGGTGTCCAATTGAATTAAAAAAAAAAGGTATAAAAAATGTAAAATAACAAAAAAAACAAATTTCTTTATACAGTTGAAGCTACAAGTAAAAACATATAAAAAAATTAGAATGATTGAACTTTATTGTCTTATAGAAAAAAATTCCCTAAAAAGAGGTAAAATTTATGCGTTCACACGAGAATACCCCCTTAAAGCTGAATTGTGCACGAGCAAAGTGCAACCGTGACTATGAATTTACCCTAGTCATCATGAAAAAGCATTATACAGGGTGTCCCAGGAAACCTGTACCAGCGAAGGTCTGTGGTCTGGGGACACCAATACCTACCGATTGGATCCCATGTATGTTCCACGATTTTTTGTAGTTTTCGAGATATGAATTTTTTTGTTTTATTTTTTGCTTTTTTTTAAATGTTGGACGGTTCTAGCTATAATTTTTTCAATCACTTCACAGAAAAAGTTATAGCTAAAACCGTCCAAAATTTAAAAAAAAACTGAAAATAATATACATATATATATGGCAACATCATTAGGCCCTTTTGTTGAATCCGTTCGAATCGGATCGAACAGAGCTTACAAAAGCTCTTTTAGACAAAAATTCCTTAATAAAGTTCTTAATAACTCTTTTAACAAATTCAGTCTAGTTACCTTTGACTTCAATAAATTTGTCAAAATAATTCGATTAGACTTTTCTATCGAGATATTTTTAATTCAGTGACAGATATTTGTGTGAAATTGTTTGTGAATTGTTTTAAAAAAAAATCTTTTAGAATTAGAACTGGAAAGAAATAAATGAATTGTTATTGTGTGCATGTTTGTTTCAGTATTTTATAAATATTATTGCGAAATAAAAAGAGCATTGAAACCAATTTAAAATTGAATTTTATTGACCTCCGCATAATTTTAAAAAATGATCTACTGTTTGAGTCTTGCGGGATTGTCTTTTTGTTCCACATCCTCTGATCCTCACTGGGCCCGACGACGGGCACACACGTCCCTAGAATGGATGATTTCGTGATTTTTAATGAAAACTCTTGATTTGCGCTTCACTGTTTTTCTTTTATTAGCGCTAGAGGAAAAAGTCTTTGGATTGGCATAAAAAACCTCTTTGAAATACAACTTATTGCAAAAGACATTTACTAAAAATTACTAAAAATTTTCTTCTATAAAAGCCGACCTCGTTGTATTTTCCCGTATGTTGTTATTAATAGCGGGACGTACTGGTACTTCACCTTCCTCTTCAGTGATTATCTCTTCTTCTATGACATCTCCTTTTATTATAGAAATATTATGCAGAATTGCCAGGGCAACGATGTATAATTTGGTATTCTTCAAATTAGTGGTAAATCTTTTCAGGAGACACCGAAGTCGTTGTTTCCATACTCCGAAACAACGTTCCACAGTATTTCTTGTCTTAATGTGGCTTTGATTGTAAAGTTGTTCTTTTCTTGTTCTAGGATTAAGGACAGGTGTGAATAAGTAGCATTAAAATGTCATTCATTGGTCACATGAGTCATATTATTCCACATCTAAACTTGGGGCCTGCCTGGAGTAAATTTTACTCTAAGTTTAAGTCGGGAGTATCCTACTCCGAACTTATTCAGTGTTTATTAATACAAAAACTTACTACTCCTAGGTGTAAGCATGGAGTAAAATTAATCCGAGTCTACTTCTCGTTTATTAATACGGCTGATGGAGTCGGCCCAGAATTTTAAATCTTTTTTTGAAATGCTAACGCTTCCCGTACAGAGTCTAGCGTCTCTCATGCAGAAGGGAAAATTTGTATCTTGGACTAACACAAACATGTATTGTCGAGTAATCAGCTCCAATAAAAAAGGAAAAAATCGGCTCAGCAACCCGTTCTTCACAAAAAAGAACAAATCGACTCAGCAACCGTTTCCTAATTCAAAAATGTCAGTCTCTTTATAGATTTTGTTTCTTTTTCCTTAAAAATCTAATTTCTTCTGTATAATTAAATCGAGGCAGTTGTGTTTCTTGGTGTTGCTCTCGCTTAGAAGCAGTTGTAATCTTAATGCTGTACTTTCGCTTAGAGAAGTTATATAAGTTATAGTCGTGTCTTTGTAGTCTCTTTTAGGGAAGTTATATTAAATTTAATAACTGTTAAGTTTTTGTGGTTGCATAATTAAAGTTTATTCGACTTACTTGTGTTTGCTTTCGCTTCTCTCACCTAGCCGGATTTTTTAGTCAAGTTCACGCTACATGTATGTATCATATTTATTAAGCAAAAATTTAAGGTACGATTAAAAACAAATGTTTTATGAGAATAGAATAGAATATTTATTATGTATGTACCCCCGTGGAAAGATTGGAACGTCAGTGTTTAAAAAAAATGTTTAATTGATTTTTGAAAATTTATTAAATAAGTAATCCAAAAAAAACAATCTCAAAAATTATATTTTTTTGGCTATGTTAGTATGTATACTTATTTTTGTTAAAAACCTCACGGTTTTTTATAACATATGTACGTCTTTAAACCATAAACGAAATTCTAGCAGAAAAGTCTCACGCATTCTTAAAAATAATTATATTTAGTTGCATTTTTAGATAATGTTGCAAAAGTATACTTTTGAAGCGGAATTTTTAAAATACATATGTAACTTGTAAAAATACTTGAATTTCTTCCGTATTTAATACAGTAAGACTGTACATACACAAACATTAAACGTACTAATCTAAAATTAGCAATCATGAGCTTTGTAAATATGTATGTTTAAGCTAAACCAATTATGAAAAAAAAATACTCTATCATAGTTCACTAATTCAATATTTGTGGATTTACATACAAGTATCTGGTGTCTGTTTACCGTCAGAACAATTGAAATAAGTAACACTTGATTTTGCTAAATATCAAATAATGTGATTTCTCTGCACGAAGGTGACTAATTCAGATCAAGATACGTGAAACCAAAAATTGAGAATTGCTTTTCATCGTTCGTCACACATAGCACGTGTCACAAGCCATGTTACATTGAACACCGACCAGGAGACTTTCCCTTGAATTTCACACTTTCTCCGCGGTGATGTCGCAAAGAAAAACAAACACGTTCGGCCCTCACCTGGTGCACATTCCTAGCTGTCGTTGCTCGTTAGTTCTAAAGGTGGGTGCCAAACAACCACCGGCCGGAGTTACCTTGGCACCGCATACCGAACCGGAAGTCTACTTCGGATTGGACAATTGCACTGATTTATTCCGCGCCTAACTCACGTGACTCAGTGCGGATTCCGAGGCTGCTGGACCCCGCGATTTGCAAACTATTTAATTGAACAAATGGCGTAAACGCCGGCTTTGCGACTTTGTATCATCTATAGTCGGATTAGTCGGCAATTTGAATTTCTCGGACGCCAGACGCGACTTCTGGACCCCCGGATCGGGCAAATTGCTAAAATTCCCGGTCATCTGTTTGAGTTCACTGCCAGGGCAAACACCAGATGGAGCCAGGAACGCAGCGTAGTCAGGGGGGGTTCTATGGGGGCCCACCGGGATCCGTCTTGGGCCTTGGCTCTGCCGGGGAACCAATGACATAATCGATTTGTGCTCCCCGGCTCCAATTAATTCCGTTCGATAGGCACTGGATCGATTGTGCAGCAGGGGGCCGGGGGGCCCCATGAATGCGAGATGTCATGACAGCCAGCACCATGGAGGAGCGAGCGACGTTCGCCGGCTTTTGTTAAGTTTTACGACTTCTGCCACCGGAGAATTACGCCGTTTGCCACGAATATTAAAGCGATGACAGCCGGCTGGGGATGTCGCAAATGGGGAGCATCGAACTCTCCTGCTGGGAGATTCTGTGGTATTTCTGGATTTATATTAAAAATAGACCCACCGCCGAGGGACAGATTCGTCCGATCCGGCGATGCGATCTATTCCTGCTATAGAAGTGCGGGCAAAATGATTTTCTTGGGCATTTTAATCTCGGCTGCTTCGTCTATTGATTCTGGGGAGCTCTTTGATTCAAAATTCCACCGTCATAGACATAAGGTAGTACATCTTTGGACAGTTCCTCCGGGGTTCGGAGTTATATTGTTATATGGTGCAGTGCTTGTCGTTTAGAAAATCTGATTGGAAATCGATTAAGCTCATACGGTTGTTGGCCTGGCCGCCTCATATTTGTTATGATTTTTATTTTGATAATCCATACCACTTCTACTCGGTGTCAACATAATTAAATTTTCAGAGAAAAAAAAATTCAGAAACAAATTGATTTTGACCTACTCACGGATTTTGATAAAATCTTGTAGAAGTGTTGACTTCGAGTGACGAAAATACAAAAGAAAATTTGTTGCCCTCTATAAAATTCTTAAAAAATCCTTGAAATTAACGTATTAAAAGTGAATATTTTCTTTGAATTTATCGATGGTGACAAACACACCAAAAGCCTTAGAAAGCCTAGGTATTTAATGTTGAAAGTAGTAGCAAAGGACTTTTAATGTACCTCGTTATTTTATACTTTTTAGGGCTTGCGACTTTTTGGAGTCAGTTCTATTTTTTTTTTAATTCCTTTTATTTCATTCGTTTTAGTGTAGGTACCTAATATTTTTTAGTAAAATTTTGTTGGTCCGCCATTTAGAATCCTCGCAATCGGGCACCGAATATACAACCAATGACCTTCATATAGTCACATAATTATTTGTGTTATGAGTCCCGACATTTATCATTTTTATTTCGATTTACCTTTCTGTTGTGGCGTCCTTTTCTCCCTCAGGATTTTCATTTTCTGGTAAGGCAAATAGCACTGATTTGCCCTCGGCGGATCCAGTTAGACCAAGAACATGATTTAAGGCCACTGCTCTTAGGTCTAGACGTTGGTAGGGTTGCATAAATTGCAATAATTCCGTTAAAGTTTTCATTTCAATTTATACTGACGAATTATGAGAACTCCGGCAGCCAATATTTTATTATGTCCGGGTGGGTCGAACGGTAAAAGAAAGCTTGGGGATAAGTATGTAGATCCTTGCACTTTAATTGTCTTCCGATTCTACACTTTAATTGTAAGATTCTACGGGGGTACCTATGTAGGGGTACCTATGTAGGTACCCCCAGAGAATCTTAGACTATCCAACAAAAAAAGAATCATCAAAATCGATTCATGTGTTCATTATTAGTTATGCGCGAAGTCATTAAATCAGTCGGTGAAAAATCACTCATCTCTTATTTTACCATCCTTAGTGGTGGAATATTTTCTTCAAATTTGAATGGGACCTGTTCAAATTCTCGGCCTTTTATATAGTAGGCTTACATCAATATATTATTGAAAGAAAAACAAAAAATTATTCATAGGAAAAAACTCAAGTCACCAGCAAGCTCAATATTATACCTATAATCGGAAGACAATTAAAGTGCAAGGATCTACTTATCCCCAAGATTTCTTTTATTTACCGTTCAACCCACCCGGACATAATAAAATATTGGCTGCCGGAGTTCTCATAATTCGTCAGTATAAATTGAAATGAAAACTTTAACGAAATTATTGCAATTTATGCAACCCTACCAACGTCTAGACCTAAGAGCAGTGGCCTTAAATCATGTTCTTGGTCTAACTGGATCCGCCGAGGGCAAATCAGTGCTATTTGTCTTACCAGAAATAAATAGTTTATGCAACTCTGCTGCTAACACAAGATAAAAAATTTTAATTTTTTGCATGTTGGGGCTCATCGGACCTGTTATGCGACCTTTGGACCCATTAATTCTCTACTTGATCTTACAACGACCACTGTGATAGTTTAGATTTTAATTTAAGTACCAATAAGATTAAAAATATGTATATTAAAATAGCAGATAAGTTGATGTAATTATTAGGTACATTTATATGTTTTAACTGTGTACAGTCAGGGCAGGTGTCTGTTGACTTGTATAAAATAAATAAAAAAATAAATTATTGAATTAATTATATGGAAAGAATCGCATCTTTGGCTATTGCAAGTGTTTTGCAATCGCATCTTTGGCTATGAAGTTGAAGCTAGTCATCACTGAGCTTATTTCCATCACCTTCTGGACACCCTCTTCGTCCCCTGTAAGGTTAGTTATGGAAAGAATCGCATCTTTGGCTATTGCAAGTGTTTTGCAATCGCATCTTTGGCTATTGCAAAACACTTGCAAAACACTTGCAATAGCCAAAGATGCGATTCTTTCCATAATTAACCTTACAGGGGACGAAGAGGGTGTCCAGAAGGTGATGGAAATAAACTCAGTGATGACTAGCTTCAACTTAGCAAATCAATCAATTACAGAAGTGCTAAACCCCGAGATCGAGTTAGCCGACCCTTGGTCAACGGTTTTGAGCAATTTAACTCGATCCGAGGCTGCAGTAAACGGAATATTAGATGTAATTCAAAAAGATCCTGCGACAATTTCCGGACTGGTTAAAGCTTTCTGCCAGTTAGACTATAATAAAAAAGGAGCTTAATTGCATTACCTAGCACCGATTTTCTGTAACATAACTACCCAGACAATTCGAGGCCGCAATTTGATCTGCAATGTTTCTCTCCTTGCGCTTAATAGAAATATATCGTCCCGCACAAAATTGGCGAAATGTCACTTGAATGAGTGTCTTGGTCTATACTTAAGTCCTTGATTTACGGCTTATTAAATTAATTGCGATTCACTCAAAAAATAAAGGTAAGTTCCCGCTTTACCACAGAAACTTAGTCAACGCACAGAAAATCACAACGATCACACTTGTGAATTAATGTTGCTGTTCGATTTTATTTTATTTTATTTTATTTATATTTTTCAGGGACAGGGCTAGCTGCCCTGAAGTATAAAAGCGCACTCGGTAACATTGACCATATGGCGCTTACATTAGATTGCTTATACAACTAAGACAAGAAGATGAATAAACCTAAGATCATTTGTGATATTGACTTAAACAGAATTCATTTGAAGAAAATACTAGAAAGATCCTAAAATTAAAGTAGTGGAGGGTTGGAAGATAAAAAAACAAAAAATTATTCATAGGAAAAAACTCAAGTCATCAGCAAGCTCAATATTGTATAATCGGAAGACAATTAAAGTGCAAGGATCTACTTATCCCCAAGATTTCTTTTATTTAGTCTTCAACCCACCCGGACATAATAAAATATTGGCTGCCGGAATTCTCATAATTCGTCAATAATTGAAATGAAAACTTTAACGAAATTATTGCAATTTATGCAACCCTACCTACGTCTAGACCTAAGAGCAGTGGCCTTAAATCATGTTCTTGGTCTAACTGGATCCGCCGAGGGCAAATCAGTGCTATTTGCCTTACCAGAAATAAATAATTTATGCAACTCTGCTGCTAACACAAGATAAAAAATTTTAATTTTTTGCATGTTGGGGCTCATCGGACCTGTTATGCGACCTTTGGACCCATAAATTCTCTATGTACTTAGATCTTACAACGACCATTGTGATAGTTTAGATTTTAATTTAAGTACCAATAAGATTAAAAATATATTAAAATAGCAGATAAGTTGATGTAATTATTAGGTACATTTATATGTTTTAACTGTGTACAGTCAGGGCAGGTGTCTGTTGACTTGTATAAAATAAATAAAAAAATAAATTATGGAATTAATTATGGAAAGAATCGCATCTTTGGCTATTGCAAGTGTTTTGCAATAGCCAAAGATGCGATTGCAAAACACTTGCAATAGCCAAAGATGCGATTCTTTCCATAATTAACCTAACAGGGGACGAAGAGGGTGTCCAGAAGGTGATGGAAATAAGCTCAGTGATGACTAGCTTCAACTTAGCAAATCAATCAATTACAGAAGTGCTAAACCCCGAGATCGAGTTAGCCGACCCTTGGTCAACGGTTTTGAGCAATTTAACTCGTTCCGAGGCTGCAGTAAACGGAATATTAGATGTAATTCAAAAAGATCCTGCGACAATTTCCGGACTGGTTAAAGCTTTCTGCCAGTTAGACTATAATAAAAAAGGAGCTAAATTGCATTACCTAGCACCGATTTTCTGTAACATAACTACCCAGGCAGTTCGAGGCCGCAATTTGATCTGCAATCCCCAGCTCAACATTTTAGAAAAAATGGATTCTTCAGAGCATGAGAAAGATGGTTGAAACCTTTTAATAAGCTTAGAAAGTAAGACTGCTCCACAAAGTTCTAAGCGAGGGAGACTTATAGTATTCAAAGGAGCAACCTTTGTCTTTGCGCTAATGAGAAGAGTCGAGACAGAATTATTGACTTCACAACGAACATATAACGCTGCTGCATATGCACGTTCTGATGCATCACAGAACCCGTGAATCTGAAGACTGGTGTATACCCTTTCAAACAAAAAACGAATTTTTTATATTGGTCCACAATTGACGAAAATATCGGTGAACATATTAAAAACAAAACAAAAACAAAAATACAGACGAACATAGAACCTCCTCCTTTTTTGGAAGTCGGTTAAAAATAACAAATCGAAGTAAAGTCAAATTTTCCCTATTTTTAGCACTCATGTAGAATTTTTAACGGAAATCTCTCTGAAGCATTTTTAATTTGAAATTTGCCCATAAATTTCACCAAAAGATTGTGAGAGCATGGAAAAATTGCAGCGGTAAAGTATGACTTTTAAGCACTTTAAAGATAAATATTTCAAAAAATATAAGCGTCCGTCAAATTTATTTACATTTTCGTCACTTCTGACCGTAAATGGAGTTTCCTATATAGCTTCATCACCTTTGATTCGCCGACTACGAAGTTTAAAATTTTGATCTTAATCTTATTGACAACATCATTCTTCTCTACCTTGTTCAACATCCATTTAATTTAACATATTTTCGAGCAAAGATAAAACATTTCAGTCGGAAAGTGCGAAAAGGTTACCATTTAGAAACTGAAAAATCCGTTCGCCGTTTTAAATTTCCAAATTCTAATAGTAGTTTTTAAATTAGCGCCACCGGCCGAATTATTTTTACACCAACTTTCAGTAAAATACTTTGGATTTTAAAAATATAATTGGGCCTTTTGGGCCGTCACTTTGAATTTACAAACTTTGATAGTGTCTAGATCCGAAATCAATGGACTCAAATGGCCCTTAAGATCGGTACACACACTCGTGGTACCGCGAACGTGCTCCATGTTCCATGTTCAATGATTTAAAATGTCACCGTACCTGGAACCTCATCCACACTATACGATGTTTACACCACTAAACGTCGTTTGTGTGGATGCGTTTATCAGTCAGTAGGGGTCCCACATTGACACGCTGTTTTGTAGGTTGTGATTTTATAACCTAACTTTTCTCAGCAAACAGCGTCTTTTGAATATATTTTAGTGGGCCCCAGAACACCTTGCTTAGCTTCGATTCTTGATATGCTAAATAAGATCACCAGAAAATGACCACAAAGATGAAAACTGTGTGACACCTTTCAAAACACGCTGTTTGCTGAGACCAGAGCAAGCCGATGCTGGGTTAATTCACTTCCAGTAGTTATTAACATGAACTGCTCTTTTTTTTCTTTGTTGTGAGTTATAGGTTTTAAAATTACAAACCACAAAACCCACAAAATGTGAGAGCTCGTATTATCTGACAGCTAGTCTAACAGCTGACAATCGAATACACACAAACGAAGTTAGTGGTGAGCCCACGAGGAACGTGGAAAAATCAAACTGATGTTGATTTCGCGCACGAAGTTATTCCCTGCCCGGTTTGTCGTACACACTGTCAATGTTCGTGGTACGACCAACATTATACATCGTACATGGCGCCGAAACACGAGCGTGTGTACCAGCCTTTACTTATTTAGAATTTAATTTCAATAAAATTCGTCGCACTTGAAATTTGTATCCGCCATTTTAATTTTTCAAATTGTGACTGTATAATAAATACCCTTAGTACTAATTTTCAATTAAACTGATTGAAATTTCAAGAATTTTGGTCGCCATATTGCCAATACCTTGAATTGTTGGCCGCAGTCATGGGTACTCTATTTTGAAACCTTTTATTTTATGCACATAAAAAGTAGCTTGTTTGTTAAGTCGGAACATGTAGTACCTACAGTCATCAAAAAAATAAAGATGTCGAACAAAGCGTTTATGTATGTATGATGTTTAAAAAAACGCGTCTTTAAATACTATCACATTTACATATATGCATATACTATCGTATTAATAGGATAATACTATAATTAATTAATTGACTTGCAATTTACCATGTGAAACATATTAGTAGTATTCACGATGCGTCGAAAACGCGGAAGTCGTATTGAAACGAGAAAACATGGTTAGACGTCAATGTCAAATTGTCAATTGAAGAGAAGAGAAATGCCATCTGACGTTGATTTGGCAGTCACAGAATCTCGATTTCTCGACGAAAAACATGCCCTCAGGCGTGGAAGTAGTCGCAGAATAGGTAATAAAATGCCAAATTCATAAAAAAATTTCTTTGACGTCTAATTTTTTCTCGATTCGCGACGACTTCCGCGTTTTCGACACATCGTGAATACTACTATTGAGAATTTTCTACTTCACACTATAACGTAAAATTATATGCTAGTTGTATAGATTACCCAAGAGCTAAGGCAACCGATTTATGGATATATTTCATATGATGAAAGAACCATGACAAAATTACGAGGGCTCCTATACTACGGAAACTTTAAAAGTTTACATGGAAGGATTATTAAATTTAAAATTAGCTGAGCTTCAAGTAAAAGTTATGCACTATAATGAATGGTGCATAGCATATTCACAAGCACTGAAATTTTATCCTAAGCCAACCTCATTAGGTCCTGCTGTGCTGCGAAAAACGCAATTGAAATTAAAATGCAAAGGAGGAGCTTGCATATTGCAAAGGAGAAGGAATCAATTAACTTGCCGTTAACATGGAAATAATCGCGAACGGATTATTGTAATCAGCAGGATTAATTAATTTACATTTGTCGCAGCACTTGATGCGCCTTAAACTCCCCGACTCAAAACAAGGTTCGTCGCCCTTTGTGTGCGTGGCGTGTGTATAGTTCCTTTCATAATAAATTCCCCCGAAGGGTGCTCTCAACGAAACGTCTTCGCCACGTTCTTCAGCACGCAGACCCTGCCCCGCCCCGCATCTAATAAAATATAATTTATTCAAAGCGCCCGGTAAGCATGTAAATGTGTTGAGACAAAGAGTCAGGCATTGCAACTATCCGTGCCCCATCCTGCGAGGCTCGTTTAAATTCAAAAGGAAAGTAAGGCAAGTTAGCAGGAAGAGTCCTCGAACCCGTGAGCCTCGGTCGGCCATTTGTGATTCAAGGTGCGCTCCGTTCCCTGAATTATGTCACTCGTGTCATCGACTCGCTTTGCGGGGGTGCAAGCTCCCACCCGATGGATAGTGGAGCATCATCCTTTATCTTCCCACTGTTCACTCAGTGTCCTAGTTAATTTTTGCGAGCCATATACACACACACTCTTCGGCCCCCGAAGAGCTTCTACCATTTCAGAGCTCGTCCTCCTGAGCCCCATACCCCAGGAGTCCCGCATACCTTCCATTCGCTTTTGATTTAAATTGCAAAAAGGACTTCAGTCCCGATCTCTTGTTGCATTTTCCATTTTATCCGCGAATAAATCTGGAAATAGTGCAGCTCGCTGCTAGATAATAAATGTTTTGTGCGGCGCGGCGGTTGCAATGACAAATTTTTAAAGAGAACAGCGGCACCTCAGAAAGGACGAAACCTGTTGACCTGAATAGAAGCACTAGCGCTCCTCTGGCTTCGCGGTTCGGTACTAGGCTTTGCGACCGGTATGTTATATAATATCCCTCTGCGCGGATTGCAAATAATAAAGAAACGCCATGTCGCAAAGTTCCAGGATATCCAGGAACATTGCGGCCACAGCTGTAATGTTGCTGCACTCCGTTTGGATTAGGTTTGGTTTATCTGCAAGAGGAGAAATGGCATTTTTAATTTCCTCCAGAATCCACCTGCACTGAATACACACCAGACCTAGAGCCCGAGGCGGTTTTTCCCCGCGCGAGACTAGAACAAAACCAAAAATGTTTTAGTGCAGCACTGTGGCAGATCATCCCTATTATTTTCACCAACAAAAATCTGAATTCTTGAACAAAACTGATTTTTCCCTGGTGGTGCAAGGGAGATAAATTACTTTGTTGATTCTATTTCGAATATTTTACTACGGTAAATGAAACCTCTGCGCTCAACATTTTAGAGAGCTTTAAATGTGGTGCCATCTAGCGATCATCATCATGTGCTATTGGCAGCCATTTTGAATGAGTTTCCTTTAATCTTTCACCTGGTCTACAAACATTTTTATAGACTAAAACTACCTACTTAAAAAAATTTATTAAAGACATTAATAAGACTAATGAGTACTGAGAATATAGTGGTGCTTGTTGCACAAAAGAACATATAATACTCATGAATGAGCAGAAAGAAAATAGAGCTATTAATATCAGCATGTAAATAATAATGATCATCATTTATTAGCTTATTCATAGCCATTTATAAAAGAAGCATCACATGAACTTTTCCGTTACATACAAAAAAAAAAAAAAACAACAAATTTCTGTTGCCGATTTAAAATTTAGTGGAAATTCATTGTATTTCTGTAAACCCCTAAAAACCTATACTTTGTGAAACAGCTTCCTCAAATTTTGGTGATCGAACCACTCACGTACTTCGCAAATATGATATAGAATATAGTGTGCAAAAATTTTTATATTACGGGTATTTGATTCTCCTTAAGAAATTAACTTTCTTCCTAACTTATATTATCCCCAGATATTTAATTGCAGGGTACGGAAACCTGCCCGCTAACGAGCCCTCTAGAAGCTCGCTTCGAGCGCGAGTTGTTAATATTTCAAGCTTGCTCGTGAGCGAGAGCTGAACGGACAGCTCGCGAGCTAAGTTTTTTACTTAATAAATTATTGTATAACAAGTTATAAAACTGAGGAATAGGGATGGCAATCGATGGTCGATAGTATCGTAGCATTGATGTTTTTGGCGCCGATGGTCGATGTTCGCCATCCACATTGGTTGGCCCGATACTATCGACCATCGATGGTTGAACGGTAGATGGTCGATGTTTCATAATATACATTTGCAAGGAAATATTTGCTGTACCGAAATTTTTTTTATGTTATTATTGCATTTAATCTTTTTGCTACAATCAAAGCTGTGTTAAGTATATCGACTTACAATGCACTTGATGTAGTCGTATGACACCGCGAGTTTTTGTTAGACCTGTACCTTTTATATTGTTTTTTGTTTCTCCATTTGTTTGTTACTTTTGCCTATGTAGGTACAGCAAACGTTAAAATCAGGGTACGGAGCTCTTTGTCACCGCGAGCTGTAGAAAAGGAAGAAGATGAACACGCTCTCGTTCGCGAGCTCTCTGAAGAAGCTCCCGCTCAGGAGCCAGAAATGAGCAAGAGTCAAATTGCGAAATTAATTCCTTTTATCGTGTCAATATTTTTTCCATCAACAGATAGTCCTATAATTCTTCATACTTATTCACCAACATTAATTTTGCTTTCTGCGTATTGAGGTTGTTTGAACGTATTTGCCTTTAACCAAATGTTAAGGTTATCAAGATCCTCATTTATACCTTTTTAAAAGTCATTAAAAAATTAAGTCTAGAATCTTGTATGTTAGTTAATTTGTATTTGTGGCCACTGATTTCTATACATCTTTTACAAGAATTCAATAGCAAATACAGCAAAAAGAAAAAATTAATCGCTCTTATACAAATTTCAGAATATTGCACTCCGAACGTACATAATAATAATAATAACGCATAATAGAAATACAAAAACTGTTGATATAATGTATTTTCAGTCTTCAAGAAATTCATGACTTCTTCGATGATTGTTTGTCAAATTCTTAGTGTGGTCAAAAATAATTTATAATAATGATGCAAAATATAATTAATATTATTGCCAAACCGGTAATTTCATATCTAAGCAGAAAATTGCCTATCTTTGATGTTAGTGTAATATATCAATCACATACCGACACCAAATTGGAGCCCAAGCAAATTACCTGAAAGAAAAAAGAAAAGAAAAACATTAATAATGTTAACATTATGTTAAAGTTAGTTTAATATTAATTCCTAGTGAATCGCATTTTTGTCAATTGCAAACATCAAAACAATTTAAGCTTGTTTGATATTTATTTGTACGACATATTAAAGATTAAAGAAAAATGAATACTTCAGTTCTAACTCCTTTAAAGTGATATCATGATAAACTATTCTTGCCAAAATATTAGCACATGTTCCAAATACTATTGAAGATATTTTTCTAGTTATTAAATACTGTACGCATTGAGCATTTTCAAGATCGTTTAAGGTACTATACATACACATACACAATATACTCTTTTTATGATGTTCAACAAATGCAAATGGATTATTTTTTAAATGTTAAATATGTATATTGACCTGCAAATTTATTGATTCATCTGCTAATGATACTAAAAGTAAAATTTCTTGGCAATATTATTATAACACTTGGGGAAAATGGTTCCTTTAAACATTATAACAAGGAAATCTTAAGCTAATTTGAGCATATATGCGCTCATATATGACATTATCCTAAGAAAAGCAATTTGACCCTAGTCTGGTGCATAATTTTATCAAATTGTTCTAGCAAACTAAGTCCCCCCTCTTCAGAGTAATCCAACTTTTGAACTACAAAGAGAAGTCGACGTCTTCGTTGCGATTAGAAAGTGCCAACTTAGTTAGCCAGCTACCAAATGAATTGTGCAAAGGACACCTTGTCTATGTCTGGGGAGCACCCCAGCATTCATGATGCATGCGACACCTTCCACCCCAATTGATGGCTGTCTGGCCCCCTAAGTCCAGTTCACATATCCTAAATAATCTTATATGCGCCCAGCAGTTACACATTCCTTGCCAAAGTCAACGAAGAGGAAAAAAGGATATCTTCCAAGATACTCAACTCCTGTAGACGCCCCAGACAGAAAAGGTAAATTTCTTGTTTGTTGTTACACCGCGAGTCGCATTTCTTTACCCCAAGGCCACTCCTATGGGCTCTGTTGCTCCAGCGATTCCTTTCTTCGAGGGTTAGCCGAACCATAGTTTTTCTGCATTTTTCGTATTTCTTATATAAGCGAGGGTGGATTCAGGAAGCGCACCCCTCGAATGAGAGCACAATGAAATCGATTTTCACTAGTGTTCATTTCCTTAGAGCTGAAGGGGATGATCCTGGCTACGAAAACGTATTAAAACGCTGGCACATATGCCAAATTTAGGGGTTCAATATTGCGTGCTTGGCAAGGGATCCGAGTATAGGCATAATTTTGGAGTAAGTGAATCCCGGACCGAAGGCCTTGAATGTGCGCTGCGAGTATTCATTCAAAACAGATTTGAGTGTTTGCTGTCCTTCGACGGGAATCGTTTGAAACGTGATTTGACTCGAAATTGGTTCATTTATTATTTACGCAAACAACATCCTCTCGGGGATGTCTTTTCCAGTTGTAATTTTGCATATAAACAGATGTAAATTTTCTTGGAAGGAGTTGGCATCATTATGAATTTTGCACGCATAACCCTCGCAATTTAATAGTTATGTATACCTATTTGCACCTTTCTCATCAGCATGATTTTTGAATTATTTATCAGTAATAAACATTTTTTACTATTCGTAATTTTTTGTTTGTGATCATGTTATTAGAGAAAATATGGATTTCGTTTCAAACCGATAATTCGAAAAGACATTATTATAGCTTCACCTGTATTTAATGGAATCTTTGAACGTAAATTTCACCCACTTCAAAACATCAGATTGAATTGAAACTTTGCACACTTATCAACGACTAACGACAATATAATAATTTAATAAGTTTGTTCAATAATCCTTAACAGGATCGCCAGGATCAACAATTCGTTGTATCAGCTGGTTTCTAGATGTACCTATAACCTTAACGAACTGGACACACGCTATTATTAGCCTTACCCTTCTATCGAACCTCCGGATGGGTTGACCGTTTAATTGTCCATTAATCGTGGAAACAACAATGAATAAATTAATAGTAAAAAAACATTTTTAAAAACAATCTTTTATTTAAATGCTACATCGAAAATATTTAGAAATATAGCTGTTAAATTTTGGTAGAACAACAATTTTATAAATAGTTTTGCAACTATGAAAGAACATATGTAGATTAACTGCATCTTATTTTTATATATAATTTGCAATTAATCCTATCAGCGAAGCTAATTTGGAAAAAAAGCGCCTTCGTCTTTCTCGTTATTCCTTAAGAACTCAACGTGCCGATAGGAAATATTTAAAAGTATTATCAGGCTTGCACGATGGTCCAGCAATCTCGATAAAAGTGACGACAAACTCGCTGTTTAGAGCTTTCTATAGCCTAATAAAATCAGACCCAGTGACAGAAAGATTTAAAAATGATGTCCCAATTCAGAAGAAGACAGACCGCGCATATCTTCTCCACGAGTTGAATGTAGTTTTGAAAATTAATAGTAAAAAAACATTTTTAAAAACAATCTTTTATTTAAATGCTCTAAAAAGAAGAAAATAAAAATTAAATTAAATCAAACCTATCAATTTATTACATTACACAATTTATATGATATAAAAGCTTGTCGCGAAATTTACTTATGTAGGTAAACAATAATACAATAATTGAAGGGTTGTAAGTCTAAAGGATCTACATCTACATAAGTAGGTAAATCTCGCGACAAGCTTTTATATCATATAAATTGTGTAATGTAATAAATTGATGGGTTTGATTCAATTCAATTTAATTTTTATTTTCTTCTTTTTAGAGCATTTAAATAAAAGATTGTTTTTAAAAATGTTGTTTTACTATTAATTTTCAAAACTACATTCAACTCGTGGAGAAGATATGCGCGGTCTGTCTTCTTCTGAATTGGGACATCATTTTTAAATCTTTCTGTCACTGGGTCTGATTTTATTAGGCTATAGAAAGCTCTAAACAGCGAGTTTGTCGTCCCTTTTATCGAGATTGCTGGACCATCGTGCAAGCCTGATAATACTTTTAAATATTTCCTATCGGCACGTTGAGTTCTTAAGGAATAACGAGAAAGACGAAGGCGCTTTTTTTCCAAATTAGCTTCGCTGATAGGATTAATTGTAAATTATATATAAAAATAAGATGCAGTTAATCTATGTTCTTTCATAGTTGCAAAACTATTTATAAAATTGTTGTTCTACCAAAATTTAACAGCTATGTATATTTCTAAATATTTTCGATGTAGCATTTAAATAAAAGATTGTTTTTAAAAATGTTTTTTTACTAGTAATTTATTTTTGAGACTAAAAAACGATGTCTTTATTAGTAAAAGAACTTCAAATTGAAATTTCAAAAAGGCGTTAGCATGACGCTGAGTAACTAGTGCGTGGTACCGTTTGAAGCTGAATCGTGCATTAGCATCTTGAAACTCTTCTTTTGAACCTATGCGTTATTATATTACACGTCCGCCATATTGGATTTAGAATGACGTCACCTCACTTATTGTGTTTCGCTCATCAAGCCCTTTCATTTGATATCCATATCATAGGGGTAACTATGGATATTATAAATCGCCATTTTGTGACGTCCGCCATATTGGATTTAGAATAACGTCACATTACTTATTGTATTTCGCTTATCAAGCCCTTTCATTTGATACCCATATCACAGGGGTTATTATGAAAATTATAAATCGCCATTTTGTGACGTCCGGATTCAGAAATGGCGTTACTCATTTTATCGCTTCCTACTTTTCAAGCTCTTTCATTTGATACCCTTATTAAGGAGGTCGACCAAAAATACATGGTCCGCCATCTTGGGCCGTCCGCCATATTGGATTTAGAATGACGTCACACAGCTTATCGTGTGTTGTCATCCAAACTAAACGTGTATACAAAATTTCAGCTCAATCGGTTGAAGATATCTGTTTCAAAATTGAGTAGCAAGATTCCATCCGAACAAACATACATTGCAAGTTAAATAAAAGCTTGTAAAAATGTAACTGCTCGACAGCAATTGTTATAAATATTTCATTACTATACATATAGTTTAAAAACTTGAGTTAGCATAAATAGTAGGTATATAATAAAGTACCCCACGCTTTATGTATAAGAGAATCTTTTTTATTTATCTTTTTACTATTATTATTTTAAACTTTCTGAAAAGTATTTGATTTTATCGAGTTAGTTGACGATCTTTCGCTGTTGAGATAACATCTTATTATTTGAAAATTATTTTTTTACTTTTTAGTTCGATGTGCTAAAAAGCGTGTTTTTTAGTTTTTTAAACTATTATTTTTTTCAAATCAGTTCCGGTTCTAAATTTAGCAAAAAATTTTGCATTTAATTGAAATTTATTAACAGTAATCCATATCAAACATATATTTTTTTCACGAAAATAAAATCAAATTGCCTGAATTTATACCCACTTTGTGTTTTAAAATTGAATTCAATGCGAAATTTGCTATCTAACCTGAACTGGATGGGAGAATGAAAAAAACGCATCTATGTATTATGTGAAAGGTTCCTTAATGTATTCTCAAAAAGTGAATAGTTCGATTTTTAATGTAGCGCCTTAATTTTATACGCAAAATTTCTTTCTTTTTGTTGTATTCCAGATACTGACACCTATGTATGCATCTTATGTCGACATACTGAGACAAAACATGTTAATTTTCATGCGTTCTCTAGGGGTATATACTTTAGTTCCTTCAAAGGAAGTTTAAGTTATTTAAGATTTGTGAAGATCACAGCATATAATGTTTCCCAAAAAGTGGAAATTTTACTACTGTATATAAGTCCATCAAATATTGTGCAGTGCCGAAATTATGCAAGAAAATAGTGAAAGGGTTCAAGGAGGTGTAAGGAAACCTTGTGAAACTGTGGAGTGTTTCATCAACTCAAACAACTCGAGCTCATTTTACAGTCTGAAGCGTTCTAGTGCAGCCCCACTGTACGAAAAACTATATTAAGCTGGGGAGCCCCATTAACCGGAGACTCCGGTCCCTCTCTCAGAGTCCTTGCTCGTTTCCTTTGAATCAGGCGGCACCAAATAAAATTGAAAATAAATCGCGATATTAAAGCAGGAGCATAAAATTTGCTGGCGCTAGCTATTTCCTCCCACCGACCCCCTATAACGACTTTTCAGAGAGCAACATTTCCGCTACAAGAAAAAAAAGCACATGACATCCTCTGAGTCCTTTCCTTTTGCATGGGACAAATCTTTTGAAATCGGCTCCAGCTATAGCACACAACGAAGACACACCTTCTTTGTGACATAAAAGAATACAGGGTGTCTGTGTGGGTGGCGGAATTGATCTCAACAAGTTGCAATTTAGCGGAAACAATTTCTTTCAACGAAATGTGGCCGCATTGGAAAATGTCGGCCCCGCCCCACCCCACCCGACACTAGTCCTTTTGAGTCCTTGAATCCCGGGGGAGCAGACAACCTTCAGGAATTTCGCAACTGTTCAGGGGTGGAGTGTATAGGGTAGTAAAAAAATTTAATTATGCCCCTACTCTGTGTTGTCAGACAGAGACGGGCAAGGGCAGCGGTGCTGCGCTCTTTTCTCTTGTAGAGAAGGGCGAGCCGCGCGTTAAATTAAACGCATCGAAGGATGAAACCGGCCATCCTCAATTTTCCATTCTTTTCGCCCCCACAGTCCAGGATGTAGTTCCTGATTTGCTGCGGCAGCAGTACCTCCATCCCCTCCGCCCCTTAGCGACGGACCTGGACTACCGTTCATCCCAGTCACAGGGTGTAGCTGAAGATATTTTGGCTAGACGAGCCTGGATGAAAACTCTTCGGGCCTTCGAAAAGTTCAGAACGGTCCCTGGCGCTGAGTTTATCGATTTTCCGATAGTTATCCGGGTCCGTATCAAATGTTCACACTTCGGTGAGCAGGGTGGCCCCTAATATCACTTTTGGATAGATTTATCAGGCTCTATATTCGCGCACAGGTGGGTGACCTTTGCTGTTGTTATAACGCTTAATTTCACCCCTTCAGTGGAGCTTGATATGATTTAATCCAAGCCCTGTGGGGATCAGCTTTGTGTGCTTGTGATTATGAAATTTGTTCCGCCCCGCCCTGTATTTGCCGCTTTCAGGATGTATCACACGCGGTTATGCGGTGGCTGCGACTTTTGAGAGTTAATTTAACATTTGTCCTGGGGTGCCACGGTCTTCAGGTTTTGTAAAATCGTTGAAAGCGCGATAAATATTGTGCCTTCAGATATTTTTAGGTGTGAAAATGTTCGGGTATGCGATATCAAGGGAGTTCGTAGGTACACTGGAATAAATGTTGCCAATTGTGGTGCTTTCAACCGCAAATTGCAATAAAATCGTTATGCAATGTTCAAATATTTTTTTTATCATAAAACGTCGGTGCATCGCCGCTCGAATGCATATAGCATAGGTATGTAGGTATTTAATGAACCTTGCATAGAGCTTAATTTGCGATTTGCCCGTAATTAAACCCCAACTTTGAACTAATTCATGTATCTTATTCGTTTGATATCTGGAAAATCAAACCGGTTCGGAAACCAAAATGACAACGTTGAACACATTTTTGTGTACGTTGTGTTAACTTCTAAAAATTCGCTTACGTAAGCTGGTCGATCTCCGACCACCTTCCTAATTCCGGCTACTTTTTATTTTTGTTAATATAATTATTTTTTAGAACATATTCAGTTGAGGTTTGTTAGAACATGTATTTAAAGGTCTAATATGCTAAAACATTCGAAGCAGCGAAGAGTTAACTCGCATATGTTGAATTTATTGCAATGATTAATAGAAAAAAAATCTATTCACTGAAAAAAAACATCTTGAATTTTTAGTTCTTTTCAAATAGAACTTTGAGATGAATACCTACGTTTTATTTTTTCGTTCGTATACATCTTTAACTTTGATAAGATGTGGTAATAATTATTAATTAAGTAGTATTATTTATTTCCAAAAAGTTAGATAGATTGTGGTTGGAAATGCAACATCGGAACAATGCACTTGACCATATTTCCAACTCCTGGTCGGTATTAGGTAGAAGACTGGATTTTGATTATTCGGGTATTTCCGACCGGCCTAGATAGAATGGAAATGAAAGCATTTTTAAATTAGTGCTTATGTATTACTTTATTTTTTCTAAGTAATTATTGGAAGAAAATTCTGTAAGACAGGACGGTGTTGGAATTTTCGTATAATATGTACAAACTAATGGTAAATTCCGCAAGTTATGACGGTGCCAAAATTTTTTAGCTCTACATACAAAACTACTCTCTATACAAAACTACAATTATTGGTGTCCGTCAGTAAATTAATAGATTACTTGAAAATCCGAGAATCGTTAATTTGTATGGTACATCTCATAAAAAAAAATATTTTACGGAACCCTCGGTGCGGGAGTCAGACTCGCACTTGTCTGGTTTTTTTATTCTCTAAACGCTTTAGTTTGAGAATCGATCTTTAAATATTGGTTTTGTTTAATAGTCTTTCTGCATTAACAGAAATGAACGAGAAAGAAGTTCAGTGGTCGGATATAGGAGGGTTTACGTTATATGTACCTTCTGTCTATACTTTTAGTAGAATATACAATTTGTGATGAAATTGAATATCCTATGCAATGCATGTTATCTACCTACAGCTTCCATACGGAGCATGCTTAACTAGGTGGACTTTAAATAAGGTCGAACAAGTCACAAGACTGATCTCCTGCTAAAACATTTTTCCTACTCCTGCCAAATTGCTTCCTTTTCAAGACCGGCTTCCCTCGTGATGTGGAATCAGTGCAGAAGTAATTTCTCCTTCCCTTGATTGTTCAAACTGACTATCTTCATTCAGTGAATGAATTCTACAAAAAAAAAAAAAAAGAAGTAAGTGCACAAAAGCGAATGAAATCCTTCAAAAACATTTCGAACAAAGAGACAGATGTAATGGGAACTTCTACGAATTACCTGCAATTTTCTTTACTTTTTCATCATCGCACAGCATCACGCCAAAAAGCGCTGCTTTACGAGGGGCAAACTCCCTCCGGTTCCAGTTTATAGAGAAAATTACACGTTTTCGCAAAAGACCGTGATTTCCCCGGTAATATAATAGCAGCAGTTTTCATTCGGCACGGGGGACATCAATCGGCAGGAAGTCAGAGAGACTCTTAATATTTTATTTTAGGGATTCATTTAAAGCGCTTTTAGCCCCATCTGCCTCACCGGGGTCCGCCCGATTTCTGATATTAAGTGCAAAACGTGACCCACAAACGATGAGATAACACTCCAGGGCAACAAGGGATTTCCTGGATTACGAGACCCCCGCGAAAATCAGTCCGAATACGAATTTTACTGACATCAAACATGGCAAATCCAATTGCTCTCTTTCCAACGGCGACCATTCACTAAGATGTGTGCCGTAGCGAATAGGAGTTAAAAATGTAAAAAATACGCGTACTCAAGTATGAATATTTGCATATAGTATGTAGGTAATTTGGACTGAAAGAAGTATGTAATTGGTTGTGAATTTTATTTCGGACAAGATTCATTGAAATTGAGAATTTAATTAATTACTTTTAAAAATGATGTGATTCATTCCCAAGTAATTCACTGCCACTACACAAGATATTTGGAGGTACGTTTTTATCCCCATACTTTGGAAATTTATTTTTTATATATTTTTATAAAAGTCTTTTAATAACTATTATAGTTTTAAAATCCTATACATTATATAAATATGTATAAAAGTAAGAGAAGATGTTTGCCTGAACATCATGCGCATGCCTAAACGTTTGGCAAACATTATCATATTAGTTGATATCGTGTTAGAAATCTAAGCCTTTAATCTTTCTAATGATACCCTTTACGATTCAAATCTGCAAAAAAAGCGAAAAAAGCCGCATCAAACTTCACAAATGGTAATTTAAAAGTCTAAAATTTGACCTTGGCCCTTCATTCTGTCGATTTGTTGTATGGGAAGATCGAAATTTTTCAGGAAAAAAAAACCGAAACCGGTGTGTCTGAACAAACATTGATCAAGAGATGATGTATAATCGATTTTTATACCCCTGTTCAGACCCTAGCAAAATTCCTTCAGATCCTTCCCTTTTAGAGCAAACGGAACGCACCTGTGAAACTCCCCTGTTGTAGCAACTAAGCCAAACCTTTACCAATAAAATAATTCCTCTTTTGTGCTGGTTATAATCCTATGGGATAGAGTTTTCTGTCCCAACGCAAAATAACTAATAGGAGAATATACATATATGTATAGGTATTGAAAGCTGAAAGACATAAAGCTCACAATTCACCTCTTCTCCTTACAATAGCTGATATTTTCCATACCCAGTCCAGCGCCATGCCCTTTGGTGATATAAAAGGGAGAAATTCCTGTGATTAATTGCCCTGAATAACATTAAAGACGGAAAGTCCCAGACCCGCTTTTGGAGCAATAAAATGGCGAAAGGAAAACAAAGGAACAGTTTTGGTTCAGATACTTTTAAGATTTATAGCAGTCCCTGAAAGGCATGTCTAAGGTAACGTGTTAATCTCTGACTCAGGATGACCCTTGTCTGCACTGAAGAAAATCCTTTTTCACCTCTCCGCCCGTTGCTTCTTTTCATTGGTATTCGCTTTAGTTCAGTAAAAAAGGATTAATTTGTTAACCGGAAATCTTCAAGTCTTGGGTTAGCCACGGTTTTACAAATCTTTAATTTATAGGTATTCAAAGAATAATGGGCCAAATAGTACTGCGCTTGAGTTCGCGCCACTTCCGGATTTATTGTATTTAATTTATTTAACATCATTTTTTTTATTATGTTTCCTTTCAAGTGTATGAACAACTTTTGTTTGAAGAATTATGATTATGATGAGTTTGTAGGTATACACATACTGTTGTATCCTCATACTTAAATTGCTTTGTTGAATCAAATGTTTATGCATTAAATAAAAAATAAATAAGCTTGTTGTTCTTAACACATTTGGACAGTCGCTCATCTAAATTCTTATCCTTCAAACGCAACAAAAATTTAATTCATTCTTTCACGTCCAACGAATTTAGTAAACATGTACATTAGCAGTTAATAAAATAGGTATGGTGACTTGTATTTTTATAGTATAATTTCTTCTACTGTCTGCCTATATGTACATATCTGGCAAACTAAAAGTCTTTTTCTACCAATATTACGAGCAGATTGCTTTGTATCCGTAACGTTGAATGAATTTCATCCAAAAATATTTATTTGGAATATCTGAGTGAAATCTATAACCAAATAGGTGTAAGTAGAATTTTTGCCTCTCTCTATTAGTATACCTTCAAAGAACTATTTTCTTTTATTGAAGTTGCAAATATGTATAAATAATATTTTATTGAGATTTAGTTTAAAAAAAATAAGTCATATAAGTAGCCTTACAATAATTAAAGAAATACGGAATTATACTTAAGTGTAATTTATTTAAAAAGAAAGGAATAAGAAAAAACAAATGACTATTACGAGTCTAAGAAAATTGAATGTGAAGGTATACCTATATACAAAAACATTCAAGAAAATTTTATTCAATTCAAGAAAACAAAAGAATATCCCATATGCATACATACATACATATGTGTGGCTTGTTTTTTTAGCACTCTTTAAATGTATGGGGCGGCACCCATTAATTTTATAAGAAATATTTCAGTCACGATTTTCCAGGTCTGTAAATATTTTTAAGATACCCAAATAAAATACTTAATTTTACGGCAACACGAAGCACGTAAGTGTAAAGTAAGCAAAGTTTGAGCAGCTACAAACATTTTTGTTAAACTTCAAAATGTCATTATGATCTTGATCATATTTCAAGTACAACCTGACATCAATAAATCTGACGCATTTTAATATGTTGTTGTTTTTTTTATTTAAAATCATTCACCTATATTTTGATTGTATTCGTTTTCACACTTTAATTTTTGCTGCTTTAGCAGTCAGTCCCTAAAATTAAATGTCTTCGAATTCAGAACAGGAACAACATAAATTGGGTACACATAAAATACGTGGGTCTAATTCCGTTACTCAAGTTACCTATTTTTGATTTGCGAATTTTTGACCGATAGCAGATTTGTAACACGTTCAGAGAAAATATTTTGAATTGAACCATGTTTTTGATTTAATATATTTAAAATTATTGAGCTTAAAAATCCGAACTTTCAGCAAAAATACTGGATCCATCATCTTTAATTTCAAAATGTTATAATAACAGATCCTACATCAGCGACGTCGAAAACCTGCAACTCCAATTTGTTCAAATTTAAAATTTGGGCCGCCGCGCCGTCGCCCGTTTAAAATATCCAAATTTCCACCTAGCCAATCGAAATAGTATGTGTGCTAAACGATAATTAAACGATTAATCGAATAAGTATAATTTGTTTTTGCGAGAAAATGTAAAAAGCACAAAATTACTTTCATCTTTACTATATACATATGTACATACCTACTAGTTTTTTTCCCGGAAACTTATTCGTACCCAATTTTAGTGCAAAGTTTATTCAAATAAGTACAATCAATCAAAAATTTTTGTTTCCTTTCCATACAAATGTTTGCAACCCCTTTGGAGTAGAATTTAGGGAACATTGAAATACGTGTTTTATTATTTGCATCACACAGTATTTATTCAAAGTTTCAAGTTAATCTGACTAAAAAATATAAGCTTGAACAGCCCTTAAGGATTGGATTTCAAAAAATCGTTGTAAGCGTACACTTATTTATTTTATTGTGCAGAACTACGCCAGTAACTGATAAAATAATAATGGAGTTTATAACATATACAATACATACATTAACAAAAATAAGAAAAGAGAAACAAAATAAAACATGTACGGAATAGAAAAATAAAAAATAAAATTAAGTTAAACGAATGCAAAAGAGAAAAAAAAAGAAAATGATTATAATTGCATGCAAACGCTTGCAGTGATTATATACTAAAAACTTACTATAAATAGTTATATCTTGAGATCGTAGTGTATTAACATAAATTTTGTGAAAAATTTCGATAACTGCTGTATCTTTTAAATTAAGGTGGAAGCTAATACCCTAGGCCTAGACAGACGGGCACGATCGAATGAACGTTCTCGAAGAATGATCATTGCTTTGTCGTGTGTCACCAAGAATGAAGTTTGAATGAACGTTTTTAACTACATTTTCGTTCTCGCCAACGACACCTTCCGAGAACTTCATTCTCAGAGAATGAGCATGGAAATCCTGGAAAAAACATCTGGTTTCCAGTTTAAAAATATTATATTTATTTGTCAAACTAAAAACTGTTGCAGTTTTTAAAACAATGAAGGTGTGGAAAGAAAACGAAGAACTTGTGTGTTTAGGCCAGCTTACATGAGTGAGCTGCGAAAAACGAAAAACATAAGTATGTTTATGCAGCGATATCTATCAACCGCATCCATTTTCGACCTATCAAAAATATTCGACTCGAATGAAGTTCACCGTCTGTCATGCATGCAACGAATGAAGATCTGAATGAACGTTTATTCATTGAATGTTTATTCGACCGTGCCCGTCTGTCTAGGGTATTAGAAGCCAATAGAAGCATATGTGCCAAATTTCAAGATTGTAGGCTTTAATGCTATTTGGCTTTTCTATAGTATATATGTATATACATATGTATGTATGTGTTTACATATATGTATATAAAGCGGTCTATATCATATGTACAATTCTTTCGAAAAAAGATTGGGGAAAAAACCTTCCACTGCAAAATTTTAAAGAGTTCTGCTCAATGTTACTAAAGGCATGCAACCCTTAACTTTGCAAAAACTTCAATAAAAATAGTGTCTATCTACTCAGCACTTGCGCCTCCAAGGTCAAAAGCACGAAACACTTTCTCCCAGCCCACTATGCTTCCTTTAAACCTCGGAAAAAAAACAGACGAGAAAGTAGTCCTGGCAATAAACTCCTCACCGGCGAGGGCACTTTATTTTAATTTACATAAAGTTTTCATTTCATCAATCAAAGGGCAAGAGTCATAGACAGGAAAAAACTGTGGAATGCCATTAGCCACGACCGGACGAACTTTTATTTGCGAGTGGCGGCTGCAGCGGTCCATCCAGGGATAAATAATTGCCCCGGGGAGAGCGCAATCCCCTGCAGAGATAGGCCCTACAATTTTGTAATTTTTGATCGCACGAAATCCCCCCGCGCCATCTGGTGGCGAAGTGCAGATTCTAGAGAGTGGACGGATGAATGCATTGTCTAGACGGTCGGCGGGCAAGCCACACATCGAGGGGGGGGCTGAGTCACGGGAATAGGTGCAACATGACGGGGACCGAGTTTCGCTAATAAATTTAAACTTTTCCGAAACGACAACAAACTCTCGGGAATTAGTTGATGGAAATGGAAGCGCAATGTTCTGTCGAAATTTATTATGGTGATTGTGCCCTTTAAATCGGGTGATGGATGCACTTCCGCGTTCCGCAGCTGCCTCCGTTGCACCGGCCACTGACAGGTACTCAGTTGGGGGCGGCGGTTGTTGCGGTTCCCACTGACTTTTTGCAGTGATTTTAATTTAACTGGTATCTCGAAATAATGAGGCCCCAAACAGGTGCTTGTAGAACGCAACGCTCCCGAGGAGGGTGAGATCCACATGTAACATAATGCAGTTTCGATTAAAATTCAAAATATGTTTGTATAGCTTTCGGTGACAGTATTTTTAAATTTTCGCGCCTGCCCGAACAGACACCGTTGCAATTTTCACGACAATTGTTTATCTTCCCTTTTTCCCCCTAAATTCGTTTCATCGAACCAACTTTAGATTGAATTTTCACAACACCAGAGATGGCTTCGATAGAAAATTAATATTTGCATTGAAAATAATTTCGTGCGATGACTGATTACGATAAACCAACACAGAAATCGTTGGCTAGTTGATATGAAAAAATATTTCGGTAATTTTTTTTCCTCATTTTTTATAAGAGATTTTTATGCGAATTTTGTTTGAAAGTATATACATCTTTGCCTATATAAGGTTGGTGTATTAAAAACAAAAAAAGAGAATCTTTAAAAATAGCGAAAAGGGGACGTTCCCCCGAAATTTACGGTGACCACATGTGTTTTAAAATTATGATTTTTGACAAAATGGTGTTAAAAACTCGTTACTTTCTGACCAATTAGAAAATATAATGTAAAATACAAAACGATTTGTGAAGGACCTCCATTCGGTACCTATTTAACATACGCCTGCCAAATTTTAACTCAATATACAACCGTTCTCGATTAATCGCAGTCACCGATTTTGGAAACATAAAGTTTCGAAAAAAACGCGTTTAAATATTAGCTCGACCATTTTATACAATATGAAAATTGTTTTTCTTATCTTAGGTACACTAGGTTCCAACTAGGCATGATCTTATTAAAATACACTTTTAACTGCATATCATACAGTTTCATCGTAATGTTACGATTTTGACATTGAACCAACGATAAATTGATAAAAGATTATATTTTTATGATTATGTTCGACTGTAGGTGTACCTACAAAATTTAATTTTTTGTAATGAAAACATACATTCTTATCTACACTAAGACCAAAATAACTCTAACAAATTACTTCAAACCGTTACGACTATGATGACGTCACTCGGAACATACTAACATTTGCCAAGGTGGCATACATTTCCTCCCATTGTCTTTTAATGTACATACATATACAGATATGTAGATTAAAAGACAATGGGAACAAATGTATGCCACCTTGGCCAACCCTTTAATATATAATAATTGAAATACTACTGGCAACGACATTTCAAGTAATAATAATAATAGAAGTAGAATATTAATATTACGACTTAGTTAGATCAATTGTTAGTATGTTCCGAGTGACGTCATCATAGTTGTAACGTTATGGAGTAAAAAACAATTTGTTAGAGTTATTTTGGTCTTAGTGTAGATAAGAATGTATGTTTTCATTACACAAAAATAAATTTTGTAGGTACACCTACAGTCGAACATAATCATAAAAATATAATCTTTTATCAATTTATATGTATGCACAAAACCCTTTGCTGGACTACTTAGTTATGTATATTAATATCATAGATGAATGAAGAATATTTATTTCCAGCACGAAATTTAGGTCATCTTGGAACAGATTAACATCAGTGTGCTTGTCCCCGACTTTCCTTACAAATATTCTATAACTTCACTTGTCGGTTGAAAAAAAATCATTTTTATTTTTATTTTGACAAAACGTCAAAATTAAAAGTTAAATATTTTAATAACTATAGACGACCGCTGCAAAATTTTTGCATATTCTCCGGTTCTAGACCCAACGGAAGCCACTTGCAAAATTTCATCCAATTCGGGGACAAACCCACTGTTGTTAATTTAAGTCGCCAACTTATTATGTACATACATGTACGAGTTAATTCAAACTTAAATAAATTAATTGAATTGAATATATGCACAAAATTGACTTCTTATTGTGGATTGGTCGATCATCTAACTAAACGGATAACTAAAGCCATTGCAGCGCAGCACAATATTATAAATGAACCTATTGCGCCAAAACTGGATTCGCTATCTCCTTTAAAATATTTTAATTTTCATTGAATTACCTCCTCGTGTAACACTATGAAGGACATTTTCTTGTCAAAATATAATATGGAGGTACATATATCAAAATTTTAGCCCAATGTAAACGCGAAATTTGATCGAAATAATGCAAATGAAGAAATATCGAAGTTACGGTGCCCACTGTGAGGAATTTTCGGTAATTTATGGACTTAATATGTAAAAGTCGGATGGTCCCACCTGATTCATTTGGACCACTTAATTCCATCCCAAACACCGATGTGGTTACCACTTCCCATCGGGGGTTGGCAGGGCAATGAAATTTATATCACATTTTAAAAAGTTTCATTTCACAGCGATAAATTCCCGGGCTTCGGGGGGGAAACTCTAGGTGAATCCCCATTTGACCACTGTAAGCTTAATGAATTTTAATTCTGTACCATTCTTCCGTTTTTAATTATTTCCAACTGATTATCAGATCGTTTTGCATAAAACAAAACTCTGTCGGTGGCAGACCTGTTCGCGGGAGGCGGGGAAGTTTTATTTTCGGCTGCCCTCGGTGAAAGCGGTTGAGCGCAGCTCAGGTCTGAAAATAAGTCACCGAACACGCCCAATTTAATTTTGTTGGCCAGTTCCGAATTAGATTGGCGAAGCGCCGCTTTATATTCATCTCACGAAAATTACAGGGGTGATTTGACACCACCTCTGCGCGCTCTGCTTAAAGAGGCGAGGAGTTCGTGGCTAAGTGGCGTTTCTGCAGTCCCGAGATCGGAAGTCCAAAGCAAAACAAATAGATGTCTCTAAAATTGCCAATTTCCCAGCACCTATGTATGTATGTATGTACTCCTAAAGTGACTTTTCCCCCTCAGTCATCTTGAGTCTGGGAACCGTCGGGTGGAGGTTCCCGCCGTCACGCTGTCGACTTCAAGTATGGTCAAAAAACAGGCGGTTTCGCTATTTGCATGTCCTGGTACTGAGGTACCAGGCACCCCATCCCTTTTTAACTTCAATTTAAGCCAATTTGGGTTTTGCAATGCTATTTGCTACAGTGACCTCCACAGTGAGTTATAAGGAATATCTCCTTCCTAGAGCACTCAGCATTATTGTATTATATTTCAAAGCGTCATCCTAGTTACGGGAAGTTGACTGGTGTCCTCAGAGACCCTTAGTGTAGTAGTCAAAGCTATTAAAAAAACATTTCTTTTTGTATATCTACCGACTTTTTTGTATCAGGGTATGTTTTTTACCTTACAGTGTTAATTTTTTTTTCATGGATATTTAATTAATCGATCCTGAATTTTAATTTTTGTTTTATTTCATTATTTTAAAACATTAGTTATATATATAATAAACTTAATTTCATAGGAAAAAAAATATGTACTTTCAAATGCCAGCATAAATATCTTTTTTTAACGACCATTACCGGACTACTTTTTTTTTACATGTACTGTATCTAATATCTCAAGAGTATCAAGGTCAAATTTTAGATCTTATACCTTTGGCATCATAGCACTCTAACTCCATAATCTAGTACCTAAACTACTCATTTAGCACAAATTGTGAATTTGTGAAGTGGTACCACACAGCCACTTCTTAATTAGAAACGAACGACTGTTAGTTATGACAAACGAAATGTATGCTGCTCTTCTTCGTTTACTTGTAATGGGTAGCGTATTTTTCCTCATTTAGATATGTAGTTACAATAAATGATCAAAAAAAAATCATTTAGCAAATCATTAATTATTAAGTTTTTGTAATTTAGCGGCTTAAGCCCATGACAGACAGCACCTAAATTAATACTTTACGTGCGCTGCCTGTCTAGGATATCAGATTAAAAATTAAAATATTTATAATTTTTTTTTGAAAAAATAGTGAATTTTGTTATTATGCGGCAATTTTTAATTTTTTATTCTTATTCAGTATTATATTTTTTTCAAAAAACGTAACTACGTTATATGTATTTAGTAAGCATTTTAGTAGCTGGGTGCGGCTTATGTGATTCTGTAGAAGTGTGGTAGAAGTGTTATTCAACAAGATTCAGTCTTATACCCCAGACAGACGGGCACGGTCGAATGAACGTTCTCGAAGAATGATCATTGCCGTGTCGTCTGTCACCAAGAATGAAGTTTGAATGAACATTCGTAACTACATTCTCGTTCTCATCAATGAAGTTCCGGAAACTTCATTCGCAGAGAACGAGCATGGAAATCCTGGAAGAATCAGCTGATTTCCAGTGTCAAAGTGTGAATTGACAACTGCCAGCCAGCCAGTTGAGTTTTAATTCTGTGATCATGGAGGTGGGGAAGGAGCAGGAAGAGTTGCAATACGTTTAGTAGCTTGCGAACGTTTTCGTGAAGTTGCTATTAATTTCACCGATTCACTCGTGCGCATTTTAAACTCAAACATTCTCGACTCGAATGAAGTTGGCCGTCTGTCATGCATATAACGAATGAAGATTCGAGAGAACGATCATTCATCGAACGTTCATTCGTCCGTGCCCGTCTGTCTGGGGTATTAGACACTTTGGAGACAGTTGCACCGCCTCACGCCCGTTTTCCACGAAAGTGCTTCCCTTGCACTTTCAATGGCCGCGCTTCAATTAGTCCTTTGGCACCAAGGCATTTAATTTTAATAACGCTGCGACTTTATGCTTCTTGAGGCGTATGCTGGCCGGCCGCACCTGTGCCTATCTTCAGAACCTGTTTATTGGGCGATTCGTGCGCATGAAATCTCTTCTCTCTCCATGAATATTTAAAGCCTTTCTGGTGATTTTTTCGAACACGGGGGAATTTCCTGAACCTCGGGGGGACAACAGCAAAAACAAGTTGCTATCACTTCTACAAATCATCTCAGAAAAATTATTTTACATGTCGGCGACCGGATCATGCAAATGTTCACCCGCCAAAGTACGCTAAAACGGGTGAAAGTGCGAGGGGCGGCCGCTTTTCAACGACTTTTTACAGACGTGATTTTTATGTAAGCACTACGACTGTGAACAGACGCAGTTGGCTGTGAAGGTTAATTTATGCAAGTGGAATGTTTTTGAATGTTTCACATTTTTCATTTTATTAAAAAAAAAAAAAAACCGGTAATTTACTGCACGTAAAATCACTATTCAGTATGACCTTCCTGGTTACATTGAATCAAAACTGTTATCCGCTATAGATAAAATATAATATTGACTACTATAGAGAAAAAAATTACGTCAAAATCAAATCACGATCAAATATTATCTAAAGAAACTACGTTTTTAAAATATTTATATGTAGTTGTTTTAATTTTGAGACACAGCCAAGTCAGTGTCGGACTCTTACATAAAGTATAAGTATTTTCAACATAAAAAGCAAGTATTTGAAATAGTTTTAAATAGGTATATAATAATTATATAAGCTAGGAACAAAAAAAATGTATTGAAACTTTGGAAAAATTAATTTAAGGGTACCCATGAAAAGTGGCGATGAAAAAAAATTACTTAGGTACCTCATCGTTGAAAAGGGAATTTTAAATCATTATGAGGTTTCTTAAACCATTTTTTAAAATTATGCCCAAACTTTCGGGAAAAACAGTGCACGTTTTTGAAACTAACTAAAGAAGAAAAGGAAGCAAATAATGAATTAAACTTTTACTTTACCCAATCACTAAGTTGATAATTTCTGATAACGATTAACACTTACTACCTATATAATTTTTAGATTTATCTGTAATACGGAACGTTCAGTGTACGAGTTCAACAAACATTTGACCAGTGTTTTTTATTTTGTTTATATCGTTGAATATTAGACGTGTATTTAACCGTGTTAACATTTATTGAATTTCCCAATTACTCATCTCGATGGTCAGTGCATTTAAGAGAGTTTTGATAGTAACTGTATTGCATTTATAAAGTACTACAAAATGGGCTAAAGTTTCGCGAAAAATTGTGACAATAATTTTAAACTTCAAATAAATTTAGTTCAACGATATGGAGAACCAAATCAAACTCAACTCCAACTTTTTAAATTCAAATGCAACCAAATAAACTTTAGTAGCAACTAATTAAACGTGGAAAAAAAATCTAGTTTGCAAATACGAGTAATTGTTATTTTTTTAGGTATAAGCTCCAATAAATTCAGAATATTTTCAAAGAAAACCAAAACTGCGTCGATATCGTATTTCGTTCAAAAGTTATATATGTATATGTAGGTCTTAGTTCAGAGTATCCATTTAAACCTCAGCATTCAAAACTAGATATAGCACTGAAATATTAGTAGTCAAGGAGAAGGAGTTATCTGCCTGGACATACTTAAAGATAACTGGTCCTCAGCGTTGACAATATTGAAAATTTTACTAACTATCGCGATTTGTTCCGTTTTAACTATGACTGCAATCCTGAGGACCCTCTTTTTGAAAGAAAAGGGATTTTTTAATGAAAAAATCGTTCATAAAATCGTTAAATTTCCATCAAACGAAAAGGGAAAACAGAATAGAACATAAAGAGCCAGTATAGTTCAGACTGTATCATTATAATTAACAATAGTTATAATGATACAGTCTGAACTATACTGGCTCTTTATGTTCTATTATGTTTTCCATTTTCGTTTGATGGAAACTTAACGATTTTATGACCGATTTTTTCATTAAAAAACTTAAAAAGTCTACGTTTAAAAGATTTCTAAGGGCGTGTGCCAACTCAGCTTTTCAAAATCAAATTTGTATGGGAGATTGCTTTTCAGCTTACTAATTGATTTTCGAAGGTTTGTATCCTAGCAAAAGTAAGCTCTAAAATTCGTTTTTCTGTGACAGTTACTTACTTTTCATTTGAATTTGAAAAATATATGTCATTTGTGAGTTGTGAAATTAAAAGGAAGCAAAAAATGAGCAATAAGAGACAATATTCGAAGAGAAGTAAGTTTTTTTTATTTTTAAAATTGCAATATGTTTTTAGAAAGCTTTGCTCTTTACAGTAACAGAAGAGAAGACACGGGCGATTATTCATGCGCGAATAAAATTGAACTACAAAGTGCAAAAAAATTTTAATTCTAAACAGGCATGGGAGTAAGGTATACATATAATACGACGTTTAACAACAAAGCAGTGTTTGGTGAATTTTAATCTATTAGAGAAGTTGGTCGAGAAGCTGGCGTACCTACCTATAGTTGGACCGCCAAGACATTGCAAAGAAATGGTGTAAACCATTTATAAGGTAATATTGAATTTATGTTACCGTTGCCTACCTTTAAATAAAATAGATCAACAAATATAAATTATTTATTTCTTTATTTTCAGAAATGCATTAATCCCCCTACTGGCACGGGAACAGATAAAGGAGAATTGTCAGCTGCCACTTGGCCCTATTTCGATGAGATGCATCGGTGGGCTTCCAGCCGACATAATTTTAATCCGCCCTCTCTAATTACTACCTTAGGCCTAAAACGAAAGCATATAAAATATTTTGGTCGGCTCGGCCCTAGTTTTTGAAATATTCAACTTTTAATTTAAACTGCAAAATTTTATTGCAATCGGAGCAGGTCCCCTATTCTTGACATATACCATCATTTCTTTTAGAGTGAAAGGTAGAACGGACGAAGAGATCCCTTCCCTAATCCATCAAAGTACGTGTAATGTATTGTAAGGCTTTTGGCATTGTAGGGTTTTTGAGTATGGCATTACTTCATGTCTCGGGACTGTCAACTAGCAGCTGTCAATGAGACATGTTCAGTTCTCGTAATGTCTCCTTATCCTTAAGATGTAACTTGTAAAATCTGATTATATCTCGCCATCGTGACTTTGAATAAACGTAATACACAACATACTGGCGACGAGGACAAAAAGGTCAAACATAGTGAACATATTTTGTGACGAGAATAGCGAAAATCGTGCAAAAAGACGTAAAACATGGACGCGACACAATTCCAGGAATTTATGCAAATTCAACGAGAACTCATGACACAGCTGTCCGCGCAAATTACTGCAAATACGCAACAGCAACCATAACAACGAGGTTATGTCACAAACGCCGCAGACGACAATAACAGGTATAGGATACGATGGACGAGATCAATTCTCCTTCCACTTCAAGGAGCAGCGGTAGCAGCAGGAAAAGAAAAGCTGAGAACGCTCTTGAAGAACTATTGGAGATGAATAGGAGGACGGAAAAATAAATAAATTCTTTGTTTAAGGGGATTGCCACAGTAATGACACAAAAATTTAACGTAATTATTGATCATAGTGACGATGAATAAAATTTATAAAAGTTATATCACAGTTTTAGTATTTTATCCTTTTCATCAATTTTATCGCTTTTGAAGAAGTGATTGACCTTCGAGGTGTACTCTAGGATCTTTCGAAAATAAAGCTAAATATTTAAATGTTTCTGGTTATGATACAATTTTATTAAAACCATGTAGTTACAAATCCCTCAGTAATTCATCTCTGAACAGTTCATCCTCAAAATCAGCATATTGTTCTTGTAAAGGTCCATTTTCTTCATTAAAGGGCTCAATTTCCGTTTCGTCCAACAGTTACTTCTTCCGACAGGCATATATGTATTATGCCTTACACAAGAAGCAGCAGCGGTTTTTATGCGGCGTGTTATACTTAACTCTAATTCTTTATTGAAAATTGGTCATGAACTGATCCAGGATAACCAATAAATACACCTAAAAATCTGCCTGAAGAATCACATACAGCTTGCATTGGAATTGAGTAATACAGTTTTCGATTTATACATATATTGGTCATGCAATTTTGTTAGACATTTTATACGAATGTGTGTTCCATCATGTCCACCCACAGCATTATGTTAAATGCCGATCCTGTCACACGGTACGAAGCCCCAGATGGTAACCAAAACAAGAAGACCATTAGTTCAAAATGCATATCCCAGCCGCTCCTTTTTACTGGTAAGATTGAAATAATTTTCCTAAATGCCGATGCTCCGATTCTTAAATGTACTCTGATTACATCTTCGTTTAGTTCATATACATACATATATTCTTTGTAAGCTCAGTTAAATTATTTAAATAACAATATGGTACAGATTTCTAAAAATTTAAGAATTTTATCTCATTACAACTCATAAAATAGATTTTCCTTACTTTTCTTGAGATTATATTATCTCCGCAAACGACAAGTAAAGATAATTGTTGTGTTTGTAATTTTAAATACACCTTTAAATACTTTAAAATAATAATAATAAAATGCAGCAGTTCCATTTCCTCTTCCATTTTTAATGTCAGATTCAGATGTCAAAGAAAAGTAAATGAAAGGAAACCAGCTCCAATTCCGAAAAATGTTCGAAAAAGAAGAGAATTCAAAAAGCTGGGCCCGTATCGTGGAGTACGATACGATTTAACGAAGATCGTAAATCGTATGATTTGTATCACTGAGTACGATTATTCGTTCAATATCGTAAATTTCATCGTACTTTTTTTACGATGACGCTTGACTACTCGTACTTGGATTTTTGAAGTGTGTAGTTTGAAAATTTAAGACAATTATTTTTAAAAATGTAAGTTTTTCATTATTATTACGTAATAAATTTGTTATATTAATTAATATTAACAATTGAAATGCAATTGTAGGGCGAAACAAACTACTATAGACTTAAAGAGAAGAAATATGAATTAATAAGAAAAAGCAAGAGGACAACAGAAAGTACAAAGAGAAGAAATTAAGACTGATGGAACGAAAATTAGAATTGAAGCTGAAAGAAATAGAAAACGGGGGAGAGAAATGAAGATAGTTTTTTTATTATTAATTTTCATTTTAGTTGCATAAAAAATGCATTTTGTTTACGTTTTAAAATCGAAAAGAATAAAAAAATATTTAATTTCTGTCTAAATTATTTATTAATCCATTACATTAATTTAAAATATTAGTAATTTCATGTCTAATCCGCTCCGCTTGATTTCTTAAACCACTTGAAATATCATTCACTGTTGATATTTCAACAGAAGTTTCTAAGTTGCTTTTGAAAAATGTAAAATTTAAATCAGCTAGCACACTTAACGAAACACTTCACGACAAAATCCGGCATTTGTTGTATGGCATTGCTACGATTAACGCATAATCGTACTCCATGATACGAAATTAGCATTTGATCGTAAATTCAAATCGTATCGTAAATCAAATCGTATCGTACTCCACGATACGGGCCCTGAATTAGCACACGTCCTAAATATCTTAAAACGTATAAATATGTTTATGTATGTATACATAGATTTTAATTATAGCGACAGTGATAAAAAACATAATACATAGTAGTATTCACGATGTGTCGAAAACGTCGAAATCGTCGCAAATCGAAAAAAAATAGTTCGACGTCGAAGAACATTTATATGAATTTGACATTTGCGTATTCTGCGACAACTTCCACGCCTGAGGGCATGTTTAACGTCGAAAAATCGTAATTCTTCGACTGTCAGCTCAATCAGTTGATTGATTTGTTAGAAGTGATGTTAAAGATTCGTGAGAAAATAAAATAATAAAGCAGAAATAATAGCGTGTTGATGGAGCAAAAAAGTGTGTTGATGGACCAAAAGCAAAAAAGCATGTTGATGGAGCAAAAGCGTATATGGTGTTCTTCTTCTTCTTCGACATCAATTTTGATGATTTCGATAGAGACGGAAAAAGGTCGTTCAGAATCTGGACCTTTTCGACGTTTTCGATCTGCGACGATTTCGACGTTTTCGACACATCGTGAATACTATTAATGTATACATATGAAATCGGAGGGTTTATTTATAATGTAAAAAATGTTCTTTTTTATATAAGATATGCATATCAAGCGTGGAATCTAATAAATAAAAATAGTATTAACCAAAACAACAATAGTTACATATCATTTTCAAATTCAATCAAACCTTTCGCTTATCACTAAAACTATCTAAACTATGTATTTATTAAATTAATTTGCTCAGGTAATATCCAATTTCAGGTTTTATTATATGAACCCTGATAAAATTAAAAAACTTTACGGACTTTCCCTTTCTGATAATTTTTTCTTATTTACATTGACTTATATAAACGTATAAATATAGGTAACCCACCGCAAGTTATGTTTGGTGTTAATTTTTCTTCATAGGCCAATTTTTCACGGCTGAAAACAATGCGATACTAATTAATGTCTGTCCAAATGGAAGATGCCTTTGCAGCTGTTTTGTTGCAAGTGCGCTTGGAACATTGCCTAATGAAATAAGGTCCACTGGTCACCTGCCCAGAGAAGGTAGAGGCAACCATCGGCAGTGGGAAATTGTACAATTGTATAGATACGATGGCAGGCGTCTGGACAATTCCAGAGGACGACTATTAGGAATGCAAATATCCACTTATTAGCGCTTCAGGTGCATGGTTTTAATTGAGACAAAGTCCCAATTCTTAGCGCGATATGCATATTAACAACAAACCGCATAACTTCCTTGCAAGAAAGCGCTCGCTTTCATGGAAAGATTTAATTAAGCAATTTCCTTTGCGGGTTGGCATGGTAATCCTCTATGGGTTACACAATGCATCTCTGCTCCCACTGGGACTGGTTTGGGACTGAACCATAATGTTATCTCAATTATTTATGCATTGTGGTAGCGAAAATTAATTTCCACAAAAATAGAAAAGAAAACAAAGAGTCAAAGCGTTTCCCAGAGATTTCGCCTCTATTTTTACGATGCTCAAAAAATTTGCAAAATTGCTCGCGTGCTTCAAGTATAAAGAGGAATGATTGATTTTACACTATTGGCTCAAACATGAATCTTATTTTAATTTTATGTGTTTGCTAACTATGTAAAATGAATATTTTACACTCATCAAAAGTATTAAAGGAAAAATCCAAAAATTGTTCAACTTTTAGAACAATTATAACTTCGTGAAAAATAATTAAATTTTAATGATCCAAAGCATTTTTGGAAGCTTGTACATCTTCTAGTTTATGAATTATTTTTCTATCACAAAAATCAACTGATTGACCAGATTTATACCATACATATTACTCTCAGTGAAATGTGTGTCCTCACAATATATGTACATAGATATAACAAGATAGTGAATAAAGTTAGAGAGACAACTGTTACGAATCAACGCTGTTATATAACTAATTAGCGAAAAAAAATAATACTTATATACATACATACTTTTAAGGGGAAGTAAATAATCCTACTTATATTGTTTTAGAAATTTCAAAAGATATTTATTTCTAATGTAAAACTTTATTTCAATATAATTGAGCTTCCTCTCTCTAGCTCAAAAACAATTCAATTAATTTTTTCCTGGCCTTGTCACCAAATATGCCTACTACATTTTTTTAAAAACTCCTAGATACAATATTACTTGAATTTCTACAGTGAATTTACTTTAATTCTTTGTCTGATATTATCATAACTTCTTGACTATTTCCTTTGGATTTTAAAAAATAAAATTCTCATACGACACCACACTTTGTTCTTATTAAACAATTGTTTTCCATAAGGTTGTTTGACTAAGACTAATTTCATATGAAGTTAGCGAAAAATCCTGTATTTTTCAAAAAATAACAACGACATCTTTTTTAGTAGCACTACGCCACTAATTTAGCGACTAAAAAACAGAAAATTATACCACCAAAATCAATTTGATTCGTGACGGTTGTCTCTCTAACTTTTTTATGTACATCAGATATTGTATATGCATAGGAATTTTTCATTACATATGTATGTAGGAGCAGGATATGTAGTTCCGACACAAAAAAAATTTTGCCTTATCTTTATACCACAAATTCCTTATCTAATACCACAAATTCCGATGGTTAAGAAGAACTCAAATTTTACAAGTGCTAGTGTAATCAGCGGACGATTTTTAATGAAAAATAAATAAAAAGCTTCACTGTCCATTACCTACCTCAACGTAGTCAGGTCGGAAATGATATCTCAAAAATTTGTTGATTAATCTGCACGTGATAGATTATATCACCACCTACAGCGGTTTATTTCAACGCCAAATGGAACAAATTAATCGACTTCCTTATTTGCTAATGTATCTACTATCTAATATAGTAATGAACTTCGACCACATGCGGAAGGTCATGGATACAATTAATTATGTAGATGCCCGAAAAAGCACCTCATTTGCGGGAGGATCTTGTGAAACTTCCCAACTATAGAGTGATCTAGCCCGATCTGGTCCAGTGACTTTCCCACGTAGTCTGCAGAAGTGACAACGTGGTCTATCATTTAATATAATATGATAGTACTTTAATGATAAAGATATCAAAAAAAGGTCAATATTCTCTAGTTTCTGTAGTCCCGCAAGGAGTTGGGCTGTGCGAAGGCTGTCACCATCTGCTTCACTTCCGTCAAGACGGGCACAAAGCATCTACTTCTCCATCAGCGGAGACGTGACATGACAAAATGCGTGACGTCTGTTTTTAGTTGCCTCTATTGCGATGCAACAACTCCTCCTTGTGTGCTGCATTTGTCTGGACACGTTTTTTGTGCCGCATCATCATTCATCTCACCACTAACGAGCAGCAGTTTTTCACTTTTTCGTATTCTGATCACATCTCAGATGGTGCAGCAAAGCAGCAGCAGCAACTTTCGCTGTATTTTGTTGCTCAAAGATTCCGCTGCCCTTCTTTCGTGTGAGCGGCCCAGCAGCAGTGCGATGTTAACGACTTACATGACAACGAGCAGCAACTCTTTTGCTAGAAAGTACAAGGCGTTATGGATGAAGGGAGGGTGGGCGGGGGGATCCCAAGAGCGCAAAACTTTCCGCGGCCTCAACGCGCGCTAGCCAGAAATGTGGGAAAACTTTGTGGTGGCTGCAGCAGTAGCTGCAGCAGCAAAAGTAGCAGCAGCGCCCCTAAGGATGCATTTTTATATTCGGGTTGAAGGAGCGCCCCTGATTCCAAAAAGGCTCGAAATTTAATAAAAAAAAAAAAAAAAAATCGCCGGAGATTTACCAAATTGGCTGGCAGGTGTCTAGCGCAAAAATTTATTGCTCGCTTCCGCCAAACAATTTATTTTGGCACTCAAAAGCAATCAATTTTTGCGAATGAGGTCACTGGGCCACGTGCGGCTCGGCGGCTTCTCTGCAAATTCGCGATTTAAGCTCGTTGTTCGACAGGTTTGCCGGGCAGTGAAAATTGCTGCTAAACATCTTGCAACTTTCAGATTTGGCGGAAGATTTGGTTCGCAGCGGGCCGGTTACGTGAGAAAAGCCTATAAAAGAGAATTCATTCAACAGCTCTTTCACTTGTTGCAGGTTAACGAACACCTTTAATATTATACATATACATATATAGTACACCTTAGTGCAAAACATTCAGCGATCAACGACTCTTTAATCTAACGTCTTCTTAATATTGAAAACATGCATACCATAAAATTATAACAAATGCGTGGTTTTGTTAATCTGTCTTTACTCTCTAATTAACAAACAAATCAGAACATTTCATTTGTTCATTTATACCTAAGTTACAATTTAATAAAAGTACGCGAAATTAACTTAATATTTACTTTAGCAGACCTCGGAACAGAACGAATGCTCTTTATGTAACACAGGTGCGTCGACCCCCACCCCCACTTTCACGAATCAGATTCGAAACCCCGTGAGGATTAGTGTGCTAATAATGTGCTAATTATGTATTTAAGCAAAAAATGCTTCACTGCAAATTAAAGTGATTTTTTTTTTTAAATTTCAAAATGTGGGTGTAGCTCGACGGCGATTTTGTAGTCAAGCTTTATGTGCTTTTTATGTGCTTAACAAATATCAACTAAACACATTTCGGAATTCGTTTTTCACGAAGATATAAAAAAAAAAATTAGCTCGATTGGAGCACGAAAATCGTTCTTTTTCCCAATCGCTAGGTACATAAAAAGTACATCATTCCCCTGCTCTTTATTTGCGACACATAATAATTTCTTTATAAAAAAGAGCGATTTCGAGTCACTATTTAAATGTAGTCATGCGAACCCAGTCTTGAATAGAAACAAAAAAATTTTTTTTACTGATATGCTATTAACAAAGACCATAATAAATGGTACGAGAATTTACTAGTTAACTGCAAATCGTAGTTAAGCCAACTATCAAATTTAACTACTTTTCTGAGATAAGTCCTTTTTTATTAAATCTGAAAAATAGTTAAGAAACAGTAGGTGCAACTGTATTTATTTTAGTGTAATTTGTATAAAATTCCGAGAGGCTGTTGGTGAACGAGTCGTTCTTTGAATTTGGCCAATGGCATCGATTTTCTTCGAGAAGGTTTAAGCATTATGTATATAATTTCCAATATAGGGTTATGCTTATACAGATGGATTAATGTTGCTATAGATATGCAAATTTGGGTGTTCAAAGGTAAAGACCCGAAACACTTCGATGTTGGTGAAAGTTCGAGTTGAAGAAAAAGAACTTCGTGAATTGGCCAGCACAGTCACCAGATTTAAAGCCAATAGAAAATTTGTGGGGCATTATAAAGGCAACTAGAAGGCCACGAGCACAAAAATCTAGTTGCGTTTAGAAAAAATATTTTCTTTTAATACCTACCTACCCAAGATTATTTCAAGATACTGTAATATTAAATTCTTGAAATTGCAATCTAGTAGTTAGGTTTGATTTCAGTGAAGTTTGATGAATTTTTTAGTAGCGTACTTAAGTATTATTTCATATTTGAACAAGAGTTTTAAGAAACTACAAAATCCAGTTGGATTTTTGGCAATATCGTTAATAGTTAGTCAATTTACTACAGAATGTTGAAGTGTTAACACGAACATATATGTATGTATATCTTTCATTGTGTGGTGTGACCAGGGTGTTAGTTTATACATACATTATATAGTAGTAATAAATTTTAAGACGCTATACCTTTGGCGGTGCGTGCTTCATTGCAGGCGGTGCTGAATTTTAAAAATCTAATAACATTGGAAATTAATAGTTTTTGTTTCATAGAAAAAGGAAAAGTCAGTTTAGTAAAACTTGGTGTAATTAGAGAGAAGTTCTAAATTTCATTAAATTAAAGTTTAATAAAATAAAAATAATTAGAAACAAATTAAATAACTTAAATTATATCAAACCAAATTAATCAATAAAAGATAAAAGTTTACGTTGAGACTTATCCCTACATACCTAATGTTTTTTGTTTATATATGTATACAATATTTCAAATGAGTATCGAATTTAAAAGTGATTATAAATTTATAGCGTAATATGTATACATATGTAGTTATGAAATGTACTTTATTTGTTAACTAAATGTTATTATATTTATAATAAAAAAGTATCTTTGAATTTACAAAACAATATAAAATGTGGAACTCGTTTAAATGACAATACATACTTTTAATTCAGAGGACGCCTGATTTCCTTTCGAATGATATCAGCAAAATTTATTTATCATTATTCTACCCAATTATTTATATGAAATCAAAAAACTTATTTTTCGTAAAGCTTTAACGTAATACTTATCAATATTTTGAATGTAAGTTTCCAATATTACTTCCGCAACGTCCAGAGTTATATTTAGAAAAAAAAAGTTATATTTTTGTCAGATCAAATCATAGCAGGGTTAACCTATCCACAAATGACCGTTACGACGTCCTTCAACTTAGCACTACCACTTTATAAAACCACAATTCTAGTTGGTGGATTAATTGTCGTAAATTTGTCGAAAATTTGTCGTGCAAAAAAAAATTTTGTCGCGCTTCAATTTTTAAAAATAACCCCTGGTAGTGCTAACTTGACATTCAAGTTAGCACTACCACCAACTATTATTTATTAAATCACAATTCTAGTTGGTGGATTAATTGTCGTAAATATGTTGTAAATTTGTCGTGCAAAAAAAAATTTTGTCGCGCTTCAATTTTTAAAAATAACCCCTGGTAGTGCTAACTTGACATTCAAGTTAGCACTACCACCAACTATTATTTATTAAATCACAATTCTAGTTGGTGGATTAATTGTCGTAAATATGTCGTAAATTTGTCGTGCAAGAAAAAATTTTGTCGCTCTTCAATTTTTAAAAATAACCCCTGGTATTGCTAACTTGATATTCAAGTTAGCGCTATCACCAACTATTCTTTATAAAATCACAATTCTAGTTGGTGGATTAATTGTCGTAAATATGTTGTAAATTTGTCGTGCAAAAAAAAATTTTGTCGCGGTTCATTTTGCACGAGCACGGAGCGTATAAAAAAAAAAAGTAAATTTAAAAAATCAAAAAACCCGACTGTGTAAAAAATGAACTTTAAATAAAAACTGAAAAGAAAAAAAACAAGTCCAGTAGCCTAGAATTCTGTTAATTGAATAACTACACCATTGAGTAGTTTCATGATCGATACACACATAAAACAAATAATAAATTCTAATGCGGAACATAGCGACTTTAACAGTCGGGACCCATTTAATATTCTAGACCGGATCAAAATTTCCCAATAATGGGTCCCGACTGTTAAAGTCCCTATGTTCCGCATTAGAATTTATTATATGTTTTATGTGTGTATCGATCATGAAACTACTCAATGGTGTAGTTATTCAATTAACAGAATTCTAGGCTACTGGACTTGTTTTTTTTCTTTTCAGTTTTTATTTAAAGTTCATTTTTTACACAGTCGGGTTTTTTGATTTTTTATATTTACTTTTTTTTTTATACGCTTCGTGCTCGTGCAAAATGAACCGCGACAAATTTTTTTTTGCACGACAAATTTACAACATATTTACGACAATTAATCCACCAACTAGAATTGTGATTTTATAAAGAATAGTTGGTGATAGCGCTAACTCGAATATCAAGTTAGCAATACCAGGGGTTATTTTTGACAAATGAACCGCGACAAAATTTTTTCTTTCACGACAAATTTACGACATATTTACGACAATTAATCCACCAACTAGAATTGTGATTTTATAAATAATAGTTGAATAACTTGAATATCCAGTTAGCACTACCAGGGGTTATTTTTAAAAATTGAAGAGCGACAAAATTTTTTCTTGCACGACAAATTTACGACATATTTACGACAATTAATCCACCAACTAGAATTGTGATTTAATAAATAATAGTTGGTGGTAGTGCTAACTTGAATGTCAAGTTAGCACTACCAGGGGTTATTTTTAAAAATTGAAGCGCGACAAAATTTTTTTTTGCACGACAAATTTACGACAATTAATCCACCAACTAGAATTGTGATTTTATAAAGTGGTAGTGCTAAGTTGAAGGACGTACCGTTACGGTAAACCAAGGAGGTGTGTTTTAACCCTTTCACTACGAGCGTCTTCTCCGCAGTGATACTTCCGTTGTGCGAAACGAACGCGCCAACACATCGCCGTGTACGGTCATCACGAACCGGATTGAAGAATATTGTCGCTAATGGCGATTTATGGAAAACGACTATAGTCTCCGGTCATAGCGAATGAGTTAAATAAATTTAATCGAATTGGATCTGTTCTCATTTCTTAATCGACAACTTTTTTGTTTTTAGCCGATCTCATGATCAACAAAAATCAAATTGCATATGTATATATATGTATGTACATATTTTAAGGATTTTAGGGTTGTATGTATGAGACTGAACATGCCAATCCAAAATATCAATCTTTTGTTCCTCTAGCCAAGACTTCTCTAAGTGTGCTTGCGATCGTTTTCTTACATAAATTTCCATGTGATTGGTAGGGTTCTATGCGAAAGTAGGTTTTTTAAAGAAAACAACTCATATTATTATTAATGTGCTATTTATGTGAACACTAAAATTTCTTAAATTTCAGGTAAAATTTCTATAAATAGTTTAGGTTTCGTGAAAATTTTAAAATCCATAATGTAAAGAAACCGTAGACTACTTAAAATTGTGAAAAATAAATAATCTGCCGAGATAAAAAATGAAATAAATGTCTTACGTTTCAAAGAAATAAATTACAAAATTGTTTTCCTCATATAAGCAACCAGACTGTGCTATTTATATGCACACGATTGTATACTTATATATGTATATTTAATAGTTCATGGAACTCTTAATTCAAATTGTAAAAAATTTTCCAAGTACAACAAGAAATTACAATAACTAAATCATTTTGGCACAAATACAAAATCTTTCATCCAAATAGGTGTACATTACTTAATAATTTTTTTTATACAGTAGGTACATGTCAGTTTTGAAGGCTTGCACTTTTACAGCCGTTCATGCTTATCAGTTGCGGTTTTTTTATCGTTCTCTTTCACATAACTTCTTTATTTTCTAGCAAAATCTGCAAGTAAAGTTTTCAAACGGTGCCATGGTTGAACAAAGATAACGGAATACGACATAAGTGCCATTTCTTTATCTTGGATATTCTTTAGTTAGGCCTTGCTTAATTCTCACTAAGAACTTTTTTCGTTTCGATTCGATCAAACATTTACACTTCAGCACGGTTCAATGTGATTTTTCAGTATAGTTACATTAAGGAAACATTTTTATTATGGCCGATTGAACGCGATTGGCTCGTCACAGTCCTACAACCTGAGCGGATCCAAAAGTTTAAATATGTTCGTTAAAAACAAAGCCAGAACATTTTACTGGACTAAGACCAAAGCGAAACTGAACCGAAACTGTTACACAAGTGTGAATCGGGCCTAATTATTTTTGTTACTGTTTATAAAATCATAAAGGCTTCTACCACCACATGTTTGCTGTACAACTTTGTATTAAGTTCCGTAGATAAATCAAAATGAGGAACTTTAGATTTTACATGCGTGAATTCTGTGAGTAGAAAAAAAAACTAATTTTCATTAATTAGCAAAAATATCATTTATAATACAGTCGCGGAATAAAGGTTCCGTGCCAAAATGTTTTAAGAAAGTTATAGATCATTCCGCATAAAAGAGGAAAGGGTCATAAATATTTAATCAACTCTTATTACCTCTATTTCAACAACAACCTGCAGTTAAAGGTCCATACATAACTTATCCATAAAAAAGATACGAGGAATAACCTTTCCATGGGAATTATGACTCCATATTTATTCAGTTGATACCATTTTCGTCCATTAAGACGACTGGAGCGTTATATTTCTAGTATGTACTTAAAAATATTTTATCTGTGAAGAAATATACTTCAAAGAAAAGAAAAACTTACTTATTCTTTTATATTTCTTTTAAGTGTGCATACCCCAAGAGTAACATAAAAACATATAAAATTTTTTTTATAATCTAAGAATACGGTAATCTTTTATGAAATGTATTCCACCAGTAACAATTGCAAAAAGTGGGGTAGTTACGTTTTTTTGTTTCACTTATCATGCATATAATACTAATAGTACTCAAATTGCCTTGAAAATAATAGACTTTTCGAGTAATACTGCGTAACTAGAGGGTTTAATGTTAAAATAACTTTAATTTTAGTGTTTAGTCCATATTATTCTAAACATTGTCCAAATAAGAAAAATGATGATTTTCAATAAATATTTTCACTGATTTCGCACTCTTCCCCACAGTCACAACTTAAAAATTTTATATTTTCATTTCAAAATGTGTAGTTATCATTTATTTACATTTTCCTTTAAAGTTATATAATGAGCAAAGACAGAAGGATGAGAGGTCAACTAGTGCTCAAAGAGGACAACAAAATAAAACTCGAACTATTCTTTAAAACAATGTCACAATGGAATGACCTTAATATTAAAACTAAATAAGTATTTCGCCCCATTATCTTATTAGTTAACATAAAAAAAATTGTTTTTGTCAGCAACTACATATTAGACTGCTGAAAAACGCGATATTCTCGAATAAAATAATAATAATAATAACCATCTGGGACCTACTTACAATTTTTATTTTTTATTCAATATTATATATTTTTCTGAGTGTGTTTAGAAATTAGGGTAATCAAATAAATGACCGTAACTTTGTTACCAGTGTAAATAACTGTGTTATACATATACGAATGTATGTATCATGTATGTATGTATCATCTCAATTTACTTCCAACCGTTAATTTTTACCTGCTCAATGAGCGTGAAAATATTTCGAAAATGACTTTTTTCCGCACAACAACTGAATTTCTTAAATATCAATAGAAATTACTTAAGATTGGCCTCTTAAGGTGCAACGATCGATTTTTTCATATTAACTTATGTAAACTTGTTAAAATTGGAAAAATTGTGTCTAAAATAAGCTCTGAATTCAGATCATTTCGGGTCAATCTGGCAGCCCCCAGACTGCTCGGAATGTTCACCTCGAAAAGATTTTTTAATCCCTCTGCAAACGCTGCGGTGACACCGATCTGATCGCCGTCAAAAATGCAAAGCGAAATTTCAGCGTTCCTCCACCACAACGACGACTAAATCCGCGTATTTACACCTGTTGAGCGACACACACGATCACCTGCAAGTGTAGTAGTGATAAACTTACCTGTGCACACAGCAGAACGAGGGTTAGTGTTGCCACAGTTGTTGCTGTGGGGCAGCGTTTGGGTAATCCCTTCGCGCAGGTCATGGCTATCCTTTGACGTCAGTGGTGGCGTATATCCCAGGATGATATGTGCGAACAGGGGGTGAGGAGGGGGCAGGACTAAACAGTCATTGGGGTAGTCCTCCCCGAGTTGCAAGTTTTGATGATTAAACGACGACCGTGTGGCACACAGAGAGACGCAGTGAGAGTGTTGCACAGCACGCGTGCAGGAATGTGCGCTTTTGGATTTATATTATTATTATTACTTTTTTCTTTTTTTTGTACTTTTGATAGTCGAAGTGCTGCGCGGTATTTGACTTCTTTGCGCGGAACACCGAAAGAAAGGTGTCTTAATAATTCTCAAGGTGTACGTCTGTGAAGCACACAATTGTGCGTTTGTTATTGCTACTTGGGGGAAGCTTAAAACAAGGGCCCAAACAGGCGGCTAGCTGCTTGCGGTGGCGCTGAGACGACGCTTAAATTTAAAAACTCCTTTATGAATTAAAAAATTTGTTGTCTGATTCGGAAGCAGCTCAAGGGCAGCAGGCGATCTAGGACTAGGGCCACGTCGTACTTCCAGGGGCATTTTGCATTGCACTGGTCCGGGGGGGCACTATCAAAAGCACTGCTTAACACACACACACAGCCGCCTCCAAACAGGTTGGCACACTTTAATTGTAAAGTGGCATTTATTGCGAAACAATTTTTTATTTTTTACCATCCTCGGGACACTTTATTTTGGCCCGCTCTGGCCCACTTCTTTTAACACTAACAGAGGACACTCAGAGCTCATCCGAGGACGAGCTTAATGAAAAAAAAAACCAAACCTCATCACCACACCACCCACACACTACTGGGAAAATTCGTAAACAACTTTCCCTCGAATAAGGAAATCGGATTTCGGAACAGGAAGACCCGCGGCCCGCGATTCGATTTGCCACGATCTTTTCGAATTACTCCCACACCGCGCTTGAGACGTTTCTACGGTATAAAATAATAAAACAACGGTACGGTTGCGGCTCGAACCTCGAACGCAACCCAAAATTTTAAAAGCGCCCGCACCGAACAGAAACCCTTTGTCCCGTTTTTCGCCTTTTTCAATGAGCAAACAAAAAATAAAAAATTTTTATATTTTCGACAGTAAGCAGAACGGCAGAACGACCACCGCTCGCGCGAACAGTCCTCACTCGAATGAATGAACCCGCCGAAGTCTGGCAGCGCTGAGAGGCGGCCACTCGCAGATGCCGCGGCTGTCTTTGGTCGTGTGCGTGAGCACGAGAAGAAAATCCCGTCGACGGACCAAACGACGAATCGAATACGTCGCGGGGTGCGTGCGGGATGCGACGGGCCAAATAGCAACGCAAAGTTTACGTTTTTATTGCGTTGGTGTGCCGTTGCCGTGGTCTCGTTGAACCGCTCCTCGGCTACTTAGCGCCACGCACGGCGCAGGTGTGTGTGGTAAGAAGCTCTTCGCCGCCGCACAATTAAGGTTGGGATTTCGCTCACCATCAGCGACATCTGATTGTCATGCGGCAAAAATATGAAATGTAAACGCAATTCTTTTCTTGTGCACACAAATCGGCCTAATAATTGATACTTATATAAAAATAATTTTATTTTTATTTCTCTCATTCTCAATCCCCAAATACTTAATGAAAATAAATGATATAAAAGAAACATTTTAGTACTAAAATGGAACGCCTGTAAATATACCATTTAAGTCACAATGTTTAATTTACGACGAATATCAAATTCTCCAACCTCTGCCCCTCAACTTTCGGATAAAGCCCTTATTAAAAAATTGTGATATCCAAACTGTTTTGTAGTTACATATTTTTATACTGGAAGAAAAACTATTTAATTTTGATTATTTCCGGAACCTAATACTAATCTAGTGAATTTGAAACAGAATGTTTTAGGTAAAACGGAGTACAAAAAACTGGCTTTAATAGAATAATTTGTTAAAATTAATTTAAAATAGAATGTATATGTATTTGAAATATAATATCTATGGGCAGTTGCAATTTATAATTTAAGTCTTGTGGGAGTACGAGACATAAATATCACTAGGCATAATACATAGGCAAAGTTATCACTGAAGAAAATAACAAGAAACCAGGGACTGAAAATAATCATTATTTCTGAAATCTAAAAAAAAAATAATCACTTTTTATGAGACTAATGCCCAATTTCACAGTGCGAGCTTAAGTTTCCACTCAGCTAAGCGCGAGGCGAAACTTAAGTGGCGGCTTAAGTATTTTCGGTTTCACAGTCCTTTTTTATTTCAAGCTTAGCTGAGTGAGAGTTTAGGCACTTTGCTCTATTATGTAGCACACTGTGTTTGCTTCAGCAGTTGTCAGAAATATTATTCTGAGAAATTACTGCCAAAAAAACAAGTTTTGTTTAACGAACTTCAGGGAAAATTGTTTTAAAGGTAAAAAAATGAATAATAATAATATAAACGGAAACAGAAGGAGTCCTAATTTTACACAAGCGGAAATCACAATTTTTATGAACTTGGTTGTGAAGTACAAATCAAAATATGTATATCTCTTAAGCGAGACTTAAGTGGCCGATTTTGGCGACTTAAGTATAGTAACCACTTAAGCCGTAATTTACATTTAAACTCCCACTGTGAAACCGAAAAATGGTTAAGCGGGAGCTTAAGTGACGATCAGAACTTAAGCTCGCACTGTGAAATTGGGCATTAGCGTTATCCAGACTTAAAACTCTTCAGGGACGAGGTTTTTAAAGATAGAAAAAATGGTTAAATGTTGTATTTGATTCCTCTTTTACTTATTTTTTATCCATACCAACTCAGTAAAAGCGTAAAAGTAAGACAGATTTTAAAAAAATAATTAGTATAAAAAAGGCAACTGTGTTCAAACATATATTTGGCAGTGAAGTTATTATTATTATAAATTTATTCAAAAGGAAGGTAGTAAAGTGCTATTGGTAAAAAAATAAAAAATCTCATTTTACAATATAATTGTTATTTTTATATTTGTGGTGTAAAAAAATCAAGTATCAAGAGTTTTTTGATATGCATGAAACTTATGATACCCAAAATGACGAGTGCTATACGATGACGTGGTCACTTTCAAATTTTATACGCTTATTAATATAAGTCAAAGTTAATAATTAATTATTATACATTTTAATTTTTCCCAATCAAAAATACTAGTAGTTAAAATTAATTGAAAAAGTTTTCGGTCATTAAAGACATTCCCTCAAGTCATTCAAAACTGTTTATGAAAAGACTTTTATTTTTTAAATCAAAAAAAGAGTTTTATTTTTTTCTGTCCTGAATAAAAGTCTTGGTTTAACTGAAGAATAGTCCCTTTTTTCCGAATATGCATAAAAAAGTCCTATGGATGCCTGTACGGGTATGTTCTATGAAAACTTCCATCAAATCTTGCCAGTAGTAGAAAGAGGCATCAGAGTAGACGAAGTCAATTCATCTTTGAAGAGATCATACTAACGCACAAATAAGTGCTTTTCACACGGCGAATTGTACGTTGTTATTGCGTTTAGCATCAAAACATAATATATTCTTTCTAGTCCTGAAGAAATCATTCATGTAGTATATATATCAGTAGTGTAATTGTATAATATAAAAAATATGAATTATTTAAGTTTTTTTTTTTTTTTTTGTTTTTTTTCGAAGGAGGAGGAAAAATGCATTATGCACCGTCAGGGGAGGAGGATTTCCTCACCCTGGTGTGTGGGACTCTCACCCACTAAAAAACCTCCTCCTTCCTGCAACACGTTCAAAAGAACCCGCAATTATGTTCGTCTTCCTGATAAAAGGAAAAAAAGTTAATCCTAGATTTAATCGAAAAATTTTGAACCATCTTACTTCGTACTCTGAAGAGTCTACATATGCTGCAGGAGTGGTCGCTTGTAGAGAGGAAGATCTACCAGGCTATATATTATTACGGGTTGGTGAGGAGAAACATTTAATTTCGAACACAAAATCCTGAAAGCAAAATACATAAAAGGAAAATCTTTAAGCACATAATGCCGAAAAACCTAAATCCCGAAAAAGGAAATACCGAAAATTATCGAAAAAGCCGAAAATACTTCAAAGTTGTTGTTACTCAATCCGCGCGCGCGGATTGAGTAACAACTTTGAAGTTTTTTCGGCTTTTTCGACAATTATTGAATCAGGCTTGATTCAGTTTAAATTTAAGTCCTGAGTATATCATCTCAGATTTCGAAAAAGCTAGCATTGCAGCATTTAGTACATCTTACTTTCCCAACGTAAAATCTCGCGGTTGTCTGTTTCATTTTGGACAAATAATTTGGCGGAAAATTCAGTCAGAAGGATTTGCTTCTAAATATGGTAACAAAACGAAGGTATTATATACTACAAATTTACATGTAAGCATACTCATTATTCATTTTAAAGAATTTAGCTGAAAAGTTTAGCTTTTTTACATCCAAACGAAATTGAAGAGTATTATTTAGATTTAAAGAGGAGAACGTTCCAAAATTAATTTCCTTAAAAGCATTGCAATAAATATATTTTTGTCATAAAATGAAAGCTACCTATTTTATTTGAATTTTTTTTCAGGAATTTGTTTTTCGGCGTTTTGTATTTTCTGTATTTAATTTTTTTTGTGTTCGGGATATAATGTTTTGGCCGCTTTCGGTATTTTATATTCCCAGATTTTGTAGCGATCCCTATTATTACAAACATATTTTCAAATTTAATCATAAAAATCATTAAAATACCTGGATCGTTTCGCCGCCCTGCTGCACGTCGCCAAAATCTTCGTCTTCACTTTCCTGTAATAATCAAAATAAGTATAACATTTCAAATATGATTAACATTTTTTTACCTCTTCCAACAGAGTTTCACCTCTGTACGGGTTGTAAAGCCTACCCGCGGCGCGGAAAAACTCCACAAGGGGATGCAAATCATGCTTTCGACAAAACTGAAGAAACATGAATTTGGCCAGGTAGCCCACAAAGAACTCTTTTTTGCGATGATACTCGGGCAATTTGCATTTAGCGTGTCGCCACAAGCCTTCGATAGTGTTACTATGGGCACCCGTAGCAGGATCCTTTAAGATGCTTTAAGATCGTTTCATCAATCCCTTCATACGCTCGCCAGCAATCACTAAATATAGTCCTGCCAGGCGAAATCCACTTTTCAAAAAGCGGAATCAGGATTGATGCGTCACGACGCTCTACGGGTACTAGAAACAAAACATATCGCCGGATTCGCGGCAGACTCCACCAAATACCTATTGCCCTTCCACAAAGTATCCTCGGTGGTTCTTCCTGTGGCCAAATTTGGATTCATCAATTCCCACAGTCATGTTTGGACCTCCTAAATACGAAATATAAATTAATTAGCAATCAAACAATTATATAATTATACCTATGGGTTGTTCGCGGCTCATACAGACTTGGATGACGAGTTCAGGGCAAAACAAGCTCCAATCCACAGCAGTCTTGACGGACATCCTCGTGCTTGATACAATGTGCTGGAGCTCTATGTTGCGGCAGCACATGAGGCAGAAGTTAACAATCTTAAACATACAGCAAATAAATATCGTTCCTACGATTAACGAAAGAAGAATATTACCTGACGAAAACTCAGTTGTGATTTGTCGAAGAACGTATTTCTCCGCAGGCTGCACGTGGCTCCACATACTTGAGCCTTTTTTCTGTTCTTCGACACCTTGTTGTAACACCTCCACTGAAGTCCATCGATGCTTTTGCCACATTTCGCTAACTTTATTGTGATGCCGCAGCCAACACATGTCAGATGTCCTTCAGAAGCTAATGCTCCCCACTCCTGCAATTTTGGAACAAGTCCGAACTCCTCTCTGTCGAGTTCAAAAATGTCGAACACATTGATATGTTGCGAAGCCTTTAATATAAATTTTAATTAATTCTCAGTTCTAAATTTTCGCGCGTAGACAAGCACGCATTTGTGTTTGTTTGGTTATAAAGAAATGTTTTCGCGCGCAGACAAGCGATGGTGGCTTTAGTTAATAGACATTTTGTAAAGGCGAAATATGAAGTTATACAAGTTATATACATATTTACAGGTCTGCCGTTAAATATGTTGAAATTAGGGGACGAAATCTATCGAAATTACCTTGTTATTCTTGTATTAAAACTAATCAAGTATCGTTAAAAGACAATGGCTGATCAAAGTAATTGTTTGCAAAATACAATTAATTTCCTTTTAACAATATCTTACCGCAAAATTCACTACTACTTTATGAAAATCAATATCAAATTTATTCATCACAATTAGGGAATCACACTATAAAAACAATCATAATATTGTACTTAATTGTTTAATGCCAATTCTAAGTTATCTTATCCTGTCGTATCATGAACTGTTCTATGTATATATGTATGTATACAAGATAAAATCTGTCACGTTGATGCGTTCTTTCTCTCGTAGTTTTAATAAATGTTACAGTGCTTTTATGTTTTCTCAATGTTAACACAAATAAAATGTTGTATTTTGCAGCAAAGTTGCGCTTTAAATTCAACTTTTTAAAATAAAATACTCAGTAAAACTGATGAAATTTTATACATATGTATGTTATGTACAATTGGCTAATTTATTTATAAAAAATTCCTGATATTTTTCCAATAAACTAAAAAAAACCTTTCGATCAGAGATCAGAGGAAACTTTGAAGTATTTGGAAAGTATGTAGTTAATTTCATGTAGAATAAAATATTATCCATGCTGACATAGTAGGTACATATGTAAAACGTTTTTGGTTTTATTCGTTAAACATAAACAAGTGAGTAGTTCCAGTTAGAATAATTTTAATTTCTAAAAAACTAAACGTACACATAATATGGCCGATATTTAACTTAGAAACATGAACGCTGGTCATTTGCTGATCCCGTCATTTATGTAAATAAACGCAATCAAAAAATGTTTGTTCTTTGTTTAAGCCGCTAAACTGTGGAATGCCCTTCCCTTGAGGTGCAAGATTACAAATATCAAGGGACAATTTAAACAAACTTGGAGAGAGCTATGCATCAGTAACTAAATTATTATAATAATTTATCTTTTTCACTCAATAATTCAGGTGCCTAAATACTTTGTTTCTTTTATTCACTATTGTTATTTTTTTTACATGAAAACTTCCTTCTTTCTTTGTTTTTCCCGTTTTATATTTAATTACATACCTACATGTATGTATTTTTGTAATTTGAAGTCTTTAGTTCTTGGTTTGTTTTTCTTTTTTCATTTTGTCTAGTTTTCATTCTTGTTCTTCTGTTTACAATTAATATTTACCATTTAAACCGATAAATTACAAAATTTGCACGAAAGCTAATCTAAATCTAAATCTAAACTCAGGACTCACCTAAAATTTGGACTCAGGGGGCCTATTCCAGAACTCGACTCGATCGAATTGTCCATCGAGAAGCGCAAATCGGTATTCCGTAACTCGATATCGAGCTTATTTCAGTGACACTCGATCGACGATTTCGTCGACAACTAAATGGCAGTCGAGTGTGCTTTGTGCGGTGGTGCTGTGAGTGTTTTTCGAACAATATTTAAGTATTTAATCCTTAAAAGTGTAGCGTTTGCATTGTGGAACAATTTAATTACACTAGTTTACAATAATTTTGCCCCTAAACAAGTGATATATGGTTTCTTTAGGATTTTTTCTGTAGATTAAAAATTCATAAACGAAAATATCTTATGATATCTTGCTTCATACAGTTGGTAGTGAATGAAAATCACAATTAGCGCACGTTCATGAAAAACTACTTCCCCGTTTAGTAAGAGATGGAATTTTTGTATTTCATACCATAAATCTAGCAAAGGATTTAGAATTTCATTTGAGCCATATTATGAGCACTTTTCACGTTGCATTATTTTTAATTCAATTCAATTCAATTATTATCAATTCAATATACTGAAAAAACGATTTGTTTTAGTTTTCATCCTATTTTTATCAAAAAAAGTGTCAATTTGGTCAGTGAAGTTTGCTGCACTTCATCTTTGAAGCAAATTTTCAATGTTTCATAGGGCCACACTTTTGGTTGCTCTCGATCGAGCTACATAATACGAAAATGAAATCGAGTCGACAAACCAACTCGACTCGAGTTCGCAATCGAGTCGAGTTCTGGAATAGGCCCCCAGGTTCATTTCAAGGGTGTCGACAAATTACAAGTAGAGATTCAAAAATGTAGGTAGCGAATTCTGTTTCTGTAACTTGGAAATTGAGACGTTTTCTACGACGATTCTCTATTTGACGTCACTTTTACGTCATTCTCAATCGCAGTGTTTCTGTATGAAACTCGTATGACGTTTCTCTATTTCACCACACTACTCGGCCGATTTATCAGATTTCACCACCCAGAGGTCTCAACTAGAAGTGTTTCTGTAGCGCACCCTAGTTGAGATTTGGCTGTCAACCAGTGGGGAATTTTCTCAACGTCATTCTTGTGTTAGAGTTTGGCGTGAAAAGATTAAAAAGTGAGTGAAGTATGGAGAACAAGGAAAATAAAGCACCGGAGACTAAAGAAAATGAGATACCAGTAAGTTTTAATTTATTATACTAAATATATTTTGCATGTACAATATATAAAAAAATAAATTTTTTCTTTTACAGAAAAAATTGACGGGCGGAGTTTCGAAGATGCAAAAAAGACGTTTATTAGAGTTAATGAAAGCAAATAGAACTGTGGGCAGAGGGCAATATGCTAGCAAAAGCAGCAGTATTCAGCACGAATTATGCTGGAAGAACGTCGTCCTTGAGCTTAAATGCCTTGAGCGGTAGTAAAAAAACCGCTGATCAGTGGAAAAGAGTAAGTTATAAAATGCTTACATTAACTACATATTTCTAAATTTATTTTAGTGCTGGATCGACTGGAAGGCGGCCGTCAAAAAGCATTACGGCCAGTTAAAGGCCTTCAACAATAGGACGGGCAATCGTCCATCAAGCGAAGGCCCCAAGCCTCTTGATGAGATGGAGACAGAGGTCCTCGAATTTTTTTCAGAGGATTATGTGGAGGGAGACGGCGTTACTCCGGAGGGGGTATTAATGTGGAGGAACTTGTGGCATACATGTGTATATTACGTAACTAATATTTTATAATTACAGCAGGCTCCAAAATGCAACGCACGTCCCTCGGAGGTTCACGTCGCTGTCGCAGGGCCGTCAAAAAGCCCTGTCACTATTGCGTCGGACAGCGAGTTAGCTGTTGCAGGGCCGTCTCGCGGATACGCCGTCCCAGGAGCCCCAGAAGTCCCTGAAGGACCATCCAGTAGGAGCAAAAGGGCAAGGGCTATGGAAATGCCAATGGGTAGTGCCTTCGCAGAAGCAAAGGAGTACGTGCAGCAGGAAAACGCCGTATTATTTAATGAATAAAAAAAAATCAATGAAAATTTAATTGTCATCATGAAGGAGCTTAAAGAAATTAAAGAAAAATTAAATTAGAAAATATTGCTAAACTTTAATTATTTATTGAAAATATTATCGACCTTAATTTACCACACAGAATTATTAAGCACTAAAGTAATTCCTGATGATTTTTTCTTGAATATCCCTTCCACGTGACAAGTATGAACCTTGAATTTGAGTCTCTCCACTTTCGCTTGGTGTAATGTTGTCATCATCCATAGGTAATGGTAAATTATACTTTCTTCGAATATTGTGAAGTGTGCAGCATGCATTTATAATAGCCCCAGCGAATGCAGGGTTAACCAATAAACCACAATTACAAGAAAGGCAAGCAAAATCTTTTTTCAGAACACCATTTAGTCTTTCTACACAATTTCTAGCTGCAATATGAGCATTGTTATACATCTGTTGACTCACACTTGCAGGATTACTAATTGGCGTCATTAGCCACGGTTCTAGTGGATAACCAGAATCGCCAAGCAACCACATTTCCATATCATTATTATTTTCATATTCCTGTTCTAAATATGCTTTCGCTTTGCTTACGCTCCATATGAAAGCATCATGACTGCTACCACCATATCTTGCTAAGCAGTTGAATATTTCAAGATCCATGTCACAAATCAGTTGAACACTTTTAGAATGAAATCCTTTGCGATTTATGTAGCAATGTTCAACATCCAATGATGGCTTTTTTATTTTGTCATGGGTGCAGTCCAATGCTCTTATTATTCCTGGAAATCCGGTTGCTTCGTAAAATTTGGAAAATGAGTTCTCTCTTTCAATAAATTCATTATTTATCTGCAAAATTTACCTTAGTTTCACACGATTTTGTTGTTCGTGCGTGGTTGGAAAATTTATATATTTTTTCATCAGCTTGTCCTGAATAATGTACGTAATTTCATGAAGTATCCGGCACATCATTGTTTTACTGATTGGGCAAATAAAATCTTGCCCACAATCTCTCAGAAAAGAGCCATACATTTTTGGGAATGTATGTTTTCCGAATTCCATTTTTCATGTGAGGACTTAATTCATTTAACAAATCCATTGCTCCTTCTTTACTAAATCGGAAAAGTTCTCGAAATCTTGCTTCGGGAATGCTAAAAGGATTTGTTGCATCCCTTAGCGCGCGTCTTTGAACTCTTAACATATTTCTTCGATCGAAAACATTACCAATGTACAATAACAATATACTTGCATTCATTTTCTATTATTATTTTCTAAAATAATGTGATATTTACAATCGCAAGACTTGTTTTATTAACAAAACCGTAACAGCCGACATTGAATTGACAACCTTTGACACTTCAAATGACAATTTCACTTCTCGATTCCTGTTCCAAATACGCACGTTTCTCTCCACCACATTCAATTCACCACGCCATTCTCTAACGCTTCATACAGAAACAAGAAAGCTCAACCGGTTGAGTAAAGAGTGGTGAATACCTCTGACGTCATCCAATTGAGAATCTTCTCAACTGGAATTACAGAAACGAGCTGCAGAAACGAAAACTTTCACGAACATAGAGCTGGACTTGCAGAAATAATTTAGCTCAGTGTAATTTCTATATATTGTTTTTCGTAACATAAAGTTGTGTAATAAGACTTGTATACTTTTTAATTGATATGTACCAACCAAAACCAACAAAATAGCGAAGGGATGAATCCTCAACTAAAGCTTCTTCTTCGATAATTGCAAATTCTAGTTATTATCAGAACAATTTCCCTCCTGACTCCTGACGTTTAAGTTCTGATTCCCATTCGGGGTTCTCCCGTTTTTTCCTAGGAATTTGATTTGCATTAAGAATGCCGATGCCCGACGGCGACAGCCAAAGACACTTTTAATGTTAGAAGCGGGCCATCTTTATACATATTTATTTTTCTATGGCTCTATATACTATGTGCATGTAATAAATATTTGCGAGGAGTATTTTTTTTATTCTACAGCCTCTAAAATAAATTTTGGCATAATTCATTTTTCGAAATAGCAATCTCGACAGTACTGTCTGTACAGTAATTTGACAGTTGGTAATTAAAAATGGCGAAAAGTGATTTGAAGTGGTAAGTTAATGCAACAGTTCATTGCATTTTTTATTTTATTATTACAGCTTAATAAATTAACTTTATTTTCAGACCAAAATGGAAGATGAATTAACACGGGAGCAAGTTTTCATATTGCCTAATAGATTTGTATATGAAGCTAATCTTTGCTTTTGGGACATTCATACAAATCCTTATAAATGAGCAGATTTATGTAAAAGCCAAAGCTTGGTCAAATATAGCATTCAAAATGAAAATGGATGCAAATTTGATTAAAAAAAAAGTGAAGAATCTTCGTGGGACATTTGTTGGCGAAAAAATAAAAATAAAAACAACCAAATCTGGCCAAAGTGCGAAGGATATACAGTGACTCAACTTTTTGATCGCATAATGTGAGTTTCAAATTAAAAGTCTTTTAAACACCTGTTAAGCAAATTTGAGGAAGAAGGTGAGAATTGATAAATACAAATAAAAGCCTTTTCTTTGCAAGTAAAAAAAAATTTATTCCTTCCATTGAAGCTAACACACTTATTTTCCTGAAAATATAAAAAAAGGGATTCGATCAATTAGTTGACTCTATGTATCGAAAATTTTTTTTTACCGTTTTAATATTTCGTATGCCCTCCTTTGTCTTTTATCACGGCTTCAATTCTTCGTGGCATAGAATCTACTAAATTATGGCACACTGAAGGCGGAATATTGACCCAAGATTCCCGGGTATGGCTCCAAAGGTCATCCAACGTCCTGATTTCTTGTGACGTTGAAGTAACAGATCCTTTGACTTCAACCCACAAATGCTCGATTGGGTTGATGTCAGTAGACTGTGCGGGCCAATCTAATAAGTGGAATCCTTGATTTTGTAGCCATTCCCTGGTCACTCGAGCTGTGTGCTTACGATCGTTATCTTGCCGAAGGTGCATCCTGCCGCCACTGATGCAAACTACCAAGAAGTCCTTCTTCAAGGATCCTTATGTAGGCATCAGCAGTCATCCTTACGACGATTCTTCGGCATTGCCCGACTCCTGTGCTCTTCATGCACCCCCACAACATGATGTTTCCACCCCCAAACTTTATCGTCTGCCGAATATGGCGATCTTGAAGGGGTTCATTGGGCTTTTTCCACGTCCACTGCCGACCATCGGAACGGAACCAACCCGATGAGACCAAAATTAAGCGGAACCAGCCCGATGAGACCAAAATTAATCGGGTTGGTTCCGATGGTCGGCAGTGGACGTGGAAAAAGCCCAATGAACCCCTTCAAGATCGCCATATTCGGCAGACGATAAAGTTTGGGGGTGGAAACATCATGTTGTGGGGGTGCATGAAGAGCACAGGAGTCGGGCAATGCCGAAGAATCGTCGTAAGGATGACTGCTGATGCCTACACAAGCATCCTTGAAGAAGGACTTCTTGGTAGTTTGCATCAGTGGCGGCAGGATGCACCTTCGGCAAGATAACGATCGTAAGCACACAGCTCGAGTGACCAGGGAATGGCTACAAAATCAAGGATTCCACTTATTCGATTGGCCCGCACAGTCTCCTGACATCAACCCAATCGAGCATTTGTGGGTTGAAGTCAAAGGATCTGTTACTTCAACGTCACAAGAAATCAGGACGTTGGATGACCTTTGGAGCCATACCCGGGAATCTTGGGTCAATATTCCGCCTTCAGTGTGCCATAATTTAGTAGATTCTATGCCACGAAGAATTGAAGCCGTGATAAAAGACAAAGGAGGGCATACGAAATATTAAAACGGTAAAAAAAAATTTTCGATACATAGAGTCAACTAATTGATCGAATACCTTTTTTTATATTTTCAGGAAAATAAGTGTGTTAGCTTCAATGGAAGGAATAAATTTTTTTTTACTTGCAAAGAAAAGGCTTTTATTTGTATTTATCAATTCTCACCTTCTTCCTCAAATTTGCTTAACAGGTGTTTAAAAGACTTTTAATTTAAAACTCCCATTATGCGATCAAAAAGTTGAGTCACTGTATGTATATATTTGAACAGAGCTTAGCTCGGTGTGTCGTCATAATAGGCTATTGATTATGTCCTAAAAAGTAGGGTAAAAAGGAACTAAGACGTTCAAGGATTTTTATTGCACGAATGTCTAGGAGTCAATTGCGATAATGCTCAAGAAACAGAGGTATCAGAAGATGATGTTCTTCAAGAAATCGACGAAGAAATTGTTATCCAGTTTGATAAAATTATCGATGAAATGTAAAAAATCAATGTTATGAAACCAAATTATATTCAAATATTAACAAATCTTAATGATTTAAATGCATAAATACATAATGTGTAACTTGAATGAGTAAATAAATTTTAAATTATGTTAATTATAAAAGTATTTTTAAAACGTAGTATATTTTAGATAAACAAAAAGGAATTTTTATAAATTATTAGTTATTAATTGGTTTAAAAATACGTTCATATTACACTTATTTATTATTAATAAATTAATTTAACACATGTTTTTATTGAATAAAAATCAATTGCATATTCAAAACTAAGTATTAAAACGACATTGTCATAAATTCAATAAAAACCGAAAAAAATGTAAAAGTTTGAACGGCCATATCTTAGTCAATTTTCATTTAAAAAAAATGTATAACCCGTCATTTTGTAGGAAATTTTATATACTTGTTTTTCGTTGAAGCAATGCCTATACCTATCTCTACTCAGAAAAAAGTAATTTGTATAAAAGTAAAAAAAAAAGAAAAAATTGAATTTTTTGCATTTTTTTGTTAAAGTTTTTTTAACATACATATTTTGAACTAAAAATTTTTTTTAAATTTTTTAAATAAGCTATTTCGATATAAAATCTTATTCTCTACAAAATTTGCCATATAAAAAAATATCAAATTTTGCTTCGCTTTTGAGATACTCAATAAACCGTAAGGGTGTTGCATTTCTACCCCTATCTCTAATTTGCACCCTCTAATTGAATAGCACTCCGCGGTTTTTTCACCCTTAATAACCAATTGAACGATTCGTGCAATAAAAACCCTTGAACTTCTTAGTTCCTTTTGATATGACATAATCAATAGCCTATAACTAGATGAAGACAAAAACGAAGGACAGGCCCATAGTACATCGCTAATAATGGTGCGTTGATTATTTATAGAAATTAGACATTAATATTCGAATTATTAATTATGAAGCGAGAAACGTATGCGAAAAAATGTTGCCATTATTTGCAATGGTGAATTTGTAGATGCCTTGTTTTATGTTAAAGCAATTATTTGAATTATATTTTTCTACAAATTATTATTATTCTTATGGAGCTTGTCATGGAACTTATTAAACGGCGAAAAATATTTCAAAATAGACACGAATTTAATGAACCAGATATGATTGATAGAAAGCTCATTATATCTGGGATTAAAGGAGGGGATGCTCATCCTTCATTAGACCGAAACCAGGTCTTACTTAGCTAAGGCGGGGATTATTTCGATATCTCGATAGAGCGACGAGGTAAAGATCTTAAACTGATAACGTCGAGACACAGGTGAGAAGGCTTATCGCCACATTTATCTGGACAAACTGCAGTAATGCGATAAGAAATGCATATTTAGCCGGGTGTCCATGTGGAATTAGTGGTGGCCGGATAATGAGAACAGTCTAATACCGGTTGGGTCACTCGGCACGTTTCCTAGAATCAGAAATCAATCTTCCACGGCTGCATTGATTGGTAAAAATCAGGAAGTGTTGCACGCGCACTTGTTAACTTACAAATTTCTTCGCATCGCTTTTGGCCGTTATTTAATAAGGAAGACACCGGCATGGCAGCGGAAAGGCCGGCAGATTTATCGCGCGAGAAAAGTTGCTAAAGCGTGCCCCACACGGAGACCGCTAGAATGAATTTATTCGCGATCCCGGGAGTCTTCTCAGGTCGTGGTGGCGGAAAAGACAGATGGATGTGGCGACTTGTATTCCATCGTTCTATGGCAAAAGTGACTAATTAGAACGTTAAATATTTTCTATTATGTCGCCTAGCATCCACACGGTGACCCGTCTTCCTTGTCATATTGATTCGCTTCAAGTCTTCTTTGGAGCGACCGTTCGCTTGACTTGAAGACAGGTAACATCTTACATCGGGAATGGACCCTATTATAAGTCTTTTTCGTTCTTGGTCTTGTCCAACTGTCGGAACTCCAAGAATTTTGCATTTTTAGTTTTTATGAGCATCAGCCTGAGTCGGTGGTCTTTTTGCGCCGATTGGACAGAATGCGTGACGGGAATAAGGCGCTAATGTATGATTGGAATGAAAGCCACTAATGATCTGATCGGGGTCTAGGAACTATAAGCATTGAATTTAAGGCGAAAATCTTCACTATAAATAAGTTCTACATGGACAGGTAATCAGCATTAATAGGAACGCAGAATATTCTTTTATTCGTAGAGCTCAAAATGATAAAATAGGCATCTACATACATATGTATGTATATGTTATTCTACATATTTTATTTATGAAGTTGAAGCATATAAATACATACTAATTTCTAAATCTGAAATAATTACTCGGAAAAGTTTGCAGCGAATACCACGACCAATTCTGATTCGACAGATCTTGGGACGCTATTACTTGACATATTTAAGATTTAAGTAATTGGCCAGAAAATTATTTTAATCAGTTTACCTGAAATTTTTGACTTTCTAATGTTTTCCATTCACAAAAGAATTGTTTTTTATATTAAACTAAAAAACAATTATTAGAATAAAAAGGGAGCAGTAGGTATCACTTTGATTTATCCTTAAGAAGAGGGAAATCAACACGATTACAAAAAAATCCTTTTCAAGCCTCCCCGTTTACCGACTCAAGAATCAAGTTTAAATAACAGAAGTTCATGTCTTCGAAACGAAACAACAAATGAAATTATGCAAGATATTAACTAAAGTTGAATGGATTGAGCGAAAGCAGAATTGAGTAGGCGAAGTAATTTGTTATAAAAACTGATTTACGACCACATCCAGGTAAGTTCTGGTACATTCAGTCCAGTGGCGAAAAAGGGTAAAAGAAAAGTACCTAATTTCGATTGTATGCAAATCACTAGCTTGATCTTGATCATCTTCACCATGAAAACTGCGACCAAGGTCAATGCGAAATTGTGCCTCCTGCTTAGAGGTAGATTGGCGCGGCTGATTCCGCCTATGATCAGCGGAGCAAATCGCGAATCATGACGAAATGCAAGATGAATTACGAATGTTGCTAATCAGTGCAGCAATGGACCAATTGTCCGTGAAGATGATACGACTCTGCCGCGAGTCTCATTAAGAGACCTTTGGAAGTAGGTAAATGAACACCAAAAAATTTGTATGTAGGTCAGTTCCATAATTTTAAGTCAATTGAGCATTCATTTCATGTTGCAATTATCAGAATGCGAAGATCAATAAGATGCATATTATCAGAGAGAAGTAAAATAACAAGAGATTCCAATGCGAACAAATAAGAAATGTATGAAGAAAATCAACCTAAGCGCGATACCTCCAGGCTGGCCTGGAGACACAGACAAGTTCCACACGAGATGCCCTGTTCAATTACTTGAGCTCTCTCGTGTGGATTACTTTTCAATAGGCGTTGTGTGTTTTTGCCTCCTGGCATCTATATATGCTCTCCGATTCTGCGTACATACATACCGTGAGAACCAAAAGTGATGGCACACTTAGACATTTTATTTTTTACTTCCCACATTTTTATAACTGTAAGAGCTCAAGTAATCTAACAGTAATCGAACAGGGCATGCCGTGTGGAACTTGTGAGTGTCTCCAGGCCAGCCTGGAGGTATCGCACTTAGGTTGATTTTCTTCATACATTTCTTATTTGTTCGCATTGGAATCTCTTATTATTTTACTTCTCTCTGATATTATCTACAATTAAAAAAAAAACAAAAAGATACCCATATGGTTTAGGGAACCATAATCATAAAAATATTTTAAAGTACATTTTTAAGCGCTCATTACTTACAATTACAACCCCTTACTAATGGGCGTTTTAAATATATGCATATACGCTATTCATAAATTCACTGTAAACTTTTTGCAACTAAAATAGAATTAAAGTAGATTTGAACGTTGTTAAGTTGAAATAATGTGTCAAAATCCTGGAGTTTTTTGAATTGATTGAATTAAGTACATAGTTGACAAATTATCAAGACAAGTTTAGTATTTTCCCAATGTGATGAGAATACAGATTTTCCTACGCATAAATGAATTTTTTGTTATGGATCTTGCACGTGCTACCCTTGCGCAAATTCTGCTAACTGTGGGCTGGCTGAAACGGTGATGATCTGCTGCATCATCTTCAATCTATAAATGCGATATATTTTCCACAACCTTAGCGGCTACGATTCCATTTCATTAATAAAAAATTTAAAAAAAAAATAGTGCGTGGAGTCCCTCCGCGCGGAAGAAGTGAAACTTCGTAATGTGGAAATGAAAATAGGAAGGGGTAGAAAATGATTTTTAGTGAACTCATATTGTTTCTTTAAGACAAACTTTATTAACATTGCTTACAATTCACAAATCTATAATATTTACATCAGCCGGTTTGAACCTAGGGTGGACTTTCAAACTTGCAAGTTCGAAGTTGTGCATTCACAGCGTGCTGTTTACATCCCGGCAAAGTGTACCTGAAACATTGGACGCACGGACAAAGAAGCACGCTGGACCGGTGTGGGCGTCTCGTCTCACTCCCACTCAAGCGTTCTTAGCGTCGGAACGTTATCACGCTCACACTGTTTACTGCCCTTCATAGCAAGAATACCTCCTCAAGAGCGTTAAAGTTTAACGCAACCTTGTTTTGGAAGTCGCATTACTTCTAATGGGACTTCCAAAACAAGGTTGCGTTAAACTTTAACGCTCTTGGGGAGGTATTCTGGCTATGCAGCGAAGTAAACAGTGTGAGCGTGATAACGTTCCGACGCTAAGAACGCTTGAGTGGGAGTGCAGCGATGTAAACAGTGTGAGCGTGCGTCGTGAAATTAGCTGAAATACGTACTTGTTCTATTTTAATTTATAATATTCATTATTTCATTTACTTGTTTTTTTAGTTTGATTTGATACACATATAATTTAATAGGGTAGTATTTTATTCTCAAATTTAGTGGATAAGAATTGTAAAAAATGAGTGAAAACAATCCCACGGACAATGCGACGGATTTAAGGTTATGTCAAGGTACGTCTCTTGTGAATATCAATTGATTGTTAGGTTTTCTCTTTTGAAATTACATTATGACGATGCAGTTTTTGCAAGAAATATTGAAAAAATAGAACTCAAACATTTCGTATCTTACTTTAGTTATCATAATCCCATTGTAAATGTTATAAATTTGGATATTTCTCCACCCGAAAATGATAATTAAAAGATGCGATCAATTGTGAATTGTAAGCAATGTTAATAAAGTTTGTCTTAAAGAAACAATATGAGTTCACTAAAAATCAATTTCTACCCCTTCCTATTTTCATTTCCACATTACGAAGTTTCACTTCTTCCGCGCGGAGGGACTCCACTCCACGCACTATTTTTAGGAAGGGTGTGTCCGAACACACGTTGCTCAGGAGACACACGGTTCAGTTCAGACCCAAGCAAAACACACCAATATTTACCTCTCGTACAAGTGATTCATCATCGTAATTTTCGTCCGATGAATACGATGAATAATGCCCCGTAATAAGTGCTTCTAAATATAACAAACGTTAATACCAAATAATTCGTAAAATGAATTATTTGGTATTAACGTTTGTTATATTTACATAGAAGCACTTATTACGGGGCATTATTCATCGTACTCATCGCATTCATAAGATGAACGTACTTTCACTGATGATGAATTTAAAATTCTTTTTCTACTTTCAAAAGAGAATTTTATTTATTCACCATGGCTGCTCTTGTCAAAAACAGTCAATTGTTTTTTCTAAATATAAATGGCGCAAGTAAAACGGTGTTCTAGAGTATTCAATGCGACCGTCCAATTTTCCTTGGATAATTAAGTTGGATTCAATCAGCATTGGCTGTTGGTAGAATACCGTAGTCGACTACTTTTGAAAAAAATGTTTTTTTTAAGGAAAAGGTTGTCTGTCAGTGCCGGATTAAGACTACTTGATGCCCCAAGGCCCAAGCAATCCACGCCTGTGGGCCACCCTATTCACTAGTAAACTAGTATCGGTCTTTAAAAATGTTCGTTAGAGCTTTCTTAAGAAAATGACGCACGACGCTTTCGATTATGTTTTCCCTTATTAAATAAATTTTCAACATTGTTTATGGCACTTTCGTTCGGAAAATTCATAACGTCCGTACTAAGGTTTTGGCTGAATATCAAAAATATCATCGTCTTGTGCCAGGTGTCTAGACCTTTTTTTTTGATGCCCCCTTGTTCGTAGAACTTCTTGAGGGCATTTCTAAAATCTCTCTATAACCTATACATTGCGTTTGCCTTAAACAATATTCTTCATTTTTCATCTGATGGCAAAATTAGAGCCGAACTTTCTTATCGATGTTTTTGTTTATCGAATTCAAAACGTTGAGTTTCTGCAAATTGATCAAAATCATCATCAACATCATTGGCGCTTGTTGATGGCTTAGATCTATCTTTCAATATAAAAGGTTGCGTTGGCTCGGCATTGTTGTATACTCTTCTGAATCAGCGTCAATTATTGTTATAGAACATATTGGTAAAGGTTTTGCAAAAAAAGCGTCATACACGGAGGAGGTTATCCTAGGAATGTACAATCAATGACCCATGCATGTACAATCTATGACCCTCAAATCACGCACCTATAGTCATTTTGTATACGAGTCCCAGGACATTTATCATTTTTATATAGATTTACGTCTCTGTTGTGGCGTCCCCTGACCCCTCAGGGTTTTTATATATATCATTGTACTTCCGGAAAATCTTAGACTATCCAACAACAACAACAAAAAAGAATCATCAAAATCGGTTCACGCGTTCAAAAGTTATGCGCGAACAGACATTAAAAAAAATACATACGCGTCGAATTGATAACCTCTTGTTTTTTGGAAGTCGGTTAAAAATATAGCTTCCGATCTCCAAGACCGCATTAATTAGGAACACTACATCTTCATTAAGCATTTAGATGAATAACCCCATAAAATTCCGCTTTATCGATTCCTCTAAATTCATGGCAAGTAGTCTAGATTCCTTTTCCTTTTATTTAACTGCTTTTGCCATTTTAAAATCCCAGTTTCAAAATTTAACTGACTGAGTTCTAGTTTAAGTTACTAACACCTAAATCAGTTTACCCTTACAATTCTGTTAATGACACATCAAAGTTCTTAGAGACAACACTTATGGATATTCCTCAATTTTATAATAAATTAAATAGTATTAACATTAATCTAGATGATTATGTACTTGCCTGAAATGTCTGGAATGAATTCAGCATTCAAATTCTGGGTTGAATATTCCGATCCATATTTGAAAACAGATGTATTTCTTCTAGAAAATGTTTTCGAACAATTCCGTTTAAGCGCCACTTTCGCCAGTGTTGAAATTTACCTGGTGCCATGTGCCAATAATTTGGGGCCAAGGATTCGGATTCTTTTGTTATTTGGGATTTTTGAAAAATTCATTGATCAACGAGCCGTCCCGGTACGCTCGACTGCACCACTTCTTTCCCCTGATTCAGATCGAATTCAATTAGTGTGCAGATGCCCGCCTTAATTAAAATGAGAAGGCAATCACTGGACAGAAGAAACGTGATACTTCTCAGGTTCCTCTTCTTCCTGGGTCATTTCGTCTTACGATGTTCCAATTTTCAGGGTGCGGAATTTCTTCGATGAATTAGCAACTTGTGGCGTAGTGCTGCTGGGCTTTTAAAGAATAAATGGGATTCACTGGTGTTGTTATGCGAATTTTAATTGAGCCGGGTGCAGCTGGAAAGAAAGAATATAAAAACTTTGTGGATGTTCTGACATTTTAAATATATGTATATTTATATTAATATATTTCCAATTCATTGCATGCTTTAGCAGACAAACCAGGTGACCTGTAGCTAAGAGCGAAACACATTTATTAACTTTAAAATTCTTTTATCTCGAAAGAACGCAAATTTTTACGAATTGTAACGTACTTTTAAATTTGCTTCCATAAAATACAAGAGCACTATCATCCAATCACTCTTATTGTGAATTTTTAAGAATTTTTCTAATCTATAAATAGTCAAAGACAAAACAGTTCGGAACCATTTTCTCCTCTGTTTGTCAACCGATTTTCTTCTTTTACAGAAACAATAATTTACGTATAGAAACTATGAAAGTAATGTCAATAACAGTACAAATGGGCGTAGAAGCAACAACGCAGATTTTTTACAAAATGATAATGAAACAATTTAGACATTTTTCCGGACAATTTTAAATGTGCTTTGAATATTGTTCGGAGAAATTTTATTAGTTGATAATTGCGGATCAATGGATTTAATATGTCGTTTTTGTAATGCTAAACATTTTCAGTCTGAAATAATTCAAAATGATTCAATACGATTGATTGTGAAGTATAAACGGGAACTGCTGTAAATAAAAGAATACTGATTCCAAGAGTTAATTTAACATTTTCTGGGACAATACTTCCATTTCAATTTCAAAGAACACAGTTCCCAGTAATACCTCCATTTGCTATAACCATAAACAAATCACAAGGTCAAACTTTAGATAAAATTGTATATTATTACGACATCCTGTATTTTCACATGGACAATTATATGTTGCTGCAAGTAGAGTTCGTTCATTTGATAGTTTGAAATTTTATATTTCCAATGACAATGGTCAAGGCAACTTACTCAATAATAATAGAATTTTCACAAAGAATATTGTTTACAGAGAAGTTTTATGTACAAATTGATTTAAATTTAAATTGTATTGAGATTTAAATTTTGTTTCATATTAATTAATCAGGATTTTTAAATTGTGACTTACTGTTATTTTATTGAAGTTATTTTGTATTGTATTGTATTGTATTTGTATTATAATGTTACTGAACTGTAAGTACCTATAAAAGTGTATATTTTCCTTAAATTTTCAATAATGATTATGTATGGTCGAATTTTGACCACTGGGCGATCACTAGTCTTTGTTATTGAAGGTGAGATGGGATTATTTCCAAATTACTCAAATTCTCTGATTTTCTTTTGATCGATAAAGTGTGATGTACGAAGGAAGGTTTTATTTTATTTATTTATTTATCTACATTTTCTACATTTATATATAAAGAGCGAAAGTTTGAAATGAAATTTTACACTATACACGAAAGTCGAAGATTATAGGAGAGGGATGGTGGCGGACTGTCAAATTTCAAAGTTCATACGATTTCCACCAAATATAATGCAAGTACGCGATTTTAAAATATCTGAACAAAATGGCTTAATCGAAATAGGCAGTGAGTTAGGAAATACTGTGACAACATTTGACAATAATAATAATAACGTTAAGAAGTTGCCCGGGCAACGCCATGTCGTACAGGAAAGGCTCCTTCTCGACCATAGAGATCATTTTCTTAATATCGATGTGCTTGTACTTCGCCTGAACATCGTTTGGATCCCTCCGTATTGGCTAAAATCTTGGAAACGTACACTTCTTTTGGAGGAACCTGAAGGAACTCCCAAAAATGTACGTGAAAACAGCACTGAAGTTGGAAACAATTCAAGAAGATTGTGACATTCCGTTTTGGTTGGCCTTTCTTCAATGCGATTTCGTTTTACCAAGGTGAACGGCTAGGCGTACATGAAAGCGGAAATGTCAAATATTTGACCGTAAAATTATCGTAAATTCATTTGCCAACAAAATAAAGAAATAACATATTGATATTACAAAAAATATCGCATTACAATGTTTAGAAGAAATGGAGATAGAGGAATTGAGGTCGTTTATAATATTTTGAACTCATATTCCAAAGGCACGAGTTCGTGATAATCAATTAATTTTATTGTCGCACACATCAAAATTTTAAATTGCCCTAGGTCTCCAAAAATGTTTTGCCAGAGCTGTCTTGCTATCATCAATGGCAATGGCAAGACTTTTTGGTCTACACGAGACATTTTGCAGTTTTGCAGACAGAACAAATGTTATAACAGCACAGAAAGCACCAGACGCTGAGTTAAATTGTGCTGCCTAATTTCCAAAATTGTTTACAGAATTACAGAATGATTTTTGAGATACAAAAATTTCAAATCCTGTCACTAAAAGATCATAGAAGTTTGAATTAACCGAAATTTTGACTGTGGTCTTATCATTATACACAATACTGTGTTTACTACTATCATAATTTTCCATTTTTACACATCAAGTTACCTTTTCTAAACCAATTTGATTTTTTCGGACGAGTTAGCACTGATTCGAAAAATTTCCTATAAAAAGCGGTCATTTCTTGAAAATTTTTAGTTGTTTAGCATCTACCGCGAGCGAATTGTATTGCGAAAGTGAATACGGAAGTGTATTGTGAAAAAAAACTTAACTAACTTAACTTATAATTTATTTTTCTTATAAAATAATTATTTTTCTTTAGTTTTTTTTATTAAAATATATACTTTAATTTTTATTGTTGAAATAGTGCTTGTGCGTGTGTGAGTGAGTTGAAAAAAATATTATATCGGGCGTTAAAAATATTTGTTTTATTTCTTCATTGTTTTTTGGGGTGAGTTAGAATTTTTAAATTAATAATTATTTTTCTTTAGTTTTTTTTATTAAAATATTTACTTTAATTTTTATTGTTGAAATAGTTCTTGTGCGTGTGTGAGTGAGTTGAAAAAAATATTATATCGGGCGTTAAAAATATTTGTTTTATTTCTTCATTGTTTTTTGGAGTGAGTTTTGCAATATTCAAAATTTTTATATTATTATTATTTGGAAATATGAATTTAAGCATTTCATTTAGTTGTAAAGGTTTAATATTTTTTTCATTGTTTGGACCGTGCGATGGAATATTTTTGTCTTCGAATTGTGAAATTGTGCTAAAAATGTCCAGCGGGAATCAGTGAAACAGTGCTACGAGTCCCCAAAATCGGATTTCATGGAAATTTTGCACGGAAAATCTGAGTTTGCGGCGGAATTTTTCAACTTGAATCTTGACGAAATGTCAAAATTAAAAGTTGAAAAATTTCCGAAACTAAAGGTTGCCACTCCAAAATTATTTCAGATCCTTCGGTTTTAGGCCTAGTCGAAGGCACCTGCTCAATTTCATTGAAATCCGAGCATTGGGAACTATACTTCAGTATAGCCATCTTCCAGGTTATACGAAAGCGATTCTTTTTCGTTTCGCCATGTTTGCTGGGTTTGATGCAATTAATTAATCGCTGATGCATGCAGTAAAATCAAATCTTTGAGGCTCGCAAATGTTTCTTACCTTGACCCATTAAGGTGCGTGGATTCCGCAATTGGACTTGCTATATTTGTTGTACTTAAATTTAATTTACCGTACGCAGAATTTCTACGGTCCATATTTATTTCAACTGCTTAATTCAATCGTTTTTCTTCGTATGTTATTCGAGTCTCAAAAATATTTGGAAATTTAACTTATAGACTGTTTGGCACATCTATCGTATAAACAAATCGATAATTGTCGTATTTTATTATTTGTTTAAATTAGTTTTATAAAATCTGCGTGCAGTAGAAGAAAGTTTATAAATAAAGCCTCCACGCTATGCGGCCATAACCCAAATTACGACGGCTCCTTCGACTCGCGAATACTTGATCAAGCGACTTCGGTTTTTTTTTTTCACTTTCCCTCTGAATGGCTCTGAAACTGTGACATGACAGCCAAAGGCCGAGTTCACAATTGCAATCGGCTTTTAGTGTCAAAAATTTGTCAGCGTTCGGAATTTTTATTTCAGCCCTTTTAGATTTAAATTACATTTATGTCATCTTATTATATCTAAAATTAAATGAGGATTTATGGCAAAAGCGAAAAAGTACTCTAAAATGGGGGCACCATTTGAAATAGGCAAATTGAGTGGTCTAAAATTTCATTGTCCATTTCTATATTCAGTCAGTGGTCAGTGAACACATATTTTTTTGTTTCGACAAGTTGAGCACAAAATTTCGCAATTATTTGGGTAAATTACCCAAAATAAGATTACTTTTCAGATTGCGACAACAATTGCCTTAAAATGTACCGAAATTCTTTAAAATCACTTTCAAATTAATGAAAGATGATGCGTTCGAAAAGAATGGCCCTTGTTTACCTTGTGTGCCGTACAGAAAACCTTCCATCAAAAAAATTGAGAGTTTCTTGAAGAAGGACTCTGTTTATTTTCAGGACCAATCCCGAACTCACTTTGATTTTTCGAAATTAAAATTTTATTGTGCACGAGTACTTTCCTTGAAGAGGGCATGACTAGGAAAAAGATACGTGCTCCCTGAATGCTTTGATGTGGAAATGTTTTCTAAGAGAATGCAAACAAGGAATAGAAGAAAGAGAATAAAGTGGAAGAATATGTATTTAATATCCAGGTGTTTAGCTGAATTCTTCTAGTTTATTTATTTCTGAGTAAATTAAATTTAAATGGCATATTTAATATTTTAACAAAATAGTTAAACTCACATATAAACTCAAAGGATATAATCCTCCATTATTATTAAGGAGTTTGGAGTTTATTTTATTTCTGTATAAATTCATATGCTAAACCTCATTTTATCGGTTGAACACTAAACTTTTTTTCTGATGGTAACTAAAGCTATTAAATAAAGAAAAATACATTTTACTTCATGAAAGCGGAAATGTCAAATATTTGACCGTAAAATTATCGTAAATTCATTTGCCAACAAAATAAAGAATAACAACATTTTGATATTACAAAAATCATCGCATTACAATGTTTAGAAGAAATGGAGATAGAGGAATTGAGGTCGTTTATAATATTTTGAACTCATATTCCAAACGCACTCGAGTTCGTGATAATCAATTTATTTTACTGTCTCACACATCAAAATTTTAAATTGCCCTAGGTCTCCAAAAATGTTTTGCCAGAGCTGTCTTGCCATCATCAATGGCAATGGCAAGACTTTTTGGTCTACACGAGACATTTTGCAGTTTTGCAGACAGAACAAATGTTATAAACAGCACAGAAAGCACCAGACGCTGAGTTAAATTGTGCTGCCTAATTTCCAAAATTGTTTACAGAATTACAGAATGATTTTTGAGATACAAAAATTTCAAATCCTGTCACTAAAAGATCATAGAAGTTTGAATTAACCGAAATTTTGACTGTGGTGTTATCATTATACACAATACTGTGTTTACTACTATCATAATTTTCCATTTTTACACATCAAGTTACCTTTTCTAAACCAATTTGATTTTTTCGGACGAGTTAGCACTGACTCGAAAAACAAAATCGAATTTCCTATAAAATGCGTTCATTTCTAGAAAATTTTTAGTTGTTGGGCAGCTAGCATAACAATAAAGTTCAAAGCATTTTTAGAAACTAAGAATTTATAAAAATAGTGCTTGTGTGAGTGTGTTTAATGAACACCGGAGCCGGAAGAAGAGAGTGAGTAAAGGGCCGACTACATAGCGCCGTCACGTTCCGGGCCGTTGCGATCCGTTTTGCTGGCACGCCGATGCAGGAGGCAATATAAAATCAAGTCCTCGTTCGAAAGGACTTGAATGATATTAAGTCTTTGCTCAAAGACTGCCTCACTGAGCTGAGGAAATTGAGCAAACATTTATGCACTTAATTTGTTATTATTTACCTTATTTCTTGAATCTTTTATGAAATAATTTATTTGAAATAAAATGACATATAACAGGCTTTTAATAAATGTCGCTTTATGTTACCGATTAGTGTTTTCCGTTTTAAATTTTTTCTTCAACTCTTTGACTTTTAACAAAAGCATTTAATGAACGAAAACTTTTGTGACCCACTGTAACTGTTTAGTTTACAAACAACGATATACCATCTGAAATGAGGAAACGAGGTGAAGAGGAAAAATGTTTAACTTCATTATCCCCTCTTTTTTTTTATTCTCATTTAAAGTTATACCACGTGTTAGAAATTTCGAGAATTTCCATTAAAATGAATGTGAAAAGTGAAAATTTCTACTTTCCTGTAATACCTGATCGATTCACAGCGTCAAATACAAAAACAAACTTTTAAAAAGAGCATTGGTTTATTTATAGAAAATGAAAATTTCTTCAAATAAAACACCAACAAGCATTCTCTATACAACAACTTTTATTGGGAGAGAAATGTACATATAAATTTCTTTTACTTTCTCTCTTTTATTTTTTTACAGACCTACGTAAGTATAATACAACCAAAACGATGAATTCCGGAAATTTAAGGATAAGTCCACGACCACTAGTCGGACATCGATAGGGTAAGTGAAAAGAATTCAGCGGCAGGGGCGTAACTATCCTGTCTGAGGGACCTGTTAATTATTATAAAGGTGGGCCCTCAAACCAAAAAGTTCATCGCTGTGCTACTAACCAAATTTGAGACTTGAAAGAGTGTTGCATTAGAATAAAAACATTTTTTAATCAACATTGTTTTATGTATGGAGGTCTACACGAAATTCCTTTATTAAATTTATAGTGTAGCGTCAAAGTTTATTGTTTACTTGCAATATGATTTATCAAGATATTTTTGAAACAAAAAAATTTAATTCATGAAAATATTTTTTGCTTCGAGTCACCTTTTGCCCTTTGGTAAATTTGTGAGAGAAAACATTAAAAATTATTGAATAATAAATATTCATTTTTGTGCTTGATTTCTTTTTAAATAAATTGTGTTCTTCTGATCATTTCATTAAATTGTTGTACTTAGTTATGAACAGTTTTCTATAATGAAACCTAATTTAAAATAACGAATTCTAGCAATAATTAAAAAGTTTTCTTTGGGCTTTCGTTTAGATAAAACTTTAAATTTACTTCACTAATATTGTTAAATTGCGTCACCTTTCTTATCTCATGGAATTTCTTAATTATTACTTTATTATTATTATTATTATTATTCATGAAGCAATTTGAAGCCCTTCTTAGGCACCATCCGTGTCCCCATGTTCTCATTTTCTTATTTTTCGGCTTCTTTTTTCTCAAATATGTATAATCTGAGCCCGAAAAATGGGTTAGCGCGGCCGACAACAATCATTTTTCATCCATTAATATTATAATACGGTGTATAACCAGGATTTGCGACCAGCATAGTTTCGTTGAGATTTTCGCCACGCTTTTCTTCGGCTTTTTGAGATGGTTCAATTTGTTTTCCCGATTCGGTCTCGAAAACATCAATACCTACCTACATTTTAAAGAAGTTTGTAACTCCTTTTTCTTCAGTTTCGATATGCTTACGAAAAGCCTGAAGTTCTCCCTGTTACTCCTCACAAATTTCTCCAGGTTGATAGATTTGGCTATGGGTTGGAGCTGTTACCGAAACGTTGTCCCTGGTGCAACCCGCTGAACAGTGGCGTAACAATAACCTGGTAAGACTTTACAAATACCATGGGTAAGTAAGTTTGCAATAGGGATACTGTAGAGAATTAAACTCTGCACAAAATAGATTATAATAATTTTTTCCCGTCACTTCGATATTTCTTGTGTTTATTTGCGGTTGTAAAATTAGTAAAATTTGACGTATTAATAATTCTATTCAAATTCTCTTTCAAAAGCCATACGCCGTTACATTTCATACTTTACAGCTCTTTTTCACCCGAGGGAGAATTTCAGGCTTTTCGTAAGGATATCGAAACTGAAGGAAAATGTGTTACAGATGTCTTATAAAATTTATTGATGTTTTCAAAGAGGAATCAGGAAAAAAAATTAAACCATCTCACAAAACCGAAGAAAAGCCTGGAGAAGACCTCAACGAAACTATGCTGGTCGCAATCCTGGGTATATACCGTATTATAATATTAATGGATGAAAAATGATTGTTGTCGGCCGCGCTAACCTATTTTTCGGGTTCAGTTCAGATTATACATATTTGAGGAAAAAGAAGCCAAAAACAAGAAAATTAGAACATAGGAGCACGGCTGGTGACTAAGAAGGGCTTCAAATTGCTTCAAGAATAATAGTAATAATAATAATAAAGTAATAATTTAGAAATTCCATGAGATAAGAAAGGTTACGCAATTTAACAATATTAATGAAGAAAATTGAAAGCTTTGCCTAAATGAAAGCCCAAAGAAAAAATTCTAATTATTGCTAGAGTTCTCGTTATTTTAAATTAGGTTTCGTTATAGAAAACCGTTCTTATAACTAAGTACAATTTAATGAAATGATCAGAAGAACACAATTTATTTAAAAGAGAAATCAGGCACAAAAATGAATATTTATTATTCAATAATTTTTAATGTTTTCCTCACAAATTTACCAAAGGGCAAAAGGTGACTCGATGCATAAAATATTTACATAATTAAATTTTTTTGTTTACTTGATAAATCACATTGCAAGTAAACAATAAACGTAGGCTACTTTGACGCTACACTATAAATTTAATAAAGAAATTTTCTGCAGACCTCCGTACATAAAAAAATGTTTTTATTCTAATGCAACACTCTTTCAAATCTCGAATTTAGTTTGTAGTACAGCGACGAACTTTTGAGGGCCCGGGTCCACCTTTAAAAAATTAACAGGTCCCTCAGACAGGATAGTTACGCCACTGCCGCTGAACTCTTTTCACTTTCCCTATCGATGTCCGACTCTTCAGTGGTCGTAGACTTTTTCTGATTGTCTTTAATGAAGTGTCTGATTAAAAACTTTAGTCCGCCTTTTCGATGTGTGGAAACATCTCCCGAAGCATATCCTTGAGCCCGGACAATTAAGCGAGTTCAACTTTTCACAGTTTGGTTTAGAAAAAAGTCAACAATAGATTAAGTTATATTATCACACCTGGAATTTGTATAGGTCGGGTGACCATTTCAAAAATCGGGAAGACAAACAATTTCATATACCAACATTTCACAATGATATTCATCCCTTAGAATTTCTGGACATTCAAATGATATCACAAGTCGCCTTAGACACAATGCATCTAATAGATTTGGGAGTAATGAAGAAAATTCTTTTATAAATCCTCAATGGGAAACACAACGAAGTCAAATAAAATAATGGACAAAAAATTGAACTTAATAAGAAAATGATATCCTTATTTAAGTACACACTTATATAATGATTTTTCTCAAAAGCCACGTAGTTTTCATACAGATGGATAGCAATAGAATTCCGCCAATTTGTGTTGTACACAGGCGTTGTCATATTTAAGGATATAATTGATGACAATATAATATTAAAACTTTTTAGTATTGCACTTAGCATACAGATTGATTTCCTGTATATGCGAATTGTCAGAATAATTTAGATTGTGTAAAACGACGACGTTTGTTAATGATTTCGCACTAATTTACGGAAAAGATAAAGTGTGCTACAACGTGCACAATCTTTTGCATTTAACAGAATGTGTTGGCATGTACGGCAATGTAAATAACTCTTCATCCTATTAGTTAAAAAAAATTTTTACAACTTCTTAAAAAAGACTGCAGAAAGCCAACACACATATGGTCGAAAGCTATATGGGGGACTAGCCTCCATTTAAATTTTATTTAAAATATTTAATTTTAAGTTAAAATAGTTTTCTTTTATTTCCACTTTTATTATTCTTTTTAAATTGTTTTAGTTTATTATTTACATGATAATTGATTTTAGGTTGTTACAATTATTTTATTATTAATTTTTACATTAGAACCTTATCGTCCGAAGTCAATCCGAAAACTGATATTTTCTATTTTTAAAAACAAAAAACTTCATTAGTGGCCTGCTACGATTTCCACTTTTTATTTCACAGCTTGCTTTGTTACAATCACAGCTACACAGCTACATAGCAGGATTTATAAATAGGATAATAGGATTTATAAACAGGATAAAGAGGATAATTATTTTCTGTATGGTGGAATAATAGAAATAATGTGCACTTAAAATATCAATTTAGTAAATGCCCACTTTCTGAAAATCATCCACAAATTTGTTTTTTTTTGTTTTTATAGGAAAAACAACTCTTAAACTGTAAAAAATTTCTGAACATTAATATTGGTGTTTCGGATAGGCCTTGAAACCCTTTACCTCTGTGCGTCCACTTGAAACGATTTCCTGGGGAAGAGGAACACTCCTCTCCGCAGGACATGCCATGTTAAAAGGAGGACAAATGGATGCAAATGCGAGCACTCCTTACACCCCATAGAGCGCTCCGCGAATAGTCGTAGAATGATCGCATTTCGTACTGAGTTGACATGTTTTTTTCCGAATTGCACCGTATTTAATTCCTTTATATTTATAATTTTTAAATAAATGCTTTCATATTTTTTAAATCAAAAAACTTATAAGAAAATATAAATTATAAGACTATGGGGGTTAAAACTATATATATTATATTATTATTTTTTATTATTTTAATATTTTTATTATTTAACAATGATGAGATTTTGTTTAATTTGCGATTTTATTTATTTTGAAAATTAAGCTTCTTTTTAAATTAATTTGTAGCTTTTGAATATTTAAAAAATTTTATTTTAATTTTTATTCTCCTCCAGTTAAGATACGAAGCTGACTGACTATTTTTTATTTTATTTTTTCAAAAGCCTATTTCGATACCTTTCTCCGCCTACTTCAATTTTGAAAGGAACAAGTTATAAAAAATCAAGGTGTCGTTGATGTCATGATGCCGCTACAAGACATTAACAACAAAACAATGTTAGAAGGTTTATACGCTACTAAATAGCTATGATACCATCTGTAAAAACTTGAGCAAAATTGGAGACCGCCACTTCTGCTATTCCTCTTGTTAGAGTCGAAGCCGAAAAATAAAAAAATGGTTCCTTTTTTGCTCTTGAATAAACTAAACAAAAGACGAAAAGGAAAAAACAAATGTGTCCCTTTTTTTTCTTTTATAAAATATCATTTTTCTCGGGGTGTAGTAGTGAGTAGTTTCCATAGAGACCAGTTTGTTATTTAGGAGAAGTAAATGCTTCTTATGTCTAAATGTAGCATTGATAAAGTAGTTTTTTAAATTATGATCATAGTAGCTGGACAAATGTTTTTGTTTTGAGAAAAACAAAATGTACCTAGATAATCTTTAGGTGTTGACTGATGTAAGCGGTCGGTTGACGAATTTGAAATACATATAAAATAATTTGATTAAAAATAAAAAAACATATGTATTTATAAATTTAACGAGTCGAAGGGGAGGAATGAAAATTATTAATTTTAATGAAATAAAAATAAATAAGGTGGATATCCAATCCACGCGGTGGGTCGACCAATGAAAAATTTGCATCCTTCCGGTATGTTTGGTAATTGTGTCAAAAGTCGGTGTGGTCGGGTACACCAAAATTAGACGACGGACAGACAACGACCATCCATTACCCCGTTCGTTTCGATTCTGGCAAGAATATTAATGGCAGCGATTTGGGCAGAACCGCCGAAAATTTATTCCAACTTCCTCGGTAGATTCATTCATAATTCTGTTCGCTGATTGTTCTCGAAGACCTTCCGCGGCAGGTAATGCGGTCTTCCAGGTGGCATAACTTCCGCAACGCCAAGCCGCAATGACTCGAAAAGCACAAATGAAGGCATGAATGATACATTAGCAGCCGCGCTAAGAACGTGTGCAGTCAGCCGGAATCCTAAGACGGCGCACGGTGAATAGTTGTTGCGATCTTAATTACTTCCTCGCGCACTAACCGTTCGGTGCGGTCGATGGGCCTATCTTAGAATCACCTCTTTGGTGGACCTATGACGCCTGGGTAATTGCTAAAATTGGTCTTGAAATGTGTCTGATTTCCAGGGGCTAATCCACTTGTATAAGGGCCGCCCCAGCACAATCTGCGGGTGTGCAATTAAAATCAATTTCGCACGATTACCCGAGCTATGGGTGCTTGCAAGCGCACCTCGTGGGTGTCTTTTAAATTCTTCTACTGGAAGAGAAAACCCGGGAATTGTTCAGGACTCCTGCTAGATTCTTCGGTTAGAAAATCTCTATAGTAATACTGGGCGATGACGAAGATTATGTAAGAAACTTTTCTTACAATTTTACCTTCTGCACCTTAATTGCTTTTGTTCCTTCTTTTCTGAATTTGTTTTGCCTCCGCCGATTTCCATAAATTTCTGAATAATGTGAGAATATCTCTGGAAAAAATGCAGAATTATAGTGGGAGACGTTCTCTCCCTGCCTTCCCAGCACCGATCGCTAAGGAAACTTTCCACTCCCACATTAGCTCGTCATGGGGCAAACGACAGAATACGTCGCCGTTTTAATTAGATCCATGATAATTTGCATACCTGCGATCCAGATTAAACGATTCAACTCATTTCTGAGTAGTGCATGTTGGTATGAAGTTGGGTGATGTAAATAAATTAGCAGAAATGGTGGGACTACGTTTTTTTCACATTTTTTATTTTTTTATTGAAGTATATTTTCAACAATATGTTCAGCAAATTTAGGGTACAAATATCACAAATTGATTGACAAAGTTCCAGTCAATTTAATGATCGCTGACACTGGACCGTCTATATAGCAATATGGTTCTTAACCGGTGGTCCGCGAAGCCATCCGAAAAATATTAAATAAATGACAACGAATCGACACTGTTGCGCAAATAGCGTTGGTCTACGAAGGTCTTTATAGTTATAAAAAGTCCAGAGTTTAATACGTATAAGTATTCTAAATCTTGTTTGTTTTGTTTATGTCACACGTTTAGGTATACTATATCGCATTTAACATTTTATTTTATCACATCACATTATCAGGTTTCTTTTTAATTACGATTTACTTTGTACCCCATTTCCAGGGGTCCGTTATTAAAATTAGATATGTTTTATCCATATACGAGTATATAAGGAAAAGGTTTGTTTGCTAACATTTTTAAGAAAAAAAAGAAAATATGCATGCTTGCATTCTAAAATAAAATAGGAAAGGCGCAATAGTTTCTGAGGTTCGCTCAGCTGAGCAAACAAAACAGATGTATTGCAGGCTAAAAATTATAGCGAGTCCCGTTTAGAAAAGGGGCCACGCATTTATAATTATGCTAAAATTTTTATGGTCTCGTCCGGTGATGACGAAACCAGGCACATAGATTTGTGCAGCAATGCACCCATTTTTCAGTTTTTGGAAAAACAAAGAAGGGGTCGTTTATGATTATGTCATGAGGCTCGGGGATCGTCTTTGTTTTCCAAGCTTAAAATAAAGGTTAAAATCGAAAAAGAAAATTTTAGTCTGCTATGGGACATTCAAGTCCGCCATTGTTGTGAAAAAAAAAATTGAAATCAACCAAATTGCCCGATGCAGTGCGGAAAAGTGACATAAAGTCGATAATGCAGTGCGGAAAAGGGCATAAAATCAATAATTCAGTGCGGAAAAGGGCATAAAGACGATAATACAGTTCCCAACACGTATAAAAGACCGCAGTGCAAGGATCTCGCTCTCATTCAATTTTGTGACTTTGCAGGCTGATGTGGTTCTGGACTTAAGTGTTTTTTTTTTGAAAATTCATGGTGGATGCAGTTAACGAGTTTTACATATTTTTTTAATTCTCCGTTCGCGAGCGAAATTTATTTTTAGGGAATTGAAATATATTTTTCGCTCGCGAATTATTCCTAAAAGAATCATTCTCGAATCAAATATTATACCACATGAAATAAAAATTACTCAACAATTTTTATATTCATATTTATTATAAATTAATGACTTATTATAAAGTTTAAATATATATTTTATTCAGTATACCTACATTTCTGTTCAGTTTTATAATCAAAATATTTTTAATTATTTCGTTCGACAATTTTGCTCTCAGTTTTGTTAAAATCGTCGAAAGAGCACTAAATGCCCGTTAAACGGAAATTTGGGTTACTGGAACAGCTAAAGCTACTTTTGCTAAGCGGCCCAAATCAGGATTTTTATTATAAATCCCTTTCCAATAATGTAAAATATTAGTGTCAATCAATTGCATTCGTTCCCGGTGAGCGAATGGAATTTATAAAATTCTCCTCAAAAATAAAATTCGCGAGTTGAAAAATAAAATTCGGTTCGAGAGCGAAAAAAAGGAGGGAACTTTATATTTTTTCGTTCGTGAGCGATATTTTCCTTACCTTTACGGACACCAACAGCACTTTCAATATTGAGGCTTCCGCGTTTCCGGGACCTGTTCCGACTTTTGCGGCTGCGACGTCGTCGGAATAATTCTACTACCTCCTTAAGGATTTCAACCTCTGCCTCGTATAAATTAAGTTTGGTGAAAAAAACTTCGAGTGCAAAGGGTTAATTATGTAAAATGGTAAAATGTCATTTGAAGCAGTTGACATTTGTTTCCCATGGTTGTCAGTTGAGTAAACAACGGGCGGGTGCCTTTCTGGTTTTTCCCAACGACAGAGAGGAGACGGTTCCTTTTCCTTGAGCTAACACTGCACTGATTTCCATTAATTTTCGAATCGAAATGCGGGTGTCTTCTTTCGGAAGCTGCATTTGTAATATTTTTTATTTTATATTAAAAAAGTTATTTTTTAACTAATTTACTTACCCACATCTGCTCCTGAGGCTTAGGTTTACAACAGGGGTTTCGATTCAATTTCAATAAAATTTTGCAGACACCTTCTGTTCGTGCTAAACCGGAAGGATCTGAAGACATTTTGCGGCGCATGGCGCATAAATAAATATACGTAATTCCCGTCAGGGGCAAAGGTAAAACTCCCGTGAGCTTGGTCATCACCAAGGGATCAAGCGCGAGATGATGCGACAAACCGTATAAAAGCAAAGGGGCGGAGAGGATCGCCATCTCCGTACACTCGTGGAGTGGAACGCACATGATCCGAGATTACTCTTTGTAGATTCCATTAATGCTGAATAAGTCCTTGAAGAACTCGATTACATACTTGGATTTCGTAGATTTCACGGCTCTAATGAAAGTGAATTTATTTATTTATCTATCTTACAATCGCAATTATGTGTAAGTTGTCGCGTTTACTTCTTAGGACAGATTTGTTGTATACAACTTCCAAGCTCATCTACATCATCAATTTGATCGTCAACGTATTTTGATAGGACTCCCCAGTCTACCAACTTTGCAATACAATCATAGTATAGCAACTATAGGCGTAATCAGCCTCTATGACGTATCCTCCCCTTTAATAACGTGAGTAAGAAGGTCTGTCTCTTCGTCATACTTAATATATAATTAAACCCATTGGCAATTTCAAAAACTCCGCTTTTAAATTAAAAAGACACAGCCTATGGAGCGATGTCACAACGGAAAATTTTATAATTAAAATGGTTTTTCAGTAAATTTACGTTGTTTTTCTCTGGAGTGTATATCAATACCAATTTTATATCTTTCAACTGCATCCCTTACACTGCAATAAATTAGTTCTTCGTCCAGAATTTCTATATTGTATATGATAATTAAAGATAGATAAATGGGCTGAGGGATTGTTCCAGCTCCTTCGCAGCATCTTCGTGGCCATTTTGGTAGATACTAAATGTCGTTGGTTATTCCGCTACCAGGATGCTAAGAGATCGCCCCGATCGCAAATGGCTATCGTAATATGACTGTTATTGGCGAAATAATTTTCCCTCAACAATTCTGACCCAGCCACACGATATGGGATAAAATATTCCTGTATGCCGTGGGTATACTTAGTTTCCAAACTATGGTGCCCATTGACCAAAGAGTTATTTTATCTTTTAGAATGTTAAATAATTTCTAATGTACTTTTGTTTTAAAATAATTTGTAGTCAGGTTGGCGTTGGAAAGTAATTTTTATTTTATCCAATGCACGCAAAAATGACAGGCAGTTAAAAGCCTAAACAAGTGTTCTCAAAAATCCCTAAGCGATTATAAAACCACTTACCCCGTGTCGATGAGCACGAAATAGCTAAGATCTGGGTCATCTCTTGTCAGTTGAGTTCTTTTCTAAAAATTTTCTTGTCCATTGGCTCCAAGATGATGTCTCAAGGGAGCGTTTATTTTAGTTTATGACACAGGTAAGCAGGCGGTCCTCTGGCGTTTAAGTGCCATCAACGAAAACGACAATCCGCCTAGGAGTCCCCTTGTTTTCCAAGAGCACTATTATTAACATTTTCCTGTTCCCAAGTCGACAATTTCCAGAGCGGAAGATGTTGTTGAACTTGGAGCTTCAACGCCGAGTGATTTTGCGATTACGTAAAGCGTGCTAAAACGGCACATGTACATAGTGCTCGACGGCTCGACGAAGTGCTCAGGTACACGCAATACTCGTCGGCCGACCGAAAACAATCGCGAGGGGTTTCCCGCACCCCGTCCGGGCTTCTTTTCTCGACAGGTATAAGAAGTTCTTGAGCGCGAAACGAAGTTCAAGCTTACTGCCACTTTGCTACCTCGACGGGGCGGAGGCGACGGGCGGCGGTGGCGCGGTGGGAGCGCGCCGTGCCGCGCCGCACTCAGGTATTACATGCTTTATGCTGGGCTGCTGATTGCTTTTGGATTGTTCCCGCTCGGCTGGCTCCGCGCCGGCTTTTTGCAAATAAAGACTCATATTTTTGCCCCCCAAGACACGCCACTCGATGTGTTTAGAGGCAATTAAAAGAGTCTTATCACGCCGTGAACAGTCAGTTGGTTGGGCAGAAGGCGAGTCGAAACCGCCACTAATATGGCTGGGCTCTAAGATTAGATAAAAATTAAATGCCAAATGATTTTGCGCAAAGTATTTTTCGTATAAAGTATTTTTCGCAATTTTCCATTAGAACGTTGGGCACGCTTATCATCTGAAACCAATGGCATGATGCTTTCATGTACCTCAAATGGAAGGTGATTGTCCAATGTCAGTGTCATTTGGCATTTTGGCCTTTGCCACGGTTTTTTTTAACTTTAAGATCCGCCTTCGACAGCTGAGGAAATTCACGTTTTGGTTGCAGATCTTTCTCTGACTCGTGAATGAAGTCAACAACCGGAAAATTATGTTTATCAAATTATTGCAAAGTTTTATAGACTCGAGTCGAAAGCAGTTTTCGGTTTAAGATGCGAAGTACCTATAATGACATTCAACAAAAACTATGCCACAGCTAGATGAATTTATTTAAATTAAGAGAACTTAATTTAAATAAATTCATCTAGCTGTGGCATAGTTTTTGTTGAATGTTTATTAAAATAACTTTTATCCACTTACTAATCCTTGACTAAATAACTTTGTGTGTAAGATTGACGTTCGTGGCCAAAGTGTGAAATTTTGGGAAGAATTTTAGGATAATAAACGTGGATGGATTTACATGAGGTTATTTGATTTCGAAAGAGTGAATGGGATAAATAAAAAAAAAAAAAAGTAAAAACAAATTAACAAGTTAAACTGTTTTACCTATTTTAAATCATCAGCTGTACCAAAAAGTAGAAAATAATTAGGACACAAACCTGATACTTTTAGTAGACTAAAATAAAAACGTGGGGCGAAACTCGTTATTAAAGATAGGAATACATTTATTGCTGACGTCATCCCATTTATTTAAAAGTTGCATTGATTTACTTACATATATCAAAATTCGAAATAAAATCTAAATCAATGTAAATCCAGGTATATTATAATAGTTAATGAGCAAAGATAATTAGACTGATTTTACCAAACGTTTTACTTTTTCTTGTGTAAAAAGGGGCCAGTCAATAAAACATGTGCCTCTAGGCTTTTATAAGATTTCTTCTCGCCGCCATGCAAAAGTCAATTTCCACTTAATCTTAATATCAACAATTTCCCATGGGTCTGCCACAAGTTTTAGACAAGTTTTGTCTTATAGTAGATATAGTAAATTCAATTACTCTGGTGCAATCAATTTTGTAAAAGCCGCAAAATGACGAAATATTTAAAAAGTGATTAAGGACCTACTTTTTGGAACATTTTCTGTTTAAAAATCTCGATTTTAAAATATCGCAAATTTTTCTTGGGAAAAAATGTATACTATATGTGCTTTCGTGTAATTAAAGCTTTAAAACAACTACAAGAAAATTAAAGGAAATTTGTTTACAATGCCACAATTCTATAGTACATTGTCTGAATATAAATTTAATATTGCTCATCTGCCTATCAAGAAGTTTATGAAGATTTACAAAGCAAAAAGCCAAAAAATTTTTAAGACGTAAAGATACGGAAAAAAAAGGTCGTTTAAAGGTTCTCGACTATGGCATGTCGCCACTTCCAGTAATGTAGTGATTTACAAAATTCAAGTAAATCCAGTATAAACTTTGACTTAAGTTTATGTTGTTGTCATTAGCATTATTTCATCAAAATACTCCGCAAATTTTATTTTTATCGACGTCTCTTGGCAACGGTCTGATCGTCAGCATCTTCCTACTTATGAAAACCGCCTAATGCTGATTGACTTACAACCTGTGGAAAATAATACCTGTTCAGAACTGAACAAACTTGTAATCATTGCAATTCTTTATTTTGTAATTAATTTCCAAATGTAATAAGTCGGTCATTATTTCATGTCACCTACTTGTAATTGCAGCACAGCTATTCTTGGCCAAACCGCAAAAGACATGAAGCAATGGCCAACTTACCTAATTAATCGTAATATATGCTTAGTTGTAAGTTCTTATTGTTATAAATACCGCACGGTTTTGTTAATAAAGTTAGTATTCAAAGAACCTTTTGGGTATTCATTTTCATTTTGTTGAGTCAAACATTGATCCTTCGAGCCGGATATGAACCAGCGACCTATGAATATACAGTCCATGCCGTTTATTTTTTGGCCCCCGGCCCCCCCCAGCAATGTTTGACTCGGATGGTCAAAATGAAAATGAATACCCAAAAGGTTCTTTGAATACTAACTTTATTAACAAAACCGTGCGGTATTTATAACAATAAGAACTTACAACTAAGCATATAAATATTACGATTAATTAGGTAAGTTGGCCATTGCTACATGTCTTTTGCGTTTGGCTAAGACTATCTGTGCTGCAATTACAAGTAGGTGACATGAAATAATGACCGACTTATTACATTTGGAAATTAATTACAAAATAAAGAATTGCAATGATTACAAGTTTGTTCAGTTCTGAACAATACCGTTGGAAGCTGATGGACCATGTCACACACACACTAACGATTCTTGAATTTACCGTATTTGTATTAAGTTAGTACTTTTGTAATTGGTATGTAGGGGAGCGAGGGGCTTGTTGTAAGAGTTTTAAAAAAAACGAATATATCTTGAGATTCATCTGTTACATTACTACTAAATAAACATAGATTGATACTATATATTTTCCTCTATCAAATCAAGTAAAAAAAAATATAGCTATTGGTCATTATTTCACAATTAACATTTTTCTAGAGAAAGTACGGTGTTACAACTTACCCAGTGCTAGGGGTAAGTTGTAACATGTACAGGGGCAAGTAGTAACGATAGTAAAAAACAAAAATATGACACTTTTAACCATTTATTTTTTATTTGTTAGCAACAAAAATAACATCCTTCTATAAATTCTATGTAATTTTGATCAAAAAATCAAATGAAATATACTTTTTAAGTAATCAACACAGAAGATTTAAGCTATTAATTTTTTAGACACTATACTTATGATCAACATGGCACTTTAAAATCACAGTAAATTAAATCCTTTACCTCTAAATTAAGTCTCGTAATTAACTCTTTCTAACACTTTAGGTTTGTTCGATGACCAGTTCTGAACACTGGTTCGGAGTAGTTCTGAATTATTGAGAACAGTCAAAAAAACCTGGGGCACTCCGGTTATTTGGTTTCTCATCGAACAGCAAATAGTGGCAACTGTCAGGGTTACTTGAAATGACAGTCAAAACAATTAATTTTTAAACGTCAATTTCTTACTCCGGCTCCTGAGCAAGAGTAAGTTCGGAACTGATCGGAGCACACTAGAACTTGTCATCAAACACAGAACTTGGAGTTCCGAGTAGTTCCGAACACTTATCGAACGCGTTGGAGTACTCCGAACAGTTCGGAACTGGTCATCGAACAAACCTTTTATATCTAAAAAAGTATCTTATATAATAATCAATCTTATCCAAAGTGCCTTTATAATTGCATGTTACAACAAGCCCCAAGATTTTGTTACAACTAACCCCATGGTATGATTTTTAACATTTATCAAGATAACTATTTAATCAGCTTAGCAATCTTAAAAACTCTTACATAATATCAGACGTAGATAAATTTGAATATAAATAAAACAAAGAAATGTTCAAATTATTCGATAAGAGTAACGCCAACCAAAACTTATATATAAAGGTATGATTGAGTGAAAGAAACAGGTTAATAAAGTTAAAGTTCCTGGTGAAAAGAGCCTGTTACTACTTACCCCTGTTACAACAAGCCCCTCGTTTCCCTACAAAGGGCTCAATACATATTCAGGTCGTTTTGCAAGTGTAGAAGGAAGTTCCTTCCGCAACGGAGGTAAGCAGCAAAATGGCCCAAAATGAGTACACCTGACACAAGGCCATTTGCCCAGAGTCCAGTTCTAATTGCGGCACTTCAAGCCGAATCTGACCAAAGGCTCTATTTAGAGACGCGTCAAATTATGAAGGAAGCACATAGATAAATATTCGCAAGTGGAACAGCAGTGTCTCGAAGTTTCGTGAAGTTTCCAACCAAAATTGCTTACTCCAGAGCAAGCAAAAGTTCTTCGGAATAATCTGGTCTTGTGAAAACGACGAACAATACAATGTACATACATACGTATCATTTACGCGCAAATAGTCTGCAGGCCAAAAATATAGACAAGCTCATTCCAAAAGGTACCTACCGTTTTATAATGTCCGAGTGGGTTGAGGTTAAAACAAAAAAATCTTTGGGGATAAGGATAAGGATATTCCTTGCACTTTATTTTGTAATGGAATTTATAATTCTGGGGCTTGCTTCAGATTTTCTTTTAACCTTCTGTCAGTCTCTTCTTTTTTCATTTTTTTATTTCAGTTATGCATATATTGATGCATGAGCATGCCTACTATGTACATCAATGGAATGATGAGAATTCGAACAGGTACAATAAGAACAACTCCAACAGCTGCTGTTGAATTAGCACTATCTCTAACTCCGCTGAACATCATAGTTGAAAAGGAAGCGATGACATCAATGGTTAATTGATAACCAGCAGGTGGGGGTACTTAAAAATTTGAGACAACATAGCAGATATACATAAGTGATAGATTCTTAATGATCTCAGATAAAATAATTTCTCAGGTTTGTCCTTGCGAGAGGTTGCTTTCCCTTCAAGAACTGAATGGAGGAGAACTTCCTCGCGAGCGTATTATCACAGCTCACTGGCAAAAGGATCTACAGAGGACCTACGTATATAACATACATACCCGCACATTGATTCACTACATATTTTAGGCTGAGGCTCTAAGCATCGCTATATGTGCCAAAATAATACAGTAAACCAATATTCGAGAGGAATATAATCATTTTCTCGAAAAGTCAAGCCGCCCTCAAGGCCCTTGACTCGAATGTGGACTAATTTAAAATTGTAAATGAATGCAGAAGTTCGCTAGACCAAATCGCTGCTGCAAACAGTGTAGCAATTATTTGTGTCCCTGGCCATAGTAACATCACAGGTAATGAGACTGCAGACGTCCTAGCCAAACAGGGATCTAAATATTACAATAAAATTGATATGATTTGTCGTGGCTTCTTGAGCCAAGAGACACCAGAATAGTTGGGTTGAAAACTTTTTCTCTTCAGAGAAAAACCTCTATCCGATTTACTGGGAGTTCCTTAAGTTGGCAAACGGAGCAATTAGCAATTTCCTTGAAACTAATAGGAAAAATTTATGAAAAAAGATTAATTTTTCCGCAGCTAATTTGTGTTTGTCCTGACGGCTCCGATATTCACAGCCAACTGGATATGAAATAAAAATAGCACTAAAATGAATTTTCGTATCCCTGTTGCTCCTTGAAAAAAATTTTTTGAAAATAAATCCGGAATGTTATGCACAACACTGTACTATAGGTATCTCTGAAAATTTATCCGAATGTCAAGTTAAGTTTGTTAATGCAAACGAACTTTAAAGACAAATTTTAAGAGCTATTCAAATTAATAATTTTATTTATTTATTAACAAAATTAATAAATCACTTCAAGTGATTATCTATCGCTGTGCATGAATTACAATAATTTCCAAAACCTTTATGTTGTGCAACAGGTTAACATTGGCACTTTGTAAGTGTGGCCTATATGAGAAAATGTCTGGTAAAATTAAGTTGTTTAGATTTGAAAGTGCCGCCAGAACCGCGCAAAAGTAATTTTGTAATTACTATTTCATGTCTCCATGAATAAGTTTAAATATGGTGTAGGTACGGCAAATTCATAAATATTCAAAATTAACACCGGTTTTATTAGACTTTACCGAACCCATAAGCAAAAGAATGAAGCATCACAATGTGGAGCAGCAATTTCTCCGGGCCGTAAAGGTATTCATAATGACACGCTTAATTAGGTACTTTACCATTGCTCGTTCGTTATGATTTTATTACTTCAATTTGGGTGATAAAATTTATGGCTTCTTTAGCGGTAAACACTGTTCCAAATTACAGTCATAATAACCGAAAAATCTGCAAAGAAAGTGCCCAGTTAGGTAGAAATGAAGTGAAGATCGCGCAATGAATATGTATATAGACTTCCAGTTTTACTCTACAGATTTTAATTGGTCCTATATAAAATCTTCCTCCCATTCCTGTATTCCAACTAATCTAAATATTTAAATGTTTGTGAATTGCAACTATAACCGGCCTTCATCGAAGATGACTTCTCGCACTCCTCCTCCTCCTCCATTTGGCCATCTTGTTCGCGACCATATCTTTCTGATCTTCATCAGCGAGCTCGCACTCTTCCTCGCTTATAATATTATCTATATTTAATTCTTTGCGTGCGCTATCCTCATTTCCGCACAAATTTTTACCACAGTCACTTTCCATCTTTTACACTCTCCGCTGGAACAAGGCCGTGTTTGGAAATGTCAATTGCATGCAGACTGCATTTGCAGTGGTTCAATAATGCAGTTGACAAAAATCAAAAGTTTCAAAATGTCAAATGCATGCAGATGACAGTCATTTGATTGCAACTTCGGCAGTATAGAAAAGTGTCCTGCGTGAATGACAAGGTCGATTAATTTTCTGCTTGTGAGTTGTGTGTTATACCAAAATGGAAAATAGGTTTGTAAAATTATTAAAATAAATATAAATCAAATTTATATTCTTTCAATTAGAGAAAATAACACTGAAGGAAATAAGTCAAACAAATGATGATGAAATCTTTTTAAAATGTCAATTGGCAGTTGCAGTGCAAATCATTGGACGATCAAATGACCAGAATAATTTTGACAAAAGTCGAAGTTTTTGACGATCAAGTGACATTTCCAAACTCGGCCAAGCAACACATCCGATGCAATCAAAAGTTATCCTTACAGTAAGATTATAAGATGGCGGCGCTCTCTATACTAACCCAAACCACTATTCCATATGCATTTCGAAAGTTTGGGTGAAAATAAATTTTCCCTTAGATAGTCGGTCGCGGGACTGAGGGGGAATCCGCTGGCTGGGCTGCCGTAGGTGGGCGAGTGCTGATGGTGCAAACTCTCGGGCCGGTCTCCATGAGGTCATCGGCCACGGTGCTGAGCTCCTCGAAGTCAACTTTTTTTGAGCGTGCGCGTTACGTTAGAAGGCAGCAGGTCCAACCACCTGACCCACAGCACGTCGTCAGTGACCTTGTTGCCGGCCAAGGTCCTCATTCTCCGCAGTAGTTGGGAGGGTTGCTTGTCGCCGAGCTCGAGCTGATTGTACAGCTTATGAAGCTGCTTGTCCTGTGAGTCGCTGAGGCGAGCCAAAATAACTGCCTTAAGGTTGTCGTAAAGACATCTCTCGGGAGGATGCGATAGGATGTCCAGCAGTTCACCGACGGAAGCGCTGTCGAGAGCTGAAACAACTAAGTGGTACTTACCGTTAAACATCTATTCGGTCTGTATGAACCACGCCGTGGGGTTGACTGCCCAGAAGGAAGGCAGCATGCATTGACGGGTCATCTCGACGTTGGCCACGGCCCCCTGGTCGGCACCGGCGTCGGCGGGAGCGCCCATCTCATCAGGGGAGTCCATTGCGGAGTTCTAGTCGTTTCCCCTCTTTTCAGTTGAGGGGAAAAAAAAATTATTTTCACCACCACGTGGCCCGAAAGTGATCACTCGCGGAGTCAAAAAGAGAGGAAGAGAAAAAAAAATTTTTTTCGGCCCGCACTACGTGGCCCAAAATTGTTCGTACGCGGGGGGCAAAACGAGAGGGGAAAGAAACATTTTCCGGCCCGGCCCTCGCGAAAATGCGGCACGCTATTGTTCGCACATGGCGCCCCGGAAAAAAAAAATTTTTTTCTCGGGCCCTCGCGAAAATGTCGCATGCTAGTGTTCACACGTGGGGCTTAAAAAAAAGGAACAACATTTTTTTTGGCCCGGCACTCGCGTAAATGTGGCACGCTAGTGTCCACACGTGGGGCTTAAAAAAAAAGAACAAAAGTTTTTTGGCCCGGCACGCGAAAATGTGGCACGCTAGTGTTCGCACGTGGCGCCACAGAAAAAGGAGACAAAAAAAACCAAGCGATGGTCGCCGACTACACCACATAGGCCCAAAAAGAAAGATGCGGTTCGTCCTCGGCTCGTTGCGTAATTTATTTATTTTTTGCGGGGTCGGTTTGTTAGGATGAGGCGCCACAATTTTAAAGGGACATTCAAATTTAGTTTCCTTTTAGCCCTCAGAAATGAATAATGTGTCGCCGTAAAATGTAAAAAGCCTTAAAATGCTGTTAGTAATTTCTTAGTAGACAGAGTTTAAATAGAAATTTTTGCGGATTAAGAGGAACTTAACTTAATTTATCAATATGTATTTCTTTTAAATGGACACAAGATTCCGGGTTAGATATAATCTAAAAAGAATCACTCATTATAATAATTTTGTTGAAATTAAACCAAGAGAAACACGTTAACTGAATTTTCATTTGAGGTGTCGTTCTCGTTCTCATCCTCGTCGTCGCCCTCAATTATTTCAATAACGTCGCCAGCATATTGCTCCTCGTTGTACTCGTCGGTATCTGAAATCAATACCTCCTCGCATCCCTTCAACCAAATGACATTCACTTTTAGATGACAGGCACAGTGTTATCATCTTTATTACTAAATTAACATCATATGGAATTTGAAAAATATTTTCATCTATAAACCACATCCTGTAAAAGAAACAAAAGACACTTTTTCATTTCCACAATATTTTTAGGGCAAATAATTGAAATGATGATGCTCGCCTACCAAAATTTTAATAATATCTGCAGCCTTATTATGAGAAACGATACGAATCGTCCAACGAAATGAAAATGAGAAGCGAAACGAAATCACTTTCGTATTACGAGAAACGATCGTTTCGTTCTTTCAGCATTGCCATGTGGAACTTGAGCTGTTTGTATTAAATGTTACATTTGACGGTTACAAAATTGTCATTTGAATTATATTGGGGGTACTTTTTAAAGAAAAAATTAAAAATGTTAGGTGCAGATTGTTTTTCTCATCTTCGCTGATCATGATTTTGACGGCAGAAGAATAAGAAATGAAATTTTGAATGGTATTTTTAATTGAGTTGTTTTTTCGTAAACATAAATATCTTGTGGCTTTTTTCGTATTGTTATTATTCAGTTATTTTTGTAACTCCAGTTTCAGCTTAATTTCTGTTTTTCCAATTCCAGCTTCTCCTTTTCAACAGCTTATTTTTCTTCTTCAACTTTGTAAATTTGTTTAAGCCATTTTGAGTTCTCTTTTGTTGAAGAACTAATTGACTTCAAAGAAGTGGACATTTTTTCAAAGAATTCTTGCAGGGGCCTCCGTCTGTCCCCGTAATTTGAGCCCGGTTATTTCTAAATTTTTTTTTATAAAAAATTTGAAATCACTCCATACCTAAAAACAACATATGTACATTTCAATCTACATATATAATATTAAATTTTCACATCTATGCACTATTTTATATGTTAAAAATATTTACTGAAATTACTCTGACATCTTGCTAAAACAGTTTCGTTTCTCGTAATAAGGCCCCTGTAAATAATTATAAAACAAATGTATGATAATAATATGTATCTACTATGTGATCAAATATCTATATACAGGGTGTTTTGCTAAGGTCTGAACAGGGGTATGCCACTCGATCCTAAATGGTCTCTTGATCAACGTTTGTTCGGACACCCCCCCCCCCCCCCCGCCCCTTAAAATCGGTCCTTCCCCCCTAAAATCGCGGTTGAAAATTTGGAGGAGGTCAACCTTGAAAATGCTTTATAAGTTCTTTCAAAGACATCCTAGGATACTGTTTGATAGCGCATTAAGTAAGCTGAGCCTTCAAAATTTCCAAAGATACCACCCACGACCCAATCCGTCAACAAACAAGTGGGAGACACCCCGTCAAATTTCGAAAATGGCAATTTCAAAGCCTAAAATTTGACCTTGACCCTTCATTCTGCCGATTTTTTGTATGGGAAGATCGAAACTTTTTTTTGAGAAAAGCTTCCCTGTGATGGGGCCTTTTTCAGAAAAAAACCGCACTCGAATCCGACGGCGCGTTCCGAAGTTATTCGTCTTCGATTGTTCAGCCCTAAGGAGCAGATGATTAATGTGACGTCACTTTCCAATTGGACTTCATTGCGGATAGTGGGTGTTGTTGTATTAATTATTATAACACGAATAACTTCGGAACGCGCTGTCAGATTCAAGTGCGGTTTTTTTTCTGAGAAAGGCCCCATCACAGGGAAGCTTTTTCTCAAAAAAAGTTTCGATAAGGTAAGAAAATTCGGAAAAACGGAAAGGAAAAGCTCAAAAAGTAATAAATTGAAAAACAGCACAAAACCTGCATAAAGTTTAAGTCAACGTTTACTGAGATGATTTTACGATGGAAATTTTATACGGAATTTTAATTCAAAAGTATAAAGTAGGTACTTCAATTAATCGTAAACAAACTAAAATAATCTCATTGTTTGTAAACCATTATAGACCATAAAATCAGGAAAATTATCACTATTTTCTTTAAGTCAAAATACAGATTTTTTGCTTTATGCACTCTTTTATCACATTACTAATTTTGTCTCCATATTTATTTAATATGCATAACTCGATTAAATTAGAAAATTATATGAAAAAAAGGATGTTGACTGTTTTAAAGATTCAGTCAAAACACATTAAACTATTTCTAGATTTAAAACATCTTTATCTTTATAGATTAAAAAAGACAAGAAATAAACAGGATGAAATGAGTTCTATTCTAAGAAATATTCATAGAATTTACCTACCGGATACCCGAAACAAAGAAATAACACGAATTAACTCATTTGTATAAACAAACTTAATTTGCACCCATAAAATCTCTAAAGCAGACAACTTTCTAACGAAAGTCGTCTTACATCGTATTTGGACGTAACCAAAAATAAATGCATCGGAATCAATTAAATATCAATCATGCCTCGAATAACTGCATTATACTTGTATAATTTCCCTTTTTCCTTTTATTGTACTCCAGTCGGGTTGCTGTCCGACCTAAAAGGATTTCAGGCAGCACGGCTGCGTAACCAGGCACTTCCGTAAACCATCAATTATTCAAATCTTATTCAATTGCAAGTTCTGCCGCGTTCTTCTGATGAATGTTTCGAAAGTAAAAGGATCCATAATGCATATAGCTCCGGGGAGAACATTACCCTCCGAGGAATACTAAATGTCTTCTAAGCGAAACTCCTTAAGGAACTTAAGAATGATAAAGCTGATTCGGCCAATTGCCTTCCTTGAAAGAAAATTCTCTGCTGGATTGTTGCGCTCACCCATAGATGCATTATTCAAGAGCATTTGAAGTGACCCCTTATGCGATGGTTCGCGAACCGTTTTTCTTCCTATGCGTTTCTCAGTTTACGCAACTCTCGATTTTAAAATTAATGAAATGCGCAAACGCGTAAGAAACCGCAGCTCGCGCAGTAGCTTTTGGGCTGTTCCATTATGCGAAAGAATGAGGAAATATGAATATTTTTCGATTTTATATAAAATCTCAGAATCATACTACATATTCAGCAAAGGCAAAATTACGAAATTAGTAAAATAACGATTTTGTTACCCAACGTTACAAAATCATCTTTGATGTAAATCAATTGGTATACGTATTTAGTAAGTGCAATGATTAAAAACGGGGTACCTAGGTGTTAAGAATTTGTTTTAAGAATATGACAAATATCAGTGTAAATCAGGATTATAAAATTAATATTAATTATTTTTTTTTCTTGTAACATAAAAAAATCAATTTCCAACTGGTTGACTTGAAATTTTTTTTAGAAAATTTTACCTTTTTAATTATTTAATAAAAAAAACCGAACAAGAGTGTAGTGGTACAGTACAAGGAGAATTGCGTGGTGCAATTTCGAAAGCCCTTTCTTCACCATATGGACGAATATGTGCCGTCTCTTTTCGTGCATTAGGGGAGAGCGGGGCTAAAAGTTCCGATTTTTAATTAACCTCAAAAATTGTTACGAATACTTGATTTCAGTATTCATACAATGCGATCAAAATCAACTTACATATCTAACTTTGGTATTAAGACAATTATTTGGGGCATTTTTTGTGAGATTTTTTTGTTATTAATTTTTTAATGCTGAAAGTCGGAAAGTAACAACTTACCCCGACTTGGGGCAAGTTGTTAACAAGCCGGGGTAAATTGTTACCATATCTGTTAAAGCTATTATTTGTGAAATAAAAAACAATGAATGATAAAACTAAGCCTGTTTAATAAGCAATAATCAACAGTATCGTATGAATCATCAGGTAAGCATTTGTATGTTATCACAAGTAACTATAAGCTCGACTTGGCGGGGGCACTGTCGTGCCCCCAGATTTGTACTTAAACAATTATTAACCTTTGTAAAAAATTCGCTAACATTGTGTTTGTCGCCCTGCTGGCACTTGTTGACTCCGGTGCTCTTATTGACAGTTGAGGATTTCTTTTTAAAAAACCAGTCAGCCAGTCTGAACTGTGACTTTTAACGTCAAGGAAGAGTTTTATTAATAAAAATAAAGTTTAAAGTGCAGAAAGTAATGAAATGACCGACTTAATAAAATTATAGGAGAGATACAGTGATTTTTGGGAACGAGAAATTAAAAATGACAGCTCTAACAGGTGGAAACCTTGGAAAATTCCAATGCTCTCATCTTCATTTGCCGAAAATTAAGTTCCTACAAGCTACTTAAGAAATGAGCTTAGAAATGAAACTCAAGGCTCTTAAGTAGCATTTGGAGGGTGACACAAGGTCATAGAAACGATCATTTGCGGAAAATGATCATTTTACTCGGCCGTGTGTCGCCGGTATAAGTCCGCATGCGACAAAAGAAGAAAATTACAATATTTTATATTCCATTGTTGGTATAAGTGAATTGGGGCAAGTTGTTCCGCGGTCACAACGTGCCCCCGAAAAAAGGAATATCTAGCCCCAAGCACACGTGTTGAAAAAAAAGCAAGATATAGGTTAAATTACGAAAGATACGTAATTTACGCATAGTGTACCGCAACAGTAGATAAATTCTTTAATTAAAACATTGAAACACTAGAGGCTAATTATTAAAATTCGTGAGATAGACCAAAAATACCAAATACGAAAATATTTACTAACGTGAACCAGCGACGCACGAGCTGCTATTCCGATATTTCGGGTGCCGCTAGCCTATTAAAGATGGTGGCCGTCGGTGCGCTGTGGCGTTCCGTTTCACGACGTGTTTACTCAATATTCCTATCTATTTTCCTCGCGAAGTTATTTCAATCGGAACAACTTACCCCGGTAACATCTCCATCTTTCTATGCAGCTATGTTAACTGCTCGCTTTTTTGTTTTCAAACAAAATTTTGGGGAGAAAAAGTGATAAATGCGAAGGATTAGTTACTTAAATAATTATGGCATGTAAATAATTGCTCATTTTAAATTTTTTTTTAGTTGGTTCAATTCTTGTACAAAACGAGAATTATGTCCGTATAACATTTACAGGTATTACATATAACAACTATACGGGTATAACAAAATGAAATGTAAACACTGTGGGGTTGGGGGTGGTCGGCGAGAATATTTGTCATGCACTCATGCTGGCATAAAAAGGCCAGTTCGTGTGGGGAGCGGGGGAAGAAATTTTATGCGGCCGTTAGAATGTCGTCTTTGTATAGTGTGTGTTATTGGATTTGTGGATATTTTATTCAACAACATACATAAATTTTGTTAAGTACAAATTTTTACTTTTTATTTTTATATACTTTGTATTTGGTTTAATTTAGGAGTTCGGCGAATTTAGCGGCAGGACGACAGGGTTTTGTTTTTGGATATTCGCTCTCCCCTATGCATATTTGGTGAATTAACTTGCTTTCCTGTTAGTTCGTTACAATCTTGTTTCTTATAGGCCTCGATATTTATATTAACACACCGCTTTCGGATGTTGCTCCTTCGATTTGATTTTGTAAATTATTGCAGTCCACAGCAAGAATACTACAAGGAGAATTGCGTGGTTCATTTTCGAAAGCTCTTTTTTCACCAGTTCCAATCCAATATCATAATTAGTTGTTTGAGAATCAGCATTTCGAGAGAACGGAACAAAATTTTCGCCCATCAATCACAACCTTTTTCGTTGATTGAGGATCAGTAGACAGTAAACTGTAAATATTTTTCGACTTTGGACATAAATTCAGCATTTTTGTCAATTCCTTTGAAAATCCAAGATAGATACAAGACTGCATTTGTTACACAGGAAGCCCATTTTTAATGGACATGTCTCCCATTTGGGTTAAAAACTGCTCCAGCCATCTTCCAAAGAAAATTGGGAACCATCGTTAGAAAATACGAACTCTCTAGTTTTGCAGTAAATTCTATAGACGACATCTTAATTTTTTCGAAAACTAAAGAACATTTACTACCTCTATCAAGGCTAATGGAGGCAATACTAACGGAAGGCTTTAGACTAAAATTTCCGAAATGTTCTTTTGCAAATAATTACGCTAAATATTTACATAGGTCACATAATAGAAAACAATTCAATCAGACCATTGAACGATTATTTAACCGCTGTCAAAAACTTTCCAGTTCCAAAAACAAGACAAAATATACGACAATTCCTAGGAAAAGTAAACTTTTATCATAAATTTGTACCACACAGTGCAATTATCCTGGACCCGTTACACAATTTGCACGGCCAGTATTTTAATTAGTAGATTATTCTTTTATAATTGGTGCCGTGCAATTGCCAAGTCATTATAATTATTAAAGAAATAAAGATGTCTAATATTGATACGGTCAATTTAAATGTTGATAGGTAATTGATTAGATAACAATTTATAACAAAGTTGTTGAATAGGTGCTTCCATAGACACTAACTTATATAACTGACTTTGTTTTACATGAGATTTCACAACTTTTTGTAGTGGAAGAACTGCGTAGCGAGACTTGGCATTTTTTTACATTTTATGGTTATGTTGGGATTTAATATTTTCTAATTCGATTATTTGACATGATCGACGCGATAAACACAAATGATAAAACATTCTGATGAGAATGACAGATCAGTGTTTTTGTGTTGACAGTTTGTATTATGCGCCAACTTCACACTAATGTTTTTAATTTATTTGCGAGTAACGCCACCCTTTGATGAGGTTGAAAATTTTTTTATGGGAAAAGTCGAAAATCGACTTCATGAATGGACCGAATGTGCCCAATGCATTGTTTTAGTGATCTAAAACCATCTTCGCATTATTGCCTTTCAAATGAAACCGATTTGGGGCACATGGGTTGGATGGTTTCGATAGGTAGAAACAATTTTTGTGTTTTATATATCGCACACCTAGATCTAAAGGGAGCTAATCCAAAAATCTCAATTTTTGAGTTATGCACACCATCGAATTCCTTATCTTAATACCTACCGACCAATAAAACACATTTAAAAATATCTCCATTACTTGACGCTACATGGCGCCAAATGCCTCTTTTACTGATTGAGCGAGCCTCGCTCCCTCCCACCAAAACAGCGACATTACTAGTTACAATCAATATTACAAGCGGAACGCACTTGCCCGTCGTGAACAAATTGGAGTTATTTTGAGTTGTACCCGTATTGTTGAAATTTGAAGCGGTATTCTTTTGAATTGTCGCCATTTTGATGGTTAGTGCTGAGTAAATTAATACAACATTTCGAGTTGAACCAGTATTGCTGGCAGGGTGAGTACAGTTTTTATTTTTATTTAGAATTGTTACCGTATTGTTGAAACATTTTTGAATTTGTAGTTGAGTCTGTTTTGTTGGGTCATTTCTTAAACTCTTATAATTCTTTAAAAAATAAATGAAATTGATTTTTTTTGCTATTGGCGATTGGAGCCTTTTCATCTTAATATAATTTTATTTTCATCCTAGCAACTACAGAGTTTGTTCCGTTTTGACTGATCAATTTTTGAGTTAGATCTCTTTAGATGGGCTCCGCCAAATCTAATTTTACAACATCGCTAATGATAATCGAAATCGTTATATTGATGGTTTTTAAGTCGATTTGGCGCAGAGGGCCCTAGTTAGTGACAAAAACATTTTCTATTTCAGGCAAATAATGAAACGTGGACGGCTTTTAGTAAATATGGTAGAAGAAAGGGACAAAGAAAACATCACTCCTCCTCCTACTTAAATATGTATAAGTCAAATGTGATTTTTGATGTGCATTTAAAATTGTTTTTCATAGAACAGAAGGTTCCTATAAATGTTGTATGTTGTGTCAAAATTTATAAGAAAATTTTATTAGTAAGTATATACTTTTATAAAAGGGACATAAGAGACTGTCATTATTTTTTTTTGTAGCATTATTAATAAAACATATTGATTGATTTCAGTACTTCTAGTGTTTTCTTGTTAATTCATCATCCAATATACCCCTGCTGTTGGTCACAGACCGCTATATGAACTGGATTAATTCTATACAAAATGCTATTACATTTGAAATTTATGTTGCCTCTTTAAAAGAGAGACAAATAAAAACTAAATTCACCAACACGGGCTCAACTCAAAATAATAAAACAAATATACATTACATTGTTAAGCAATAGGGAAATAACTACAAAAATCCAATTTTCAGCTCCAAAACATGATTAAAACACAAAATTCCTACAATATCTTTCTTCTAGGTGCATATAAAAAGCATAAATCTATACAGAAAACTCCTGCAGTGCACAGGGACACAGTAATCAGTTTTTCGCCTTTTCTGAAGAATGCGCTTTTTTGAGTTAATACCTGTTTAGATCTAGGTGTGCGATATGTATTATAGATTGAAATAATAAGCACCTTCCTTAATAAACAACACAAAAACTCTAAGAAAAGCCACCGATATTACCCTACGGCCTTTGAAAAACTAACCGAATATTATGGCTACTTGATGAAAATAAACTTTACCTCAGTATTTTGTCCAATACCCATTACTTTTCACAGCATCCCGGCATCTACGAGGCATGGGTGATATTAAATTAGGTATTAATTGTTTGCATTGGTATCCTTGCCCACTTTGATAACTGCAAACTCGTTTGAATTTTTTTGGGCCAGAACAATATTTTCATAATAGTTTGTAATTAAAATTTAGTTAAAAAATTTGATTGTTACAAATAAACACAGCAATCAAGGAATTTATTCAATTTTTTAGCATTTCAAAATCGAATTTTAATGTTATGAAATATGAGGACAATATCGAAGGATCGATAGCTAAATTCATGTTCGTGTAAACTGACTTCCAATAATTTGATTATTTTTGGAATTGATCTAGATAATGGGAAAAAATAATATACCATTTAATTTAATTTATAAAAATGAAAAGTTATTCGTTGAGGTTTATAGAATATCTTTGTATCATAATAACATATTAAATATAAAAGGAAAAATAAACGAAAAAACATATTTTTTAAGAAGTATATTCTTTCTTTTGTAAAAAAGCTTTGTTTTAAATACATATTCCATAATTTTTCTACAAAAATTATAAGTATTTGAGTAAGCATAATTTCGTGTTAAATAACTCTGCGCCTGCACAATGGGACTGTTGTTTTTTAGTGTTATAAAACTGATTTCATTTCAATTAAATAAAATAATCCATAGCTACTCATAATTTCGTGGTTTTTTCAGCCAGATCACTGTGCTGGGCTTATAGACACCATTTCACTTTTTACTTTTCTTTTTAAACTGGGAGGGGGAGGCCAGGGATTCTACTGTGGAAATGTATTCTAGGGCTTAAAAACTACGGATCTACTTTATCGACAATATATGTATTATAGATTGAAATAATAAGCACCTTCCTTAATAAACAACACAAAAACTCTAAGAAAAGCCACCGATATTACCATACGGCCTTTTAAAAACTAACCGAATATTATGGCTACTTGATGAAAATAAACTTTACCTCAGTATTTTGTTCAATACCCATTACTTTTCACAGCATCCCGGCATTTACGAGGCGTGGATGATATTAAATTATTAATTGTTTCCATTGATATCCTTGTCCACTCTTTTTTAAAAGTTTCAAAAAGAGCTTCTTTTGAGGAGTGCTTCTGACCACAAAATTTTCTTTAGCCCACAAATTTCCATGGGGTTTAAATCCGGTCACTCTGACGGACACTTTATGTATATGCAGATTTTGGCCACGATGTCAAAACTGCCGACGTACCGAAGTGGCTGTTAGTTATACGTTAAAATGTCCAGGCGGGTGTTTGGTGCATTAAAGCGAACAATGTAAAAATCACTTTACCACAAATTTTCGAGATTCACCCTTTTTTCCAATCGCTTTCAACTAATAATGTTTTGATATGACAGACTTTTGAAGTACCTACCTAAAGACAAACGTAATTGTTAATTATATATTTATTTAATTGGAACATAAAGTCCTTGATATTTTTCTCGTGCTTTCTTGCTGAATTTCTCAATTCCTGTCGTTGTTTTCTATTTCAGATTCCTGCGTTAATTTACTTTCCAAAGCTCCGTAGTGGATACATACAAATTCGAAACGATCCCAAGCTTTCATATTTCACAACTGGACTAACGCGTCTACAGGTTGGTAAACCATTTTCTTGCGAAGCTGCTGGATGTCTAGCAGTATGACGTCTTTGTTTTTCCAATCATTGTTCAGGTTTCTCTTTATTTTCACTGGCTACACGTTGTGACGAATGTTGTTGTTGATTCAACAATCGTTGTTCGCGTTGTTCGTCATTTTCAGAATTTATTGACAACATTGACAATGAGAGGTCGTTAAGAATTGAGGTACGTGCCCGAAATCTACATACGTCTGTTCATAGTTGTTTTTATAAATTTTTGTTTCAATTCAGTTGTAAATTCCATCTACTAAGGGCGATTCTACTTAAAATCGACACACTGTTGACTCTACCATTTTTGATAGATTACGTTGATTATATGTACCATTAAATGAAATGCCACCAAGGATTTTGAAAAATGAAAATGTTTTTTTCAAAATTCAATAATAAATAAAGAAGCCTACTAGGGGCTATCATATCACTTATTCATGATATAAGGGAATTTGCAACTTATCAATAGAACAATAAGGCACTTTTACAAATGTGCAACACAAAAAGGATTGCCATTATACAAAGTATACTCAAACAATTTTGTTATACAGAAAAATAAGCTGATAATTTTAGTAGAGTTTTTAATTAAACTAACTTTAGCTTTTGAATAGCTACACCATTGAAATAGTCTCATGATCGATACCCACATAAAACAAATTATAAATTCTAATGCGGAACATAGCGACCTAAACATAGTCGGGATCCATTATTGGGAAGATTTGAGCCGACCTCGATTTTTAATGGGTTCCGAATGTTAAATTTGCTATGCTCCGCATTATTATTTGTTTTATGTGGGTATCGATCGATCATGAAATTATTTCAATATTACTTATTAACCGAATTCTAGACTACTAAAATTGTTTTTTTCTTTTCAGTTTTTATTTAAAGTTCACTTTTTACGCAGTCGGGTTTTTGATTTTTTAAATTTACTTTTTTTATTTTAAGTTTGCATTAAAAAGTTGTAAATCGGACCTTTATTAAACAAATTTTTGTAAATGTTGGATGGACGGACATAAGGAAATTAAAAGAGTTCCATGTTTTATTTTGAGACTAAAAACGCAGTATAAAATACATAATATTACATACTTTTGTAGTATGAAACAAATCCGCAAAATATATGTTTAAATTATCACACACAATTATTTTAATATTGTTCTTAGAATGAGATACATCTACCAATCTTCTTTTATTTTATATTCAAACATGCAATACAGTACTTTGGCAGTCGCAGTCGCAGTTCAACAAACCTTCGAAATATATTGTCTCAAAAAGATCCTCTTGCGACATCGTTTTCTGTATATGTTCTGTATGTAAACCCCTTAAAAACCGCAAGGTTCTTTGCAAATTTAAATTTGCATCTTCAACCCGTTGACAAATTTGATGACAATTTACCGGAATATTGAAATTAATTGCGCAGAGTACATTAGCAATTCAATTGTTGGCTAAACACTCAGCGGTGGCCATTCAACCCGGAGTAGGCGACTCTATCCTCCGCAGCTAATTAATCAGATTCACGCGACACTGGGTAACTTTGGGCCCAAATCAGCAGAGCAACTTCATCAGATCTAATTGAATTCCGTGCCGTGAGTTCACCGACTTAATCGCGCTTGGAGAGAAATTCGGCTTTAAAAAAAAAAAAAAAGCCTTTGATTAATTCTATGAATCAGCGAAGTGATCGCACTCAACCTGGTGATCTAATCCACGCCGTGTTGTGTCGGAAGGATAGAATTCAGCGTTTTAATTGAAGGCTCTGAGTGGTCCAGCGCTCTGATCTCATTCTGACCGATTACGAGTGCCAATTATGTAAAAACCAATGATTTACCACGATCGAATTGACCTGGACATCTATATGCAATCCCCAGATCGGTGGATCAACATCGCGCACTGAGCTGATGACTTGCAATCACCTGTGAGTTTTTGCCAGGAATTACCTCTCCAATCCTACCTATATGCAACTAACGATCCAGAGCGGTGCTTCCCGTAACCTATTATCACTTGGAAAATTGCACGTGTATCTGCTTTTATTTCACGCTTCACCGAAATGCAGAAAATGCAAATGCTTTTTCCCCTAGCAAATGGATATAGCGTAATTGAGCGTTTCTTCTGGTTAGGCCGCGCTCTGATGGATGTTCTATGGGTTTTTTTCTACGCCAAACTATGGTGAGTATGGCGGATGTCTGATAGGAAAATTTCTACAAACGGGTGGTTAGGGTTGTTCAAGAAAAGTAAAGAAACATAACTGTGCGATAAGTAGTCTCGAGGACTACTGGACAAAAAGTGTGAATTTCTGGTTTGCTGTTGTTGGCTCGCAACCGATTTTACGAAATGGGTCACACCTTAACTGTTCTAAGAGGGTAAGGGTGTTATTATTTATCGAAAGATTTCAAAATAATTATATTCGTAACCAAACAGAAATATAATGCAAAAAATAAAAATATGTACATATACAAAGCAAGAACGAAAATTGAAAATGTTATAAAAACTTATCAAGATCCTTCCTTACAGTTAACCGAATTATATAAAAAAAAAACGTATCTAATTGAAAAAAAAAACTATGAACTGAAAAGTCAGAAACAACCCCAAAGGCTGTGTAGCGGCAGTAAGCCGTCACAAAAGTTTTAATTTAATTTTTTGTTGTTAGTAGGCTGAGTTTAATTTTTAGGAATCTGGGTGGCTGCGAAAAGAATAATTGTTTTGTTTTGTTGATAAAAAAACAATTTCCATTTTGACTACGTGGATTAGGGTAATGTGGCGGCAATAAACCGCCACAAAAGTTTTAATTTAATTTTTTGTTGTTAGTAGGCTGAGTTATTTTTTGGGAATCTGGGTGGCTGTGAAAAGAATAATTGTTTTATTTTTTTGATAAAAAATAGTTTTCCATGTTGACGTCATGGAAAGTTGTGCAATCAAAAAAAAAATGAACTAAATAAATATAACAAAAAATAAAAACAAATATTAATATTCAAATTTTATTAAATATTAAAAAATAAAATAATAAATAAAATTAATATTAATGAAAATAAATAATAAATAAAATTTTATATGGAGGAGATACCTCCATAACTGGAGCTGAAGCGCAAGGGTAATTTTAGTCGACAGAATGGTGTAGCGTGTAGCTCCTTTCGATTTTGATATTTAACGGAAGTGTCGAAGTGTTTTAGTGAGTTTTCATTTCAGTCAGGGACACGAAAAAATGATTTTTCTTTTTTGTTTAAAAAAAAACCCTTCACTCCAAGCTTAAATCAATAACATCCACATTCCATTTGTAGCCTTAATACTTACAATTAGATTCAATAATATTTTAAATAAGAGATTTAATTTCTTTCAACTAAATACAAATTATAAATTGCACATTTGGAGGAATGCAAATATTCCTTCTAATCTTTATATTAATTAAGAGCGGAGGAGAAAAATTCCTTATTTTTTAAAATTGGTTTTTAAATTAAAAATGAAACTTTTTATTGAAATTATTTCTCCAGATTTTATTTAAGTTACCTCATTTTAACAAGCTTGAATTAATTGAACTAATTTTTTCAGCTCGATTCAATTTTTTTAATATTCTGTCAAGAGACCTACCTACTGTATTTTTTCAAAAAACTCTAGGTTACAATATAAATTTATTTCTTACAGAGAATCTACATACTTGGAATTTATTCTAGGATCTATATCTATCACAATATCTTATCTCTTTTATTTCGATTTCCAACTAAAAATAAAACTCCCTACGACGCCACATCACCCCCTCTTAGCGAAGTACTAGAAGAGTGACATGAAATTCTGATTACAAAACTTCTGTTTGAATAAAGTTACAAAAATGTTACTTTTTTTCGCAATTTGTTGCCAAATAAAAAGGTGGAAGAGGGTGAAAAATTTTGAATGTTGTGAATTAACATAAGCGCTAGCTTATAATGAAAAGTTGTTTCTGTATGAACAGGCTTTGGCTGTTCCTTTAGTGAATCCGAGCTAGCTTGAGTCGAGTTGTTTACATCTTTCGTAGTTAGATGAGAGAAACAATTTGGAGAATTAATCTCTGAAATGTTAGAAGTAAAATAAGGCTTAATCGATCCAACGAAATGTTAATATATTTATTGTTAATTCTGACTGTGAAATAATTTTTATGCATTTTAATTACGGGAAATGGACCGTTGTAAAAACATTAAAAAGTCCCTCCTCCCTCCCAAATTGGGCACAATCAAATCAATGGCATTGCCAAAAAATTGATTAAATTGCCAATTATTGAAATATCAATGAAAATTGATATTATAATTGGTGTAATGAGTGCGAGAGAGACCCCTCGAAATTCGAAAGGAACAAATGCAACAATATAACAAGATGGCCGTACGGAAATCAACCAAATTGCTCGATACACTGCAGAAAAGGACATAAAGTCGATAATGCAGTGCGGAAAAGGGTATAAAATCAATAATTCAGTGCGGAAAAGGGCATAAAGACGATAATACAGTTCGCAACACGTATAAAAGACCGCAGTGCAGGGATCTCGCTCTCATTCAATTTTGTGACATTGTAAGCTAATGTGGTTTTGGTGTGTTCATGGACTGATTCCATTTTGTTTTATTTGTCTTTCTTTTGTTTTTAATTTTTTGTTTTCCTACAACAGACATGGTGTTTGGGGTCAAATTTCAATTAATCTGATTTGAACTTACATTTTTCTCGCATGTTTTATAGTTTTATAGAGAACAAAGATTTTATAATTTTCTAAGATTTCGCAATAAAGGTTTGATTAGAACTATTTTCAATAAATAATTGCTTTTTCGATTTAACTCTTCCTTGAATTCATAATAGATCGAAACGCTCGTGCAATTGCCGTATTTTATGTAATAATCATCTCCAACTTGCGTTAAAATTTGTTTTCTTGATTGATTGAGACGACCGACTGCAGTGGTTGTTATAACCGCATATCGTGTATTTCAACTATCTGGCACAGAATATGCCGCGGTACCAGAAGAGAGAATAGTATTTGATTCCTTCTAACAGCTAACTGTTCAAAATTAATTTTTCTACATTCGCATAATTGTACCATAAATTTTGCCGATGCTAGGATGGCTGGCCGACGGACTTGTTTTTCAAGAAATTCATAATTTATGTCTAACCAAACTTAGCGTTGGTGCATTGCTGAACTAACGTCGACTAGCTAGAAGGCAGTTGCGAGTTTAATTTGCTAGATGCTGCCGTTAAACTACATATTAACATAAATATAAATAATAATTGTATAGTGACGAGCAGAAGCAGTGTATAAGCGTCGCAACTTCAAATAACCAGTTCACTAACTGCAATGAATAAAAGAACCGATCTTATTACACTGCCCATCTTGTTAACAAATTGATTAAAAAGGAAATATATCGCACCTAAAGATTATTTTAAACGTAATGCAATTTTTGTTATATTTTTATATCATATTAATGCCTATAATAAAATTGTTCCTTTTGCCTCTTTGAGAAGAATGCGCGAAAACGGTTAAAACATTTTCCTACTTTGGTATGTGAAAGCCGTTGCTTCGAAAATTTTCCGTTAAATTAATTATAAATAAATTTGCTACACTAAAATTTAAATTACATATGTTATTTTTGTGATTTTTGATTTTATGGAGCCATATTTACATATTTATTTACTATCGTCGACGTTTAAGATAAAGGGCCTTGCTCTACATGCAATAGTAACGCCATTTCTGCTCACAGTCCCGGAAATATAAAAACATTATTTACTTCAAAAATGTAATCTTTTGGATGATTATTAAATTAAATCAACTAATTGGCCCTATTGCGAATATCGTCATTTCTACGACGAAAAGAGCTTACGAAAGGCCTTTTTTCGGTAAAAATTCCTTAATAAAGTTCTAGAAATCTCATAAATTCCTTTCAGTAACCTTTGATTTCAATTAATTTGTTCTTTCAAGGTGTTAAAATGATTCGATTAAAAAAATCCAATCGAATTACTTCGACGTTCAATCGACTTATGTATTTTAACCACTTTGAACAAAAAATTAATTGAAATGAACTTATGAGAATTCTGAAACAAGGAATTTTAAACAAAAAGATCTTTTCGATTCCTACGATTGCATCTTAGTCGCAGAAGTAACGATATATCAGTGGCTCTTCTTGACTCAACTGAAATAGTAGTAAATTAGTGTTTGCCAATAATCTTTGAGTGCTTTCCTCCCGAGTTTATTATTGTACGGACTGACGGTCGCCCGCTCAGAAAGTCCGAAAATAAATGTGTTAATTTATTGTATCTGACGTGTTTGTTTATATACTAAATTAGTGACCCCGACGTGATAGTGGCCTGACTTGCTACAAGTAGTGGTATTACATGACCCAATTCTAGATGTATTCTAGTGATCATTATAAGATGTATAAGATTGTATAATTCCATAACATACCGGACACCAGGGTATGGAGAACCGAAATAATCATTTTCACTCGTTCTCACGAACGAACTTTTTGAGTACCAAACCAATTGCATTCGTTCCCGGTGAGCGAATGGAATTTATAAAATTCTCCTCAAAAATAAAATTCGCGAGTTGAAAAATAAAATTCGGTTCGAGAGCGAAAAAAAAGGAGGGAACTTTATATTTTTTCGTTCGTGAGCGATATTTTCCTTGCCTTGACGGTCACCATTCTCGGCGTTTGCTGCTGCGGCTATCCGGCTACCGCGTTTTCGGCTCCGACGATTGCGGCTCCGACGTCGTCGGAATAATTCTACTACCTCCTTAAGGATTTCAACCTCTGCCACGTCCTCCTCATCGTCAGACTTGGTAGAATCGTTTTCTTTAACATTGTACTTGCTTTCGCTCTTTTATTATAAATGGATTGAGTTGAGTAAGGTCCATTGTTTTCCTTACAAATGCCACTTCCTTTTTAATAGATATTTTATTTATAAATTAGTGATGGATGAAAATCGGAGTATGTATATCAAAATTTCAGTAAGATAAGTGAAATATCCTTACACACTGAGAAAAAAGTTCCATTTACTGATCCAATATCCATTAGGTAAGGAATCTTTTGGTGTTCATTGTATAAAAACGCCGCGTGTATCGCAGAGCATGATTTGTGATCTAGATATACAAATATCATTCTTTTGTGGATGCCGTCCAAACAAGTAGCAATTCTTTTCGCCAAACTTAAATGTTTGAATAAGTTTGCCAGCCCAATTCGGAAGGGTATAACATTTTTCAATTTCCATTCTCAATATTTTATCACTTGTCAATTAATTCAAAGTACGGAGAACCGAAAAAATTAAATTCGCTCGCGAGCGAATCATAAGCGAAGAATTTTATTTTGAATTCGCTCGCGAATTTTATAAAACAAGTTTTATTTTTTTAATTCTCCGTTCGCGAGCGAAATTTATTTTTAGGGAATTGAAATATATTTTTCGCTCGCGAATTATTCGTAAAAGAACATTCTCGAATCAAATATTATACCACATAAAATAAAAATTACTCAACAATTTTTATATTCATATTTATAATAAATTAATGACTTATTATAAAGTTTCAATATACATTTTATTCAGTACATTGCTGTTCAGTGTTATAATCAAAATATTTTTAATTATTTCTTTCGACCATTTTGCTCTCATTTTTGTTAAAATCGTCGAAAGAGCACTAAATGCCCGTTAAACGGAAATTTGGGTTACTGGAACAGCCAAAGCTACTTTTGCTAAGCGACCCAAATCAGGATTTTTATTATAAATCCCTTTCCAATAATGTAAAATATTAGTGTCAAAGGAAAATGTGTCACTATAAGAAAGATTTTCTAATTTTTGTTTTACATGACGTTCCGTTAAATGTGCTGATGTTGCGCCAATGCACGGTAGCATAAATTCTTTTTATATTCCCTGTACACTGTACAATATCAATCCTGCACTCTAAACACGTCGATGAATTGGAAATGTCATGATAAGTAACATATTTGGAAATATCACTTTCCGGTGAGGTGACCCATAATTGCTGTTTTTTTAACCATTACCGCATACGCCATGAACTCAACTCGTTTCGGTTCTTTTTTCGCTCTCGAGAGAAAAATTAAATTCTCTTCATTTTCACTCGTTCTCACGAACGAACTTTTTGAGTACCAAACCAATTGCATTCGTTCCCGGTGAGCGAATGGAATTTATAAAATTTTCCTCGAAAATAAAATTCGCGAGTTGAAAAATAAAATTCGGTTCGAGAGCGAAAAAAAAGGAGAGAACTTTATATTTTTTCGTTCGTGAGCGATATTTTCCTTTCCTTGCTTGCGATGGCCACGTAGGCGCAGTTTCGGGTGGCTCTCTCCACTTGGCTCTGCAATGCTATTCTCTAAACCATATTTTGCTCAACTCGTCGCGGAATCCGCGGTGATAACTACTTTCACATTCTCTAAATACACGATACAGCACTAACACCCCCAATGGTGAGTGCGTCGTCGAATAAACTAACTTTGGTGAGATTTTTACGTTTTTATGAATAAAATGGAATGTTTTTTGTAAGGAAAATGTAATGGAATGTATTCTGTAAGGAAAATCCGCGCTCACTTCGATCATCACATTGGTTTCAAATTCGTTTTCGTCTGTCAAATAAAAAGTTACTATTTGGTGAGTGAGCAGTGTTTTGAGTTGTGAATTATTCAATAAATATATTGTTAAAAATGTATGTATCAGCTTTGATATGATTAAAATAATGTATTTGAGGACGTAACCGTACGTAACGCAATATTAAAAATAAATTCTGGTTTTCACAGATGTCCCGAATGTTCCTGCTACCCATGTGCTGTCAAAGTAATGCTACTTTCTGTGTATCTGGTTGACTTTCCACTTCAGTTGCTCGTATGTAGATCTTAAATCCATTAAGCCATTTCTTCCATTTAAGTGGCATATTTGGACAAATGAGGAGATATTGTTTGAAAAGGTCGTATATTGACGGCCATTTTGACTTGGGATTGTGATGTGCTTTTTGAGTCTTCGTCCGAACTTATTGATGAATTATTACTTTTATCACTCATTTTATTCTAGCACTGCACTCACTTCTGACACCATGTTGTGTGTTGACTTTATACTTTTAAAACAACACTTAGTTATAATTAGTTTTATTGAACCTAGCTGACAGGTTTTTTCTGTATGACTGGTGATAGTGGACTGACTTGCTACAAGTAGTGGTATTACATGACTCAATTCTAGATGTATTCTAGTGATCATTATAAAATGTATAAGATTGTATAATTCCATAATAATTCCATAACATAACGGACACCAGGGTACGGAGAACCGAAATTTAAATTCGCTCGCGAGCGAATCATAAGCAAAGAAGAACTGTTCGTTTCGGTTTTTTTTCGCTTTCGAGAGAAAAACTAAATTCTCTTCATTTTCACTCGTTCTCACGAACGAACTTTTTGAGTACTAAACCAATTGCATTCGTTCCCGGTGAGCGAATGGAATTTATAAAATTCTCCTCAAAAATAAAATTCGCGAGTTGAAAAATAAAATTCGGTTCGAGAGCGAAAAAAAGGAGGGAACTTTATATTTTTTCGTTCTATGGTGGGGCCCATTCGGGGCACACTTTCGAAGATCTTGGTGAGTCCAGAACTGACTGGATCCAACTGCCAGCTAATCTTTTATTTATTTCTACAGACCTTATCTGCAAAACTCATATTCTGTTCTATGAGTTTTGTAGATAAGGTCTGTAGAAATAAATAAAAGAGTAGCTGGCAGTTGGACTGGATCTGGACTACTTTTTAGTCTTTTGATTATTATTACTAACGCTGAAAATGCATTATCTTATGAAACAACCTATGTTTAGGATGTTATTGGCGAAAACACTTCGGAGGACCAGTGCCGCAGGCATGATAAAAATCTTAGCGTATACTGTAGTACCTGCAATTGTTGGATGTGCACCGATTGCGCCATCTATGGTGGGGCCCATTCGGGGCACACTTTCGAAGATCTTGGTGAGTCCAGAACTGACTGGATCCAACTGCCAGCTAATCTTTTATTTATTTCTACAGACCTTATCTGCAAAACTCATATTCTGTTCTATGAGTTTTGTAGATAAGGTCTGTAGAAATAAATAAAAGACTAGCTGGCAGTTGGACTGGATCTGGACTACTTTTTAGTCTTTTGATTATTATTACTAACGCTGAAAATGCATTATCTTATGAAACAACCTATGTTTAGGATGTTATTGGCGAAAACACTTCGGAGGACCAGTGCCGCAGGCATGATAAAAATCTTAGCGTATACTGTAGTACCTGCAATTGTTGGATGTGCACCGATTGCGCCATCTATGGTGGGGCCCATTCGGGGCACACTTTCGAAGATCTTGGTGAGTCCAGAACTGACTGGATCCAACTGCCAGCTAATCTTTTATTTATTTCTACAGACCTTATCTGCAAAACTCATATTCTGTTCTATGAGTTTTGTAGATAAGGTCTGTAGAAATAAATAAAAGAGTAGCTGGCAGTTGGACTGGATCTGGACTACTTTTTAGTCTTTTGATTATTATTACTAACGCTGAAAATGCATTATCTTATGAAACAACCTATGTTTAGGATGTTATTGGCGAAAACACTTCGGAGGACCAGTGCCGCAGGCATGATAAAAATCTTAGCGTATACTGTAGTACCTGCAATTGTTGGATGTGCACCGATTGCGCCATCTATGGTGGGGCCCATTCGGGGCACACTTTCGAAGATCTTGGTGAGTCCAGAACTGACTGGATCCAACTGCCAGCTAATCTTTTATTTATTTCTACAGACCTTATCTGCAAAACTCATATTCTGTTCTATGAGTTTTGTAGATAAGGTCTGTAGAAATAAATAAAAGACTAGCTGGCAGTTGGACTGGATCTGGACTACTTTTTAGTCTTTTGATTATTATTACTAACGCTGAAAATGCATTATCTTATGAAACAACCTATGTTTAGGATGTTATTGGCGAAAACACTTCGGAGGACCAGTGCCGCAGGCATGATAAAAATCTTAGCGTATACTGTAGTACCTGCAATTGTTGGATGTGCACCGATTGCGCCATCTATGGTGGGGCCCATTCGGGGCACACTTTCGAAGATCTTGGTGAGTCCAGAACTGACTGGATCCAACTGCCAGCTAATCTTTTATTTATTTCTACAGACCTTATCTGCAAAACTCATATTCTGTTCTATGAGTTTTGTAGATAAGGTCTGTAGAAATAAATAAAAGACTAGCTGGCAGTTGGACTGGATCTGGACTACTTTTTAGTCTTTTGATTATTATTACTAACGCTGAAAATGCATTATCTTATGAAACAACCTATGTTTAGGATGTTATTGGCGAAAACACTTCGGAGGACCAGTGCGTGTTGCCTTTGAGGGTTTGTTAGTTTCATCAATGGTTTTGTGGTGTTACTCAGTTTTGAGGTAATTGATCAGCATCTCAGGTGGGTGACCATTTGACTTGCATTGTGTGGTTGCTGTTATATATAGGTGGGTGAAATGAGTTAAACCTTTTGATTTTATTGTGATTGGGAATAATGTTTTAAACCAGTCACAGAAGGATCGCACCCACGATTCCTCATGAGGCTGGAGCTGGGCTTTTAGAGTTATCTGGGGGTACAATGACTCTATGTAGATGATAGATGAGCCAAGAGCAAAGAATTCTAGTTCTGCATTGTATGTTAATTTTGACTATTGAATTTGTGATTGACGACGTGAATTAGAGATTGCATCTCTCTCTTTTCTTAATTCTGCGATCGTTTCATTGAGCTCTTGGGATATCTATTTTGCTACAGAAATAAAAGTTTCTGTTGTATTCTTGTTAGTTGCCAGAAGCTTTGAAACATCCCTAACATTCTTGCCTAAATCATCAGTATGGTGCCTTAGCAGTTTGAGACTCTCACTCTCACGCTCCATAGACATACCTTCCATTCGAAGTGCCCATTCATAATCAAGAGTTCTCCAATTTACAACATTAGGATAATAATTAAATTCCTGGAGCATAATTAATACTCTTGATATTGGTGGGGTAAATCCTGTATAAGTTAGAAATTTGGTAATATTACTCTTATGGAGATACTGGTCCAATTTTTGTGAGTAATTTTCTACTGTGAGTTTTTCGGATATAGTGGTTGATGGCAGGGTGGGGCTTATAGAGGGCAGTTGTGGTAAAATCTGGGGTAAAGTTATAGGTTTTGGGAGGGGGATTTCCTTACCGCAGGCATGATAAAAATCTTAGCGTATACTGTAGTACCTGCAATTGTTGGATGTGCACCGATTGCGCCATCTATGGTGGGGCCCATTCGGGGCACACTTTCGAAGATCTTGGTGAGTCCAGAACTGACTGGATCCAACTGCCAATCTTTTATTTATTTCTACAGACCTTATCTACAAAACTCATAAGATAATGCATTTTCAGCGTTAGTAATAATAATCAAAAGACTAAAAAGTAGAAAATAAAAAAAAAAAATTAAATAAAAAAATATTTTTTAAAGAAAAGCTTTTATTTAACAATGAAATATAAAAATATACTAAAAAGGAAAAATGGGGCAATCCCTCAGTTTATGCTCCATTGTTAAGGGGACTTGGCATTGATGGCATCCCGACCTGGGACTCGTGGAGAAGTAGTGGCCATGGGTGATGAGGGCGTGGCCTGTTCTCACTCTGAAAACGGCTATACCCTGGTCTCTGGTCAGATTTCGGCTATACATAGGAGGTTCAATTCTAGGCCAATGGGAAGCCAGAAAGGTGGTTTCGTGTTCCCAAGCAATCTGACGTCTCCTGACCATTTCTTTCTTTCCCGTTCTAACAATAAATGAAGTAACTGGCAGTTCTTCCGTACGGGCGGAACAATGAAAAGGGGATTTGGCATAGTGGTCTGCGAGTTCGTTTCCGGTTATACCCATATGTCCAGGGATCCATGCCAGCTTGATATTATTTTCGCAGCTAACAAGCATTTAATGTAACTTTTTTATTTTTTATTTCTTTTAATCGTTTTCTTTACAATAGCTGCGTTCTTTTGTGGTCTTTGTGCAGAACAGCCAATACATTTGGTTGTTCTGCTGTGTTCTCTACGTTGAACAGAACAAATTTCTTGTTCTGTTCACCTAGTTGTTCTATTGAACACAAGTGGCGCTATGTGTAGAAGTCGAAAGAGAGCTTGAAAGCTTTGCTTTGACAGTTTGTTGTTCCGGACCGTTCTTTTGTGGTGTTCTTGTTCTGCTCCGGATAGCGACCACAAAAGAATACAGCTATTGAATTAATGTATTTTTATTTTATTTTTAAAGTGCAATGTATTTTGAAGTACTGGATAATTTCTTTTAATCGTTTTCTTTACAATGAATTAATGTATTTTTGTTATTTTTAATTTCTTTCTTAGAAATGAATTAATGTTTATTTTATTTGAAAATGCTGATTTATTGGCCCTTATTCCACACTCCACATTAGACCCCGTTTACACTAGCGCAAGCAAGAGCCAGTTTCATGTTCGCTTGATTTCATGAAAATGAGCGTTGCATTTACACTAGTCATGTCATGGGAATTTTAGTCAATTCTGAGCGCTTCTGTCATAGATGACACTGTGAACTGAGTTGTCAAAATTTGCAGAAATGGATTCGAGTGACATGGAAAATTTGGTTGCTTTACTAAGTGTAGCCGGTGGAGCAGGATTACTACTGAGTAGTATCAAAAAGAAAAAAAAATTAAGTGCTGGATGAAGGATTTCCGCCACAAAAAGGATTTTAAGGGATGTTTCAGCTTAATTAAAACTGAGCAAAGTGGAAGACGGTGAAAGTTACAAAAACTACATCAGAATGAACAATAATACATTTCAGAAATTATTAGAATATATAAAAGACTCCATCAGTGCACAGGACACAAAAATTGTCATTTTGCTGGCTGCTCGGTCTTCGTTCAAACTAATTAAAAGTTCAGAGTTTTATTCCACTTTGACATTTCTCTGGCTGGTCGGCCTAAAAGCAAACACTATCATGACCCATTTACATCTTACACACACACACACACACACTCTCAATTTTCGTTCGCGGGCATCACTGACATATGTATAAGTACTGGACTGCTAATCCCGTACAAAAACTCATTTTAAAAGTGAGATCAAATTTGGTTCGAAATGGGGGAATGAAGAAAGAACGAGATATTTATTCATTCCCCCTTGCAAATGCATGTTAGACAAAGTAGGACATGTTTTTTTTATATCTAACTCTTTCTTTCTTCCGGCCCCGGGCTGCTCAATGTCGGATAAATACTCAAAATGTAGGGCAAAATGAAAGGAGCTGTTTTGTGACAACTTCTATTTATTTATTACGGTTTGGTTCATGACTGCCTCGTCCCCTGCCTCTCCTTCGTTTCTTCCACAAATTGTGACGTCACATGCATGAAACTGGTTCATGCTTGCGCTAGTGTAAACGGGGTCCAAAGAGTATCTGTTTCCCTTTACCCGTATATAATACAACATCGATTGCGTATACCATTCGTTTCCCACTGGGCATTTTTTGGCCATAGGAATTTTCAGATTTTGGTTTCCTCTGTTGCTTCCTTATTTGAGCAACTATTAATTTATTCCTGGATGTTGAGCATTGGCAAAATTAACGTTACACCGTTAAGACGATGGGTTACCATCTGTATTAAGCAGGGCTAAGTTAGTCACGATCAGCCCGTCAGTAAGTTAACATCACTCGCTATTGTCAACCCAACTCAACTTTAAATAAAGTGCCTTTTACGTTTATAAGCAAACGTTCGTTTTCTTCGCTACGCCCGCCACATAATTCCCCAGATCTAACACTGGAAAAAATTGATTTTGTTTAGAATCGATGGGATTTCATTGTAGAATTTAGGGCTTTTACGAATCAAAGTTTTTATTTCTAATTGGCCCGAGTTGCTTGCTTATGCGAAAAATAAAATCAAGGTATGTCCCATGAAAATTTCCAAACAATTTTTATTTCTAGTGATTTATTTCATTGTTGGACACTTCGATGATATAATTTTAATATTTAATACATTAAATCCTCTAAATTAATATTTTTTCTTTATTTTTCTCCGCAGAGCCGAATCGCCCGCGATAAGGACTCCGGGAGCTGAAATTTTACCTTTTATCCGAAGAAGAAACTTTCAGCTGAAGTGACCCCCCTGCTTTAAGAAAACCAAAAAAAAAAAGTTATTTTAAAACTATTATTTAAATTATATTAATGTTCGTTTTGTATACATGGCCTGTTTAATAAATTGTTTTTTTAATTTGTATGCAAAAGCTTGGACGTTTTAAATTTTTAAATTTCTCCATCCGCAATGAATAAGTAAACATATGTATTTAGATTTAATTTCAATTAGAATTATTCCGATTTTGTAGAAATGAATAAACGTTTAAAATAAACATTTTACATAATTTGTAATTTTTTATGTAGCGAAATTAAGTAAGTAGCTTCATCAAGAAAAAAAAGATCAGTTCAGTAAATTCACTCTTGGAGGAATTGTTTTTATAGAAAAGAGGATAAATAAATCGCCCCGCTGCGGTTTCTGGGCAGGATCTGGATTTTCTAGCCGCTAACTAGCGCATCTCGATAGATGTAAAATTCTATCTTCGCTAGACTTTTTATAAAATGTCACAGATGAATGAAAAATATTCTTCCAGCACTAAATTTAGTGCTGGAAGAAAATTCTTATTATTATTCACTACTTCCATTCTACCATTTAACAACTTATGTTTAATGTTAGCCGGGTTATAAAGCCATCTAATTCGCTCGCGCTTATATGTATATGTTAGGGTATTTTGTGGCTTTCGCTTTGTGCTCATTCTCCTCGTTTGCACTTTCTTAATTGGCTTAGATTCTTGAACATCTGTATCACTGCTTAATTGCTCTGGAGGAAACCAACTATCGCCTCTTTCATCCTCCGTTTCCGGTTGGCTTATATTCTCTTGAGGAGGACTCTTTATTGCCACATTTTCACAATCTACGTCTTCAGCGTTTTCGTTTTCCTGCACATAGTCCTCCACCATAGGCTTGTTTTCAACTTCCATAGCTTGGATTTCATTAGAATCATTAGGACTTCTTTCCGCAGACTGTGGTAAACTCATTGCAGCAAACTCCGAAAACTTCCTTTGCAAATTTGAAGCTTCATTATTTTTTATATCGCTAAGAAAATTCTTTAAAATTTGGCGAATAAGTTTTTCGTGGCCAGAGTGCTTGTTAGGATTTGTATTCACTTTTGACTGTATGAAATAAATTGTTTTATAGGAAAATATAATTGTCAAGGAGTAGTTCGACAAATTTTAAGCTTTTCTTTGTATGTAATAGCCTTTATTTTAGTTATGTTATTAACTCCTAGAACAACTAGTTATTTTTTGATGACCATTCATAAACCATAACAATAAGGCCTTTTGTACTTTTTAACTATATTTTTCTTGAAAACCCTCGTCTCAAACTTAAGAAAATAAATAAATGTGGGAACTGGACAAGGGAACCTAAAATATAAATAAAATCCAGTCGCCTTTTCCCAGATGGCAGTCGCTTTGTTTCAAGATGACAGTCGCTTTTGTTTAAAGATGGCAGTCGCTTTTGTTTTTATATGGAGTCTCGCTTTTGGTTTTTAGATGCAGTCGTGCCTTTAAGGATGTCGGACGTTCGCTAAGCTGAGTTACGCTGTTTATAAAATTTAATTTATCGTCTAAAAACGCTGCATACCTTATCTAGAAAGTATTTTCGCCGTGAGTGCCTATTTACTGTTCCGCGTTCCTCAAATTATTATATGAACCTTATAATAAACGGATTAAAGTAGTAGGCACGGGGTTGTCACAACTTTTGCATCGTGTTATAAGAGGGTTCGACAGTTTTTTTAAATTGCATTAAAAATTTAAATCTAAATTAGTACAGAGGACGACATTATTAAAAGCCTGGAGGGTTCTGATGATTTCATATATCGACGTGAAATTATACTCACCTTAAAAATGAGTTAGTAACTAGTCACCAGTTATCTCAGAAGGTTCAGTTTAAAAGCTGCATAAATGGTAAATAACAAATATATGGAAAAATTAGTATTCCTCCCAAACCTTTATTAACTTTATATTAACATCTTTTGTCTTGTTGATACAAATTTCAATTTTCAAATGAGATATGCCAATAAATGTTAAAAAGAAAAGGTCAATCTAAAAGTTGCCCTGATTTTTCTGAAACATTGGACATCTTTTGAAATTCAAATAAGAGCCCCATCCTGAAAAAGGTTTATCGCAATTACTCCTCCTTCTGGCTTAGTTGAATACAAAGCAGAGTAAAACAGAAACATCCGAAGTGGGCGATCTCTGATCTTGGGAGCGTTCTCCTCGAGCGATACCAAGAAAGGTTTCCTGATCCTTAAGTCAATTCAAAACGCGATTCATAACATCCGCCCAGGCAAGTAGGAGTAACATTATCTATGGTATGAAATGGCGGCTGTAGCTCAGCAAATAACAAAACATAATTTAAAAAATTCGCTCCGCTACATGCAGTAGAAGTCCTCTAATATCACCATCTGGAAACATAAATATTTTTTTTTTCATAAACTACATGAGTTCTGCTATTGAAGTACACAAGATCTTACTTAAAGAAGTTTTTTCGCAAATGGCGATTGTTTATCCATATTTATAAATTAATTAAAAAATAAAGATTCATCATAGCTCAATTTAAATCCTGAATATTAATCTAAAAATATTAAATACCAATAATGTCTGTTATGATTTCTTCTTCATTTTAAGTTCATGCAATGTTGCCCTGAGCTTTAGTAATTTTAATTTGTGTATTGTCAACCGTTTTTTTTTTGCCACTTGTATGTTGTCAGCCCCTTTTCTTATTGAATTGTATATAAAGGAGGCTGTGCCAATAAAGTCTCTCTTTCGCATTTCCAACTCCAACGAAGACGTTCCTTTCTCGCTCCCAAGTGGCTGCCAAGTTAGTTTCACCTTTTCGAATTCAGCATCAACGAAATCCAAAAACGCTTGGATTCCTCAACATTTTTTTTTTTTTTTTTTTAACGATTTCAGATTTGTATTTTTGAGGGAATTATAAATGTTAACAAGCAACTTATTCTTTTATTTACTGCAATCACTGTTTTGGATGATCTCCTTCATTCAGGAAAGTATAAGACTATTCGATATCGGGATCATCATCTAACATTGCAATGATCGATTGTAGATTTTTGTTACCTTCTGTTTGTCTAATTTGTGTTGAATCATTACCCTTTTCTCGATCTGAATTACTTTGATGTATTTATTAACGTATTCAAATGCGCCTTTAAGTGATGAAGTTGGGAGAACGATTTGTCACAAAGATCACACCGGTACGGTTTTTCTCCGGTATGAACACTCATATGCACTTTAAGTACGTGGGAGTAATTAAATCCTTTCCCGCAAGCTTCGCACTTGAATGGCCGCTCGTCTGTATGCGTTCTCTGGTGTTTTATGCATGTGGTCAAATCTGAAAATTTTCTTAAGCAGTATTTACATTCAAACGGTTTCTGGCCTGTATGAGACCTCATATGTCGTGTGAGCTGAAAATATATCGAAAATGTCTTTCCGCAAATCTCGCAGCAAAGCGGCTTTTCACGTCGATGCCATTTCCTGTGACTATCCAGGGTAGATTTTTTTGCATATTTATTCCCACAAACCTCACAAATATGTAAGGGTTTTTCTTCGGGAATAGAAGTTAGTAATGCTGAACCGTCCGACATTACTGTTAGATACTATATAGCAACATTATAATTGTGTCTGGGGGATGTTTGGTGTACGTGCTACAGTCCTACGCTCCTATTCTCTTTACAACGGAAGTATAAAAAGACGTGTAAAGTGCATCTAGCTCTACGAGAAGCAGAAAGTATGGCCGTGTTTGGAAATGTCACTTGATCGGCAAGAACTTCGACTTTTGTCAAAATTATTCTGGTCATTTGATCGACAAATGATTTGCACTGCAACTGTCAATTGACATTTTAAAACGATTTCCATCATTTGTCCACTTCTTACTCCAAGTCTTCTCTTCAGTCTTATTTTCTCTAATTGAAAGCAAATATAAATTTGATTTATGTATATTTATTTTAATGATTTTACCAACCTGTTTTCCATTTTTTGTTTAACACACAACTCACAATCAATCTTGTCATTCACGCAGTACTATTTTCTATACTGCAGAAGTTGCTGACAAATGACTGTCATCTACACGAATTTGATATTTTGAAACTTTTGATTTTTGTCAACTGCATTATGGAACACACTGCAAATGCAGTCTGCATGCAATTGACATTTTCAAACACGGCCTATATAAAAAAATATGCATCCCGCCCGTCCAGCCTTCGGTTATTTTGTGTTTATTGTGTAGAGCAGTTCACAGGTTAAGTATTTTGCTCTCTCGATGTAGCCGCAACGGCTTACTTCTGTACGCTGTTCAGTACTGGATTCCTTAAAACGAGTTCAGTCTCTTCTGATATGATGGGCAATGAATTTGTCCAGTGATATTTGATCAAGTGTCTTATACTTTCGAATATTCGATCTTTTGTGCGAACTATCCCTTCTGGGTTGATGAGAAGCAAATGCTTCGGTGTCTTTCCTTCGAGACCGGTCAGAACATATTGTCCGGGTTTTCCTTGTGACTCTCAAACTAAAAAGTCCCCGTCATTTTTCAGGAGACTCTCAGCTATCGGGCGACTTATAGAAGCGTGATACCACGACTCTGTCATCAACTGAGACCTCTGAACTTCAGCAGATAGTGAGAATGGTTCTAGAATTAGCCCAAAATTAATACTATTATAATCTCATCAAATTTGTAACGAATTACGATGAACCAAATTAAATAATGGCTTGTCAACTAAAGCAGTATTAAATTTTTTCTGGCGTGCTTTAGTTTTAGCGAGAAATAGGAATTTCAGAGCAATAAATCTTACAGTAAACTTCATAGAGAAAGTTAACTTACGTAAATCAAAAACATCGCGAATAGTTGCATTCTGCGTCGAATTGCTATTAGCGTCTAAATAAATTTAAATCCAACTTGCCATTAAGGTCAGGTGGAGGACTGTTCAGGTCGATGAGATTGCTGCTCAGTTTGTCTCTGGATTTCTATTTGAGAATTTTTTTTTTTTAAACAGAAGCTTACGAATTTGTTGTTTTTTTTGGCCCCTACGATTTGTCTGGCTGTTCACAAAAAGTATTGAAATATACATACAGTATCATATATAAAAATCAAGACTCAGAATATAAGTAAAGTTCGTTTATTTTTTTGTGAGCTTTTTTTCTGCCGATGCGACGGGAAGTGTCTGGCAATATTGATTATTAATTTTGAACATTATTCTACAAACCATATATAAAAATTAGCGCTCAGACTTTAAGAAAAGTAAGTAATGTTTTACGTACCCTTAGCACCTGGTACCTGTAAATTGGCCGTCGGCCCAAGCTAGCAGGTATGCATACGTTCACAGTACATACTAACACTACTATATCTCACACATATTGTTACTCAGGAAATAAGTAACGTGTGGGGGCTCTGGGCTCTTGGACTATATTTGTCATCATTTAATTCGTAACCACTTCGCTGAAATACTTCAAAATTAAGAAAAGGGGCATTTCTGTAGTTTACCTTTTGTAATGTCAGACAATGTTCTACTAAATTTGAGAATGTTTACATAAGCTAATTATTTTGTGTTCCGCTGCAGAATATAAAAAATAAGAATTTGTACGTGCTTTAATCTGCGAGCGATAAAATTTTATAACTCGACGGTTAAAATTCCATAGAGTTCTAGTATTCATGAATGAAGCCAACCTTAAAATTCCCACGCTAATGAACTCAGCACTGACACGAAATGCATCCGGAAATCACAGACGGTAGAATTTTTCCACTAAAATCGATTTATTGTGGTTGAAAACCCTTTACTTCCAATCATTCTTCAAAATCCTAAATCACGAATGTGTGATCACACTGGGGCGCAGTGCAGGTAGAAATCTCCCATTTCGGGCAAAGACTCACAAGATCTGTGTCAAATGTTAGGGCAGGGAGCGCCCTTTCCAAAAACAGCTGGGATCACTGCACCTATTTCTGATGCGTGGGAATATCGTACAGGTGCAAGGGATGCTCTGATCAGCTTTGCAATAATTTTTGGGTCGCCACGATCGATGAGATGCACAGACATGATCATCGGCCTGATCGGGAACGGAAGGAAATTCGATATTTTTCCCAATGAAATGTTTGCCAAATAATAACAAAAGATTTTTCTGCATTTCAGAGATCCACGACTAAAAGCAGTAAAGTCGTCTGGTGAGAAAATTTTAAAAGGTTCGAAGGTAAGAACCGAAGAAATCGAGGTACACATATTTCAGAGATTAGGTTGCCTAGTTTAGAAAATAGAATTAACTAACAAGGACAGGTTCAGAAGTTCGGTTCACCGATTTTGTTGAACATTTTCAGTTTGTAGAATACTGTGACGTCCTAACTATAATTTTAATTAAATCTACCTTTAACATTCAACCTACTTCATTATAACAGTAGGCAGTATAAAATAAATATTTATCAAGGAGGCTTTTATAAAAATATACTTCAGTTTTTAGTTTTTTCATTCAAAGTAGTTAAAGTAATTCGGTAAATAATCCAATTTTAATGTTATATGTGAAAAAACTAATAGAAATCAAGGACAATTACAATATGTTTCCATCTCCCAAAAATTATGAGATTTCACGAAACTTTGAATTTTCCATACAAGTAGGCGATTCCCTCCGAATTATTTGATATTTTAATTTGAAAAATCAAATTAAATCGCCCTAGGGTACGTTCAGTATCTCGACTCGAGTCAACCAGAGTAGATTTGATTACTCCGGACCGTTCAAAGTCTCACTCGAGTCGATTCGAGCAAGTTTTACTCGAGTTCAACTACACAAACGTGTGCGTAAATGTCAAAGAAAGATCAAATTTGTCATAATAGCGAATAATCATGGAGAGAAAAGTCATAATTTCAAATATTTTAACTATTGCAATGGAGAATTTACAAAATTGTAGTAATGTGCTAGTATTTAAGTTATTGAAATAAGTACAATTTATACAGAAATTTTACTATTTTTCTCCGTAGGCGTCCATCGAAGAAGACGATGAAGAACTAATTCTTCTAAGTACAATGTACTTACAAAGGGGTGAAACGCCAGTAAGGATTTATAATTATGTGGAAAAAGTTGTTGCAGGATATTCCCATGAATAATTCAGGCGAGCTGTTAGGATTCCTACAGCGGCTTTTGATGGTCTTCATAGAAAATGTGCAAATTTTTTGTGGAGCGGAACTACGAAATCGTATGCGAATTTGGAAAGAAGTTTACTTGCTTCAATATGGTTACTAGCAATACCAGATTCATACAAGTAGTGTTAAAAATAAGTTAAAACCCTTTTTATTTTTATCCAAAAAGAGATTTTGTAAGCTCTTTTCAATTCGTTTCGTACGAGAATTCGATAGTGTTCACATTTATATAAATATGTATATTCAATAAAAAATAAAAATTTTTAGTTTTAGTTTGTGATAACTTCACGCCCAGATTAGCCCAAAATTCAATTAGGAAGTAATTTGTAAGGCAAGGCGTTAAAAATTAAAATAAATAGTGGCAGAAGTAGCGTGTCTTCATTAATATTCAAGACGTTTGGAAAAATATTCATTTTGTTAATATGCAACAATGACAAATTTAGAGCTCCAATTAACCACAGCAGTTTTGTTGCAATGATGCACACAATGACCAACCCAGCAATGCAATTCAATTGGTCATTTCAAAAACCACATAAGTCACATTTTTTTCCAACATGCTTTTTTTGCTGTAAACGCTTCCTTAAAGGTAGATGCGTATTCTGAGTATAACCCACGTAAGTCAATACATTCCTTCCTCTTCAAATAATACCGCGTAATAGAAGTTCATTGCATACACAACAACAAATGTTGAAGATAATCCAAATAAGAATTATGTAGAATAGATTATGATATCATAGATATTAATAGATATATATTAAAACATGGAAAATCAAAACATGTGACATGTTAATAAGTTGATGTGATATGATTGTTTTGTTTAAATTATATACCATTAACCTTGTTTCTTGCTAAAACAACATAAGTCAAGAACAGTTTTGCAGATTTTTTTTATTATTATTGCTGCTAAACTGTGGAGGTTATTCGACATTTTAATGTTTTAAAACTCAAATACTATATTAAGCCCAAAAAAGGCCTTTTAAACTCGTTTATTTGTGAATGACACAGTTTTTATTGATTCCTGAAAAATTCTAATTGTGTGACTTATTAGATTTTTGAAATGACCGATTCAATTATTTGGTTTGATCTTGAACATATAGCACATATTATGTACATGTACCATATAAATGTACGACCTTTATAACGTTTTGCAAAAGTGGTTAAAAACTTTTAGATTGATTGATCACCGACATCACGCAAGATTGAAGGGCCCATCACAACCACGGTCATACAAATCTTAAAGAGTAATTCTTCACCAAAAAATTGATGCGCCTTGTTTGTTCGCGATGAGCACTTCGTCGACGGGACATTATTTACTTGGCCAAGACAATTTGAGTGAAAATAAATCTCGACCTACTTTGACTTTAGCTATACGTATTTTCTGAGGTATAGTGCAGAGGATTTTGCCCGGTCCCTCATTTCTTTTTGAGCATGCAAATTGTGATTCATGGTCAATGATGCGATCCGACCTGATGCATCCGTTGCAACTGCCTCTGGACAATGCCACCTGACCTCGTACATTAAAATCTTGCGACGTTTTTAAGTGAAACCCTGATTTATGGAAAATATTGTCACGAGGCTCGAATGGTGTTACTTAATTGAAATTTATTGTTATCGAGAACAAGCACACAGCATAGGATGCTTTAATCATATTTGAATAGAAATATTTTCGTCAAATTTGAGGGTCTAGTAAATTACTTATAAAATGCGTAAATGTTTGTAAAATAATTTTATTAATTTGCTTGTAAATCTTTTGCTAAATATTTAATTCACTTTTAAAAATTTAAAATTCTTAATATTAAAGTAGATAGGTATAACGCTTAATTTTAGAATGAGTTATCTTAATAATATTATGTAAAAGTAACATAACTTTAATAAAGTCTACCTGAATTTTAATTTAAAAACGTGTGTATGTAATTTCATCAATATTCACAAGTTTTGTATAAAATATGAACAGCTCTTATATTAATTTGCATGAAAATGTCAATAAATTTCACATCACTTTTAAGAAGTAACAAATAAAAAAAGGAACGAGAGCATGTGTATACGAGGCAATGAGCATAAAAGTAAACTACAATTTTTCAAAATACATTTTTATATGATTATAAACGATCCTCCTTGATGAAATCTATAAGAGGACAAGACTTAGTATCTGAGAACGTTTCTGTAATTTATGTATTAAGTTTACTTTGTACATAAAGAAATTAAATTAAATAAATAAAAACAAATTCAAGTTGTTAGTGGTGTATCACCACATTATCTATAATTCTATAATACAGTATTTTTATGTGAGGTGACACCAATTTTGCGCTTATGGACTCATACAAAGGCATATGTACATTTATATTAGAATGTTTTTTGTTTTATAAATATTGCACCCAAATTTATATAAGATCATAGCGGATAACCTAAATATATTCGAAGTTTAATTTGAATAATTTTCAGGCATAAGATTCATGAAATTTAAGTCTTCAATAATTCAGGGCAGGGCAGTTTCAGCAACTATACCTACTCTCCTCTATTCCCCTTTCGTCGCATAAAATATATGTAGATTGATTCATTTAATAAACAGTAAATAATAGATATAAAATTGAAAAGAGTTCCAGAATCCTCTGATGTCAAAACTTTCCGACCAGGTGAAACATTCAGTATTAAGCATTTATAAGGTAACGTTAGATGCACTTAACATGTCATAAAATGACCTAACTGATGTTGCCCTATAATTAAATGCGGCTATCCTGATCCATCAGGAACTGAACTAGTAAGTATACCAAACGCAAAATACTAGTCGAAATATTTTAAAAACGCAATTCTTCATAAGAATTTAACACCAATAGCGTCGCTTAACGCAGTGTGTATCTAACGCAATTTGAAGCTACCAAACCCTCGCATTAGCCAACTTCCGCACCCACTTAGGACGCATTTCCTTTCGATATTCAACAAGTCTTTTGTTACGCTTCAGAGAAGTATCGTATTTCACATACCTGTGATCTTCCTATCTTTACTTTTAAATTTCCAAAAAGGAAACCTAAGGCATTCTTAAGATACAAAGTAAAAAGTACAAACAAAATTTGCATCCGTGACCCTCCTCAATGCATTCTATATTTTTTTTTTTTAACAATAAATGAAAATTTCACACTGAATTATAAGTACCTGTAACCTGTAACATGTTCACGCGCTCATTGCGAACTAACACCCAAAATACCTGAAAACCTCATTATCAACAGGTTCGTTGAGAAGTCACACAGGGGTGGTTTCTTTCGGTCACTTTCCCTGCCCGAAAATGGTCAGCAACAAGGGACAAGGGTCTCTTGTGACCTTGTTAAAAAGTCACGCCAGGGCCATGGAACAATGACGGGACGTGAAAGGCGATTGCACCGCACCGTCCCTGACCCAGAGATACAGATATGAGATATTCCACGAATTTCGAGCGGTTCTTCACCTCAGACAATTAAGGGTCACTTTTTTGTTCTGACGTGTCATGTGAAAGTCGTGCTCCTTTGTCGCTAGCACGTTGTCCGTTACGAGAAGCGTGCTAGAACAATGTGCTGGCTTCTTGTGGGGTTGACAGCACTTAAGACCTAATGCCCACAATTCAGTTATGTAAACAAAGCAATTACAATAGGTCTTCAGGTAAACGTCCATAAATCTCAACATAATGATAGCGACCAGAGGTCAAGCAATGTCGTTAGTCACAGGGTGATTGTCGCGTTGAAATATTCGCCCGGCTACAAACTATTCAGAACGATCGGGCAAGAATACCCGCAGAATAGGCGCCGTTACCTCGGCCAAAGGGGGTTTAATTAATTAAAGTTTTGACAAGTCAATTTAATGGCACTATATGCTACAAAACAACTACATATATAGATGGGAATTGATAAATCTCTTAGCAATTTGGGGCTATAAAACTCAACGATGTCTCTTTTATTTGGCCTCACCATTGAAATTTTGCGCGTAGAAAAATCACAAATAAATTGGGATACCTCTTTTATCATACGCATTACCCGTTTTGTGTCGTGAACTGGTTTTGCTCGGTTAAGTTGCTAGACACCTTACTGAGTAATTTCAGCGTTGTACAAACAGCTAATTCGGAAGCATTAAGTCCTTTTGTACGCACCAAGTGAGATAAATACCTAGATGTGGCGAAACAGAATTTTATTATACCCTTTTTTATAAAAGGCGCGTATTTTAAACCGCTTCTACTAGTTGCGGTCTTCTTTTAATGTTATATTGTTTTAGATATATGTATGTGTATTTGCAGTTACCATACTTTACGTAACTTTGTAAATTACAAACACAATTATTTAACAAGTTTACATATTATGAGTTTGAAATGTCCAAATTTAATGTTAATAAAGAAGCTTTCATATTTAGATACTTTTGAATATTCAAGAATTGATCTCTAAATTTTAACTTTAACTAGTTCAAGAACAATTCAGAGAAAAAATATTGTATTTTTCTATTTAAAAACATTTTTCGGCTGCAGCACAGCTGGAAGGAAAATATTTCAATCATCGTCATAAAAAAAAAACTGATCTTGGGGAAGGTAAGGAATATTTGATAAATTTCTATTGTTGCATTAATGAGACAAATAACTCAGTTGAGTTTGGAAATTTAAAGAAATAGTAGGTAAATGGGATGATATGAGCGTTTATAGTTACTTCTGTTCGTTCTTTTTGAGGAATATAACTCACTTCCTCGAAGGGCTGTTAAGAATTAAAAAAAAAATTGATATTGCACGTCTCTTCATTTGATATTAATTTAAGCTTCATTATACGATTCAAGCGTATTTAAATGTTGTTAAACGAGCTGCAAAAATGTGGTCACATATCTTAAAACCAAGAAAATAATCAATGCGATTAAAAATAAAATACCAAATGACTATAAAGCAAATACATATATGCGTGCAGTAACCTCAATGAAATTAGACCTTAAATTGAAATTTTAAACATTAATCGATTTAAAATGAAACAATTTGTGTTTTCATTTTTCTTTTTATGTACATATGTACATATCTATAGTACCTGTGGTGGATGTACAAATCCGCCTTATTTTATTTTCAATTTTAAATCCCACTTATGATTATTTTTATCGACTTTACAAAAATTTCATGTTACATCATAAAAAGACGAAGGCGAAAATGAAGATTTGGTTTCGGACAGGCCCTTAGTGCGAATCACTGAAGTTATCTCATGTTTATGTTTATGAAAAGTGCCGCATAACTTAATCAACTGCTTTTTAAAGTAATGCCTAAATTGTCCCAAAATGGATGAATATTCACCCCAAGTGAATTTCGTTTAGTAACTTTTTTTGTTACTTTGAATTCTTTAAGAACGATTATGCCCGTACTTTTACGGTAGCATTAAATACTAATAAATGCTTAATAATATGTATATTTGTATTTAATTAGTTTGTATAAAATGAGAGAATATTTTTTTTTAAAGGTTAAATCGATTTGACCATTCTAGTACAGCATAAAGCATATGTAATGTAAGTATGTCTTTAATCCACTCTTTGCTAGTGTCGAAAACATAAAATATTTTTAATTAATAACAAAAACAAACATATGCTCGAAGAAGTATAAAACATTTAACCTTGACTGTGCCCTAGGCTTTGAAATTTTTATTTGCCACATCGCAATAGTAGTCGCCCGGGACAACGGTTTCTTCGCGGTTTGTCCATAAAAAATGGCAAAAATGCTGTAGATCAGCCTGGTGCTTACCTTTTATTGTTTATGCTTCAACATTACAGCGAAGCGGCCCTTCGCCTTCGCCTTCGCCAGTTTTTCTAGTTCTTCCCGGATAGTCTAGCTAAGCTTGATTGTGGTCTTTTCTCATTTCTACATGGCTTGACACCGGCTCAGCTGCCGTGAAAAATAATCACATCGACTCGCCAGTCGACCGCTCTCGAGGACGAGAAATAGGGTGTTAGGCTTGGAAACCTGCTCTGAATATTTTCTTCACTATCCCCCAACCGCACCAGAAGATGAGACAGTCTTCACGTGTTTTAGCAGTAGCAGTCGCAAACACTTGCTAGCCCTCAGTATTTTCTGAACATCTTCAATGTCTTCTTTATCTGAAGGCGTCGGCGGCGCGGTGGGGAGGCGGACATCTAATGGTGTTTTGTTTTGCGAAAATTCTCATTCTGTCGGGTTATTCTTGTCGACACGGCATCGCACTGTAAATTGCGCAATTTATCCGAAGAGGTATAGATATACCCCCAGTGGGTAAATGGAGAGGCTGGAAAGGTTTTCACAGTTACTTGGAAAGCTTCAGCTTCCTTCCTCTGTAGGTTTGTCGGCTCTTGAAAATCTGGTTTGGTCGGATCTGGCTATCTTCCTCTTTCTTCGGACCTAGAAATTGACCCTTTGCGCCGCCGCAGTACTGCGCCCGATATCTCTCTATGACAATCCAATGGTATACGGCAGGACAGTTCTTCCTTACCTTATGCTTCGGGTTCTCGCACAATTAGCAATTCGTTTTGCATCTTGCCATCGTAAAGTAATGACAATTGATGACCATTTACGTTGCATAGTTAATAACGCCGGACGTTGGATGCGATGCACTAACTGTCGGCTTATATGCAGATGCGGACAGAACCGCTTCAAGGTTGTTCAATTGCAGTAAACTCAGAGCACGGTGTGCTTTCTAAGTGCTCTTCGGCCAGCACACGGCCGGTGTGGTTCCGTCTATTGACTCAGAGCTGCAATTTACCATAATTAGCGAGCTATACATTGGTAAAGTACCAACCTCCGCCACACCTTTTTTCAGTCCCTAAGTTTAAAAACTAAAAAGGAGCATCGAAATATCATTTTATCAATTAGAGCGCGCCAGGTGGACATAAAACAGTTCCAATTACAATATTGGGAATGTGCTCTATGTAAATACATACGCTTATTTAAAACTACCATGAATTTATTTCTTATTACTAAATGACCGTCAGGAGAAGCATTATGTAATCCTATCGAAAAAATAGAATATAATATACCTATATAAGATTCGTATATCAATGAAAGACGGGTCTAATGTACATATATGTATGTATTCTTATGATCTCTATATCAAAAAGCCATCTTTATTTCGAAAATTTGATTAGGGTGCTTTTGGAAAGAATAATGTATGATTGAATGCACTGATAAAAAATAAACTTTTTGTTTTGATACCTTGTGTGAGATGAATTTTTTTTGATTTATTTAATGACAACTAACCACTATCGTGAAATTCGTTTGTTTCCATCACGTCACATTTTGAGTAAAATAAGATGAAAACTAAAAAAATAATAACGCAACGTGGAAAGTGCTCGTAGCATGGCTGAAATGAAGGCCCAAATTCTTATCTAGATTTATGAAATACAAAACGGAAAAGTGCGAGTCCAGGAATGCTCGTATAACTTTTACTTATTCTGTCTCGCTTGCTACATTTTTTTCTCTTTCTCCAGAGCACCCCTAAAAAATGGTACGCTCACGTACACTGTGTGTGGACGTTTCAGCACTTCCTTATGCCTATGTTCTAAAAAATAGACCGCAACATGGCCATCTCCTTTTTGGCGAGCTGTCTCGTAATCGTATACTTAAAAGTTAAAATAATTTCCTAAGATATTTTTTAATAAGTTTTAGTTTATAAAAGCTTATTTTAGCTGTTGCGATTATAACCGAATCGTATTTTTCGAAATATTTAAATGAAAATGGTAATAAAGAGTATTTTCTTAAAAAGTATAGGTATATCAATTACAACAACTGAACATTTGCATATTGATTAAGCTCGTCATTCTACGTATTCAAAACAAAAAATTCATTGATATTCTTTAAATTAATCTAAAATTATAAAGCTACATAGGATTTGGGTTTTGAAAAATGTTTGTTTATAAGTATTTTAATATTAGCCAAATATTCAAACCTTTATGTAAGTTACACTACAAATTCCTATAATAATACGTTTGTTAAATTTTGTTACGAAATTTTGAAAGTACATATTTACAATATTTCTTACTCTTTAAGCCCATTATTTAAAAACGTGACCTGATGGGACATTTTCGTTTATAAGTAAACTTCGGAAAAAAATCCTATAGAAATGATGTATTTGTTTACGTAGGTACAAAGCCAGTGTTATTGACTATAAACGGTACGGAGACTCTTCCAATATTTTTTCTCGAATTCTTTATTCCCAATATGAATTTTTTGTTTTACAAATTTCCTAACTGATTGAAGATGTTTGTACCACAAATTGTCTATTTACTGAAAATTACGATTATTTGGTAAATTTTTTCGATGGAAAGAAACCATTGGAAAATTCGTACTGAAAAAAATAGATTGAAAAAAGTGATTGCCAATCGAATACTAAATTTGCTAGTTTAAGGGAACAATCTACACATAGAGTCCTACATATCGCACAACTAGTAATTTATTGTTAGGCAAGACTGAGTTTTTTATCATCTTTATATGGAAGAATAACTCATAATAGGTATTAAAGATAAAACTATTGTTGGCAAGCATTGTCGTTTTCACCATTTATGTATCTACTTTTACTTTGAACGTGCGCCCGTATGTCGTCGGTTTGCCAACACGACAATCACCCATAGCATGCTGCAAAATTTGTAAAATAATAGTGTGAAGAACACAATTGCAATGACCTTCGCAACAAGAACTTTTGATTATTAAAAGGGGGCAAGATATCAATGGATACTATTGGTACTTTAATTTTGCCCATGCTTCACAGATATAAGGAGATGGTTTATTAAATATATAGTAATTTGTTACAAATCTGTTTGTTTGTTATTCTAATAATAAAAATAAAAACAATTAGTTTAACTATAACAAATGAAACAAAGATAAAGACATGAACATATAAAATTAAAAATATTTTTCTTCGTCCCCAATTTTAAATCTTTATTAAAATTTGAAATTTGAACTAATATTCTCAAAATTAATGCAAAACAAATTGGAATTTATACACTGGACAGCAAATAAACCGTGCCGCCCGCTACCTTGGAACTCTGGGATTAATCAATTGAAACTCATTGGGATTAATCAATTTATTAAGTGTTTATTACGGATTTTACAAAGAAGAGTCGTTTTCCAGTCGTGTTAATCGTTAGTACCTAATCATAAAATGAAAACCAAAAATTAAAGCCAGAAACAAAGAAAAAATTTAAAAAAAGTGTTTGGTCAGTATTTAGTATTCCCTCCCCTTGCTTGGATAACTGCCAGCATCCTCGTATTCATCGAGCTCACGAGCCTGACGATGAAATCTTGAGGAATTGCATTCCACTCCTCTTCAATTGCGATTCGGAGCTCTTGGAGCCTTGTTGGAGCAGGTACCCGGGCTCGAACCCGACGTTTCAGCTCATCCCATAAATGTTGTATCGGATTTAAGTCCGGGCATTTGGAGTCGGTAAGAACACTGGTACACATTAATTGGACTTAGAATACTAATAGTACTGTAAAATAATTATATAATTTTTGCTTAATTGAATTGAATTGCAGGTTAGAATTGTCAGCAATTAAGTATTTTTGTTTGAATTATAAAATAAATATATTCAAATTTGCATTGTATAATTTTAACTAATGATTAATTATACCGAACATTGTAAATTGAGTAAGTATTTTATAAATAAGGGAATTCTGAAACTAACGCTACCGTCTTTCATCGCTACACTAACCATCAACGTTGGGATTTTTTCTTGGTTGTCCGGAGTGATCGAGGTTTAACATCTGGTTCCAGCAAAAGTCTGAAACATTCGCTTCGTGTCCCAAGTGAACGAAGATCATTTCGGGAGGTGCGACCTCATCATGTCTTGGCTCCTCCCCGATTTTCGAGGAATTCCAAATATGAAGACATCCGCTCATCCCGGACGAGGCAAAGATGCTCTCATTGTGTGGCGACCACTGGATGTGACTAATGTCGTCCCCGTAGGTGCAGAAGGAATGGAGTCTGATTTTCGGATTGCGGAAGTCCCATAGGGCGATGGACATGTCCGGGGACCCAGTTACCAAGGTGTATTCGGCAAAGGTACTAAAGCTGAGGCAGTTCACCTCCGCAAGGTGGGCCTCGACCGTAAGGGCAGCTTTCGAGGTGTCCTAGCACCGCGTGTCCCACATCATTAGTTTTTTATCATCGCCCACAGACCCGAAAAGATAATCGTGTAGTAGATTCCATTCAACGTCGTTCACGGTGGCTGCATGTCCAGTGAAAATGTTCTTTGGATGGATTACACGGTTTTTCTTGGTTGCGGCATTCACGTCCCATAGGCAAAAATTCTTATCCTGACTCCCAGATAGCAGGTGTCCTTCTAAATTTGCATTCCAGGAGAGCCCCCAGCCCTCCTTTTGGTGGCCACGGAGGCGCAGTTCCGGGCGGCACTCTCCGTCGGGCTCGGAGCTTGGGTGCTTTCTAATGTTAAAAATTGAGGACTTCATTTGAAGGAGAGCTTTCGTTGCGATAACGCAAGCTCTCTGGGGCAGATATCGCGCCCGATTTACTTTTCCCTCGTGGTTGATTCGAACTCCAACTTCAATTTTACCAAAAACCGGACCGAATCCAACAAGTCCTTCCTTCCCAGGTTCGTATCGGGACTCTTCGAGCGGAACGTGCTCCTCCGGAATCTGGGCACTCGCGACCAGGAGGTGATTCTGCTCCTGTCTTGATTTGGTTCCTAGGACCAACCCTTGGACGAAGTAATCCTTGTCCTCCTCCTTTGTTACATACGGAAGCCACTGGACGGTGAGCAAGGGCCACTTTATTGCACACGATATTACAAACTCAAAAATTTGGTTATCAGATGTAGTGCGCCTCCAATTTCTGTACGATGCGTTTCTGTCCTCCATGTCTGCGTCGAAATTTCCTAAATACAATTTCTTCCTAAATATAATTTCTTCCTAAATATAATTTCTTCCTAAATACTGACCAAACACTTTTTTTAAATTTTTTCTTTTTTTCTGGCTTTAATTTTTGTTTTTCATTTTATGATTACTAACGATTAACACGACTGGAAAACGACTCTTCTTTGTAAAATCCTTAATAAACACTTAATAAAATGATTAATCCCACTGAGTTTCCATTCATTTTAATCATCATAAAACGCACTTTCTGTAGGTATAACTTTGATAGTTGTAAGTTTTATACTTTTTGAGAAAATCGAATCAGAGTTCCAAGGTAGCGGGCGGCCCGGTTTATTTGCTGTCCAGTGTATTTAGATCCGCCTATTAGAATACAAAACTTAAACTTTAATTTCAGGTAGGTATCTATTTTCTGGCAATCATTGCATTGTTGTTTTCGTAAAATGATTCGTATCGATCACAAACATTAAATGTCTTAAAACTTAAAACGTATATAGAGCGGTCGATTCTGTTGACATAAAGTTTTAAGATAATATTGAGACGAGCATTATGTATCTTTGAAACTTTTGGATTTGCGATTTAAGTGCTTCAGACCATTTAGGTAGAACATTTTATTTATTTAAAAAAATGCTGCAATGAGAAACTTTTACAATATTTTTTAAACGTGTTTTATCAGAAAAAAATCCCAGTTCAAAGGTATTGTTCGATCAAAACGTCAAAAATTTAATTATTTTTGCCATTTTGCAGCTACGTATTTTCAGTAACTTTTCAACAATTTCTTGAGGGTCCAAGTAAGGATATGAGTCGGACAGACAGTCAAAAATAACATCTTCTCAGAAAATTTTTGTTTGAATTCTGAAAGTCTTACAACGCATAGAGCGGTCGAATTCTATCACCATGAAATTTTACGGTAAAGTTCAAATAGAGATATCCTTGAAAGTACGGGATTTACGAACTTAGACCTTCAGATATTTTTGGTGGAAAATTGAATTCTCAATAAAATGCTGCCATGAGATTTTTTTTTAACGAGTTATTCACGTTTATGTAAAAGAGTAATTTTTCCATGTAAATTGGATGGAAAACCTCACAGGTTTGATCGAGAATTTTTAAATTTCGAGAGGATTAGTCTTGGCCTAGGATCAAAAAATTAATATGTAAATAAATCCTAATGGACACACAATATATTACAAATATATATGCACATATGTACTTATGTTCCTTCTTATATACATACTTATATAACCCTTCAATCCGCCTAGTAGCTAATCCGTTTCCTTAGTTCGTGCTGCGAACCAGAAAAGCCCAGGGGCATTGGTAGAGGCCAGTAATTTGCATTCTTGACGCAACAACGATTAATTAATTTCTCAAAAATCTATTTTCGCTGAATACCGAACATCAGAAGGTAATTTCGTGCCTCGGAGTCTCGTTATGCGTGTAACTGATATACTATACATATTATGCATGGCGTCTTGTAAACATAAACATAGTAAATGGAAATTCAGCAGGGAAGCTGAAGCGAAATGAATAGTCTTGTGACATGCAATCAGCCATCAGATGGTCAGCTTATTTGATTCGGAGCATTGATATTACATAATTACCCACCTGCCACATGCACCATGCCGCGCGAACGTTCGGTTGTATTCAATCAATTTTAGGGAATCGCTTCCTTCTACCTTTTCACAACCGATAAATTTATGGACAATCCAGCTTTTGCACAAAATTATGCATTAAAACGCAAAATTAACATATACCTACATACAGTGTGGCGCACCTTGACTCGCGAGCTGCAGCGCCAACCCTTGTCAGTGTCAGGGACTTCATCAGTCGCTGCCACTTTGACATTCAAGTCTAATGTCGCCAACCGCACGGCCAATTATTACATAATAAGACAAGACGCTGCAGCACCGCTCATGCTGTGAAACTGTCTCAAAAACAAAGCAGCACAAGGTGAACGACCCGTTGATTGCCTTGGGAGGCCCTTTTCCTCTCTCGATGCGATTAACGTTTTCTGTGAGCACCTGTAAAATGGTGTCAAGGCTCTTCGGCCTGGCACTCTTTAGTGTCCGGCTTTACTTTGCATATCTAGGCGAAATTGATCGGCAGCTTCGCGGCAACGTGAAGAGCGCCAGTGAAAAAATCCGCCACAGAAAAAAAAAATCCACAACGGATTGTGAGATAAACACAGAAAAAGACGTTCGTAGCGCACTTTGCCTAGGCGGAAATAGCGCATCAAGTGAACAGGTTGCTCCTAGGTCGACGATCGATCGAATTACAATAATCTTCGCGGATCCACCACTGTCGCAATTTTCCGAGACAAATAGCAACAAAAAAAATAAAAATAAAACACGAACAACGACAGTTCCGCGGAAGGAAATGATGGCGCTACACCCGATAAATGCTGCTTAGGGCGCATCCGGTGCAGTGAAGAAAGGACTTTGATACGCACAAAATGCGTAAATGCGTCAATCGTGGTATATTTCATTACTTGAGCACTTATTGAGGTGATTGAAATGTTCACGCTGCCGGTGCAATTATTATTGGAATGATGACACCAGAGCCGGTTCTGCGGCACTTGCGATTGTTCAGAGCAATCGGCCACCTGTTCGTTGATCGACAGGTAAATTAAATGCGAAGTGCTTGAAGTACCGGAAAGATTACCATTGTCGTGCAAGACATGCATTTCACTTAATTTTAGGTATACCATGTCTACCAACGAGCACAATACACGCTCAAATAAAATTTGCATTATAAAACTATGCTTGCCTTAACGCAACGAATTATTTATGTAGGTATGTACATAATGTTGGTTTATGTTTTGAAGGATTAACGACGAATGCAAATAAATTAAAAAGCCTCTTTTCAAGGACTTCAATAGTTTCCTTATATGTATGTATTAATGTTCATTTAAAAAAATTGTTTTTTTAAAAACCTATATTTTTTGCGCCAGAAATTGGTTTAAACATTTAAAAGCAGTTAGCAAAAATTTAGGTTTAAAGTTTTCGAGATATGTACATTGTATGTATGTATATTAAGTATGCGAATTGCACTTCGCTCAGTTGAAACTTTAAAAGCGACTTTCTCAAAAATAGTTTACCAAGAAAAACAAAGAAATAACCTAACGGGGCTTTGACCTTGGCACCAACTCCAAAAATAACTGATTGGATATTGTAAATATTTAAGTATTGAGATAATTTTGTAGATTGTCCTTTGATGATCTTTTCTTTAAAGTGATAAGAAATATTTTCAAATCTTTAGTTTATACATAGTATAGCAAAGTTTTGAAGCCGGTTTTTATTTTTTTGTAAAAATAATTTTATTTTTCAATTTTTAATGCTAAATAACTGTAGCTTGTTTGTAGTTAGGAAGGGCTTCTAAACGTGCTGCTCAAATAAGACAGTGCCGTTCGTAGAAAACTATAGGGACGCAAATGACGATCGTTTAAAAAAATAAAATAGGCCCCTAATTCTCCAACCTTAGAGGTGGAGTATTTTCTTTAAATTTAAATTGGACTACCCTCAAGATACAATCTATTTAATATCATATATAAAATCATTAAAATCGGTGAAGAAATCACGTTACATATACAAAAAAAAAAGAATACAGCAAATTTGAGAACATCTTTCTATTGTGTAGTCGCAATAACTTAGGAAATTTAAATTATTAATTAAAAAATGTATATCATGATAATTGATAAATAAGAAAAGCAATTATTTGTACAATAATAGCTGCGTTTTTTTGTGGTCGCTATCCGGAGCAGAACAAGCGCACCACAAAAAAAACTCTCTAGAGAATACAATCCGAGGCATTAACCACAAAGCTCCGAGAACACCCACAAAACTCCGAGAACACAAACCGAGGCATTAACCACAACCAGAGACAACAGAATCTATATATAGATTCTGTTGTCTCTGCCACAACTAAAAGGCTCGAGAGAACAACATCCGAGAAATTAACCTCCATAAAAATTTACACATAGCGCCACTTGTGTTCAATAGAACAACTAAGTGAACAGAATAAGAAATTACTCTGTTCGACGTAGAGCGCACAGCAGAACAGCCAAATGTATGGGCTGTTCTGCTCGCAAACCACAAAAAAACGCAGCTAATAACTCCCATATCAGCTGCGTTTTTTTGTGGTTTGCGAGCAGAACAGCCCATACATTTGGCTGTTATGCTGTGCTCTCTACGTCGAACAGAGTAATTTCTTATTCTGTTCACTTAGTTGTTCTATTGAACACAAGTGGCGCTATGTGTAAATTTTTAGGGAGGTAAATGTCTTGGATGTTGTTCTCTAGAGCGTTTTTGTGTGGTTAATGCCTCGGTTTGTGTTCTCGGAGTTTTGTGGTTAATGCCTCGGACTGTGTTCTCTAGAGCGTCCTTTTGTGGTGCGCTTGTTCTGCTCCGGATAGCGACCACAAAAAAACGCAGCTATCATTTAAATAAAATTGTAATTTCTTTCTTTCAAACAGAATAAACAATATACACATATCCAAGTATCTTTTTGTTATGGTTAGTAATCCAAATCTGTCCAGAAGGTAAAACTAATTTTGCACTTTGTTTTTTGACGCCATGAAACTTAGTGGAATCTTTAATCTTTATAACTTCTTTTCATCACAATGTGCAACAAACTAATTTTTTATCTTACGTGATCAAAGTCGTAGACTTAGTGATCAACCTCAATATAATTATCAAATCTGATCTGCGTGTGCCCACTTGTAGAAATTGTACAGATTAGGCCGGGATTAAAGATGGCGGAAAAGTAATTTAGACCCGTGTGTAAAATAGCATGACGACACGTGATCTCAAGACCAAATTAGCCTCGATCACATGAAATTCTAATAATTTTAAAGCTCATGCACTTGACTTTTGATTTAGAAAGAAGCAATTCGCCTACACTTTGTACCTACTTGCACCTGCAACTTGATCTAGCCATAATTTTTAAAGTATTATTAAAGCCACTCTTCATGATTTTATAAAATATTTAAGGGGATTCAGTACTTTTCCCTTTCTGCATTCCCAGAAAATGTTAACATTATTGCCTTAAAGTTCTTAGTCTTAATCCTTTCATGCAAAAATCAACAGGCAAATGTTAGTTTGTAAAAAATTTATGTTGTCAACCGGGGCACTGTCCACCTTTGCTCAACTAGATGCTCTAAGGTTACGTCTCGTTGCGCAATCGCACTTCGCATGGCATAACAAAGTACCTGCATAGCCAGCACAGGTAAGCCGCATTAAACACGACAAAACAAAAGAGTTGTAAAAAATTAACAGATCTCCGACGTCTAGAGGAGCACGAGGGTTGGCTGTATTAAGAATCCGCCGCTGCAGTTGACGAATATTCATTTTGCGCTGTATGACCGTCACCAGTAAATAAAAATACGTAATTACCCTCCGCGCATGCGTCCACAGAAAGCTCTACCTACGTATATTTACAGTTACGCTTTTTATGGTGAAAATAGGTAAAAAAACTTCAAAAAATGTTACCATGAGGGTACCAACTGACAACAGGCAAGCAACCAATTCGAGGAAAATATTTCAAGTGGACGACGAAGCCCTTGTCCAGAATAGCAAGCAGTCGCCGCCATTGAAGCGACATTTTTCTGACACTCTTCAACCGCTCTTCTCATCTTTTATGGAGGTCTGCGAAATTTCAGAACCCAAACATTTGAGGTCTTCAGTTCTCGGTAAGGTGGTAGTGGTTCTTCTATCCGATGGATCGTTAAAGTTCTAAGCTGGAGTGCCCTAGGTGAGGGCGAGTGGGGCCTTAATCAACGGCTTGTTCCCGTGCACTAAAGGCCTACATTTGTAGGCCAGTCTTTAGGCTGGCTGGCAGAATACTAATGAGGTCCCACCTATTTTTATTTATTTTTTGTTTTTCAATCTCTTTTACCGCGCCCAGAACTTGTCGCCTGTAATCGAATATTTCAACCTGGTGACGCGACGGTGGCGAATGAGGAATTTTTCGAAAGAGTGTCTAGCCTTAAGAATAAGAATTCGTCATTGGCGCTCTTTTTTTTATAGCAGAAAAGGAAATAGGGCAGGCTCAATAAATTATGTAGAATCTTTTATGCGATTGTAGAGATTTTCCGTCAGAATTGCGTAATCAACCATAATAATATTAAATATTTTGTTTTACCGCCGTACGTGATCACGAAAATTTAATACTTAATGAGATTTTATGCAAAACCCATTATGTAAGAAGAACTACAGAGGGATTACATAGATATACATACATATTTAGTTAGATATTAACTCTTAGACTGCCAGATTTTATTCAACAACGTAATTCAGCTACCTATTGTTTGTCACCCATGTGACAACAAGTTTCAAATAGTTTAAGTGTTACATATTTGTAAATCCATATCACACGTAAAAAACGAGGCTTTCTTGTCAATTAAGAACTAAAAGACTTACCTTATGTCCCCGCACGTTCATTGAAGATCATTCTTTCTTCCATGTTCCGATCCATGTCGTATCTGTAAAATGATTGCAATTAGATTATTGATGAATTGGACTATATATGTATCTACAATAAATATATAAAAGGCGACGACAGGCACGCTCTCACGTGTATATAATGTTTAATGTTCCCCATTTGGGAATTCTTAGTATGTGTTGTATACATATGTATATATAGGGTATGTATATGGACACATATGTACATTGGGAATTTTTTTTAAATTAATGACTTTGACTAGGAAGAGGACTCGAACCTACGACTTTCGAAATAGCCTTTATCTTCTGTAACCCCTTAGCTACGGCTCTTAGGCAGACATCTTTCGAATAGTTCAAAATTTTGATGAGATCGAGCGACTGACTGACTCCACATTACATACAATGTATATCGCGGTGCTGTATCATTGATGCATACTATGTACATATATCCTTGATACACATATTTCTGGAACCGTTTTACCAGAGCTTTCACTTAATTGCCATATTCTTGAGGTTTTTATAGTGCCTACTACACATTGCCCTCAGTGTCAATACAAATCCAACGATACCGCCCTGTCTGCATCTAAATCCAAAGGATTTTTATTATTGGGAATGCCTCAAAGAAATGGTTGCCAGTAGTTTCCCAACTGGAACTGAGCAATCGCATACATACATATATGATGCAGCTCGGAACAGATGCTAAATTTAGTTATTATGGTATACTACATAAATTATGAAAATCGATATTACTGGATTGAAAATGTCCATAATAGGAAAAGTAAAAAACCTGTCTTGTTGTTTACTTAAATAGTACAGTAACACTTTTCCTATAGGTAAAAACAATTGGTAGGTGTAATACCATTTCAATTTCTAGACTACATGCGCCATCGTTTAGAACAATGGACCAGCTAAAGTTCTGTATATTTTGTTTACAACAAACACATTTTGATACACATAAAATTGAAAACGTTTTCTTTGTTATGACTGGGTTATGAGGAAATGACAGCTATACCATTGTTTATACTTTTGATAAGAAGCTCCTTCAGTGATAATTTGCAAAACAACAAAATGAAAAAATACCAATGGCAAAAGTGTATGGAAAAAATTGCCCTGGTTTCGATTTGTTTTATCCCCAACTGCTTTAAAACATTAGGTATATGTTTTTTTTTACGTCTCGAAATATTATGATATAAAAAACTGACTGAAATGGCAGGTACCTAAATATACATTTATACATAATTAACGTCAATCAGTCAAAATGAATTACACACTTGACTCGACTACATTACGATCAATTAGCCTGGACCATCCTACCTTTTATCTGACCCGAAACGGTATCATTTATCTGTGCGCGGAAAATGTACAGACATTTAATTAACAACTGGTTTTGTGGAGTAGCTCCTTTAATTGCCGGAAACACGTCGACTTAATCATAGTCGAACATGGCTGATACTTGACCAGCGAAATAATCTCCTTGGGAGACAGAAAGAAATCTTGGCCTTGACCGTTTTTGAAGCGGTTCACGACCGTCGCCTTTAACGCTACCGCGTTTTTCTTGCTATCGTGCTGTGCTCACACCGCGCTGATCTGAGCAAATCCATCTCTAGAGGTGCACAACACACAGCTCTAATTTAAAATTGTGAAGCACGCAAGTAACAAGACGCGGTCATAGCTTGCGGCTTGACCACTACCTTGATTTGATTTGTAGTAAAATATCTCGCGATCTGAAGCCAGTGCACAAGGAAATTGCTTAACGCTGCATTACATAATAGGCCCAGACTGCGCTCAGGCCGGATGAGTAGCCAGTGGTGGCGGCCAGGGCAGGCAGCAACCGCTCGACGATGCCAATAATCTGCCTCGAAATGGCACCGGCATTGCGCTTTCCCGCGAAATTATTCTGATTACTTTGATTGATCGCGGCTATAATTACTCTCACGCGTGGCAAGTACACGAAAACGCTCGAGCTACTAATTTAATGCAACTCTTCTGGGAGAGTTCGTGTTTCACTTGACAATATAACCCGAAGCCAGGCTGACCCACTTTTGGTGAAGTGAAGGTATTACCTGGCTGAATAATACAAAATACATACCTGGAAAGCCCAATGACGATGTCATGTTCTTGGAAAGATCTTTCCTTAAACACTTTTTGCCTGTGGTCCAGCAGGCGCGATTGTATTCTTCGAACGATGTGGACAGCACTTGCAATGCCTTCTCGCGATGGTTTTCATGCAATATAACGCGAAACATGCCACTTCCGGTGGAATTTTAATATGTAAATGGTTTTTTTTTTGGTACCATATAGTGGACTTATTAATTGGCAAAAACACACCATGATAATGTCAAGTAGATGTCTCTGGTCCGGCCTAGCAAAAGAAATGCGAAATAAAGGGCGACCTCCAAGTGAGATGCAGAATGCAAATCGTTTTTTTTAAGGGGCTCACAAATAAATTCCTCAAGTTCGGATTTCTGTAAATTCATTGAAAAATTGCAAATGGGAGTCTGTCCTTCCGTTTCCACCTTCTATTAGAGCTATCTTTTACATTTTGTCCGCGAAAATTCGATTTTCAAATTATTTATGACCTTATTTTGGTTATGGTTGGGGTTATTTCCGAATATTTTTCCGTGTTTGATAAGCGGGTTCAATTCAAGTCGCACAGGCCGAATAAAATATATGAGCTGCATGAATTTTGTTGAATATTTCAATTTGATTTATTATAAACGTATTAACAGTCTCATTTTATGGGTAAACATGCAAATACAGCACAATTTCTAGCCCTTGTATTCTGTATATAGAAAAATCCATGAGTGCCCTTATTTAACAATATTGAACATAATTCATTATAAATTATGTTAATTATAGCATTATTATTGTTTGCATTGCACTTATACATTCGAAAGTACCTTGGACGCAACGAATTGTATCCTATTTTATCCATTTTCATCTTTCGCCATTTTCTAAATATTCTAATTTCTTTATCACTTTTTATTTCGTTATTATAATCCTACACAGATTTATTATTGCTTACCTACATTTCTTTACAACAACAAAAAAAAAATAATAAATTGTGCAGGTAAGAAAAGTAGATACATCCACTGAATTTCGAAAATCACCTCTATTTGATCATATATTTTGTAATTAATATACCACAATTAGTTTCGTGACAAAATTCATTTCAAGAAAGTTAGAATACATTTGGCATATTAGATTACATATAGTTTTCAACCATCATCTTTCACCCCTTCCCTCGTTGACTTTACGTGGAGATTATCCTCTGAAGAAAAATATTTCCCATTTTATGGCGTTTATAGGTACATATTATAAAAAAACATTTTTAATTATGGTTTTCACTTCTCAAAAACCCGATCTTTTGATTGATTCTTCGATGTTTTGGTTATTACTCTAAGACAGCATTATTATTTTTTATAACACATTATTTAAAGTTTCGAATGATATTGTTCTAAAGGAACATTTAACAGGAAATTCATACTAAACAAATAAATTTTTTGCGAAGTGTGTATACCTAACAATTCAATTCGTTGCTGTCTTTAATATTGTTCCGTGCCAAGCCCAACATGTGGTAAACACCATATTATGTGACTGAAGTTTCACCTGGTGTAAATAATAACAGACAAATGCGCAATTGCAAATATCTTCACGAAAACTTGAAATAAACTTACCGCAAAACGAATTTACGTCTTATGCTTTAAACAATGTTTCTTACACAGGTTATTAAAAAAAAAAAAATTGTAAAGTTGTTTAGGTTCTTTTGACATTATTTTGTTTACATATCCATCACAGTAGAAATAATTAACATGGAACTTGCCTATTACCGAAAAACATTTGCACACCCGCATTAAGCTTGCTCGAGCACATCAATATAATTTTTCTTGAAATATGAATAGACCATCCATCCAACAAGATTAATCAATAATCCATAGAACTTTCAAATAGTAAATTTAGCATAGCCTTTTTTAAAATAAAAAGTTTTTGAAACATTTAAAGAATTTATGAAAAAATTTGTGTATAATTAATAGATACAGGGTGTTGTGTTAACGTCTGAAAGGAGCATTTTTAAGCTTTTAATCTTCTTTGATAAATTTTATTATCACTCATCGCATCGTTATGAAAATGAAAAAAAATAAAAATAGAAAAGATGATTTTCTGAATTGTTGTGAACGCTTCAGGAATAAACAAATTTTTCGAAAAATTATAATGAAGCATTTTCCAAGTTTCTCTTTAATAGAAAAATTTGAAAATCCATACGTAAATAATTAATTTTACACTATTTTAACAAATCCGTATGTTATAGTTTATAATGTTGACAATTCTTTTATTTATTCATTTGACCATTTGACTTTTCAGTTTTCCCATTCATATTTTTAGCATTCAGAATCAATTGGCGCTTTATTTCATTTGGATTCACTTGGGAATTAAAAATTAGAGTTTTTTCAGTTTCCTCCACTTGAAATATGATTATAATATAAAGTAAAGGTTTTTATATTAAGTTAGAAAACAAATTTTTAAACTTCCCTTCCCTTCAATTGAAAGAAATTCACTTGTACAAATCTTTTGTTGTTTTGTAGAGTGGCAATCAAAATATATTTTGTACATAAAGACAACATTATGATGGTGAATTGATGAATTAATCCTACCTTGTTTCGAGAAAAAAAATCAAAAACTTCAAGAGCGGAAATTTTGGTAGGTGCAACAATATTATAAATTACTTTGTAATAATCAAAGAGTATAGGTTAGTCGTATTACATACACATCGTGGAAATATATCAAATGTAAATTAAATGTGAATGAAATCTGGAGATATTTCAATATTTTTCTAGGAATTCAAATATGTACATATAAAAGAGAGTTATTGTTTTTTACGGACATGCGCTGGCAATCTATGTATACTTATTAACTAATGAAATGATATTTAAATAGCGCAACAAAATACAGTTTCTACTAAATTTTGATTTTAATTTTCAGTCACATTACAATAGCTTCTATACTGGGAAATTGATGTATAAAAAAAGATACGCTTCTCCTGTGTGGAGCCCTATTAATAATTTATTATTATTTATATTTCTAAAATATAGAATTAGTATGCAAAGAAAGTTTACTCGGCTTAATCTTTGCAAGATCGAGGGTACTCAGGCATCCTACGGAAAGCGCTTGAGTAAATATAATCTTTCCCCTTTTGAGGATCGGTGCAAGTACCTCGATGACGTTTTTGTTTAAATTTGTAAATGGTAGATTGTAGATTGTAGAGCCGAAATAGAGGTATGGTTATATTAATTTTACTATTATAGCATAGTTTTATATACTTATCATCCAAAACGTTGACTCAATTAGAGTACTTTGCTTTTGTTTTGACAATAATTCTTACTTTCACTTATTTTAATTACGCTGTATTATGTGAAATCCACAATTTTTTATTATTACGTAACGTTTTTACAAAAAGGGTTAAAAGTATATAAAATTATTTATCTGTAAACATAAGCATACCTACTTTTTCGTTAAAAACTACATATATGGCTTTTTATACACTATTCAAATGTGATTTCAAACCTTTGTTTTTAATAGAAAGTATAAATATTAAATACTCAATGGAGATCGGAGATGCCAAAGACAGTTTTTAGAAAACAAGTTAAAATATGTGCCTTTTCCTTAAAAAATGTATCCGAATATTTAAAGCAATAGCGACCATGTGCTTATCAGTGAGATATTTCAAGTAAGATTTATATATTAATGTGAAAATTATTGAAGTTGAAATAATTTAAAAAACATATTTTAGAGCTAACATTTCTGAGAGCTCTGAAACGCCTACAGTAGTACCACAATCACCAAAGGCTATTTGCTGTGAGTTGTATATTTTCATATTAACGACGATTTCTTCATTACTCGTAAAATTATAATTTACTACTTGTTTTACAGACCTTTCTGATCCAGAAACGAGTTCACACCGACAGAAGTTTATGCAGTGCGATCCTGAGGAGGAAATCGAAATCGTCGAAACCACCAATAAAGAGAAGTCTATTGAGGATCTAGGAATTGAGCCAATGGAGATGTCTCACTGGGATAGAACTGTCCAGCCCAAAAAAACAGATAAGCTGACGTTAATGGCTCGAATGATAAAACTCTACGAAAAGCCCAGTGTCCAAATTCAAATTGGGACGGCGATATTTAATTGCCATCTTCTGGTGTTACGGTGTTATGCCGATTATTTTATGGAAGTAACAGATGAAAAATTTGTTTGCTTACCACCAGAAAGAGTGGCTCCTGACACTTTTGCTGTCGTATATGATTAGATGCTTGCTTCTAACCCAAGAGTTCAGAGACAAGGCATAATAGAATTGTTTAAAGCCGCCGAATTTTTAAGGATCAGAGAATTAGTAGATCAATGTTGGGTATGTCTAGATGATGATAAACGAATTTGCGAAGATGAGGCTTTTCATCTGTATATGGAAGCTGGAAAATATGAAGTCGAATTAATCCAAGAATTGATGCTTTCCAGAATACGGAAGTTCTTCTTGACGCTTGTTGCATCTAAAGAGTTTGTAGAACTAGGTTTAAAAGAAATTTGTGCACTATTACAATCGAATTCGATTGCCGTGAATGCCGAAATAGAGGTATGGTTATATTAATTTTACTATTATAGCATAGTTTTATATACTTATCATCCAAAACGTTGACTCAATTAGAGTACTTTGCTTTTGTTTTGACAATAATTCTTACTTTCACTTATTTTAAATGCGCTGTATTATGTGAAATCCACAACCATAAAAAACATAACCTGTAAAAAAAACCAAGTCTCGCAACTCAGTACTTCTATCGTAAAAAGTTGTGAGATCCATGTAATACCAAGTCGGTCAATTTATTCAGTCCCTACTTAAGGGTCCGTCTGTCTTAAGTTATTACGTAATTGGCTAACCTAACATCATCTTATAGTGACCATATCAATATTAAAAATCTTTTATGTTTTAAATAAATAGATTGACTTGGCAATCGCACTAAACACAATTTATCTTTTTTTTATTTTTTAAAGTTAAAAACACAATGTATCATACAAGTAATATAATATTAAATTAGATTGTTTAGTTTTATCCACAAAGAAGTTATAGGGGGGTCGAAAATGGCCTGAACTGCTTCGAGATGCTTCGAGAAAAGGATGGTACGGCGGTGCTTGCTCGACTTGGCGGGGGCACTGCCGTGCCCCCAGATAAAAATATAAAAGCATCATAATGAATTGTTCAAAAGTATCGATTTATTTTTCTCAAGTCCTTCTGTATTTAAGCGAGACATGAAATATGTCATCGAAGAGCGTTTTCGCGTATAGTAACTATAAGCCTCTTGTAAATTTCCTACCTTAACCTGCCCGCATAATTTTATTCAGAAATTATGAAGTTTCTTCGTTCTTTAATTTCTACTTTATAGTTTTAAGTCTTATCTTGAATTACTTTCTTACATTTAGGTATAAGATGTAAAAATGAATTATACATTTATTTATATAACTACCTACCTACGTAAATATTCAAGGCTAATTTTAAAGATTTCGTTATACAGGGCTTTTCAACAAGAACTTTGTTTGTCAATTGGGGCAACACCAACAACATGACAGTTTTGACATTTAGTTTTTTGACGTATTCGTAATAGATGCTTTGGCAATTGTTACAATGAATTCAATTTCGCTCGAAAATCGCATTAAAATAATTAAAATCCACTATGAAAATGGTGGTTCTATTAAAGTTACATTTCGTAAAATTCGTGATATTTTCGGACAACATAATCGTCCTTCTGAGACCGCTATTAAGAATTTGGTCGCTAAATTTGAGTCGACAGGCTCGGTACCAAATGTGCCAACACCAACGCGTGTTCGACCGGGTCGTTCAACTGAAAACATCGCAGCAGTGAGATACAGTGTTGAAGAAGATCCAAATTTGTCAATTCCTCGACGTTCTCAACAAATGGGGTTATCCAAAACCATGTGGCTTTGAACTTTGATGAAAGAATCGAAATCTGTCAGCGTGCTCGTGGTGGACATTTGCCAGAAATCATTTTTCATTCATAATTGCCAAACTTTTCTCTTCGTAATACAATAAAAATTTGAATCATCTTCATCTAAATTCTTTGTTTTATTTTGTTTTAGAAAACAAAGTTCTTGTTGAAAAACCCTTTACAATAGCAAGTCAGCCATGCAGCATTTATTAAATGCAATTTATTGTCTGTTTTATTATGTACGTTCTGCATGACTATGCTGCTCCCCAGTTGATATATAGTATTTTCTTCGAAAAATCAAAGACGACACCAAGATACTGTTAGTCGCAATGGTTAATTGTAGCAAATTGTTAGCTCCTTGCCTCGAATGGAACAGCAAAAATGCGAATTGAACGCTCGTGCCGAGGAAGGCAAGTACACAGGGCTCATTAGGATGAATGAGGGAAAAACAATGTTCCAAAGACAAGGTGTATTCCATTAGGGAAAGTAGTTTTATTCTGTTAAAGACAACGTTTGCCGTTAATTTATGGCTAAGTTCGAGTGTTTGCCTTCTTATGCGCAGTTCAGGTAACGAGGGGCCGAAGGTATGTAGCCAACATGGGAATTCTCTGGAATGACGCTGCCATCAGAACGAATGCTTTAATTGGTTCCGTAATAAACCAACAGCTGACTGAAACATTAGCTTTTCAATTGCAGAGCTCACCGACTGTTAAAAACATAAGTGCCCACTGTAGTTGCTCTAATCACATTTGAAAGCATTACGACGGACATTAAAAAGCTCTGCTATGTACTTTAATGTGGCATGGCACTTAAATGACCGCTCCTTATCTAGAAGTTGCCGCGCCACCAGCGATGAATCTTGAGAATTTCTTTGAGTCGTATGACGAAATCGAGAATTGAAAGACAGCACCATTCCCCGAAGGGGCATAAATCCGATTTATTTTAATAATTCTGCATAAAAATCACTCATATCGATCGAATGCCAATCAAGGTTACAGTCCTTGCGGCCAAATACCCGCGATTTCAATAAGCGTGTGTACAATGACCTATCTAGATCATGGTAAATGAATTTATGACAGGAACCTGTCGATTGCTCGAAAGACATGCGTTATGACACGAGCTGATCATTAATAGATCTATGTGAAGATCAAATTATAGTGCAACATCATTGCTAAAATAATTATTTTAAAACTCGACTACTTAAGTCAACTGCGATTTGACAATTAGCTCTGGTATGACATTGACCCCTGCCTATTTCCTAATCGTACCAAAACTATCTGCTACATATTCTGCGACTCATCAAATTCAGAAAGGCATAGAAATTTACATTTCTGCTTAAAAGCAAATTACATAAATTTAACCAAAGAACATATTATATTATATGAAGCCTGGACCAATTCCAGAATACGTATTTATGCAAAGGCTTTATTCATTAAAAGTCACACAAATTCGGTTGAGTGCCAAGATATTGCTATTTTGCGACAATATTACCAAACTGAAAGTGAATGCCCCATAGGTTATGAACTGTTACGTAAATAAACAAATAAACCTCTTCAATTTTTTTCTTAGAAATTACGCGAAAAATACATACTTTGTATGGATTGAAGGGAAGATTGGCGATCAGTTCGATCTTGGCCTCTTCAGCCCCCAACCGACGTTAATTCGCAGTTCTGTCAACGTAGCGTACCTGGAATTGAGCAAAGTCATGTAATTTTCAAGAAAATTCAATGCCACGATCACGAACTTTGGAATATAACCCGAAACGAATTCAGTAGAGCTCCTGCTTTCGCGTGAATAAATTCTTTAAATTTGAAGAACGGTGACGGCGCGGCGGCACGATTGCTTAAGAATTCATTGGTCCGTGGCTAGAAATCGTGTGTAATCTCAACCATAATATGAGTTACTCTAAACAAGCCTACTGCTAATACTCGTAGGAAATACATTGATATTAAATCAGAATTCTTCGGTTGATAAATAAAATCTACAGAACAATTTGTATATACATTTTGTTATGAGAAAAATAACACAAAATTATACTTTTTAAAAATTCGTGAACAACCTTTACCTACCTGGTTTTTTTATTTTGGGAATACGTACATAAGTTAAAGAAGTCCGCCTTCTTCTTTTTTTCCTTAAAATAGCTTCGTATCCTGCTCGCATCGTAAATTCACGGAAAGGATTCATGCCGTGGCGAGGCATGACCCTGGAGCCGACTTTGTATTTGTTTAAAAGGGGTAGTTTCAGTAGGGGTATAATTTAGAATATTTATTTTTTCAAATAAATAACAATAATTTTACTATCTAGTAGCACTATTCAAAAGACTACCTACTGCCTTACTGTCCTCGATGAAATAAATGATTATTATTATTATTATTATAATTAGATTTTAGATTTTATATTTTCTAATGTTATATTTAGAATTTAGAAAATATGGGGAAAGAAATAAAAAACATTTTTTTTTCATTCAAAATGACGTCATTAAAGAAGGGTAATGAAACTTTTGCTCTTTTCAATCGTTTTACAGTTTAAAAATTATATTTTTAAAATAGCCATATAATTCTGCTATGGGCGTTGGATAAGTCTATAGAATAATACATACATATGTACATATATTAAAATTTGAGGAAAATCGGTGCAATGGTTTTTCTTAAATCACCTACAGAAGCTCCAGAAATACTGTTTCAAGAAAAATGCGTTGAAGGTAGAGTAAAGAGTAATGTATACTTTTGTCTTATTCAAATATATCTTTGTGAGTTGCGAACATTTTTAATTTTTTTTTTTCAGGACATATTTTTAAGAATCTATATATGTACCTACTATACTAAAATAAATATTTTCAAAAGAATAGACTAGAATACACCCTTATATTATTAATATTTATACACTAAAAACAAAATTGTTCAATATACAATTTTTGGAGTATTTTTTTGATTTCAAAAAGGACTCAACTCAAAAAAAAATAGTAAAATTTGATATAAGTGGCTGAATTACGATTTGTAGTTAAAAATATTGACATTTTGACTAATATTTCATAGTAAATTCATGTATGTACTGTGTAATATTTAAAAATTCAAAAACTTTATTTTACAGGGTAGAACTCGAGAACAAGCTCATACATAATATGGTGCTTTTGTTATTTCTAACCACGGACTGTAAAAATTATGATCAAAAAAATTTAAATCACAAAATAATGCTTATATGAAGTACTTAATTATTTTTTCGAAAACAAAACAGTCATAATTCGGGACGGTAGCCTCTTCTTTTTTTCCAACAAAGAATTTTCATTTTATATTAAATTTTACTAAAATAATTATTTTTGCAAATACATATGTATTTCTTTCTTACTGACGAAAATAATTCTAGAAACCACTCAATTCTTTCTCAGTGTATTTGCTTATATTCTATTTAATTTTTATATATTTGCAGTTCTCACAAACATTTCCTTTAAACTCACAGTAGGTAGCCGAGAAGTCAAATAAGATCAGAAAAAATAGGTTGAGATAATAAGACACGCGGTTGAAAAAATCGCGACCAGAAGAGCCATTGAGCTCACGCCCCATGGATTTATTGGGTGGTCGCGGTTGACCCATTCAGCGTATTTACTTTCAATTACCGCGACGGACGTCTAGTGAGAACGTTCTAAAAACCGAAACGAGAACAAGTCTGTTTTTTTTTTATGATTTTTCTCAACCAGATTTAGCGCATGTACCTGTCCATTGGTTGCGCGGACCGCAAAGAGGAACATTTTAACGGGAACTCTATGATGTAATCGTCGTAACGCAAACAAGTGAATCTCAAAATAAGTTGAGGTGACGAGAAACGAAACTGCTAATAGCCGGGGAGTGACACCGGGCCTTAGAATTTACTTAATATTTGCCGCAGATATTCTGATCACGCAATCGCGCTAGTGAGACAGTAACGCACCAAGCGCTGAAGAATTAATTAGCACCTGTCCAGCAAAATTCGCAGGTACACACGAAACAGTTCCAGAGATGGGTCTGATGACAGACCTCCACTTTACCTGCGGTTATGTGCCGTGCTCCCACCTTCCAGTTTTAATCCAGGGCTGGGGAATTCACTGATTAGCACGACGATTTCATCAATATCTGTTATAGGTACCCTTGCGAACAGAGCGGCTAATTAATTTGCCCACGGAGACTTGTTAAGACTACAATTGCATTTTGTGTACCCATCACTTAGCGCTTTTGAGGCCTTTGTTTAGCATGCACGGATGCCTTTAGCCCTGCATAATGCAGAAAAACACAATAGGCCCTGATTTGCCTTCCTGGGAAGTCTCAGTGGCACCACCAAGGGTAGAGAGATTATGTTGGGATACTTTGTATGCATATAAGGTCGCACCTCGCTTTAGTAGGAGCGGTCAGAGGCGGACAAATAGACTCGACAAGAGACATTCTCATTCTCATAAATATTTAGAGATGTATGGGGCGAACTGAAGACAGATATGCCGAAAGGACTTGAAAATGTTTCTGGGAAGCGTCAAACACAATTCGCATTCAATTTGGACAATTGTCGCATGTGTTGTTACCGGCTTAGGTTTTGAAGAAGGCATAACTAAAATATTTGTATGTACTCTAGTGTGTTAGATAATGTTTAAAATTGTTAATGGGTTAATCTGACATCTTAAGGCCGAGAGCATACGAGCGCTAAAAGTTATGTTGTAGAAATACATAATGTGTCGCTAACTTTGAAAGTGGTCTAAGTCCACGATGACATAAGGTCGATTTGACTTTTAAAATATATAGAATAATCTATCTCATGACGTTTTGGACTTACACCACTTTCAAAATAAGGCAACACATACATATTTGTGTATATTATTCTTATGTTCCGAAATCGCAGCATGTTGGAAATAATGCTCGGTGGGCAGTAAAAGCAACATAAACCTTCCTATAGGCAGACAACGATCGCAAGTGACCCAAGATGTCAAATATGATACAGGCTTTATAGACTATAAAATGCGACGTGACGGTTTCAACATTTATCTCTATTGTAGTATGTATTGCTTTCGGACGAGTTAATTTGCTTACACACATATAGCATAAACGGTATGTTACCGTTACGCAAAATGAAGTAGATATAGACTATATTTATTTAGAAGACCTCGATAACTTAGTGCTAAATTAAACGGGCTATCGTTACTTAATAATTCGTCGCAAGTTTTTCATAGTTTCATTTCAAAGGTTTTTTAAATTTTGTTTATAATCAAGAATAATACCTACTTTTAAAATAAAATGGAAATGTTTTAACTCAAAGTTTTCTTTTTTGGTTTTAATTAAAAATTGCTGTGTTTTTGATTTAACATTTATTTTTTTGTTTTGTGAGTGTGGTTTTAGGGCGGAATTTCACGAAAATTGTTCTCAGTATCGATTTATGTAGTTCAATTAAATAAAAAAGATAAAATTAAAATATAATGCTGAAAAGTTTACCAAAAATTTTGCGAATTTGAAGAAGATGAAAAACCATTTCCCATAAGCATTAAAGAGATAGCTGTGCTTCAATTCTAGGTCTAATTTTATTATAGAAGATATTATCTTAAGTGATGCAACAGTTCAATCCGATATTAATAAATGCAGTCAAATCATGTATAGTAGTTAAATTGAAAAAAAATACATTAAAATAAAAACAGAAAATATTGAATTAAAAACACTCCAAGGTTACTTTATTGTACTACAAAATGAGTTATTTCAAAATATAAATATTTTTAATTCAATAACTATTGGTGATTTACGTTATTTTTCCGAGCCTAAACACTTAATAATCTTACAATCCTACTTTATACATAACCTTATAAAAAAAAAAAACCAAATACCACTAAGGTGAAATTATTTAGTGACCACTTTTTCTTCTCTACTCAACTAATTTCACAACTCGTACGCACTGAGTTTCTCCAGATTCAAAACATCTCAGCGTTAATAAAGAAATTTAAACGAAATTGTGCAAATGGTGCATTTCTTAGTGGGCAAAAAAATAAATACAGTCGTAACGTATCTTAAAATATTTATTGAAATTCATTTTTTTTTCTGGACCTGTTTTTCGGCGAATGGTGTAGATCATTTTTTTTTTAAATAAAGAAAATATAATTGACCGTGTTATTTACAAGCACATTTTGGAAACGCACATATTGCCATATGTCGAATAGAAAACGGCGCTTTAATGGGTGTTTCAACATGATAATGACCGGAAACACACATCGAAGCTGTTAAATGAGAATGGGCTTCAATCAAGTTCTTTTGGGGATCCCCAAACAGTGGGTCTCAAGTCAGGGTTTTCGAAATAATACAGAATTAATGGAAAGATATAAAAAAGAAATGGAAACAAGGAGCATACCTACCTCAATCTACTGTTATGAATTTAATATCGTCTATGCCACGAAGGTGTAATGAGGTTATACAAAATAAGGACTACGAAGTACTAGTGAGGCAACTAAAATGTTTCTTTAGTTTAGGAGTCTTACAGGTACCGAAGTACGTTATTTTTTTAAACTATTTTAATAAAATTTAGTTGTGAATTTGTTTCGAAGTCAACTGTTTGTTATGCTTCAAGAAAGGTGAAAAATAGGATATTAGCTTTTTATTTTCAACTAAATAAAATGGGGAAAAAACTAGGTATACATTAAATTTTTGTACTGGAATGATTGGTATTGTTGTATAATAAATATATGTTTGTGTATGTATATAGTATAGTTTGACAAATATTTCAGAAAATTTGTATGGTCGGGATAGAAAAACGGACAAAATGCACCAACTCAAAACCGATGATTAATCGCAAGGTATTACATTATGAGCATCATTGATGACTAAGGTGGGCAGGTGTGCCAATAGATCTGACACACCTTTCGGAAAATATTCAGATTTTTTTCTGGACATTTGAGGAAAAAATTTCTTGGACGTTTTCACGCCTGCTCCAATACAGAATTGCAATCTCTTGACGACAATGTAATTGGCTTATCAGGGGAATTGCCAGCGAGCCGAGCGTGCTTGGGAGTGACAGCAGATTTAATTGCGTCTGAGCTAATTACCGTGTGCTCGACTACGACTGAAGGTCAACATATGGAAAATCATCACCGCACCGCCCCGATGCAGCTCGCGGTGGTCGTGACGAGCTGCCAATTGGCGTGCCCTCTAGAGAGTATTTACATATTTGATGCGTGCAATGAGACCTTTTCGTATTCGATGACCTCCTCACTGGGTGATCCGAACTCGATTAGATAGATGTGACCGCCCACCCCTGCTGCGGTGGGTTCCCCTGATGAATCCCATGTGTATAGTAAGGATCACATAACTCGTTCCGTGTGCTCGTATAATTGCCCGTCATGCCGCAATTTGTGATCTTTGATTAGAGCATGTTTCATGCCTTCGCGATTTTCTTAGAGCAATTTGTCCCGGCCTCTCAATGCAAATCAATACACCACCGGCGGTCGTTCGTCCGATTGAGCGATGGATGATCAACGACGCCGCGCGATCAATCGATACTATCTGCGAACGGCCGGCGACGTGATAGTGCGAAACGTGAAATAGGTTACCTGTTGCGACCCGCTGTGGACTGTTTATGACTTCATATATGCTAATTTCTAGCGGCTTAAATTTAGCAAATCAATTCACTTCGGTAAGTGGACTTTATTCACTTTCGCTCTACCCTGATATGGCACCCTTCTCGCAGGTAGTTTTCTAGCCGATTATCCCGCCTGAATATCATGTTTAATGGATTTTTAGCAGTGTCAGGATAAACAGGTAAATTGCCACATGGTGCAGGTGACAACACGATCACATGCCATCAGATATGCAATTGGGCTGCACTGGGTTGTCTTTTAGCCTCCGCCAAAAAGGGATCACTTGTTAATAAAATATGCATTGGGAATTTCGAAAGAAAATTTCCATCTGCCTCACGTGCACTCTCTAATATGTTTTAACGTATAAATTAAAGGTACATTTGCATAGGTACTTGCAGCAATAACACAGCCCGACAAAACAAAAATATTCTAAATCTGCAAGTCATAAAACATGTGTACCTACATACATATATGTATCTGCAATTAAACAAATCGTAAACCCTCAAATTTTCGAGTTATGGCCTAAAAAAACGGGAAGATAGATTCCAAATTAGTATAATCCCAAAAATTGATCCTAATTTATTATGTCAAGAATTTCTTAGAGTTGCGGATAATATGAATACGTAAAGCAAAAATATATTAGAGAATTGTAACATGTATTTAGTTATTTGAAGAAGATTTTATATTTACAATTAACACTGCATTAACGGGAAGATTTTTATATTGTTGTTGTAATATCAAAAATTGTGTGTTTTCTAATTAGCAATGAAATTCAGTGAAATAAATATCCACATTAATTGCTATTGCTTACGCTTCATATGTACCCCAGCTATTGTTGCAACTGTACCCCAAAAACATATATGTATGTATGTAATTCTTTCCCTTTCCAAGAATATATGGGATAATTTGTGTAGATGCCCATACCATTTAATTTACACACAGTTATCCATGGAATCTGCCGTGGTGTGTGTAGTCCCAATAAACTTTTATGTTTTACTTTAAACTATGTATTCTTAAGATATTTAAACACTTTACTTTTCTTAACCCCTAATTGCGTATTGTATCTAATCTGTAATTTTTTGTAGATATCTTGTGTTTTGACAGCCCGCATTCTAGAATTTACATCCAATACATAACACATTAGGGCTGTTTGTTAACTCAAAAGTTTTTACCCATGGGTAAAATTTTCTACCCGAAGCTTTTAGTTAACCCAACGGAGGGTAAAAGTTAGCTCGTGACAGCACTTCCCCTTTTACCCAGATTTTACCCATGCTACAGAGCTCGGGTAAATTTGGATAAAATCACCGACTGATTGTCAGTATCAGCTGTTTCCCGTCATTTTAAAAAATTGTCTTGCGTTGTGTATTTTTTCGGTTGTGTTTTTGTGGATTTTAGTTATCATAAAAGGTAAGATAATGAATTTAAACAATTTTCTAATAAATTAAATAAAGCGAGTTGTTCCTCAGTCATCTTTATCACTTTTGACAGTTTACGCAGAAAAGTCGTGTGGTACCTAACTTTTCATGTTTATCCCCACTACCATATGAAAGTTTTTACTGGATTTTTACCCGAGAAAATTTTACCCAAAAGTTACCATACAGACGTATTTTGAAATTAATGTAATTTTAAGTAAAAATTTGGACACAACGTGTATGAAAAAAAAAATGTACACCTATTATTGTTTGCATCAATATAATTTATATAAAAAAAATTGCACAGTTTATTCAATAAATTCCCAAATAATTTAAAAACCTTTGTACGGAACATTTTTAATAATAAATATTTCATTAAGTAAGTAAAATAAATATTAAAGTTGATTTATCTCATGAATTTCATGATATAAATGCACCCAGAACAAATTCCGGAATTTCAATTTGACAACAATGCTGTGAAAGCAACCTCAAGAAATATTTATAGCAACTTAATCGCATTGTGGTTGAAATGACCTAATACTGCAAGGAATTGTGCTGTTAGTACAACAGCGTTCTTGAGGTTACACCCACTACACACAAAACGTGTGAGATTAACCTTAGTTATAGTTTTAATAAACATATCTTTGCAGTCAAATTGAGAAAAGAACTTCAAATGCGGTCATCTCTTAGATTGCATCCTTGTGTTGCTATGGAGAATGATAACATTTGCGGTTATTCTTTTCAGCGAGCCGGCTGCGTAACTTACTCATTTCAATTTTGTGCGTGGTGCCAAATAAAAGATGTAAATACATAATTTCATTTTTTTTACAAATAAAATTTAAAAGATGTTGATATTTTAATTGTTTTATTTTACACTGTTTAAATAATTGGTTTTATCTCATTTAGGTTATAGTGTGTCTAGTCGGCTCAGGAGCACATTTAAAATATATAGGAAAGGATATATTGGTTCAAAAAATTGAAATAGTTTTAGATTTAAAAAACCTAAAACCTACTTAAGTATGACCAAAGTATTTTCTCCTTTATTTGTAATGTCCTTTTAATCGAACTAAATAAAATATTCTTGATTGAATTTGGATTCTTGACCTTATTGTCTCAGTATTTTTGACCACAATAGAGTTGGTTTAGCCACATTTAAGACTTTTTTAATCCCATAGTGATTTGAATTATGAAGTTATCTCAACCGATTTTTTGTTAAATGATTCAACGGCACGACTGCTGTGGCGCAACTTCGAAATGTAATTAACTAATTTTTATTGAAAATTATACGGTTGAATTAACCGCAATACGCATTGTCAGCAACTTCATATTTTTTTATTTTTGACATGGTTTTCATTAACTTGACCTGTAACTTCGTAACATCCATCTATCATTCTGAATTCAATATGGCGCACTTATGGCACTTTTTTGCTCGGAGAGAAAAGTAGGACATTTTTACCCGGTAACTTTATTAAAAACGGGGTTTTTCCTCCCGCAAAACACGACAAAAATTCGAACTTTCGGTGGGGCTATCAGAAAAATAATATTAAATCTGGCAGCATTAAATCTTCTACAACAATATTTTTGTCTAGGGTAGGTCTTGATCCAATAAGAGGGAAGGAAGCTATGGTTGTTTAAAAAAAGGGCTATTTTCCCCTATTTCCTGGCATGAATTCCATGCTGATTAGCGGAAAATGATTAACCTGTTTTAAATTTTGTTTTTAAAGATACCGAACACTATAGCCCTCTGGCCCCCGTGGCCCTATTGAAACCTCTCCTAGGCAGCCAAATCACCCCTGTTTGAAGCATTTTCAAGGTCAACTTAATCAATGTCATGTCTCTTTCGTTGTGTTCGTCATTTTTGGTATGGGGGTAGGCGAGAAAGTTGAGTTAGAGAACTTGTAGTCCAAACACCCTTGAGAAGTGTGAATGAAATTAACCTTCAACGGGGTAAGAATCAGTTTTTCTTTCTTTATGGGAGAAATTAGGTACTTTTGGGCAGTTTTCAAATATTCTCCACACAACGGGCCCATCTGTCTCCACTTCCAGGCTCCGAGAGAACCCCTAGACGCCTGCAAATAGTTCTTAGGGCTAAAATGTTATCCGATCGAGCAACTTTCCTGTGGTACACCGTATACACTATTTAGGGATCATAATCGAATTTTTTCAGGGTCGCTACAGTATCGGTGGCCTATTTTTGGGAAAGTGAAGGATATTTAAGAAGTGTGAAAGTCACTTGAAGGGAAAAGAGGGTTTTATACAAACACAATAGACGTATAAAATATGTATAATAGATATGAACAGTTAAAAATCATAGTGGCATAAGTCAACAGTTTTGAAGAACTTAGTTATAACTAACATACCGTTTACACATCATCCTGTTAAGATACTATATTCATCTTTTAATGTGACTTACACCACTGATTCTCAACGGTTCATATATCGGATGATATTGACATTTTCGAAAATTTCGAGTTAAATATTTCCGAAACTAATACGACTAATAATAGTTTTTGCACATCACGGTAAGAGAAATTTTAAAGTACGTGAAAACGCGAAAATTTCATGCTAAATATAAAAATGTTTGAAATATTAATTAGTTCTATACATCTAAAAGACTTGAAACTGTTTTATATTATTGTCTTTTCAAAGCGCTGTAATATGCAAAATTTTACTATACTCTAAAAGTCTAAAATCATTTACTTGTTTGCTTAATTAAGGCTGATTACCCTGTAAAACAATTTTTTTTCCTATACAGGGAACCTGTGCTCGGTTCACAGTCCCCAAACAGAAACAGGTTGCAAGAGCGTTCCCTCTCAGTGTGACTTACCCAATGAAGCCAAGAAAAGTGGCATTACCTTGCTGAATGCGTCAAATATTGGCGGTCAGTAACTTACGGCCTGCGGTAGCGCCCCTCGACCGCAAAGTTGACCGCTTCGCCGGCCACCGGTAATTGCAATTAATTAGAAGAGACAAATAACTCAATTAACCGACAATTAGCACTTTCGTATGCAGCTCTCCATGCGGACTTGTTGTGGTCATTGACCCAATTACCAAGGTGGAAAAAAAGCACCGTGTTTACGTCATGTACTCGTATTCGCCGAGTGTAGGCCAGCCGCGGGTGATTCACTGATTTCTTCATGGACCCCATAGTTTTCCCCAAGAGCAGCGAGGGGAAGACATTTTATCCTCCCCGGTTTGCCGTAATTTCGATAATTGAACCGAAATGGAATTTTGTTTGTCTTTTGCATTCAACAAGAAAAAATCAATGCATCATCGTTGATCGCTCAAAATGGAATTTGAGCGGCCCTCCATCTGCAAAGAGCGCGTGCGCAGGCAGCTAGAGGCACTTTTTGGTTTCTTTCGGAGAGTTTCTTGTTTATACTAAAATTTGCATAATTCGGTCAGCGCGAACATCGCAATAAGACAACGCACCGCACGAATATTTTGTGGTGCTGCGTCGACCGTGGGTCACCTCGCCAAGAATGGGAAACAGTGGACGCTCCCGCAAAGAATGTTAATGCGGGCTTTAACCGGCGTAGACCCCGGCCCCTCTCCTCCCGGGATAAGCAACAGCAGCTCAGCCCCCACACTCCCAGCCTCGCGGGGATAGTCTGTTTTTCTTTCACTGTCAACAGTTTAACTGTAAAAAAGCAAGAAACTGCGTCGCAAAAAATTGCTCTGGTCTCACTTATTGACGCAGTCCCATCAGGGGATTCGCAGCGGGGGGGGGGTCATTCTGGAAATGAAGAGTGCGCAGCAGCTCACTGTGGAAAAGTAAACAGATAGAACTGGGACAATTCTGGAATAATTGATTGCCCTGGACTCACCTACCGCGGAAGACGGGGGTTTTTTGTTTTATATAGAAATGCGTGAAAAGGACGGGGAATTGCTTGTCCGGAGACACAATCTTGGAGTGGAATTTTAGACTTTGCCGTTTTGTATTTGTTGCGAAATTCTAGAAATAGAAATACCTTAACAGGAAGAAACCATCTACCTATTACCTACCTACTTCGAAATGTTGATGAATTCATCGCGTTGGATAGCAAATAGACTTACGGTGTTTATACAACAAGGTATATTAATTAGACAGGGTCCGTCGCCATTTTGCACGTCATAGCTCACGATATTCATAAAAATTCGCCCACCGACGTCACATATTCTACGTAATTGTGGTACGATTTCCATTACAACTTCGTACAGAAAATCTTTCCAATTCGTCATAAAGTATTCGATTTCAATAACATTAGCCGATAGATACATAAATTAAGGGCGACTTTAGTTAACATCTATCATCTACATTGTATGTACTTTAAATACGTATGTTTATCATCATGCAGAGGTGAATAACAGCAATTATGTATATGGGGATTCAAGGTCACTGTTTTAATACTCCAAAGAACAGCAACCAAAAGGCACAGACTAATAGATTTATATACTTATGTAAATATATCTTAGTTCTCTAAATAGTCACTTGAAATTTTTTATTATATTACATATGCATATATTTGTCATTTGAAAGAAGTAAGATAAATAATAGTAACTGGGTGACCGAACTCTGCTCGAGACAGACGTTAAAAGTTTACCTATATCTATATATATCTATATATGTATATATACAATTTTTAGCTGCCCCTACAACACGATTCCATCCGATTAAAGTATTTGCTGCGTTCCAATCGGGCTGTAACAACGCACACGTACCTACTTCTATTTATTCATAACTACACATGCTCTTTATTATGAGTAATTTTCCGACTAGTTTTGCGGAAATTGCCTAATTAATGAATGGCTACTTACGTTAAGGAGAATTAACATTTCAAGTATGTTTAATATTAAGAAATATTTTGATAATTCAGTAGTAATTTGTTGTAAAGCAATGAGATTGAATAATGTTATCAGCACTGGTAATATCGGTGAATGCCTAATATTGCAAATCAATTTCCACTTACTTTTCATAAGAGAAAACTCGTGCATAGATTTCAGGAATACGCCTTAACGTAAAACTATTTCGACGTGGTGAAATTCCGAACACGGAATGGTTTCAGGAATAGTCTCCCAGATCCTTTTTAATTTTAGTTAATCAAAATCGAATGAAAGAATTTTGAAATAAAAACTCGACAGTCAAAAATATAAAATGTCCTACGCGTGTGTCAAATAGTCTTAAAAACAAAAAGTAAACACTTAATTTTTTTTAGGATTTAACTGTAAAATGTCCACTTGGTAGTTGTTGAAAATGTGGCACCAGCAGTAGTCAAGTAGACGGAGAAAGATAAAAATGACAATAATCTCCGAACAAGACAAGTCAAGAAACAGGAGTCCAATTTTATTGGAATTTCTTGAATTTTTATGTTTTACTGCATTGCGTGGTGGCTTTTTTTTAGTAATTTAAAAATGCCTCAAGTAATTTGAGAGCGCGTTTTTGTAAGTGGAAAAAATTGGAAAAAATTTCCATCCCTTGATATAAAAATTTAGCAGGAAAAATGTCGAAGTTATAAATGTGGTTCCAAAAATTAGAATTTTGGAAGCATTGTAACCAGTATTATTGCGGCTGTTTGGGGACCGATTGTCTTTAATCAAAAATTAGTGAAAAGTGTTGTGTTCTTGGCTTTTTGACGAATTCTCGCTTAATGTCATAGATTGTCCTTGAAAGAAGTTATAAGAATTTGTCTCGGTCCAATGCTCGAAGCATGAAAAAATAACATTTTAAACTGCTATGCTAAGAGGTAAGAACTGATTTTAGGAGGGAGGAATACCCCGATCCCGAACAAACACTGATCGGGACACCATGTATAAAATCGACTGGCGTACCTACCCGTGTTCATAATATTGGTTGTGAAACATTAGTTAGATAATTAATCCGACCAAATAGCGTCCGAATTTTATGAAGTAGTGAAGCTTGCGGTTATTTTCTTCATAAAGTTAATATAATTTTCATTGTACCTATAAACCATAAGATTTCCTAAGGATATCCGTGAAACCATAATATACCGTTGTAAACTACAAAGAACCAATCAATATCTATTATAATATGAAATGTTCCTTTTGAAGTGATATTATAAATAATACCTATTTCATATTTGGTTTTTTTGTACACCGTTGGCAGATAATTGTATAAATCCTTCAAGCGGACTGGTGGCTTTAAATTTTCGAGATGACATCGTAATGCCAGGAAATTTAATCGACTTGCCAAAATCGCCTGTCGAATAAACGCACTGCGGAGATTTATAGGCCCTATCCAAGTTGCGAATTTCACGTCCTCGCCAACTTATTTCGGCACTGGACAATGATCACTTGCTTGGCATTGGTAGTCATTATGACAAGTTCATCCCCGGACGGGGCCGGGGCCATAAATTTCTTCGGCAAATAAATGCCCGCTCATGAGCCGCCCAGGTAAGTAATAATTGCACAATGAGCCGGTACATCTTTTTTTATTTGCAGGTCTGGTCGAGGGAAGAAGGTCAAGATGTCTGAAGTGCATCCAGGTCCACGTCTCTTGCGGTAATCTCGCGCGGCGACGGTGCATCAAAATCAAAGGAAATTATCCGCGTGCGGCCTCTTCTCAAGCAAAACCGTTTAAAAGGGAAAACCGGTTCAGTTCCAAGGAGCTCAGGCACCGTATAGAGGAGTCAAAGCGGTCTGGCAGGGCGTCCGGCAAATGGGGCCAGGCGCTCATCTGATAATTTAGGACTGATTACGAAAGGAGTAGAGGTGGAGAAAGGAATTCTCTGCTTATTCGACAGAAGCCCTCGGGGATCATTCGAATTCTGCAGACGTCGACAACATTGGGTTTATTTAGCGCTCTGACAGAGACTGATAAATATACATGTGGTAAAATTAAATTTGAATGCAAAAATGCGACTAAGTTACTATACCTACATATTACTGACAGTCAGCCAATTGATAAATAGTCTCTTCATAATGAAGCTACAAGTTGGCGATAGTGACGACCTCTAGGTATAACAGTTAAAATGGCTTCCTAAGACCACGCACCTTCTGTTACCGGCAGTGAAAATAATTGGACATATGTTTCATTTGATTTAGGTGAAATACTAACAAGGATGCGTCGTATTAAAATAATTACTTATCAAAATCATTTATTACGACATGCCTTCTACACAATTTCAATACTATGCACAAATTTCTTTTACAACCCGTAGAATGTCATCTTCAATCTTAATTTATCAGTTATTTATAATCGAATCTTCAGGAATTGTGTATTAAGCTGACAATCTTTATCTTGAATTTTGCAAATTTATTTTAAATTAGTTTACCCGGACCTGACATTGGTCGTGCTCTAGTCATTATTTAATTTATATAATAGTTCTCAAGTATACTATATTGCTGTGATATTGGGTATACCAAAAAATTGCATAAGTTCTTAAAAGTTTGGAATGAGGCCGTTTTCATTCACAATGTTTATACAAATCTATAGGAAGTCAATTTATTTTTGAATTTTTGTACTAGCATTATGACAATTTACGCCCATTCGAGACAGTATCTACATATTTTTGGAGACCATCCCCAGAATCTAAAAATTTTTTTTGCTTTATATTGATCATTTTTGAAAAAAAAACTGTTTGCAATAGAATTCATTCGCTGTGTAGCTTCCTTCGTACAAATAAGATGATTACATGCAGTGTGCAGGTAGATCCTATGAATGTTTTTATTACGAGGGGCGGATTGAACACCAGGTGTGAAATGCGAAATAAAACAAAAACACATTATTAAATTGAACAACATTTATTCCAAAAATAGTCATGTAAGAATATAATCCATATATTAAAAAAAAAAAAGAAATTTTTAAGAAGCAGTGCAAGGTAAGAAATTTTCTTGGAAGGACGACCCTTACTTTTGTTGTGGATAATGATAAAGCTTGAATCAATCTCCCAAACATAATCCAGGTTTACCGACACAAGCAGGGCAAAAGTAGTTAGTGTGTTTGTATTTACCGTCTTTGGAGCATTGTCGACAAATCTTTCTTTGCACTTTTCTATTCTTACCTCTTGGCAGAATTTCGGGTAGATGATCCCTTGATACTGATGTGGTTGATGGATCGTCTCAGGGATTTCCAATTAATTTATCTAAAATCTCCAGGCGATACTGATAAAAATTCAATTTTGTTGTTGATGGTGAATATGTTTTATACAAGTTGAATGAGTTTAGCAGCAAAATTTTATATATAGGTACCATTTAAATGTTCTCCTTGTGCAAGAATAATAAGATTTGATCTTTGCGACCTATCCCATTCATATACTCGTTATAGTGATGTAACGCAGTTGGTTTTAGAATTATTGTTGTATTTTTATTTTCGCACTCTTCTAAAGTGGCTTTATATTCACTTGAAATGAATAGAACGTCTCTTTTATCTTTAAATTTACCTATAATGACATTATTTTTGTACCGAGTAATCACTTAATTTTTCAAGAGTTTCTTTTTTATAACTTCACAATTGTTTCCCTTTCTTGTTTTTCTGAAAGTCCCTGTACAGTAAGTTTTGCAATCAATTAATTTTCTTACTAAATCAAAACTTGTGTAAAAATTGTCCATAAACACAGGATGTCCTTGAAGCAGAAAATCTTTCACCAAATGAAAAACCACTTTATCAACATGTCCTTTGCCACTAATATCATCACCACTTCCCGTATATGTATATACCATCATTCGCATTACAGTCCCCGAACTTTCGCACAAAATATATATGTAACTTTAAACCGTGTTTATGCTTCTTATTTGCAATAAATTGCCTAAATATTAATCTTCCTCTCCAAGGAACTAGAGATTCGTCTATTGATAATTCCCTTTGTGGGTTATTATATATCTTTTATATTTGCATTGAAATAATTTATAACGGGAATTATTTTCCATAGGCGATTATCACTTTCGTAATCAGAAGAAAAATGAAGGCATCTTAAGATATTTTGATATCCTAATTTACTCATATGTACATCGGGAAAAACAATCAAATCCAAATTGTTTGCTTGTATTCCAATAGTTTTCAAGTTTTGGACATTTTATAGTACCCGTATGTAATAATAAGCTTAAAAACATCTTAAATTGTGAAATGATTAGTTCCTTCAATTTTTCCCTAAGATCCTTTCGCCGTATACTTGTTTGTCTCATTTACAGTCACAAAGAAAAATGTTCATCAAATAGGAGTTAAAAAAAAATCGTACGGATCACCTCCTTTAAGTACCTTTTGGAGACCCGGCTTACCCACAAAAGAAATTTTTTTTAAATCACTGTCATTTACCCAACCCTCAGTATCTTCACTAACTTCAGTTGCTTGTTCTTCAATTTCGCTTTCACTTCCATCTTCATTAGAATCTTCCCAATTACTATGTTCAAAAATATCATCAAGTGTATCATCTAACTGTTCTATATTCATATTTATGTCTTCCTCATATTCCGGATCACTGTCACTATACATAATAACAACATTTCGGTTCCTTTTTCTCTTTTCTGCAAACAATAAATCATCACTTTCACTATCACTACTCATTTTCAGGAATCCTGATGGTCCTGGCTTTGGATCACTCATTTTAAGGGCTAAATTGAAACCAACATTAAATTTTATTTTTACACAGTTTTGTCCTGAGGGATACTTTTTCCATACAGACTGATAATTGCAATTCAATATCATTGCACACACGGTGTTCTACTGGTCTCTTTGGCTCGGAAATGCATTGCACACATGGTGTGTAGTCGGTCTCCAATGGATTAAAAAAAACATTCAATTTTAGTTGCGTTCGCGTAGATGTAACTATTAAATGAAATCAATTAAAATGTAACAATTGTACTCAGTTGGAAATAAAACGACTTAATTGCATTTTGATTTAACCATCATACAGACAAATTGATTTTTATTATTTAATGTATATTTTATAACTTGGTACGATCCGTGTATAAATATCTGTTAACTCAATAAATATTAAATAAATAAATACTGCTTGAAACCCAATTAATATATGTAATTTCTAATTTCCTTTAAAGGTCAACTTTCAAATATCCAATCCTTTTGAGAATAATGTGTGAAGAGTATGAGTTTCTATTTTTGGAACGTCATAAAAATTAATAATTATGGTATTTATAATTCAGCGGATAATTTGATATTTATAGAGCTAATGCCGTTCTCTCTTGAATCCCTCAATACCGCGATCAAATAAATGTTCCCAGTGTGCCTACCTCCGTTGACCCACATTCAGTTTCTCTTCCTGATGACTTGGACGGTGCCACCTTAAACAGGTTTCAAAACATTAAATTACTGGATTAATTGCAAATGTACTTTAAGCCGCAAAAGAGTAAATTAGAAAAGATTTACTGATGCCAACATTGATTGCACCTGGATTAAAGAGTCTTTGGGACGAAGATAGAATCGGCCCCACTAAAAGTGACGTGATCTGTTGGGGTACCACAGTACGCCTTTAATTTTGCATCGCGCGCCACCCATTGATTGATCCGGAGCTATTAGCCGGCTTCGGCTAACTTCCTATCAGATGACTTTAGATCTTGGGGGTCTCAGCGCCATTACGCACTCGCCTGCTTCCGAGCGAAATAACACCAAATGGAGAGACCCCGCGAGTGAAAAGAACAAAAATTTCACTCGCCAAAGTACTTCGTGCATTAAATTCTAACGGTTCTTCGGGTTCCTCGAAGTTATAAAATGCTATAAACAACAACATAAGTCAGTGTGCGGGTCGAGCCGGGCAGGGCAGGGCAGGACAGGGGCAGGACAGGGGCAGGACAGGGGCGGACGGGTTGGGAGCCACTGTTGAAGAGAAGAAGAAGCCTACAGTCGAGGAGAAGCGCGCGCGATTCAAGAACCAAAGTGGAAGATGCCAAAAGCGGCCGAAGGGCGAGGTGGAAAAAGCTCGGTAGATGTCTGCAAGAAATGCTTCAACAGCTACCAACACGACGACGATGGCGTCTTGAGTGGAATTCCCTTGACCGCGGACTGAGCCTAGGATGGTTCGACGTCATGCGCGGCTGGTTCTCGGTGTACTTCGCGAACTAATGGAAATTTGCCGCGGTGGAGCGGTGTTGGTGCGATAGACGAGCGATTCTCAAGTTCTTGGTTTCTTAAGAAGTTGAACCGGCTCAGCCAACCGGGCAAACAAGTTTCGCTTGGGAGAGATGCCAACTATCAAAAGCCGGTGCACACCACCGAAGAGAACTGCTGCCCGTGGCCTTTACCGCCGCGAAGACGTCGACGACGATCACAATCGCGGCGTCGGCGCACGGCAATGTGGTGGTGGCTTTATGGTGGCAATGACCCCGGCTCCGGAACGTACTCGTAATCGGTGCGCAGCGCAAGTTCTTTCTTGCAGAGATTTCCTCACTTCTTTCACGGAGCAGAATTTCTTGGGACTTTTTTCCCCCCCGAAGGTGCGTTTTTGCCAAAGCTCGACCTGATCCCGGAGATCTTTTTTGTCCTATTTACCTTTCTCTTTCGGATGGATAAACGCTTAATGTTCGGCTGTTTACCTTCTCGTTTCTGGAAGAATCTTGCCGCGTGATTTAGCCTTTTTGTAGCACTTTCGGATTTATTTATTGACCATTCCTTCTGATCGGAATAGGATTTCGAAAGGTACCGTCGACGGCATACATCGAAACATATAGGCTAAAAATTCGAAAAAGTTTTATTCCGGTTTTTGGGATAACTAAAATTGAACTATACTGCACAAAAACAAATTAAGATACCTCTTCTGAATTAATGTGCTTCGGAAAAAAGTAGGTTAGAGTGAAGACAAATATGCTTTAAAATGGGAAATCTAAAACAAAACGCTTGAAAAGATATCGATTAGACATTTTATAAAGGAACTGCAGTTCTTAAAGGGCTTTTCATCTACCTAACTATCCAAAAAATTATTAATACCTAATTTTTAAAATTTTATTATTCACCATACAAAATATGATTTTTTACTATATATTCATTATGAGCATTATGAGTTCAAGTATATAAATAAAGCAAGATTTCCCGTAACGTAAATTTCATCATTATTTTGCTTTAAAAATAGCTATAAGAAATATTTATAATGAAAAAAATATTCTTTTTTTAGGTACCAGCAACAATAAATTACGTATATTTTCAAATAAACTTGAAATTCAAACAATATATTATTTCGCTTAAAAGTTGTAACTCACATAAGTTCGAATAAAGTGATTTTGAGAAAATCGCGTTTAAATTTTCAGTAGGTACGCTATGATTTGATCAACCAAAGTTCGTTTATAAACCCCGCGCAACTTTTCCAATTTTCAAAATTTTTGGACATTTCTTTCATAAAGTTATTTATTTACGAGGTTTCATATAACGATAAAATTAAAAAGATGTTAAAATTCCAAATGAGAATATCGCTTAAGGATAATTAGAATAAAAAATAACTTCTTATACAGAAAAGTAGTTTTAAGTAGGTAATTTGCTTCAGAAACACTAAATTGGACACCTTTTGAAAAAGAAACGCTATTTGCAAATTTTCTTAAATTTTTGGGAACTCTCGGTACAATTTGAAAACCGAAAAACGTCGATTTTTTCTGATCTATTAGTAACTTTTTGTTTGTCGTTGGAATTTTCCGTTTATCATTACATAACATGGATTAGTAATATTTAAATTGTTCAATAAGGATTTTGTAAATTGAATATTTAAATATTATAGTTTATATTGACTAAATTGACAATTACCTATGTATTTTATAACAATGCAAATTATAAAATATACTGAAGTAATTGCTTACATTTGTATAAAATTATGACACTTTAGTTTTTATACTGACGTTATGTTTATCCAACTAAATATTTTTAAGGTACCTATATTTAAAAAACAAAACTTTGCATTATTGAGGAATTTAAATTATCTTCTATTTAGCTTTATTTAGATTATCTATTGTTTTAAAGTTTTTATAAATAAGTGTAAATATTAAAGTTAACAACTTCAGGTGCCTTTACACTATCTGACTTTGTCAGATGACATGTCAGCTAGGCCTTCGCATCCGACATTTATTTGAGCTATATTTCTTTTCTTCTTTAACTTTTTTCTTAAAATTATACTATTTTAAATGAAGACAATAAATACTTTTTTTTAATAGTGATGAGCAAAATAAATGTTGATCTTGCAGTCTTGGTCTCGGTCTTGCAGAAAATGCAAGACCAAAACCAAGATTATACCTGCGATAGCAATATCAAGACCATGACTCGACTTTCCAGACCAACAAAAAAATGAATTTCACAAAACGGTGTATAAGTGGTGTAAGAAGCTGGAAGTAATTTAATGTTTTACTTACAAGATACTTCCCAAATACGAGTAAATAAATTATACAAAATATTTGGTATGACAATTCAAGACTTGCAAACGACTTCAAGACCAACATTAAATCCATAATTGCAAGACCAAAACCGAGTGTGCAATAACAAAGACCAATACCAAGACTATCAAAATCTTGATGTTGTTCTTGTTTTGCTCATTGTAAGTTTTAAATATCTTGAAGGCGTTATTCATCTGTAAAATATTTTGCATGCTTACAAAAATACAACTTCAAAACAATTTTTGATTTTGATTACCTAAAACGATAATTAACAGAATAGAATTTATAATTCTGGTAACTAACCAAAACAACAACAACAGCTCAACTCTTCCGCAAATTTTAAGTGTGTGATATAATTTTCTTACGCGACATGTTCAAGTAATAGCTGATAGGACAGAGGATAACAAGTTTGTCACCAATAAAATAGCTTTACAAAATAAAATATCTTTCGCTTAGATAAGTTATAGTACTTATTTAGGCAAATTGGATCGTGTATTCTGAAATTGCAATCAACGTAACTCCTCTGATTCTATAAGTTAGAGAAAACTTGTAGAATTTACAGAACGTGTTTAAATTCGTAATTTAATGCCTTGATGTGCCTGAAGAACGGTTCTTGTGTTGGTTATTTCTAGAATGATCGCCTCATTGGCGGTTTTGCGTCTTTTACGGACCTGATTTCCAGCTGCAAATATGCAATAATTTTTATATCGTGCTAATATTCGACAAGAGCCCCGTAATTGTCATTACGTCACTAAATTAAATGAAATTACATAATTAAGCCCACGGGCCTCAAGTAGCCACTGGAATCCCGGTACAGGCCTGACAGCGACGCCGCGCCGTCGCCGCCGGCAGTGGCGGGCGATCGCGTCGGACGTCGATGTCGCCAGAAAAACGCACACAACATTAGCGCTGCATACAAAGTAGTGCATGTTGAACGTGCAAGTGATCTTCGCTCTGCGATTAGCTGGGTGCCGTAATGTACTTGGACTCATTTGCCGAGTCCATAGAAGGTGCATTGGTACCGTTAATGCAGAAACTTGCTTTCAATCCTCAGCCCAAAACGATAAGACGCGCGCGCTCACCTGGCCGCCGCGCCGATCGGTTTGAACGCGAGAACGCTAATCGACATCTCGCAGTAGAGTGCAAACGAAGGACAAATGGGCAATGACCTTGACCTCGTTTGACGATCGTGAGCGCTATTAAGCTGACTTGAAACTGTCGTTTATCTTGGCGTATTTCTTAAGACGCAAAAGCTCTCATTAAGCTAAACAAGCACCGTAAATTGTCACCGCTGCCTTTTTGCCTGGCCAGCGGGCAAGATCTGTCGTGACTCACAGCGGTAGCTGGTAGCGAGTTGATTTACCAAAGATGCGACCGTTTTGGTCGCACTTCACCTGATGGATCACGAATAATCGCAGATTTATGGCCCGAATTCACCGCTCAGGATCAGGAGTGATCTCGTTTCGTCGGTATTTGGCCGAAACATTAAGTCATATGGTTTAAGCACATAACTGGTCCCACTTGATTAAATCTAGAAGTGGTTTCGGAGGAGTCATTGACCTGGGTCAATGAGGTAATAGTATTTGCAGATCTACGGGCCAGGTCAGTAGCCGAATTTTCTCAGTGTGCTATGCTTCTTGCATAACAAGAGATCTCCAGCTGGACAACCATTAATTATAGTGAGAGACGCAAAAAAATTCACAGCGCGGGAGACGAGTAATGTGCAAATTGATACCCGTCCATTAATATTCTTCAAATTGAACTTACATCCATCTAAATGACAGAACTGTTTCCTTTGCCATGTACTCTATAGAAACGTGAAATATTGCAACGCGATTAAATGTGTATTTAATGCGAATAACATATATTCCACGTCAAATACAATGCAATTGTTAGATTTTGTAAAAATCTGATCCGAAACATAATTTCTAAAAAATATTTAATGCTATTATAGCTATTTATTAGATGTCTTGTCGCAAATGTGCGCTCTGTAATACATTTTTATAGTCTGAATTGAAACCACACTAGGCCTTACTGAAGCAGAAATAAGAAACGAGGTATTGTATATTGAAATAACACAATATTGAACCAATCTAATATAACAATAAAGAAAGGATTCTTATTTATTTATTAATTAAATTAAAACAAAAATATCAGGTTTAAAATAAAAACAAAACTTTAAAGTTCGGATGCTATCAAAGTATTAGAATTATAAGATGTATCTGTCTTTCATTTAGGCGAATATAGGTAGAGAAGGATTACGAGGAAGAATTAGTATCTATTTACTCAAATTATATTTTTGTAAAATAATTTATTTATTAATTTTCATTTTGGATTCATAATATTCTATATTGTTATCTGATTATGTTATTCTGGGCTTTGTAACAATTTGGGACAGTTGCAGGCGTAGTTTATAAAACTTTGGGCCTATTGCGGTCGTATTTAAGGAAATGCGGGCCTTTTCAGGCACGATGCAGGCGTGAACGTACGATATGAAAAATTAGTTATTTTTACTCCGGGAGCTAAATATGGTAGAATTGAACAAAAATATATATTTTTAAATTCAGAGAGCTCCATTACTATCACAAAACTATCTCCTAAGAATTTCTGAAACCTAATCTAGAGGAAAGTTCTCGGGAACCTTCACTCCTATTCCAACTCTTACGTCACTTGCAGAAATGACAATTTGGTATTCTTTTAGGAAACGTGAATTGTTTAGTTTGTTTTATTTTAGGAAAATTACTCGCCTTTCTTTCATTAATTTAAAATATTCAATAGTTTTATACAACGTTTCATTAAATTAGAATATTTGGGAACTAAAAAAATCATCGCAAAAGGCCAACTTCTAGATTCTATATCCGATCAGCAATCGGGTTTGGGTCCTGCGCGGCAAGTTTAAATGTATACCTTACCACGTAATATGTCATTAGAGCTTAAGGCAAAAAGTTAATTTTCGTGGGCTAACATGACGAGCCAAAGTGGCGTTTTTTTTATCCCACTGACTCGCCAACTCGTCGATTTTATTTTGGACCGAACCGCACTCAAGGTTACCACAGACAAAACTTCTGCGAGAAACCATTGACCCACCATCCAGGTGATTTCATTTGCAGCAACACGAAGAAATCTAATTTGGTGCCGAAATTTTTTTTATTGCACGGTGCGGCTCGATTAGATCACTTCTTTGTAAGTAATTAGGCGGGAGATCGGGGCGGTGCAGGGTATTGCTTCTGGAAGGAAACATTTTTCGTCAGTCTTTTGTTATGAAGAAAGCTATCACGGCGCAGATAATGACTATACGCGGGGGCGAGATTTGAAATTTATGCGGAGTTATTACTCGCCACAAAAATCTTCGGGTTGAAGGAACTAGTAGGTGTCTTGGTTGGAGTCTGCGGTGCTGCAGCCCTTGGGACTGCCACAACACAATGGCTAGCGTTAGTTAGTTTGGAAGACAGAGTGTGTAAGACCAAAACTGTTCATGCGTAAGACGCCAATTGTAAACATGGCAGCCGCATACCAGCCAAGATAATCACGATCTTCGGAGCAAATAGTCCGTACATGACGAAACGACGACGGTGATCTGTGGCTGTTGATCTCACCGATCATAATTCACGTTGTCATGATCTGCTCGATTCGACCATTGAGTGGAACGAAGCGAACAGTGACAAAAGTCAATCACGCGCAGCAGTGTCATGGAGATGAATTATCAATTAGGAGCTGTATTTTAGCAGGTAATTTATTTCTCTTGGGGCTGCATCTCCTCCGCTACCGCTGCAAGGATTCCTGAGGGTTTACGATCGCAGCCCGCATCTGAAAGGTCCGGCCGGTCGCCGCAAGAAGTCAGCGAATGCAACGTTTGTCTGCAACATATTCAAGTACGCCGCCTTAAATGACTGAGCTGCACTGGGCCTTCTCCTTATAATGAAGGAGATCGCGATCTGCAGTCTCGTGATCACATAAAATTACCCACTAGCCCTGGTCTGTACCTTAGATGGGATGCGATGGGTACCCGTCTTTTATCATTTCTAAGGCACTAGAACTCCCAAGAAGGCATTTGCAGACCTCATGACTGTTCTTTTCTTGATGCTATGATGACGACGTGTATCTCTCATGATCAAGACAAGAAGAAACACTTAAGACGGCTAACTTTTTTCCTGCCCTGTCAATTCTTTTTGATTCCATCACCAGTCAACCTTGAATGAGGTCCTTATTTCGAATATGAAGACATGATCAAGCAGACTGCCATAGTGATGCAATCCATTCAAGAATTGGTTGGTTTTTCAGGGTAGCTACTTCAAAGAATCTTAAAAGATGCTTGTTTATTGCATTCTTTTCGTGCATAACGCGTCGGCCATCTTAAACTGTTGTGCGAAACGGTAAAATGAAGGTCGTTTTACTTAGTTCAATTTAATGGTATGCAAAGTGTATATTCATGTAATTCTATAATTTTAAATTGTTTCAAATTTACTTTTGAAAGGTAATTTATCGTTGTTGAAAATCTAAAATTGTATATGTATTTGCTTTTTTTCTCTTTCTAGAAGAATACTATAGTTTTAAATATTTTAAGAGCCCACGCTATGTACAAATTTTGTATATGCTTCCATTAGGTGTTAATCAAGAGATAGAAGGTGGTTCTATTTTGTGTATCTAATTTTACTGGCACGACAAAGTGTTTCTAATCTAAATGTTATCAGAAAACATAAAATTTCTAGACTTTCATATTGTATATTAATTTCAATAAAATTTAATAGTAAGGTTAAATTAGATTCTTTTATTAAAAATTATTTATGGACCCTGCCACATATACCTATATATGTATAGGCATACATACTAGTACAATACCTAAATGCGATTTGCAACTATATCAAATAGTCATTCCTATCTTTATTAAACTCGACAATTCCATTCCGCTTATTGAAACAAATTTATTATGATACAATTATTTTAAAAAACGATGTTCGGATCCCACTACTTGTTATGAAGTTTCGTGTAAGTTAAGGATGAAATGAAAAAAAAGTTATTTACATCAATTGCCCTCATGAGGATAAATTTTTTTCTTACAGGAAGAAGGCCTATGTACAGCTCTTGTTGTCGATTAACCTTTCGCGTCAAGCACCAGCCGAAGTACGACGTATAATTTTCTTATTCTTAAACAAGTGATTTCTCACAAAAATTTCTTAAGATTGCCCAACTCCCAACTCGATTTGCGAGAAGCAAAAAAGCAAAAGTTTGCCACAAAAACGTTCTATCGAAAACCAGGGCCAGAGCCGCAGGTTTTCGGCTTTAGGAGTCAAAGAGCAACTTGTTCCGAACATTTTCCAGTTCTTCAGAGACTTTCTTATTCTTGGCTGCAAGCTCCATCAACCACTCCAGGCAATGCGAACTAAAGTTCGTCGACCCTCCGTGCGAGTTCGAAAAAAAATTGCTGTTGGATCCAAACAAAAAAACAAAAAACAAAAACCGCAGCGAACAAGCCGCCTGCGCCTGCGCGCTCCTCCTATAATCTCGTTTTGGCGTTCTCTCGATTCGACCACAATTTGGCTGTTCGATCGAACACAAAGCTTTAAATTCTGCAAGTTCACCTATCCGCGCATTCCTCAGGTGCGCAATTCCCCGATTCTGGCTGCTACTTGTCTTGGGCAGGCCCTTTTCCATGGACCGCCAGATTTGCGAAGGACTAGAGGAGCCCCTTAGTTGCATAATTATGCTGTCTCAGCCCTCTCGACGGTCCGTTCTCGGAGCTAATGATCCGTCAAAAGAACTCGCAAGAAGTCGTTGCCTGTGGCGAAATTTGGAATGATCTTAAGCATGAACTTTTTCTGCTCTTAAGTTTTGGGGCGATTAGCCTGCCCAAATATGTGCATGAGCATGAAGAAGTGAAGGTGCTGAGTACCATCGCCGTCCGCTTAGGAGCTCTCACTGCCAAAGTAGGGACACGTTTTAATCTTGAGGATCAAGAATCAAATCATTTTTGGCTGATTCAATGATTTTTTCCACTTGTATTTTAATGAGTTTGATTGTTCGATTTGCGATTGAGAATCTATAGCAGTAACACATATGGCATAAAACTACGAAGGCGGAAAATTTGCTTTGCCAGGTCATAAAACGATAAAAGCATATTTTATTGATAAAACGAAATACTTGAAGTTTATCTTATTGTTCAGTTTTAATCAGAGACCGAAAAGAATCATTATTTCTGATATTTAAAAGAAACAAATATTCACTTTATACTAATCTAAAATCAAATATTTCATTTATAGTCTTACTTAGATTCACTAATACATACTTTACATGAAATGTTTATTGTTTTTTGGTTTTTGGGCTAATTTGCACTTTTCGACCAGTTGATAATAATACGAAATAATTTGTATTTTTCGATCGCTCGATAATGGTTGAGAACTAATTTTTTTTATTTTTCGATCGCTCGATAACGATCAAGTATCTACCTAATTGTTATTTATCGATAGCTCTATAACGATCAAATAATTATGAATTATTATTAACAATAATAAAAAACGATTTATGAATTTTTTGTTACTCGCACGCCTTAAATGAAGGAAAATAATGAAATAAAATCTGTTACGGACATACAAAAAATAAAAATTACATGATAGTCGTTATCGAGCGATTAAAAATAAATATTATTATACTTCGTAATTAATATATAAACTGATCGAAAAATAAAAATTACTCTGTAGTCATTATCAACTGATTGAAAAATAAAAATTACTTCATAATCATTATTTCGTGATTTAGGTACATTGTTTTGATCAAAACCACAACAGGCAGGAATTTATTTCGAAATTCAAAAATTTAAAGCATTAGAAATCAAAATAAGTAAAAAAAAAGATTCCGATGAATTGAGAACCTCCTCCTTTTTTGAAGTCGGTTAAAAAAAGTTATCAAGATAAACGCGTTCGTAAGTACTAATCTGAAAACAAAAGCAAACCGTGCGTAAAGAAACTAAAAAATATGTTTACTATTTTAACGCTTTTATCTGCTTTATTCAGTGTTCCAGAGCACTATATTTTTAACTGGCATTAACAACACGAACTAATTTCAAATGCAAAATTATTAAAAAGTTTGTCCGCTAATTAACGCGTCATACCAGTAAACGCAACCAAACTAAACTAATAAATTTATTACGAGTGGCTTAGATAGCGCTAACAAGCATTCAGGTGATACTAAAGAGTTATTGTGTGTTAATTCGTTTTCTCCGACTGAATTATTACGATTTATGTATATGGTAAGTAGCTCAATAAAGAATTATTAAGGGAACGCATTTAATTGTTTTCAAAATGATGAATAAAATGATATTGAGTTATATGTATGTCTCTTAAACTATGGTTTCATTGCCCTAGGAAAGCCTCATCCAAAACGGCGAATACACCAGGCCGTTTATTTAAAATGACGGGGCATGGTCATTTAGGGAAAGCTCTTCGCTATGACGCGTTCCCTTAATTATTTTTACGTTTCCAGAAAAATTGGAGATAATTATAATTTAAAGAATAATGAAGGCTTTTTTTATGCATTTAAATCAAACTGAAAGGTCTATGTGTAATTCCCATACTATTTTAAGCTCATTTTACGCGTTTTTGCTAAATTTTCTCAGCCTTACTTTTGTTCTGGCCTGATTTTGATTTATTTAGAACAAAACTAAGAATAAGTTTAATTAATAAAGGTTCTTATATATGTATATTATTTTTAAAAACCATTACAATGACTTGTCATTAAAGGATCATAGTGGTCAAACAGTGAACATTACGTCATTAAAGTTTTAAGCGTTCCCTAGGCGTAGATAAATCAAACATTTAACAGGTTTTCTTAGGTTTCGTTGCAAAAAAAGTTAAAAAGTTTAACATACATTCGTTATTGTATCTAAACGTAATTCAATAAGGATAACCTTCAATATTTTACCTGAGAATGACTTAAGTTTAAAATATGTAACTCTACCTCATAAACTAGTTTTTGATGTAAAACTTAACAAACTCAAAAAATTATTTATAATTTAGCTCATACCTAAAGATTATATGCATTTAAATTTAAAACAGTTTTGCTGATTAATAATTATTTTATTAAATTTCTAAAAAACCGTTCCCCTATAATGACAACAACTGACTTCTTTTTTTTATATTACTCCTATTGATTTTGTGCCTTAAGCGTTTGTCCTTTTAGTTAGATTTCATAAACATACTAAATACCGACTTATTGCAGAGCAGCAAAATCGCCATCAGTAGCAGCGACATCTTCAGCAGCAGCAGCATTTTCACCGAGAACAGCAGCACTTATAAAACATCAAATATAAAATGAAATTTTAAAAGAAATAAGGGCTACTATTATAAAATTTTTAAAAGGTAATGGAAGAGAGCAGAAAAATAACACAACAGATGTTAAAATTAGAAGAACGATAGAAGCATGTTACAATACAATAGGTACTTGCAATCCAAAAAATGAGAATTAATTTGGATGTGAAAATTAACCGTCATTTCTACGACTGGAAATGAATAGTCCCATTAACGTATCATTCATTTATTAGAATAGAATATTTGTTTCAAGAAGTTTGTTCTCGATTGATTCCAAAATTATGCAGTCAATGCAATTGTTTCTCTCTTTCTGAGCTTTGTTGTTGGTTTCTGGAAATAGGCTGTTCTTTTATTTTTGCATTCTCATGTCTTCTCATATCCTCAAGCTACTATTATTTAATCTTGTCGTTATGCAAGTTTAAAATGTGTACCTACAATACACAGCAGGTGCTCATCATAATAAGGGGACGTTTGAAATGTTTAACCTCGGACCTTTCCATATTTTTCTACATCTTGAATTCAAATGACCGAACGCATTTTCGATAACTCTTCTTGCAGAAGATATTCGCTTGTTGCAATCAAACTTTTTTTTCTTCCACTTGTTCAGAGAACGGATATTTGATTAATATGTGAAGGCCGATTCACCTATTAACATAAGAGGTACATACGTCTCATGTACCGAAACGCGCGGAATTGTCTTTAAAAATAGGATTTTGGCTCTGAATTCTAAGTATAGAGAACTAATTTCGAAAATGTTAGAGTCCCTTACACGGCCTGGAGGTAAAACAGTATCAATCTGAAAATATTACAAAATTAAAACTTTTTGTGTAAACAAATTCATTATTCAGTCAACATTTTTAAGAATCTTTTATGAATTAGTTTACCTATACTCAGCAGTCGCAATATGACAACCATCTTTAAAGAAAAAATAACTAAATTGATGCATTCTTTCACATACAATTTGAATTCTTCGACAATTAGGTCCACATAATTGAGAAAAACCAGCAATCTCAAAACTGTCCACTGTATATTTGTAAGTTTCGATGCATACAAATTAACGTAAAAGTCTAAATATTTTGATCGTAGATTCCTCCACACTTCCTGATAGAATTCTAATGGTATTGCATTTCTGAAATTAGTATCGTGATTTTGAAGATTTATTATAGGTATACCTAGAGGAATATAATAAATTAAATCTATAATCATTACAATACGCACAAAATTATTTGAAATAAATTTATGATATACATATGTACATATGTAATATTTATTTATGTATACATATACCAAACACCAAATTGCTCGAAGTTAACAACTTTCCTGCGTATTTAAAAGAAGTGACGTTATCTCAAAAACCAGAAAATTTTTATTTATATTAAATTTGACTTATTGAAACAGTCATGAGCTGGGTCGTCATCCGTTTTCGTGTGGTTCCTGAGACATCCCATATAATAAATTATCTTGACGACTGTGTATGGGCAATGAGTGCCTGATTATTTTTGGTTTCTTCTCATCCAAGAATTGCGGGTCATTGTTTAAAAATACGTATGACCTAGATAAAATTTCTAGAACTTGCGTTGAAACTCCAAACTTTCGTCTGTCCCCAAAATCGATAAATACTTGGTAGAGAATGCATTACCTAATTGTTGCGAAATCCCGAAGAAAATTTCACAAGGCCAAGTAAACAGACACATCACCTGAACGGGATGGACAAACAAAAGTGATTCCATCGGTGACGTCTGTGCTAACAAATAAATTTCTCCCGTCACGCAGACGAGCAAAGAAAACCCATCAGCAACCACCGCGAAGAATTTTGTTTGTAATGTTCTACCACAGCTCTTCACCTTTCCCCCACCACTGAACCTGCCTAAGATCACCTATGAGTTGATTAAATTTCAGATCTGACCATCACCGAATAACGGTACCCTAAAAAATACACAGGCCCACGGGAACTCGGACTGGTCCTTAGTCACCTCTAAGCGAGGTCCGAATATTCAAAGCATCCCAAAGGCTGAATTTTCGATTATGTTTTATTTATTTTTTATTCTTCTATTTATACCTGCCCGAGCATTCAAGATCAATCGATTGTGACTTGGTTAAGCGCGAAGATCGCGGACGGGCGGCGAAGGCTACTGCGCAGGCTTGGGTCACTAAGGCGCTGTGGCTTAAGATGTGTCATTTTGTTTTCGTTGGAGTACAGTTAGCCCGTCGCGCACCTACAAGTAGGCGGTGGCGGTGGCGCGGCCGATGGTGTGCCCAATAAAAAAATAAAGCAAGTGATGGTTGGCCACTTTTAACTAGGGAGTCGTCGTCCACCTAGCAATCTTGAGAATGAAATCAGTGAACGCGACCGGTTGCCGGAGGAAAACACAGAAGAAAAAAAAAAAAAAAAACGTCGTCAGGCGTTCTTAGACGATCATCTTAAGCAGCGAAAGGGGAAAATGAAGGAGGATGAAGAGTCTTCTGGAAGACCGCTTCTTCACAACTCTCAAAACCCAAGCGCATTCCAATGAAAAAATTAAAAGTTTCCTCTGGGTACCGATAGGTTCACACACAGACCTGGAGACACGTATGAGTCTCGCGGTTTTGCCGGTCAAGCGGACCATTAAAATTTTACTAAGGCACTGGGTACACCTTGCACTGCGCGCGGATAACCATCCGCATGCAGCCATAATACCGATAATTTACCCATTGCCCTTTTCTGACCACTTGCATAAGACAACGATGGCGGCGGCATGGCATGGCGTTCGGGCCCAGGTACGGCTGGGTCCGATCCGACCGCTTCTTTATCACATTTTGATGTTCCTTTTAGCGGCCGAGGCCCCAACCATGCTGAATCTATTTCTCCGTAAGCAAAACTGGTTGCATCTATCGTTCTGCGGGCTGGTTGCTGAATTAACAGGGTAAAGAAGCATCAGGATACTTTAACTTTGCGGTAGATAGTTCATATGCTTCTTGGGAATCGTTTCGCGTCTTTCCAAGGTTCAAAGGCGAACCTTGCCAATTTAGAAGTTTTTACGGCACCGCTTTCGAAATCACCTGAAAGGATCTACATACTTCTAAAGCTGTACAATAAAAGCAGTTAAATTGAACAAAACTTGTTATTTACTGCTCGAGGGAAGGCCTTTTAAATGACATACATATTTTTTTAATCGGCGTCCATCGGTACCCTCGTAAAATACACAATTTTAAATTATACATATCATCATAAACAGCTACATTCAAAATTTTATATGATGAATGCAACGTACTACTTATTTTTTTAATAAAAAGACGTTCATTTAATGGTAATTAATGGCTTGACTGCATGACGCATAAGAACAAAGAACGTATTTTCCTAGCCATCGAATTTTTCTGAAAATTCTTACACAGGTCTTTTTGAGGAAGAAAGAAAAAAAATAAAATTCGTATGCTATAATATATTAATTTTCATTTCGAGAAACTCTGAAAATGGAATTTTATTCAAAGTGATTATAAATAACAACCAACTCAACCGCCAATTAAATTCCAAATTTCGGTAAAAAGCACAAAATATACTTTAATCAAATCCTCCCAAATTTAATTTGAATCGGATAAATGACAAAATTTTCCCGGCCGCAATGCCAATTTGCATTTCTAAATTTTTACGAATTTGTAATTCGTGAGAGTGGTGTCGCATATTACTAACTTCAGTTCAGAACATTAAAGGGGAACTGCAAGTAACACCAATACCTACAAAACCTATAGTTAATTTTAGTTTTTATTAAATGAATCCGATTTTATTTTATAAAGTTGGATGCGAATTATGTATGAAGCAAAATTTCTTGGTATTTGTATGTTTTTGAAAAGTGATATTTATATTTTCTATTTGAATACATACATATTTGTTTTTTTTTTAAAGTTTCATATCTCAAAATGAAACAGAACGCTGATCCGTTTTTATTTTTAAAATATCCAAAAGATATGGTTTAAGTCAGGCGCTTGTGTTGGTCAGTCAATTACCGAACCCCATTTTGCTGAACCCATTGCTTTACCAACTTCGATATACCTATGTATGTATGTTTCGGATCATCATCCCATTAAAAAATCCGCTGAAGCGACATTTCCCATTCTACATAAGGCAACAGTATATACTCCAAAATATCGCGATATATAAATTGATTCATAAAAATTTCATACACCTTTTTTTTAAGCCACTCTCTTGGATGTCTTACAGACACAGTGGAATTTTTATCCATTCCGTGACGGTTATATTTGGTTTCATCATAAAGTAAATGCCAATTGCAGCTTTTATATATACATATTATGATATTATATTATTGTTTTTAAAAATATGTTATAACGTTTTACTCATATTGATTAAAAAAGGAAATTTATGAAATATCCAGTACCTATTGAGTTTTGAAAATCAAATTGAAAAATGGAAAAAATTTAAGATATTCATTTATGTGGACAAAATATGTGTGTTTGTATACCTATTATGTTCTTGTAGAAATCTATTACTGGCATGACAGTTGTCATTACCGAAGTACAGATACATAAGTATACCCATGAGATCTATTATATATATTAAATAATTACTATACCTCTGAGCAAAACTGGGTCGTATAATCCACTATTTACAGAAAAGATATGAAAATAGGACCAATAAAATATTAATCGAAAAAGGCGTTTACGTAGTAATGAAAAAATATATTCATGCAACTCAACTGTAAAACGCCTCTGCGCCACACGTCATTCGTGTTTACCTACAAATCCTATTTTTGAAGTTCTCCGTCTCTATTGAGTCTGAAATTTGCGGTATGAACATAAACACAAATCAACAGATTAAATGCTTTTTGCTATTAAATTACAAAATTTCCAACGTCGTATTGTGTCAGAAAGAAAAGTGTGCCTCAACGCCAAAACGAGCTCGAAGTGTCAAGTTCGTCGCTTATGTCTTTTGTTTGTTACATGACAAAAGTTAACAGCACTGTGCGCCGGCGAGCAATCGAAGCGTGCGAACGATATATCCACTCTTCAGTGATTAGAAGCAAAGATTGAATTTATGGGAAATCCAGCTAGCTTAATGTGTTCTCTGCAATTATTCTGAATCAATATCTGCATACATGTCATCGCCGGTGAAGGGGAGTCTTTTGAATTAAGTACGAAAGAGGTCTCTGTAGGTAACTCCTTTGAGAGGTTACCGTTTGGTACGGTTCTCCATTATTCCTAGTGATTAAATTCTATTTTTCCGCAAAGCCTTTTATTAGCTGAGAAAATCTTCTGCTCTTTTTCTCCGGTACCCCGCGAACTGACCGCAGGGAATTGTTCTATCTTTCTGACATTAATGGCTTAACTAGACTGTCATAGTGTTAAGAAATTTGAATGACCACATGGAAATATTGACCAGCAGGTGATCGACGCGTGCTTAAATTACACAAAACAAAAGATTCCGGCTAGCCATATACAAAAACACCATTCTCGCTAACGTTAAAAAAAACTGCTCTAGAAGAGATTTTTGCTAACCCATTAGGATGAAAAGTCTTTAGATTTTAGCAATCTTAAAAGCTTCCAATTTCTAGAATCTCGGCGCGGACCAGACGGAACTCTTTTAACTTCCCTGTGGTGTAGTATTGTTTGCTTTGTGCCGCTTATGGAAAACTTGACCCAAGTCGTATCTTCGGCCTGATATCTTTGCGCAAACGTAGAAACAGCTGGCCCACTAGAGGTACAAGACCTGATCTATTCAAAAAGAAGGTTATTGACTGTAACGAAACACAACTTCTTGATCGCTGATCGATTTTTTAGTTTTTAATTAAGTCACAGAACGATCATCAATATTGCAAAAGAAGACTTTGTAAGTGTGATACGATTTCAGAGCTGCGAATACTCTTACTTGCTAATTCTGTTCGAGACTTTGACGAGCGTGAGAAACTCCAAGTCGCATTTATATGCGTTGCTTGAACGGTATTATCGTTAGTCTAGATGTGACATAGGATAAATTTGTATGTAGAAAATGTTTTTTGTTAGGATTGCTATTCACTGCAATCGATATGCAATTTTTATAATTTAGGTACTTAACAGTAAACAGTAGTTTTCTTTCTCAGCATTTTTCAAAACAAATATATACATACTATAATATATGTATAGTATGTATGTACCTATGTATGGAATTAGTAAATATTTAGAAAATCGTAATCGATCAGGAATGTAAATGAAAAATAGTTGATTACAGTTAAATTTCGCGCGGAACAAATAATAATTAACATTTATGTAAAACAAAGCTTAATTTACTTTTTTTTTCAAAACATAGTTTTTTCAGGCTATTTACATTGCAAACTGTGTCATGAATGATAAATTTTAGAATTTTTTCCCCATAATTTCTAAACCCCTCGAACGATTTCAATGGTATTTTTTTACCTTATACATCTTCACTTGCATAAATACTGGTTAAAGGAAAGACTATATAATATATTATTATATTATATAATTCTTCACCTTCCATTCAAACGACAAGCTTTATTTTGTTTGTTTCTATGTATAAAGGTACCTACATCTTTTATAATACAGAAGTCATAACAGCAACGTTTGACTAATGGCCTGTCTGTGCACGCATCACTCATCGCTAGGCAGATTTCAATGAAATTTCGCATAGTAATAGCTTACGACGTAGGTTATCTTTATGTTCATCAATCACAAAATTCCCACAAGATTCGTTCACTACGTATACATGACAAGTGCAGAGATCGAATCGCATTGGATTGAGTTGTCGATCCGCGTATTTATCTACTTAGGCTTAAAGGATCGAATCGAATGTGAATTTAACGCGGACTGAAGTGATATTTTACTCCAGCATAATTTTGAACATTTCCAATGTATTTTAGCATCACTAAACGTTTCTATTCAGCGTTTTTTTTGTTTTAAAAAAATAACTTTTACAGGAAAACCAAATCCTACAAAGAAATTACCTAATTCTGTTATAACTCGATCAGCAGCAATTGTCAAATTGATAACTCGATTCGTGTTTGTAACTGTTATTTTGAATGCATCCAGCCAACTAAGCGAGATTCGATCCTTCATGTTTACGTATAGTAATTATTTCTTGTACTACCGTATAATAAGATTACTCGCGAATCTTATGAATGTGTGTTATTCTTTACATTACATCTCCAAACAAGGAAGCCATCCCTAGCAATCCCCTCTCATTTTGTTCGCCTTTAAATTTCAAATCTATCATGTTCCGTAATCGATATTATACAACAATTGAAAAGAGGATAATTTTTCAAAATGAATCCTCGTAAACAATTAAGGGTAATATACTGATAATTATGTATATGGTATAAACAAAGGATCTTCAATTTTCATTTATTAAATTCCGCAATCAGAAAACACATTTCACTTAGGTATACATATTTTGTACAAAAATATTTGATCTAAGTAGTTAATTTCGATTTTTATTAACAATTAAATAATAACCACAAAATCAGTCAGTTTTATATATTTATTTTTTAACTTTTTTCTGGTTTTCCGATATAAATTTAAATATTTGGATACTTATATCATTCTTAGTAGGTACATAGTATCAAGTCAAGACCTAATCAAACCATAAAACGTTTAATATTAATAAAATAAAATTGAAAAGTGAATATTTTTCACAAGAACAGTTAAGTATACATAATGGAATGTTTAAGTTATAAAACATAAATCTAAGTAGATAACTGAAATAAATTTGGAGGTATACTTCATTCCACATAATTCAGATTCCAAGAATTGGTTTCTAAGCTTCCTATTCTTAATACTGTAAAGTGTTGTTTGTTACCAAGGCACCTTTTCTCATTAAGTACAAATTTAACAAATCTAAAAAAAAAAACGTTCATTCAAACTGTTCCGCCTTTTTCTCTATATTCTTCTTAAAGAAATTTCGCATCATTCAAATCAAAAGCCGTTCAATCACAGGGTAATGAATGAAAATGAAAATTTGCGGCCCACGTCCACGTATATACAAAAAAAAAACTTTTTTAATCGAAAATGAATTAGTCGGCAATTATACCAGCAAATTGTCGGTTTTCCTCGACTACCTAAACCTAGTGTTACTTCATTCAAAACTAAGCTTAGGTTCACAAGAAAAGAAAAATGCTGGTTGTAAATCTAAAAAAAATAAAAAATAAAAAATACAGCAAAAATTGCTATCGCACAGCATGCATTTCTCCGCAGTACAAAAAGTGGCGGACATGTTTGTAGCTAACCGCGATAATTCCCGCAGATAGCTGCCATTACAGATGGTACCTAAAAACCACAAGGCGACAACTACACAAGCGAAGGAAGTCACTCGACCAAAAAGGAATGAGGCTCGGAATGAAGCCACTGCCGCGGCTACGGCGAGCCAAGAAGTCTTGAAGTCTTGGCCTAGGCCTTCGAAGTACTCCGCCATTGCCATTACCTTAGCATTGTTACGTGAGCTGTTATGTCGCGGCTGTGAGTTGTGACTAGAGTCAACGGTTTGTGTCGTGATTGCTGCTAGATTTTCCCTGTATTCGCTGCGTCATTTCAATCTTTCCATCGTCTCAGGTGTAATTTACCTGGCGAGCCATAGTTCGACCACAAACACCAATCCATATAGAAGCGGCTATGTTTTGTTTCGAAGAACTGAGGTGCAAACACTCACATCTTGTAAGCCCACCTCTATTTCAGTAAACACTCACGTAATGTACTTATATAGGTATATGCAATACTTAGATTCGCTCGAATAAAACAATAGAAGCATGTTACTTAATGCTGAATTACATCTGCTATTAGGTGCATAGCCGAGAAGGATTTTAATTTATGTACAGCCTCGAAGAAATTTAACGAGAGGTAAGAAACGCTCTGAAGTAAATTCTTTAAAAAATCACATTTCCCATTTAGTCGCTTATTTTCAGAGAAACTATAATTTTTACCCTTTATCGTCACGTGATTTACCCTTTTACGGAAGGTTTCAAGGATTATACAACCAAAATATCCCTTTCTGTGAAATTTTCAAAACAAAAATCTTGAAGGGCAACCCTTAACCCTTAAAGCCCACACATTTTTCCTTACGTAACATCTACCTGACACTTACAATTGTTTGCTTCCATTGTATCTTTTCATAATACCAATGGGTAAAACTGCTTCGTCGCCAAAAAGTCGTAAAAAACTCTTCTTTGCAATTTTTGTAAGTTTTATTGCACAATTTTGCAACAATGATGTAGAAACCGTCAGGGATGCAAATATGAGGGAAAGAGGTATTTCGGTACAAACTCAAATTTAGCATAATGTAACATTTGAAAGGAGCATCGTAAAAGGCGGCGGTCTGTTTAGCAATTTCATCATATCTAGTGGTAAACGAAACAATTAGCAACAATTGAAGGCCAGGTAGTCGATCCCAAAAATTCGCCTCGAATACCTACCCTGGCAAATTTATGATGGTCTATTGCGGATAAGTCCTTGAGGACTGTCAAGGGGTACAACTTTCACTAGGAAATTTGCAGTACCCTTTTAAATTGCATTTATTGATTATTTTCAGGAAGACGTATAAAATGGTTATTAGGTATGTACGTCTTGAGTTGCAATGTCGTTGCACGACAAAAATGCATGAGAAGGGAGTTGGGGAAAAATATGATAAATCTCTAAAATGGGCAACTAGGGGCGGTAAAAATAACCGAAAAAGAAAATTCAAAACAATTAAAATTAATGAAAGAGTTAAAACTCGTTTAAAAAATAAAGGATGTAAAAAATATTTATATCAGATGTGCTTCGCTGATCAGAATTCTCCATTGAACTGGTGCCACTATTTACTTCGAAAACAAATAATTCAAAAATCGAATCATATATATGTAGTCACCATGCGCAAATTAATTTACTATTGGAATCTTTAGGTCAGATGATAAAGATTAAAAATCACTTACAGGTAAGTTCGTTAGATCGTTCATTCTATACATAGTTGCGTACGGATGATAACATATTTATATTTAAATATGCATTTCCAAAAACAGGCTTACATTATTCTGAGTTGAAGCGACCATTTAGCATATATTTAGCATATGCATTATTTATGCGGACATTTTATATTTTTTGTTTGATCGAACGATGTATTAAACATTTTCATTTTCTAATTCCAGGAAAGAAGTATCCTTTTGAATGACATTCAGCGTATATGAATCTCCATTTTGGGGGGAGGATAGTAACTAATGTTTTTATTTTTAAACTGATTTTATTATAAAACTAGCTGACCTATACCCGGCGTTGCCCGGGCACAACCATCCCTATAATAAAACTAAACTTTAATAAAATTTGTCAATTGTCTCTCAGGAGGTTAACTACAACATCCCTCTAATTTCTCAAGTATCCCAACTAATATTATAAATACGACGTGTAATCAGTAAGTAAAAGAATACTAGTTTAGCAATGATCCGTTGCTTAAATTTATGTTACCCACTATTTAAAGCTATTTTATTTCGCTTATGGCTTTTCCGAGCATCTGAAGAAAATTCGTGCAAATCTGAGGTATCTTGCTAATATTTCAAAAACCATAAGTTTTCTAGTTACTCTAAACCATTCAATGAAAGTACCTTCGAAATCGGTTATGTTTGCATTTCTTACAGCCTAGAACCTTATCTGTGAGTAGAACCTTACCGAAGAGCCAAACGTTATAGAACACTGAAAACTAAAATCGTTGTAATTGTTTATTCCCGCGTAAATTATTAATTTACTAACAAAACAAATCCGTATATTACTAATTTGCACGTTCCCTCATTTTTTCAAAATAGGTACTGAGTTATGACCCTATTTTAAAAAGTTTTCAAAAATCAAAACTTTTTAACTAGAATTATTATTAATTCAAAATCAGGTGCAATCGAATCAAAAGCAACCAGAACTACTTCTCTATTATACATACATACATATATATAGTAATACCTCGACTTACGCTACCAGTACGCGAACCTGGAGTTACGTGATTTTCAAATCTCCTCGTCAAACGACTTTGTTAAATTTTACGAAGCCTTCTACATCAAAATAACTTCGGTTGACAATTTTAATAATACAATTTATTAACATACATATACATATATACATATATTATCTATGATTTTATTAAAAATTTTTGTCTAAAGTATGCGAAATTATACCCCGACTCGGTCCCACCTACCTATCGCGTAAGTTCGGCGTAGATACATTACATATATTAACTGATATTGATACATTGTATAATAAAGTAAGAAAGAACAATTTTAGAATAAACGTATACAATTCTGCTTAAAAACAATAGATTTACACTTTCTTTACATAGCACAATTTTTTTTTACCTACGTAATAATTTGGTTGTACTTGACTTTGAAACAGGTGATTTTTAATTTAAATTAATACTATCAATTTGACTACCTGTAAAAAGCATTAATGCTATATGTAAGATAAAGATATTAGAATTCATGGTAGATTACGATATTTTCTTATATTAGTGATGTCTTTTAATAATACATTATTGTGATGTGGATGTGATTCACATGTTCAAAATCCAAACCAATATTTTTTAAACAAATATTCACATTCGGGGTCTGTCTCAGATGCCCCGTCTCATTCCGACTTCGTCTCGGCACCGCTGATTTCACAATCAGTTTCAAGGTGCAAAGATTTTTCCCGCGGAATGATAGTACACGTTCTCAGGCCCTTCGTTTTGTATGTTTATAAGATTTTCACGACACGTAGTTTGCCTGATAATGATCAATGTTAAAATTCTGTTAAAATAGAAATAACAGCGGCTGCGTACTAATGAGCCCCCTGCCCAATTTTGGAAGTTTGTAATTTTGCTAGCGCAGAAAACAGGTAGGTATTCAGTGAACGGGTTTGCTGGGCATGCGGAGCATATACCTTTTACCAGATCGCGGCAATTTGCATAAAAACTATCAAACATATTTACTCAGGCCTTAATGGATGGTTCTCCTTGGGCAGCTCTTTTTGCATTCCGTGCGTCCAACATATGATTAACTGGCTAATCGGAATCTCAATCTGGAGCCTAATAATCTTGCGCACTGATCGGACAAGCGAGAGCTGGTCTTTCCCTCGAAGATCGAAATCCCTTATGACTGTAATATGCCCTACTTTTTGCGACGCGCTCCAATATAAAAAATTGAGCTCGCGCTGATTAACTGTTCTTACGCTGGATTAATACGTTTTCTTAAAATCATTCGTGGGTTTTGTATTTTCGGCTCAGTGCGTTATGTATATGAAAATTCTTTTTACGTTACTCCTTTGCACCCGCGCTCCGTTCCATGCTCGCACCCGATGCTCCTGCTAATGAATATTCCAAAAAAAAATCCAACTTGACCACGGCAATTGCTCAATTGGGCAACATTTGTAAGTAAAAGAGGTGAATTCCCATAAGTGCCGACCTATGTGATTTCGCGATTTCATTTATTTCTCTACGCTTTATACAGCGATTAAAAATGTTCAGATTTACGCTTTTATAAGCAGTTACGGTCATGATTTATGATCGCTTCCGATCCCCGCTAGCAGGTGCACTGTTGTAGCGATTGAAATTTCAGTAAGCCCCAGGAACAACTTCAAACTTTCCGGAGTGCTAATATTCTTTGGTTGTTATTGAACATTTTTGGGGCAATTTCTGGCAAATCAAAATGCATTGGTTGAAATCAACAAAAACAACTGCTTAAACACTCACTTCTACTTGATTGCCTTTGTATTACCTTGCAACCCTAACATGTTGGTAATTATGCTGTAAATGTTTACCCAAATGACAATGTTTTTCACAGACATCGCACTGTAATTTTAATCGACGCAATAAGGCTGACGAAAACATTTTTAAGTACAGAAACAAAGCCAACTGCTTCTCGGGGCCGTATAAAAATCGTAAGCAAATATAAATAATTGTACAATTGTTTAAAGTTGCTATTACTTTACTTCCAAAATGGCCGATAGATTTTAATAAATTAAGGAATAATTTTTAATGATCGTATATAAATAATTGCGAGTTGAAAATTTGCTTATCAAATAATACATATATACATATATACTATATGTATGGATGTATGTATGTATCTTAAGGTTGGAATGATCATATCAGAGTATTAATGCAATTCCAGGGGCTGAAATGTATGTGTCTAATTAAACCTGAGTTGAAACCTTCAAAATATAAATTTTTTATGGGCGTCAAAACTTCTTTTAGGCTATTGATTATGTCAATTCAAAAGGAACTAAGACGTTCAAGGGTTTTTATTGCACGAATCGTTCAATTGGTTATTAAGGATGAAAAAGCCGCGGAGTGCTATTAAATTAGAGGGTGCAAATTAGAGATAGGGGTGGAAATGCAACCCTTACGGTTTTTTGAGTATAGCTCGAAAACGAAGCAAAATTTTGGATTTTTCTATATGGCAAATATTATAGAGAATAAGATTTTATATCGAAATAGCTTATTTAGAAAATTTAAAAAAAAATTTTAGCTCAAAATATATTAAAAAGACTAACAAAAAAATGCAAAAAATTCAATTTCTTCTTTTTTTTTACTTTTATGCAAATAACTTTTTTCTGAGCAGAGATAGGTATAGGAATTGCTTCATATAAAAGAAAGTAGACAAAATTTCCTTTAAAATGGTAGGTTGTAAAAGTGTTTTGGTTTAAAATTGACCGATATATTGTTGGTTGAACACAGCCATTCCTTTCGCTTTTTATCGCTTTTATGTTGATATTATGTTTTACTTCTCATATTTTCAACAAAATTATTATTTTACTTAATAAACAGATATTTTAAGTTAATTTTTTAATAATAAATAAGTATTTAAACAATGGTAATTAATTATACTAGAATATTGAATTTTTTAAATACATCTTATACATTAAGTCTTTTTAATATATTTTGAGCTAAAATTTTTTTTTTAATTTTTTAAATAAGCTATTTCGATATAAAATCTTATTCTCTATAATATTTGCCATATAGAAAAATCCAAAATTTTGCTTCGTTTTCGAGCTATACTCAAAAAACCGTAAGGGTTGCATTTCCACCCCTATCTCTAATTTGCCCCCTCTAATTTAATAGCACTCCGCGGCTTTTTCATCCTTAATAACCAATTGAACGATTCGTGCAATAAAAACCCTTGAACGTCTTAGTTCCTTTTGGCCCTTCTTTTTAGGACATAATCAATAGCCTATAGCCTTTATGAAACACAACGCTGCAAAACGCATGCACGAAATGCAAATTCATAGTTTGCGCAATCAGCCTATGAAGATTTGAACTAAGGAACCGATATTACGAGTATAGGAATAAGAATTTAAAATCCATGACCCGTTAGTACTAAATTTCACTTCAATTCCAAACATTTAGTGTCGCCATATTGGATCCGCCAACTTTGCTTTACAAATTTTGATAGATGCTTTGAAACACGGTATACAGAATACAAGGTATAGTAAAGAAAATTTTTACATATGGCTGTGACGTCACGCCGCCCTATTTTGTATGAGAGAGAGAGAAGTGTACACTTTTATTTCACTTAAAAAACTTCTAAAAATCGCACAATACAAGTAAATAGGGCGGCGTGACGCGCAAGATATGGCCGACTGCCTTTCATGTTTACTTTACCTTGTATTCTGTATACTGTGCTTTGAAACTCGTCGCCACAACGTACCCTTAGCATTAATTTTCACTTAAATTCGTTGAATTCGAAAATACATATTTCGTCTGCCGTTTTGAATTTAAAAATTTTGAAAATAAATCAGGATCTCAAAAAAAACCCTACAAGTGGTATATCTACCCATTTAGGTGCGCTCGTCCAAAAAATGAATATAATATAGGCCAAGCGTTTAGGCGACTAATCAACACCCAGTCCAAACCGCTAGAACGCTTCCTCAAACATTTTCAGGGATCGGAAAGGGTGTTAATAACAAATATTTAATCGATCTTCGAAGAGAACTGAATTAGTCACGAGCTAAATTCCAAAAAAAAAGTTATTTTATACATTTTACCATTTAAGATTGTCTACTTACTAAAGCCTTCATGAACGTTGTTGTATGCAATTAAAATTCATATAATAGCTCGATATTTCAAAAAATGAACAAACGCAGAAATTCAGTTTCTTCAACTCCTTTTAAAATAATTCTCTAAAACTTGCATTTGGGTGCATAGTTTTCCAATCTTCATATAAGTGCTCACAAAATTCAAAATAAACACTTGTCCATTTTAAACCATTATTACAGCACAGGTGCAAACCGTTCTCTGCAATTTCATTACACATTTTCTGAAACACATATTTATGTATGTACATATGATTTTGCCTGATAGAAAGTTGATTCGAAATTCATTCGCTTAAAACTGCTGAGGATGCGTGCGTGTTCTAAAACGATAAGTTCGTTATTTTAAATGATATCTTCTCACAATTATAAGCTACGAAAAATATTTAGTGGTTTTCCCATAGGAAGTAAATTATTATAAATATCACATTACCTTCTTGTATTGTATGTTTTTATTGCATTATTAAAATTTTCAAAAACCAAGAAATATAGGTACGGGTTTCATTAGTTATTTTCGGAAAGTTATCACAGGCTCCTGATATTTTGTTATTTTTAAAAAGTTGAGGGTTAAGATCAAGTGAGCTATAAGATCAAGTGAGCTATACAGTTGTGATTCCCCGTCGCGTCCCACAGAACAGCCCACAATAAATATCTTGACGGCCCTGTGTGAGGTTATCACGTGTATTGAATATGCTATAAAGCGGACTTGTTGCGCAACTGCCGCAACCTTAACGTTGTAAAGTGTACCTAAAGAACCCAACTAGATTTTCCACATGTGAGGTGGTGACATGCGTTGACAATGCAGCAAAAGGCACGTACTAAATCTTGAGACGGTATGTGGACAACTGTTTCGTGCGTACATTTGGCGCGACTAAGTAGTCTATACAAGCTGAGTGTATGCCATGACTTGACTAGCGTCTGGTTTCCTTCGAGCTGCTCACTGTGCCCCGACTGAAGAAACTGAGAATTAATTCCCTCTTTTTGATATTGTCTCCAGATCACGTAATTCCTGGTATTCCAGCAAAGCTACTTTGGCTTCTTTTTCTATGGGAATGCAAATTTCCCCGTCTTCCGCGGCCTCATCTTGCCTTTAATTTGAATAGGTCCGCTGGTCGAAAATTAAGAGACGCTCTCAGCGAATACGTTTAAAGCTTCCCATCAAGCTTGAGATTGCGAAATGTGTTGCGCATGCTTAATTGGTCATTGAACCTGGACGCGCGTTATAATTCGCCGCCAGGTTTTACATGTAGCATAGCATAAGAGGGTGATTCTACAGCATTTAAAACTGATCGGTCTGCGCACTAATCACAGCCGTACTATCTTTTTCTTTACTATATAATACTACATATCTTTTTCCTTACTAAAAGATATATTTCCCAGGTGTTCTAACGCTAGTTCGGAAAACTTCACTTCCTGCTCGTTCAAAATAGCTGGCTAAACCAGCTAATCCCATGTGAACGGTGTCCATGCATCCCGATCCAGACATGATGAATACTTCGTTTGATATTTATCTTGAGTTTACTTTTCTTCCGAGATTGAATCATATTTTTCCGTATCTAGTTGCTATGATACTTGATTGTGGCTGATTAGAGAAAATGGCCAGTGGACTGTAAGAGGTCGGACTTCTCTTGAGGCGCACTATAGACCGTTCGTTTGGGGATGCTTTGCACTGTAAATTTGTAAATTTCAAGCCCCAAGAATATCTATCCATGCCAGTCAGAATCACTACCCCACCGACTGGTTTACCGATAGCACGATGATTTACCACGCTGTCGCTTCGCCGACGGTTTAATTAGCTTTACCTGAGTCTAAGCAATTCGGTTTTGCCTCGTAAAAGTGGGCAGAGAATTTATTCAAAGAGGAAGATGGTGAGGAAGATGGTAAGTGTTCGTGTTCATTAGATGGATATATACGTTAGATCGTGAAGAAATCTTGCAGATTTTTGTAAAATTAATCGAATTCTTTCGAGGATAAATGATGAGTCTATGGTCATATTCTTGGTAATATTTTTAAGAAGAAAATATTGCAAAATGAGCATGTAGCTATGTTCTAATGATTATTTATATACACAAATATCATGGACTACTTATACTACATACGTACATACAGCAGCGGCTCAAATGAATAATCGGACAACTGCAACATTCAGCTAAAATACGTAAAAAGTGGCAACAAAATATCATAAAATTAGTGATAACGCAGTTCAAATTTTGTAACATTTTCTATATTTTAAAACATCGTAAAAAAATAAATATTTTGCAATTCATGTTTATAAAAATTAAACATAATCGTATAATTTATCGAGGATTGGCCTCCATGTAAACTTTCAATTAATTTATTTATTTATTTTATTTTATTATTTAATAAAAATTTGGGTTTTTTGTTATTAATTGTTTTACCGCTTTATTTTAATTTAATTAAAATTATTTAAATTAAGTTATTTTATATTTTATCCAGTTTTGATTGAGAACGAAGACTGAATATTATTAATTTTTTCAAACAACACAATAACCTATGACTACTAAGCTCAACTAACGGCATGCCTAAAAAATTTATGTAAATCCAGTTATTTTTACAACAAGTAATTTAAGCTGCCGTTCCTACTTTAATCAAAACTACACTAATATCTTTTAATTCACACTTTAAAAAATAATTTCGAAATAACGATACCACCGCCACAAATTGAAGTCCAAATAAAACAACCAAATCAAAGTGAACAAAATGTATAGGCATTTTTAGTTTGAATATCTATTCAGTGGCAAATCTTTTTGATTCAATTACAGCCTTTAATCAATTTTGTATTGATTTAACTATACTTAAGTTTTTACAAAATTGGAGTTCAATATTATTCCATTCGTTCTGTAAGCTATCTTTTAATTGACTTATATTATTAAATTTTTTATTGTACAGTTTTCTAGAAAGTTTCTGCTACAAATGTTAAGTAACATTCAAGTCCGTTGACTGGGCGGGTGTTTGCAATAATTTGGCGCAATTGTGTATACAAAAGTCTTGCAACTTCCCATGTTTGTTTCGGATCATTGTCTTGGCAAAATGCAGTTTTCTAAAATGCCCAATTTCTTTGCAATTTGCTTAGCATTTGCCTTCAAAATGTTTAGGTAAGTAAATCTGTCTATTTTACCTTCAATAAATTGCATCCCTAAACTATTACTTAACAGTAGCACGAATATTTTTTAATAGAATTCAGTGTTGTGCTTTCGCCACACGTATGTTCTTCCATCCGATCCATGCAAGTTGAACTTACTCTCATCAGTAAATAGAACCTAAACATTATAAACATATGTATGTATATGTAGGTAATGAGAAAAGGGATGAAATGTATGTATGTACATGTGTACATATATGACTATAATGTGCAATTATGAATGCATGTGTTCCACATGAGCGCTAACGTTGCCCTATTATTCGTTTGAGCCACTGTATCTACATACTTTAGGCTTAAACTCCAAATAAACGATTCAAGAGAACACTTGTACAATTTGCAATGGCAATATTTCAGTCATTTAAAGGCTTAATACTACACAAATATGAACAAACGAATATTATCATTGTTTAGCGAAAATTGCAAATCCAATCAAAAAATACCTCATTTGTAGAAGGTTAAAAACCCCTATCTAGTATAAACTAAAAAAAGAAAAAAAATATATATACATATGCAGGCTGTTATTCCAAAAAGCATTCAGTTATTCCATATTTTGTTTGTATTTTCCATAATCAAATAAACAAATTAATGTCAAACAAGTAAGTATAGATTGAAAGAAATTGTTAATTATATTCTGAGAGAACCATAAATATAGTTCAATAGCCTAGACACTATCTTACGGATTTAACGGATTCGAAAACTATAAAACTATATTCTCTTAGGAATGCCAGAATAATAATTTTAGTCTTTCATAATATTGCTGAAAGTATTGATATCATGACCATTTTATTGCTCTCAAGTTCATAATAATTTTTCTAGCAAAAAATTTTAAATTTTTTTTTATTTAACTATACAACAAAGTCAAACATAAGACATTTTTTAAGTAAGAACAAATAATGTTAGTAATCAAGTAGTAAACTAAATAAAGTGGGATAACACGACATGATCTTATTATCTCTTTTAGTCCACATAACTCTCAAATGAACATCTTTCTTTGAGTACCTACATAGCACAGGTGATCCTAAGGGAAGATTAATGAATCCGAACATCAACAAGAATTGAATCCGTCAACGTGAGGCATAATTACGTTAACACAATTCTATGGCATTTCAATAGAAATACCAGTGCAAAAAGGAATTAAATTTACTTTACTTACGTCGAGTTAGATGGATTATATCATGTAAAATTCGTTCTACGTACTACCAAACGTTATAAAAAATATTGTTTTATTTCACAGTCGTCAAATACTATTGTTCGTTAATCTGAAAGCAGAATCCAACCCACCACCCGCTCGAATCTTATTGTTATGGACAATTTATCGAACGTTAAGCTGCTTTCCAGACTTTAAATATTTGGATGCGAAGCATTGTTCCATAGAAGCGTGTGTACGTATACCACACGCTGCTTTTACAACAAAGTGGTAAAATTCCGCAAGGAGATAGTTCTTTATTTTTTAAGTAGATTTTATATGAAATGCTATGACCTAATGCAGTTTTTATGATAAAAAGATTTTGGAAAATTAATGATACCTACCAAAAATACCTTGCACCCATATATTTGTATTTAGTTTCATATATTTTTTGTTATAGTATTCCCATAAAGTTAAAGTTGCCCCTAAAGGAGAGTCGTAAAGCTTATTTTAAAAAATCGCGATAGTCGCCTGAAAAAATTAAATTTATGCCCTGAATCTTCATTAACTGTATTTTATGAAGTAATTTTTACTTAATATATTATACTGTTTAGACACTATTCCGAGATTTTGGTTTTATAGGAGAAGCTTCCATGCTGGCCTAAAATTTATTGATTTTGGTATTCGTTCAATAATACATAATATTGTTTTATTTATTTATTCGTTATTTGAGTATAATTGATAATATTCTTTGATTAATTAATTATTTAATAAAGTAATTACATGTTTTGCTCAATTACTCATTATCGGAATAATTAATATTTGATGGTTCATTTATTTATTGTATGAGAAATAATTAATATTTTTCAGCTAATTATTCAGTATTCGGGTACCTAATTAATTAGTAATACTGGTGTAATTGAGTACCTAATTTAAAATACGTTTGTTTTTCAATAACACATTGTTTATGTAATTTCATGTTTTTTAGTCACACATTATGTGAATAATTATTTAAATATTTTGAAATTTTTTGTGACGGCGGGCGCTCAGACAAACACATACAAAAAAGAAATTTTTTTTTAAATTCATTGCTTCTATATACTCATGCAACGATTATTTTGCCAAAAGATATTTTACGTAGGTACATATATAATTTTGGTTTTGGCGGAATTAAATTATACTTAGACAATACATATGTACATATGGATATTCAGACCTGTAAAATTTCAAGTACCAGTACGAGTAGGTACAAGTACCAGTACGTGGACTTAGAAAATTTCAAATACCAGTACAAATACCGAGTACTTGAACTTGTACTTAAAAATTTTAAGTAGGTACTGGTACTGGTATTGGTACTTATAAGTACCATATAAAAATTTTAAGTCCTGCTCAAGTACTTCAAGTACACCTCAAGTACCTCAAGTCCAGCGCAAGTACCTCAAGTTCAGCGTAATTATCGGAGATTAGACAATTTAAACTCATTCAGAGTAACTTTTCCGCACATAATAACTTACTTCAAGTACAAATTTTGAAAAAATCGGTCATTAAAATTGAAATAAAATATTACACTACGGCCTTAGTGAAGAAGATTTCCAAACCTGCTTAGTAAATAAGTGTGCGCAATTTTATGTATCTATGTATAGACATACCTATATATAACTATTACACAAAAACAATAAAAATCTCATTTTTTGTAAAATGTCATTCTATTTTGTATCCTTAGTAAGTAATAGTAGTATGTACATTATTTGCTTTTAATAAAACGCCGACAATTTAAACTCATTCAGAGTATGCCATTCTATTTTTTATTCTTAGTGAGTAAATTATTTGTTTTCAAAAACAAACAAGCTTGACTGCCTTCTTCTTTCTATAGTACCCTAGTTGTCCTGTCCTATTCCGTTCTGCTTTCATTAATTAGGTTAACGGATTGCCAAGTTTTTAGCTGATCAGCTTGTATAATAAATTTTTTTCGCTCCTAAATGTAAGTGACATCAGTCTTGAGCGATAGTTGACTGATAACCGAAGTATTTAGATTTGAGAGTAGTTTTTGTTCAAAAAGTGAACAAAATCATCAAGTTTGTTTAACGTGTAGCGTGCGAAACAAGAAAAAGCCCGTCCTGGCTCGGAAAAGACATGTTAAGTAAAGGATAGACGAAAGATTGTATGAATGTACCCTCTAATCCCTTCTAATGATCCTCACCTAACTAAAATACCCTTTGTGCTGTAGCACAACTGTTTTATTATGCGCAGCTCGGATAAACTGCAGATGTTTTATAACTTTGTTTCACGAGTTCCTGCATAAGTAATGCACGGATCCTTCTTAATTATTATTTGTCAGGAGAGTTCCTTTTCCAAGTTTTATAATTTTATTAATTAATTGTCCGAGACGATCCATTTTATGGTGCATGTGTTTTGCTTTTCTTATTTACTCCTTGAAATCCTGAAAAAGTATAAACGGGTAGCACTTGGGCTGTTCGGATCAATCTACCGTCGGGCATGGCCACGAGTTGACGCATATTAAATTTTTTTCAAAAGTAATAGTGCTTTAAACGGATTTGTTAATAGTTATATCATTTTGGATTTTTAATTTACAAATTTCGGTAAGTTTTTAAATGTTTTTTGCAAATTTATCAAGTATCAGTGCATTTTTCATTTTAATTATAGCTGTTTTTTACTCTATTCAGAACAAAAGGAGATTTTGCTTGAATTTGAAATAAATCATGACTACCCTATAAGAACAATTTACAATTTTCCAAAATACTTTTATCCACTTTTAAGTCAAAAATTAATCTAAAAACTTTTCAATTCAAGATTTCAAGTTTTGCATGAATAAAAAACATGGTAATATGATACATTGTTGGTGCAAATTGATAATCCTTAGTCTGAGGAACTATTAATAAACTTCAGTTCAATATAAATTTTCCTATGTTCTGGAGATACGAAGAAAACGCAGCTTATACATACATATATGTTTCTTATATTAAAGAATTAATGAATTGCATTTTTGCTTCTTTTCATTGTAAGATATGATATGTCTATGAATTTGGATAATCTCGGAGTTTAATATAATTTGTCTATGACATAATAATTTTTAAAGGGCATGTTTCTACTATAATAATGTGGCAACTTTTCTCCTGTTATGTCACTGTAGTTTTTATAATTTTACCTACTTATGTAATGACCAGCAAATGCTGCCTAGAATTAAGGTAATTGAAGATATCATTTACTGGCCAATTGCAGCTTTTTGCCTAATTCAAAGGAAAAAGTTCAAAACATAGGCCATTACTTTGTGTTCGTCCACCTGCAATTACAGAACAATACGGCCAATTAAGGCAGAAGTAAATCCTGTGACCACATGTCCTTGTCAATAATCACTTCCTTAACAGCCCTGGACTCAATTCTAGCAAATATCCCATGGCGGAAAAAGAAAAACACAAGAAAAAAAGAATGAAATGTCTTCATCCACGAACAAGAGCAGTGCAGAATATTTCGCTAGAACTTTGAAGCAATTCGTCTAATTCAGAAATCTGTCTATTCGTGCCCGCATACCTGCGCATGGTGGCCATTCAGTTATGGTTGTAGTCACCGAAGCAAACAGGTAAAACAGGTATGCGCGGATGAGCACCGCGATCTGTATAAAATATTTCGATGCTGCGATCAAAGAGAAAATAGCATGATTCTCTTCCAACTGCTAAGAGAAGACGATCGTTGCGGCCAATGAATTCGCAGGAATACCAACGTAGAGATAGCTGTAAATATCGTCCATAAACAAAAACACTACTATGCCCACCTGAAGATCGAAGAAACGTTATACAGATGGACGTCACAGACATTTTATCCAGGTGTTAGTTATACCACTGAATTTTTTCATCTATCGGTTGGCCGCTAATCGCGGATCGGTGGCTCAATGGTGTGCACATACCTGTATAATACCGCCAGGTACTGCTACCTCTACCTTGACTCTGTTGCGGCCGATTCACACAGTATCTGCTTCATTTTCGAAGGTAGTTGTAAGAGGAAAAAAGTGAGCAACACGATCGTCTCAAACCGATAAACTGTCTTACAGTTGAGACTAACTGGCTTTGGATGTACACAACATGAGTACAGTAAGAGACAGTCCACCATTGAGGATACACGCGTTTTTCGTAGCTTATACCATATGTTCAGTTTAGAACCTTAGAGCTTTCTTCAATTGGAAGTTGTTGCTTGAAAGATCTATCATAAGATAAGTTCGAGGAGGTCGCGCGTCAACCCGGCCCAATATGTGATTTGGCCCCGCGGAGTGTTCTGTCCTGGATATTTCTGAAATAATGACGAGTGGCCTAGTGGTTAACTTATTTTACAGATTCAAAAGAAAGGATTAACCTATGATCTTGAGTGTTATATTAAAGTTATTAAATCCGTTAAAAAAGTTGAACCGTGTGCTTTGAATAAGTGCATTATATCAATAGAAACCAATCAAGTGAATCGCAACATATTTGGTTATCTGAGCTACTGAACGGGATATCTTGTGAATATTAGTGATGTTTAAGTGATTTTTAGTTAATAAAGCACGGATTAAAGGATTAAAGCAAAAACATGCCGAAAATATTTTTGATCAAAAATCGCCTCCACCAGCAGCAGCTTCGGTTGTTGGAGGCACAAAATCTCCTCAACAAGGATGAGGACAGATTGGTACCGCTGAGCCCACCCCCAAATGAGCCGCTATCGCTGGTGTCCCGCCGAAGATACGATCGAGATGGACAAGGTTGGTCGAAAATATTTTTTAACAACACACGTTTCAAGATCCTGTCTGTCCTGAAATTCATCGAATCTGGTTTTCTATAATTTTCGACCCCATAATGTCTTCCTCGGTTCGCTTACAAAGAAAATAAAATGCACCTCCTTCCGCTCAGCAGAAAGCTAAAAACGAAAGACTTAAATGCGCATGACGCGAGAAACTTCACGTTCAGCTCTTATAAGCGGCCAGTCAGCGCTTCACTTCGTCTTGCAGGTTCTTGGTGTGTTCTTTGGACGTTTCAAGCACTGTTAGGCTTATTAACGTTTCGTGAAAAGTTTTTTAGAACTTAATTTGCATGCATAGCTCGTGAAATGCATTGAACCTTTCGCGACGCAACTTTTGCCGTTGGCCTTTTCGCTGCCCTGGGCATTTTGTGCTGCGATGTGAGCTCCCCGGTTCCACTACTTTTTGCATGCATTCAAAAAATTAATTCTCGGTAGAGTGGCTTTTGAAGAACACCGATGATTTTTGTTTTTTTTTTTGCCAAGAGAATGTTGAAGGGAATACTCGTTTTGCGATGCATTAGAACAGTTAACAGACTACGAATTAATTTTTGTAGATTTTTATTCTTTAAAAAAAAAACGAGTTATATTTTAACGAATTTCGTAGTTTTGTTTTTATGACAATAATTTCTTAAAAAGTTGTTATTAATAGTTTAATTCAATAAATCCGGGCATAGAATAATTATAGCTTTCTTTGTTTGGTCATGGTTATAATCAAAATTTTTTTTAACAGTTAAAATAGGTTCGCGCGATTTTTTAAACAACATCATTATCTCAAATCCAAGTTACACAATATTAATACATATAGCAAATATAAATATACCTATTACTCGTCTATTAAAATTGTTTTGCTTTCGTATTATTTTTCTATTGCTTCTCATAACTGTGAAAAACTCATCAATTATGACTAAAATATAAATAAAGAATATTATTCAGTCTGATATCTTAAAATATCCTGTACATGCGTTTACAAAACTTTTACAGAGCATTAAAATTTATACAGAATATTTGCATCATAATTTTTTACGAACATCACGCAAATATTGGCTACATGAAATATAATAATATATACATATATAAATCCTTAAAAAAAAATCCTTCGAATAACAAGTAAAAAAAATGCAATTATTGATTCGCAATTTTTTAGAGTAATCTTGTATAGGAATCATGGAATCAAATACCTTTTCTATACCTGTTCACAAATTTTAAAAGCATTTTTCTGCAAACTAAATTCTTTAAATTGACGTTGACGATTCTACTAATTCTTTTGACGTAGGTCAAACTTCTTTTTATAGATTATACAATTTTATCGTCGATGAACCACAGAAATTTAAAAACGTTGGAGTGCCAGTACTAAAAACAAATGAACACTTCAAAAGAATTTCACTTTTTTTATAAAATAGCGTAAAATTTAACTTATATAAGTTTTTCTTTTATTTATTTATTTATTTCGCTTAGTGCAAGCTACAATAAAGAACTAAAACTAAACTAAACTTAAAAGATTGTTCAAAATTTGACAGACAACGCCATTCGCCTTATCGGGAATTGTATTTCCATTTTCCTACAGCATACTGCAAAAAATTACCTTTTTGTACCTTACATATTAGAATGTGAAGCTTTGATTAATTGTTTCCATTTGCAAAATCAATAGGATGACAAAACCATGTAACTTTTCTCTTCTTTCCCCAATCTCCCAGTTTTCGAATAAAACCTAGACATTGATCCCCTGATTTTCAACGCCAAATTTTATCGAAATTGGTCGATCGAAATTAGGTAATTCAGCGTGGTAAAAATGTTGATATACGATTAAAAATTCATGTGTACATTGAACATCTATAGGCCAAAATGAAATGTCCATCAGTTCCACAGAAGTTTGCCACTTCATTATTTAATTTAAGAAGATTTTTTCAAATGCTTCAATTTATAGTGTGCTGACAGGAAAAAAATGTAGGTACCATGTATACGATTTTGGTATTGAATTCAATCTAAGACCAGACTCAGTAAACGACGTGGATTTGTTGAAATAGTGTTGAAAATTATACTGAAATTATCTGAATTTATTAGCGATCAGGGACAAGGAAGTTTAATAGGTATTCCTAATTCCATTGTTTTTTTCACATTGCGCAAGTACATATGTTTTATAAATGTTTTACATAATAAAATACTTCATTGACTTATTGCAATTGCCTCAGTTTAACAGAACATATTTTTTTTTAATTGAGGATAATCAAGAAGAACATTATGTACTTTACTAAATTCATTTAATTTCTATTCTAACAAATTTACTGCGCTGCAAACTAAATTAAAATTCAAACCTCTATTTTCTCAAATTAGTTCAACAATAAAAAGTGTTCAGTATGATCGGAGGGAGAGTTAAATGAGAGTGTTGAACATATAAATAAAATGTTAGGTAACTATATGCAGCTTCCTACTTTCATAACAATAGCGCATAAATTCTGATATAGGTATTCACAATTTATCAAAAGAACATTAAAATTAATAATAGTGAAGAATCTTATCCATTTTAAATAACGCCAAAAATAAATAGTTTTGATCTTGGTATCTCTCAGAACGTAAAATTATTTTCTTTAACAGATACATTAAGTGTGGGACAGGTGTATAAAATCCAATTTTAGTTTTAACCTTTAATCACTATCGATTTCGAGTCTATATTTGTACATTCGTAGGGGACCTAGAACTTTGCGCATTTAAACAAATTTTCTTTCAAATGTACCAATGTAAAATAAAACTACTAGTACCTAATAAAAATATGCCCGAAAATGTGTATATTAATCTTACAAACAAATAAGAAACTTAGAAATTTCTACCAATTATACTACTATAACTAGTTGAACACTCATGTAAAATGAAATAGTTCACATAAAAAAAGATCGTTGAATACAAGTTTTGTTGATATGATTTGCAAAATTTACTAAATATGTACATCAAAGCCTGTCTAACTTTTTTTTAGTTTGGCTAAAACCTCTTTTAACTATAGTCTGCCATCTTCAAAGTGTGGGAATTCGTAGCCTCGAAAAAGAATTGCAACCACAACGATTTAGCAAATAAATGTAAAACGTATCAGCCGCTTGAGGCGGTCCAGATATTTTTGACGCGCATTTAACGGCTAAACATGGCCCGAGAACCGCAAAACCGGTTCGCTCAAAAAGCCTGAACTAATTAATTATTTTTGAGTCATTGCAAGCAAGCACTCTTCAAGAAAGCTAAACAGAAAAAATAGTCAGCCACATTGTTCCTGGAAGCGCTATTAGCGTGTAAAGATGTTAATGGTGGTTTGAAATCGCCGACGGTAACATTCTTTACGGATGATACTGACTTGTGGGATTGTCGACTTAAAAGCTCATCAACACAAAATAAACAACAAGAGGCATACACGTGCCGCGGTCAATTTACTAATTGCTCGCAACACTTCTTTGACCACATTTTTGTCCCCCCTCAACGGCTCCTTTGGTGATTCGTCAGGTGCATAACTTTCGAACTGAAACCCAATCAAGTGGAAACTGCTGCGTGCAATAAAGTTATTTTACGGTTAATCCCTCATAATTTCTTGAGAACGTTTATAACAAAAGCTTGGCTATTTCCAGTATACCACTTCCGCTTTTAGAACATTTCACAATCAAATAATACAAGACGGTACAAAATGGCGATGGGAAAAAGCGGAAGTGCCATCCCAACTGCGTGGCCATGTCGCGAACTAATAATGGATTCACCGGAAAGCTGTCCCGCCTAATTTATGTGGGAGCCAATGGCCACTCTATGGTGCAAAATCAGAGTCTTCGGCGACCATTTGTTTTTTTTTTTTGCTTATACCCACACGCGCTTAAATCTTGGCTTTACCGTTAGTTTTGCCATAAGAACATTTCCTAAGTTCTTGGGCAATACTGAAATTTGTAAATTAGATGGCTCCACAAGATATCAAGCTTGACTGTCTTGCAATTTATTGGCCTGCGATCATGGCGGACGTGTATTGGTTGCTATGGCACGATGGTCTCTATAGAGTGATAGAAAAGCCAGTAAATCTTTGATATAGCGTTCATTGCCCGGCCCAGCATGCTACAGCTGCTGCAAAGATTGATCTGATCGATCAAGTGGAACTCTGGGAAGCTTGAAATCGATTTTTTTTTTAATTATAACCTTAGGCTGTTTCCTTTTTTGTGTTTTTGATTTTTCAATTTTTACAAAGAAAATATAGGTACTGAGATCCTCTTTTGAAATGGTAAAACCAATAAAAGAATGTTATTATTACGCTTACACTACCCTCAAATTTAGGACAGATCGCGAAAAAACACCTGTCCATTTGCACGCGAACAAGCGATATACATATATTAAGTAGTAATCTAGTACAAATAAACAAAATCACATTCCATTCGGGTGTAGAAAAGCCAGATGCTTCAAACAATTTTGTATATTCATTAACTCGATCATTTTCTGCGTTCCTGACCAGGTAATTGAGTGATCTTTTAAAACCTGGCTTGATCGTATGAGTTAAATTTCTGTGAAATAACCACTGCGGTCCGATTAAATGTAATTCCTCTATTTGCAAAGTTCGGGCTATTTTAGAGGTGTATTTGCCGCAATTACCGCTTCCTGTCCCATTGTGATAGGCACAAGAGCCTTCTAAGAACTTGGCAAGCTTCTCTAAGATACAATGAGTCATTACGGCAGCGCATTCTCACGTTGGACAGAGAACTCACGATACACCTGATACACCTTGCGATTGGGCCGTCGCCGCCGCTGTTACAACGCAATTTGCGCGGTCATAAGCGCACAGTAGTTTGGCGCTCTTTTCTTTTTCTTTTAGTTGTCTTTTTTTTTTTTGTTGTAAATAGTTGTCATCGCTAATAATCTACGACGGAATAAATTCGATTTTTTTTCGGGGGTTAAATTATGCCTGGCAGAAACAAGTATTTTTATAATTTGAATTGTTTGTTATTGTCGTATGATTTTGTAAACAAAAAACTTTAGAATTGACGCCGCTTTTAAAATAGAAACACTTTAACGGATTAAAACTACGACAATATCAAAATAATCGAACATTTCACAGAAGAATTTGTTATGTTGAATTTTTCTTGCATTATACGAATTTTAGACTTCAGCATTGGGTTTTTGCTTATTGTCTTGTATATTATTTGTTGAATATTTTTTACTTTTAACCAGTAATTTTTAGGCATTATAAAATAGCAAACCTATCTTTAATCCAAAGAAGTATAAAAATTATTTAAAATATTTACTTATTTATGCATCAAGCAAATAGAATTGGTGAATAATATTTTGTTATTTAAGAATTATTGCATTATTACACAAAAACATTTTTTAGAATGAGGCGGTGATGTCCCAAAATTCATTAGAATTATGTAAACTTGATACTTATTTTTAAGCCTTCGCACAGGTTTTCAATATTGATAATAAATTTAATTCCTTATACTTAAGTATTAATTCCCCATTTTCTTCAGCAGCTTAAATAAAGTAGCAAATCCTTTTCAAACGTATTTGAATACTAATAGTATTTAAAGTAAATAAAATAAACAAACATTTTAGAACCTTTTAAAATTTTTTTGCATCTATATGAACTATAACTCGTCTTGACAAATTGGTATAGGTGGTTATAAAATCAAAACTTTCAAATATGTTATAGTATATTAATTTTCTATTCATATTACTTTTTAGAAACTTAAGTAAAATAAAGAGAAAAAAACATTAACTCATGCAAAAATAGAACTGTTATTCTGTTTAACATAATTGAACAAAAATGTACTCTTTATCATAAGAATCTATATATAGAGGAATTTAAAGACTTGATTCCAACGCAAAAGGCTCGAAGACTAAATTTTATTATGTAATAGCTACCTTTCTGCACATAGTCATTTGATTTTATAACAAAATGTGAAAGAGACTATGTTTTGCATTTCTTTAAGCTCCTCCCAAAATTCCTTCAGGCAACTTGTTCTGAAAAAAATATTTCCCTGAGCAATCGAGTAAAAATATCAAACCCATATATTCTACTGTATTTTATAAAATGTATCAAATTAATTCAGTAGATTGAAGTAACCAACAGACTAAAATGGACCCATATAGAATTATTGGTGCAGGAAAAAGAAATAAATAAAAGTCTCAATATTTTTGAACTGCAAAAAAAAATTTTTTTTGGAAACAAATGTGATAGACAAGACACTCTCAAAAACTTGTTAATCATGGCTCGATTGTACTTGAATATATTGGACAAATTTAACAAAAAACAGTATAAACAGAAAATCCAGTGACTTGCAGTAAAAAAATTACGGCAAAAACTTTAGACCGCAAAAAGTCTGTAATTGCAAAAAGATAAAGCGATGTGTCCTCGCAAGTCGCACTTTATATTGTCTGGTGGCATCGTAAAACGATGTGGAAAAGCTGTTTTAAAATAGTCCACCTCTGTGAGGTAGCAATCGTGTGGCTGAATGAACGCGCCTTCTCGTTGCACGCTTCCAATGCTTGTGGGGAGGCTATAAAAAAAAAGTGAACCAAGTACTGCCTAGGTGGTTAAAATATCTCACTAATCGTTAATTTATGCCATTCATTTAAAATTTAGGTCAATGTGAATTTCTCACTTACGTAACCAAGATGAGAACCTCTTAAGTTTCCAAAAGGAATCGTATGAAGCTCGATTGTAACCATTCCAAAATCCTGCTCGAAGATGTTCTCGCGTTTACTTTCTATACAACACCTGTCTGATAAAATGCGTTTTCACTGTCACTTCATCGGATTGTAAATTCATGTTTTCCAGGGGCTGTGAAAGTATCGTATTTTTTTTTTTCCTCCATACTTAAAGAAATTTACACCTTACCGCGCGTAAATTACTATGACGAAGACGAAGAAAGGTGTCCCAAACACTCCATTGGCGGATACGTATAGATAACATGGGACTCGTATCTCAATTTCAAGGCCAAGTGCAGTGCATAACTTAAGGAAAACTGAAGAGTTTTTCCGTGCCAAAGCCAACCTGATCAGTACCAATGTAGGCCTCACCTGTATTTGCTCAGACCCAACCGTCTGGCCTCTGTTGTTGCTGGTGCTGCTCACCGTCCGTGTGGTTCCTCCCTACCACGAAACACCTTCGCGGCAAAAGCAACCAGAAAATTGATTCAACATCAACTCAAACCAACCGGCGACTGAGGTGCCTGAACTGCAAAATTTTCGCTATCGGCAAGATCTGGGCCGGCAAATGCATCAAGAGTCGCTCACCGTCTTATTGCGCAAGATCAACTTCATTAAGTTGATGGGCGATTACAGTGGAGTTATGCATCCACTAGACCAGTTCATATACGAATATAAAGTGCGTGCATTACAGCAATTTATAATAAGCGTTAATTCGCTACCGTGCAGATATAGCGGTATACCTATTACCTGTCTTAATATCAGCAACCGATCAAAAGTGCACAGTCATCAATTTTACTTATGCTGTGCGCATCACCGAAAAAGTAAAGGTGCACACTCTCAGGTGCAGTCTCAAACTGACAAGATTGATCAACAAGACTGAAGGTACTCAACGGGTTTCTTTAACCCTTTTCAAATTTATCGAATTAAATTCCAGGATCCTATGATTAAAAATCTTTTACCATTTATCGCTTGCTCATCAAAATCGTAAAGGTAGTCCGTTAAAGACAGGTGCAGATGCTTCGAAATTGTAAAGAACGCACACACACACAAACACATGTTGGAAGAAAAGGTTGTTGACCAATTTGAATTATTTAATGTTTTCTTTTCGGTGATTGTAAGTACCCCACGGGTTCTTTTATAGTGCGAATTTCACTTTTTTATCTCTTTTATTCTAGTAGGAAGAACCATTTTTATTTAACTAGAGGTTTGTTTCAAGTTTTTCCAAGTTTTGCCCAATTTTTTAATTCGTTCTTGTCAGGCATCAGGCATAATTTAAACCAGCGTATTCTACAATGTAACCCATTAAAAAGCTAATGATATTAAAGGAAATAAATCTTTTGCTTTTTTTTGAGAACTTAAAAACTGATTTTGTTGAAGTAATAAATAAGTTTACAAACTATTTTATATAAAAACATTTAAAGATTTTCGTATTTGTTCAATTTTCCCCCTGAAAGAAAAAAAAAACCTGCTTTCCACAGTGATCATTATTATAAACTGCCACCTGAAGTACCCTACCTGTTCAAATCGTATCATTCCTTTTAAAGATTAAATTCCCCTACCAATGCGGTTTCCTGTACCCTCGTCAAATCTTTCTGGGCCTTAGAAAAAAAAAACTTTTTTTTTTTGGCAAAAGGTCCGAAGACACATGTATGCGAGCTCAGTCAGCACCGGTGAGGAGGAATTGAATAGTTCCGTGCTAATTCAATCAATTGAGAACCGCCGAAATAAAGAATGCCTTTAAAAAAAATCTTGGAGGGGTCTTACCTACTTCCTTCCTACCGATCCCCTAACTAATTTACTCAACTTGTTCAGATAAATTATATTCGGTTTGCCATTAGTGAAGCACTTGTTCGTACACCTCAAAAGTTTTGTTATTTTCGCAACAAAACTTGTTTATATTTTTAGTTTTACAACAGCAGCAGAATCGTAGACAACTTACTGTACTGATCGTGTTGTAAATGTCATTTTGCGTTGTTTAAACACTCGAAACGGCCAGACAATATCACAGGTTAACCCTGACCCAAAATATGGAGTCTTAATGATGCCGCCAGATCGAAGTCAAGATGTGTGGTGCGGTGCGGTGCGCACGTTGCAGCTCCGCACATTTCACAGTGATACTGATCGCTCATTACCTCATGGAACGGTTCTCGCGAACTCTATAGGTAATACGATCAAACCAATCAGGTGAATTTCGCTCTAAGATGACATCCAGCCAGCGAATCTGACCTTTCTTCTGCACTATTAACTTTCGACAAAATATAAATAAATAAATAAATAAATGCAGTACTGATTATGAGTCATATCTATGCATTTCTACTGTGTGTTGATCGAACCGATCGTGTCATGCCGTGAGTATGGTTTGATGGCGATACCACCTCGACCGGTACGATATTTTCCTCGATTTAATGAAAACCGTGCCAAGACCAAGGCTGACTTGATTCAGGTATTAATTCATCGCGACTTAAAAGAAAAGTAACCATGTTGTGGGGTACTGTCTGGGCCACGATCAATGGAAGATCGTGGTCGTCGCGGTTAATGCTGAACCACACTTTATCCATAATTTGTTGGTAAGCCGCCGATTATCGATTCCCTGTCCAGTCGAGAGTGCTACGTTTGACTTTTTTATTTCATTCTTATTTTTGCTTACATTTCGTTCACGGTATACAGACAGTTATATAACAACGACGGTAATGTTTTCATTTCTTGTTTTATTTTTCATCCATGAGACGATTTAGTAATGCAATCATGAAGGCATGATTGGAATTATATTTTATGAGTGATTGTCAGTTTATTTGATGTGGCTTTTGTTTTCGGAAAACAATGTCGGTATTCCACAAGTACTTTTAAGCCCTTCCATTTTGGCACGTTTTAAGTTAATAGATAGAATTTTTAAATATTACAAAAAATAAATGTTGTTGTGTTATTCATTTTGAAACGTTGTAAAAACAATTTAATTTTATCATAAATCATTTATATAACATTCACCAAATTAAACATTTCATAATTAGAAAAAAAAGTAGCACAAACAAAAAAAAACTGCCATCTCCAATACTTAATTTTTATACGTAATTAACAATCACACGCCTTAAAAAACCGCTTCTTCCAGTTTCCCAGGCAGCAATTTAAACCAAGCGCAAACTCATGTGGTTGAACCACATACCGTCAGCCACATATTTTGCTATAATATCTATTAATGGAATTACTTAAAAGAATGCAAAAAAAAAAACATAATAAATCGGTGCAAATTATCTCTATCGAGAAAAAACGAAAGACTCAGCTGTAACCGACGAACCTTGGCATTGAAAGGAATGTTTTATTCTAGACCTTGAACGAGTTGACATCCATTTGTGTGAAGATCGGAATGGTACATAAAACCAATTGTACATATGTCTGGTTTGAAGGATGCGATATTAAAAGAAATTAATTGGATGTCCTTGAAAGGCAAAAGAATTTTGGAAAGCGTATTTGGCAAGAAAATTGCGAGAAAATTGAAGCGTTAAATAGTCATAAAACATATTTTATTTGAGCTGTTTGGAAATTTGTAAAAGTCGCATACTTCTTCTAAAATTTGTTCGGAAAAATGTTAATTTGAAATTCAGTCAAACTACTTACAATTCTCACATATAACAAAAGAGCTTTCCTTAGCAATTGGTTTTTTCCTTTATCATAAATGAAATGAATGTACATGTATACGTATTAGCGATGAATAAATAATGGGACAAATAACTGATATTTGATAACAATTTTATTTTGAATTTACTTAATAAAACTCTAAATCACAGACAACGAACAGCCTAAACCGGTAGGTCTAGAAACATGAAATATTGCATAAGGTAGGTGAGCACTAAGAAAGGATTTTTGAAAATTCATCCCCTAAGGAGGTCAAACAAATTCCGATGCTCGTCATTTTTGAAATAAGAAATATGAAAATTGGAACTTCTTATCCACCTTTAATATACCGATCTAAATTATTATTTCTATTAAACGTTTAGATTTATTTTAAGAATTACCTTTCCTTATATAAATGATAACAACTAACAACACTTAAATCGGATGAACAATCTTCTTCCTGCCAAAAAGTAAGAATTTATTATTGGCAAAAATAACCGCCAAAACTCTAGATTAAAAACATTCATGGAAAAAATAATAAATAAAAAGGCTTAAATTGCGATTACCAAAAAACGTAAATATCTACACAAATCATGAAAATAAAATGTTTGTCAATGGTTTTTATAAATATTCCGGTAGTGTGTTCCGACTTCTTGAACTTAAGACCTTGATTTCTTACTGAAGCTGTGAAACATACGCCAACTAACCATGCCGGACATTACCATTTGAATCAGGTACGGTTTTTGTTATTTATGTACCTCACACTCCGGCAGTTTTCAGCACGTTTCGACTTTTTACGCTGGCCAGAATCAGGCAAACATGATATCAAAAATGCGCCGGTAATAATAAATAAGAAAACAGAAAATAATGTGCCACTAGAAGTAAAAGATCGCCGTCTCAAGTTAATTTTTTTCCACTTACTTAATACTCTAACTAGCGCACCGCAGCAATAGGCTTTTTTTTTAAACAGCAGAACTAAAAGGAAAAAAGTTGTAAGATAAGCCTTCTTTTGTCCGAATTTCATGTTTAATTCAAGACCTGCACTGTTGTTGGCTCCTGATCGCGATATTTTCAATCTACTAAATTGGAAAAAAAAAAAGAAATCTAAAGCACGTTCGTTAGGGACATAGAAAAAAGCCTATATCTATGCCGCACCTTGAGAAAATTCGTTGCCACTGAATTAAGAATTCCCAGGCGAAGATGTTAGATAACAGTAATCCTAGTGTGGCTTATGATTGCCATAACGGCCAACGCGACGCCACAATTTATTAAGTCTGAACGCAACTTGCATCGCAACGCATCGATAGTGCGTATATGGTAAAATATTTCTGTAACGCTTTAATAAGGAAGCAAGTTAAAATACATTAAGATGAATAGCAGTAGTTTCACAACTGATTAATGTATTCGAGATTGCTTAAGTTAACACTAAAGTTCTACTTTATGTTGCTCTAGTTTTGCTAATGCACTGAGAAAATTTTTTATGGATTTGGTAACAATAACGATCATATCTATATAATTTGTACAATATAGTTACTGACTCTATAGTTATATCTTAGTTCTGGGATCGCTAAGATAGATGAGAAAACATAGTTTTAGAGTTCTCCCAGAATATAACTTACAATTAGTTAAAATTTTCTTTCAGTGCTGGTAACAAAAAATATATATTTTTTGTATTCAGGAGATGTAGGTATACAGGAAAGTAATAAAAAAAGAATAAAAATTTATATATTTTTTTCTACTACATACATAAGATGAAGCCAAAAACCAAATCTATAATAAGTTCATGCTTCTTTTAGCTATTCAGATAAATTGAACTAGCAAATCAATAAAGCTGTTGGAAGTAACAGGGTGATCAGATTCTAAAACAGGGAGTTTTGCTAAAGTCTAAACAGGGGTATGCGAATCGATTCCACATTGTCTCCTGATCAACGTTTGTTCGGGGACCAAAAAAAAAACAGATCATTTCATTTTCGAAACAACTAATAATCTAAAAAATGTTGTTGACTGGTGCAGTTGATACTTTAATATGATTTGCAATTTTATGGATTTTTGGTTTTTATGAAAATATGAAGAATAATGGTTATTTGCGATACCTGATCCAAACCTATCTAATGAAACTAGACTTACCTAGACTCTTTATCTACTACCTGAAAAGTCTAACAATAGCAGGTATATTTGTTTTTGGACCAAAGCTGTCTTTATATTTTTTCCGCAACATTATTCGTAGTCTTTCTAACAATTACTTCGTCCATTTTATTTTCAAGAACTACATACATATGTATCTATAAAACTACATACATATATAAATAGTTCAACTTTTTTGCCCAGCAAATCAGTTGCAAAATCTCATTTGGATTTGTCATAATTAACAACCACGAAACTACCAACGCTTAGGAGACATTGAATCTTGCGCGAAACCTTGATCTTGAAGTTAAATTGCAGCACACCACACTCGTACACGGGGCCGGTGCACATGTGCAATTTGAAAATGCGGCAACCAATCCAAAAATAGACCCGCAATGCTGTGACACGGTATGTAATACCTACCACCTGTACGATAACTCGACTGACACCTAAGAAGCAGTAAATCCGTTCAAGTTGCAATCAAATTAAAGGCTTCCTTCCTCCTTTGCTGTTCAGTGAAGATGGCATCACTGTTGTTCCGCAATGCCCTTCTCGAAGACGCAGACGAAGACGCGAAGCGGGACCCAATTGTGGTGTGGAGTGTTATCGCATAGCAGTTCGCAGTCGCGGCCACAACACTCAGTCCAAAGACAGACTGTGCCGAAGCAGGAGGCTCGTTTTTCTCGTTTTTCATTCACCTCAGCTATACCAAACTACTATTATTAACGTTTTGCTTGAGGTGAACTTGAAACATGCAAAGAAAAACCGGTTTTCTTGAGTTCAGTTAAGAAATATTTTTCTTTGCCGAGACACGGACGGCTATCTGGCTGTTGGGGTTTCTTTCTCCTTCCTTCTACCGCAATTCTCTTCGGTTCACCTTCTTCTTGATCTTCAACATTTTCTTCCTGACCCCATACCCCTTGCCACCAAGGTATACCTAAAGCCGGTCCGAGAATGAGAAAATCTACACATGAGAGAAGATTCCGAATAAGTTATCCAACTTCTTCAATCTTCACGTTTGCGCATTTCAAATGCGAAATTATGTTAGGGTACGTGCACATGCGCAACTGCCTCAAATAGGCGTGTGTGCACACAACTGAAGAAAATTTCTTACGGTTCATAAAGCCGCGGAATAAATCTGTTTCTCATCTAACTTAAGTACTATAGAGTCAGAGCCAAGATCGGCGGAAAAACAAGTTATGGGTTGCCGCTGTGGTGGCTGCCCTGGCCCTGTAACCGCTCCGCAGTACTTCTTACTTGTACGGTCAGCGGCTCGCCCGCATAGCTGTACAGATAGTAAGACTGACCGTGAATTGAATTCTGCTTCATATGTGGTCACTTAGCTTAATGATGCTGTTTAAATTTTTTAATTTTTATATATTTTTTTTATTATTTTATTTTTATTTTTAAAAGTAATACAAAGTTCCAAATACAAAACACAAGAACCGACATTTTTTATTTCTATTTACATAAGCTTTTTTTTAAAGGTGTGTTTCCACATTGTGGATGCCAGCACGAAGACAGCTTAATATTCGAAACGCTTAAGCACTGCACTCGAATAGCTTCCCCTCCCTAATAACATTCGATCACGTTCACTGAGTGACTTTTTATATAAGTTACAAGTTCACATGCTGAAAGAGTAATTGATGAAATAGAACGAAGCTCTCTTTGCATATGAGAAGTATTTGTTCAAAATGGGCAATTTCCACTTTTGGTCATTCTACATTTTTTTTTCTTTTTTTTGGTTTACTAATTCCACTTCTAATCTAAGATCCTACATAAAACTGTCTCTACTTTTGATCTAAAGTGCATAGTTTCTACTTTTTTCTTGTCCCAATCTAAAAGGGCTATTTCCATTCCAAGGAGAGCTATTTCAATTGGTTGTGCATATAGTTTTTCATTAAAAACTGGTAGAAATTCTTATCAAAGAAGAACGTTTGATTTCTGAACGGTTTTACATATGTCAACTGTTAATAAATTTATCTTTAATTTACTTCCATTCACATATCCTAAACGTAATTAGTGTAAATGCTGATCAAAAGCCAAATTTAATCAAAATCGAATAAGAAATATATGTATGTACATGTATATGTATATATAAGGAAGAAATTAAAAAGTTAGTAAATTAAAATATATAGTCAGGAGAGGTTGTTAATATGACCTAAATATCGAGCCAGTAAATGCATATACGCAGAGTTAGAGCAACATTCATTTGCGGCAGTTATTACGGTAATAAAATTATTTTAAGAAATTGATGTAACCGATCATCACCATTTTGATTCATATAACTTAGAATGACAAATGCACATACAAAATACCTATATTTTTTTAATTCAACTTACATAGCCCTCATATCCCCACACTCCTGACCGATTGAACAGACACGCAAAAATTTTTCAATTATTATCGATGAAATTTAAAAAATATTTGCTCACAAAATGACGGGATCACAATTCGCTAACTACATACTTTATAAACAGCGAAATATATTAAATACGTCTCCAGACACAACTATTCCGTCAAAAAACGTTCAATAGCGTCAGCGATATTAAAGTTTTGCGTCAATATAAATGTTTTTGACGGTTTTGAGACAAATTAAAAACTCAAAGTAAAGTATAAAATTTCCGAACCATGTGTACTCAAATGGATTGACTTTACACATTTTTTAAAAAATGGTTGGGAATTAACGTAATGGCATGTTCCTTCAAACAATTTGGCGGATTTGTTTGTTAGGTATAGATTGCCTTCTGCGATTAATAGACGATAAAGTTTATCATTTACTTTCGCCAAAACATGAAAAACTCATGGTTTTGAAAATGACGCAACTGTATTCTTGTATGATTGATTGTTAAATACAGTTGTGCATATGCCAAATTGTGCTCCAATACTTTAGTCATATCGTCACAATATCTGAAGTTGATCTTGTTTTCACAAATAAAATTGATCAGTATTGCGTAATTAATGGCTACAAAATGCTTTTCATTTTATAATTTAAAGATTTTTTCTTTAACGTGAAAATTATCAATATTGTGTAAATAATTCTCTCGTACGTAAGAAGTGGTTACAAAATGTTCATCCACTTTTAACTTTATAGAAATTATAAAAATTTGATATTTAGATCAAGTTTCAGGGCCAATGAAAAAAATAATGATCTTGAGGTACTAAGTTTTGTTTACTGGTAATATACTTTAGTAATTAAAAAATAAACAAAAATCAGATTTTTAGTGAACGGTCAAAGTTAAACGTTGTGCTTTAATAACGAAGTTAAATTATTTTACATTCGCCGAGTGGTCTTATGTGCTCACCATTAAATTTTATTAAAATTAAACTATCCGTTCGTTCGTTATTTTTTAAATTACTGTTTCAATGAAATTGAATTGCAAATTTGTTGCGAAGTTAACTATTTGTTATGTTTCATGAAAGGAGAAAAATAGTATATAGCTTTTAATTGTCCACTAAATAATCTGTATATATACAATCCACATATTACTCTTTTCAGTAGCCGTAAAATAATTACAATAACCTGTTTAGCTCAACAAAAGAACTTCAAACTCGAGTCGCTAATGACTCGCATAACTATCAGTGGAACTAAACTAAACAAAAACTATTTTTACTCGAAAATTCAATATTTCTTCAAACTAAAATAGGATAAGATAATATTAGCCACATCCCATGTAAAATTTTTAATAATATTCGAAGCCTCCCCCCTTCAGTTACAATTTACGCATATATTTATTACGCAGATCTGTCGAACCCAACTGACCCCCACTAAACACGTTTAACCAAAAATTCAGAACACTTCAGAATACGTGATGCGTCCCCGCGTCAGCTACTCAAAATTCTTCGGTAGAATCGCCGAAAATCGTTAACCTATGCAAATCTCACCTCGTCGAGTACATTTAAGTTTTATGATTTTTTATTCAGTCCACTCGGTCAGCGTCACTACTGACCGCCGGCGAGTGAAAGGAAGAGGTGGCATCGCATACAATAAAACAATTTCAAAAAATTTTAGTGAGGCAAAAATATGTATTTTATTGTTTTGCATTATATGCTGTTACGGTGACTGCGATTACGATTTATGGTGACCGGCGCCGGTAGAATGGGGCACCCAGAGCAACGTGACGACTCTAGTTCAACACTTGTGACAATGGCGTTGAACTTCAACCGGATTCATGCCATTAAAATTGGCATTGTGTGAAGTGGTTCTTTTATTGTCTTATTTGTTGTAAATTACTTTTTGATGCTTTTTACACCTATTCATTTCAACCAGTTAATGAGCTTTTTTTCATCTTAAAGATAATTGAATCTATTCGCCCGTTAGAGGGGCATGATATTAAATATCCAGGTGTTTAAAATCGTTAAACTTCATTTACTTTTATATTTAAATGTCACGTTTTAAAGAAGCTGAGTCTCAAAAAAACCAAAAACCTAATGGAAGCACGAAAAAAAAACAAATACAAATTGCGTCACACTTGCAAATTCGAATCACAGCATACGCATTTATTGAACTGTTTCGTAACGAAGCAAGTAAATTTCAAGTTGAATAGATAATAAAATTTGAAAAAAACCGTGTAAATAATTTAGGGGAATACGAACTAAAAACTAAATCCATGAAGAATACTAAATATGTTCAATTTACAATATTATCAATAAAATATTGTGTTTCTATTGGGTTGCTTGTCATTACCTCATAACGTTAGTAATAAATGAAAATAAATGGTCTAATTTATAAATGCCAACACAACACACCAGTTTTATTACATATACCATTCAGAGTTTTAAGTTGAACTAAACGTAACTCTGATAATAAACTCACTAAAGCTCTAAAAATGATTTTGTCATTTGAGTATGTAAGTAATTCAAGTGGAAGTATTGATGTGAAAAATTATCCAAGTGTACACGAGTATAACAGAATACATGAGTATTTAATTAAGGAGTATTCGAGCATTGGAGTTTTGGAGTAGGTATTCTAGTACTTTACTATTTGAATCCTACAGCAAGCATCGGTAATTGCTATAATTTCTAAGCCTTTTGAAGGATTTGTAAACTCAGAGCGATTTTTAAACGACTTTCCAAAAATACTCCGAGCACATTCCATGTCACACTAAACGACTAAAAAATGTGGAGTGCAAGAAATCTATTACGTCAATCTTGTAACTTATACCGAAAGGTCTATCATATCCGAGGTTTTTCGATTTTAAAGTTGTCCATTTTTAAAACAACAATATGGAAATGCATTTAAACTACTTATTACAACATATTCAATCAATATCAGTCAATAGAAATATTTTATAAAAGGAAAATTTTAATTCAAATGACATTTTGTTTTTACGTGATTATTGTTGTAAATGGGACATTATTTGGTGGATTTTTGTCATTATTTTCCCTTCTTCACTACTACAAAGATGCTTTCGAAACCGTTCGCAAATCGAAAAACCTCGTAAATAAGAAATCCCCCTTACTTTTGAATCCATTAATTCTACAGTACTCAAATACTCGAGTATTCAAATACTCCTTTAGACAAACTCGAATCTTTAAATTCAAGTACTCTCTCCAATACTCAAGCAAATGAATTGAGAAGTACTCGGGTAGAATTACGCTAAAATTCACTTGCGGTCAATGCATGCAGATCACAACCCACATTAGCCATTCTTACCCTAAGGAAATGAAAGTTTAAATTTGGATAACCCACACAAAAATGAACCTTCAAATAACCTTCCGGTCAATCGAGAGTCAAGTCGGCAGTGTTTTACAGTTATATTCCACATCTAAATAAAAATTTAAATTCGCAAAAGGCCACATCAAGAAAGTGAATCTGTTGATTGTGGGAAAAAAAAAAAACAATCAATGTCAAGGTGCAGAAATGATTTCATTCCAATAAAGTGATTAATAATCTCGTCTCAAATAGCCCATAAAATATTTTGAATTAATTTCTCAATAATTTTCTATTTAAAGCGTTTCAGTCCACCCCGACGACTCCGACTTATCGACTTATTATGGAAAATTCAAGTAAAATTTAAATTAATTAATTCTCTTCAAATTGTTCCTTGATGTAATTCTATAGACCGCTCATAATCATGAGGCCCAGGTAGATTATAAAAGTTCTAAATGTTGACTTTAGTCGTGTTGGTATCTTGTTAAAAACAAAATGCCAATTGCTACGCCTACGTGGGAACAAGAGATTTTACTGTCTGATTTTTCTATCTAAATTTCATCGTCTCATTATGTTCTCGATAAGATCAACGATCTTGGTAAAGCGCAAGTGATCAAACAAGCTTTTTCTCATAATGTGTTAAGCATCAACTTGTAAGAAACTACTTTTTCGGCTTCATGGTCAGTATATCTTACGCGGAAATTTCAACAACTCTTGATCTTTTCATCGAATTGCGGGACTGCATCGCCCAATTTAAGTAAAACTGACACGCCCTAATACCACTCGATATCGCTTCATCCATAAATCATTAAGGTAATCAAAAACCTTCAAAATTCAGTCAATCATTCAGCAAGTTATTCTTTGCATTGCTAACTAGCGATCTTCAGTAGACTAGACTCCTTTAAGACACTGATCTCCACCGAATTAATGAGTTTCACTCGAGGGACGATTGCGGACAATTAAAATCACCGAGTATACCATCGTCGGATGACTGTAAAAAATTTAAACGTAAAACCATTAAAAATTAAAGAAGCATCTAACTGTTATTTGTTTACATCATAATCGCGCTATAATTTGTGCTAGTTTAGATCGTAGCAGCTATATTTGTTTTGCATCACCTGAACTTGGCGAATTAGCCATGAAACGCGTGCGATGGCGCTCTTGAGCTAATTCTCAAAAAGCTTTTGTCACAGCATTTTGATTCGCATGTGAAGGACGGAGATTTGATGAGATGATCATCAAATGGAGGAAATCGATTTTCTTCTCATAAATTTCACTTTAGTGAATTTTGAACATCCGTAGAAAAAGTAAATTAAATTTGGCATTTTTTTTTTACTTTTTTCCTGTTTTAAGAGAAATTGATGGTCGTTGGAAGAGGAGGACCTTGGCCCAAGCTGAATTTTTCATAGATAGTAGCAGTCATCTTTTTATAATGCTTTTGACATTCACTTCAGATGTTTTCATATTCTAATAGCCCTTGAGTGATGTTTTCATGATTCATTCAACCATTAACACACTGATACATATATGAGGTATACTTTTATTTTTTGATTTTCCCCGTTAATAGTCATACAATTTGAACTCATTTTTATCAAAATAACCTATGTATGTTTTAGTTTTATCAATTGGTCTTACATTTTTTAATATGTATACGTACAGATGTGGCCAAATTATAATCACCTCTCAAAAGGAAGTAGTGCAATAAAATTATCATATTCTTGGATATATCCCTTTCCTGGAGCAATTATTACCTGAATGGCCTTTTCGGGCAAATAACAGTTTAGAGTTTTAATTGTTTTACTAATTAGTTTCAGTTACAAATTGCTTTAATTATGTATATGGTTACTGTGCAGTATTTAAAGATGAGTCAGCCGATGATACATAGTTATTTAATGTCATTATTATTATTATTATACTTGATAACAACTTTATTGTATTTTATAAAATTTAATATGGGTAAAACAAAGGATATCAAGGCAGTGGCTAAAGCTAAAATATCGACGATTTTGGAAATTTACAACAAATTTGTTTTTTGGGAATCATAAAGCTACATTTTCATACAATTTTACTAAAAATGTCTATAGGTGATAATAATTTGGCCATACCTGTACGTACCTATGTACTAAACATATGTATACCAGGCTATTCTTTTTTAAGAATTTTTTTCGCAAATGTTCAATTTTGATATAAAGAAGATACTCTCGCAAGGAGGAATTCTTAGGATAAATTCCCACGGGGTCAAAGGTCAAAACAGTTTTCCGGGAATATCACTTCAAGCACCAGCAGTCCTGACTCACGCTTGGTTTTTCTTTCTCAAGGTTTACTTTTTACAATATACATGTAATTATTACGAATTTGTTCATTATTTAATTTTTTAGATAAACCAGGAGTTGTTAATCTCAATCATTATTATTCTTCAGACTCTACATACATATGTAAAATCAAGCTGCCTTCTGTCTAATTCATTAATTGCTAATTTTTTCAAATAAGAACAATTTATAAATCTTTTAATTTTGATTTCTTCTCGATAACAGTTGCTATACCGAGTAAAAGAATAATATATGTATGTATGTACCTACATATTTTAGTACCTATATGGGTTTTCTTGATCCAATTTTTTATTGAATTAATTGAGAGATAAAGTTTAGAGTTTAATAAATTATTTTTAATATTATAATTTACTATTTTATAACTCAAATTTTATGAAAATCTAAACCATTTAGATTTATTTAAAAGCAACAGCTTTAACAAAATTTTTTTTGACTTTGTACCCGTCTTATACCATATTACGTATAAGACTCTAGTACTAAACGTAGAATAAATATGTATACCTATTCAATATCAACAAAATTGTGTTAAACAAAATATAATTATTACAACTTTCATCAATAAATTTTCTTAACTATTCTAAATTTTGTACCTATATGTACTTTTAATAACAATCAAATGAAGAAATTGAAAATATTTTTCATTTTCAAACATTAGAAAAAAGCAAAATTGTTGTTAATAAATACTACATACATACTTATTTAAATATGTACCTGCTTTTTGCCGTACTTAAAATTTAAAACTCATTCAATGACTATTGTTTTAGTTTTGTTTTTCTCGGAAGAAGTCGTGAATTAATTATCACTATAGTATTTTTTAATCCATATAAATCCAATATTTAAAAGTTGGAAGAGATGGGAAGAGAACGCTTGCTGAACTTTTCAAAAGTTTTAGGCCGTTTTATTTTTCCTAATTCTAAACAAATTTAAAGGAAATGGGTTTTTAAAATTGAACAAGTTTTTTACCATATGAGCCATTGATCATGTCTGTAAACATTTAAACAAATTCGACAAAGTCAATCTGACATTCTATTCGGATCACAAAAAAAGAATAGTTTTATCTAAAGCTGTTAGGACACTGGCTATTTTATATGCTGGAATTCTGTCCGAATTGTAAGCACAGCATGAAGAGGATAGGAAACCTTAAAGAGAAGACAAGCAAGCTTATTTCGCGCAGTTTGAAGTTGTCTGATATGTCAGTTTTTTTAAAAATGTACTTGTGAAAGGAAAAATTTATCATGGCGAGTTTAAGTGAAAAAAAGTTTATTTGGTCGGATGAGCAGATCTTATTTTTAATTGAAAAAGTGCAAAAAAATTGTTACGTGCAAACACAAAACAATTCGAATGACAGAAACTGTCATCGAATGAGCACAAGCGCACGAAAAGTGCTCGAAAAGTACCCTCAGCTCGTTCTTTTCGGTCACTTGATAACTGGAAACGCTGGAATAACTCGAATTGTGTGCTGCTTTTCCAGCTTGTTATATCTATACCTGCTCGTTTTACTCCCACCGAAAAATCACCATGAAATATATTTGTACTCTTCTAGTATGACTTTTTAGGTACTTTTTAAGCATATAAAATAGCCAGTGTCCTAACAGCTTTATAGAATTCAATAATTTAAAATTTTTAGAATTTTCGTTTTAGTCCAAACATTCCCTGAATATGTATTTTCAACGAAATAAGTTAATGCTCTCCCCGAAGGCCATTCAGTTCCATGAGCATGCAGTCGTCCTATAAAAATTCAAGTGCCAAAAACAAACAGTCACTGAAGCAAAAAGGCCAAACAGACCGAAATTAGTGAGTGCTAGAATTGGCTGGCGACTAATCGAACTCCCAGTTCACGTAGCGCGACGTTTCCGTTAAGTATTTCGGACCTTTCTAATTAACATCAGAATTGAACTCAGTGGCTAATTACGTGGCTGCTACTCAATTAATTCCTCACAAATGTTTAGCGTGTCTCCGACGGGCAAATGACAAAATGCTAATTGATCGCGAAGGTGAATACCGCGGGCGATTAGACAATCCAAAGACAAGCTGCGACTGCGATGCTCCGTCGTCACCCGCATCAAGTGCGGCTCGTTGTCGTCTTTTTTAAGCACTGCACACCACATCCTGGAAAAGGTGTACCGTGTAAAATCCGACTGCCGGTAAGGCCACGTTATTTTCTGAGAAAAAAAGTTGGCAAGCGCACTTCAATCGCGATAGTCAAAATGACTGCAAAGTCACTTCAAATCCGGCTAGGCTACTCCTACTGCCTACATTTAAATGAAGATGACTGTTAATATAAATGATAACTTTAAAATTTTCTCTGTTGTCAAGAGATGCAAAATAGCTCTACAACATTGAAATTATATGAAAATATTTTGTACAAGGGTAGGTTGAAAAGTTCGGGGCCTTATATGAAAATAAATTAGATATTATATTAATACTACCCCAATTACATGTCCATATTCTTTAGTTGTCATTGTATGAAATTTCGTTGCTGTGTTAATTTTGGTTTTATCAATATTTCTGTGAAAGTGACACGTTTTATGAATTTCGAAAACCAAATAAAAATTTCACAGGCCCAAAAGTAGCCCATTCTATACCCAAATGAGGCACGGTGCGATGGAGCAAACATTTATATAAGTTGTAAAAAAATATATCCTGCACGTATATACGTTCTAACCAAAGACTATGGAACCTACGTTACAAAGGCTGTTCACTCTTGTAATTTAGATTTTCGATTTTTGTGACCTTGGTACCGTTATTCCTCCTAACCCCACGATTTTGCTAGAAGTCAATAGCATGCTCAAGCATTGTGGTTTAAACGAAAGAAACAATGCAGAGGCGTGGCTGGGAATTTAGGGGAATTGGTACAGAGCTACAGGGTGCCGACTGCCGTGCACTTACAACTGAAATAAAACGTTCATAAATAAATAAACAAATAAAACTGTTTTATAATTAGTCCTTTATGCCAAAATATAAGATTTAATGCACTATAAATTTCACCACAAAATATTATAATTTTAAAAATCACTGGAACTGATACAAGCTCTCTTTTCGACTAATGGGTACATTTTTTGTTTTATTTTTCTGAAAAGTGGCCATGGTGGGGCTAACTGCGTCGCAGAATTAGAGTGAACATTCTTTGTAACTAGATTCCGTATTCTTTGGTTTTAACATACCCAAAACAGCCCAAATGGGACACGATGCGCATTTCGTCCACAACAAACAAACATGTTTATTACTATCATAAAAGTTTAACGACCCAGAATGGTCCGAATAAAACAAAATACACACCAAGCTGTTGGATTGTTAAAATCACTCTGCGTAACAATCTTTACATGTGTGTGTGTGCAAAAGGGCGTATTTTCTAACTTTCGCGCCTGCCTTTTGGCGCATACGAAAGAGCGTATTTTTAAATTTTCGAGTTTGCTTTGCGCGCTTACATTATATGCCTGCAGAAAGGCGTATTTTTAAATATTCGTGCCTGGTTTGGGCATTTTCATTCCTACTGCGGGCGTATTTGTTCGATATATCATATATGGTATAGATTTAGGAACGCTTATGCCTGCCAGTGTGCCTCATTTGGGTGCATACATATGTATCAACGAAAAATGTTAACTCGGGGAAAGGGAATTTGGCAATTTTGCTGCACAAAGGCAAAGCCCTCACACGTCCTTCGTGCCATGGCAGAAATTCACAAATTTGCATATAACAATTTTAACGCCGGCAAAAAATTATAATCCCATAAATCCTTCAGTCGAATTTTAACTCCCATTAACGCACCTTCAGCAGTTCAGGTGTCAATAGTATTTGGGTTTGGTCCCTTCCCTACCACAGTTGCACCACTATGGGTGGATCCCGTCATGTATATTTGCATAATGAAAATCGTCCAGAGAAACTCAGTTCGTGCAACTGCACTGCAATTTTCCATTATTTCTAGCGCAAAATGCCCGGGTGTCTGCAGAGTGCACCAGGGCACCTCTGATCGAAGTGCTAACTAACTACTAGCACTGAGCCACGGCCAGGAGATGGACCATAACCATTCGTTACGGCGATTATAGCCGCACTTTTCGTATTTCCCTCATCTCGCAAGTGGTCATCTGATGGTAAAAGCGTCAATCATTTGACTGAAAAACTGCACTTGTTCGTGCTATGCAAATTACCTGTGTGCGCGCGGATTAGAGGTAAAGCACTGAATGCTGAAATATGTTTTAACGAAAATAGAATAACTAACTACATAGTTGCCGGGGATAAAGTATTGAAATTATGGCGATTTCAAGGACGCGAGACCTGGAAACATTACGGGATGTGATGTACCCCGCTGAGTTACACTTTGGGGGCCTAATTGGACCCAAAGAGATATAATTCTTGGTGAAAGCAATCTAGGTCACTTTATTTTAGCTTTCTGTGAGTTTACAAATTTAGAAATTTTAATATTAATATTGTTATAGCTAGAAAAACAGGACTTACCTATGCTCAGGTGCCCACATAAGCCAAACTTATCTTCATTCGGGTGCACACACACATCACAATAGGTTAAAGCGGTCGGAATCTCCAAATAATGTGCAATAAGTGTTTTTTTGGCCGATAACATAAATATGGTAAAAATACAAATTTACGACACTTTCCAAACTAAAGCTCGTATCCATAAATGATTTTTATTCACTCGCGACGACGATCACTGCATTCCATTAATGTTTAAAGAACCAGATTAAATAAATATCAGTTTTCGAGGTATTAATAATCACTTACGCATGTGCGTACAAAAGGCCGGGTCACGGTTATAAAACAATTAATGCGTATACGCAGCTGACCGTTCAGTTTTTAGAAAAACTCATCCATTGTGCTGAATGAAATGAGTCACGATCATATGATTAAAATAAAGGACAATGGTTGTATCGGGCATACAGTAGTTTTAAACTTCATTTAGGTAGGCTAAACTAAACATTGTTAGTAGCTTCTGAAAACCTTTATTTACATTTGAAAGATTATTTTCTGCACAAAAGAATAAATGCTTATTCGAAAATAGCTAGCTAGTCAGTATAATTTTAACTATTAAATATATATTTCATAAAATCGTTGTCGTTGTATCTTAAATGTTTGTTAATAAAAACAAAAACAAAAATGCTGAGGAATAAACTCTTGAAAATTGTAGTTTTTTCGCTCAAAAAATGAAACCATGCCCAAATAAAGTATAGCTCCTTGTTATTTTTTTTTCTGAATTTAATGACTTTGCAATTGCCTCAATTTCCATTTCGTCTATTTTAGATAATAATAAATATAATTTAATAATGATATAGGTAGTAAGTCATTTACAAATTACTATAGTTTTCGCAAGAACGTAAAAATTATTCTTTTTCCGAATTGTAAGATTTAGTAAAGAATCGTTTTAAACAATTTCAATTACCGAAAGTCCAAATAGGCAGTTACATTAGTTTATGAATTTTCGATTTTTTTATTTTTATTTTTGCTATATTATAATAAAATTTATTCTTTTACGATTAATTTTGAAAAAAAATTACCTAAAGATTTTTATATTTCTACTGCAATAAGATTACATATAAATACAGGCACTGTGAATATTTTTAGGATCTCTACAATTCTTCACTAACCTTTACTTAATTTTTCGAATCATGCCTCTTTTAAGTTTTTAAGTTGGAATGAAAAAGGAAACTTTGAGATTTTCCCTCCTCTGTCGAACCGAACCGTGAGAAAGTTTACTTCAGAAATTTTTCACAGTACTGTACTAAGTCAAAACGCATTTAATTTAAGCGAATTTAATTAATAAGTTTAATTAATTTCAAAATTATAATTGCCCCCTTGCTCGTCTTGCGTACGCTCCACGCTTTTGCTCAGACAGACCGACTCTGGCGTCATTCTTTTTTAATAAGAACCACAGAAACTTTTCTTTGTCTTGGTACTTTAATCCCCGAATGCGCGGTGATTAATCGCACCTAGATTAAGTCTATTTTAATTAATATTTAAAACCCGATATAAATTCCACGAAGGATACAACTTTTATCTCTTTTATCTCACCATTTTCACAAATCACAACTTTTTTTTATCAAAGAACTTCCAAAAAAACTCCGAACTTCTCATTTCTGCACTGACTGAGTGAGTGATCGCAGTTTTTAACTGCAACAAGCTTCAGTGCAACATCTCAATGTTTCGCAATACGGCAATGCTTTATTGACGTCTTATTTTAAAATCACTCACAAAAACGTGCAAAAACACTCCAACTGGATGAGTCCTCGTTATTTAAACTCACAATAAAAAATGCAAAGAAGAAATGTCACAATAGAGAAGAGATTTTACAAGGATTCTATAATGCACGATTTGGTATCCAAAATATTACGTATCATTTTAAGTTTTATCTTTCTTTTGGCTTTTTACAGAAAAAAAGAGTAATATAAATAAATGAAAATTAGACAAAAATAAAAATTTTAAAAGAACTTCAAAGTTTTAAATTCTTCTGAAGTGAATCTTGAATCTAATAAGAGCGAAATGGAACAAGAAATATTTCACCAAATTACAGGAATCCCCCCTCTTCAAGAGCCGTTATGTACAGTGCCGAAGTGACGATTGCGTGAAGAGAGAGAAAAATTCAAATGAAAAAATGAAAGGACAATTCTGATTGGCTGTTCCTGTCAAAGTTCTAATTGCGTTCCCCAACGCACCCCCGCGTGGTGGGACAATTTCGTCAAAAACTAATTCACGAAATCCTGCGCGGAATCGGCCATTTGCAATCACTTTTGTGATCTAGAAAGTTCCGTAGCTTAACGGGAGCGTGAGGTTTTAGATTAAATTATATTTTTTATTGGGTTTTCTTTTTTTTTTTATTTTTTTTAACATCAAAATAGTGCCGAAAACAAAATCATATATTGTGCTGAAAAATTTGTGAAATTATTTTAGATTTTAAGAAAAAAAATAAAATCCTGAAAGAAGTTTTCCCATGAGAGAAGCTACATTACGATTTCGGATCGACTGATGATAAATTTTCAATTATACATAAAAGCTAAACGTATAAAAATTTATAAATTCTTGATAGTCTCTTGGAAAACATTCAACTAAACAGCTGATTTTTATTTTTGTTACAGTTCGGGACATATTTCAAGAGGAGAATCGATTGTCCTCCCTGTCTCCACTGTCGAACAGCAGGACAAAATCACCTAGCAGGTCTAGGCTCGACACGACGGCGTTGGGATCAACTTCCAGCCAGGACGGAGAGAGTAAAACACGAACGGATCGGGCGCACCCACCAACAAGACGTTTTATATCTTCAATTTTGGGCGGTGAGATCCCCTACGGGAGTCGGGGGCACGTCTTAACCCAAGCCGAACGAAAGGAGTACCCACCAACAGTCCAGCCAGTAGATAGAAATAGTAAAGACAGTAATCTGCAGGGAGAGGAAATATCGCAGAAGGTTATCGAAAAAATTAAAGAAAACAAGGAACTTCTAGTTGAAGAAAAGCCAGTTGTTCCCGAGGAGGAGCCCCTAAGTCTTAAAACATCGAGTCCCCCGCCAGCTGAAAAAAGGCCCAGTCCTCCGCCACCACCAGAGCCAGCGGTTCGTTGTTCTGTTATCCAGAGGACACCAAAGCCGTCACAGGAGTCATCAAACTCAGGTGACAGTAAGAGTAAAGGTCTTGATATTAAGCTACCTTTTCCGATTTCGGTACAGCATCTTGGTCCAGAACAGGAGCAGCCGATCGATTATCACGTACCAAAACGAAAAGGTGAATCCGACGAGGAAGAGTCAGCTGAAAAGGAGAAAAGAATCCGTGAAGCTAGACGAAGAAGTGCAATACTAGCGGCTCGTAGTGTAATTTCAGTTCGATCAATGCCAAGGTCACATTTAAGTAAATTGAACGGCATTATTGCGGCAGCGGCTGGTCACGGGAGGTCAAACAACGGTGGTCAACAAGCTGGAAATAATCAGGGCGGTGGAAGCGGGAACGGTTGTTCAGGAATTAATTTTAATTCAGGCCAATTAGGTGGTGGTGGCGGAGCAGGAATTGGAGGTACTGGAGCTGGGGGCGGCATGGGTGGAAGAGATGGTCGATCTAACTATGGACCCAACAGTCCACCTACTGGATCACTACCTCCTTTTTATGAAAGCTTGAAAGGCGGAAACGGGATGAATTCCTATAATGCGAATGGAAATTTTCTCGGACCAAATGGAGGCTACTTGATGGGCTCGAATATGAACGGAATCGATTGTGACACAACTGAGGAAATGGCACATATCGGACCCTACGGGGACAACCAGGGCAATGGCAATAATCCTAATCATAAACCTTTTTCTATGCTAAACAATAATGCAGCTTATGGTATTGTTCTGAAGGACGAACCGGATCTTGAGTACGATAATAAATTAGATATCGCCGGCCTCAGTCATAATCTCCTTCAAAATGGATATTCCGGGTATGATGTAAACGATTCAATGATGGTTGATATTGCGTCTGGCGGTGTAGTTGATCCTCTCCAGTTCACAGCAACGTTAACATTTTCAACGCCAGCCGAACACGCGCTCCTTGACAGTCTGTCGGACGCGGTAGATTTAAGTTCCTTCCTGCAAAGACTGCCCCAAGATGACCATCCTAGTCCTGGAAATGATCTTGAATTGTCATCGACTCCTTCAATGACACCGGACTCAGTTTCAATAAATCCTGTCGATACTGGATGTCTGGACACATTCTCGGATAATTTAATGATGAACAATGCGAGAAATAACTGCTACGATAATCGGTATAATGGGATCCATAATAAACTTTACCAAGAATCACCACCCAGCTATCAGCAGACTAGAGAGATGCATTTAATGCAACAGCAACACCACCAGCATCAACAGCATCATCATCCTCACCAAACACACGATCATCCAGCTATGAATCATATGAGCAATTTTCACAGTGACGTCGATTCGCATAGCAGCAATTTGTCGTTACCCTCCCCAAGCAATTCATCACACAACGGTGGCAATCATATGGGCTCGACTACTGCACTGGATGCACCTGACGCAAAGCCTATTATCCAAAGTGTAAGTGCCCAAAGAAGGACGACGAACGCTATGACGCCGCCCCTTATTCAAGAAACGAAAATGCATATCTTGCAACAAAGGGTAAGCATAAAAAATTTTCCCCATTTGATTTGAAGCGAAATAGGGGTAACTTACCCCTGATTAGGGCAATTAGGATAGGGTCATATATATTTTTTTTTTTCAGATAATTAGCTAACTCGCGTCGCATACTGATCCTTTAAAGCCAAATCAAATTCATAAAATTTTTCATGCCTACTTTGACTTGCTAGAAATTGCAATCGAAACCATGAAGCATTATTTAACTTATATTTTCTTTTTTTTATTATTGCAGCTGGGACTACCCGCGGAAGTGCAATTGGAGTTCGTGAACGGGGGACATGGTATAAAAAATCCTTTAGCAATAGAAAACACTCACGGTCATCGGTTGCGTGATGAAGAAAAGAAGAATGTGACCATTTCCGAGGAGGATCCCAGCAAATTTATTTGTAGAGTCTGCTCGAAAACATTCAATTTGCAACGGTTGCTGAATCGGCACATGAAATGTCATTCGGACATTAAACGATACCTGTGCACCTTCTGCGGTAAAGGGTTCAATGACACCTTCGATTTGAAGCGGCACACACGAACACACACAGGTGTTCGACCCTACAAGTGTAATCTTTGCGAAAAGTCCTTTACACAGCGGTGTTCACTCGAGTCTCACTGCCTTAAAGTGCACGGTGTGCAGCACCAGTACGCCTACAAGGAGAGGAGGACAAAGGTAGATTGGAAATTTTCATTTATCCTCTCAAACACTTTATTAAAACAAATTTTTATTTTATTTTTTATTTTTTAAATAGATGTACGTTTGTGAGGAGTGCGGTCATACAACAAGTGAACCAGAAGTGCACTATATACACCTCAAGGAGAATCATCCTTACTCTCCAGCTCTCCTGAAGTTTTACGATAAGCGGCACTTTAAATTCACAAACTCACAGTTTGCGAATAATTTGTTGGGGCAATTGCCTCCCATGCCCGTCCATAATTAAGGTGTACCGCCGAATCAAGGACATTGTCCACACCCCAACCCCTCCATCAACCTTATCCAAATACCTTCCATGAATTATTTATGTTCCCCAACGATAATTTATCGAATTTCCTCATCTTTAGAAGATGGCGTATTACCCTAAGCTATTTTTCTTTAATTTATTTTGCACTGTATGGGACGTGTACGCGCTCCAGCTGCCCCATTGAGTTCGCAAACAGCGGCTTGGCGTATAGGCCCATGTGTGCCCCATAATGTATGAATTCGCCTTTTATTTATGCGTAGAATTTGCGAAACGCAATTCTACCGGATTCGTTAGATGAATTATGTTTTTTTTTATCTCTCTCTCTCTCTCCCTACCTACATCACTTCATTAAACTTTCCAGAAAATCTATAAACTGTGTAAGGTCGTGCTCCCGAGCGACGATTTTCGTATCCTGTTGAAAATCAAATCAAAAAAATATTTAAATCCACCTAACAGTCGGAAGTCCTCGCTCGTCAATCAGGAGCGCGAACCATTTCACCCTCGATCACTCCAAAACAAACTGAAACTAAAACAAAGTATCGGGTTTTTTGTGCAATCTCGGTGTTGGATTAATTTTATTTTAGTTAATTTACGTAGATCTAAGCTAGATTAAGTGAGAGAGAGTTTTATTGTCGATAAAGTAGATCCGTAGTTTATAAGCCCTAGAATACATTTCCACAGTAGAATCCCTGGCCTCCCCCTCCCAGTTTATAAAGAAAAGTAAAAAGTGAAATTGTGTCTATAAGCCCAGCACAGTGATCTGGCTGAAAAAACCACGAAATTATGAGTAGCTATGGATTATTTTATTTAATTGAAATGAAATCAGTTTTATAACACTAAAAAACAACAGTCCCATTGTGCAGGCGCAGAGTTATTTAACACGAAATTATGCTTACTCAAATACTTATAATTTTTGTAGAAAAATTATGGAATATGTATTTAAAACAAAGCTTTTTTACAAAAGAAAGAATATACTTCTTAAAAAATATGTTTTTGCGTTTATTTTTCCTTTTATATTTAATATGTTATTATGATACAAAGATATTCTAAAAACCTCAACGAATAACTTTTCATTTTTATAAATTAAATTAAATGGTATATTATTTTTTCCCATTATCTAGATCAATTCCAAAAATAATCAAATTATTGGAAGTCAGTTTACACGAAGATAATTCAGCTATCGATCCTTCGATATTGTCCTCATATTTCATAATATTAAAATTCGATTTTGAAATGCTAAAAAATGGAATAAATTCCTTGATTGCTGTGTTTATTTGTAACAATCAAATTTTTTAACTAAATTTTAATTACAAACTGTTATGAAAATATTGTTCTGGCTCAAAAAAATTGAAACGAGTTTGCAGTTATCAAAGTAAAAATAACACTTTTGGCTTTAATCTACCAAACCAACAATCGGATAATAATGTCCAGAGTGTCCCTGAAAAGCTGAAAGTATTCTCTTCAAAATGTTTCCAAGCATGACTAAATTTAAGTTAGAAACCTTTTACTATTACTTACAAAATTCCAGAATATATCCACACATTTCAAGCAGTAACGTCTTTGAACAATGATTTCTCGTTACTTACAATTTCACGCTATTGGTCACTAAATAAAGTTTTTTCTTGTAGGTTTTATATACAGGGTGTTTCTTAGAGGGTATGACAAAATGAGTGGGAGTGATCTGACCTTGACAAAAACAATTGTGCTGCATGGGGTAGGTACGTGAATCATTTGAGAGTTACAGGGTGATTCGTAAAATTAAATTTTTTATTTCATATTGGGATAGTAGATTTTAAGCGTGAGTTGGATGTCGCTACAATGAGTACATATATCAAAATATAAAAATAAAATAGTGATGTACAATCCATGGAAAATTGGAATTTATAAATCACTCTCCCCCCTCTCACTTCCAAACGATTGACCTGCGCCCTTGCGCAAAATTTTAAAACTACATTAACTGAACATTGAGTTTTACTAGGAACCTCAATTTCGAAAGATCACAAAACAATTCGTATTTCTTTTCATATTCATAAGAATTAACAAATTTTTTAAAGCAGTTGTTAAGAGCTTGTCAAGCCATGCTTAGTATAATACTCAATAGCGACTACGATAAATTATGAATAATACATTGCTTAATAAAATATATAATTAATGTATATACACAAACATAAATACATGCACATATTTGTCCATACAATATACAATTACTTGAGTCAAGTAAATCGTGTGAATTTTAAAATTAATTTCAGTTTATGTGCTAATACTCTAGATTTTTTCATATTTTTCCGAAATTGCGTTCTGGGTGATACGTGGACCGAAACAAACCTAATCGAGAATGGCCACTTTGGACTCGAGTAATTCAAAATCGGGACATAATTTTTAAAAACGATTTAAGAAACCTCATAATGATTTAAAATTCCCTTTTCAATGATACCTCACTTGATGGGGTAAGTAAATAATAGTTTTTTCATGTAGGGATACCAATCGCTGCTGCTTAATAAAAATATTTGGAAAATATTAGGTTAGAGTATTTCTAGAAGGAAACACAAAATATTAAAAATTCTTGGAATAAAAATTGTTGATAAGCTTTTTCTCGCGTAGAATTCATATTTTTTCTAGAGCGTAATTGAGAAAGATTTAACTGGCCGTAATTAAAGTTTTTTTTATTTTCTGACAAATGTTTTTTTTTCAAAATTTAAGTAAATCTGTATAGTAAAGTTAGGACTTGTACAAAACCTAACACAATGAAGGGAATAGAACTGCAAACTTTTTTTATTTTAGGTGATTTAAATCAATCTAATAATACATAGTTGAAATTTTTTTTAAATAAATGTAAAATTAAATAAATAACTTAAATACTTATTAGCTATTTTGCGTGGAACTATAGACTGTTCAGTGTGTTCGCTTACCTTGATCTTGAAAACTACTGATTATTTTATTTGACGATATTTTAGTAAACAAATTACATAGAATTGTTTTTATTGATAATATTTAATTGATTTTCTCAAAAATAAACTTAAACTGCTATCAGAATAAACAAATTATTAAATTCGGATTAAAAAAATTACATTTTTAAAGAAAACGCAAGTTTTATTTAGTAAAAGATTTATTAGGTGTCATTTCTTAGTTTATATAGAACTAATAAGCGAAAAACAACTTATATATGTATGTACGTCTACTAAAGTTCATCTGAAAAAGTTTTTGTAAGTTTGCCTAAAAGAAGGCAGTTCATTAGGCTATCATCACTATTTACAAATTTCGCTTTCGCCTAGGTCTAAAACACAGATTTGAGATCTGTCATCAGAGATGGAAAAGGAATTATTCTAAGGCACTGACATGTAGAAATGGACCACCTAATTTTAGGTCTCAAATGGTGCACCCATTTTTTAATTTCATTCGCATTACGCAAAATAGGCGTCAAATTTAAAAATTCTATTTAGTTTTAATTGCATGCTGTACACTTAAATACAATTCCCTCTGTAGAGATTCCAAGACAACTCAAACACCGAATTTTTAATTTTAGTATAGTTTAATGAAGTTACATTTTCACAATTAGATATTATTATAATTAGCTCTTACCGCTTTCGACGTCTGACTTAAATTAGGTCGTGGAAACGGCAAAAAGAAATGGGTGCATTGGAAGAATTTAGCGGTTTCGGGACACTCGAAATTGGGACCAAACTTCGTACCACATTTGAGGCAAGGAGCGTGGAAAACAGGACTACAAATATATTTTCCTACCAAGCAATCGCAAATTCATCTGGTAATGACGACACAAGGATAAGCCCGAACTATAATGGCCTTAAGGCTGAGTAAGATTGCTTAAGATTTGTACGCTCGGGACCGTACGCTTAAGACTTGACGAAAGATTCGGAAAGTAAACGAAATATAGAATAAGGCCATTTCCGAATTTTTCGTCAAGTCTTAAGCGTACGGTCCCGAACGTACAAATCTTAAGCAATCTTACTCAGCCTTAAGGCCATTATAGTTCGGGCTATAAGCTGGCTGAATATCAAAAATTGGAAAAAACGTCTACAAGTTTCTGAGCATCCAAAAGGGTGCCTCCAACGAAGAAATAAAGAAGGCGTACCGGAAACTGACTCTTCAACACCACACATCGTCATTGAAGGTTTGCAAGGGCCCCCACCAGAGATGGGATGTCCCTGAGAATTGGGCAGCTGTTCCTTATTTCGCTGAATTTCCGGCATTTGAGCAACAAGTGCTCAACATCTTCAACCTCAGCACACTCATCATACAACTCACATTCAACACACTTCCACTTTGCAAGGTGTTTTTTCGCAAGCACTCCACCATGGTTTAATATTAAATAAAATTCATAAAATTCTTCAATTTAATCAATCCACATGGCTCAAGTCATACATTGATCTAAACACTAGCCTTAGAGCATTAGCTAAAAATGATTTTGAGAAAAATCTCTTTAAGCTTATGAATAACGCTGTCTTTGGTTAAACCATGGAAAACGTTAGAAAATATAGTAATGTAAAATTAAAAACGAAATGGTTGGGTCGATATGGAGCAGAAACTCTCATTTCTAGTCCCGAATTTAAGACTGCCACTATATTCAATGAAAATTTAGTAGCAATAGAACTCAATAGATCCGAGATTTTTGCTAACAAACCGCTTTATGTAGGCATGTGCATTCTTGATTTGGCTAAAACTACCATATATAATTTTCATTATGATTATATGCTTCCTCAATTTGGATCTAACTGTACAGTTTGTTATACAGACACAGACTCCCTCATTTATGGAATAATCTGTTCTGACTTGTATCAAATTATTAAACGCGACTGTCGTACACATTTTGATACTAGTGACTATCCTCCAGAAAACATTTGGAATATCCCACTGGTAAACAAAAAAGTTTTGGGTCTCATGAAAGATGAAAATAATGGTAGAATTATGACAGAATTTGTTGGCTTAAGAGCAAAGATGTACGCGATCCGTGTAGAGGGTCAAGATAAAACAAAAAAATCTAAAGGTGTAAAAAGAAATATTGTTAAAAATGTTATAACTTTCGATGATTATATTAAATGTTTAAATAGTAATAATGAAAAATTAATTACGCAAAATTTAATTCAAACTCATAAACATGAAGTTTCGTCCATTACTCACTTTAAAATTGCTCTTAGCCCCAACGACGACAAAAGATATATAACGCAAAGTAATTATGAAACGTTACCGTGGGGGCATTATAGTATAATGGAAATATATTAATGAGAATATAAGTAAATATTGTAAATTAGGTTAAGATATTATATGCAAAATAAAAGAATTTTTATAACGTTTTAAAACTGTTTTATTTTAAAGAATTTCTTGCTGCATTGACACGATTTCCAATTTTATATTTACATGTTTCTAAAGCCGGGTATTTCATCTTCTTTTTCTTCAAGAAATTTTAAGTTGCAATCTTCATCCATTTCATACACAGCATTGTTTATCTGCATAATTTTAACATTCGATTGCGGTTTCAGTGGCTCAAGAAAATTTATTAGAAGATTTATTGATTTTGTTGAATTGTATTTTGAAAGTAGGCTGCTGTGACATTTTCTCTAGGTTTGTTGTTGTTTTCTTAAATAATTGACTCTTGAAAACACTTTAACCAGATGAAGCTTTTACGTTGTTAATTGTTTAACTGCACAATTCTAAATCAGATGTATGCATAGTATCTATTCTTTTATAAACTTTAGAACATTACCGTATTTAGAAAAACAATAAATTGAAGTGATTTTAACAACCCAATTAAGATTTGTATTTAACGTTGCACAAATCTTCGCGAGCTAAAAATCTTTTATATACCCTGTACTTAGCCGCATAATTATCTTAAAAACACAAACTTGCAAGAAGTGGATTTTTTACACGAATTTAAAAGATGTAGTTAAATGTTACTACTGTTCCCTGGAATTATGTGCAATGAATTGCTCTGACGATGTTGAAGCAGAAAATATCCGTCTTTCTCCGAACTGCTTTTATGTGAACGGTAAAGATGTATGTGGACCTTTCAATAGACGAGTTTCAGCAAACCTATCAATGTACGCTGGTAATATATTTAAAATTTTAGCGGGTGCTTTAATAGCACTAGGGTTGTGTTGCGAAATTTATTTACTTTATAAAAAGCTATGAAGAAACAGATGAATTTTAACGACAGCCCACAAGTTAAATATATGATAGCATGGAGTTTTGCATACCGCGAGAGCAGAAAAGGGCCGTGGGAAATATATGCATTAAATACTTTTAGGTTTAAGAATAGAATTTCACAACTGAGTGTAATTTTAAATAATAAAATAAAATGTCAAACAAGTAATCTGCACTTTAATTTGTTACATTAATTACTTTCCCATAAACCTATATAATTAACTCATTAGCTGCCGAAGACAGCTTAATCTTAAACTTGACCTTGGGTTCTATTGAACTAGTTTATTGTTTTGTTTACATTCCCTAACAGATAAGCGAGGTAACTTTGCAAAAACTCGTTGCTAAGCAACAGCCATTATTTTATTTACATTCTCTAACAGATAAGTGAGTTAACTTGCAAAACTCGTTGCTAAACAACAGCCCCCCCACAACCCCGCTTCCAGCCCCCGCCCCCACACCCCGCCACAGCCCCAGCATCGTGCGCAGCTTCAGCCGCCGCCCGCCCGCCGCCAAAGCTTTTGTGACGTCATATACACACTTTTGAGAATTTAGACCCCCTGTATAAACCTTATGGGATTTTGGCGCAGAACCGGCATAGTATAACTACTTAGGAGTGTCCTGATACAATTCTATTTATTGCCCTGATAATTCTTCCTGGAATAATTTTGTTCATGAACCAGGGTTTCGTGCCCACTTTTGGTCCCACAGCTGCAAAGAACCTGCCCTTCTCTCTACCTGCATCCTCAACCATCTGCTTCCATCTGTCTTTAACCCTGTTTTTAATATTGACTATTACATCATCCGAGGTTAGGCCAGTCGTAATTATTTCCCCATCATATATTGCCTTATTGGCTTCGGCATCAGCGTTACAGTTTTCATATATACCCCTGTAAGACGGTATCCACACAATCTTTAAGAACTCAAACTCGCGCACGTTCCTCCAAAAATCAGCAACAAAGGGGTTGCTCGTTCTTTTTTTTTTAATTGCTATGCAGCTGTTTAAGCTGTCTGTGAGGATTATGACTTTTTTAACCTCGTTAGATCTTGCATAATCAATTGCTTTGATTATAGCCAGCAACTCAGCAGTCAATGTACACATGTCCCACAGAACCCTAAATCTCAGGGCAGTATTACTCTCGGGGATAACAATACCCAGTCCAGCCACCCCCTCACCCATCGCGGCGTCTGTAGCTATTATGACCGCTTCAGCTGGAAAGATTTCTATTGTTTTCACCATGATCGAGAGGACCGTTCCTTATCATCAATATATGCTGGAAAAAAGAAATTTAAAATTTAAAATTATTATTTTGAACACTCACCTGAAACCATATGGCGGCACCGGCTTTCATTCCAAAACTACCGTTTGGTTTTTAAAGTTGTCCATCCTTCATTCGTCCAATTTGCTGGGGGTGCGTTCAATAAAGAGACATTGAACGAAAATATGTTATTTTTTACTTATCGAATATCCATAGCAACCGGTAAATAACAGCCAATTCTTTTCTTAGTACACTCTGTGCCTGAGTCTAGAAAAGATGAATTCGGTGATATTTCCCGTATAGAAAAAAATTACATGACAATATCAAGCACAGAGGGTATTAATAATATTTCAGTCAAAAAAAAAAAAGAAAAAAATTACATGACAATATCAAAATTTTGTATAAGGGAAATATCACCGAAATTATCTTTTCTAGACTCAGGCACAGAGTGTACTAAGAAAAGAATTGGCTGTTATTTACCGGTTGCTATGGATATTCGATAAGTAAAAAATAACATATTTTCGTTCAATGTCTCTTTATTGAACGCACCCCCAGCAAATTGGACGAATGAAGGATGGACAACTTTAAAAACCAAAGCGGCCGATGATGAACGCCCTGCGCCACCTCCTAAAAAATATATCATAAATTAATAGCAAAAATGAAATAATAATACAAATAAAATACTTACTAAATTTAGATCTGCAGCACATCTCACTATTGTCTCCTTTGAAGAATTGCTCCATCAAAGTCCTTTGGAGGAGCCAATTTGGGGCTCAGTCGAGTCCCTAAAAAGTAAACCAATCATGAATAAAAGCAACCTGAAATCCAAAGATACAGAATACTCTCCAACATGTAAATCTGCACAGAAGCTGCAGAGTTGGTGAAAAATTGCCCACATCAGTCCCTGGAGCCCCAAATTCCTAAAACACTACACAAAAACAAAAGAAACCGGCACACGCGAACTGTCAAATCGTGAACGGATGATACACGAAAACTAACATTCACTGTCTGATCCGCGGTGGTCAGTCCGGCGTTTTGACAGGTGCGGATCATTTTTATGTTGTGGTCAATGTTAAAAAATGCATAAATTAAATAATTCATTCAACATAACCACACATAAAATGGAAGAAAGAGACAGAAAGAGAGAGAACGAGGAAAGAGGTAAACATATGGGAAGGATTTCCAGGATCCAAAAAATAGTAAGGCCATAATCAACATCCTCAAAAAATAATGGATTGAGTTCCACAGTAATCGTTCAAGTTGAATGTTAATCTGGCAAGGTTGCCACAACTGGAAAATGGGTGTATATAAAGCGCGCCCAAAAGCTGACTCGTCCTCTTTGTTATGTTAACGTGCTTGAAACTTTTATTTAGTGATTTTGAATTTCCCTAGGAACCTTCTGGACTTCGCCATTTTTAACCTGATTTTGGATTTCTTCAAGAACCTTCTGGACTTTGCCATTTTTAACCTGAATTTGGATTTCAAGAAATTTCTGGACTTCGACAACTTGTGATTTATTCGAAGATTGGATTCAAGAAACGTCTGGACTTTGAATTATTCGGAACCTGTGAATGTAATTTATAATATCGTTCTCGAAAACCAGGGGCGGTGAATAGTTTGAATTAAATGACCTTTGTGGTTGAAAAAATTCATATAGGCTAACCCTGGGTATCGAATACCTTTTATTAAATTAAGAATTTAATTTTATAGTTAATATTGTTAGCGAAAACAGTTCGCACCCTTTCGATGGAGCACCTTACTGAAGGTGTCGCCGCGGGCGTTTCCTCAACTATTTTTGGGCAAGGCGATGAACGCCATTATTTTTTCTTTCTCTCTTGTCTCGTACGCCGCGAAGCACGTTGTTTTGTTTTAACCGAATATACACACTTTAACTCGAAATATCTCTTTTATTTGTTCACACTCTTTCCGATCCTGAAAAACTTTACAGTATCCTAAATTGGAAACTAATTAGGGTCGCACAGACAATAGTAATAAAAGGGGCGACATGAACGTTCTTGAGTTTTAAAGAGTAAATAGAGCCGGCGACAAGCAGGCAGTTGCGCCGAGAGATTAGGCGAAGGAGTCGGAAAAAAGGCCAGGAAAAAACCCTCCTGGCACTTAAGTAGTAAATGTTCAGCTGTAACGCTGCTAGGCTTGGGGATCGTTTGTCTTACTCCGATCCAGGTACCAGGGTAAATAGAAGGATGTGTCAATTACTAACCCCTTTTTGGGAATCGATGGCAATATGGCCTCTGACGCTCTAGCGAAAGAGGGCGCAAGCTCTCCTCCCATGGGATCGGAGCCCATTATTGGTGTCAGCTTTACAGAGTTGAAAAACTGGATAACTAGATTCATGGACTCAATACATGGTCAGAGATGGCCCAGTATATCAACCTGTAAATTCACCAAATGGTTCATTAGTCGTCCAGACAGTAACAATGCAAAACTTTTACTTCGCTTAGACAGAAAAGATTGCAGAACGCTTGTAGGGACGGTCACAGGACATAACACATGCGGCAAGCATCTGAACACCTTAGGGATCATCAGCGATTCAACGTGTCCTTCGTGTGGGGAGGACGAGGACAGCACGGAGCACTTCCTCTGTAACTGCCCGGGCTTCTCCCGCGCGCGCATGACGACGCTTGGCGCCGATGTAATGAGAATGGAAGACTTCAATTCTCAATCTCTATCTGATGTTCTTAGTTTCGTCAAGATGACTAAAAAATTCGGATAGGGTAGGGGACGAGTGCAATGGACCGTGGTCTGAGCGCCCGAGGTTGACACCTCTCCCTTTCTTTTAAGAATAAGAATAAAAGAATAACCCTTTTTGGTGTGAGAATGTATGCATGAGAAAAGCATTTTTCCAAAAAGATGCAAAACTGAGTGAGGGTGCCTGAATGTGGATCGACATTCGGTCGGCAGGGCTCAAGCCTAGTACTCGCGTAGACAAGAATAACAGCAGAATAGTGATTTTAAAGAAATAGTCTAATTTCAAAGTCCTTTCTTACATAATGAAATTACGGGATTCCTGAAAAAAAACTGCTGTTGGAAAACAAAAATTGAGAAAAGTGTACTGGCATCAAATAGTCGACTTTCTTTTACAATGATAAGTGTAATTCCACTTTATATACCAAAAAAATCTTTTACAATGATACCGCAATTCCACTATATGTACCAAATATCATCGATAAATATTTTTAAAAAAAATTTAATAGCTTTGGAATTATGGTATTATTTTTAACTATCTCCTGGCAAATTATTTCTAAGCTTATAAATATTTTATATTTAGTAAAATAAAATTTGGGTAAAATTTACTCATGGATATACGCGACCATGCATGCAAAGAATTTTGTCTATTTTCTATTTGAAAAGATAGATATTAAATAAATTCATTTCACACAATTTTTAATTAATGCATAATCCGATAATGTCTACATAGAAATATCTTATGGGGATTACCGAATTAAGAATATTTTGTTTGTGGCTGAGAACCAAACACCTTTGTGATGTGAATTCAATATTTAAAAAATCTGTACAATTTCATCATACCCAGGCCAACACTGAAACCTAGAGAATTGGTAAAATTGAACGCAATTTCAGTCATAAGACCACGGAGCAAGGCATAGAAATTCGTAGAATGAAAAATTTATTTTACCACGGATCATACAATTCCGTTGCTGGCCTGGTTGGGTGCTTCTCCTTTCCCCTCAAAGCAGAGTCAACCATGCAACCGAAATACTGCACACGGAAGCAAAGTTTTTTTCTTATTCAGTTGCGTCTGCGACCTGTGTGTGTTCCAGCTGGGCAAAGCTCTACCTCAATTGCAATTTGTGCTTTCGTCAGCCAATGTTTCGGCGATGTTTGGTTGAAAAATTGCTAGTTGTTCAGTTTGAAACCTCTTATTATAAATATAATCTCTTTGCTAGAAGCATTTGAAATGTGACTCTATAGAAGAATCTTAAAAATCTCCTGGTCTGATAGAATTAGTAATAGCGAGGTACTGAGGAGAATAGGTACAAACAAAGAGCTAATCATCAGCATAAGGAGAAGAAAGCTAGAATATTTAGGTCACATTATGCGAAACAAAAAATGCCAACTACTGCAGACTATCCTTCAAGGTAAAATCAGAGGAACACGTGCGCAAGGTAGACAAAGAGTAACATGGCTGGACAACATAAAGGAATGGTGTAATTTGAATGCAACGGAACTCTTCCGTGCTGTGCAGGACAAAGAGAAACTGAAAAGGATGATTTCAACCTCCTAAGAGGAGAGGCATAACAAGAAGAAGATAGTATATACAGTGACTCACACATCGAAGATCGAATGCACATTGATTTTGAAGAAAATACGTTGCCCAGAGCTGGGATGAAGGAAATGCTGGGCTTTTTTTCCGAGTATAAAGTAACTAACGGAATTAAACGAATTTCTGGAAAAAATTCTCATTTCAACAAGTACCGTTACTTGTAGCTTGGCTTTTAAAGACTTTGTCTATTCGATCAGTTTTGTGAGTTATTTTTTAGCGTGAGCGTGGCAAGCTTTTATAGCTGGAATTCCTAAAAATTAAAATAATTGTAAGTAATGCTTTTGTTTTTTTTCATAATTTTTTTGTTTTGATGAATATTTATCCGATTTTTTCATTGAAAACATTTAAGGTCAAAAATGAAGGAAGTTTCAAATACTCTTAAACAGAATATTGTAAGAATGCTAAAAGAAGGTCGTACCCATCGGGAAATTGCTACTGTACTTAAATGTGCATTAAGTACAGTAAGTAAATATAGAAAACAATTCCATATAACGACCCAAAGCCGACCTAGTGAAAGAAATCCCAAACTCTCTTCTGTTACGAAGCGTAAGATTGTTCGATCAGTCCTCACCGGTTCATTTGAAAATGCCGTACAAATTAAGAAAAACATCTTGACAATTCATCAAATCGATGTTAGTGCAGAAACTGTAAGACGAGTGCTTAGAAAAGCGGGAATAAAAGGTCGAGCCAAAGTTAAAAAACTCTTGTTAACCAACCGACATAAAAAACTGCGATTGGATTTTGCAAAAAAAGTACAAGAATTACACCTTGTCTGATTGGGAAAATGTCGTTTGGTCTGACGAAACAAAAATTAATCGTTTATGTTCAGATGGACGAGAATGGGTTTGGAAAAAACCTAAAGAAGCTTTATCGAAACGATTAGTTAAAGAAACGGTGAAATTTGGTGGCGGAAACATAATGATATGGGACTGTATGCGTTCCGCGGGAGTTGGGGTGTGTTCCAGAATAACTGGTCGGATGATAGATTACGTACAAATTCTCAACGATTCTCTAAACTCCTCTTTGCAAAAATGGGGTAACGACCTTTCGGACGTTGTCTTCCAACACGTCAACGATCCTAAACACACCGCAAGAATAACGACGGAGTGGCTTCAAAATAATGGGGTTAATGTAATAGATTGGCCACCCCAATCCCCTGATTTAAACACGATCGAACACCTTTGGGGTATCCTAAAGCGGAGGATATCGAGCTGGGATAGTACAGCGAAAACCAGAGATGAGGTTTGGAGTCGAGTGCAAATTGAGTGGGAAAAAATATCCGCTGAAGTTTGCAAGAATTTAGTGCACAGTATGCCAGAACGAATTAAATCTGTTTTAGCTGCAAAAGGAGGGCATACCAAATAATAATTACATTAAAATTTCAATAAATGATAAACTCACAAAATTGATCGAATCTCTCTTTCTAAAGAATAATGTTATTTTCCGTTAAATTATAGTTTTTTAGTTAGCCGAAGTATATGAATGGAATTGTTTTTGTTACGGAATTAAATGTAAATAAAAAATTATTCAAAAATATGTCCACGTTTAATTTGAGAAACACTTAATTCCATATTCAATTCTAATTCGATCGGATATGTGAGTCACTGTAATTATTAGGTATATTGGCAATATAGTCAGTTATGGTATGACCTCTTGATCACTAAAAATTTAAACTTCTTGCTTTATCCACAACGAAGTTACAGGGGGGTCAAAAGTGTCGTGAGTCGTTTCGAGAAAAGGATGGTACGACTGTGCTCGATTTGGCGGGGGCACTACCGTGCCCCCAGATTGTATCTCAAAATGGCATAATTTGACAAAAAAAAGACCAAGGAAAGGAAAATATCGCTCACGAACGAAAAAATATAAAGTTCCCTCCTTTTTTTTCGCTCTCGAACCGAATTTTATTTTTGAGGAGACTTTTACAAATTCCATTCGCTCACCGGGAACGAATGCAATTGGTTTGGTACTCAAAAAGTTCGTTCGTGAGAACGAGTGAAAATGAAGAGAATTTAATTTTTCTCTCGAAAGCGAAAAAAAAACGAAACGAACGGTTCTTTTTCACTCTGTGAGTTGAGTTCATGGCGTATGCGGTAATGGTTAAAAAAACAGCAATTATGGGTCACCGGAAAGTGTTTGATATTTCCAAATATGTTACTTATCATGAAATTTCTAATTCATCGATGTGTTTAGAGTGCAGGATTGATATTGTACAGTGTGCAGGGAATATAAAAAGAATTTATGCTACCGTGAAGTGGCGCAACATCAACACATTTAACGGAACGTCATGTAAAAAAAAATTAGAAAATCTATCTTATAATGACAGATTTTGCTTTGACACTAATATTTTACATGATTGGAAAGGGATTTATAATAAAAATCCTGATTTGGGTCGCTTAGCAAAAGTAGCTTTAGCTGCTCCAGTAACCCAAATTTCCGTTTAGCGCTCTTTCGAAGATTTTAACAAAAATGAGAGCAAAATTGTCGAAAGAAATAATTAAAAATATTTTGATTATAAGACTGAACTGCAATGTACTGAATAAAATATGTATATGTATATTGAAACTTTATAATAAGTCATTAATTTATAATAAATATGAATATAAAAATTGTTGAGTAATTTTTATTTCATGTGGTATAATATTTGATTAGAGAATGATTCTTTTACGAATAATTCGCGAGCGAAAAATATATTTCAATTCCCTAAAAATAAATTTCGCTCGCGAACGGAGAATTTAAAAAAATAAAACTCGTTTTATAAAATTCGCGAGCGAATTCAAAATAAAATGAGTCGCTCGCGAGCGAATTTAATTTTTTCGGTTTTTCGTACCCTGAAACCAATCATTTAATAATTTTCGGTGTAATTTGTTAATGGGTTTATGTCATTAAAACTGTGTACCTAATGTTCCAAAAATGAACGAATGACCGAAAAGTGCACCATTTCGATATAGGCATTTTTTATGGGGGCGAGTAGTCCATTTCTATATGTCAGTATTCTAAGGCCATGAAAAATGTATTGTGCGAACTCTTAGGGTATCTACTAGTCTTCAATGGGTATTATTGCTTGGTTGAACACATCACCTTCGTCGTCCTTACACTACAGAGTATTCAAATTATTTACAATTACATATTTGTTTTTCCTCGAAAATTTCTGCGTAAACAAGAAAACGAAAGTAAATTTGTTTTAACGATCGTTCTTAAAACTAAGTTTCAGAATCGCCCTCTGTAGATTTTAAAGCTGATTGAGTACCTCAAAGTTTAGAAGACATTCAATATGCCTATTTAGACTGGAATTCCAGTACGATCCTTAATTTTGCCTAGGACACTTACGTGAACCTTGCTATAACCGGTCTTTTTTCCCTCCACCGAAGAACAGGATAAGGGCGATGAGTTCTTTGAGTCACGTTGTGAAGAGTGACGACTGATGGTTTCTGTTTCCTGAGTTTGTGTGGTCGTCTCTTCGGTTGGATGCATGGGACCAGGGGTCGATGGATAGCTTGGAGTTAGTTTTTCGACCTATTGCAAAAATGATTTTTATAATATGCATTAAATAAGCAAGAGGGTTACCTCATCATCGATGGCTTTGAACTGCCAGCTCCAGTTGGCGCGATATAAAAATGGTCTATGATCGAAACGATTGTCGTCCGGACTATAACTTTCCGCGTGTATGGATGGCGTGATAACGGTCATTTTATGCCTATTAATTGCGTAACATCGGAAAAAATGTTTCACCTTGTCGGCAACCTGTTTGGGGTTTAAGTCACCCTGCCAAGTAGCAACAAGTTTGCAGAACATACTATACGGTCCGCAGTAAGATTGCTTCCTCAGCCTCCCGTATTCGCTCAGTTCGGCATAGGTCATGCCCATGTCTTGCTCGTCAGTTTGAACTAATTCACCCTCGCGTAGAGGTTCTAGTTCAGCTGTTGGAGGGGCTTTTATTATTTCACCTAAGATTGGGGCGTTAAACCTGTCGAACGAAATAATTTAAATTGTATGTAATTCAATTTTGCTTTTTTTGTGACTTAAAAACTTAGGCTACATTTTATCCTCCATTTGGTTAAAAACTGCAAAATCTAGATGGCGAAAGTAAATTTAAAGAAAAAATTGGAGGAAGTGAACCCAGAAAATGAGTAGGATATTGGTTGTTTGTTAGCGTGTTAGAAAGCCTCATATGAAGAAATTAGGCGATGCAGTTTGGAAAAGAGGGAAAGGTCGCCGTTATATAATACTTAGTATAGTTAGTTAATTAAAACAATTCCAACAAATTTCAGAATTTGAACTCAGATTAAAGTTTTCTAGTAAACAATCAATCAGAGGTTGACATTTATTCGCAGAGTTACTCTCTTCTCTCCTTTGTTATTATTATATGAAGAACAAATACCGTTAGAAACTAATATCTATAAATGCAATGACCAAAGGTGTCCTCTCCATTGATTTCAGTGCTATCATATCCCCATAAACAAATCCTTATGCAAAATACCCATCACATGGCAATCCGCTTATCGCTGAAAGCATAATTAGTTGCATGGAAATTATGCCGCGGTGTTAATATTTTTTAAAATATGTGAATTCTCTGTTAATTTTATAAAGTTTCTTTTTCAAAATAAAGTATTTCTTGACAGTGTACGGTAAATAAGGTTTACTTAGCTAGTGATAAATTAATATACAATTAAATTATGAAAATTTGGATCATGTTTTACCTATCTTTAGCATAATGTAGAAATTTCCTGAGATCTGTCTTCGAAATACCTCCAATTGGATTAACGTCGGCACTTGAGCAGTCGTACTTTGTTAAATATCCTCTAAGTGACTCGTCAACGTTTGCTGATCCTAATACTAGAAGGCCTCCGGGACGATTGCGTACCCACAACATCAATTGGGCGAACAAATAGGCCAAAACCATTCGTAATCTGGACTGGATATTTTGAAGAGCTAAGTTTTGACGAGGGCAGCCCCCTTGCTGTCTAAAAGCTGGTGCCAGCCCTGTGACGGCATTGAAAATCGCAAGGAGAGCAGTTACAGCTGAATCAATGTTTATTTCAATGTGATAACTATAAATAGTATTATATTAAAAATGTGTATAATGCAAACATAGAGATAGTAGCTGTGTTTTTTTCACCCGGGTCAGATTTTAGCTCTCTGCTTTAACAGAGAAATATAACAACAACATGAAACCCAGAGATTTATCGAGTTGTAGGTTTAAGAACTGTATGATTAATTCGAAAATATCCCACCAGAGGCGCTGTAGACCTACTTTCATTTTTCGTTGTTGGTAGCATTGCATATCCAAAACTCAAACCTTTAACCAGGTAAATTTATGGATTAAGTTTTTGACGTAAAGTGGGTATAAATTCCGGCAATTTGATTTTATTTTTGTGAAATAAAACATGTTTGCATGCACTACTCTTCATAAATTTCAATTATTTGTTACTTCAGAAAAGCAAGCACACCAACCTTTAAGAAACAAAAATCCTTTTCTGGGTTTATAACCTGCATCGTTTTTTTCATTTGACAACTAGAACCTTACCCGGGTGATAAAAACACAGCTAGTGTCTTACCTTCCCAATTGATTCGCTAGCACTGCAGCGCGGTGACGAGTTTCTTTGCTCGATTGTGAGCTTCCCATGTAACAAGTAACTAAAAGACGGTTACATAGAGCAGCCGGGTTATCTGGAGTAAAATCGTGGTCCCCTAAAATTTTTCTTACGTCGTGCAGCACCTGTTCATCACCACTTTCAACAGCACCAACAATTAGTCTACACATCGAATGGACTATTGTTGCAGAACTGCTCGAATCCACACCCCCACTTAGGGGTAAAAAGAAACCCCCTTGTCCGGAGCGTCGCAGATAATCCCACAGCCAGCAGGCAGGTCCAAGTGCTATTTCTTCTTCGGGCGAATGATACACCCACTGTAGCGGACTATTTGTGATTTTAAATATATCGCTATGTGTTGACATCTCAAAATCACAAAATATGCGAGGATATGTTCGAGCTGATGCCGCCAAGGTTGATCGTGATCGGAGGGCACATCGATAGGCGCGAATATCTTCTAGGTCTATAGTCGCTAGAGTTACTTCCTAATCGATTTAAAAAAAAAAAAACTAGTAAATGTTTCATATTTAACCCAATTAATCTTACCACATCCTGCAGTGTGAATTGTTTGCTACGTGCTATTATATCGCCATTCAATGCAATTGCCGAGCATCCGTTGAAGTAGATTCTCTGACCATCGCATCCTCGAAGGTTGCTAAAGAGGTAAGCGCCGCCTGCCTTGAAGCTTGCGTTTCTGATCAAATCAGTTGTTATGTACGCCTTCCTCAATTCCATGTAGCTCCCGGAGCCGTTGACCATTATTTCAACCCCTGACAGGGACATATCTATGTGGGTGCTATATAAAAGAATAATATGAGATACAGTGGGGAGCATCATAATTATGATCACTACTTCTAATTCCAATATTATGAAATGACTAGTTGAGTAACGCAATTTCACCCAGTGTATTTTAAGTAGGTACTATTTAGATAAAGACTTCTCAAGTGCTCAAGTATAATAATTTATCCAGTTTTGAATTGTTACTAAAATCTGTGGATGTGATATAGAACCATAGTCCAAAAAGAATTTTGTTACCACGGTCTACATCTGAAGAATTTCTCAATGTTAGAAAAAGCAAAATTATAGGGTGCAAAATAATATTTTCTTGAAAAATTCAATATAACCATTTTAAAGGTTATTATTTCATCTTCGAAAAGTTTTATTTTTATCTCTCCATGATTTGCTTGAACGCGTTTACTTAAGGGGATTTAGCACCTCCAGAAAAAAAAACTACCTTTCTTAAAAATGGTGTAAAAAAAAAAACGGAAAGAGATAGCTTAATGAAACTTTGTAAGCATATATATATTTTATTCAAAAATGTACACAAAAAAATTTTTTTCCGATTTTGTTTTCGGTGTATATTCGCTGTTGTAGCTTTTCTACGAAAATCGATGAAAAATCACGGTGGGCACGATTACTACCCTCAAAAATGATCTAGAACAGATTTTCAAAATGGGTTTTACTTGTTATCAAATTCTCCACAGGATGAACTAGAATAAATAATTTCCATCTCAAAATGACAAAATGGCGACCGAACAAACACGAAATTTTAAAAATCGCTTTTTTTTCGTGTAAAATCTGCTATAAATCGAGTAAGTATTGACCATTCTTCATGATTCTAGTTCATCCTATGTATTTTTATATGTATAAGAACATATCAAAATTTCAAAACGATTCATCCGAAATTTTTTTTTTTATATTGCTCACCGACTTGAGAAACGTTATTTTGAGATAATCGCGTTTTAAAAAAAAAAAACGTTAATTTTCGTAATTTGTTTATTAAATTCGTACCTATAATCAATCGGCAATGCCTGGACCGTACAAATTCCTTCCTCACACTCGTATTGCTCAGCCATTTCAGAACTATTGTCCCTACGATTTTTTGAAAATTTGGAGGTGCTAAGTCCCCTTAAGCCATTTAACTCAAAATGTTGCCGCATAATTATTAACGCACTTTACTCGACACTAAAAAATGTATTTTAATTTTTTTTAAATTGTCGTTTTCTTCTTCTAAACTAGTTCTCACAACAAAGAACAGAGGTACATACAATAATTTGAAAATGTGTTATTGTCTGGATTGCAAAAAGAGATGAAAAATTAACCTTTTATTAAGTCAAAACATTTATCTGCGGACATAAAGGAAAAAATATCGCAGTATATGTATATTGATTTTTGGTACGATTTTTTTGTGATATTGTTAACTAAAAGAAAGCACATTAACATTTTAAACTGCGCAATTTGTGACAAACCAAAATATGAGAAAACAGTGTAAACTTTTTTTTTATTGCGTTATAAAGAGTTTTCGTTAAACGGAGAGCAAAAGAAAACAATATAATTTTACGAATAAGTGGTTTTAATTTTGACTAAATTAAGTGAAAAAAATTTACATAACAAAATTATAATCTGTTATCTTTGTTTGTACTCTTTTACTATGCCAGTACACCTAATTCTGTTTTTACACGGTTCTGATTTAACACGGTCTAGAAAAAAAATTTTGATTCCGTTTTTACACGGTGTTGTTCGATTTAGCACGATTTAAATTTTAAAGAAAAATATGTACATGTACATATGTACATACTTTAAGAATTTTTGTTTTTATGAAATAAACTGTGCATGAATACATAAAAATTTAATTTGGCTTTTATAACGACTCTCTTAATAGTTTTTTGTATGAATCATTTTATTTTGCCTATTTTTTACAGGGTTGAAGGATATGGAACTAATCCCCTTTTTTTCTATGTACATATGTACTCATTTATTTTTTTACACATTTTTTTCTGGAACGTATATACCGTGTAAAAACAGAATTAGGTGTATTTTAATTGTATCTTTCGTTGCATTTTATTCATATCTTGGGATATAGTGGAATCATTTTCGTTGAATAAAAAGAATTTTTCAAATACATATTGTTTCGCTATTTAGAGTGGTTGCTACGCTATAAAGAATGTTTCAATATAAAGGTAACAATGTAAACCAAGCGAACCCTAACAATTTCGACGTTTTAAGGAGTTTTTCTTTATATAGAAGTTCGCTATATAGAGTTTACACTGTATTTCGTTTTTTAACTTGTTTTTAAAAAAAAAATTCGCAGGAAGAAGAAATTTTTTTAAAGACAATCGTGAAGAAGCACTTTTAAGAGAAAACAGCTTTCTAATTACACCTCAAAACACTATTGTGCACTACTGTGTATTTTACAACTGCTCAAACATTTTAACAATTTTTGCATATATAGTTATGGCGTAAATAGCCAATCGGTAGAGAATTGTATTAAAACTGTGAGAACGATTTAAGATAGCAATCAAAGAATTATATCTTATCCTTATTTTACTATTTTAAATAAAATAATTCACATGTAAAAACAAAAGTTCTAGTATAAAATAATAAATTTTCACATTCATTCAGTTTTACAAATCACAATAACGATCGATATATCGGTAACAACAACCGAATCGAAATAAAGTTATTTTGGATTTTGATCACCGAGGTTTTATATACAGATATATACACTACTGATCAAAAAAAAGTGAGCATCAAAATTGTGAACTTTACCTTCACTCCCACCAATTGTTTTTACCTGTACGGAAAGGAGATAAGTAAGGGATATAAAAGGACCTATTTTGAGTGTCCCGGCCATAGTTTTTCATTGAATTTGGTAGCAAGTGGACAAAAAACAAGAGTTAAATAAAGTGATACAATTTTTTGAAAATGCCTAAAATTGTTTCCACTATTTTTGGCAATGGCTCCGATGAGACGGTAAGTGTTATTACTATTGTTTTGTTTAATTGCAATGATAAATAATGACAATTATTGAATTGTAATAATAAAAGTATAGCTTTTAATGACTTTGAGTACCCTACTGTCTTCATGTTCGTTTTTCCTTAAAGTTTTTGTGAAAAATTAAATAAGATTCTAAAATGTTTACTCCATTTGTGGTTTTATTTATTTTTTTATTTAAATATGAATTTTCCTCATATATAGCGTATTTTGGCTTCATTATCCATTGAATATTTTGCTGTGCTCACTTTTTTTTGATCAGTAGTGTATATGTATGTATCTTTCCTAAATAAGAAACAACCTATCTTACCTGCGAATATTCCATAACTCCTCACAAATTTCAAATCCAATGCATGTGTCCCTTGTAGCAATTACTGCATCCCCAATGGGGACGGTGTTCTGCCCAGTGTGCGCTGAAATCATACGAGGTAAATAGAACTCCTCAGTCGTAAGAGTCTGAAAAGAGCAAACGAATGTTTAGTGACCCTTGACCTAGTCCAATTTTACCTTTGTCCAGGAGGAAAACCACCTGGTCTCCCTGTAGCAGCCATCGTCAGCCATGGCCATTTTGGGGCGAATTAACAAAATTTGCTTGTTATAAAACGCAACTCGACAGTTGTAGGCGACATTTCTGTGCATCACTGGCATACCAACGTCAATTAGCATATTCTGGCTAAAAGGTTTTCTTCATCAGAAGGCGAGAAAATGTTTTTAACCTTACCTGATGGGGGACATCATTATTTCTAGGAGGACTTCCCAGCTGTGTAGAAATGTGTCGGGCTCATGAAAATGGTCCTCACAGCTATAGCCACTGAAATTAAATGATAAAATCGAGGATTAGAGAAGATTGCGTTTGTGTTGTTGTGGGACCCATGAAGAAGGGTCTTCTCAGACTTAAACTAATGCATAATGGAAATCACTGTTTCACTCAAACCGTGTAGTACTGTAGTCATCACTTTTGGGTTTGCGTTACACTACAAATTTACATTAAAAATGTGTATTCTTACCAAATTTCTAGCTCTGGTCCGGTGCGGTAGCTCGCTCCCATTTCTTTGGCCTCCAAAATTGACTGCATAATTCTCGCCAAATTGCCCTCGAAATCCAGCGCCCATTGATTTAACGTTGAAACTGCTACGGTTACTTTCCGACCCATTTTTGTAGTTTCTCTGGCTACGTCTTCGGATTTTGAAAGTCGGAAATTCCTAGAAAACCCGGAAATGTATCAAAAGAAATGTAAACAAAATTTATTTCAAAATTAAGTATTGATCAATCAGATGCCTAGCAACTGGGCGCAGAGTTAGAACTAGGTTGAATATAAATTATCTGAATGTGAATTGAATCAATATAACTTTCCCTTTATAAGGGAATTCGACACGTTAATAGAATAGAGTCACCTTGCCAAGAACCCATAACGAGGATGTTTAATTATTAATACAAATGCCTGTCTGGACAGCATATTGAGAGGTCCTTTCATTGGGTCGTTTAAGGACTTATGTCAAATCAATTTCGATTTTTCGCAATTCGACTCAGTGACTTGGCAATATGGGAGTAGCAAGGTATGTTCATCCAATTTTGATATTTAATTACATGCCAGGTATGGACTACGGTCCTCAATCGAATATTGTCAGTAAGTGGTAATTCATTGCGATTTATAGCCGGGTTCATTAAAATTTAGTTTGAGAGTGACCATCATCTTGAGAAGAAGGTTTAAACCGACCTTTCTATAGTAGTAACAGTGTGTTACACAAAAATGTTGTAAATAATTTCTTTTAAACGATTAAATTTTTTACAACTTTTACCAATAAAATCAAAGTTGGGAATTTAGCTCGTAATAAGTACTGCAGTATTACTATAGTACCACTATTATATGGATACTGGCAGAATTTTGGCCTTATAAAAATAAGCAAATGTTGAATAGTATAAACATAGTATACGTGTGCATACCATTTTTTTTTTGATGCTCTGAAAAAAGAGAGTTCAAGTTCAAGTTTTGAGCAAGCTAGACAGAATGAGGAAAAGCTATAAAAGTATTCCTAAATATTGTCGAATTGTACATTTATAATTTATTTATTTATTTACTTTGATTAATTTCGTGGTGCTCTTGCGTTATAAAAACTTTAGAGGGGTACATGCACCAACCATTTTAATGTTATTCAAATATTAAATCAATTACTATTGCAATCCCGAACGAATTACAAGAAGTTTGATTAGGATAGTGTAAGAATAATGATTTAATTTTGAAATATATGCAAATTAATTAATTAGAATTACCGTCTTTTTACTCCCGTTCTCATGTTTCTAATACTAAAGTGCGAGAACTCAAACATGGGTTTGGGTACCAGTATCATTTTATGTTAATTAATATTACCAATAACAATTTGTATACAAGCGTTTTTCGAATGTAATCAATAAGAATTTTATTTGATGTTCAGCACCCGGTGCAATGCAAACCTACAAAAGTTATAAACTTATTTTTGAGTGTTTTTTTCAAATATTTAAAAGTAAGCGATGTAATTTCCGTCTTATCGTTTTGAAAGACAGGTTTTAGGTTGTTTTTTGCCGATGAAATTATATTGTAAGAGTGAAATTGTGGGACGAAAATATATTTTAAATTTTTGTATTTTTGTCATTGGTTCGCTGTACAATCGTCAAGTGATTGAAAATATAGAAGATTTAAATGTTTCAAGAAGATACAGGTTAGGATTTCTTTTTTTAATTTTTTATACATATTTTTTTGCAGAACGATTGAAGCAATTTACTATTAATGCCATGATTTTGAACAGTTAACAATAAACTTATACTATACAGGCTATTTTCCTAGAGTCTGAACAGCAATTATTCGGATGCTTCGCTGCTACTCTCGTTTTTTATGGCTATTCGGAATGCCTTTTTATGGTTTATGGGACTTTGAGAAGTTATTAAAATTTAGTTTTACCTTACAGATAAAGTAAAAGAACCTCAAAAAACGATTAAAGAATACGACTGTAAAGTAGTAAAAGTTTTCGAAACTGTTGGGTTAAACTTGGGTAAATGCGACATAGTGGTTATGTTTAGCAGGTCCTTGGACCTCACAAATCGCCATACCTCATGACAGCAAATAGTTCAGGGATTCTCTTCAATATATATATGTATAAAATTATCTTTCGAATAAACTGCTTTAGGAAATAGTACAGAGGCCTTATGGCGAATTCTTACAGTTCTTTTGTGCCAAATGCCCGAAGCACATGCGAAAAACATGTAGAATAGTAAAATAGCAAAACGAGTTGTCGTTTTGCAGTAAACAAAACAAGACGAGGTGAATGTCTTTCACCTCAGCTCCTGTGAAATTGTTCTTTTTTTCCCTCTTTTTGCAGAGGTGAAACTATCCTGCACGTGTATTCAATTCGTAAGAAAGCCAGTTAAGCTGAGCCCTTGTTGGGTTCATCCTGGCTCATAGTCGAGGTTGAATCCCTTCAGAATTGGCGTTATTCGGCCGGAAAATGTGAGATTATCGCGTGCACAATTTTTTTTATAGCAATAAAGGCAATATATAGACTAAAAGAATTTATTTGACTGGAACGCAAAATTCCTGGAAATAAAGAGGACTGACAGTGGAACCATGTGGCACCCGGCTAAGGGAGTTTCACCGCTGAATTTTTATGTTCTATTAATAGCTGCATTTGACGAAACACACGTCTTAGATTAGCCTGATGGACTGGGACCGGGGACTCAATCGAGCTTTTGCAGGTGTGGATTTTCCACGTCAAGCTTTTCGCAGTCATTACCTTTATTCTTGCCGCTGCAGCACAAAGTCTGTGGGGCCTAGGACGATTAAACAGTGATACAAATCAAATATCGCCCGATCACTTTGGAAATTTCGATTTCCAATTTCGCACAATTAAGGATTTTTGCTGGAATATAGGCATATACTCCAGATTGATCAAACATGACGAGTTGATAGTGTGAACGACAAAGTGGTTATATCACCTTCGTCCTGCACGTTAGAATGGTCCTGGTTTATTCTTTTAACGCGATAACGACTGGTGGTGTTGGAGGCCAATCGCTTGCAAGTAGTTAAGTGTGATAAGTGGTTCTAATGGTGTTAAACAAATAAAACTATTCTTTTTCTTTTTGGACAGTCATTTTCTCATAAAAAACAAAATGGATGCACCTCTTGAGGAGTACCAGGGTGGTAAGATGTTTGCTTTTTAAAATTTTAATGCAATACGGGAAAGTTTTGATTTGGGTCCACGGTTATTTCAAGATTTAGTGATGAACACCAATACACATTGATCTGATGTGGGAGCTACAGTAAACAAAACGGCCGCTTGTAATTTCCGAGATATTTAATTTTGAAGTTTAGAAAGTGACATTTTTCCGTTCCGATTTTTTGTATATACCCACAGCATATTTGAAAATTGTATAAATACCTTAAAGATGTTTTCACCTCTTCATTTTAAAATATTCTTCAAGAATCTTGAAAATTGAAGAAGCGCACGCGTTTATCTTATGAAGTGGTAAATCGAAATAAAATAAAATTTTCTTTATTTTCAGTAGTATTGTAAAATTATGTACGGAAATCAGGTTTTTCAACAATTTTTATCAAAACATTATGGGATTAACATAGAGAAAATCAAAGTGGAAAATATTCATCAGTTTTAAACATAAATATATCTGGAAATACAAGCGATCCATAAATTTTTTTGCACATGCGTCAATTGATTCTAAATGAACGTTCTATAAGGTTTCATAAAAATCCATGAGATGACGTCAAATTCAATTTATGTCGAAGAAATTTTTTTAACATAGGTACTACCGCCGGTTGAATATTTGCCAGTTTTGTGAGAATGAAAAAGTGCCATTTTGCTCCTTTAAAATGTATGTTCACCTCGGGAACAAAATAGGACATTTTTACTCGGGTGTTATTAAAAAATTACTGAGTGCGCGTTGTTCTTTGCAACAAGCAGCCCAAAAACTTTAAACTGGTTTTTCTCGAAATCTTATTTCTAAAACGGCGGCGGGGCAGATAGCTCGAAATGTTTTCAACTTAATTTTTAGAGAACTTTCAACATTTTTGTTGTTAAAAAATATAGGTAGTTTTTTTTTCAAATCCTTCTATTTTTTTTATTTTTAAACTTTTTACCGTATATGTACATATGTACCTACTGAACACTTTTTTCATAATAATAATTTTAAATTAAGATGTTTTCTAGTAATTTCAATAAGAAAACCCCTTGCCAATATCCATGAGTCACGTAAAGGTCAAGGTCGAGTTTGCAATATGACAAAAAATGCACTTTCCCAAAGCGAGTGATATAATTTTTCGAAAACTAAAAATGTTAACGAAAATTGCAAAAAATCATATTTAAACATACATGTTCTTTCTCCTGAAATTGTACATAAAAGCATATTATAAATTACATATTTGTTTAAATAACTTATATATAACTTTTACCTTAGAACTAAAATTTGCTTTTAAAAAGATCCTATTAATGATTTTTATTTTATTTCAACAATATGACGTTGAGCCAGCTATTTCCATGAGAAAGCTATTATTTTTATTGTTAATATGCTAATTTGGAATGCTATGTAGTTTATGCCACCTTCGGTTTGTCTATTTGATCCAATTATTGCATTATTTTATTTTGCTAGACCTCATTAAACATTCAAAAGCATTACAAGAGCTTTTTAAAACAATCTCATTGTGTTGAAATAGCAAATATTGCAGTATGTATATGTGGAATTTACTTTGCTTGTTATGAAATAGACAATTTTGTTAATCTTGAATGTAATCTTTCAAGTAAGAAAACAATGAAAAGCATCATGGAAAACAGGTGATTGAAGCAGTAAACACAGCGTGGGAGTATTGTTCCGAAAATATCCCAAAAGATATATGTTGTATCATCAATTTGCTATAGAGGTGGACAGGTGAAGCCTTAGTACTTCCATCTACGCCAAGAAAAAAAATAAATAAATTGAAGAAAATCGGTTAACATATACATAATCGACATTAGCACATGCTGCAAACATTATTTTCACGTTTTATTTTTCGGATATTACTCAGATATTTTCCTTTATTTTCTGTGACAGAACCGCTGAGAAGGGCCACGGAGAATTATTAATAATAAATAATGCGGAAAGAAGGCTTTCGTGAAAATTTTCGCATTTTAAGATACGTATTTGACTAATAAACCCTAGAAAATTCGAAGCCCAGAGGCGATGTCATGGAAAATTTATGGTCTGCGCCTCGACAAAAGAATTTGTCTGTCGTCTCTGCCACTTTTCGTACGCAAGTAGTCGCTCAAAATTTTTTTACAGAAAAATAAAACTCTCCCTCGGGGAAAAGAATCTGATAAGATGACAGGACGCTTTCTTCTTTTGATTACGTAAGAATCTGATTTAGTTGAAGAAGCGTAAAGCAATTTTGCCTGAATGACACCGTACATATTAAACCATTAATTTATTTTAGAAGAGGTTTTAATCTTGATGAATAGCCCCACCATTGCAGCAGAATTTTGAGAGTGGATTTTTATTTTTTCTTTAATGTGGGGCACGTTTTCGTTTCGCCATCAAAACATTATGCGATCGCTCGTGACTGTTTTTTATTTGAATTTAATGATTGATTTCATACAGTAGATTTTTAAAATTAAAAATGTTCATAAAAACCCTAATATTTCTTGAATATTTTTTTAAAATTGCAAACTATGTAGGTTAAAGACTGTGTGAATTGAAACTAAGGACGTGAGCCAATTCATCATTTCAAAGCCAAATTGCATGCATAAAATAAAAATTACTGCATAATCTTGTCGTTTTATACCTTAAAATCTTGGTCAACATCTGCAATTAGAATTATGATGGTATGGCATTGCTCTTAGGAATTAAAATGCTTAAAATATTAATCCATATATCTATATAAATAAAAATGAATCGCCAAATGTGTTGCTAAGCGCAAAACTCGAGAACGGCTCGAACAATTCAGGTAATTTTTTTTCTCATATTTTCCTTAAGGCACAAGGAAGGTTCTTATGGAGAGAAAAAACATAAAAATTGCTTGGAAAATAGTAAAAGCAACACTTTTCTTTTCCCGCCAAAATCACAGAGTAAATTAAAACAACTGTGCAAAAAATTTAAGTCAAAGTAACACTTTCCATGCAAAAAATGTATGTCAAAGATTACTGAGATGATTTTACGACAGAAGTTTTACACGGAATTTCAATTCAAAAGAGTAGTTTTAGAGTATGTGGACCCATAATTTAAAATTGATTTTCATAAAATATAGTGGATTTTGAGGTAAGATTTGGTGAAAGCGAAATTTTGCAAACAATTACATTGATCATTGGTTTTTAGCGATACTCGTATAATTATATAATTTTTTGTTAAAAAGCTTTTATATACCTTTAAAAATGTTGAAATTAGAGGACGAACTTGCTTATATTCCGCGGATACCCATGATTCCGACGGATTTGCCAATATCGTTCAAAACGCTGCAGTTTCCAGTCAAAGTTTTATTTGCCCTCACGATAAATAAGTCCCAGGGTGAAACATTCTCTCTGGTGGACGTTGACTTGAAAAAGGATTGTTTTTCCCATGGGCAGTTATATGTTGGCTTATCTCGAGTTGGAACTCCAGAAAACCAATACAATTTGCTACCATACAATAGCACAACATCAAACATAGTATTTAGAAAAGTCTTAAACAATTAACATACTCGCCCAATACATACTAGCAGCCAACAAGAAATAAAATAAATCCTAAATACTCAGTACTAAGAACCACACAAGATAATTTCATCACAAGTAAAAATGTTTGACGCCCTGCGAAGTGGGCACGGGTCAGCTAGTAGATTATAAAACTGTAGAGATATTCACTCTTCGGTGTACTTTTATTGAAATAACAAATTTGTAGTAGCTTATAATGAAAAGCATCCTATAGCAAAATATGAATACATTTGTAAAATGTTACTTCAACTGTCAAGTGTTGTGCCGTTAAGGTAATTTTTTTACCGTTAGGACTTTTTAACTACTTTTTTCTTTTTAGACCGCCCCTTCTGTCTCTTGACCTATTACCAAGATTTTCATACACGACAAAGAAATACATCCTGTGAATGTACACGCCACATTGCTTTACATAAGTATAACCTATTCGGTACGCCTTAACTCTCCACCTCCTTGATTGATTCCCTTGTAAATTGCATTCTTCTTTTTCTTAGCGTTCCTTTTCGTTCCGAAGGTTGGAAATCATTGTATGTAATTTATGTTTGTACTATATAGAATACCGAACGGAATAACTCTGCCATGTCCACGGTAAACAAATCTTTTAAATTGTCAAGCCATATCAGTCTTTGTCTGCCAATTGTTCTTTTCCCCTATATTTGGCCTTGCAGGAGCACCCGTAGAAGGTAATATTTGTTGTTCCTTTATAAATCATATGTCCAACGTACTCCAGCTTACGACGTTTGATGATATATAAGAGTTCTTTCTTTTTTCCAAGTTTTTCAAGGACTTCTTTGTTGGATACCCTTTCTATCCATTTAATTTTCAGTATTTTTAGGTATGTCTACATTTCTAAGGCTTCCAGTTCTTTTAATACCGCTTTCTGTAGTGTCCATGTTTCACAGCCATATTTAGAAGAACTGATTTCACGTAGCCCTTGACAAGACATAATTTTAATTGTAGGGTGACATCCCTTAAACAAACGCCTTTTTCAATCTGCAAAAGGCTCCTCTAATATGTTTTATCCTGCTCCTGATTTCTGGTACCGGGTTGGCATTGGAGTTAAGAGTAGTATACCTAGATATTTGATCCTAATATTAGACTCTTTCTACTTTCTCGTCCTTCAATATCAATTCAGCCGTTGTGATGTCTTTCCTGGATACTATCATAAATTTTGTCTTGTCTTTGTCTAAAGTCGATATTCGCTGCTGATACGGTTGTAAATTGCATTAGTATAAATAAATAATTTCAACTTTTCGAGGTGGGTTAAAAATATCTGATAGTTAAATTAATTTCAACTTCGAGATACATAAAAAACAGTGGATAATTTTTAACCATAACACCAACGAGTAAATTTACGCTAATTTATTTAAAGTATGTATAATATTCATGTTTTTAATTCGAAGTCTATGAACTGAATGATTCGATACAGTGGAATACTGATTTAAATTTAATATGAAGTAGACACGCCTTATGATAATTTTCGGATACACAAGCGACCCTTGTACTTCATTTATCAAACAAATTAAATCTAGTGTCTGAAGTCAAAATCTACGAGGTGGTGTCTTCAAATGGTTAGGGACACGAGAACGTTGCCGTGCGTTAAGTTAGATTAATCCAAATTTTATAGCTAATTCCACGTTGCAAGCCTTATTGAATATAGACACAAAATGACAACGGATTGTCCATTATGAGACCGAATATCGATATCATGTCTGTTGTTACTTTTGTATTTCAATTTGAAAGCGTATAAGGGCCTAGTAAAATAAATAGTAATCAATTCTATTATATTGTCTTGTCCTAATTTGGACCGTTTATTGAAGAAATCACTTCCCTTCTACATTTCATTAATTAATTTTTCTTTTATTCATCGATTTGCGTTGACGCAATACATAAGGGAATTGAAAGGTTTATTTTTTCTTTTGAAGTTGTTATTGATGCCGATAAAAATAGCGAAGGGCATGATGGTTGTCATTTGCGTGCGTTCATCTCGTTTGTTCAAAACAAGCTTTAAGCCATCAAGGTGAACGAACTTCTTAAGGTACAGAGAAACAATTAAACAACGAAGTTTATATTGGCGTACGACAATTGCGCGGCTAATGGCTTTTAGCACAACAGTAATTGTAACATTTTTGCTCCGAATGCACGTCACCGTCGGTATTTAATCCGAACGTTATAGGAATCGATGACAGTCATGAAACCTGATTATGACAAGGTATTTCCTCAGCTTATTGGTAGAAGGAGCACCAAAGAGGAGTCATAAATCGAAGCTCAATTCTGAGCAGTTATTTATATCTGTCCCCATTCGATTCCTTCTTTCGGATAGGAGAAGCGCTCTATTCACAAGTGTTTGCCAGAGGCAAATTGAATTGCATGTGAAGGCTTCTCTTGCCTCAGCGACAGGAAAACCAGCATGAGTCCTTTGGGGTTGGAAATATCTCCTTAGAAACGACTTTATTTGGGTGTATCGATATTAGGTGTGCCCATACGAACCGTGTTCCGTAACAGATTTAACAATGCCTTCGGAAATGGGGGTCTAGACGGTGCAGACATTCGAAAAAGTCAAAATTAGTTAGTCGACGGGAAAACTTTTCAAAGTCATAAACATTTTCTGTTCGTACAATAAGCTCCCGAAAACACAAAATATCCTTGTATATTATAGAACTACCAAAAACTGCCAGTGGACATAATTAGCTCGGATATAATCGGTAATTGAAGGATTATAGTGCCGCGTTTTGTGCTCGCAATTAAATGTATGCTTTCGGTGGTGAATACGTTGTCGCGATTTTGTGCACTTCAGAAAGGACCTTTCGGGAGGCTGTGCACGATGGACTGGGGGAGCGGCGGGGGATTTCAGATTTCGGCTGGCGAACGAGTGCAATATTTGCAAGCTCAGTTATTTCCAGTGTGTACAATTACGACTCAAGGTAATTTGATTTGAGGGTATCCCGCCCCCTCCTTGGTGATCCCCGACAAAGCTCTCTCCGAGCCGGGGACGTATTCCGGAGATTATCCTGGCGAGTTTGTTCTATTATGTGAACTCTAACGAACAGGGACTGCGATAGGGTTAGATAAAAGAAAATATATTTCGGGCGGCAGCGCACTGTGGGTAAAGCTCTTTTGTTTTCCCTAATCAGGCGATTTGCTTTTTACTAAGGCCATACCGCATAGCCAGAAATAATGTTGGCCATTTCTTCTCCTGGGGCTAATATCGATACTCACCTGAACACAATAGAACTTCACTGCGATATAAATTCCAGTGGGTTTTCGCAAATCGATGTTGTACAGTGGCAATGTATAACCTGAAATAGAAACAAAAAAAGCATTTTATATTACTTAGTCCTTTTTAATGAATTTTTTATAATGTAAAAACCAAAGCTCAAAAACAATTTTATTCCCTATAGAACGGTTGAATTCGGGCTTGAAGGCTATTGGTGTATATGTACATTACATACATATGAATATGTAATCTTTTTAAAGGTGAAAATAGTTCAAGATATAAAACTCTTTTTTCCTATAAATGCCTTTAATATATCGTTACATTTTCTAGCTTAATTTACTTTTTGACGATGCCAGATTTCATCGAAATCGGATCATTGATTCTCGAGACGACCATACAATAGTTTAAAATTTGTAATTTGCCTGGTTTTAGTCGAAGTTGTTCAAGAAACTTATTTAAGTATATATGTATATTATAGTCCTCGAGTATACTATACATAATTTTCTGTAGTCAGATTCTACTATTATTTAATAATAAGTGGTCTTTTCGAAACCTCTTACAGACGACCACTTTTTTCAGGAAATTTTCCATCACAATTTCACATAAGGCTTAATTTTTCCAATAATAATTGAAATCAAAGGCAACTAAAGTGAATTTGTGAGAATTTTAGCAACTTTGTTAAAATATTTTTGTCCTTCCTAAAAGGGTTTTTATAAGCTGTTTTCAATTTGATTCAAATCGAGCAGTTACTACGACACTCTTCGATATGGATCAAGAAATTTCAAGTTGTTAATTATTAAAATAGCTAAATGCTGGAATTCCCCAAACTATTTAGACAAACTTGAGTAGCAGATGTTTAATTATTATAGGACCCTTTATACCTGTGACAGCCTTTAGTCTAGTCCAAGTTGATTTTAACTCAGTTGCAAAATATATCTGAACACTGCCAGCCATTATAATTACATTTTAATGGAAAAGAGTGCATTCTATAAGGAAACAGTTGGTTCCACAAAACAAAAAGCATATAATCCAATTTGTATAATAACCTCTGCCGACTTCCGGTCAACAAAATGAGACATTTTCATGAAAAAAGGATTTTCGCGACTTTGTCCTTGAGTACCTCAAAATGGCAGTAACGATATCAATGTCGATTTTTGACATGCTGTTTATAACATTATAATGGAAGTTTACACAAAAATCAAGTTCACTAGAATTTCTTAATGCGAAAAATAGAAATGAAAGTCGTATTAAATCAGCACTGACAACTATGAAAAACCTTGGTACTGTATCGTGCTTTGCGTTTCCGCAATTTAATTCAAAGGGTGGACAGTCTTTGTATATTTAATTCATTATTCGATAAACTTAAATTTCGACTCGATTTATTACATAAATATAACTTCCTCAAACAACTACAAGATGTCATTATTCTTTCTTTTTAATTTTCCCGCTTGTGCGGCCGCGACATTTTCCTTGTTTAAACGCAAAGGTCTTGTAATCTTTTTCGGAGGACACCATTGAAATGGCAGTGAAATCTTATAAAGGAAAAGCAAGACGGAATTACCTACCCTTGTACACTTCTTAAGGGGGATAGCCACTGTGACGGCCGAAAAATTAGTGATTTTTAAAATTTTTTTTTACCGAGTAAGTATACGAATTTTTGGATCGGGTTTTTTTTTATTTTATTAAGTACACATCTAATAATTTTTCCACAAATTTTTATTAAAAAATATTAAATAGTTTTAACAATATAAACGATGCCGTAGCGCCTGAAAAAAAAATTTCCCCTCCATGGTCGCATCGATTTTTCAAAAACCGGTACTCAGAAAAAAAAAAAAAAATTAATTGTAATCTGTATGAATGTAGTTATCGTTGTACGTAGCCGTTTTTTTTTTTTTTTGATTTTTCACAGAATGGCGACCGATTGACAATATTTTAATTTTTTCGACCGTTTTTTTTGGTTTTCAAACAGTTTAAAAAATAGTAAAAAACAAAATTTTTCAAATCGGCTACGCTTAACCTTAACCACTACTAAGACGAACAAAACAAAACAAAAAAATTAGACATCGGTTAATAATTGTTCGAGTTATTAATGCGACCAGTTCAAAAAAAGTCGTTACGAGAAAAATGCGTTTAAAGATTTTAGTCCATTTCTTTCGTAATGAAATCATGTATCTTTTAAAAGTTTCATACCTATATTAAACTATCGAGTCCTGGACCATATGACGGTTCTTCCTCTTCATCTCCAGGGGTCTTGTTGACTTTCTTCATTTTTTCATTTTTTTATTAACTTTTTCGATTCGTAACATTGTGATCGGAAGGTTAAGCGAAAAACAGTCGGCCTACCTGCTCTCGCTACAATCATTGTAACTTAGTCAATTTTTGAAATTTTGACTTGCAATTTTGTACACATATTTTTGAACATATAAACTTTGATTGAAAACAAAAAAAAAATTTTTTTTTTTTTTGACTCATCACAGTGGCTATCCCCCTTAACTGGAATAATTAAATCCGGGTGAAAAATAGTTTTTCACTATACAGATTCAAGGAAGTGGAATGGTAGGCAGGTAGTGGAAATCCATAAATTGCCTTGATTTATGCCAGTCCCACTTTAAAATATGTTACAGTTCCAATCAAGGCACTAATTGCTGCTAGGTGAATTTGTGTCTATTTCTCCGTTGTGCTTGTGCTCCACCTGCAATGGCCCGGTTTACGCTTTTAGATTTTTCCCTTGTACCCCTTTAGAAGGCTCTAACCAACCCCATCGATTCAGGTTGGAGCAGGAGTCGGTGCGACATCGAGACACCGCAGCCTTAGCAAACAGCCAATGCCTATGTCTTGGCTGGTGACTTGTTGAGAATGCAAAGTAAACACCACTTCGGAAGAAAACTAAGTAGACGTGGTGCGAACTCGAAGCTTTCTAAGCATGGAAGCTAGTGGAAGCCCACAAAACGCGGTCCTGTCTATACATATTTCAAAGTTGAAAGGGGTTTTCATGACACTTTAAGAGCAAAATTGCCAGATATTAGTTGGATACATATTATAAAAAATCTGCTAAAATCTAGCTTGATTAATACCAAAACCTCATACTCTATGTACTAGAACTAGAGTAAGAGTACATACTTCATATCCCAAATCCTTATTTCTAACTGATGTACGAGGTCTGTTCAAAAAGTATCGCGAATTTTGTGTTTTTTCAAAAAGTATTTATTTATTCATGAATATCTATTTTGTCCCCTTCAAAGTAATTCCCATCAGATATTATACACTTGTGCCAACGTTTTTTCCAATCCTCAAAGCACTTCAAAAAATCATTTTTGGTGATCTTGTTCAGCTCCTTCTTCGATGCCGTCTTTATCTCCTCAATCGTGGCGTAGCGTCGTCCTTGCATGGGCCTTTTCAGTTTTGGGAACAAGAAAAAGTCATAGGGGGCCAGGCCTGGGGAATACGGTGGCTGCGGCATCATTAGTGTGTTGTTTTTGGCCAAAAATTCGCGCACAAGCAACGATGTGTGAGCAGGGACGTTATCGTGGTGCAAAAGCCAATTGTTGTTCTTCCATAAATCCGGGCTTTTCTGGCGGATTGCTTCGCGCAAATTGCGCATAACTCGCAGGTAATATTCCTTATTGACCGTTTTACCCTGTGGCAAGAACTCATGATGCACCACGCCCCTGCAATCAAAGAAAACTGTAAGCAAGACCTTCACATTCGACCGAACTTGGCGCTTTTTTGGGTCTTGGCTCGTGCGACAGCTTTCATTGGGATGATTGAGCTTTGGCTTCACGTCATAACCATAAACCCATGATTCGTCACCAGTTAGCAAATTTGAGTCGTCGCGGACAGAGTCCAACAGCTCCTTAGCAATGTTAATGCGATGCTGTTTTTGGTCGAAATTGAGCAAAAATAGGCAAAAATCGAAGATGAGCCAAAACCCGTCCAAGCAAAATAGCTATCAAAAATTAACTGAACATTCAAAATAGCCGAACTTATCAGCATAAGTGAGGGACATGAGTACCAACATAACGCCACAAAAAAATCGCAAATCGAATAGACGTAGCCCTAGGAAATTCAAAATTCGCGATACTTTTTGAACAGACCTCGTATGTACCTACAACAAAATCACGAAGTCATATAATTTTCGAAAAGCTAAATTACACAAATACATACATATACCAAGTGTTTTTCTAACATGGTCTTTTGATCAACGTTTGTTCGGAGACCCCCCTGAAAAATCTGTCCTTCATCCCTAAAATCGCAAATGAACATTTGGGGAGGTTAAACCTAAAAAATGCTTTATACGTTCTTTCAAAGACATCGTCACGACATCCCACGATCCAATCTGTCAACAAACAAGCAAGAAAGGCCGCGTCAAACTTCCAAAATGAGAATTTCAATTCTGAAAATTGGACTTTGGCCCTTTGTCCTGCCGATTTTTTGTAGGCATGGGGAAATCGAAAATTCGTTGGTTAGATTTTCAAAAAATATTTGATACGTGCTTTTTGGTTTTTTCGATCCGATGTGTATTTCGCGAAATATTCGACGATCGATTCCTTTTTATACAGGATAGATACCTATTTGATTACAAAATTAATTAAGCTGTATATTCGTTCAAAATAGAATGAATACAAAGATAATTTTTAGATTTTTGAGGTGGTAGAAAAATAATACAGCCATTTTTGGGTCACTAAATGATTTACAGTGTAACAATGAGAGTTATATGAGTATTTGTCGGTAAAAAATATTAATACAATGGCAAACCGAATGGGTTTTTTTTTGAAACTCTTATATGTACTTATGATACTTGTGGCACCAATTCCATTGGGACAGTTTTTACTGTTTTTTTTCCGTGTCAAAAAAGAAACTGTATCCACATAAAAGTAGGGGATTCATTCGATATTTGGAGCATAAGCTAAAATAATGATAAAATAAAAAATAATGATTAAATTATCATCGTTTTTAATGTTATTTAATTTAACGCTTTATTTAAGCCTTAGCAGAATCTCATATTGAAATACGAAAAAGAAGTTGAATAATGGTAAACAACTTAAGGTACAGTGATGTGCGAAACAATAGCAACTATATCAGTACAAAAACTTAATGTAGTTATTTTCGCCATTTTATTAGCTGTACACGAAAAAAAATTATCCTGTGTTTTTCCTTTGATAAAACAATTAACAAAAATTTATTTTGCAAAAAACTAACAATTCAATTTAAATAAACAAATGTAAAACATAAGCAACTTCCACATATGCTAGTGTGCGAAACAAAAGCAACCTTTTAGTTGCGTCCTCAATACTTGGTATGATAGCCTTTATTTTTAATGACCTCAGCACACCTTCGTGGCATAGACGCTATTAAATTCTCAATAATAGACTGAGGTATGTTTTGCCATTCCTTTTGTAGTGTTTCCATAAGTTCTGCTTTGCTTCTAAAACGTTGTCCTCCGACTCGCCGTTTAAGGATCCCGAAGAGATTTTCAATGGGATTCAAGTCTGGTGATTGGGCCGGCCAATCAAGGACTTGAATCCCATTCTCATTAATCCAGTCTTTTACCAGCTTCGATGTATGCTTCGGGTCATTATCATGTTGAAACACCCACCGAAGCGGCATTTCCCATTCAGCATATGGTAACATATGCGTTTCCAAAATATTTTTGTAAATAAAACGATCCATTATTCCTTTTATTTCAACAAAAGGACCCAAACCGTTAGCAGAAAAACAGGTCCACACCATTACACTACCTCCTCCATGCTTGGTTGTTACCTTGCAATATCGTGGATTGAGTCGCTCACCCTTGCGGCGTCGTACAGTAGTCATGCCGTCGGAATTTATTAAATTAAATTTGGACTCATCGCTGAACAGTACTGTTTTCCACTTGTCTAAGGACCAGTTCAAATGGTCTGAAGCAAATTTTAACCTGGAAATTTAATTTTATATGGAGAAACGTACCATAGCGTCAAACATACCTTTTTTGCAAGTGTTTTCTTGTAAGCAAAGGTTTTTTGAGCGGTCTGTAGCTTCTTAAATTATTTTCTAAGGCGCGTTTCCGAACAGTACTGTCATGTACGCTTAAATTTAAAGTATTTACAATTTCCTTGGATGTGATAAAGGGGTCCTTTTTAATTAACGCACAAATTCTCATATCGGTCCTTTGTGTAGTCTTCCGTGGTCGACCGCCCAAATGCAGCGTGCTAACATTTCCCGTTATTTTATATTTATTTACAAGTCGCGAAATTACAGATTTATTTATATTATACTTTTTGGCGAGTGAATACTGAGAATAGCCGCTCATGTATTCCTCAATAATTTTAATTTTGAAACTATCAGGGAACTTATTGCGCGCCATTATACTAATTTTAACTTTTAGTGATCTGCTTCAATTGACCGATCAGAAATTACTAAAATTGCCTTCACACAGTTGTGCAGGTGCAACACTTGTACCACCGTTAGAGTATTTTGAAAGAAAAGTCCGTTATCTGGAATTTTACCATTAGGTTGCTTTTGTTTCGCACACTAGCATATGTGGAAGTTGCTTATGTTTTACATTTATTTATTTAAATTGAATTTTTAGTTTTTTGCAAAATAAATTTTTGTTAATTGTTTTATCAAAGGAAAAACACAGGATAATTTTTTTTTTTGTACAGCTAATAAAATGGCGAAAATAACTACATTAAGGTTTTGTACTGAAATAGTTGCTATTGTTTCGCACATCACTGTAGATACTCTAGTGGGAGATATGAGGCTGGGGACAATTCGACCCAAAATAAATCATTTTCTTGAATAGGGTATCGGTATATATAGATATACCTCGAAGTGGGGTTCCTTCCAATTTGAAAAAAAAAAAAAATATAGGGGATGATCGATTTTTCACCTACTAAATTTTTACTTGTGAACCGATTCTGTCGAAATTTTTAGCGATTAATGCAAGTTCACCGAGAAATGAAAAACGACAAACAAAAATATATTATTTTGATAAATTTGCTATTAAGGGTGTAACATAAAAGGTTTTTAACAAAAAATTAAACCGACGATAAAAGAAACTGAAATGTGAAACATAAAATAAACCTTTTCAATTTCTTTTTAACTCCCGACGCAAAAAGAGGGGTGTTATAAGTTTGACGTGTCTGTGCGTCTGTCTGTGGCATCGTAGCTCCTAAACGAATGGACTGATTTTGATGCGGTTTTTTCTGTTTGAAAGCTGACGTGATTGAGATGGTTCTTAGCTACAATTTATGAAGATCTGTTCAAGCGTTTGAAGATCATCAGTTCATTTGACATTTCCTACTCGACAAAAGGGTTTTACCAACTTTCACAGGTCCGATTGATTAGAAATAGGTTTTTTTTGTGTCTGGGTTAATTTACATTTTTAATTTAATTTTAACTTGGGTAGGTACTTGTTTCGTCGGTTTAATTTTTTGTTAAAAAGCTTTTAATTAATCGCGTTAGATCAAATTCGCGTAAATATGTACTTCGAAGACTAAGTCTAAATAAAGAAATAGTTCTCAACTCCTGTTTGCTTCCTCAGTTGCGATGAAAGACACTCTTCGAGCAAAGTTTCGGCGGACCGGCGCAGTCGCTGATTTCCCACCCCCATGGAGCTCTCGTTCGCAAATTTCTTAGGAAAAGCTACGCGCGGATCCGTTCTAACTTGAGGAAAGCTGCCGGAGCCGGAGCCGGACCCGACCGAATTATGGTCGGAGCTTGGCACAATGCCGCGGAGCGACGCGTCGCGTCTTCGTGCAATAAAAGATGAGACTGCGAAAGCTCCTCTCGGTCGGACATACGACGAATTGTCGTGCGGGACGCAACCCGGGTCTCTCTGGGCAGTGAGTTCGATTGCAGTGCGTTCAGTTGCCAGCTACCTGAGATCGAACACACAATACCTGGTCAATTAGGCCGGGCGCGAACCCGTCGCAGACTCACGTCTCGCTCGCTGTAATTGTATAATTAATTTTCGCAACTAGCTGCGGGTGCTGTTTTAAAAGGCGTGAGTGAGTGAAACCCTGACTCTGAATGGGTGATTTCGGGTCAGCATCTGCCTAAAGTGCATTGGTGCCGCAAACAGAGCCCTAAACACGAATCGAACCTATTCATCCTGTGACCTTCCATCTTCGACTCCTTTTTGGGAGTTTATACGGGCACTTAATAAGCCCTTCTTCGAACTCAAAGAGGTCCGCTCAGCCTAAAAAACTTCCGACGACACTGTGCTGGTCCTTGCCATTGATTGATTTGAGAAAACAAATATTTGCCGCCTTTGTATAATTATTCTACCCAGTGATTGAGTTATATTGCTGTGCTGTGCCACTGTTGATTAGAGCTGTGAGAGTTTGGTCCTGTGGATGTGTTTTTTTTGAAACAACCCTCTTCTGCTTTTGTTCTAGGATTTCTTGGCAGCTTTTTGTCAAAGAGCTTGAAGACAAATCAGTTGGAAGTGAACACAGATGAGAAAACGTTAAAAACAGTCGCTCGCTTGAAGGAACCAAGAGATCTCTTCGCACTGCCTAAGGACAGGGATTATGATTGCCCACAGCAGGCCGCCAGATGGCCTACAGAGTGTCAGGTATGTTGAAACTATATTTTTCCGTTTTTTTTTTTTGTTCGAAATTTAAATTATTTCCAATATTGCGTATAGTATTGCCGAAGATAAAAAATTTGAAGTACATACATATTATAATTTCGTATAAAATTTACAACCGAATTCAAACAATTTGTATTGCATAGTTTAATGCTCTTCGATATACTTTTCATTCAAAAAATATTACATCAAAAAGTGTTTTTGAGAAGCAATGAAATTTTTTCGAATGACTAACGTATCACTTTTTTTATCACATTTAAAAATTACTTTGCGTATTCTCACGAAAATAGTTAAGAGCAAAATCGGTCTTGTAAAAAATTCCCAGAAAAAGATCAAGACCTGACTTGCAACTTGACTAATATTTTGTAAACCATTCTAAAATAATTGAACATGTTTTGCCTATACATAGGTTAAGTAGGTTGTAAATCTCAGTTAGCTTTTTTCGTTCCTGGGTATGGTGTCGAAATATTCTAAAGTACTCATCAGTCAGACTTTAAAGAGATTTCAGCTCAAAAAAGCCAAATTTTACATTTCGAGCTCTCACAATTTATAGTAATAATATCTACTTTAATACGTTTAACGTAAAAATTTCATAAACAATTTTAAGATCATTCATGAAGAATGAGGTAGTATTGCAATGAAAAATTTACACTGGCAACAAGGCTATTGAGCTATTTGGGTAGTTCTAAAGTTTTTCTTTGAAACGTTTTTCAAAAGCTCGATTTCTTTAATGTTTTCAAAATTTAAACCTTTTTTTCATAACTTGTAAAACTTATCTTAAAATTAATTAAGATCCTGACTTTTGCCAAACAACTCATATTTTCTATTTTGAAGTTAATACAAAAGAAAACGTTTATTTTAATTAAATTTCAATTACGACTTCAATTTATATAAAATGACTTTTCTGTACACACTAATTGCCCATAACGAATTATTATTAAGGTTTATAAACAAAAAAATTTCAAGAATTTCAAGAGCGTTGCTGCTAGAAGAAGACCTAAACCAAGAGCACCAAATCAAAAAGAAGATCAAAATCAGATAATGCAAAAATTAGACTTCGAATACTTTTAAGAATTCATTCACTTGCAGATCCGTCCGCAGGCAGATAATAGTTGGGTCATATTTATCGCCTTTTTAAATTTTTATCTGCATATTTTATTTCTTATTGTCTTCAAAATGGAATTAGATTATTATTATCATTCGGTAATTATAGCACACGATAGAAAACATAAAAAATTTCATCCTCGGCATCAACATTTCACATCTAAAGTCAAGAGCAGCCAAAGTCATCTGGCTGCAGCGCTTGAACACAAATTTGGCTGCCGGTTGAAATTTTGAAAGGACAATTGAATTGAATGACTGACTGCAGCGGATGCGAAGTCGGATAAATTTTTGAAAACACCCTATATATTCCGATCTTGATTTTTTTCATCCTTACACGAATGGTATTAGATAATGTCGTCATATTTGCCGAATTTCTAATATTATCTATTTATAATTTTGAAAAATAAAATATTTTTCTATTTAATTAATCGTATACTAGTGGGAGGAGTCTTTTAAACAGAATTCTGCACCCTGATCAATATTCTTTTTTTCGCATTCAGCAGCTGATTATGTGAGAATAATTTATTCTAAAATTTATTAATCAAGATTTCATTAAACAACGAATTCCGAATACAAAACGTAAGAAAGAAAAATATTTGGGTATATTTACATACATAGACATTTAATTGAAAGAGGATTTATATTGAGTCATATAGGGTATAGGGTAACAACAGAGTTATATAGGGTACGACCGAACAAACGTTGACCAGGAGACCATGTAGAATCGATTGGCATAGCCCTAGCAAAATACCCTGTATAATCCAAACGAAATTAAATATGATTCGCAAACGTTTTTGTAGATCAAAATAATGGATCTTGACAACTCTAATATTATCTAATAATAATCGTGTCAAATAACATATTCCAAAAATACCATACCTAAACGTCTTGTACAAATAAAAGGTTCACAACGATAGCGGGAATATTTGTAATATGTACTTATATATCAGTATTAAAGCATATGTATGTATTTATAAAATATTTTTTGGAAAATAGAAAAAATGTTATATGCATAAATGTGTAAATTACTGTCAGAAATTGGATTGCATAGCATACAAATTGGACTGCATTGAGCGATTAATGCTCGACTTCTAATTATTTCGTACTAGTTAACACAATTTCAACCTTCCAAGAGCTAAAATATTTGTTCAAAGCAACTCATCTTTTATAAACTGAATAAAGCACTTTAAATGTGCATTTTGGTTCACAGCAGCGTAAATATGCTTGACTTTGCCATCAATATTTAGTTAAAAGATCCACAAATATAAAAGCTAAGCTCCTAACGTATTTTGCTGAATGATGAATGAGTGTTAGGTACTTCACACCACATAATTCGTGCATGTTTATATGTAGGTACGTACACCACAAGCAAGGTGATCCCATTCGCGAATTCACATTTGCACCATTAGAAGATAAATTCCTTATAAATGTACGCTGTTTGGATATAAAACCATGCCTGGTGTATACAAAACAAACTCCAATTGAAATAACTTATGTTCGATTTTACTATTGCAATAATTTTTAAGAAGGGTCTTTGCAAGATTTTCGTACGGAAAATAATGCTCTGGTATAAATTTTTGCATTCTGTTATATGTATAAAAATTGTACGTTGTTTTCCCGTTTTGTGTTAAATAAAAGAATGATTTTATGAAGTCTTACTTTATTTTGAAAATTTCTTGTACGATTTATTTTATAGTAGAGGCAAATGGTCATACGCAAAACTCAATCTGAAAGTGTGATTTCACTTCAGAATATGGGTTAATCGTATTCATTCTTTAAAAAAAGGGTTCCTTTTGTTATTTTTCCTAAAAATTACGCTTAGGATTTAAGTGTTAACCAAATTTACAGGTCATTCATACAAAATTAGAGTTATTATCCGTGGCTGAAGCTAACGGCTGTAGGTAGTCTGCTGCAGAATCTTTAAAGTAAAATAGAAAATTGTGTAGTTGGAGCGCAAAGGGTTAAGAAATCTTAGAAATATGCTCCATCTCCCATATTCAGAGACTATTTTAAGCCCCTTCTACACATTGACGACCCGACTCTTGCGAAATCACGATTTTCTTCAGTATTCCAATTTCAAAAATGTCTCTTCGCAAGACTCATACAGTATAAATTATTCACATATACGCCGATTTCCCACAAGTACCTATTGCTGAAAACCGCGTGTACTTATTTATTTATTTTTTATTTACCAGCTTTATCAAATAACTGACTACATACATACAAAGAATTTAAGGTTGACCATAACGAAGCCGACCTTTCAATTGGTTTCTTGTTCAATTGAAGTCAATAAAAGAGTAGCTCATATTTGAAAGAGCGCGTAACAATTAACATTGCTTTGTTTAAAAATCATTTATATTGAATAAATTTTACAAAAAACTAAACGTACCTAGATTAATAGAAATCGTGTGCCTACATTTTTTCCCATATATTTTAATATATAGCTAACAATCGTTCATTTAGTAAATCTCACTAAAGTAGAAAAAGAAAAATCTTCTACATGCAACCTATGAAATATTGCAAGAAAATTTCGAGAAATCTTGACGCAAATTCATGTTCGTATTTATTTCAAGTACAATAAACAGAGCTTTAGAAGTTTAAAAGTTGGGCATGACATAGAAGATAGAACACGCTGTTGCTACTTTGGCTTATACATAGTTCAAAGATTCTTGCATTACTTTTCCAAAATTTATAAAGCAGAGGCTTGCTTCCGACTTGTATGTTTAATTTTATCCAACCGCTTCGAAAGCTTTTTCTTCTTTTCCAAAAACAAAAAAAAAATTAAAATTTGTTGATCGGTGGATCGGGTTGAATAACCTCCGCATGCGTATTCATGGCAATTTCATTAATTATCTACCTGTCCACCCTTTTAGCTAAGAGATCGTCCAGGGACTCTGAACGTCTAGCCAAGAGTTCTACGATCGCTTTGCGTCTTAAAATGAAATTCTAATTTACGAGAACCGTATGTCAGAACGCGCGTGCCAAGTGAAAAGAAACCAAAACGCGGTCCATGCAGAATCACTAAAGTGCCACTTCCGCGCCACCCGTCGTCTTACTTTCAGCTCGCGAGTACGTTCAAGTTGTTCGAAGATATTTTCGTTCAAAGTTCCGCCTTCATAAACCGGATAAAACACCTTGGAAATGTTGAAAAATAGAATCAGCAAGAAGCTTATTAATTGGTTTACTTAATCGCAATGTTTATCTGAGCAAAGGTCACATAAAAGACTTATTTCGTTCGAAATATCTTGGAGTGATGCCACTGTCGTTTGTCTCATATACCGTGGCCCAACCTGAAATTTGGTGCTTTGATGAAATTTGGAAATCAAAACTGAGAGGAATACGCTATTTTTAAAACATCGTGAAGTGCACTCGGCCGGAGTGGCGAATTTGAAATTATAACCATTTTAACTTCACCTGTTGCAAGTCCTTCAATGCAATTGGCCTGCAAAAATTGCAATGCATATTTGAATATCAAGGCACCTATTTGATCTTTTGGCAAAGCGATATAAATAATTATTTTTGTTACTTTTCTTCAGCTTATCTTGTACGTTTTTACAAGATTTTATTTAACTTGCAATCTTCGTATGTAAGTAAATAAGTTGTCCGCACCGAAATTTGCAAGTTAAATTTGACCCACTTCCCGGTATCCGATTGAGTTGAAATTTGGAACACTGTATGTAAACGGTGACAATACAATATTTTGGTACCATCGAGCTGCAGCTCGTTTCTATAACTTCAAATTGAGAATATCTCTACTGGCATTCTCCATTTGACGTCATTTTCCACAGAAACGCATCAACTCAACTGATAAAGCAAAGCTAGGCATGGTGAATTCGATTCACGTCACCAGAATAGAGAAGTTTCTCAACTGAGTTACAGAAACGAGCTGCTGATCTGATGATGGAGTCGAAAGATGGCCACAGCCCTCGGAGGAAAAACCAGACTTTTTGGCTTCACTCACGTACAGGGATTTTACACGGTTCTTCCACTCCATGTTCTGTCGTTCCTCCAAGCCACAGCCACAACTCAGTACTAAAAAATTTTGAGTTTGATCATAGCAACATTTCTTCCGGTCTCGATGGGAACATGATTGAAAAAAAATAAAAAATAAAATGAAACGTCAATGCAACGAAAGAGGCGCTTTCAAAAAGCTTGTTTTTAAAAATGGAGCTGAACCAGGAAAATATAAAAAATTAAAAGTAAAAATTTTTTATATTCTCCTGGTTCAGCTCCTCGCGTTCTTCGGCCTCCTGATGCACGGAAGCAGTTTCGCTGGACGTGTTAGTTGATTCCCGCTGGATGATTTTCAACACCTTTTGAGCGGCCAACTGCCTGGCACCCTTTTTTGTTGAAGCGGAGGCATATTCTGCAATCTTGCCCACAGTGCACTTCATCGTAAACTTCGGAGCGTTTTGTGGTCCTTTTTGCCCCACCAAAGCTCACCTCTGACGCAGAAATCCCTCAATTCAGAGTCCGCATTCGAAATTTTAAGTTTTTCGACGTACACCTGCAGAGTGTCCTCCTCGTTGGGACCATTTAGCCTCCTTGTCTTAAGTATTTCTGCGACATTAAACATGAAGCCGCACAAATACTTAAGAAAATGAGGCTAAATGGATTTTACGACGAGATGATTAGATATCTACAGGATATGCTGCGCTAAATGATTATAAACTTTAATACTTGTATAATTTTGAATGATGTATATTTTGCATTGACTAATTGAAATTATAAAATTCTTTTTGCTTCAACGATTGCAAAATTTTGAATTTCCCTATAATAAATTAATATGAAAATGAGCTAATTAAATTTCTCTTCTCTTAATAGCTAGGAAGATTTGATAAAAGGTATCAAATAACAAACAAAATATGTATATATGTATGTATATCTTTGGGGTTTATTTATGACTCTCGGCTTTATTTAGATTCCATACTGAAAATAGAATCATTATTACGAGACTTTGTTGTTTGGTCTCTTCGTTTATTACTTTTGGATAAGTAAGGTGGATGCAGCTGTTTCAGTCTTATTGAAAGATACACTTTGGCTATTTTTTAAGAAAAAAAATGCAGTAGGGGAAAAAATAAGCAGTCTTTTCAGCCAATCAATTTCGTTTTAGTAATTTAATCAAAATTTCTCTTTTATTGCATCTACCTGTTTAAAATCGATAATTTTTCCTTAAGACAGGGTTTGAAATGTGTTTTTACTAAATCGCATAAAGTTGCCTTAGTCTAACCTCATCCTTTCTGCGGAATCTGAAGTGTCAAAAGAGTAGAATAAATGTTTTTTTTTACACAATTAAATTTTATTTAAAAGAATTTTGGGACAGCGGCCTCGCAAGGTCTTTATTTTAAATACATATATGTATGTACCATACATAGTGTTGCTGAAAACATTAGGACCAAACGTTGATTTTGAACATATGTACATACGTTCTCTTCCCAAGCCCAGCAATTGTTGACAACAAGACAAAGGGTGTAAATGAAATTTTTGTCTGTCTTTAATTAATTAATAACATTTTGTTTAACATATTTCGTGAGCAAAAAATTAATTCGTTATGAAAACTAATTAAAGATTCACAACACTAGAAAATTTTAAAATTTTATAAAAGAAAAGCACTCCTCCCGTACCCATTTGAGGAAAATTCAAAGGAAGCTCATCATAAAGAGGCTTTGTGCCAGGAACAATTTTTAAATTCAGAGCAACTTTTAGAAAAATTAGTCCAGGAAAAGCCCGTAGGGGATATAGAAGCACTTGAACGAATTCCCACTTGAGTGGGAAGAGAACATTTTGCGATCGCATCAAATGCCAGGCGAAAGGTCACAGAATCCTGTGAGCGTGTTTGAGACCGTAAATAATTGTCTGGCCTATATCTGAATTGCTGAGTGAAGAACAAAAAGGACCTTCGCATTTCATAGGCATATAAGCATCTCCTTTTCAACCACTTGGCACATTCTGAATTCTATTGAATTTCTAATTCTAGCTTGAAGGTTTCTGTCTGCAAAACTAAAAAACATATCCATACTTCCGGATTAAGAGCTCTTACTCACAGCAGGAATATTTGCATTTGATGTCAGAAATCAGCGCGTCTTTTTACGTCCTACAGGACGTGTATGCCTCGTCGAGGAGCAGTTTTGTACATGACAAATGCTAAACGATGCCCCATTATGCAGAAAAATACCTGCACAATCCTATACACCTGAGATCTACATAGCTACTGCTCTTGCTTTTTACTGCCTTCTAAGAGGTCTCCAACGACTGGGTTAGGTTGAACCCGACGGTGTAATGACGCACGATGTCTGGGACTAATTGTGTGGAAATTTGCAAAAGTCTCGCTTATATTGTTGTATTTGCGTGCAGTCCCTTGTGACAGTACTCGTAAAAACACAGCAAACAATTTTATGATTCAAGCCTTCAAGCGGAAGGCTATTGCAGAATTTATTTACCTCAAGTGCTTGGCGCCCACAGCTGGTTTCTTCTTGCACACTTCGAAGGTACCAAATCTTGAAAAGATACATAGATATCGGACTAAGGAAACTTTAAAAAAAAAATACTAATAAATAATTTTGGTACCCTTTAAAAATTTTACAATATTCCCTCAACCCTTTCGTAGTTAGCTTAACCACTTCTTCATGAATATGTTATTTACTTCATTATCCGAATAATTTTTTCATGTGTATATTTTATTCCACAAGCATCATCACAAAAAGGTTATAAAAGGATGGCAATAAGCCCCGGTTTTAAAGATACTGGATACTTTCACATAATAAAATCTTTGCAAAAACAAACATTGAACATTTGGCGAGAATACGATGTTGAAAGAAATTGGAGATTTTATGAGAAGGAAGACTAATGGATTATTCAATATCTGCTTTTTGCGTCTTTGGAAACTTTTACGAACCCCGAACTTGCTTATTTTGTTAAAATAACCCTCCTAAAACAGGAGAATAAGTTCACATCATGATGGGTTATTGTAGTTTTAGTTTGGCCTTTAAGATCAAAAAGTTTCCTGTTTGTTGGTGTATGTGTACACTGTACATGTTCTTGTTAGTATTTATATTAAATCCCTTTGCTCTGGGGTTCGCTTGGACTTGCCACAATTAAGGCATCGATTTTGGATTCGGCAACTTAGCCTTGCGCCTCGCCAATTGAAAATATATAGAGATAATAACAAATTAAAAATAAAAACGTGAAAAGTAAGTAAATAACCATATTGTATGTTTATGAATAACATTTTTAGCATTTTCATTGTAAAGCCTTTTATAAGTCACTTTTAAGTTTTTATGAATACGGCTGTTAGTTTATTATTAAATCCCGCAATCAGAAAATAAACTTCATTTAATTTTAAATGTAAATCGTTTGTGATTGCAATTTTTCAGTTTTGTTCACAACCCAGTAAGATTATTATGAAATCTGTAATTGCTGCAATATTTTCAAATTAATCCAATATAAATTTTTATCTAAACCGGGTTAAATATCTGTGTTACATTGTTGCTGTGTTTCCATTCCATGTTAAAGTACTGATTAAGTAACTAAAGAAATACGTTTCCTGCAAAGATGTAACTTTTGACTCGTCCTCAAAGTATTGATATTTGTATAGGATTCGTATGGATATTAATAAAAATAAAATGTTATTATAAAAAAACAAATTACCCGAAACTGGGAAAAATTAAAGAGAATAAAAATAAATTCATGCACGAGCAATGTAAAGCGCATGTTGAAATTACTTCTTCAGTAAATTCTTACTACAATCTACTTGAATAATAATAATGTACTTTGCCGTGGAAATTTTACAAACGTGTATTTATATTTTGCTATTGAGTGCTCAACTCTTCAATGTAAGTAAATATCATCTACAACAAATTTGTTACTTCAATAAATGACTTACATTAATTTATGTATATAACTATTAACGAAACATATGATATTCATACATATGTATGTATGTATTTATTAGTTTGCTATTTACATTGTTCATGCAGGAATTTGTTCTTCGTTTTATTTGTTTTTGCAATCGTATTGTTTGCTTTTTATAATTACATATATATTTTTTTAATCCTTTTAGTGGTTTTAATTTACATATTTTTATTCGTTTGTGTTTGTTAACTATACCTATTTTTCGATGCTCTATTTGACAAACGTTTGAAATTTTCACTTTTTCCACATTAACAATAGTTTTTTTTTCAAATCGGTGTCGTGCTAGAGTAGGTCAGCACCATGATACAGATGGGTCAGTGAAGCCTCGCCAATCCATCTATCAGATGATAGCGACTACACTATTTTACTGTACACTTTTCTTTACTTCTGAATTACTTACCAAAAAATCAAAAAGCGAGCATTGAGTATTGGGACATTGAATTCTGTGTTTTTATTTCGCGCAAATAAAACCAAATTTCTTGTGTCTATGACCACTTGGCGTCAAAAATTTAATTTAAAAATTTTTTTTTGATTTGAAGTTTGGATGGGTAAATATTATAGCAATGTACTTTTCTCACATTTAAAAACTTGATGGCTTTTGAAATCCAATTCCATGCAAAATACGTTATCTCTTTATTGTTTTCAGAAAGAAATATATTGCAGTGTATGCACATATATTCCTTTATACTATTAAAACGTCCTTTTGCCAATTTTTTGAAATTTTATTTACAAAAAATTACCTAATGTATTAGGGGAGTTTTGAGTGACACTCCATATTCTGAAAACATCATAGATTGTATTCGTTCTCTCTAAAACGGAAAATATCAAATTCGTTTATGTAGCTTTGAAACACAATGTAATATTATTAGAAATATTTTATTGTGTAGTTTTTTATACGAATTGCGTACCAAAAAGTCAAAAAGCAAACGGACAGTTGTGTGAAGGAAATTCCGTTGATTTTTTTTACATTTAGTTTACTATATGGGACACAAAATTCTGTACGAACTACATATCAGGCTTTAGACATAAAATGATTTTGAAAAATTTTATGCGATAATCGATTCGGAAATCATGTTTTTTATTTTTTTTAACTCTAAAATATAATTGAAGATTAAATTTGTTTCGAGAGCAAATAACTATGTATTTTCAAAATCATCACTTTTAGACCCGGTGTCCCGACCCCTATTCAATTTAGGTTAGGTTTGGGTCAGTCTGATGAATGTACACCAATTTATCAGAACCACTAAAGGAGCCGAAAGGTTAATTAACTGCTTCCATCACTTCTTACTAAAGCAATTAATTTTCTGTCCTTTAACAGAGCCTAATTTAGTGTGCCCAGTTGACCGGCCCAGCTCTATAATATAGTATTTTGCAATAAAAAAAAAAAAAAAAACAACAAACTCATTTTGGTTTGCTTATGTTTTCGGGCTCCGTCCGGGAATTATTTCTCGTAAATCTTATGTAGCTCACCCATTGATTCAGGGCGGGTACCGGGACCCAAGCACCCAAGCACCATCTGTGAAACAATTTGCGTACCCACTAGACTGGTCGTGACTTTTCCAGGTTTTTCCATCTTTCCCTCCCGTTTTACCCAGCCATGATTATTCCCAGCTGCGCACTTTTATCGCTACAACAATCCGTGAAATTGGCACATTTTTTGCTCTACCCCTTGGATTAATATCGACCCAGGGAGCCCGTGGTATCAATACTTCATCCATCCGTTTTAATTTGCCCCTCAGGATATGGGTGCTTCCTACCTGAGTCGACATGGACCAACGAATGAATAACCGACTTCACCTCCCCCGCAGGCGAACGGATCGTGATAAATTTAAGGTAAGCTCCCAAGAGAAGAGGGAATAAAGTCTATGCGAAAACAATGAAAATCCCATTTCACGATTGACCGGCTTATGTATGACAGTGTAGACCGCAAACGTATGAAACCATTGCCGGGTTTTGTTTGTTGCTACAATTCAATCACAATCGGCGCATATCACTTCTCCCCAATTCCAGGCTACAGATTCCGATGGAGGGAATTCTTCCAATCAATTCTTTTCGGGAGTTGAAAGCTTTTATTGCTGCTTCAAGGGGTTCCCACGAAGGGAATATAGAATGCGGTGAGTGCTTTGAGTAAGAGGTTTTACTGAACGACGAGGACTCCACTGCCCAGAGGCAACCATGTTCCCGGGGACGTCTCTAATTTGTCCTCCCGACCGACAAGGCGACAACGCACGTTCCCTTCAATAAAATGTTACAATGACCTCGATTCAACCTTTCCTAGCATCAGGGATATTTTTATTGTTATATCTATGTATTGTATATACGAGGGGAGGTCAAAAAGTCCGCGGAATGAAGAGGAAGGGGCGGAGTTAAAAATTCTCACTGCACACCTCGCTAATGAGGGATTCATCACTAGAATATAAGTTAAATTTCAAGTCTATGACGTTATTCGTTTACGAGTTATCACCCTTCAAACAAGTCAATTCGGAAAACAATCGCAACGATGGAAGAAATTGAACATCGCGCTGTGATAGAATTCCTGCCAAAGCAAGGAAAGTCAGCTCAGACTTTAATGAGCGAAATGGAAGCCGTTTATAGTGATCATTGCCCTAGCAAAACTATGATTTACAAGTGGCATGGTCTATTTAAACATGGTCGAGAGTCGATTGAAGACGATCCCCGCCCTGGACGGCCGATTGAGGCCACCACGTCGAAAATCATCGAAAAAGTCGAAAAATTAATATTAGAAGATGCTCGTCTGAAAAAGAAACATTAATCTGCATTAGTTGGAGTGTCAGATACCACAATTTTAAGAATTTTGCGCGATCATCTTGGCATGATTAAAGTCAGTGCAAGATGGGTACCAAGAATGCTTACGCCGCGCTTCAAAAGCAACAGCGAGTGGACGCGTGTAAGCATTTTTTGGAACTGTGTGGCGACGAACCTAGCCCGATTTTGGAGAAGATTGTTACCGGAGATGAAACCTGGGTTCATCACTTCCAACCTGAGTCCAAACAGGAATCGATGCAATGGCACAAAAAGGGTACACCACCCCCCAAGAAGTTTAAGGTGTCAGAATCGGCCCATTTTGAAGGCAAAGACAAAAAATATTTTTTTGATGGTATCGAGAAATTAATTTCGAGATCTAATAAATGTATTGACCTTATGGAGAATTATATTGAAAAGGAAAAATAACTTTGTATTTTTATTTATTCTACAACCCCTCCATTCCGCGAATTTTTTGACCTCCCCTCGTATGTAGAAGAACCCTCCTTAGGAATTGGGTGTCTTCTAAATGCAAATTTAGATTGATTTAATTTTATAAATTCTCAAGTTTTCGGCGGCCAGAGAAATTATCACAGAGGACCAAACAAATTTTATCAAGAGCTTAGCAATAAAACCGAATAAACAGGAATAAATTTCGTCAAGCCCAAAGAATTTGCTAATTGTGTGCTGAATACATACATAAATATATTTCAAAAATTGAATTTTTAATGCTAATAGGTTCTTGTCTCCATTGTGTTTTGTGCTCTGGAGTGTCAGTGGTTTGTGGCTACAAGACTTCTGGAATGAATAGCCTTCTCTTTTAAAACAAAGTGATCTCGTTTGTGGACATCTATTGGTGAATAGCAGAAGCATTATTGTTTGCGACGCCTATTGGTGAACAAAAGAAACATGAAGGCTTTATTTAATTCCATTGAACCATTTCTGTGATAAAGTAGTTTGACTATCCAACCAGAACTTCTTTTTTTTCGGAGGGATAAAAAGTATCCTATATGTTAACTCATCACATGAATAGTTACCTACATACCAAGTTTTATTTAAAATCGTTTTGTAGTTTTCGCATGATGCGTGCACAGACAGAAATAAAAACATTAGCTGCATTTTTTTCATTTTTCTCTCTGATTTAGGTTAGATAGCAAATTTTGCATTGAATTGAATTTTAAAAGCCCTTACGTACATACATATGTATATCAAGATTTTTAAGTTTGTGAAAAGTGCATCAAATTGCCAAGATATTTATACCTATCCATCCAAACTTCAAACCTTGAACCAAATAAATTTTTGGAGTAAGTTGTAGACGCAAAAAGGATATACATAAATCCAGGCAATTTGATTTTGTCATGAAATTAAAAATGTTTGATTGACATGGCCATTGCTTCCGGCACAAAAGACCGTCTGATCGCAGTGCCCTCCGCTTGGGCGGCCCCACCAATAAATAAATAATAATGGCCATTGCTTTTCATAAATGTGCGTTATGTTCTTTAATACCAATCTATTGCATGAAATAATCGGCTTAGGGAAAAACTAAAATTCAAAGAATATTTGGAAATATTATAAAGTTTCGTTTAAAAATATATACATACATATGTACATACATATAAACTTAAAATTTCAGTTTTCGTTTGAGCAACGTTATAAGCTCCTTCATTAAAACTCGTTAATTTGCTATGATTTAATTTGATTGAACCCTATTTTTTCTCGGAGCTGATTGATAATTTTCATTTAAAAATTCATAATCTACGAGAAAAAGCCTATATACATATGTATGTAGGTGATGATTTACCAATTCTTTGGGAAAACATTGGTGTCGACCAATGTGACAATAGATTATGGACTTCGTAATATACATATCTTACATTTTGATGTTCTTTAAAATTAGCACAATTAGGTCGAGTTCTTACAACACTACATATATGCACATTTCAGTCCCTATTTTTCGTCCACGTCTTATTCTTCAACAAATTCGAAAGAAAATTTGAACTCTACCAACAGCACTTTAAAGTTGTTTTAAAAATGGAAGAAAAACATGATACAAATACTATACTCTATGGTTTTAAGTACACATCATGATAAAAGTCCTGCTCGCTCATGCATTTGAAAAGGAGCAGTACTCGGAACAATGTTTTCTAGTTTTAGGATTTAGAGCGGAACAATCGCTGGAACAATAATATTTGCTTTTTATGAAGGACGTTAAAATGGAGAAAAGAGAAATTTTCTTCGTAAAAGAATATCTTCACAAAATTTGAATTTTATCTACCCATTGTGGGTGATAGAATGCTTCTCAACCCTCTCGAATTCTACGCTATTTTCAAATTCTTCATTTTATATATGTATATACCAACAAGCTTTCCGTTCTATTTTTATTGCTGTGTTAAGATATTTCCAACGTTCGCATGCCACCACTCACGGAAAGTAAAATTTCATAATTTCCTGGAAGGTCGGACGTCGCCTTTGTGAGATGGTCTCGTATTGTATACAAGCCATCCGGTGATGGGCAGGTGGAGGAAAGTTTTGGATTTTACCTTGCATCCCTTGCGCCAATGAACACGCGACACCAGCTCCTTTAGGTTAAATGGTTTGAGTCCTTCGACTGATGAAATTACCAACGGCAAGTTATTGAGCAAAGGCAATGACCCATTTGAGTGTCAGGCTACGTGATTAAGCGTTACACGAGTAAAAATCGATTGAATTACATCTAGGGGAAATTTATTGGAAGAGTAGTTGGATTCCATCAATCATCTTGGGATTCCGAAGAAAGCCTGATACATTTTCATCTTCAATCAACATTAATCTAATTTCGAGAAGGAGTCCCCTGCTGTTAGGTTGGTTGTAATTGTAACAGGTCTAGATTTGTCTAATGGTCGGTGTTAATAGCACGAAGGGTGTTCATGGAATGAAACACTGGCTCAGCAAATCAACAATTGACCTTGCTTTGCACGCAATGACGTCCCAGTCCCAGCAGGGTTTAAGTCAGTGTGGTTAATACCACCTGTGGGACTAATTAAATTAGTCTTCACCCAGAGCTGAATGCCGTCTTTGATGTACGAACACAAAGTTCTAATTAGGTAGAAACTGAATTAGGGTTTGGATTGAAACAATGCCATTATGTCATATATTTGCGATTCCTCGTCGATACGTGTGCATCTCAAAATTGAGATACGAGCTGAAATGAAAGGTTTTTATGTTTATAAATCAAAGTCAGTTGTATCAACGTGTTTGAGAATCTATCCCCTAAGGGGGTAAAAAGAAGAACGAAGTGCGTTATTGTTTAAGTTAGAAACGTGGAAGTTGGTATTTAGGCTTCTGAACAGCTTCGAAAGTAGGTACCTATACATATAATAAAAATAAAGTTGCACACAAAAATCTATCTGGTTCATATTCTTTGAGAAGATCTTGAGAGGAATCAGTGGAATCAAATTTTTCATATACATATCTTGATTCCACTCAAAATTAATTTTGATTAGTTTTCGCAAGAATCATTGACGTGGTGGGAATCGAAATCGGTCACATTGAAATTCACAAATCACTTTTTTTTTAGGTGCGGTATACACTGGTCCCTCTGTTAATGTATTTTAAAGTGGCATGAACCACTGCTCTCCCATAACTTTGACTAAATCGTGCTCTCATGACTAAAGAATTTTCAACATACAATTATTGGTAGGGGAGATCCGCCATGAAACGGACGTTTAACTTTGAATTCATACACCATATTTTTTGAAAATTAAATTTATTGTAAGAAATATTATGATTGTTTTTAATTCACTTATGTCCGTTTCATAACACAGGCAGCATTGAATAGGACAATGGGTGTCTTGAAACGGACTAGGAACCAATGCCATACTTTGAGCCACATGAATACTCAATGTTTCCCAAATTCTTTGCTTTTACACAATAACTTATATTTAAATAAGTCAAACATTTTGGCACCTCTATGTAAATTCATAAAAAGGAAAGTAAAATTTGTGAAAAAAATACATATAGTAATTCTCTTGTACCTCGAATTAACCGTAAGAAGAAAATTTGTACAATATATTCAATAGAAATATAACCTTTACTATATTACACTGATTAAATTTGATTCCAATTATATCAGCGATTGTGATCAAAATATGATCGGAATCACACTGATTCCAATCAAATTATGATGTGATCGAAACTTTGAATTCTTGCAACCCTGGAAATTCTAAAAAGAAATAATTTAAAACGGTTGTTTTTACGAACAGAATTTCGAAAAACTAAAGAATTTTCTTATTTCCGATGAGCAAGATCCTATTACAATGTTATTGAACAGAACATTTAAAAATTTACCAGGGAACAGAGAAATAATACTAAGGAAACTAAAAGAAAAATCTTTCACTAAAATTTAACAACTGTCCTTTCACAATAAATCAAACTACATAATAGTTCTGCATACATTTTACAAAAAGTTGTGTTGCAGAAAAGAAATGCACCTTATGTAGAGATTATAATAGCATAATGATATCAGTAAAATAATGGATTATAGCTAGCAAAATTGAATCCATATAATTACTATTCCAGTCCTGCGATTTAAATCTCACGGGAAGTCTCACTCAAAAGCTATTCAACAGATTTTTATAATATGTAACCCCAAAGGCAGTAAAATCTTTTAAATAGCGAGCCAATAGTGAGCCAATTTGGACCTACAGAGAAAACCTAACAAAAAAAAATACATTAAATGGATTGATCAATTTGTAAAATCATAATTATTTAAATTTAATTATAAGCTTCTAATTGCACCGAATCTTAACATTGAATCAATGTAGGTTTATGTTAAAACATAGATCTTCATTGTAAATCTTGGAACAACTTAGAATTTCGTTCAAATTCATTTCATTTCATGAGCAAAGACTTCAAATTACTTTCCACAACCTTAAAGGCAAGCAACTTTCTTCTGGAAATTTCCTGCTTCCTTATCAAATTTTATGATACCTCAATTCCCAATATTACCATTAAAGCACCTGACTGAGTTTCCTTCTCCCACGCTGTTCTCCAGTGTAACTCACACGTACCCATGTCGTGCCTGAAATTCATGGGATTCATGAAGGTAATTTGGATACCAAAGTGGAAACTCGACGCTTATACTTCACGAAGCAGTTGGGTCGAGAGAGTTTTTAAACTTTCGCTCATGCATTATCTAAGCTGCATGCGTTACGTAAAGCCCCAGACCCACATGTACCTAACTATAATATACGATAAGTCTTAACTCTGTTAAAATCAAATTCAAGGATTTCCTTGTTTCCTGCGGTGTACTAATGCCAGTCAGGCAGGGCCACTTTGTTCAAATTTGAAATTCGCTATTTTTGGAATATTCAAACATATTATGTGCTTACGAACTCAACTTAATACGGGTATTCAGCAGAAAGGAACTGTAGTATGATACTTGTAGTTAATTACATAGAGGAGCTTTCAAGTTGCTTTGTCAATAAAAATCAGTTATTCTATCGTATAAGATGATTAGTAAAAAGTATGTATAGGTACTTGCGGGAAGCATTAGGACATGCAACAATTTACATATTATATTGGATTGAATGTATAAGTGACCTAACCCCGATATAAATAAAAAGACGTTTAAAAAGTAAACTACATCTTAAAGCTTTATTTCTGCTATTTTAATTTAAACAAGTGTCTGGATGACCGAGAATTAATTAAAAAATCTGAGCAAATCTGAGAATTACGTCACTCCTACTCAAGTCTCATATTATGATAAATTGCAATGTCGAATGAACGGACAAATTGTAGTATAAATTTCTGAAAATATGTATAAGCACTTCTAAAAGATTTGCGAAAATGCAAATAAAAAAGTTTTCAATAGAATTTTTTTTTGTGAAATGCAACCAACAGTGATTTAGATTCATACATAATACTATATTAAATGAACTTATAAGTAGAATTTTTTTTAATATCATTTTAAGCTGGCCAAGATGTATTGTATGTCGTATACGCATCAAAGTATCAGAAAGTAACTTTTTTTTAATCCGAATTGTAAAAATAAAAACAATTCATAATCATTGAAATTGAATTTTTTTGTTGAAATTGTACAATAATTTATAAGTACATAAATGTTATCTAGTAATTTTACGCAAATAAAATATGGACTCTATTCATATAATTTGGGTTTCGTACCAAAATGATAAAAAAGAACCCTTATGATGCGACTGCATATTTCGACAACTACAAGGTGTCTCAAAAGTAAGTTCACATTTGCTTATCTTATTACGCGAAAGCAACTATTCTGAGGGGCGCGGGGGGTATGTCAGTCGGTAGTCTGGCTCTTGGGAATTTAGTCGCTATGGAGCGTTTCTCTGGTGCGGACCGTGCGTTGTGCGTACGTGAGTTTTACAAAAACGGTAATTCGGCGACTGTAGCGCGTAGAAAATTCTGCAGTATTCGGTCAACTCTGGAGAAACCAAAATCTGGGCGGCCAAGAACATCAAGAACAGCCGAAAACGTGAACAGTGTTACTCAGTCTATTCGAGATGATCCAAACCTCTCGATTTTTAGTGCCCGACTAAATGAATGCCGAGAGCGCAACGGTTTACATTTGGACGATGTTATTTTTAAAAAATAAATTCCCAAACAGTGTACTTCAATATAAAATAAACATTTTTTCAATAAAGCTAAGACTTTTCTTTTAAAAAAAGATTTAAATGTGAACTTTCTTTTGAGACACCCTGTATTAATGCTATCGACTTGAAATTTGGAATAGTTTTAAATAATGCTTGCTCACAATAACAAAATTTAAAAAAATATTTTTAATTTTCATTGCAAAACGGTCGAACTTTTTTAAAAGTAGAGTACTAGGTCAAGTAGGGTATCATATGAAAGGGCTTCATTTACTGCATAATTTTCGACTTATGGTAAAATATGTCTAAAATATATTATTTTTAAATGCGTACGTACGTACATATTATTAAGAAATAATTGAAATAATGTTTGCTGAATATTATTTACTTAGCAGATTGCTGCTATTGAAAATTGAAAACTGTTAACAAATATATTTTGTTCAAAATAATAATTCCTAAAGTGCGATTAGTTATTTTAATTTGTTAATGATATGAACGGAAAGTTATAGTTTAGTTATATGTATCTTGCGAAATATTAATATACATAAGGACTTAAAAATATTACATTTTTAAAAACAGTGGACGAAGTAGAAGATTTGATTTAGCTGGACAAAAGTTCCAATTTTACATTTTCGAAAGCATCCATAGGGATATATTCTTATGAGGTAAAAAATAATTCTCCTCTCCTTAGGACATTTGTATGTGAAAATCAGGCTAAAATGAGGCTTCTTCGAAATATTAAAACCCGCTTATGATCTACACTACATTATGTAGGACTAGCAACCCGCCCCGGCTTCGCACGCGGACTCCCACAGACACCCCCTCAACTCCTCCTTCATCTACTCCCATGGACACCCCCTCAACTCCTCCTTCATCTACTCCCACAGGCACCCCCTTAACTCCTCCTTCATCTACTCCCACGGACACCCCCTCAACTCCTCCTTCATCTTCTCCCACGGACACCCCCTCAACTTCTCCTTCATCTTCTCCCACGGACACCCCCACAACTCCTCCTTCATCTACTCCCACAGACACCCCCACAGCTCCTCCTTCATCTACTCCCACGGACACCCCCTCAACTCCTCCTTCATCTACTCCCACGGACACCCCCTCAACTCCTCCTTGAAATTCCGTATTTTAAAATTCTCTCGTAAAATGATCTCAGTAAACTTTGACTTAAATTTTTTGCGAAGTAGTCGGCATTTTTTTTACACCTTGGGTTACGTTACTAAAGATTTAGTAAGGATCCCTAATCTTTTCTAGCAATAAATATAGCCTATGTTACTCAGGGTGAATGCAGCTTTCTAATGGTGAAAGAATTTTTTAAATCGGCACAGTAGTTTTTGAGTTTATTCGTTACAAACATACACACAAAAATACACTTTCCTCTTTATAATATTAGTATGAATGTCTCGTGGATGATCTTTTTTTCTGCTGGGTTGATGAACGCAATCCTGCCAAGTTACTATATTATGTACATATAACAATGCTTAAGTTTATCTTGATTTATTACGGAAATGTCTTTTATCGCAATCGTAAACCCTTCCTGAAACCCTTCCTCAGAACCCATTTGTTTTGCAATGAATTACTGCCATTACAAAAACACGATTTTTCAATAAATTGGGTTGACACCACCATCTATCCTATAAATATCTGATTGGCAAAACCATTTGTGTTGTTTACACGAGAAGTATATTGAAAATCAATGGGGGTCCAATTTCGGGCTTTTTAACAATTTGTAAATAAAAGGCCCCTTCGTTATCCAGCGAAAATTGGCTGAAATTTGCGTGTGCACCGAGGGATGAGCCCTCTGATAGCCTTAATAGCACACAACCCGAAAGTCGTATCAAAATAAATTAAACAAAACGAATAAGGGCAGTGCCAGGGGCAGTACTCGTTACCGAAATCTAATTTAAATTTTAATATAAAGCCGCAAATCCTAATAAATTGATTTTGTAATCAGCGTTTATGCCTACAAATATTTATATATTTATCTATGGGTCCAACATAATCTAGGACATCTATTCATGGAGTGTTCACCCCATTTGGCATTAATTACTTTCAATGCAAGCCGTAATAATTTACTCGGAAACACGTCGTTAATTTTGGTTCGATGTCTTCATCTGCGTTTCCCTCGGCGGCACCCTAATATAGGGGAAAAATTTTTTTGTATTTGCTTTCCTTTTGCGTCCTTTCGTGATTTCCTTGATAACATTTCCCAAGGCCATTAGCGTCATTAAAGTACTCTCCGCATAAAAAAATCTAAGTAAATGAAAGAGGAAATGTTGTGATTAAGATGCACCCCGAAGATTAATAATAAAATCTTTCGGCGCCGATGGACACTGAGGAAATATTAAATCGTTGAAAGGAACCAATTTCGGCTCTTACCACATTACCTTTGTTTTTTAGGTAGATTTCATATGAAATACTTATGAATATTACATTCCCACAGGAATTCAATTTAATATTGCAAAAGTTACATTATAATGCTTTGAGAGTTGTGCACAAAAGTTTAAGACCATTAACATTCACGAATTTTCCCTTTAAGAATCTCAATTTTAAAATATCACATATTTTTATCTGCAAAATCCGTATTATCATCATAAGTATAACTATTTTTATACAAATGAGGTTTCTCAAAACTTATACTACATTTTGGAATATTCTGTAGTAATTTTCTTACTTTAAAAGGAAGATACCAATATTATGCAGGAACCATGGGAAAAGAGACAGATATTTTTAAAGACATTCTAAAAATGAAAACATGATTAAAATTTAAATATGTTTGGCTTTCGTAAAAGTAAATTGTGAGTACCTATCAGAAATTATCTTATTTATTTGATGGACATTTAAGATTTTAAATTTTTCCAAATTAATTATTTTATTTTGTCAGTCGTAAGAACAAGAAGACTCTCTCTAATCTAAATTGGACAAACAATTAAAGCTGCACATAATGGATTAAAAAATCACACATACTTCAAATATGTATACATATTTACCCACCTTTTAGGAAATTCGGTCAAAATTACATTCTGAAAAGGTGGTTAAGAATTCAAGAACAAAAAAATGTATTTTATTGAAATTTTGATTGAACGCTATAGTGCTAGAACGTGGAAATCTCACAATAAAACTAAATTTTTCCAATTCCAAACATCTACATACAATGCATAGTAGGAGCTATGCAAAAATGTAAAACGCTTTCAAATACACGTACAGCAAATTACAAATGCTATTAATTTATCCGCATAAAATGTGGATTAAAGCGAGATCTTTTACATAATTCATAGCCTTAATAAATCCCAAAAGTCCATAAAACTGAATATTTAATGACTTCAATGTCCGCGCACACCAAAGTTAATTTTTCGCCCATTTTTATCAACAGGTACTGGATGAAAGAATATATCACATAGAATATGTACCCGAGCATCCGGAGCCTTATTATCAGCCGACCGGGAGCGAAATAAGACCTCGTTCGGTCGGTGAGGAGAATGGTGTTGTGGTCTATAATTATAATCCAGTTAGTGCCGTCAATTATGTAAGTATATTTTTATTAGGTTGTGAAACCTTTTTGCACAATTCCGGACCTTTACTAACCCACTAAATCCTCCCAGCCGTGTTTATAAAATATAGCTATCAAAATAACTTTTAAGCTTCAAAAATGATTTTACTACCGCAACTTTAAAAAATTCACTCATAAATTTGGTTCCGGATTCATTTTTAAAAGGATACTTGGGGCTATCATATCAATCATGATTTTATAAATTTTATGCAAAAATCTCAAAATAGCTACAAAGAAAAACTTAAAAAAAACTGAAAAAAACAGTGTTCTGGTAAATATTTCTTAGCTGCATTTTTTGCATAATTTAACTTCTGAAATTAACCCGAAAATTCAAATTGGTTTTAAGGACAAAACAAAGTGGTAATTTTGTAAGATTTTTTTTCTATTTAAAATTTATTACTTTGAATTAAAAGAGTAAGATTTAGAAAAAATCGCCGGTCTGAATGAAAAACTTTCTAGAAGTGCAGAGTTGTGGCTCTCCGCCTTCATAATTTGTGTGCGATAAGCGTTTGCAAATTTCCAATTCCACCCAATACGGAAAGCTTAGTACCTAGGGCATTTAATTAAAGTTTTTCAAACGAAATGCACCAGAAATTAATTAGGGTCTGCCACTAAGTCAACTTGATTAGCATCGATTCCTGACAACTGGGCTTTCATGAAGTTCTCAAGTCTTTAAATATATTCCCATCCGAATTTTCTTCTGAAATTTCAGCATTTCTATTTCTAATCTATGATGCATTTATAAACTTTGGGATGATTTCAGAAAATCTGAAAATAGCAATTCGATATTGAAATTTATAGATAAAATTATGTCCGCGGCTTAGGCCAACTACACAGCTTTGTAAAGTTATAGATACACTATGCCATAGTGCGGCATCCCATCTGTGGAAGAAGAAAGAGAAAACAATGCCATATAAAAACTCATTGTCCCTCTTGCAATCACCCACAAACAAATTAGTGTTGCATATTTTTATTATAAGCATTTCTTAATTTGTAATTAATAAGTCCACCATCAATCACTTCTATGCCCCGAGAAGGAGCGTTTTGTAGCATTGTTACTTATTTTTTGGCAATCGTTAGCTATTCCTATTGATAAATTAAATTTTGCTAATGATAGTGCGATAAATATGGAAGGAAATTGTAAGAAATCTAAGGACTTATATGATATTAGGGATAATTCATTCTACAGGAAGGAAAGACTAATTCACAGCTCCATACGTCCAAGGACCCACTTCCAAAATTTCTTGTATGAAAATATTGCGACGCCTATCAAAATGTTGGTAGCAAAATCGAGAAGTTCACCGTTTTCGAAAAACATATTTGCAAAATACCACCGTTTATAATTTTTGATCTCAATAATTATTTCGATGGAGAGCATTTTTTATGTGGGCTTTTACATTATAATTTTAAAGGAAACGTTAAAAGTCCCCATCGAACAGTAAGTGTTGAAATTTTTATAAAGGATCAAAGTTAAAAAAAATGATTTCTTGTAAATATACCCGTTAGTCAGTAAGAATACCTATTACTAAACTTAAATCAGTACAAATACTTATTACCAAACTTAAAACTCAGTATAAGTTACTCAAAAAAGGTGCCTACACTATTTTTTCCATACAAAAGATTTCGAGACTTCATCAAAATCGCTATAAATTTAGAAATATTTAGTTGCTTGTGGGCGCAGCTCGTGACTAATAATTACCTAACATTTTGAGCAAATTGCATTAAACTAAAACCATGTGTGACTCTATAGAATGATTCCGATGGTAGTGACTCGGATAGTTCATCTGACAGCCGGAGCCCTACGCCGGATCTTAAAGATGAATCAGTGCATCGCAATTTTTCGAAACATTTTTCAACATGTCGTTCGGTGAGCAATTCAGACAAAGAAGATAATGACGATGATGACGAAGAAGATGATGATGACGATTATAAAGATCTGAAGGTTGAAAAAGCTTATTTAAAGACCATATCCCCGCAACGAGTACCATCCCCAAAACCACCTTCCTTAATCCCAGCACAAAGTTTAGTCGAGAATACCGATGATAAAAGCTGTAGTGTCGCTACAGAATCTGTTGAGAATTCAAAAGAATTATCACCAATACACAATAACAACCCACCTCTGCAGTTTAGCCGATCTAGCGTCGGAGGATCAAAATTTCTGATGAATGTTCATCCCAGCACTGGTGCTGGGGGGGACTACGACGACTTGGAGTTCGAGTCACGTTTTGAGTCTGGAAATTTAGCAAAGGCTGTGAAAATAACCTCAACTTATTATGAATTATATTTGAGACCAGATTTGTACTCGAACCGCCACAAACAGTGGTTTTACTTTAGAGTAAGCAATACAAGAAAGCATGTCCTATATAGGTGAGTAACTGACCTAACCTAACAAGATCCTTGAAGACGCCTCACCCATGACTATTTTATTTGCAGGTTTTCTATAGTCAATTTAGTCAAATCGGACAGCTTATATAACGAGGGCATGCGTCCTCTGATGTATTCCACAATCAGCGCCAAGGTCCTCAACGAAGGGTGGAAGAGGTGTGGCGAAAATATATGCTATTACCGGAACGATGACGAGTAAGCCAACGGAGCGATGAAATGATGCTTTAAATATTTTAATAAAATCACTTATTTTGCAGGAGCTCCGGCGAAGATGACGAGGATAATGGATCTTATACACTCACTTTTAATATTCAGTTCCCTCACGATGCGGACACTGTCTACTTCGCTCACAGTTACCCGTATAGCTACACTGACCTTCAGGTGAATTCGTTTTTTTTTTCATTTTAATAGATTATTTTATAATACAACTTTATTCCGCAGGACTACTTAATGGATATTCAAAAGCATCCTGTTAAATCGAAGTTTTGCAAATTGAGGCTCCTTTGCCGCTCGTTGGCTGGTAATAACGTGTATTATTTAACAGTAACAGCTCCCACAGACAACGAGGAGACGAACAAAGTACGTAAGCAAACAACTCAAAGGGTAAGATCTTGATACTTAAGATAATAATGACATTACTTGTTCTCATTTTCTTCAAGTTCTAGTTGTTTACATTTAAAATTTACATTTATAGTGCTTTGGGTAATTGCGTTCGATGAAATAGGAAACGTCTGCTCCGAAGCGTTGTAATGCTTCGTGGCTACATATTGAGTTTTGAATTTGTTTCGACATATCGAATATGGCATAATGAATACTAAATCCAACAATGGTGGTACCGTTTTATTGATCTCGTCTTTCGTCTTTTATTATAATTACTTTGATTTCTCCAGTGAGGCAATTTTCAGAAAATTAATTTGCAATTTAACATATCGGTTCAATTGACTCCGCATTCTTTCAAAATTCATATCCGAAATACATACATACATCGCTCAATTATTAATTAATCTCAGTATTAATACTCCCTTTTTTCTTGTTAATACGATATTGTTCACGATTAAACTACAGTAAAACATGCGTAAATGGAACTGGTCAAAAACCAGAAAAGGTACTGCGTTTATCATTTTCTGACTTTATTCCTAGGGTCTAACGGAATTCTAGGCAATCTCTAACTTCTAAAATCATGGTTTTTAGACATATTTAACAGAAAAACGGCTTTTAGTAAGAAGCTGTAAATAATGTATAATATTACTCATACCCTGTAGTTACGCAATAAGTACCTACTAACAAAAATGTATTATACATTTAAAATTTCGGTTTAAAATAAATAATTCAAATTTAACCAACATATATCATCGTTCATTAAGTTATAATTTCTGATTAGTGATTACGAATAAAAGTTCTTATTAATATTATACATTTTAGGATTTTCCGTAGTACGGAACCCTTAGCGCAGGAGTCCAACTCGCACTTGACTGGTTTCTTTACTTTGTTACATTTTTGAATATTAAACCTGCATTGAACCCTGTCAAAATTTATTGAATTTCCCACTTACTCATCTCGATGTTCAGTGCATTTAAGCGAGATTTTATTTTAAGCGTGTTGCATTTATCAGTGTAAAAATGGGTTAAAAATTCCCGAAAAAAATATTACCATAATTTTATGTGCTTTAACGCGTGCCTTTATATATTATCAACAAAAAAACAATAAAACCCAACCCTTATAACTAGATTTATGCATATTTGCATATGTCTGTCTTCATGTCACTTGTTTTTGGCATAGTTATAAAGCTTTATTAAAGCGTTTACTTACTTAATTATTTCATCGATTTTTGTAGTCGCTAGTAAAAATATCGATTAAAAACCAGCTTGATTAATATCTTTCTCTTTTGTATTTTACGCAGACTAAATATAATTTTCAGTGACTATGTCTAAAATCCAATAGTCAGTGCTTAACAATTTCTCATTGATATGTAATTCTGAAAAAAATTAATGAATATCAATGCTAGAAGTTTAAAATTTCCGTAAGACTTACATGCAGTGTGCAATTTAGTAAATTTGAAATTTGCTCCCAAGAGCATTGCATTATTTATGTCAAAGTTCTCATCATTTGCAGGCCATTGAAAAGTTTCCACGTAGCTCGGAAATTCTATAGAAAAGCGGTCAGAAAACTCCTGTGTATCTTACGGCTAAGTATTTGTTCGATTTGTTTTTTTCTGGTTCTACGTTTAAACAATTTTGTCCCTTTAGAAAACTTTTGTTGGTAAAAATAACATTCGTTCCTTTTTTTTTATAGAAAAAAAGGGCAATCGTGGTATCAGCTCGTGTGCATCCGGGAGAAACGCCTTCGTCCTGGATGATGAAGGGCCTCATGGACTTTATAACAGGGGAGTCAAACGTGGCGAAGAGACTTCGCCACAAGTTTATATTCAAGCTCATACCCATGCTGAATCCCGACGGTGTAATTGTTGGCAATAGCCGAAGTTCTCTGACCGGAAAGGACTTAAATCGCCAGTACAGGACGGTCATCAGAGAGACATACCCCTCGATTTGGTACACCAAGGCCATGATCAAAAGGTGGGTAGATTACATATATTTATAAGCTTCTCGTGGACTATACAATAAATCACGTCTTTTCTTTTTTAGACTGATAGACGAATGTGGCGTTGCCATGTATTGTGATATGCATGCCCATTCGCGAAAACACAACGTTTTTATTTACGGCTGCGAAAATAAGCGAAACCCTGATAAAAAACTCACAGAGCAGGTTTTCCCCCTAATGGTGCACAAAAACGTAGCTGATAAGGTAAATAATGGTCGACGTACATATTTTCCTTTTATCCTTTATTTCTCTAACAGCAAAATTTTATCTAAAAAAAAAGTTTTGATTTTTTTAATTTTTCACGCCAGTTTTCCTTCGAAAGTTGTAAATTCAAAGTTCAACGGAACAAGGAGGGCACCGGAAGAATTGTGATTTGGATGCTGGGTGTAAGTAACAGCTATACGATGGAAGCTTCTTTCGGAGGTTCTACTATCGGTTCAAGGAATGGAACACACTTCAACACTGCTGTAAGTCTCAGAAAAACTTTAAACACTTTTTATATCTTCATAAGAGAGCGAACTCAGCAGTTGTATTTTTTTTTTAAAGTTGTCAAACATTTAATCTTAGCAAAAACTTTTTAATGGTTTATGAATTGAAAATTCCTCAGGGCTTTTGATTATATCAGAAACACAAAACATAAGATACTCCTCACTTTATTTTATCTTCTATCTGCCAGAAGCAATCAACTAAGATGTTGATAATTTTTTTTATTTTAGGAAAATTGTGTTACATTACACAACTTAGAAACATTTACATGTGAAAAGTGTACTATATGTACATACCCTTACGAGCTCGACAAATACACATCTGTGTCATTTTCCTTTCATTTAATTTCAAGTTTATTGATAAGGTTTCATAGGCATATAATGATGAATTATACACAAGGTGCTTCGTAACTGCGTACAGCGAAAAATATGACATATTTTCAAACAGACCTTTCTTTAGAGACAATCTATGTATTAAATCAGACAAATTCAGTAGTTCACAGATCCCTCCCCCTCCCTACATAATTACAGAATATGTAATACGATTTTCTGCAAGCCTGCTTATTCTCATAGTTCAATATTACGTAATAAAATTTAAATTAAATTAACTTGATTATAATTAATATCATAACCAAACTGAAAAAAGAAAAAAATTGGCAGTTACATGAATATGTATTGTATATTTTTTTAATCTGTCCAACAATTGAGAACAGGAAATATAAACTTTTATTTTTGTTTTCTAATAACACCTCGACATTACATATTTAGTGATTATTATTTCAGAAGATGTAGGAGATTTAAGTTAAAGCAATTACTTTTACTTTAGTAGCCATAATTCAATAAAAAAAAACACACAGAAATGCAAAAAAAACAATTTGAAGGAGAAAGAACAAGTTTTTCAAATGTTTCCATTTATTTCTTTTAAACAATTTTTTGCATGTCATATGAACTTTCAAATTTATGAGATAATAGCTGTATTTGTCATCCAATTTGGTTCAGTGTCAGTGTACTTTTGAAAAGTGTACCTATTTATTTTAGAATTTGCTTATTTGTGAACGTTTTTTATTACGAATAGTGTGTACATTCTTTTAATAATTCTTGATATGACACAATTTTTTGACCAGATTTTCTCTATAATTTTAAGTATGTTTCCTTTTTAGATGAAAACCTAAACCAAAAACATCACATCAGTATGAGCTCATTATATATTCCATTATTATTTTAGTTTTAAAAATACCAATATTTTTTACTTTTTAATAATTCCATCTCAAAATCGGATAATAACTGCATAATATTCATTTGATAATTCGTTATCCATAAACAAATTCTACTGGACTGACCTATTAAGTTTTAACATACCGAAAAAATGTTAGAATTAAGCAGTGTTATCGCTGATGAAATTACACTATCGAAAATGTAAATTATAACGCGATCCTATCCTAATAGAAACATAGAATAATTTTTGAGAAATTATTGCTGTTTTTGTTTTTCTATTACTGCCTTGAATGCTATTGTATATACCTCACATTTTTAATAAAATTAATAATTTTTTATTTATTTTCAGGATTACGAAAGTATGGGTCGGGCATTTTGTGAAACATTGCTAGATTTCTACGATAACAATCCAGTGAAAGTAAAGAAACGTGAAAGATTCTTTAAGAGAATAAAGAGAATAAGAAGACGCGAAAGACGCGAAAAGAAAGCCCTGAAATTGAAGAAATTAGCAGATGGGGAAGGAGCTTGTTTCCTAGGCTGTCCAATTAATTCCGAGAAATCCGTATGATTTGTCTTTTTATTTGTTCACGCTACTTCTAAAGTTAAAAATATGCTTTCAACATTTTGGAAAGTTACTGTTTAAAAATGTTTTAAAAAACTATGATTAAGAGAAAAGATAAAACGAGATAAGATTTGCTCAGTTCCTGCTACTTTCTTCAATAAAGCCTTTACATTTGAAAAACATTAATTGCCTAAGAGAGCTAGTATTTCTGCCATTTAAACAATTCAGTTTTTTTTTTTTTTAAATACAACCACAACTTATGTTTCAACGCTTATGTATTCCGTTTAAACTTATCAAATAATGTATTTCTGTTAATTCAAATTTTATTTTAATTTGTATGTATTACTTTTATATTTATAGTTTTTATTTTGCAATTATGTTCGCTTTTAAATGATTATTTTGCACATATGTACCTGATTAGCTTTTTTCAAAAGGAATATATTTATCTTACTTTCAAATTTATGTTTTTATACACCTTCTAATCCTTTTCGGGGTAACCATAAGTAATACGGTTTTATATAACAAATATATTTCTCCGAGTCAATAAAAACCCAAAAACCCTAGTTTGGAATCTCTCCTGTGGGTGTAGTGAATTTTTTTAAACCGAGCTTCTAGTGAGATATTTTTGCTGATAACACTCCCTTTGATTGCTTAAAAGTACAATTTTACACTACAAGATTATTTTTGTTCACTTTCTTTTATTTTAAGGATTTCGTTTATATCTTAATTCTGTCTATAAAAAAAAAAAAAACTAATATAAATTAGCGAAATAACCATTGTAAAATGTTTATCTCATCGGCGAAGTAGATAAGAAGGGTAGTGCCCATTCTCATTAATTCGACTACTAGTAGTTTCCTACTACTTAATAAAATTAAATGGACGGAAACTTACATAATTACTACTTTTGCAAAACATTCAGTTCTTGACCGGACGATCCATGTAAGTTGTCTTTGAATTTAGTAATGTGTAAATCCTAATTAGATCTATCTTTGAGAATTTGAATCCATGGACGAAAACGTTTAGTTACCAACTTTCTTCCAATATTCTTGCTATTGTATAATGAAAAAACCACGAATATTTAGTTAATTGTAAAAAACTAATTAACCGGTGGACGGAGCATTTTTTAGTCAAAAACTAGGAAGTCGGCAGTTTTGAACCTTTTGTCAAGTTAAAAAGAAAACCAGTAAACTCAAATAGTTATTACAAATATATTCGAATAATTATTTATTCAAAATTATTACAAAAACATATATTCCCGGCTTCCTAAATTTAACAGCTTTACCATGCAAAATTACTCTATGTATGTAAGGGCAGCACTGGCAGCAGTCTACCTTCAAAATTTTGCATAAGTAATAATGAAGCTGTTTAAAGCTGAAAAGTTATTAATCAAGCGCGGTTCAGATATTTACACATTTATTTACCAACAGGAAAACACTAATTGCGACTAAATAACGTTTGAATGATCTTATTTACAATGCTGTCAAAGATAGCTTGAAAATGTTTGACCACAAATAATAAATAATATTACTTATGGGTACTCCTAAAAAATTATCGACGTTATTCTCCTCTTTATTCAAAAGTAGCTCATAATTATAATCTTCACACTTAAATAATCGAATACAAACATTATAAACAGGAACAACTGAGGAACAAAATAATTGAAAGATTGCTCAAGGAAGGATCTACTGCTGACGAACCACAAAACATTCCTCTTACGGATTACTCCAGGTACGTTATTAATTTTCGTATTTATAGAAGGTTTTGTTTTTAACGCGTCAAAAGCAACGTTTAAAATAGGGTTCCACATAATGTTTGAATGTACTAGTAAAAATGTAAACAAATTTTTGTACAATGAATTTACGATACCATAAACTTTATTATTAGTACAATTTAGGTTTAAATATAAGTTTTGAGCAAAATAGGTATAGTTTTTCTTTAAAATGGCGACCGACTTTCTGACTTTGAAAGATTTTCATAAAATAAAGGGTTTAAGGGTTAAAAGATTTTGAGAGAGACAAATTCAGATATAGTACATACATATACATATTTATGATGACAAATTAAATAAAACGACAACATGAAAGAGTAGCGTTTTCCAGATTTGTTATAGTTCGTACTAAAAACACTGGTTAAAAAATTTAAAGCAAATATATGGTATTTGCGCGGAATTCACTTGCAGATTCCTTCGGGAAAACTTGCGAGATTGCGTGGGGCTTGTTAAAAAGCTTTTCCGAAGCACACGGCATACATTTTCAGAATAGTAAAGACCTTTTTGGGATAATTGGAAATAATAAATAAATAAGTGAACATTTTAAAGCTACATAAGACACTTCAGCATTTTAGTGAGTATACGTTCAATCAGCTCCTGTCTGCGCGAAAAATAGTCAAAACATACAAAGGGCCGTATTTTGGTCATTTCAAAAAATCATTGAAAAATAAAATCGCATCTTAAAAGTTTTTAACATGGATAAAATTAAAGCCCAATCATCCTGGTGAAAAAGTTTTTCATGAATATGCACTTGCCGTGTTCGTTTTCGTCATCCATAATAATCAGTTTACAGAAAAAAGTAAAATTTACTCATTATTTCGATATATTTAAGAGCTTTTTGTATTTTAATTAATAGCTTAACATTTTAGCCATAGAATCGGCATTTCACGAGAAAAATCCAAATCTCCAATAGTGGAGATTACATTGCTGTTCTCCGAAGCAGTTTGGTTAGTTTTCTAAAAGAAACTCGACAAAAACAATTGATATTCCAGCAAGACAATGCTCCTGTACATACGAGTAGAGAAACGATGGCATAGTTTCAAGCCAATTCCGTTAAACACGATGGAAAATATTTGGGAGTTTTGGTTCGGATAATTTATGCTGAACACCAGATATTAAATAAAATTTAAATGAAATAAATTATTGACAAATAAAATAAAATATTTATGTTTTCACATGATATTACTAGTGAATTTATAAATATGTATGTAACTGTTTGAATTTCGGAGAAGAAAGTTTTTATAAATTCCATTTAGAAATAGGAAAAACTCAAAATTTATAGGTACATAGTTATATTATTTTGCAAAAGAGTGTATAATACGTAAATTTTAACTTTAGTATTGTTACATGTTCTTGAGCCCTTTTCCAAAATATTTTTGAGAAACGTTTATATACTCGTATTTGAAATTCGAAATGATTGAATAACGCTTTCTGGATCATAGTTGATACTAAATGAACTCGGTAAATTTTTAGTGTGGATTAAAAATATACAAACATCTCGTAGACACACGAACACATTTTCAAGGAACGAATTTTCTCATAATAAGATAATAATTTAATTTTTAATTAAACAGTCTCCCGCTAATTAGCTCACTCGAGCTGAAGCAAACCCGAAAAAAATCAATGAAAGAGTAAAATGTTCGTAAATAAACTCCTTTTTTGTAAATCTCTCACGGAAGAAATTATATTTGCACACCTTAAAAAAAAAAAAATTGCAAAATCGATAGACTTGCCTACAGCAGCAACTTTGAAATACGTCTTGGCTCCACAAAGTACAAATAAAATAAAATTTCCTTTTTAAACTTTTTTACAGCGATGAAGGGGACACTAGCAGCGGAAGTTCCGACAACGAAGGAAAAGCAGCGAAGTTATCAGACCTAGAAGGGCCATGTTGCCAGCCACTTAAAGTTCCACCCTGTTCTCCTGTTTTATGCAACTTAGTTAAACAGCTAAAGGAGGAGAGAAAGGTAAAAGAATCGTTGTACAGTTTTACGCCCTTTCAGATTAAAAGGATTAAAAAAAAACAGAGAATCATGCTCCTAACAATAAGAAGAACTAGAAGCAGACTAAAGAAAAGGAAAACCCTTCTTTCTATCTCCTCTGACTTTGGGAACTTCACTCCGTCGAAATACTTTAAAAAATGCAAAAAGAAGAAAGGACGAAAATTACGCCGTTCAAATCGTTCTATCAAGAAATCAAAACTGAAAAGGGTGATTGCTTTAACGAGTTTCACGCTTTTAATTATTTTACTTGTTGCTTGTTTTGTTGGATCAATTTATTATTTTACACTGTTGTTATTCCCCTAGCCTCTCTACAGAGTGTGCTTTATTGGCCCCAAAAATGTTTGCACCATCAGACATCACCGGGATGCGGGGCCACGGTACATCAAAGATGACATGGGAATTCCCTGCATTCTTGAAATAGTTACTCATGTGGTCGACACAGTCCCATAGGACAAACATCTTCCCGGGATGAATACCTCATACCTATGGTGTACCAACAGTGTACGCGTTGTTTTGCATAAAATCAGCATTGGCAGTGATTTTGACACAGATCTATCCCGTCCTTGCGACCGGTGCCAATTTATTGCTTTTCCTAACGCATAAAAATAGTTTATTGGCTTTCTATTGCTACCTGATAAGGGAAATTTATTGAGTTCTGAGGTCGAATTCATTGGCGGAATGTAATTTTAAGTTTTGGCACGAGATGTGGTGACGAAAGATAATTAGTATCTCATCCGATGAGGAACATTAGATACGTAATATACGTCACTATAATTAAAACAATATAATATGAAAGGATCTTCTGTGGAAGGGACAGGTAGGTAATTCACATAAAAATTTATGCAGCTTATATCGTAACCAAATCAATTTAAAAAGTCAAAACCCATACATGGGCTACTCATGTCTAACCGAAATTTTTAAAGTGAAAATTTTAATGACATGAAAATTATCATTTGTTACACAAAGAACGGACAGTTATAAAATAAATCAAAATTTTTACCGATTTTTCAGGACACATTAAGTCAATGAAAAACAATGACCCAAGTGCAGGATTTACGGGACTAAGGTTAAATTGGAAAATACGCACGTTAAGTAGCAAAAAATAACTATTTTCTGTTGCAAAACTAATTATTTCATCATTTGGAATTTCTTGTCGGAGGTTACATTAATAGTTTTTAATTATATGATTCATTATTATCTTTATGGGAATTATTTATTTAAAAAATATGCCGGAGATCGCTGAAAACTCTTAAAATCACTAAGATTGCTAACAAAAGATATACTCTTAGTCAAAAAACATAAATACACTAAGATGTGAAATTATTTACACATCGAACGTTTTTACCGCCTAGGTAATTGTTATTATATTTATAATATTTTTGCTGAATTTAGTCACAGCCATAGAAAAAAAGGGTAGACATGTTATTTTGGCTAGATGTGAATATTTATTTCTTTGTCCATAAGTATATGTATATTTATGAATGAGCATTTCTAATTATACTCGTATGTTTGCCATTTTGCAGTAGTCCCGTTTTTTCATGCACCAAACAAAATATTTTTGAAAAATTGTTGTTCAGTTTTTATATACCATAATTTATTTATGACATTGCAAACTTACCGCATATACATGAAACGCCAGGTTGTGCTGATGAGATGATTAAAAATTTGTTAAGAGGAAAATATCTGTAATAACGGGGAAAATTGAAAACAATTATTGTAGAAATTACCGTGAAACTTTGTATTTAAACAATATGTTAGTTTTACTTAAAATATGTACTCGATTTTTAAAAATACTGTTTAGACTGCTTTTTTAAAATCGCTTTTTTAAAAGCATTTTTCTTAGAACCACATTTTTAAAATTGGTAACCAAAAAAATCTAGAAAACTCTTCGATTAAATTTTTTTAAATTTTACGAACATTTCCTAATACTAATACATAATAGTTCTTATCTTATTTGTATGTTTTTGTTTGATATAATTTAACAAAAACGAGTCATTTTCCCTTTTGAAAGTCCGCTATTTAAGCTGCGTTTTTTCGTGTCTCGAGAACAATACAAAAGTTTATAATTGAACTAAAATTTATTAATAGTTCGCCAGAGTAAGGATTATAAATTTGCATCAACAGTGCATCAAATTGCCATGATTTTTGCTCAGCAATACTTCAAATCTTGAACTGAACAAATTTCAGATTACTTTTTTACTTAAAAGTGGATAGAAGTCATTGAAATTTGATGTTTTTTTAGAAAACTTCAATTTTTTCCTGTAGGTTATTCAAATTCAAGTTTAATTTCATATCTAAGCAAAATCTCCTTAAAATTATCAATTTCGCCTTTTTTTCAAATGACTCAAATCGGAACAAACTCACATATGTAGTACATATGTAGCAAAATAATACATGACAAATTAAAGAATACATTTCGTAAATTCATTTAATTTACTGCTGACTGCAAAACAAAAGTATGCATTTACCTTCAGAAAGGACCATATGTGATTAATCTTATTCCTATTTCGACACATTCATTATTTTGTATTGCAATTAAAATTTCAAAACCTTTTTTGCATATTTCTTGTCACTTTTGACTCAAATAAATACTCCTACAAAGTTTTTTCAAAATCCGTGAAGAGACCTCAAACTTAATCTGTTCCGTGAAATTTACTTCTATAGCGAAGAAAATTCCTTCAACCTCAATGGTTGTTTTTGTCTCAGCAATGGACAGTATTAAAATCGAAACTGTTCGTTTTAGCTTTCGTCGAAGGTTTTTCTAAAATAATTTAAATTTTCAGCAAAAAAAAACAAAACTCAAATGCAAATCGTCCAGCACCCACAAACGAAATAAAATCCAGAGAACCCCTCTAGATCTTCCAACAACAGATCCAGGATCAGACATACAATTTTCAACCGATGACGAGCTGTATATTGATGGATATGGAACCATTCCAAGGACGCGGCGAACCCTCATACAGAGTGAACTCCAACGAAAATACCTGGGTGAAACGTGTACTCAGCAAATGCCACCTGAACTTATAGTCACACCCGCCAAGAATTCATTGATCGATGAATCGAAATCTGACAAAGAAAAAAAGGATCCATCTCCGACCACAACAGAATTCCCCCCAATTGGCATGATTGCTAGACGGACAAATTCTTGGCACAACCTCAACAAGAGTGCGCCTAAGTTGAGGTAAATATCAAATGAGTTTAATGAAAGTTTATTTTTGACAATTTTATTTTTTAGAGCTCAAAATCTACATAATTTGCGAGCCATCGACAGCGACTCGTTGCAGTTTAAATTCAATTTAAAAAAGCAATTTTGGACAGGTGTTATACCCGAAGTAGGCCCCGGTGGTGATCGATCTCAACCTCTTTCATGGGGAATGCCTCCAATCATCAAGCAAAAAGGCGCTAATCAAATAAAGGACGAGCATGAGGCTCTTTTATCGTAAGATTTCTTATTGTTTTTCCCTCAAAACTTTATTCAAAACTAAAATCAAACAGTGCATGTTGCGCAAAACTAACCGAATGGCAAGAGCTCGAAATGGAAACAAACTTGCAGCACTCCAAGAGCAAGGTAACCATCAATCTAATTGCGCCCGTGTTTTCCGAAAAAAAAGTACCACGTTCCAAAAAAGGCTCAAATCCTAAATCGATCCCTAAGCCTATCGAATCATTGGAAGTCAAGAGTAGAAAAAAACGGTAATTTATCACCAACATGAATTTTATACAAGATTATATTTCTAACTTATATTTTTGTAGGAACCCCTTAACAAAAATAGCTGAAACCACACAAATTTTGACTCGTCTAGCAAAATCAAAATCCAGGAATTCCTTTACAATTCGAAAGTCATCCAAGTCTTTATTAAGTTACCCAACAACATCAGGTGCTGGAAATTCCCTAATTCCAGTACTAACTCCACTGCCACGAAATCATAAATTTAAGACTAGTGGAATAGTCGCTACGGCTGTACAGCCACTTAAGAAAAAGAAAAGTCGCTCAATTCCATCACTCAAGGAGAATGCAAATGAGTCTGATGTCGATCTAGAGAAATCCTATGTCAAAAAAGTTAAATCTCGGAGTAAGAAAAAAAAAAAACAATAACATTTTCGAAAGCCTAGCAATGTTGAGCGATTTTTAGAAAATGTATTTGTTTGGGTCTTGTTGTGCCTGTTATGAGAAAGTATTTTATTTAGAAAATAAATGTTTCCAAAACTTGTAAAAAACATTTTCCATGAAATACATTAATCCCTCTCTGCTGGCAATCTGCTATGAAGACGTATACCACGATTTTTCGTGGCGACATACAAAATCATTTTTCCATTATTTCGTCCCCAATCACGTCTATGTAGTTATATCTAACAATTTTTTTCTTGAATCTAAATTAAACAAACAAATAGAAAACAGTTCTTCTTCAAGTTTCAAAAGATGCACTAAAAATGTAAAAAAGGGAAGTCCACCATTATCCAATACAGAATTCATCAGAATTGTATAAACATATTTGTGCCGCTAATTTTGAAAATGGTCTACGTCCATATAATGCCATAAGGTTGAATTGACCTTAAAAAAATATAGAAAAAAAAATATATTTTGGATTTAGACCACTTTCAAAATTAGCGACAAATTTGCAAAGTTTCAGATTAATACAATAATTAGCAGTGGATGAAAAGTGAGTTTTAAAATGTTGTTACAATGTTACAAAATTACAGGTCAAGCTAACATATTCAAAAACAACTTTTCACAAATTCATACCTTTGATTTCAATTAAAAATTTAACTTATGGCGGCGAATCCAAAATAGCGACTAAAAATTTTCGAAATTCAGTGAATTTAAGTAAAAATTTGTACTAGGGTTTTTTGAGGCCACTAATTTCGTATCTTTTATCAAAATTGGGTAATTCGAGATTGCGAATCTAATATTGGATATTTTTCGAATTCAGCGAATTGAAGAGAAATTAAATAATAAGGGTATTTTGAAACCGCATGTTACGTACTTCAATATATGTATGCCTAATAACGCCTAAGGTTTTTGTTATTTATTTTATTCCTTCTCAGTGGTGTCCTCCATTAATAAAATTTTGTGTAAAAATAGTTCGGTTGAAAGTGGAATTTTTGTTTTTGAATTTTCGGCTTGAAATGTTTATTAAATACATATTTTTGCCCACACAAAATTGTTATATTCTGCTAGGTGTTTTATTGAAAATATAGAATTATAATTAATTTATTAAACAAATAAACAATAAGTCAGTTAGCTAACAATTTATGAAGCCCCCTATACAGCTTTGCCATCAGTTCCGCCGGACCGTCTGCAAAATCGTTAAATGATTGGACAATTTTGTTTCGGATCAGGTAGCCTGAATGACTGAAGCGATTGAATCAGTTTCGCCTGGAGAGGTCGTATGTGAATAAAATCAGGCCAAACGATTAAGGAATAGCACTATCACCGTGTGGCAAAGCAGCTAAGTCTTGACCATTATTTTGTTTGACCTCGAGGTACGCATCAATCCAGAGGCTGGATGGACTGGAGCAATTGCATCAATTTCGTCTGACTGAATGTACTGACTGGATCATGTATGGCTTTAGGATTCTAAAATACCCTTAACTGCTTCTACAAAATAAAAAGCTTATTAAAACCTTTCAGAACTGATTATTTTCGGCAAATAAAAACAAACGTTCTTGAAGTAGAATAGTTTGTACGAAATACAATACCTTAACCCTTTTCCTTTGCTCGAAGGAAGTAACCAATCAATAAATCAGCCAAATAGAATTTATTTTTCGTTATATTTATTAGAATGTTTTTTTGCATATGAATGCATCTGTTGGAGTATTTCGTTATTTGGCAATTGAGGGCAAAGGTAAAAGCGCGATCTTTGGATAATTTTGACCCATAAACACAGAACAAGGGTTAAAGATTTTAAAAGACACTAAATCTATTCTTCATAACGAGTTTTGAACTAAAATATTTAATAGCGGTTTTTGTTCATTCAGAAATGAGGTGAGATAATTCCCCCTTGCAGGTTGCAGCACATGCCAATTTGCAGGTAATGTAAAATAATTGATCGGCACCTCTCTTATTCACAATAATATAAATCATAATACTAAATGACAAGCAAATTAATGAAACAATTAAATTTTGAGGAGATATTTCATATTTATTCAGTGTTATCGAGAACAAGAAAAATCAATTCTGACATCGTCAGATTTTCTTTGTAAGGCAGATCAAAGTCTTGATATACTTTTGGCAAGTTGAAAATTAGCATAAAAATATGAGACTGAAAGTGGACTTACCTAAATTTGTGCCGAAATTACATCAAAACACGGCTGAAAGCCGAACACAAAACACTACACAAAATTTACTCTAACCTCAACACGAACTTCAAATTAATCAACTGATACGGCAATGACATAACGGAAATGTCAGATTTTAATGAGGCTGTTTTTTTCCATCCAACAAACGAATATAGAGTGGTAAATGAACTTGTAAAATTATTTTTCTGTCGCTATTTAAATATATAAAAATAGCAGCTTAAAATATGTAGATTACCTATATATTAAAAATTGATAAATTTTTAGCTATATCAATGGGAATTTATTTGCACATAAAAAACAAACTAATGGCAACAAATATAAACCGACTTGTGATAGAAGTTAAAACGCTGAAAACTCTTCACTTTTATCAGGGAATCAAATAAATCAAAATTCGAATTTGTATTCCAAATCCAAATTACTTCCACGAGTGCCACATCTTGCTGTGGATAATCTTTGGTCGGAGCGCCGACGCACTTTAACGACTTTACATCACCTGGCGGTGAGTAACAGGACTACAAAATGTCAGAATTGGAATGGCGTCTATTTGGAGTCGTATTTTAACTTTGTTGTCAGCAAAATTTTGAGTTTAATAATTTGTAAAATAAATTCTGTTGAGCGTGTGAAATTAGTATAAAAACCTATTCAACAAGATAATCTAGGAAGTCCATTAATTTTTAAACAGTGGGAGCAGTGCAAACACAGTGAGGTAAGCGAATGAAAATGCGGGAAAATGTCCTCAAGAGCCTAGACAACACTGTCGACTTTTTCACAAGGTCGTGGTCAAGCAATTTTGGAGGAAAACATCTGTGGAGATCGTTCCGTATCAGTAAATATTGAAGTAAACGCGGTTAAAAATATAAGGTTTACTGTCCGATGGCTCCTGTGCAGGGCATTAAGGACATTTGAGTGAATTCCTTGAAATGGCCGATGCTCGTGGTCGCAGGGCGACGACGCAGTTCACCTCCGATGGCAAGTTTTTCGGATACGGTTTTCCTCCAGGAATGCTTTACCTTGTATTTTAGGTCCCCCGCTGTCCAGGCGGGAAAATCATAAACTCGGAATGGCTCTGTGCAAATCACTCGATACTGTGACCGTGCATAGGGCTCCCAACTTTTTAGCCCTTATGATCGAATATTTCATATTTCAGGATTGTTTCCATCAGCAACAAGTATGAAAAAGAACAAGAAGCATCAAACGAAGGTGTCTACAAATCTTGAGAAAAAGAACCGCCAGAAGATTGCTAGTAGTTCTAGCGGTGGCGCCGCAGACCTTCTTACCGACTTTAAATTGTTGAGTAAATTCAAGAAGTGCCACGTGAGGGTGGCACGATTAAACAAAAACACACTTGGCAAAATTGCCAAAAAAAAGGAGAAACCCCAGAAGAAGGTGAGGGCGACACCCAGTCGTAGTGGTGTTAATAAAAATAAGCCTGATGTTCGAGGCCGGACAAGAAAATTTAAAGCAGCACAGTCACCTGCTAAAACGGAAAAACAGGTGCCCCATATAGAGGTGCAAAAACAGAAGGCGAGTCCCGAGAGTAGTAAACGGAATAAAGAAAAAAAGAAACAACCAATTTTTATTCGTCTCCCATTTCTGGAGAATGCGAAGATAAAATCATTGAATAAAGACTTAATGCAGAAGCCCTACAAGAAGAAGGCGCGTCCGATCAAAAGGCTGGGCAAGACCTACCTAACAGAAAGGTTTGGAAGCAGGTTTTTCCGATGTCATGTTAAGGTAGCGCGGTATAGGGACCCCAATGAACCGGCGCCTAAAAAAAAGGATACCTTCAACAGAAAAAGTGTTTCGTTTCTTGAAACCGTTGAGATCTTTGGGGAATCTGACGATCAGTCTAATGATGAGTCTCCGGTCACGAATTCACCTGGTACCTCCACACCCATACAAGAAATTTGTAACAGTAAGTAACTAAGCCACACATTCAGTACTTAAAGGTTAAAAAATATTATTGTTTCCGAAATATTTTGCTGTAATAAAAATGGAAAAATTAATCATATCCGTTTTGGAGATATAAAGAAAAATAGTTAATACATATTTCCAAGTACATATTAATTTTATAAAGCAAAATGCTTCGGTACACTTTTAATGAAATTTCGTTTATATACATACCTACATTACATCTATACCAGAAAATATAGGACGGTATTTAAATGCATTTCACTTCGTTCATTCCTACCAGTAATTATATTAAAATTCGCACAAATTCATTTCAGTTACTTTTTTTTCATTTAGTTTTTCCGCACATAACGACTTTTCTTCTTTTCTTTATTCAAATTTACTTTCGACAATTTATTACACAGAAAACACTTATTGCAATGAGCACATAAGATATGAAGAAAGAAAAAGGAAACGCTATACCAAATTGATTCCTCGGGGTGTCCTGAGCAAACTTTTGTTCTTGAAGCGGTTTGGTGATAAGATGCTAACCAAAATGTATTTTATGACTAAATCATGTGGTTTTTCATCGCGTATTCTTAAACTATACGAGCTTTTTTTCAATTCATCAAACGAATAAAATATAAACGAGAAATGAAGATCATTCTTGAAAGGTTTTACAATATTTTTACGTTTCTTTCTCATCTAGTTTCAGGTAGTAACGATAGCATTACTATTTCACCCAGCAAACGAAAAGTAAGTTTACTGAAAAACTCCGAAAGCCCAAGAAGTGAACACATGCGAATGAGCGATGAGAAGCTGCCTGGAGCCAAATCAGTCAACAGAAAAAGCCTAGTTGTAACTGTCGCACAAATTAACAATACGTACCAGGAAGCAGGTAAATTACTTCAATCATAAGAAATAGTTTTAGGGTAAAAGATGATTGTTTCCTTTAAGCTTTGTCGAAGTATCCAGGAAAATGAATGTTTTCCTTTTAATTTTGTCGAAGAATTTTGTTTCTTGTTTCAATTTTAAATAAAGATAAATAAACTTCGACCGTTTATTTGAAGCGACAGCATAGACTAAAAATTACAACATTCTTTGAAACAATATAAAAGCATAGCTACTACTATTATTCTTGCAAAAGCCTTCTAAATTTAACAAATACTTTTTTATCTGCAAGTTAAAACAACTACTGTTTCTAATGGATCTTAATTAACAACTACTCTCTCTTTTACACACGTATAACATAATACTCGTAGGGCTCGCGTCTCAGACTCATAAAAAAAGGGTTCTTATCGGAATTCTAGCCGAAACGGAAACCTCAAACAATAACGCCGACCGCCCCAAGGGTTTTTTTTTCGAAAAATGTGTTGTTATTGTCAGAATGATATGAAGAATGAAAATTAGAAAAATATGCACAAATTTCAAACTCCGTAATTGTAAATTGAAAGAATAATAAACAAATTATGTCGGCGAAGAATAAAAATATAATTACATAAAAGAATAAACTTGTTTAACATCTTTTGATTAATATTCTACCAGAGATGCAAATTTTTTTTAATATCAATAGCTCATAGTTTTATTTAATGTAGAATATTTTTTTAAATCACTTTTTAATGTCACTAAATAATACGGCTTTAAAACGTATGCTTTATTCTCTAATTCTGAATCGAATTAACACTTTTTCATGTTTTTCTGAAGATACTTGTTAGAATACATTTTCTATTATAACTGTAATGTTAAGAAAATATTCCTGACATTAACATAATGGCCGTTGTGAAGTTTTCCCTTGAAGATGATGCAATAAATATGATAAAATATTTTTCGTATCAAGGAAAAACTAAAAATCATAAAAGCCTTAGACAAATTCTAAGGAACTTTAATTTCTGTAACATCAAAGTACGACATTTACTCGTCAATGACATGGTGGTAAATGAAATTTTATAACAGAATTTGCCCAGCCATAACATCAAATATCTAATATGTTGTTCGCTTTGCTTTCAATTTAAATCTTTCGCCCATGTTCTGTATTCAAATGTTTTATAGATCTGTTCAAAAATCAAGCATTAAAATAACTAAAGATTAATAATTCTGTAATACGACATCAAAATAAGAATGTGAGTACTCTGCGCCTTGCGCACTTAACAGATATTTAGTAATTTTTTGAAAATAGCGAAACAGCTGTTTTTCGGAGTTGCTGTTGCGAATCGCAAATACAGTTCAACCGTCGGATTCAATAATACGACTTATCCGAAAAAGTGAAATGAATGTGAATCGTATTATGCTCAAATTGAGAATCATAATTTGTGACTTTTTGGTATTCTGAGTGATAAGTCACAGTTTAGACATACCAAAAATATTTTCAAAACTGTGACCGCCCCTTGAGCAGGTCACAAGGAAATTGTAGGGTAAGTTTGTCGCTTGATAATTTATGCTTGTGCCATTTTTTGCATAATCTACTGCGGCAACATGAAATTGAGGCTGATGACGAAGGAGATCAGGAAGAAAAAGAAATTTTCGAAGCGTTAATCGCCGAAAATCTCCTGTAAACATCAGAATTCTTCCGTGAAGGGCGACGAATCAGGGAAGAGTATTCTAATAGCTTGTAAAAAGAAAAAAAAATCAAGTTATTACAATAAAAAAGTCTTATTTTTCTTTTAATTTATTTAAAACATTTGCAACAGCGTCTGCAAACACCTTCTGCTGCTCCAGAAGAGATGAAGGCACGTTGAGTTGATGTTGGTCGGTGACTGCTGGAACTTTCGCCCAATCCCTTAGATGCCGTGCTTTCTTCTACGGTGTTCTCCTGCAAGACACGTCTAGCGACATCCTGTAAAAATATTTGAATGCCCATTTCTTTAAAAAAAAAGCTTCATTTTCCTCACCTCTAGTCCTAGAGTGGGCAAATCTTGAAGCCCATCAACCACAATAGCGCCGAAATTCTCCATTGCTCGTGACTCGAAGGTGTTCATTTGCTCCTCTTCGGGCGGTCCGCCTTCAGACGCTTTCTTCGCTGCCTTCGTTCATTAATTATCTATTATTAACAAAAAATGTATAATTGTTACACTTACCAGATTCAGATGCCATTATTTTGCACTATACGTGACCATCACTTTCAAAAGTAACTATAAACCCAATTCACCACACTTAAATGACACTATGGTGAATTTATTGTGATTATTCTTGTCATGACGTCCTCAGAATACCTAACAACTATTCATAGCTAGGGAGCTGGTGGCAATTTAGGTGTATGATTCCATCGTCGTTGATACCAAGACGTAATGTAGTCTGGACCTATGTTAACTCGAAAACATAAGTGGCGAGCTCAGGTAGCTCTGATTTTTTTTATAAATAATTTCGAAATTGTAAAAAAAAAAAAACTGTCAAAAATTATATTATCGTTTCTGTCTATCAATTATATGCATTAAGGCTGTGTGCGAAATCTCTTTCGAATATCATTTCGATCATTTCAACTTTGCTGGTACTGCAAATGGCGCACTTTAATTTTTCCATTTTTCACGAAAAAAACAAGAAGCTATTAAAATTTTCAAAGATGTCTAATCGCATAGATGCTCCAAACTGTATTAAAACGCGCTACATTGTTTGGAGCATCTATATTTCTCTCTTTCTCTCTGTGACTATAGTAAAATATACTTCTGCCTTCGAAAAGACAGTATCGAATTTTTCTGCCTTTTTCATTTTTATGCTTCTCCTAAGTAATAGTAATATCAGACTCAAAGGCAGAAACGATGTTATAATTTTTTTTTTTTTTTAAACATTTTTTCAACAATACAGATTATTAATGCAACATCATCATAGTGGCAGAAGTAATTTTTTTTTTTGTCTCTTATAATATAATTTCAATAATTATTCTAATCTGCCTGCCGATGAAGTAATTTATTTTTTTTATATATCATAATATAGAAAAAAAATTAATTACTCTAGAACACAGCAGGAAAAACTTCTGCCACTAGCATTAATATTTTTGTTGTATTAACATACAATTTATTAAGACTATCGACAGAAGCGATAATATCGTTTAAGACACTTATTTTTATTAACATTTTTTGCAAGCTCCTATTTGATATTGCAGCGATTAATGAATGGCAGAAATTGTTTAAAATGATTATTTTACTTAGTATTCTAATATTATCAACCTCTGTCAGACGATGAAATCATATAAAAATTACTGCCACCAGCTCCCTAGCTATTAGTTTAGCCATTTTAATATTTTTTTGTTACTGCTGTCTATTTCTACGAAGTTTAATAAGTTATTAAATTTTTCAGAAGGAGAAGAATTGCCAAGTGTATCAGGTGCTGAAGATTCTAACGAGCACGAATCGCTAAATATGGATGAGACAGAACATGAAATATTACCTGAAGATGAAAGGATGGATGAGGATGAAGAAGAGGCTGAAGAGGCTGAAGATGCTGAAGAGGCTGAAGAGGAGGGGAAAGATAAATATAGCGATCAACCGGATGAAGGGAACAACGAAGAGAAAGAATTAGATAAAAAGGAAGTGGTCTCCGAAGATGAAACCGTACACAATCAAAATGATGATGTTAGGACTTGCGATGAAGACAGTCAAGAAATGAGTGATAATGACAATGATAGTGTAAAGAAAGATGACAGCAATACAGAGCAGCAATCTGTGGATGAAAATGTGAATACGTTTGAGGATGCAACTTCAAAAGATTTTGATCAAGAGGGTACCAGCCATGAACGCACGGAAGATGATGATGACGAAACATCCAATGATCAGCCTAGAGAGCAGATGGAAAGTGCAGGGAATAACAACAACTCAAATCATATCGAATTATCGACGAGCGGTGATCGCGAAAGCGATATCTTCTTTGATATCGGCATCGGAGGGACCACAGAGGCTGTCAATTTTGCAGATGTCGATGATCAAGAAAAAGATTTTTCCCTACAAATCAGTAATAATAGCGAAATGTCCGCTTTGTGCCAGAAGCCCGACCAAAGCGATCCAGAGTCAAATTCAGTTCTGAGTAATGCAGAAAACATTGATTCAATAATTGATGACACGCCCGACACACCGCAGGTGCAACAAACAAAATTTTCCCTAAACACATTTTTTAAGTCTCTTAAAACGAAAATTATTCCGCAGTGCACTGAATCAATTCCCCCCACAAAATCCAGCACTCAGTGTACAGAACGTGAAGGTGACCAGACTCTAAGGGATGAGCTTACTATCAAATAGAGAGGCCTTCCAAAGTTTTGATGCAATCCGGTATTTTTTTTTTTTTTCTGTAAGTTAAATTTTCTGCTAGTTTCTGGTCCTAATGAAGGACATAACTCAACACCCCACACTATTATTTTCTTCAGTTGCTTATGAGACTCCTCGTCATGTATTGTCGAGAAACATTAAAGTTGAATCATGTACAAAACGCTCAAACTTTAATTAAGGAGTCGTTTCAATCCCAGTCCACCAGATTGTGCAGAATATAATTTTGTGAATATTAATTTCAGTTCAATTACACATAACTACTACGAGAAAGTACAGTTTGAACTTTTAAGCTAAGGCATGCTTTTCTGTTTGTTTTATTGAACTAAAAATAATTTGTTATTTATAAATAAAAGTGAAAATTTTATTATTTGAACTTTCTCGTTTCATTGACCCGAATCTCTATATGTATATATGTTTCCATACTTAATATTGTTAATATGTATGCTTCTTTAACTTCGAAAAAGTCCATTTTCGAACCACAGAGGTGGTTATTTTTAAAATCAAATGATTTATTGTCATTTCAAACAAGTTTTTAACCAATTTTACAATGCAAATAAGCTTTACTTTTTTCCAGTGATTCAAAATATTATTTAATAGTTTAAAAAATATGGTGGTATTAAAGCTTCCATAGTTCATGAAATTTAGATTCTAAAATAATTCAACCTAAGGTTGTCGTTCTCTCACAGTATCCTTAAAATTGATGTGGAATTGATTCCCCGGTATTAAAGAATCGATTCTTTTCTGATGGAAAAGTGATTATTTTGTATGGAGAATGTCCGCTTTTTAAGAGCTATGATTGGCCAGCCAATGAAAAACTGATTCCAGGAATCAGAACAAAATCGATTATTCTTCGATTCCTCTGTATGGAAATATTTTGGCTGAAATCGATTAAAAATCAGTTCCAAAAGTGATTCCTGGAATCAATTTATAACTGATTCTAGGTATCACTTCAGAATTGATTGTGGGAATTGCTTAATAATTAATTTTACTTTTTAGAAATCTTGTGTACCTACAGTTCTATAAAATCATTTATTTAATATTCAATTGCGACGCATTTCACTTTTGAAGGTGAAACAGATCACGATTCACTAGTATTATTTTACATTCTAAAAATTTTACATTCTAAAAATTATAATTGATTATCAAACTGCTTTCTGAGAGGCTCAACAAAACATTAATTTGAACAATTTAAACCACGGAATCATTAAAAGTGATATTTTTTATTATAATTTTTAGTATATTTTTGAAATGAAACATTTTGGAAAAACAAAATAAAATAATTTTAAAATTCTAATTTTTCAACTTAAATATAAATTAACGCCAATTAAAATTTAAAAAGAAAAATAAACAGTGATAAATTAATTTAAGAAAAAAAAATATTATCTAGCTATTTTTTATTTTTCATCGCCCAATCTTGTTTGTTGATTTCAAGTTTTAATGCCCTTAGTGCGGCTTGATTATTGAATCCGTTCGAATCGGATCGAAAAGAGCTTATAAAAGCCCTTTTTGATAAAAATTCCTTAATAAAGTTGCTAGAATTCTCAAAAATTCATTCCAGTTACCTTTGACTTCTATTAATTTTTTTGCTGAAACAGGTTAAAATAATCGGACAGAAAAATCCAATCGAATTATTTTGACGTTATGTGCGGAAAAACTGAGAACTTAACATGCAACAATTTCCCATAATTCGTTGATGTTTCTAATTCAATGACCAGATACTGTAAACTTGTTTTAATCAAAATATACCGTTTGAGTTTATTCAATTAAAATGGGAGCTTTGCGACTTGAAAATGGACTTTTTTCAAGTTAAGAGTGTATACATACATTGAAAAATAATTGGTTTCTCTTCTTATTTTCCCCTCATTTTTATAGGTTTCACATCGTCTTAACCTATTAATGCCGGAGCTGCTACATATACATATTTGGACATTTGAAGAAAATAAAGTTGTTTTAGAGGAGAAATAATTCACTCTCTAAGTAAAGTCAAAGTGGCCTATTCTTTCGAATTCCGGCATTATTTTTGAGCTACTACCCCTTCTAAGGGACGAAAAAGAAATGTAATTTTGGAAAATAGTGTAAAAAACATCCGTTTGGAAACAAATAGGCTCAATTATCCTTTTACCTTTTCCTCAAATTTTGAAGTTTAACTGCTAATGCGTGTGGCGACAACGTACCAAATTTTTTTTTTTTTTATGTCTCTGTCCGCCGTTATACCGCTTTCCTGAGTAACTTTCGACAACTATTTGCCCGCTTTTTTAAGCTCGGAAATAAAAAGTATCCTATATGTCCATTCTAAATACAATGAAGCATTTTCAGTCCAAAAATGAAAATTATGGTTACCAAGCGCGATTGAGTAACAAACAAACAAACAAAAAACCTTCAAGTTTTATACACATATAAATATATACGGATAGATTGTACATACGTTAGTGGTTAGTAGATCATTTACAATCTTAGAAACAGAGAATCGCGCATCTTAGAGTAAATTCTTACAAAAGTTTTCGAGAATGGAATAAGTTGTCCCGTCCTCCATGGTGACATTTTTTTCAGCAGATCAACATTGAAGACCTGAAAACATAAATTCATAAATTAATATCATGAGCTCACATTATAATGATTATTATAGATTTTATGCTGCTGATTACTACAGGGAAGGAATAAACTGCATTTTTTATAGTATGTCGGGGACTCGTCGAACAAAAAAGAAATATTTCATGAACTACACCGTATATAACACTTTCAAATTACAAGAATTTATGTATCAATCCGCATACGCATAGGCTACTTTTTTTATTTTTTATTTTCCTTTTTAACCCCCGACGCAAAAACGACGGGGTGTTATAAGTTTGACGTGTCTGTGTGTCTGTCTGTCTGTCTGTGGCATCGTAGCTCCCGAACGCATGAACCGATTTTGATTTTATTTATTTTTTGTTTGAAAGGCGAATTAGTCGGGAGTGTTCTTAGCTATGTTTGATGGAAATCGGTCCAAGATGGCCGCCGCCACAAAATGACGGATTACATATTTTTTCACAACTCCCTCAATATACATAGGTATCAAATAAAAGGGCTTGAGTAGTAGAATACTGTACACTAAGAAGTACTTATATTAAAGTTAAAGGGCCAACCAACACATTAATAGGTTCTTTTAATGAAGTTAAAAGGCCGAGAGAAAAATTTTATTTTTTTACTTTTTAGTTGTTTTTTTTTGCGTCGGGGGTTACTTATAATTTTTAATTTTATTTTTTTTTGTCTTAGAAAGGCCACAAAAGACATTAAAAACAAAATTTCGATATTCCCATATAAAAAATCGGCAGCACTAAAGGTCTGCATACACGGTAGCACCGTGTGTTAAACCGGCTCACGTGTACGTAGGGGTGGTTTGCGCACATGCCAGTACACATTACTTTTTAAGTAAATAGAGTCTTAGAACCAAGTGCGCTTTTTGGCTCGCCTCGCGCACCACGGTTTAACGCAGGTTGCTATCGTGTATGTTAGTTAACAATAGCTATTAAATACTGCAAAGAAATAACACAAAAGAACGAAAACTAAGATTTAATCCTTACCACTTGGCCATCTACTAAGCTAATTTTTTCGGTTTCATATTGATCATAGTATCCAACTTGACCCTCTCGAAGACAAAACTTGTTCTCACATACAGTCCAGAATGGAATTCGTTTGTCTTTCCAAAGCAACAACCTTTTTAGGTTATTGTCGCCAACTTCTTTTGTGGTTTGAATAATAAGTTCATAGTAGATTTCCATAATTGCAGACGCATACGCATAGCCAGCTTTACACTTTGCGTGTGTTATCCATTCGACATTACCAGTGCGGATAAATTCTTCTAGGGCCTCCATATAATTGGCTGCAGCCATTTCAAATTGTTTTCTGGTCACATTTAGGGTTCCCATCATCATAAAACTCTTTCCAACGTATTGAGAAAGACTTTTTTCATGTGCTCTTCGCTTCGCAAGGCGAATAAATGCTAAAGCTCGATTAGTTTGGCCTATCCTTGGGAAGAAATATATAATATTAAATTTGGACGGTTACATCGTTATAATTCGGAAAGCAAATCGAATATTCGATATTTTGAATTATTCGAAACGAATCGAATACTTCAAAATAGTTTTAAATAATAATAATAATAAAACGAAAACCTTAGTCATTTTATTACTGGCATGTTCTTTCAGATTCAAACCAGCATAGGAATGTTTTTTTAATAATTTTTGTTGTATCAATATTGTAAATCTGAGTGATTGAATTTACCGCAAGTTTAAGTGTTTAATTAAGTGTCTCAAAAAACAAATAAAGTGTTTTTCATGGTAAAGACCATAAGATTAGTCCATAATTTTTATGGTCAGTTTTCAAACACAATGAAACATTTAAAATTTGACCAAATAAGTTCTGGAGTTTATGGCTCTTAACGATAAATCTGCATTATTTCAAAACTTTTAGTAAAAGAACTTATAATGTCTTCTCATTCTGTGTCCTATTTGATATTTTTATATTAAAATCTAAATTAATATAATTCGTGATATTTCTTCATTCTATTTTCTATAATTCAAAAAATTAATATGAAATACAAATGATTGTTTTGTTTATATTTTTAAATTTTGTCGAATATTCGATTTTTCGAATTATTCGATTTGAAAATCGAATCTAATAGCACTATTCGATACGATTCGATTCTTATACTATTCAGTATTCACACAGCCCTAACAGAAAATTGTTACATTTTTGTTTCTGGCATAAGTGGAACAATACATATGTATGTGTAGACCAAAATTGGACCTTATTTGAAAATATAAATTGTGTATGAGCAAGTTACATTACATCTATGTATGTATTAATTATGTGTCCTTTAAGATCTTAGTGCGTACAAGTAAATTTGAAAAACTTCCAATCACACGAACATTTTCTGAGATAGTTCATTCAAAATGTGCAACAAGAGGTCTTACCAATATACAAAGACCAAACCAATAGCGTAAATGTTCAATGCGAAAAGCTTTTAGATCAGAAAAACTATAGAGCTGAAATACATTTTTCTCTTTTATTTACAATTTTCGTTTAAAGCCAAGTCGACAATTGATTGAGAGTATTTGAATTTGCGATTAAAAACTATTAATTAAAAGGAAATGAAAATCAAATGAATTTTTGTTTGTAATTAGATAAACACTAATTTTTGTTTACGAATCAATATACATTTTTTTTCGTTTTTAAAACCTCAATCGAAATTTTATTTGTTTGCTTTGACTTTTTGCTTTGAAATGCATTTTAATAACATAGTTATCTACATTACATAATACATATGTACATAAAAGGGATATGTCGATGTCGCATCCCTAAGGCTGAGAATTTTGCTCATTTCAAGTCGAGCGTAACTATTTTCTATTTCATGTTGTTTCCATTTATTTATTTTTTATTTATTTATTTATTTAATTAAGTCTACAGACATCGAAATCTTACAGACTAGAAAAACAAAATTTATTTTAATTCTTAAATTAGTTATTCCCAGAATAAATATTGCATTTCTAAAGATTTCCCGAGGCATAGCTATATCAGCGAATGGAGATAACTTATTAAATTTAATAATGCAGTTCGTGACTGGCTCATGATAACCGTAGTTAGTTCGGTGTGGCGGCACCTTAAGCGGTGGCCGAGGTCTTATTACTTTTTCCGGTACATAAATGCAGATTGAAGATAGTAGTTCCGAGGATTTAACTTTATAGCATAAAATGTCTCTTATAAACATGGTACAACCAACCTCTCTTCTAAAAATAAGTGAAGACAAACCTAGTATTGCACAGCGAACTTTGTATGTAGGCATATTTTCACGCCAATATGAGTTTCTTGCAAGAGCAAATCTGGTAAATGATTTTTGTACTTTTTCAATACGGTCAATGTATATTTTATACGCAGGACACCACACAACAAACGAATATTCCAATATGGACCTAACCATTGTGCAATATAATGTGACTAGTGTAAATAGTTCCTTAAAATCCTTTGTATTACGTTTTATGAAGCCTAACCAAGTAAAAGCTTTCGAAATTATGTGCTCGATGTGATGACTGAAGGATAACTTAGTATCAAACCAGACACCTAAATCCTTAATTATTGACACTCTAGCAATAGAAACACTCTATTTTATAATCAAAATCTATAAAGGCTACCTTTCGATAGAAAGACATAACTTTACATTTAGAGATGTTTAGTGAAAGGCCATTGTTTTTACACCATTCAAGAAACGAAACACAATCTTGTTGAAGCAATAGGCAGTCACTTACAGATTTAATGTTATAAAATAATTTTAAATCGTCCGCAAACATTAAATACATAGAAGACTTGAAAGCATTCGATACGTCATTAATAAACAGGACAAAGAGAAGAGGACCCAAATGACTTCCCTGAGGAACACCTGAATTGACTAGAATAACCCTTGATAGAACATTATGTAATTTAACAAACTGTTTACGACCAGATAGAAATGAGGAGATCCATTTTAGTATGCTAGAGTGGAAGCCAATTCGTTCGAGTTTCCTAATAAGCAATGTAATGTTAACTTTATCAAAAGCTTTGGAAATGTCTGTGTAGATTACATCTACTTGATCGCCAACTTCCATCGAATTGATAATGAAATTGCTGAAAATCATGAGGTTAGATGCACATGACCTTCCGGAAAAAAACCCATGCTGCTGAGGGCTTATCCAGTTACTGACTAAAAGATTCAACCTACTGCTAACTAGCGAATCCATTACATAGTTCGCTTTTCAAGCAATTGATATTTTTGATTATTGTTTACTTGTTCGCTTGTCATACAGTGAGATATTTTAATTCATTTTGTTTCTGCGACTTCTGATTATTAGTATCAAATTTCATTCCAAGCAGCACCTCTGAAGAAAAGAGTTTTTGATCCATCTTTGAGATATGTGTGTATGACGAAAAGGTTTTGATTGGAAGGCTTTCTATGGCCTTAAGAAAATACAGTGGTCTCAAAGACTACTATATTGCTAGTGGAGACTGTACGAGTATATTATATAACTACCAATTTTTTGTGTGCCAGATGCGGTAAATAAATCTTCTCTAGTTTGATAAGGTGGTGCAATGTGATCACATTTTTGGAGTCTTTTATCAATCCCCATATTTTTTACTGAATAAGCCAATTATTACATAATTTCTTTTTATTGATTAACGATCAATTTCTACTATTCTTATCAACAATAAGAATTGTGCAATTTTGTTATTGGCTATCAGCTATTACTGAGAAGAATTATAAAAGTAGCTTTTATTCGACAATTAATAAAAATAACTCTTTTTAGAGTTAAGAACTATAATTTATAAAAGTTATTATTTAAATGAAAACATTCGAAAGTAATAATTAAACGAAAACCAATATAATTTAAACAAATATGTATATACCTACCAGGGTGTATATACCTACCAGGGTGTCCGGTAAATGAAGGATAATCCTGCAACTGCGATGAGGGTAGACCATGTCCTACTATATGCTAGAATTTTAGTTTAGTAAAAGTCCTACGGTTTTAAAGATATTAATTTTTTTATTTTTTTTTTTGAAAAAACCATCCACATTCAGTTTATTTAGTCTATTTTTTCGTCCTTGAAATGATTGTCCTTGAAATGGTTACCTTCATCAATTTAAATTAACATAAAAAAAAATTAAAAGAGAAATGTGAAACAATTTAGCATTTTAAAATTGGCATTTATCAAGCAACTTTTTAAAGTGATTGGTACGGTTCACTTACATAGTAAATTTTTTTGTTTTTATGGAAATTTTTCATTACAATTTTTTTTGGAGTATTTTGCAACGTTTAAGGTAAAAACGAAATACTGTTTTAGATGACACATATTATCCGTTAATACTGTAAGAAGAATTGACTGTAAAAAATTATAATTTGTGGAAATGGCGTGACAAAAACTGAATGTGGATGGTTTTTTCAAAAAAAAAAATAAAAAAATTAATATCTCGAAAACCGTAGGACTTTTACTAAACTAAAATTCTAGCATATAGTAGGACATGGTCTACCCTCATCGCAGTTGCAGGATTATCCTTCATTTACCGGACACCTTGTATATAACTGTTAATTGTGTATTTTTTATCATAATTCTTATAAACGCTACGGTCCTTGATATCTATTTATAATTTATCTTACTTGTAAAGACATAGTGCCTTTTGCAAATTCGCCTCGCAAATGAGTTCTTGCATGTTGGCCATTTGCGCATATTGTACAACTTGGTTAAAAAATCCAAGAGCTGTTAAATATTCCTCATTATCAACTTCAAGGCTACCACGCAATAACAGAGCTCTAGGCGGAGCAAGTTTCATATCAGCTGAAAATTATGAAGATTTATTAAAAACGATAAATTATGTCAAATATCTTACAGTTGAAGCTATGTTTAACGGCTTCCTTTGATAGTTCGATTGCTTTTGACAAATTTTTCTTCCTTAACATCTCTGCTGCTTTTGCATAAAGTGAAAATTGTAAGTAGTTAATATCTTTGAATAAGTTCCGATCAATATTTAAAGAATGCCATGGTTTGTCAACTGCCAATTCATGAGCAATCTCAAGAACTGATGTGGCTTCTTCAAGATTGCCATCTGGAATAAAATGATGCATTTTATATTTTATTCGTTTAAAATGCATGAAAATAATTAAAGCAATTTAAGTTTTTTTTAAGAAAGCAGAAAAATGAAAATTTTTAATCAATATGAAATTTAGATCAGGATACGCAATTATACTGTTTTTTAAATTACGGCACTTGGCGTTGTTTGTCGAATTTTTTTTTCAATACATATTGTTTATTTACAATTGTTGAAACAAAAAAAAGTCATTTCTTCGAAAAAATGATCTAAAAATTTCAAAATTTTTATTTTACAATTTGGGCTCCGTCACGCCAAAGGTAATTTTGTATATTATTTTACGAAACAATTTTTTTTCCGATTTGCAGGAATGAAATTGCGACCTGTAGCCTTTACAACGCAAACTAGAGGGGCTAACTTCGAACAGATGTGGCTCCGCCATTTTGAGAGATTTGGCGCTGAACATTTTTTTACAAGCAGTTCAAAACTTATATTTTTATATTATATTTTTCGAAATAATCAATGTTATTATATCTAATTTTTTCAATTTTTTATTAACAATTACCAAAAAAAACATGGATTTGCACGAATCTCCGCCTTAAAGAATAAGAAGCATGTAATGAGAATCTATGATTATGTATTAATCTCTCATGTATTATCTCCTTCATAGCACCACTACAAAAATTTATTTATTTAATTCTTTACTAAGCTGAATTTTTTTAGAGACCTTCATTTTGGTATCCAAAACATATCCTGAAAAGTACCCTTAATTAGAACCATGTATGTTTTTACGTAGTGAAAAATGTCGAATTCTTGGCTTTTTGTAAATATCTTGATATTTATAATTTTTTTTAAGGAAAATAGTTACATTATATGAAAAAATTGTTACTTATAAAATTTTACACTTCTTTTGGTTGAATTAATTGTTTGTCAGGAAAAGGTGTGGTAAAATTGCAATATTTATTTTTCCACACGACAGAGGAAGAGAACTTGGCGCTTTTTTTACGTGGTATCCACATCAAATTACAATCGAAAAGGGGCAAAAAATTAATAGTTCTATTAGTTTATTTCTATTTGTATCACATTCCCAACTTTCATCGAGAGAAAATGTTACCCCGAAAGAGATACATCTTGATGAAACGACTGTGATATAAAAAAGATACGTTACGGTTAGAGCAACTTGGCATTGTTTCTTCCTGGCGATTCATTGATTTATTAATAATTTATTTTGCATTAAAACTTTAGCAGTAAAAATTACATAGCTGTTATTGCCTTCTTTCCTTCCATATGTATTGTATGTACACATGTGTGCGCAACTTCGGTTTAGACATAATTCACTCTATATCTTTGAAATGAGGTTTACAGAAAAATATCAAATAACCTTTTTTATATAGAAGTTTATAAACAATAATTTTTCATCAAACTATTCTCGTCAAAAAACAAAACTAAATAAATGAGGTCTATTCGTTTAAGAGGTATACGATGCAAGAGACAGATCCATGGACATGCAAAGCTTCATCATTTCAGTCCCAAGCGTATGGCAATATAAAAGCGGTTTAAATTAATTAATCCCTGCAATTCAGGCAGTTCAAGACATAATTTTAAGTGTTTCATTCCTGTCTTATAATATAAATAAGACTTAAGTCATGTATTAGAAAATGTCTAGTATAAACTGGGGGTCACACACCACACCCATGTATGTATGTTAATAACGTGAATTTCGGAGGAAAGTGGGGCGAAAGGTGAAAAATCGTGAAATAAAACTTAATTTTTTCAACTTCCGGGGGTGATTGTGGCCAGGGGGTTGGGAATAGGGGGGAGATGTTTACCTTTTTGGAAAGGGCTTCGATATAGTGATTTTTTGAGATCGGTTTGGGGTCGCTGCGATGCGTAGAAAAAAAGATAAAAATACAAGAGCGGTTCCCATATAAGGCAACATCCTGATTTGCGAATCATCCTGTAACTGCCGAACGGTGCGAGATATCCCCCCCACCCACACGATTTTTTGCTTGTTTCGGTCTGACCTTTCACCTCCTGCAATATTTCCCTCCCACCTCTGGACACCCTGTATATGTACATATGTGTATGTTACTACTACTATGTTACTACTATGTATGTATGAACATAATTTCTGGAGAGTGAGCGGACGGACCTTTAACGGACTAGTAGCGGATCGGAAATGTGTGGATAAACGAAATTCTTCAGTCATAAGCAAAATTTTTCCATTCCGCTAAAACGCATGGAGGTAAGAGTTTTTTTTTAATAATTTGAAAAATATAAAATAAATTAATAAATAAACTATATGTACCTTCTAGCAGGAATTGTCCAATAACATATCGCACCTGTGCTTCTAAATATCCGTCATTATATTTTACTGTCATCGTTAATTCCAATGCATAATTAAGAAGACTTAATGCAATCCACTTATGATATTTCGAATTCTTTAAGCTCAGTGCAAACTTTACCAGCCCAATTGGTGTTGATGTTCCAATTTCTATATCTTTAAGAATTTCAGCAAGCTCAGTAAGAGCTTTCTTGGATGCGGTTAGATAAGGAGGTGTATGGTAAAATTGTGATCTCTCGATTTCCATGTTTATGAGCTCTTGAACAAGATCTGCAGACTGACCAAATCCATTGTGGTAAAGGAAATTCAAGATAATTTCATGATAGCATCCAGCTTTCAATTCATAGTCTTTTGGTTTAGGAACTTTGGCTCGCAAACGTTTTTTCGTTGCCGACAATTTATTTTGAGGAGCCCATAATCCAGGCCTAATCAGTTCGTCGTCAGAATTCATTGATATTTAAGAAAGCAAACTACAATATGAGGATACACTGCTTAGTTGTTTTTTAAAATCGAAATTTTTGACAAATTTGATGTAAAAAGCAAGGCTTAAGTAACTTCTGATCACTGACTCCAATACGTTCCAAGTAGGAAATGTAATCATTACCGAAGGGATTGAGTAATGTCGATTTGTAATGTCAATAACTTACGTTACCAATTACAGAATCGATTACTTTTATAAGAGGATGTCCTAGGGGTGAAATACTAAGAAATTCAGTAGGAAATAGTACAAGCACTTGTGTGGTAATCAGAGAATTCATGTATGAAAAATCAAAAAAAAGGAAAGTTCTTCTATTTGTAATATCTTAGAAGCCAATAGGTAGTTAATAAACTGTAGTACGTCGAGAATGTTAAAAACTTTCTGAACGCACCTTTTACAAATGTAAGTTTCTTGTAAGTACTTACCACCATAGGACATCCTCTTTTTAAAGTAATCAATTCTGTAATTCCCAACGTCACCTATTGACATTACAAATCGACATTATTCAATTGGTTCGACAATGATTACATTTCCTACTATAGGAAGCCCTTGAGGTCACTCGTTATATAAAACATAAATTTTCATAACTAGCGTCTATCGAATACCCGGCGTACGCTGCTAGGTCTCAATAAATAAAAAATTGAATTGAAGAAGAAGAAAGAAAATTAAAAACTAATCGTATATCGGTGTGTAGTGCACTCATTTTAATATGTAGATGTAGATGTAGATGTAGATTTTAAGAGGTTGAGCATAGAGCCCTGTACTCAGACCATTTGGTCCATTGTACGTACCTCGTTTGCGAAGTCTGCCACCCGTTTATTGTCGTCGTCCTTCGTGAGTCGCCAGACGTTTGGTTCGTTTGGCGAACTTCACCATTTCGGATAACGTCATATTTTGCAACTTGTCTGTCGCAATTATGTTAGCGCCGAGTAGCGCTCGTCTTTCGCTGAAATAACGAGGGCATTCACTTAAGAAATGAATGGCCGTCTCGTTTTCAAGGCCGCATTCACACAGAGGTGATTCCACCTTCCGTATCTTAAAAAGGTGCTTGTTGAGCCTGCAGTGTCCTGTTAAGAGACTTACTGTAAGGCTTAGGTCCTGTTTGTTACATTTTAGTAGCCACTTTGTAGTTTTGTGGCTCCTCTGCTTCAGGAATATTTTTGACTGCTTACAGTTTTGTCTTCCTGCCCATCTTCGGTTATGTTCGGCCCTGGCCCACTCCTCAATCAGACGGGCTGAGTGGGAGGGCGCAAGGCCCAAGCCAGGTTCTGGCCCTATAACCGTCTCTGACGAACCTTGCTTGGCCAGCTCGTCAGCTCGTTCGTTGCCTGGGATATCACTGTGTCCCGGCACCCAAATTAGCATTACTTCATTAGACTCTGCTATTTTTTGTAATGCTTCCTTACATTCTCCAATTAATTTGGATTTTGTCACGTAGGAGTCCAGCGCTCTCAGTGCCGCCTGACTGTCCGAGAAGATTATGACATTGCTGTGATTGATGTCTCTGTCCCGGATATCATAGGCACTTAGAGCTATCCCCAGAATCTCTGCCTGAAAGATTGTGGTGAATGACCCGAGAGGTCTGGAGATACATGTATCTTCTGTTTCTCCATACACTCCCACGCCTGCCAAATTGTCCATTACAGACCCGTCTGTATACCAGATGGATTTGTTCTCCATTGGTAACCTTTGAGTGAAATCTCCGCTCCACTCTTCCCTACTTGGGAATGTTACCGTGTATCGTTTATTTAGGGACACTTCCGGAATCTGCCAGTCAGAGACCATTTGGAGGTTAGGGTTGACCTCCAGAAGTCTCTGCCAAATTGTGGAGTGTCCCTTGTTCATGTCTGTCTTCGTTAGTATTTTGCTATGAAATAAACGAAGTGCTGTTTTCATCGCCTCCTGTTTGATGAATATATCTAGAGGAGTCAGAGAGAGTGCAACCTCTAGTGCTGCATTTTAATATTAATAATACGTGGTGAGAATTTCGGGATTATGCTTGAACGGTCTGGGAGTCCAATCGTACCAAACACATAAATATTGGCTTTTATATATTATATAAATGCATATATGTATGTAGATTGAATATGTATCAAATTTTAAGTAACTACGAGTATCAATGACAATATTTTTGTTTAACTAACAATAAGTCAAGGGGAGCGTAGCGTGGTAATAAAATGAGTTTTGTACTATGGGTGAATGAAGTATCAAACTATAAGCATTTGAGAAGTCTTCTCCAATTTTGTTTTTTTTTTAATATCAAAATACATACATTCTTTTGCTTTGGTCTATTTCAATCTAAAGATTATTTTTAAAATACTTCTTTCGAGTAATTTGATTGCAAGTACAAATATTAAACATATGTATCTCTTAGATGCATAAATTACTAAAAAAAGAAAAAATGGACAGAGGTCTGGGGTGATTTTTTTATAAGTAGAAGAGTGCATCAATTTACGACATTTGAATATTTCACGGTGATTTGTTTGTTTGCTTACAAACACAAAAATATGCGTTAAGAAAAAACAAAAAAAATATAGGCGGGTGTATTTTTATCAATTCTACATACCTAGCATTAAATTTAGATATTTTTGTATTTTAGGCGCACAATAATTTTTTCGGTTAGGGCGATAGATAAACTTTTAAATCTTTTCTCTCCCAGCTTCCGCTCGACTACTTATTTTTTGAGTAACCCTTCGCCCTGTACCTATGTATGTACCTACATCCAAAAATTTGCCATGTCATGACAGTCTAAATGACTGGCTTAAATCGATATTTGTGATTTATACTTTAACTGCAGAATTACAATGCATTAACATTATAAAATTTCGTGTAAACCATAATTTGCTTTTGTCGCGTTGCCGTTTAATTCCATGACTGGAGCCAACCATGAAAATTTCTGTTATCACACGAAAATGTCGATTTTTCATATAAGCTCTTTTCCACTACGGCAGGTGAAAGAGAAACACGCAATGTTCTAATCTGGGAAAGTTGGCTTGGAAAAAGTTTACGAATCTTAAGAAAACGTGTATGAGGAATTTTCCTTAAGAATTTCTCCCGAGTCAGTCATGAGCCGGCCAAGAACCGAATGCCGACAACGAAGGAATTGGATTGATTCATGTAAAATTTGTTAACTTGACTGGTTCGGTGTGATTTTCCCGATTTTCCCAAGCTTTTTGCGGCCCAAATTTCAGTCACTGCGTTGACTTTGGCCTGGAAGGAAGTGGAGCTATGTGGCGCCGAAATTGAGCTCCTCCCATGTAATTTTCGTTGCCTCCTCCCGGTTTCGTGGTTGTGTTTAAATTAGTCATTAATTGCCGTGGCTAAACGGTTGCTATCAAATTTGAAGATAGATATGAAATTACCTCGGAAATTACCTGAAGATTAACCCGATTCTGATGCTGTGCGCCTTTTATTTCGGTTCGTCTCTTCTTAATGAAAAACATTTAATTTCTGTTTTTATTGGTATCATAAAGTGCGCTTATACCGGTTTTAGTGGCAATTCCTTCCAGAATGGGAGTTGACTCCGAAGACGATGTTGATACCGAACTTTTGTCAAAACTTAAGACATTGGACGTTAGGATTGAGTCCGGGCATAAATCTGTTATTTTTGAAAAATCTGTAAAGTGCTGGAAAACTCTAAAGTGGAGGTCTGCCCTTGGCCATGTTGGACTACTAGTGTCGCTATCGCTTTATTGTGCCGTTGGTGGAATCGTAAGTTTGCTCTATACTACATATACATACATATTACATATCTATACTATATTTGACAAATTTAAAGAAGATTCAGTCAAAAATAGATGAAGTGCTCCGCCTTTTGACAAATTTAAGGCCTATTTATGTCCTTGGAAAAAGATAGATCGAAAATGGTCGTGGTTAATAAGACCTTATCAAATTTGTGAAGCTTGGCGGCAAAATTCGACTACAATAATTGTGTACTTTTTAACAGCTCTTCCGTTTAATTAGGGCTCTAACTGTTCTCGTTATCCATTAATTTAGAAGTGTATGTACATACATAACATATACTGGAAAAAGCCATTTATATGTCTGCAATTTTGAATTAATATAATTCTCTCCTAATTTTTTATAATGCTGATACCTACATGGGTGAAGGTACAACTAAAATTTGGTATATTATTCAACATTGAAAAATAACTTTAATAAAAATGATATCCAGCAATATTCATACTGTCTGTATTTTATTTTTTTAAATATGAACTTCAAGTTTTAGCCCCACATCCAATAAACAACCATCAAATCTCTCAGTCCTTTTAATATTTTAACATTAAAGTAGCGCGTTTATAAAAAAAATTTACAACTTAATTATTCCAGCTACTTTTTTCCTATGGGTGTTGTTGTATTGGTATGATAAAGTGGCGGCCTTAATGTGAAAACTTGGTGAAAAAAAAGGCAACTAATGCCTGTAATACTGCACAAAATTCTTTCGAGGAATTAGAAAAGCTCCCTTCCTGTCGAAAACGTTCACGTCACGATTAATTTTTAGCACGTGCCAAAATCTACATTAATAAACCGTGAACTGTTCCGGCGCACAGAAGGATAAAATGCAAAATCGGTGCTCGCAAATAACAGCTCCTTTGAGAGATAATCGAATATAGGTCGAAAGCTAACATTTGTTACTACAAACTGGCTTATAAAAAAGTTAAATTGGCAAGGTGAATATTGATTTCGCAGGGTGTAAAAGGGCTGAATATTTTATGTGATAGAGAAGGATTCAAATGCGTCAACGAACGGGGTAGAGGAGACAGTAGAGGCCATTCAAATTGACACAAATTTCGTTACATGTATACATTAGGGTGTTTTTTTTTTTGGGTCCCAAGGGCCACCATTTTAACTCTATACATCTAATACCTTATCCTGCCGAAATTTCAGACTCTTAGATTAAACACGTGAGCGGCGGAACAGCGCAAACAGAGTTTTCCCCATACAATTATCATGGGAAAAATTACTCTTTTGCATAAACGTGAATGTTGCGAATAACACGTTTAAAAATAAGTTCTCATAGCAACAGCATTTTGTTGAGAATTAAATTTTCCACAAAAGAGGTGCTCAAATAAAAAATGTTTCAATATGCGACTCGTAGTTTATGATTCAAAGAAAAATTTCCCAAAAGTAGTTTCATGTGTGGCGTAAAAGTTACAAACCCAAATTAAAAACCGATAAAAAAAAGTTTAAACATATGTTTGATGTATAAAAAATTGTCTTTGAAATAACTTCAAAATTTAAGGATTTTTTCTTAAACTTTCTTTTATCAAAATGTTTACACAAAAGTAATTGTTTAAATTTTGAAATCATTTTCTTAAGTTATTGATACATTTTCTAATATTTATTTTAATATATAAGAAGATTTTAACTGCTCAACACGTAAAAATGGTTAATAATTTTTGTTAATTTCTCAATTTTTTTTTCGATTGTATCCCTTAATCCCTATAGAACTTCCTCGAATAAAGAAATATTAACTAATTATGCATTTGGACATACATAGAATGAACATATTCTTTTATTACTTTCATATTATTTACAAATCAAAAAATTGTATGTTTATACTTAAAATTGTTATATTTGGGGATTATTGGGACCCTCAATTTGCGCACGACCCCAACTGTCCCGCTATAAATTCGGATCTTTGTATAAGCAAGGGATAAAACATTCTAATTTTTGCTTTTTTAAATGTTGGTGTATGAAAGAGTAATATTTGAAGTTCTTTAAAACAAAAATTAATTAATATCAGAACTACATATCAGGTTACTCTTAGTGCACAAAACAATTGTTTTACAGGGGCATGTAACTGTAATTCATTATTTCCAGTTTATAAATAATCAAACATGAAATTAGTTGCAACATACAAAAAAATGTTTGTAACAAGATGAAACATGCGATTCCACACAAATTAATGTAATTGCTTTATTGGTCATTTAATATTTATGGGTTTATTGTTGTTTGCTTATCAGTTAATTTGAGTACAAACTTAAAAGTTAGTGTCATAAAACTCGCATAATTTCCGCGTCAGGTAGAAGTACTGAAGAAAAGAAATGGGTAGACAAGTGCTGCATGTGAATTTAATTTCTACATGAGCAAAAATAATTCAATTAGAATTAATTAGGTATGTATTCGAACGACAAAAACCGGTAAAATTTGATCTCATTCATAGTTTTTTAATGGATATAGGTACATACATATGTATGTTTTGATTGTATTTATAAACTAGCGAAGCGAATAACCGCGATTTCGTTCGCGTGGTACTTATTTTGTCACTAAATTTTGCGTGTGACATCGTTCGAGTGCCTCATCATCAGAGAATGGGGGTGTCTATAATAGAGGTATGAAATAATGAATAGGGTAGCATCATGCGGGGTTTGATTGATATAAAAAGAAGCCTATGTATATTTTAATCTTGGCCCTAAATATAGCTGATAGCTCACAGCTACGCTCATGTATAATTTTAGTTCGCAACGACCAGACAATCGTAACCCCCGCTTTATACGGAACCGTATAGTCGGAGACCTCTAGCTGTCTTTTCGGGTCTACTCAACAGATCGAAACGAAACTTTGTTTTTAAGAAAGACTATTACAATCGACTCAGCCGTACGCAATACGCGATCAAACAGACAGACAAAAAGTCTAAAAAATGTGATTTTGTCCTCTATTGTATATGCCAAATATCCTCTACTACAAATTATTAAACAAATATTCATTGTATAAACTCATCACTCTAATACTTTATTATATGCATATAATAATTTCTGTTTTCTGAAAGGCTCCTCATTAAAGATTTTTAATATATCTTCTTAAATATAATAATTTTATTCTTACCTTTCTTTACCTAACTTAGTATACAATTTTTAAGTACAATATCAGATGGACTAATAAAATTACAATTAAATTCAACTATTGGAAATCTAATCCAGTAATCTATTATACAGGACAATTCGTAATTAGCATTTAAAATGCCTGAATCTTCCCTTTATACCCTAATGGAAATATAATTTGTGCGCAGTCCTTCTAAAGGGCTTTTACATGATTCTGCGGATATCGACTGATTTAAAAGGATTTACGCTAACACTCACGACGCCGGGTAAGTTCGCACGAAAAACTTAGAAAAGTTCTCTTTTCTGTCCCATTAATGTGTTAATCGTGTTATGTGCGTTACATTACGTATATCGTGTAATTTACAGGGTTTTTATTTAATACTTTTCGATTCGAACACTGTTTTAGTGGAATAATGTTAGCATTAGTGTTTAACATAATAAATTCAACATTGTACCCATTTAACTAAAAATCAATGATAAGAAAAACTTTGTTTTAAATAGTAGGTATCATACACATACCATTATTAGAATAATATATTAAAAATATTATACGATGATGTGATTTTATTTTTGTAATGCATTTATTCAACATACCAAACAATTAAATGCGAAATATAAATCATTCTTAATTACAGCATCTATAAAAAAAAAGCTCCTGGGGTTTACCCTTAGAAAAGAACCATGGTATGTGCACAACACACGATTATAGATAATATTCTTCTTTTGAATCGACCTGAACTACAATAAATTATCTAGCCGAGAGCGACTGTAGAATACTTTTTCCAGAGGGATGTACCAGAGTTAATAGAAAAATTAATGAGAACTATAAATCAGGTCCGATTTAAGAAAGCTCTTTAAAAAGGATATACATACATACATATCAACGAAGTATTTTCTAACTGAGCACTTCGGCTAAGTTATCGTTATCCTGTGCTTTAAACTGTACACCGCGTTGAACAGAAATGAAAATAATAATTTAAGAATTTACATGCAGTATGTAATACTGTTCTAATCAGCACTTTTACCTACTTTAGGTGCATCGGTGTTTGTTATTGTCTTAATAAATACACAAACTTGAAAATATTCGCATAACAAGTGATTTTTACATCATCTAAATAGTATGTCTTTATTATTGATTATTCAATTTATTACTTCGATTTCAGTTTTAATTTCCTTAATGTTTTTTGCAGTCTTGTTTTACTGTTCGATAATTACACCAATGCCTACTATCTTACCATTTCCCTTTTTTTCTGCGCACATCACATTATCTTGGCTCCAATCTCTTAATTATCTCATGTTCGTCCTTCATATTACCTTTGCAGTTAGTATTAAAATCAATGGCTACAAAAACCTTGGCTAAGTATTCCGCTATCACTTGTATCCATTCTTCCTTGTTTTTTATTGTTCTCAGCGTCTGCCATCTTTGAACTTGGATATATTGGATGGAACTCTTTTTTCACATAACTCATTAAAAGTAAGGAGAAAATCTTTAAGAGTATATAAATCGGTATATAAAATGGTTATTTTAAAAACTATTTTAGACTGCAGTTGTTTTAGAATTAACCCTTAACAATCTAATGGGCACTTTTTATTATGTTGAATACTGCGTATGTTTTATTACTTGTATTATTGCCATTATTTTCTTATTTGTGTTAATTAATACGTTGAGTGTTCCGTCAAGTATTTTGTGAATTCATTTCTTTTACTGTTTATGGTCATCTTTTGCAGTTTCTGTCCTACCTACAATAGTATTTAGTTTTAGGACATTACATATGTAATTTCAAACCTACGTACATATAATACATTGCGATAAAAACTACTTTATTATTTTTATCATTGCTGTTGCTGTTAGTTTAAGTCGTAAATTTCGTTTGTTCTTTTCAGTTTCTATCCACGTACAATTTGATAGCTACTTTTGATAATCGTTTCTTCATAAAAAATACTTTGGGGCAGCAGCTTAAAAATTCCTAATATATGTAACACCACTTTGGTCATACAGAGTGACTGAACATTTTATTTTGTTCAAATATAATACAAAATTTGCTTTAATCAAACTTCTTCATAGGGCTATGCATAAAATTATCTGCATGCAAGTGTTTTTCTACTCAACTACATTATCAAATAGTTAATAAGCTACTTATACATACTTAGATTAAAAGTAGAATAAACATTGGTACTGAATATCGTTATAAATTTGCTTTGATCCTTCTCAAGATATTTAAAATTTAATTAGTTAACGATGAAAAAAATTAGTGGAGAAATGAAACATTTGTTTGTGGAAAAAGATGAAGTACTGGAAAATTGCTGATAGAGCTGGTGTTGGAATTGGTAACATTAGCAATATAAAAGAAAATAAAATATCCTTGTGGAAAAATATAAGACACGAAGAAAAGTAGTTTTAACTCCATCCGCTAAAGCTGGAATAATTTTACGATTAATTAAAACAAGTGCTAGCAATAATGCTGTATAAGTGACCTCCAATTTATACAGGTAACCTTCGGCTGTTTAGAAAGTCCTTCGAAAGAATGGCTTTAATTAGCATACCAATAAAAAGAAGCCGGTGGGTAACGAAGAGGCATCGAACTTTGCGCTTGGCTTTTTCCCAGCACTATAAATTTTTCACCGCTGACTGTTGAGCCGAAATAACACCAAAATACGTTTGATCAACATAAAGTTCGGTGGTGGCAATTTTATGTTCTCTGGGGATGCATAAGCTTTCGAAGGATTTCGATGTGCTAAAGGCAGAATGGATGCTGCAAAACTATATACATATATATTTTGCGAGACTTTACGACAATCTTGGAATGCTGGAGCAGGGCGAGCAAAATAAGTCGGACGTTTGTTCTGTTCCAGCAAGATAATAATTCCAAACACAAAGTTCACAGGACCACTAATTGGCTTCAAGACCATGGATTTCAGATATTGAATTGTCCTGTACAATTTCCCAACTTCAATCCAATTGAAGAATTTCAGTTTGAATTAAGGAGAGAAATAGGAACACAATTGCAGGATTACCAAACTTTTAAATTAAAGTTTTTAAATTCCTAAAATTTAAAGTACAATTTTGTTGATACTTTTACATACATATTTTAATTCTACTAAATTATTCTTTTAATTGCAAAAGGTAAAAATATTTACCGAAAAGTGGTTTTTTCCACTTTTGAAAATGTTCATTTCGACAATTTTGCATTACATTTAAAAATTACAGGTGATATGATCTTTTTAAAATGAATCGAAAACCAAACTTTTATTTTCAATCGATTTCAGGATATTTAAAAAAAAAAAACTTGAAAACACTAGAAAACCATAATATTTAATTTTTCAACCAATTTTTTCACACACACACATATTTTTGGTGGAATTTCAACGATTTGTCAATTTTAGTGCAACATCATCCACCAATCATTCCACTCAAATTTAATATCAAAAATCACCTACAACTTAAGGAACTTTTCGTATTTGTTTAAATAATCTCATTTTAAAAGCACAAAACATTGAAATATGGAGGAAAACTAACAAAATCTTTCAATATAATTACAACAGCACAATTTCCCAATTTATTAGACCATTATTATTATAATTATAAACAAACTTACACTTTTTGCAATAATTAAAACTTTCTGCGACCCTACACTCCAAAGATACCAATACATACAGATACTCGTACAATATGTTTCTCAGTTGGTTTTTATATAGTGCGTGACTAGACAACCTATAGCTTAATTTGCAGGTAATATCGTATGATTACTGCTTTAATTTCTATAAAATGTAACAGGAAATACAAAGATCAGGTAGATCAACTTGAAAGCGATTCCGTTAATGTCCAACATTGACAATACTCCAAGGGCATGAAGAAATTGCTGCAAGGAACGTGAAAACATAAAATTGTACTTATCTGAAAGTCCTTCAGGATGGGGCCAAGATAGGCTCGAAATAAATGAAACTATTTTAGGTGGTCCCGCAGGGCCAATAAAGGGCAACGTTGTCACATAATCGGGGTATCAAAGGAAAGGCTCGTCTTACTGATAGATAAAGAACCAATATCCGTAGGCAGTTTCTGGAAACAAACTTGATATGAGTAGCGAAGATATACATAGATACATATGTATGTATATGTATGCCATTGTGTACAGGTACCTATGTGGATAAGGACGCCATCGTCTAGTCGACAATCAGTCTGAACCTATTAAGTCCTCAACAATCAATTTAGATCTGATTCCACTAAGATTTTACACAAAACATAATTGACTACTATTGCCCGACGATAAAATTAAAAATAGAACTCTGTGCACTTGACGTTGTTTATTGGAGTTTAAATTACGAAATACGCTAAAATGAAAATAAACTTGAGCTCCATTATTAGTAGCTTACTTACCTACATATTATCGCCACTCGGATTGTTGAAAATGTTGCGGAAAAGCAAATAAACTTTTAGAGGCAGTAATTCTCGTTTGGATACATATACGAACCACAACTAACCTCGTCCTGCACTCTAAAATTTTAGCGGGCTCCAGTCTGACGACTATCAATCGGTTCAGATGCAAAGAAATCTATGCTTATTTGTTATTTTTGACACTAGTTTTCGTAAATAGATTGAAATTTTTCGTCACATTACTCCACGAGAAAGATATGTATGTATGTAATTTATCAATGAAATGTAGTAATATCGTTGATTTATGGATCGTAATAAGGGAACATTATGAATGAAATTCTAGACGACATCTATCAATTTGCCGAAAAAAAACACTTGTGATAAAATGATAAACATTTTTGAATGTTTCTTTTCAAAATTAATTTACTTACAAAGTACATATTTCACAAAATATGTATTGAATAATCGTCTTTGCAAAAACGATTTCAGAGTCATAATATGCCTGTTTTAAAGCTGCACAACCTACAACATTAATTTTTGTATTCTTGGGCTTGCTTGGGTGGCATTTTTAGACCAGGACCTTTTCTAAGGCCATGTCAAACTTTATTCACACTACGTAATATAAATACTATAACATGTATCTTGCTTTCACCCAAAAGAAAAATTCGTAATTATTCTGAAAATGTCAAATGGCCCCGATGTTTTACTGAGGGTGGAAAGAAGCTGGCGAGTTAAATTTGAAAATTTGCAGTTGGAGAATGCCGCGGAAATTTTGTACTCAAAATTTTGAGTAGCGCATTTTCCACACCCCCCTCCTCACACTATGCTCATAAGCACACACATGTATACATAAATACATAGATATGCATATACATACACACTTATGCATATACATACATCTATACACACAAGCACGCACGAGTGATCGTTTTGATTAATTGTTTCAGTATTTGTATAACTTTGAAGATCAGGATTCAGCTCTAGAGTTCTTTCTAGAAAGATACGATTATCCTTCGTTCTTAAAATATACATATGTATATGTATACTAACACGATCTTAGAGTGGTATGATTTCCCATGATCGTGACAGGTTCCTAAGTTTTCTCTTTTTAATAGACTACATGCTATTTGATTCGAACTGATGTTTTCATGGGTTTTCGTATTTTGCTATAATGGGAATTATTTATAGCGATTCTAATGCAATGCTTTTTTCTTTCTAAGGTTTCGGCTACTTTTAATTTTACATTTTCTGGCTCAGCGAGAACTTTTTGTTTTAATACTCGGTTGATGTTTTTTTTTAATATAAACGTTAGGTATTTCTTTACCCAATTGTTTATATAAAATATATGCGTTAACAATAGACGCGTTTCTATTTCCTACTATGACGATCAAGGCCATAACTAGACATTAATTGATCAAATTTATTTACTGCAATCATATTATTATTACAATCCGCATATTTACATATCATAAAGGTGGGGACACTTTTAATAGCGCCGTGCCTCAAAGGGTTAAAGATCGCCGAAATACCTAGAATTTAGTGTTGAATTTAGTGTTTGGAAAAGCTCAGAAGCACAGTTGAGCCCAAAAGGTAAACACAAAACCTTATAGCATCCCAGAAACTGTACTGAATGCACACATTTCAGGACTTTTCTGATCCAAAGTTTCTGTACAACTATCAATTTCTGTTTCAACTATCAGCATGGCATACATTTTTTGAGGCCTCCTCACGGATTTTGATGAAGCTGTGCAAGAATGTTCATTTACGGTCAAAAGTAATCGATAACAAATTTGTCGATCGCTAACATTTCCACCTTTTCATTTTAATAGATTCTTTAAGAATCTTTGAGATTGGATGGATAAATTTCGTCGGAAAACTATCACTTCTCAGAAACTTAAAGCTAAATATTTTTGCATACTTCCTGAGATATTCAGATTTTGAGATCCGATTCACGTGAAAAATGAATCACATTTGAAAAATCTTATTCTCTGATATTCATCTAGTGTAAATGTTTCACAGGTAAATATTTTCAGTATGCGATGAATTAATTATTCATTCACGTCACTTTTGTAAGTAAAAGTACATTTTGTGAGGTATACATATGTATATGTGAAGAAGTAGGATGTAAAAAGGGAAGAAAAAAGTATTTTTTGTGAAACTGAGTGAAACATTTTTATTCGATTCACGTGAATCTCGGAATAAATGCATTCACATGAAGTGGAACTTTGGTGGAAATATTTCTTCACGTGATGCGAATCTCAGAATAAACCCCTTTAAGTTTCACTCAAAGAGCTCTCAAAGAACCTGTCTTTCGTAGACAAGCACTTCACAGCGACTCAAGGTTGTTTCTTTTAATCTAATCTATTTATTTTGAGAGCTTAAAATTAAGCCATAACCTATTGATGAATGATCGATCAATATGTTAGAGGACCAAATAAGCCAGGAAAGTGCACTATCAGAACGATAATAAACAAGAACAAATCAACCAATTTATTGAGCAACATGCGCGAAATTTCAACGTGAAGCCCTGTCGATTAAGAAAATGTATTATTAGAGGTTTCCCTGGATTGCCACGAAGTGAAATTTTACGGGGTCGAAAGAATATTCTTAAAATGCTGGTCGACAATCACATTTTAAAAATTTTAATTGAAATATTTCGGAAACATATTACAACGGAAAAAAATGTAACACTTTCGTTACTTTTAAGATGAGATAAAACGCTCCTATACAAAATTTCATTAAAATCCGTAAAGAGACCTCAAACTCAATATGTTCCAAATTTTTTTTTTCACGTCTCACAGTGAAGACGTACAGGAGCTGAACACTTTTAAAAATTAAGAATATCATCAGCTTCTTAAGTTTTATAAACAGAGCTTTCCGAGGCCTTAAGACACCAAAGATTAATGGCTCCCATTAGATCCATTCCGTTTTGTAAACAGACCGCATTCCTGTCGTTTAGGCCATTATGAAGTCAAAAATGATGTTATTGACTTTGTGTTCGACCGGAACAAAAAGCACTTTGTCGCAATTGAGTTTATGTACTTCTAGTTCTTAAATTGAAGTTGAGATAAATTTGTCTTTTCTCGAGTCTTATTTTTGATTAGGTTTAGGCATGAAAAATGTATATGTAATTGTAAAAAATTATTACAACCGTATCAATTTTGAGGACAATTTTGTTTACAAGTAATAAACATACACTAAAAATCGCATAAAAAACAATATTTAAATAACAAATATGTCCTATTCACATTGAATCCTGGTCTAGGCTTAGCAGGAAATTTTGCATTTAATTTAATTTTATCAATTATACTTTGTTACCCATATATCAAATATTTTGTATTTCGCAAATATAATAAATCAAATTGTCTTGATTTATTTCTCATCTTACATACTTTGATTGTTTTCGTCGAAAACTTAATCCAAAAAATTATCTGCTTTGTTTGAAATATATCAATGTGGCAACTAACTATAACTATCTATAACTATATATGTAACTAATCTCCTATAGATCCTGAAAAAAAGGTATCGGAGCAATAACTGGTTCATATTCAAATATTGTGGATTTGGAAATTAGAGAAAGGTATCGTCGTTATATAATACATAGATACATTTTTTTGTTGTTGTATTGATTGTTGATATGCATTTAAATAGACGACACTTGCATCAGTAGAATCGTTGAAAAAACCAACTTTGTTCCTTATATGTCTTTTATTTCTATAATGAAAACGACTACATATGTGAAGCTAGATTTAAAAAACTTATGGATCTAGCTCATTTTTTACGACCATTTGACTAGAATTTATAAGGAGATTTTATGTCTTTTTGGTATGGAATATCCTATAAAAAAATATTAGAATGCATTCCAAACATACATAAAAACAAGTTTTAATTTTTCTTTCAACTTTGCTTATGCGATATTTTGGCATAATACCACGAAAATTTTCCCAAAATTAATATCTACAATAGAAAACCTTCGACGAAAAGTAATCGTTTCAAATAGTTTTCTGTCTGCACCTCCAGAAATACACCCTACTGTAACATTTCTATTTGTTTTGAATAATAAAATTCTGAAAATTTACGATCATAAGGAGCCAATTTAATCGTTCAACAAGCTTTCAAATATTGTAAAATTGCGCAAAAGTCAAATGTGATTGCAAATCTGATCATCTTACTAACACCACAATGTGGCTTCTCAAAATAATTAAAAGTGTCTTGATGGTACCCCGAGCAATTTAATCAAAATAAACAGAAAAAAATCTTCTTAATAAAATACAAAATTTAAAAGCCGCCTGCACTCTAGTCTATTTTTGATTGAATCACTATTTTTGGAGCCGCTTCTCTGTTGTTTTCTATTTTTTTCGCGTCTTTAGTGCATGCCAATAGAAAATATCTGAAATTTTAGTTTTGAGCAGGTTTTCAGAGAATTAGAACGACCTGCTGAAATAGAACGATTGAACCACTTGAAGAATATCGTTAAGACGCAACGAGCCTTATTCATCTCAACAATTACTAATAGCACAGACAACAAAAATACTGACTATCTCTTGTCAGAAGAGCTGGCCAAGTATGAAAAGGTAAATTTAAAAATTTTAACGAAGCTAAAGAAAAAAAATTATATCTATTCTTGAAGGCTATTCAAGAAGCAGCGGAGCAGGGTTTACTTCTTGTGATTGAAAAGGACTTTCCAGAACGTTACGAGCGGTGGAGCATCATGCAGGCTGTGTTTTTTTCATCCACCGTCCTTACCACAATAGGTTGTAATATACTCTTCAGTTTAATGGTTTTGCACCTAAATATTGCGTGTTTTGAAGTATGTACATAATAAAATAAAATGAATCTTCTTCACGGTGATCCGTTGATTTAGAAGGCCGCTAGGACCACATGAACATTTGAGCCGTTGAGAATCATAGTGGCCGTAAGTAAAAAATTTTCAAAAACTAAGATAAGGATGTACATATTAATCACTTATCACACGAAGTTTTATTTTATTCCGAACTACTGAACCTTCATTTACGCCACTATGATTCTCAATGATTAATTTGATTCCACAATCCGATAGGCACCGACCGCTCTGGCAACAATTATACATTCTTAATGTATGGCCAAAACTACGCAACAACGCACCTAGCACCGCGTAAAATCAAACTTTCCGTAGCATCTTGCACTTTGCATGGCAACAGTGCATTGTCTATACAAAACAAATCGGCCATTTTTCTTTTCAAAAACTACATATTTAAAATTTGGCGACAGTAGATAGAGTTTAAGTTTTTTTTTAAACTGTTTAAATAGCATGCTTAATTTTAATTGCAGTTCCTCTGACGAGGGCGAAATTTTACTTGAAGGGGATATTTGCGGAAAAAATTTTCAAAAAATCGATATTTTTTATTGATTATTGTTGGAGAAATTTTCAAGAATATCTCAAAAAATGCTTGAATTGATCCCGCGAATAATAACGTTTCGCTGCAGCGTATTGTAGGAAAACGTTAAATGCGTTAAACCTCAAAACAATATTTTTGAAACTCCCGGGCACGATTTAAGGAAAACTACTGAACCGATTTTCCAAATTTTATTTTATTTATGTATATTTTTGCAGGCATTGTACTAACATAAACGTAATCTGATAATTCTTTTTTTCAAGCGTTTTAGTCCACAAATTTTCATCAATTTTACGTTTTTATTTTCTTAAAAATAATTAATTTTTCCTTAATTTTGGTTCAATACCTAATTTTAAGTGTTTAAGGTTTTGTTTCCAATGCATTAATTAAAGCTTCCATTTCCACTAAAAGATCCTTTGTAGCACCAATGCACTGCACAAAAAAAATAAAAAAAATAAATAAAAAGTTACATTCCAAGTGGTGGTAGGCTCCGTGCGATGGTATTAAGCAAATATTACTATCGTATACCGAGCAAATGCGATGCGCCGCGCCATTGTGGTCATACTCTTATGCATAGCCGTCACTAGAAGGGTAAATTTTTTTTTAATGATACAATTTTATTTTGCAATTTTTTGCCGCGGTATTCTTAAAATGGTTTGGAAAATCCAAGTTGAGATTGTGATTTGGTAACAGTACAAAATCACCCGAACTATAAAGGGTTAATTATATTGATTAACTAGCTGAAACTGAAAGCCCAGCGTTGCTCGAAATATTTGTAATGGTCGCCATATTGGGCCCGCCATTTTGAAATTTAAGGACCTAATTTACATTTAAATTGGTTGAATTTCGCGAGTTCCAGCTCAAGCAGTGAATCTGAAGCATTTGCTCAAGCTCACACACAATGTGGTATGCACAATAATGAGATCAAGCTTACTTGAGTAAACTCGGATTTTATGTTGCATCGTTCAATAACACATTTTTCGTTTCATAAAACATCGTTTTCAAGGACCCTGCCCAAAATCAATGGAAAATGGGTCCCAGTCGATTTGGCTGAAAATTAAGTATATGTTATAGCTCTCATATTTTTGATCAAAAAGTTCTTATGGGCCCGAAGTCATCTTATGATTTGTTTTGGTGATAAAGAGGGGTGAAGTATGAATGATTTACCATAGGCCTGAAAAGACTTTACAAAATTTATAGACGATTACTCATAGTATTGTTATACCAAGGCGGTTTGGATGGTAGAGAACAAACATGTCCCATCCCGATAATGCAACAAGAAAATTATATTAGACTAGCAACCCACCCGGCTTCGCACGCGGACTCCCACGGACACCCCCTCAACACCTCCTTCATCTTCTCCCACGGACACCCCCCCAACTCCTCCTTCATCTTCTCCCACGGACACCCCCTCAACTCCTCCTTCATCTACTCCCACGGACACCCCCTCAACTCCTCCTTCATCTTCTCCCACGGACACCCCCTCAACTTCTCCTTCATCTTCTCCCACGGACACCCCCACAACTCCTCCTTCATCTACTCCCACAGACACCCCCACAACTCCTCCTTCATCTACTCCCACGGACACCCCCTCAACACCTCCTTCATCTTCTCCCACGGACACCCCCTCAACTCCTCCTTCATCTACTCCCACGGACACCCCCTCAACTTCTCCTTCATCTTCTCCCACGGACACCCCCACAACTCCTCCTTCATCTACTCCCACGGACACCCCCTCAACTCCTCCTTGAAATTCCGTATTTTAAAATTCTCTCGTAAAATGATCTCACTAAACTTTGACTTAAATTTTTTGCATTCAAAGTGTTATAATCTAATTGAAGTAGTCGGCATTTTTTTTACACCTTGGGTTACGTTACTAAAGTTTTAGTAAGGATCCCTAATCTTTTCTAGCAATAAATATAGCCTATGTTGAATGTAGCTTTCTAATGGTGAAAGAATTTTTTAAATCGGCACAGTAGTTTTTGAGTTTATTCATTACAAACATACACATAATTTTCTTTACCCGTTTTCTTGCTCCAATAGTTCTTATTACCAAGTAAAACAATATTTTTTTTTTGTCTTTTTATTTTCGAGGACATAAAAATCAAATACATGTACATATGTATATTGTATATAGATAGTATAATCTTTAAACTACAGTGAATGAGGTATAGTTATAATCGAATTTGTATATTTCAGTTAGGAAAAGATATTATATGTATGTATATGTAAAATAGGATCTCTAGGTTCTACGTCGCGCTAGATGGGTAATATTTGAATTATTGAACCTTTTTTACTCAAGTTGGGTTTTCTTGTGGTGGTCTGGTACCGCAATCTTGAATGGTATCAGTTAATTTTGTTCTTCGTGATGAGCATACCCAAAAAACCACACATGCTAGCTACATGTGAATATGTGTCCAGAGTTCGAAAGCTAGATTTACATGTACAATAGTAATCCAGGTGTAAAATTATCATCAAGCAAATCTCTGTCATCTTCATCCATTGATCGATACGATATCGATAATTGATACTTAATTGCGCGTCGAAAATCTGAATATTAATCGTACTCTCATCAAATCAAGCCAGAAGTGGGTAAATTTATTTTCGTCTTTCAACATCTCAAGTTGAAATTTTTCATCTTCATCTCTTTGCAATTTATCCTGGATGTGGATGGTGCTAATTTTATCTGATATATACCAGTTGTCAGATCTTTCAAGAAATCCAGCTCTAAAAGCGGAAAAGTAATTAATTGATTTGCAACCAAACTCACCCACCTTTGAGCATTTCTTGTATGGAGATTTTCTACTTCCACGAAAGCTTAAATAAAGTTTGGCTCTTGTGCCTTTGCTAAAAATTTCTACGCCAAATGGCATCAGCACCTTCCATAACAAGTGGAGGATGGAACCTATTAATGATAGCGCCAGCTATTTTTGTAAAAATCTTTTAAGTTCGATACATGGAGGATGTGAATAATTTTCTCAAGGAATTTAAAAATTGACTTAATATGGCCATTTCTTGCTTCAACTATGTACTCATCTGACCTTAAAACTAAACGCGATTCGTTTGCTTGTTCTGTGGAAAATTGTTTTTAATTTCTTTCCAAAAACGCAGGCATTTTGTGGTTTTCAAATTAATTTTGTAACATAGCCGTGTCATTATTTCTTGTATCTTCTGAGAAGTAGGGACCTTGAAATTCTAAAATATACCTATATTTGGTGTATTCTACTTAAAAGGTAACCCCCTTAACCCTTAACTAGCACGTCCTTAGAATACCTTAACCTACTCAAAGGCTGTTGAACACCCCAAGCATTTTGAACGTTTATTGTAATAAAAGTATGGCACTTAGAGGCTTACAAATCCTGTACGTACATGTACGTACATACTTCAAACCATAAATGAAATATGATTGGTCCGAATAAGAATAATTTTAATGAAGTATTGAAGAAAATTCCACTTAAAAAATAATATCCCAGGCAAATTTGCATTTGTCGGGACTACCGTCTGTTAAAGTCGCTATGTTCCGCATTAGAATTTATTCTTTGTTTTATGTGTGTATCGATCATGAAACTACTCAATGGTGTAAGTGTAGTTATTCAATATTACTTAACAGAATTCTAGGCTACTGGACTTGTTTTTTTTCTTTTCAGTTTTTATTTAAAGCTCATTTTTTACACAGTCGGGTTTTTTGATATTTTAAATTTACTTTTTTATTTTACACTTTTTAGTTTGGATTATAAGACGGTAAATTCCTCAATCTTGTCATTTCATTGAGGGAGTTAATATCGTGGGGATTATTAAGTAGCTTGCGGTGGTCTAAACTACCGATTATTAATCCATTTAGAGACCTAACCCGGTTCAAGGCTACATAGGCTTGACCTTTCGCAAAAATGCGTGAACTTAAATCAACCACAGCTCGATACAAAGTAGTTCCTTGTAACTTATGTACAGTAACACCCTAGCACAATATCAATAGCAACATTTTTCGTTCTAACATATGTTGCCCTGTCCACGAAGTGCATCGAATTCTGTCGTTGATGGTTCGATTCTGACTCCTACTCCAGGGACATTGTTTTTAATAGCTTTGTCGTCAAATTCTACATAAACAGCCAGTAGCAATTCTCCGGGTTCCATCTGGTCCTCCCGAAGAGCTGACCACTCAATTGTCCTCACAACTAAAAAATTCTGGGTTTGTCATTCGATTTTGAGAATTATATTATGATAATTATTTTTCATCAATTATATAAGAACTTTATCACAGCTTTATTATAAGTATTGAAAATTTAAGTGAGAATAGTTACTAACCAACTTTAAATCGTTACAGATCCTAAACAGTCATTCGAAATGAAAAATGATAAAAGAAACCTAAAGATGATTTTCAAATACCCATTCAATGATACCCCACTTAACATAGTTCGTCTACTTTCTTTTTCACAATATGGCGTCTAATTGCCGCCATATTGAATTTTGATTACTGTCATGTCTTTAGTGACACTCGCAAGATTAAGACAAGTCGATTGACGTAAGAATCATCAAAATCGGCCAACGCGTTTGGTCTCTAGTGTGCCACAAAGGTTCAAACATATATAGGTTCCGAAACACATTACCCTCCTTTGCGTGGCGTAGTCGGGTAAAAACTCTGGCAGAGAACGTGTTTAAGCCCATCGCACATCCTCTTCTAACAATTTCAATCTTTGATAACTCAACATTTTGCAGATTGAGCCTGCTAGAAATATATGTACATATGTTATATGGTAAATGGTATAATTGTTATTAATCATCTACAGAAATGTATGCACACAAATCTGCGCGAGAAACTGTATATATGTATTATATACAAATTAAACTAGTATGTACATTCCTTTACATGTAGTATTGTATATGTATGTGAAATGTCCTTTGAATTTGTTTAGATTTTTATGCTGAACTTGTTGCTATTTTTTATAGGATATGGAAACATCGTGCCAGTGACAACCAACGGCCGGGTTTTCTGCATCCTTTTTGCCTTAATTGGTATCCCACTAACGTTGACAGTTATAGCGGACTGGGGAAAAATCTTTGCGACTGCGGTGTCGCTTCTCTGCAAAAGCTTACCAGTATCAAGTAAAAACTAATATACATATGTAATTTCCTTCTGGTTATTTTAACTTTTATGCTTCCATAGAAAAGACATCTGTAACGAAAGCAATTGGCCGAAGATGGTTCTATGCTCTTGCAGCCGTGGGTTTCCTTGGGTTTTATCTAGCTGTTGGTGCTGGTCTCCTGCTTCTTTGGGAGGACGATTGGACCTTCTTCGATGGCTACTACTTTTGCTTTATCACAATGACTACAATAGGATTCGGTGACCTTGTTCCAAGTAAGTTTCTTTCAAGAGTTTGCATGACACCAATTTGCACAAAATGATGAAAACCTAATTTTACCGCGACGCGAGTATCAAAATTTAAAAAATTGTCGAATCTTCTAAAGAAAGTATCAAACACCAATATACTGCTATATTTTAATAAACCTTTCGCTAAGACAAATCTGATCCCATACAAAGAAATTTTAGAGATCCTTCGAATATTGTCGTATTAATAAAGTTAATCTTGATAAAAAAAAATCTCATATGGACATTTTCTGCTATATCTCATAAACTATTTGATGTGTGTGTTGTGCTAATAATATTCTCGATTTTTGATTTTTCCAAAATTGCGTTCAGGCTGATATCGTGATTTCGTTAGTCGAAAATGGCCACTATGGAGTCGAATATTTAAAAAAAGGCCATAATTTTGAACACCGTTAGAACCTCATAAAAATTTTAAGTTCCCTATTCAACAATACTTTACTCAGTGGTCTAAGTAAAGATTTTTTTCATTCCCACTTTGCATTTAGCGGAGGGTATACCCTTAAATTTTTATTTTTCCTAAAATCTTAAAACATATTTTTGTAGCGGGAATAATTATCTATATACGTGTACCAAATTTCAGTGCTATAAGCGTAATGATCTCTCAATAAAATGACTGTAACACAGATTAGACAGATGGGCGAACCTTTTGAACTGGCTAGAGAGTAGAAAACTCGACAATCGAAAATGTTGCTTTAGTTTCATTTAGTGACTGGACATCTGCAATTTGTCTGTTTTGTGTTTCAATGAAAACTACAAAGAATAAATTAATTTCACTTGTCCGCTTTATATAGAACTAAACACAATTAACTTTATTTTTTGAAAAATATCTGAAAAATTTTGGATACTCCTAATAAACACGGCTTAACCATTAACTAAGCAAATCATTTATTTTTCAGAGAAGCCCAACTATATGCTGCTTTGTACACTCTACATCCTAATTGGATTAGCCCTGACTTCTACGATTATTGAATTAGTTAGACGTCAGTATGCCCAAAGCTGGCAAAAATTGCAGGTAAGTTATAAATTTCTATACATCTAGAGTTACATAATTTTCAAAATTTTTTGGAAATCTGCAGGAACTGTCTGGGCCAGTTGCCGACACATTGAGGAGGCTAGGTGAGAGTGCCGGCACAGGACTTGATTATACTGCCTTGCAACGGGTGCTTACAGTAAGTAAATTTTGGTTTCGATTACGATTCTTTTGCGATTCATAATTCATAATTCCTAATTTAATTTATTTAAAATACATATGTGTTTATATACCAGTGCACCCGGGCGAAATTTCGCCCCGGGCGTTGTCCGGTATACCACTTTTTAAGTTTAGTGGCGCACACGAAGATTACCTCATCAACGATTGCTTTTGTTTAACCATACCGATACCCATTGTCATTGTCATTTTTAAAAAAAGGAAAAACATTTATCATACAACTTCGCCAATCAATTTATGTAATCGTGAAAACTGGAAGAAACGTTCCGTAATACGGAGAAAACCGCGGACAGTGGGAACTTTTGAAAATTTTTTGGAATTAGTGACTATATTATCATATAATTAAAGTTGACCCGTATCCCGATTTAAAATTTACTATCAAAGCTGACAATTTTAATATGGCGGATCCAAATGTTTACGTTTAATCAATCTCAAAATATCCTGAAAATTTCGAGGTTCTTTTTTTTGTATTTCAAGAAAAAAACATTTTTATAAATTAAAAAAAGATTTGTAAAATTAAAAAATGAATTATTTTTTCCTTTAAGAACAACACTCTCTTGAAATGTTCACGAAATTTTTAATATTGGTTGAATGTAAATTATGTAAGCACTTATTTAAATTGAAATCATAATCGGAATCGAAATCGAATTCGCATTCGAAATCGAAGTCGACGTTGAAATCGAAGTCGAAATCGCAATCGAAAACTGGCTTATGTACTGTATAAATCGAAAAGAGCTTATTAAACTCCTTTTCTTTTGAATTGAATTTCCGTATAAAACTCCTAAAATTGTCGTAAAATCATTTCAGTAAACTTTAACTTTAATTTTTTAATTCAAAGTATTATAATCCAATCAAAGTAGGTATTATGAAGTTTTTTGTCGAAAAGGAAAAACAAAGGTATCTGAAATGAATTTTTAGGTTTATTCAGGACTTTTCTTTTTATTTAAACGCAAATTTTAAACAAATAGCGCATTTTAATTCTATGTGAGTGTGCGATGTCAGAAGCGGATTGGTGTTTGGTTTATTGAATTTGGTAATGTATTAGTGGAGAAAAAGGGATGTTGACAGTAAAAATAATACATATATAAGATTCATACTAGCTGACTCGTAACTGGCGTTGCCCGGGCACAATTAACCCCATAATAAAACTAAACTTTAATAAAAACATGACGTTGTTGGTTAAGCGCAGAATGCCCATATAAAAATTAGCCGAAAAAAATTAAACCTTTCATACAAAGTGTTATTGAATCTAAAGTGAGACTAGAAATGAAATAATTGATCTCATAAAAAGTTATTATTTTTTTTTTTTTAGATTTCAGAAATAATGATTATTACAGTCCCTGGTTTCTTGTTATTTTCTTCAGTGATAACTTTGCATATGTATTATGCCTAGTGATATTTATTTCTCGTACTCCCACAAGACTTAAATTATAAATTGCAACTGCCCATAGATACATAAATTTTAAATACATATATGTACATACTTATACACGGATTAAAGTGTATTGTATCCTTCATCAAATTCAAATTTCTAGGATTTAAACCGTTCGCAACATCATATAAAGCTATAGTAATGTACATACATACATATATGAAATTTTTTTCATTATTTTCAGGTCTCAATGTCGCGCTGGAGTTCCAGCCACACATCATCGGGATCAGATAAAAAAGCTAATCGAGATCAAGATATCGCAGCACTCCAAGCCATTACTACAGCTATTCTGATGGAGGTGAAGGAAGCTCAGGAAAAGCAAAAGAAGCCGAAGGTCGTACAAATCGTTATATACGAGTCATCAGTTTAGAATTTAATAGAAGTTAAAGTAAATTGCACGTTACAGGAAATGCTGTAAAATAATTCGCGATCAGTCATTAGTCATTTTAAATAGGTTTCATCTATGAAAAAATGTAAAATTAGCTGGATTTTTTAATGGACCTTCGTTATATTATAGTGTTAAATAACAGGTCAAATTCAAAGATCGCGAAAATCAATTTTTTCGCCTAGATTAAATTAGTCGATTATAAAATTGCCTACAAAAAATTTTATATGCATAAGTTTTTGTATAAAGCCAACCGTTTTCGTTTGAATTCATAATGCGGTTGCTAACTTTTCACTGCCGTTGTCTTTTAAGTTACCCACGGGCGGCGCAGGCGCAGGGAGATTCATTTGCCGTACCGAATAATGATATTTTCATTTTTAATTAATTCACATTTAACTGAGATGTAAATATTTCAAGTTTACTTACCGCTGTGCCGAAGCTACTTTTTATACGAATAGAGATTTTCATTGTTTACATTAAGCATTACATAGATTAAAATATATTTCTCTTGTTATTTAAATTTCTACTTCTTTTAATTTTCATGAATGCACCTGTACGAAAACATTTAAAAACCACGATTAAGTTTTGCACCACTTCCACTTTAAGGACCTCAATTTAAGTGACATACGCATTTAGTGTCGATAAAACAGTTCGAACCACTGACATATGTATAAGAAATGGACAAATTGATTTGCTGTCAGATCTAAAAGTTTTTAACTAAGGAGAGTGCAGATATAGGGAGTATATCTTTGTCTCTTCTTTTTGCATTAGGCAAGATAAACGCTTTCAAAAGGCGGCAAATTTAAAAACATATTTAGGCTGTGTGCGAATACTATCCTTTCGTATGAACCAGGCTTAAATTAGGAAGAGGGGCGGGGCAAAAATTATGTGATAGAAAAATTCGACAGTGAGGCTCTTATAACATCGTGAGCTCCATGATTGCGTTAACAATGTCGTTGTAGTTCTTCTTGAGCGCCCGGATGGCCTTCGCCCTTGATGTGTTCGCCTGGTTAATAACAAGCTCGATATCCTTTTCATCGACGCCGGCATCGTCAATTTCCTCCTCATCAGGTAAGTAGGTATCACTGTTCTTGTAGACATCTGTAGACATCTGGGTTGTTGATCACGAAGAGGATGTTCTTCGACTTCCTGATTGTGACTGTGTTCACCCCCTGGATCTGCTAGAGCCCTAGCTTGACCATGATTTTGCGTGCCTTCTTCTCTACGCGAGACTGTTTTAGTATATTGTGCAACAAGGGCGGAAAGTAGCCGATTGCTTACGCTGGCAGCAATAGACGCACGAGCCGTCTCTACACCGATTGGCATCCTATAAATTTTACATGATAGCCTATCATGTTCTCAACCTTTGGATCTTTAGCCCAAATTTTTCCGTTACTCCCTTACCCGGCAAAAAAAATCCAAAGCAAACGCTTCCTCTGAAAAATTCTTTGCCAAATTCCGACTAAACTACAAAACGCATTTTCTAAAACTTTCTTTTATTGAAAAGATACTCCGGAGACCTTTCACTGGCCCCACCCTGGACTTCTTACGCCAACGTTTTCATTTAAAATTTAACAAAAACATATATTCACAAAATTTTTCAAGCCTTGCAAGGCAAAATAGGCGGGTCGCACAGGAATTGGAGAGTTTGTTTACATAATTGTGTATAATAATTGAACTATGAGAGGAATCATTTTGATAATCAATAGGGTTCTATTCTGAAGCATTTCGAACAGATACAAAAAAAAAACAGGAAAATCGGTCAAGAATTGTGACCTGTAGCGTGTAATCACACTACGTACGTAGAATTGTGACCTGTAGCGTGTAATCACACTACGTACGTACGTATAGACCAACGGACGGAGACACATTCACACATGTTGTTTTTCAAAAGTAAATTTAAGACTTGAAAAATATTTTTTTTAAATTTAAAAATGGTATTAATTGATAGAACAAGATCTCTTCCTTCCAAAAAGCTACATTAAAAATTTATTTATTGCGAAATTGCCTGCATCCTAGCCCAATGCGAGGCGAGTGGTTCTCTCCTTGTCCCGCGCATGCACTCCGCTAGCCTGCTGGTTAATTAGTGGCGAGCGAATTTCAATTGTTTCGATCCAAAGACTATCCCGAATAAGATGTGGCACTCATGACGTTCGCTAAAATTTTAGTTACCTTGGTACAGTTACCCACCCAAACGTGAATTGAGAATTTTGCGAGAAGTAGATAGTAATAAGAAGCTCATATCAAAGAAAGGAATAAAAAACTTCTCTGAGAGAATCCAGCCCACTTTGTACGCGCCTGCTGGAGCCACACACAATCATCTTGTGAAAAGCAAAAACAAAATCGGCGTATCCGTATTTAAGGCCTGTGTGTGTGGCTGCCTCTTCCCCCTTCCCTAACTCTTAAACAAAGAATATTGAACCTTGTTACAAAGAATGTTCACTTTAATTCTGCGACGCAATTTACCCCCACCATGGACAATTTTCAGAAAATTACAACAACAAAATGCCCATTAGCCGAAAAGAAAAATTCGCCGTGTTTGTTCCAAGTCCGAATCCCCATTTAAATCGCCTAATAATGAACAAGGACAGCAATAGGGAGAAGTGCGGCAAACACCATGAAGCGAGAGTTCACCTATTACGGAGCGCTCCTGCTCAAGCATTGCATTTTGTGAGACTGTGTTGGTGCGAGGGCGCCCGTGCTTTTCGAATAGGAACAGGCAAAACGAAACTGCCGGACCCACACATTGAAGGGGTACACGGATTCGGTTGTTTACGTTTTTTCACCATAGGATTTCTTAGGCGCTCCTGTTCAGTACAGGAAACAAATGCGCTTGTATGGTGAGGCGCTCTTGCGATCGGTTTGACAGGGTGCTTATTTTGGTTGGATTTTGCATATTTCCTCAATCCTGACACCCTGTAACACTGTACCGATTTCTTCAGATTCCAAGCCCCGCCTTAGAATTTTTCTTCTCTCTTCGACCAAAGTGCTTAAGCAGTGTATCATCCTCTAGCAAAATCGTGGGGTTGGGAGGAATAACGGTACCAAGGTCAAAAAAAGATAAGATCTAAATTGCAGAAGTTAACAGTCTTTGTAACGAATGTTCCATAGTCTTTGTTCTTAAATTACCTATATCACAACATTGCAAGAGGTGGGCACTAACACTATGCCCGCCTTCATGCCACACGCATACATTGATATTGTATAAGTCGTATAACTCCATATAAAAAAAGTGGTCACATTTATTTTCTATAGCATAAGCGCTGTAGGTGAGCAGTGGGTGGTTGCCTACTGCTGTCTCGTTCACTCTTATGAGAATTTACATAAGGAATGGTAGGCAGTAGTGCTTTGCTGCCTTATCTAAGGGAAAATTTATTTTCACCCAAACTTTCGAAATGCATATGGAATGGTGGTTTGGGTTAGTATAGAGAGCGCCGCCATCTTATAATCTTACTGTAAGGATAACCTTTGTTTCGATCGGATGTTTTGTATGTTCCAGCGCAGAGTGTAAAAGATGGAAAGTGAATGTGGTAAAAATTTGTGCGGAAATGAGGATAGCGCACGCAAAGAATTAAATATAGATAATATTATAAGCGAGGAATAGTGCGAGCTCGCTGATGAAGATCAGAAAGATATGGTCGCGAACAAGATGGCCAAATGGAGGAGGAGGAGGAGTGCGAGAAGTCATCTTCGATGAAGGGATGCGAGGAGGTATCGATTTCAGATACCGACGAGTACAACGAGGAGCAAGATGCTGGCGACGTTATTGAAATAATTGAGGACGACGACGAGGATGACAACGAGGATGACGACGAGAACGACACCTCAAATGAAAATTCAGTGAACGTGTTTCTCTTGGTTTAATTTCAACAAAAGTATTGGATAAATTATATTGTGTAAAGAGTACTTTTTTTTCTGTAAATCTGAAATGTATACCCAAATTCGTAGTATTTCGTATATAATTTGTAAATATTTCGAAAAAGGTTCTTCATTCTTTTATGTGATTCTTTTTAGATTATATCTAAACCAGAATCTTGTGTCCATTTAAAAGAAATACATATTGATAAATTAAGTTAAGTTCCTCTTAATCCGCAAACATTTCTATTTAAACTCTGTCTACTAAGAAATTACTAAAAGCATTTTAAGGCTTTTTACATTTTACGGCGACACATTATTCATTCCTGAAGGCTAAAAGGAAACTAAATTTGAATGTCCCTTTAAAATTGTGGCGCCTCATCCTGACAAACCGGCGCTGTCATCTTCAAGGCGAAAACAGCGCCTTCATCCACGACGAGATTTCGACGAGCCGGCGCTGTCAACACTAAGGCGAAAACAGCGCCTTCAGCCGCGCCAGGAATTTGTGTGAAGTTGCTGCCGATAAACCAGCGGCAGCCGATGATACAGTTCGAGCCGTTGGCCAGGGCATCGGTAAGGAAGGCCGCTGAGTCATCACGATTCGAAAAGGACGCGGCGTCGCAGATGGCTCAGCTTCATTCGGTACGCGGCAAGGCTAAAGATAAGATCGCAAAATTGTATTCCCCCCAAAGGTTAATAAACTGTTCCAAACCAAGTCAGTATTTTTCCTTAAAACCTTTTTCCCAGTCCTCGGACTAATGGGCCGAATTCCCGAGCAATTCGAGTTCCCAAAGTGGTGACCCCGCAAAAAAATAAATAAATTACGCGAGTGCCGGGCCAAAAAAATTGTGTTCCCTTTTTTTAAGCCCCACGTGTGAACATTAGAATGCGACATTTTCGCGAGGGCCCGAGATCAGTTACTACAGATTCCGTACAAATAGAAATTTGTAAGGAATCTGTAGCATCTCAAAATAACACCAAGGACTTCAAAACGAGCACAATCAGCATCGTTGGAGAATAGCCCGAAATTAGAAGACATTCATCCGACTATGAAACTAAGAGCAGAAATTGAATCAAATTTTCCTACACACGACAGAATCCTGTCTGAGTACATTGATAAAATATCGAACAATTCTGTTGATGAAATCCAAAAGCACATGAACCAACTTATTATTGAGATACAGACTCTCAACGATATGATAAAAGCCAATGAGATAGAATGTAATAAGATGTTGTCATTAAAGAAAGTTAAAGAAGAAATATGTTTTCGACTGTCGCCAAAGAAGGAAGTATTGGAGATCACGTCCACAAAAGCAGGAGAAGTCGGAATGGCTGGTGGGGAAAACACTTTAAACGATACCATTCTTCAAAATCCAATTTCTAAACCCCTTAAATTAGTGTCTTCAACGCCAAACACTTCTGCACCAGCTCCCAATTCAAGTGTATCTGGTATTGCAGCGACTAGTAATGTGTCTAGTGAAAACGCCGGCAGTACTGCTCAAAGCATCCTACAAAATCGTGCCAATATGACGAGTTCTGACTTAGCTAAAGAAAAAGCAACCATCCAGAGACTGCATCGCTTTCTTGTTTTTATAAATGTATTGCCAAAACCATCACCAGCATTGTTGAAATTGACGGAATCGAACCCTGTGGTGAAGCACCAAACCCTGCTACTGCAATGGCTGACGTGGCATTGCAGTAGCAGGTTTTGGTGCTTCGCCACAGGTTGCGATGCCGTCGATTTCAACAATGCTGGTGATGGTTTTGGCGGGCGAGGAGGCCAGCATTGTTGAAATTGACGGAATCGAAACCTGTGGTGCCTCACCACAGGTTGCGATTCCGTCAATTTCAACAATGCTGGCCTCCTCGCCCGCAGCAGCAGCAAAATCAGCTACAGGACTTATGAATATTCCTTTATCGCTTGCGCCCGGCTCCCTGGCCAACAATGGGGCCCACGGCGTGGCGGAACTTTCAGGACAGCCCCTTCAACGCAGAATGCATATTTTTACTTCATTAAAATAGAATGTGAAACACTTGTGTGAAGACAATAAAAAAATTATTAGTATACAAAGAAGAGTGTTTAAGTGAAACATTTAAACATATTGTATACTTCACAATATATTATTCATAGTATTAACAAAACTATTTGACAATATGAAATCTTGTTACACCATCAAATACATACATAATATACATATTTAGTAAATTTATTCATTATATTAATCTAATATCTTTACTTTATATATTTATATTTATTTAAGTAATCACATTGATTCAGGAAGTTCTAAGCTGACCAATTCCTTGCAATATCGGGAAACTACTAATTAAAAATTGCTTCGCTGTCACGAAATTGTTTTTCCTCCAGGCTACTGTGATTTCCACTATTGCTGCGATTGCTGAATTTAGCCGAGTAGGGAAATCACAGTAGTAGGCTTGATGACACAACTGTGGCTAAATCTTGACGCCACACATATAACAGATAGAGTGATCACAAATATTATGCCGGCCACACACGCTACGATTTTCCCCGGAGACCGCCTGCGCAGCTAAGTACCTGCAGGTAAGCCTGAGCGTGTGTGGGAATGGAAATTTAAATTTTCTCCAAAACATTATTCTTTTTTAATCTCTTGGTTTAATTTCAACAAAATTATTATAATGAGTGATTCTTTTTAGATTATATCTAAACCAGAATCTTGTGTCCATTTAAAAGAAATACATATTGATAAATTAAGTTAAGTTCCTCTTAATCCGCAAAAATTTCTATTTAAACTCTGTCTACTAAGAAATTACTAACAGCATTTTAAGGCTTTTTACATTTTACGGCTACACATTATTCATTCCTGAAGGCTAAAAGGAAACTAAATTTGAATGTCCCTTTAAAATTGTGGCGCCTCATCCTGACAAACCGGTGCTGTCATCTTCAAGGCGAAAACAGCGCCTTCATCCACGACGAGATTTCGACGAGCCGATGATACAGTTCGAGCCGTTGGCCAGGGGATCGGTAAGGAAGGCCGCTGAGTCATCACGATTCGAAAAGGACGCGGCGACGCAGATGGCTAAGCTTCATTCGGTACGCGGCAAGGCTAAAGATAAGATCGCAAAATTGTATTCTCCCCAAAGGTTAATAAACTGTTCCAAACCAAGTCAGTATTTTTCCTTAAAACCTTTTTCCCAGTCCTCGGACTAATGGGCCGAATTCCCGAGCAATTCGAGTTCCCAAAGTGGTGACCCCGCAAAAAAATAAATAAATTACGCAATTCGAGCAGAGGACGAACCGCATCTTTCTTTTTGGGGCCTACGTGGTGTAGTCGGCGATCATCGCTTGGTTTTTTTTTCTCCCTTTTCTGTGGCGCCACGTGCGATTACTAGCGTGCCACATTTTCGCGTGCCGGGCCAAAAAACTTTTGTTCCTCTTTTTTTAAGCCCCACGTGTGAACACTAGCATGCGACATTTTCGCGAGGGCCCGAGATCAGTTACTACAGATTCCGTACAAATAGAAATTTGTAAGGAATCTGTAGCATCTCAAATTAACACCAAAGACTTCAAAACGAGCACGATCAGCATCGTTGGAGAATAGCCCGGAATTAGAAGACATTGGTACCGTTACCCAAACGTGAATTGAGAATTTTGCGAGAAGTAGATAGTAATAAGAAGCTCATATCAAAGAAAGCGATAAAAAACTTCTCTGAGAGAATCCAGCCCACTTTGTACGCGCCTGCTGGAGCCACACACAATCATCTTGTGAAAAGCAAAAACAAAATCGGCGTATCCGTATTTAAGGCCTGTGTGTGTGGCTGCCTCTTCCCCCTTCTTTAACTAATAAATTTCCTATATCAGAACATTGCAAGCGGTGGGCACTAACTACTAACACCATGCCCGCCTTCATGCCGCACGCATACATTGATATTGTATAAGTCGTATAACTCCTGTGGCGGTTAACGGTTAATTTTGAACAATTCCAAATTAATTTATATGTATCTAAAGAACTTTACAAAATGAGGAAAATATTAAAAATCCAAGTAGCTTCAGATCAAAGTAGTTTCAGATCAGAGTAGTTTCAGGAAAAAGTTTAAGTTTGTAATAGAAAATTTTTAATAATCAAGTTAGTTCGAGACATAGCCAGTCAGTTATTACAAAAAATTTAAAAAAGGAAAAGGCTGTAAATAAAATATAAAATAAAAACTAAAAGAAAAGAAACTACCGAATAAATTTATTATTAAACCAATAACTAATCAAAAAGGAATCGTTAAACAACTAAATTATAGCACAATATCAAATTTACAATTCTGCGCTTTCCTTGCTCAACAACACAATTAAGGAGGATTTTTCCACATCCCCGAAGATTACACCCCAGCATTTGTGTGGTGTCTTGTTGGGTTGAAAACAAGAAAGCCCCAACACTCCATATAAAAAAAGTGGTCACATTTATTTTCTATAGCATAAGCGCTGTAGGTGAGCAGTGGGTGGTTGCCTACTGCTGTATCGTTCACTCTTATGAGAATTTACATAAGGAATGGTAGGCAGTAGTGCTTTGCTGCCTTATCTAAGGGAAAATTTATTTTCACCCAGACTTTCGAAATGCATATGGAATGGTGGTTTGGGTTAGTATAGAGAGCGCCGCCATCTTATAATCTTACTGTAAGGATAACCTTTGTTTCGGTCGGATGTTTTGTATGGCCGAGTTTGGACATGTCACTTGATCGTCAAAAACTTCGACTTTTGTCAAAATTATTCTGGTCTTTTGATCGTCCAATGATTTGCACTGCAACTGCCAATTGACATTTTAAAACGATTTCATCATCATTTGTTTGACTTATTTCCTTCAGTGTTATTTTCTCTAATTGAAAGAATATAAATTTGATTTATATTTATTTTAATGATTTTACAAACCTATTTTCCATTTTGGTTTAACACACAACTCACAAGCAGAAAATTAATCGACCTTGTCATTCACGCAGGACACTTTTCTATACTGCCGAAGTTGCAATCAAATGACTGTCATCTGCATGGATTTGACATTTTGAAACTTTTGATTTTTGTCAACTGCATTATTGAACACACTGCAAATGCAGTCTGCATGCAATTGACATTTCCAAACACGGCCTATGTTCCAGCGGAAAGTGTAAAAGATGGAAAGTGACTGTGGTAAAAATTTGTGCGGAAATGAGGATAGCGCACGCAAAGAATTAAATATAGATAATATTATAAGCGAGGAAGAGTGCGAGCTCGCTGATGAAGATCAGAAACATATGGTCCCGAACAAGATGGCCAAATGGAGGAGGAGGAGGAGTGCGAGAAGTCATCTTCGATGAAGGGATGCGAGGAGGTATTGATTTCAGATACCGACGAGTACAACGAGGAGCAAGATGCTGGCGACGTTATTGAAATAATTGAGGACGACGACGAGGATGACAACGAGAACGACACCTCAAATGAAAATTCAGTGAACGTGACATACAAGAAAGGAGTTTTCTGAAGTAGTTAAAAGTAAAAATTGACTTCAAAATGGGACGGGTTAAAGATATCGCCAGTGCTAAGAGAAGTGTAATAGTAAGTTTGCTGAAGTCCCGAGAGCTTTCCAATCGGGAAATCGCGGGCCAAGGAAAGATTTCGGCATCTACGGTGGATCGAATTGCCCGAACTCTGAATCCTTCAACTTCTCAATCGGGAAGTAAGAGGAAAAATTGCGGAAGAAAAAGGAAAACATCTAACAGGACCGACAGGAAAATTGTGCATATGGCAATACAACAAAGACGAGCACCCGCCAGGACCTTACACAGCCAAATTAGAGACCATGGGGTAGAAATTTCAAAGATGACTCTTCGCCGACGATTCTATGAGGCAAATCTGAAATGTAGACGACCAGCAAAAAAGCCAAAATTAACGGAAAAAATGAGATCCAGAAGTTTACCATGGGCTAGATACAATCAGAGCTTTACCCTTGTTTACTGGGAAAAGGTAGGCATGTCAAAATATTTTCGCAAATTATTATTTTATTGAGGTTTATGGAGTATTCAAAATTACCCTAAATTTCAAATTTCTTAGGTTATATTCAGCGACGAATGTCGTCTAGAAGCGGTGACGGAATCGTTCAATTTCGTACGGAGGCGTCCAGGGGAACGTTAAAATGAGGACTGCGTTCAAAGAACAGAACAGTCAAACACCCTCCAGCTATTATGATATGGAGCTGCATAAGTGGAGAAGGTCCGGGTCCCATTTATTTTGTGAATGGAACCTTGCGTTCTGATCAGTACAAGAACATATTAACAGACGTTCTTTTACCCCATATTAATTCATTAATGCATACACGATCGAATTACATATTTATACAATATATATATTATAATATCTTTACCTTATATATTCATATTTGTTTAAATAATCACATTGATTCAGGAAGTTCTAAGCTGGCCAATTCCTTGCAATTTCGGGAAACTACTAATTAAAAATTGCTTCGCTGTCACGAAATTGTTTTTCCTCCAGGCTACTGTGATTTCCACTATTTCTACGATTGCTGAATTTAGCCGAGTAGGGAAATCAAAGTAGTAGGCTTGATGACACAACTGTGGCTAAATCTTGACGCCTCACATATAACAGATAGAGTGATCACAAATATTATGCCGGCCACACAGGGTTACCTACGAAATCCCCAAACACAAAATCCCCAAATCGAAATCCCCAAATCAAAATCCCCAAACACAAAATCCCCAAATGCAAAATCCCCAAACACAAAATCCCCAAATTCAAAATCCCCAATCACATAATCCCCAAACACGAAATCCCCAAACACATTATCCCCAAAACAAAATCCCCAAATAATCCCCAAATAATCCCCAAATAATCCCCAAATGCTATGTACACATACATACATACATACACACATACATGCAAACGTATATATGTATATATACATATACGAATATATACACACACATACACAAGCGCGCGCTTGTGTATGGGTGTGTATATATTCGTATATGTATATATACATATATACGTTTGCATGTATGTGTGTATGTATGTATGTATGTGTACATAACATTTGGGGATATTTCCCACTCTTAGCATTAGGTACCCGAAGCAACGACGAGGACGTGGTGGGTTTTTGCTTTATTTTGGTTTTTCTTGTTTTTTTTTGGTTTTCTTGTTTTTTTTGGTTTTCTTGTTTTTTTTTTTTGTAGGTTTTCTGTTTTTGTATTTTTTTTGGTTTTTTTTGGTTTTTGTTCTTTAATTTCTTGAATTCAGTTTTATTTTCCCCTTTTTCTTCATTGTTTTATTTGTTTTCCAACTTATTTTTAATAGAAATGAAAATAATTCAAATAAAAATCGCAATCCAAAAAAAATATGAAAAAAAACATGAAATAGCATTTCATTCATTGCTTCGTGCTCTGTTTTAGGATAATCTCAAGTTGACTGCAATTTACCTATTAAATTTTGGGGATTTTGTGATTGGGGATTTTGAATTTGGGGATTTTGTGTTTGGGGATTTAGCATTTGGGGATTTTGTGTTTGGGGATTTTGAATTTGGTGATTTTGTGTTTGGGGATTTTGCATTTGGGGATTTTGTTTTTGGGGATTTTTTCTCATTTGGGGATTTTGTGTTTGGGGATTATGTTAGGTTCCCGGCCACACACGCTGCAATTTTCCCCGGAGACCGCCTGCGCAGCTAAGTACCTGCAGATAAGCCGTGCAGCGTGTGTGGGAATGGAGATTTAAATTTTCTCCAAAACATTATTCTTTTTTAATCTCTTGGTTTAATTTCAAAAAAATTATTATAATGAGTGATTCTTTTTAGATTATATCTAAACCAGAATCTTGTGTCCATTTAAAAGAAATACATATTGATAAAATTAAGTTAAGTTCCTCTTAATCCGCAAAAATTTCTATTTAATCTCTGTCTGCTAAGAAATTACTAAAAGCATTTTAAGGCAAAAAAAAAAAAATAAATTACGCGAGTGCCGGGCCAAAAAAAATTGTGTTCCCTTTTTTAAGCCCCACGTGTGAACATTAGAATGCGACATTTTCGCGAGGTCCCGAGATCAGTTACTACAGATTCCGTACAAATAGAAATTTGTAAGGAATCTGTAGCATCTCAAAATAACACCAAGGACTTCAAAACGAGCACAATCAGCATCGTTGGAGAATAGCCCGAATTTAGAAGACATTCATCCGACTATGAAACTAAGAGCAGAAATTGAATCAAATTTTCCTACACACGACAGAATCCTGTCTGAGTACATTGATAAAATATCGAACAATTCTGTTGATGAAATCCAAAAGCACATGAACCAACTTATTATTGAGATACAGACTCTCAACGATATGATAAAAGCCAATGAGATAGAATGTAATAAGATGTTGTCATTAAAGAAAGTTAAAGAAGAAATATGTTTTCGACTGTCGCCAAAGAAGGAAGTATTGGAGATCATGTCCACAAAAGCAGGAGAAGTCGGAATGGCTGGTGGGGAAAACACTTTAAACGATACCATTCTTCAAAATCCAATTTCTAAACCCCTTAAATTAGTGTCTTCAACGCCAAACACTTCTGCACCAGCTCCCAATTCAAGTGTATCTGGTATTGCAGCGACTAGTAATGTGTCTAGTGAAAACGCCGGCAGTACTGCTCAAAGCATCCTACAAAATCGTGCCAATATGACGAGTTCTGACTTAGCTAAAGAAAAAGCAACCATCAAGAGACTGCATCGCTTTCTTGTTTTTATAAATGTATTGCCAAAACCATCACCAGCATTGTTGAAATTGACGGAATCGAACCCTGTGGTGAAGCACCAAACCCTGCTACTGCAATGGCTGACGTGGCATTGCAGTAGCAGGTTTTGGTGCTTCGCCACAGGTTGCGATGCCGTCAATTTCAACAATGCTGGTGATGGTTTTGGCGGGCGAGGAGGCCAGCATTGTTGAAATTGACGGAATCGAAACAGGTTGCGATTCCGTCAATTTCAACAATGTTGGCCTCCTCGCCCGCAGCAGCAGCAAAATCAGCTACAGGACTTATGAATATTCCTTTATCGCTTGCGCCCGGCTCCCTGGCCAACAATGGGGCCCACGGCGTGGCGGAACTTTCAGGACAGCCCCTTCAACGCAGAATGCATATTTTTACTTCATTAAAATAGAATGTGAAACACTTGTGTGAAGACAATTAAAAAATTATTAGTATACAAAGAAGAGTGTTTAAGTGAAACATTTAAACATATTGTATACTTCACAATATATTATTCATAGTATTAACAAAACTATTTGACAATATGAAATCTTGTTACACCATCAAATACATGTGAAAACATCAAAAATGAGGCTATTATGTATACATACATAATATACATATTTAGTAAATTTATTTATTATATTAATCTAATATCTTTACTTTATATATTTATATTTATTTAAATAATCACATTGATTCAGGAAGTTCTAAGCTGACCAATTCCTTGCAATATCGGGAAACTACTAATTAAAAATTGCTTCGCTGTGATTTCCACTATTGCTGCGATTGCTGAATTTAGCCGAGTAGGGAAATCACAGTAGTAGGCTTGATGACACAACTGTGGCTAAATCTTGACGCCTCACATATAACAGATAGAGTGATCACAAATATTATGCCGGCCACACACGCTACGATTTTCCCCGGAGACCGCCTGCGCAGCTAAGTACCTGCAGGTAAGCCTGAGCGTGTGTGGGAATGGAAATTTAAATTTTCTCCAAAATATTATTCTTTTTTAATCTCTTGGTTTAATTTCAACAAAATTATTATAATGAGTGATTCTTTTTAGATTATATCTAAACCAGAATCTTGTGTCCATTTAAAAGAAATACATATTGATAAATTAAGTTAAGTTCCTCTTAATCCGCAAAAATTTCTATTTAACTCTGTCTACTAAGAAATTACTAACAGCATTTTAAGGCGTTTTACATTTTACGGCGACACATTATTCATTCCTGAAGGCTAAAAGGAAACTAAATTTGAATGTCCCTTTAAAATTGTGGCGCCTCATCCTGACAAACCGGCGCTGTCAGCTTCAAGGCGAAAACAGCGCCTTCATCCACGACGAGATTTCGACGAGCCGGCGCTGCCAGCACTAAGACGAAAACAGCGCCTTCAGCCGCGCCAGGAATTAGTGTGAAGTTGCTGCCGATAAACCAGCGGCAGTCGATGATACAGTTCGAGCCGTTGGCCAGGGGATTGGTAAGGAAGGCCGCTGAGTCATCACGATTCGAAAAGGACGCGGCGTCGCAGATGGCTCAGCTTCATTCGGTACGCGGCAAGGCTAAAGATAAGATCGCAAAATTGTATTCTCCCCAAAGGTTAATAAACTGTTCCAAACCAAGTCAGTATTTTTCCTTAAAACCTTTTTCCCAGTCCTCGGACTAATGGGCCGAATTCCCGAGCAATTCGAGTTCCCAAAGTGGTGACCCCGCAAAAAAATAAATAAATTACGCAATTCGAGCCGAGGACGAACCGAATCTTTCTTTTTGGGGCCTACGTGGTGTAGTCGGCGACATCGCTTGGTTTTTTTTCTCCTTTTTCTGTGGCGCCACGTGCGATTACTAGCGTGCCACATTTTCGCGTGCCGGGCCAAAAAACTTTTGTTCCTCTTTTTTTAAGCCCCACGTGTGAACACTAGCATGCGACATTTTCGCGAGGGCCCGAGATCAGTTACTACAGATTCCGTACAAATAGAAATTTGTAAGGAATCTGTAGCATCTCAAATTAACACCAAGGACTTCAAAACGAGCACGATCAGCATCGTTGGAGAATAGCCCGGAATTAGAAGACATTGGTACCGTTACCCAAACGTGAATTGAGAATTTTGCGAGAAGTAGATAGTAATAAGAAGCTCATATCAAAGAAAGGGATAAAAAACTTCTCTGAGAGAATCCAGCCCACTTTGTACGCGCCTGCTGGAGCCACACACAATCATCTTGTGAAAAGCAAAAACAAAATCGGCGTATCCGTATTTAAGGCCTGTGTGTGTGGCTGCCTCTTCTCTTCCCCCTTCTTTAACTCTTAAATTTCCTATATCAGAACATTGCAAGCGGTGGGCACTAACACCATGCCCGCATTCATGCCGCACGCATACATTGATATTGTATAAGTCGTATAGCTCCTGTGGCGGTTAACGGTTAATTTTGAACAATTCCAAATTAATTTATATGTATCTAAAGAACTTTACAAAATGAGGAAAATATTAAAAATCCAAGTGGCTTCAGATCAAAGTAGTTTCAGATCAGAGTAGTTTCAGGAAAAAGTTTAACTTTGTAATAGAAAATTTTTAATAATCAAGTTAGTTCGAGACAGATAGCCAGTCAGTTATTACAAAAAATTTAAAAAAGGAAAAGGCTGTAAATAAAATATAAAATAAAAACTAAAAGAAAAGAAACTACCGAATAAATTTATTATTAAACCAATAACTAATCAAAAAGGAATCGTTAAACAACTAAATTATAGCACAATATCAAATTTACAATTCTGCGCTTTCCTTGCTCAACAACACAATTAAGGAGGATTTTTCCACATCCCCGAAGATTACACCCCAGCATTTGTGTGGTGTCTTGTTGGGTTGAAAACAAGAAAGCCCCAACAACTGGTGACCCCGAAGTTCAAGAAGACGCACCTAAAAACGAAGAAAAATTAAACATAAAAAAAAACAACAAAAAACAAAAAAAAACAAAAAAAACAAAAAAGCAAAAAAAATATTTCCTTCCCGACTGGTCCTAAGAAGCAGAACAACAAGACCTACAATAGTTTTAAAACAGAACAGCAAGAACTACAATAGTTTTAAAACTTTCAAGGGAGTACTTTTCAAATTCATTTCATTTTCATGTAAATTTTCCTCATTTAATTTCCTTTAAATCAAAAAAATATGAACCACAATATTGGTGATTCAATCGGAAGAGGAACCGAATCAACTCAAAATTCCGTTCCGTCCACTTCGTCTTCCATCGATTCCCATTCAGTTACCGTGCCTTCATTTTGGAAAAACGCTCCCCAATTTTGGTTCCAAAGACTGGAAACACAATTTCTTACAGCCAGAATAACAAGCGAAAACACAAAATTTAATCACGCCCTCTCAGCTTTGGATGAAGAGCTATTCCGCCTCATCAGTGATGTTCTTAGATCACGTGACCCGGTCCAGCCATATACGCAATTAAAAGAAACGTTGATCTCTCGCTTAACAGCTAGTGCTTCCGCGAAATTAAACCAACTTTTGGGTGATTTGAAGCTAGGTGACAGATCTCCGTCACAATTTCTTCGCGAGTTAAGAGAATTATCCAATGGCAGCCTCAACGATGATGTGCTCAAAACCATTTGGATGCAGAGGCTCCCTGATAACATGAAAGCAATCCTTTCTTGTAGTTCCGGAGACCTTAATGAACTCGCGAACTGTGCCGATAGAATTTTCGAAATTACTAACAAACCATCGGTGTGCGCTTATTCTCTTCCTCCCCCAGAGGAAAGTTTATTTGGCAATTTATCAGTACAAATTCTAAACCTCACTAAGCAAGTTCAGGAACTTTCTGTTGAAGTTAAAGCCTTAAAACAACGAGACCGTTCATCCAGTCGTTCCTCTAATCGCCGTTTCGACCATTCCTCTAATCGTTCGGCCACCCCTTCTAGGTTTAGGAAGAGAAGCAGTTCTACTCACCATATTAATCCAAATTTTTGTTGGTACCACGACAAGTTCGGAGACAACGCTAATAAATGTATAAAGCCTTGCTCTTATGTCCCAACGGATACACCAAAAAAATAAATCGCTTTTCAGCTTTAGCGACGGTTGATAGAAGCGGATATTCAAGTCGCCTTTATATTTACGACAAGTCATCAAAACAATTTTATTTGGTCGATACCGGAGCAGATATTTCCGTTATACCCGCTCCTATTTCTAAAAAATTAATTCCTCCCGGTTTATGTCTTTCAGCTGCAAATTCTTCACCGATAAATACTTACGGTACGAAAATTCTTTCTTTAGACCTAGGCCTGCGCAGAAATTTCCAGTGGCCCTTCTTAATAGCTGATGTAGCTAAGCCGATTCTCGGCGCAGATTTTTTATTTCATTTCGGTTTAATAGTGGATCTAGCCAAAAGAGTTTTAGTAGACCCTCTGACACATTTGACTTAATCTGGTATTCTCAGAAAAAGTCCACCCTCATCATAATCCGTACTAATCAAACCAACCGTTAACGAAAAAGTTCAAAAGTTACTACGTAAATTCCATAAGATCACGATTGATTCAGGCTTTACGAAACCAGTGAAACATTTAGTAACTCACCAAATTAAAACCACTGGCCCTCCTATATTTTCTAAAGTTCGCAGACTTTCGCCAGAAAAATTATTAGTTGCCAAGAAAGAATTTGAATTCTTACTCAATCAAGGCATTTGTAGGCCCTCTAACAGTAATTGGTCCTCCCCTCTACACATGGTTCCAAAGAAAAATGGTGAATGGAGACCTTGTGGAGACTATAGACGTCTCAACGCCATCACGGTCCCGGATCGTTATCCAATCCCCTTGATTCACGATTTTTCGTATCATCTCCAAAATGCTAAAGTATTCTCGACTTTAGATATGACTAAAGCCTATCACCAAATTCCGGTAGAACCTGAGGACATTCCGAAGACTGCCATATGTACACCTTTCGGACTCTTCGAGTTTACCCGTATGACCTTCGGTCTTTGCAACGCTGCTCAATCTTTCCAAAGATTTATTAATTCAATCCTTAAAGATTTAAAATTTTGTTTTGCTTATTTAGACGATGTCTTGGTCGCTTCAAAGACCAAAGAAGAACATTTAGATCATTTGGAACAAATTTTTCAACGATTTCTTGATCACGGTTTGATCATAAATGTAGAGAAATGTAACTTCATGCTATCAGAAGTGAAATTTCTCGGACATTTTATCACTTCAGAAGGCATTCAACCATCGCCTGAGAAGGTTGAAGTTATTTGCAATTTTAAACTCCCTTCTACCGTGAAAGAATTAAGACGTTTCCTAGGCATGGTAAATTTTTATCGCCCTTTCTTACCTCATGCAGCTCAACATCAGTCAGCCCTTAACAAATATCTTTGCGGTAGTAAAAAGGACGGTTCAAAGAAGGTTGACTGGAATCCGGATTCTATCAAAGCTTTTGAGAACATTAAGACACAACTTTCTCAAGTAACCCTTTTAGCATTTCCAAATTTAAATGCTGACCTTGGTTTATTTGTTGACGCTTCAGATTCAGCAATCGGTGCAGCATTAAACCAAAAAGTTAACAACAATTGGCAACCTTTAGGATTCTTTTCAACTAAATTAAGTCTCACACAATCTAAATACAGCGCTTATGATAGGGAATTACTCGCGGCGTATAAAGGAATCAAACATTTCCGTTATCATTTAGAGGGAAGAACTTTCACCCTATTTACAGATCATAAACCGTTAACTTTCGCTTTCAAGCAGAACCCTGATAAAGCTTCTCCGAGACAAGCTCGACATTTAGACTTCATTGGCCAATTCACTACAAACATCAAACATATTTCGGGAAAAGACAACTTAGTGGCAGATACCCTCTCACGCATAGAGGAATTACACCTACCAGCCGCTATTGACTTTGAAGCTATAGCTATCGCGCAGGAATCCGATAGCCAGCTCAAAGACTTACTGGAAAATGTTTCCTTAAAATTGTCCAAATTCCCCGTGTTAGGTAGTGACAAGCAAATCTACTGCGAAAATGCAACTTCACATGTTAGGCCCTACATTCCAGATAGTTTCCGTTTTCAAATATTCCGTTTAATTCACGATTTAGCTCATCCTAGCATTAGAACCACTAATAAAATGATCACTTCGAGGTATTTTTGGCCTTCTATTAGTATAAAGATATCACTAAATGGAGTCGCTGCTGTTTAGCATGTCAGAAAAATAAAATTTCCCGTCATGTTAAAACCCCTTTCGGCTCATTTCCTATTCCTTCCGAAAGATTCGAAACTATTCATCTCGATATTATTGGTCCTTTCCCTCCTTCAAAAGGTTTTAGATATTGCCTTACGATAATCGATCGTTATTCTCGATGGCCTGAGGCAATTCCGTTAACCAATATTTCAGCTGAAACATGCGCTGAAACCCTTTATCGGGAATGGATTTCTCGCTATGGAGTACCCAAAATCATAATAACCGATCAAGGCAGGCAGTTCGAATCAACGCTTTTTAACGAACTTTCAAAATTTTTAGGATTTAAACACAACAGAACTACTTCTTATCATCCTCAATCGAATGGTTTTATCGAACGTTGGCATCGAACTTTAAAAGCGGCGATTAGAGCTTACGAACGAGATTCATGGTCCGATGTTTTACCTTCCGTTTTACTTGGTTTGCGAACGACATTTCGGGAAGATTTTATCGCCACCCCTGCCGAACTTTTATATGGCCAGCCCTTAAGACTGCCTGGTGATTTTATCCAACATCATCCTAATTCTCAAAATGTTTTGCAAAGCTCTTTTGCAAAGCATCTAAGAAATTTATTCGATAACATTTCCCCTGCCCCGGCCTCCAATCACTCTAAAACTAAATTTTTCAAATTTAAAGATTTAAATACTTGCTCTCACGTTTTGGTTCGAAGTGTTTCATCTAAAGGTTCTTTCGAAAATTGTTATGAGGGACCTTTTCCTGTTGTTGCACGAGATCAACATTATTATACTTTACAAATTAAGGGTAAAAATAGAAATATTTCCTTAAATCGTTTGAAACCTTGTTTTGTTGCATCCACTGGAGAGGCCGCCGAAGCTTCGATTTCAACGTTGTCACAGGGAGATGTTGATGTCGCCAAAGAAAATTTTGAGTGCAAGGATCAGCCAGCGACTGATCACTCCTTTAATCTAAATAATGAGCCAGTGCCTTTTAGTAACGGAGACACTCAAAATTTTCTCTATAAAAAACGAATAAGCTTTTCGATCACATAACGAGACTTTTAAAATAAAATCTAAATGACCACCTTTCTATTTATCTTTCTCGAAGGGGGGTGTTGTGGCGGTTAACGGTTAATTTTGAACAATTCCAAATTAATTTATATGTATCTAAAGAACTTTACAAAATGAGGAAAATATTAAAAATCCAAGTAGCTTCAGATCAAAGTAGTTTCAGATCAGAGTAGTTTCAGGAAAAAGTTTAACTTTGTAATAGAAAATTTTTAATAATCAAGTTAGTTCGAGACAGATAGCCAGTCAGTTATTACAAAAAATTTAAAAAAGGAAAAGGCTGTAAATAAAATATAAAATAAAAACTAAAAGAAAAGAAACTACCGAATAAATTTATTATTAAACCAATAACTAATCAAAAAGGAATCGTTAAACAACTAAATTATAGCACAATATCAAATTTACAATTCTGCGCTTTCCTTGCTCAACAACACAATTAAGGAGGATTTTTCCACATCCCCGAAGATTACACCCCAGCATTTGTGTGGTGTCTTGTTGGGTTGAAAACAAGAAAGCCCCAACACTCCATATAAAAAAAGTGGTCACATTTATTTTCTATAGCATAAGCGCTGTAAGTGAGCAGTGGGTGGTTGCCTACTGCTGTCTCGTTCACTCTTATGAGAATTTACATAAGGAATGGTAGGCAGTAGTGCTTTGCTGCCTTATCTAAGGGAAAATTTATTTTCACCCAGACTTTCGAAATGCATATGGAATGGTGGTTTGGGTTAGTATAGAGAGCGCCGCCATCTTATAATCTTACTGTAAGGATAACCTTTGTTTCGGTCGGATGTTTTGTATGGCCGAGTTTGGACATGTCACTTGATCGTCAAAAACTTCGACTTTTGTCAAAATTATTCTGGTCTTTTGATCGTCCAATGATTTGCACTGCAACTGCCAATTGACATTTTAAAACGATTTCATCATCATTTGTTTGACTTATTTCCTTCAGTGTTATTTTCTCTAATTGAAAGAATATAAATTTGATTTATATTTATTTTAATGATTTTACAAACCTATTTTCCATTTTGGTTTAACACACAACTCACAAGCAGAAAATTAATCGACCTTGTCATTCACACAGGACACTTTTCTATACTGCCGAAGTTGCAATCAAATGACTGTCATCTGCATGGATTTGACATTTTGAAACTTTTGATTTTTGTCAACTGCATTATTGAACACACTGCAAATGCAGTCTGCATGCAATTGACATTTCCAAACACGGCCTATGTTCCAGCGGAAAGTGTAAAAGATGGAAAGTGACTGTGGTAAAAATTTGTGCGGAAATGAGGATAGCGCACGCAAAGAATTAAATATAGATAATATTATAAGCGAGGAAGAGTGCGAGCTCGCTGATGAAGATCAGAAACATATGGTCCCGAACAAGATGGCCAAATGGAGGAGGAGGAGGAGTGCGAGAAGTCATCTTCGATGAAGGGATGCGAGGAGGTATTGATTTCAGATACCGACGAGTACAACGAGGAGCAAGATGCTGGCGACGTTATTGAAATAATTGAGGACGACGACGAGGATGACAACGAGAACGACACCTCAAATGAAAATTCAGTGAACGTGACATACAAGAAAGGAGTTTTCTGAAGTAGTTAAAAGTAAAAATTGACTTCAAAATGGGACGGGTTAAAGATATCGCCAGTGCTAAGAGAAGTGTAATAGTAAGTTTGTTGAAGTTCCGAGAGCTTTCCAATCGGGAAATCGCGGGCCAAGGAAAGATTTCGGCATCTACGGTGGATCGAATTGCCCGAACTCTGAATCCTTCAACTTCTCAATCGGGAAGTAAGAGGAAAAATTGCGGAAGAAAAAGGAAAACATCTAACAGGACCGACAGGAAAATTCTGCATATGGCAATACAACAAAGACGAGCACCCGCCAGGACCTTACACAGCCAAATTAGAGACCATGGGGTAGAAATTTCAAAGATGACTCTTCGCCGACGATTCTATGAGGCAAATCTGAAATGTAGACGACCAGCAAAAAAGCCAAAATTAACGGAAAAAATGAGATCCAGAAGTTTACCATGGGCTAGATACAATCAGAGCTTTACCCTTGTTTACTGGGAAAAGGTAGGCATGTCAAAATATTTTCGCAAATTATTATTTTATTGAGGTTTATGGAGTATTCAAAATTACCCTAAATTTCAAATTTCTTAGGTTATATTCAGCGACGAATGTCGTCTAGAAGCGGTGACGGAATCGTTCAATTTCGTACGGAGGCGTCCAGGGGAACGTTAAAATGAGGACTGCGTTCAAAGAACAGAACAGTCAAACACCCTCCAGCTATTATGATATGGAGCTGCATAAGTGGAGAAGGTCCGGGTCCCATTTATTTTGTGAATGGAACCTTGCGTTCTGATCAGTACAAGAACATATTAACAGACGTTCTTTTACCCCATATTAATTCATTAATGCATACACGATCGAATTACATATTTATACAAGATGGAGCACCTTGCCATACCTCAAAATCAAGCAAAGATTTCCTAAATGAAGAGGAAATTGAAGTTCTTCCTTAGCCCGGCAATTCTCCTGATCTAAACCCAATAGAAAATTGCTGCGCCTATTTAAAATCTAAAGTATATAGTCGCCCAAACCCAACGGTATACATTCTTAAAGAAAATATTGAAGATATTTGGAGAAATGACGAAGGTCTGAATTGCCGAAGTTGTAAAACAAAAAGGCGGAGTGACTACATTTTAATTTATATGTTCACAAATTGTCATTAATATGCCTTAATGTAAGATATATCGTTTGAAAAAAAAAATTTGTATCGATTTATCGAAATTTATAAATTTGTTTCATTTCCCATTTATTTTCCCAGTGCTTCTAATTTTTTGAACACAGAGTACATATGTATATACATATTTAGTAAATTTATTTATTATATTAATATAATATCTTTACTTTATATATTCATATTTGTTTAAATAATCACATTGATTCAGGAAGTTCTAAGCTGACCAATTCCTTGCAATTTCGGGAAACTACTAATTAAAAATTGCTTCGCTGTCACGAAATTGTTTTTCCTCCAGGCTACTGTGATTTCCACTATTTCTACGATTGCTGAATTTAGCCGAGTAGGGAAATCAAAGTAGTAGGCTTGATGACACAACTGTGGCTAAATCTTGACGCCTCACATATAACAGATAGAGTGATCACAAATATTATGCCGGCCACACACGCTGCGATTTTCCCCGGAGACCGCCTGCGCAGCTAAGTACCTGCAGATAAGCCGGAGCGTGTGTGGGAATGGAGATTTAAATTTTCTCCAAAACGTTATTATTTTTTAATCTCTTGGTTTAATTTCAACAAAATTATTATAATGAGCGATTCTTTTTAGATTATATCTAAACCAGAATCTTGTGTCCATTTAAAAGAAATACATATTGATAAATTAAGTTAAGTTCCTCTTAATCCGCAAAAATTTCTATTTAAACTCTGTCTACTAAGAAATTACTAACAGCATTTTAAGGCTTTTTACATTTTACGGCGACACATTATTCATTCCTGAAGGCTAAAAGGAAACTAAATTTGAATGTCCCTTTAAAATTGTGGCGCCTCATCCTGACAAACCGGCGCTGTCATCTTCAAGGCGAAAATAGCGCCTTCATCCACGACGAGATTTCGACGAGCCGATGATACAGTTCGAGCCGTTGGCCAGGGGATCGGTAAGGAAGGCCGCTGAGTCATCACGATTCGAAAAGGTCGCAGATGGCTCAGCTTCATTCGGTACGCGGCAAGGCTAAAGATAAGATCGCAAAATTGTATTCTCCCCAAAGGTTAATAAACTGTTCCAAACCAAGTCAGTATTTTTCCTTAAAACCCTTTTTCCCAATCCTCGGACTAATGGGCCGAATTCCCGAGCAATTCAAGTTCCCAAAGTGGTGACCCCGCAAAAAAATAAATAAATTACGCGAGTGCCGGGCCAAAAAAATTGTGTTCCCTTTTTTTAAGCCCCACGTGTGAACATTAGAATGCGACATTTTCGCGAGGGCCCGAGATCAGTTACTACAGATTCCGTACAAATAGAAATTTGTAAGGAATCTGTAGCATCTCAAAATAACACCAAGGACTTCAAAACGAGCACAATCAGCATCGTTGGAGAATAGCCCGAATTTAGAAGACATTCATCCGACTATGAAACTAAGAGCAGAAATTGAATCAAATTTTCCTACACACGACAGAATCCTGTCTGAGTACATTGATAAAATATCGAACAATTCTGTTGATGAAATCCAAAAGCACATGAACCAACTTATTATTGAGATACAGACTCTCAACGATATGATAAAAGCCAATGAGATAGAATGTAATAAGATGTTGTCATTAAAGAAAGTTAAAGAAGAAATATGTTTTCGACTGTCGCCAAAGAAGGAAGTATTGGAGATCACGTCCACAAAAGCAGGAGAAGTCGGAATGGCTGGTGGGGAAAACACTTTAAACGATACCATTCTTCAAAATCCAATTTCTAAACCCCTTAAATTAGTGTCTTCAACGCCAAACACTTCTGCACCAGCTCCCAATTCAAGTGTATCTGGTATTGCAGCGACTAGTAATGTGTCTAGTGAAAACGCCGGCAGTACTGCTCAAAGCATCCTACAAAATCGTGCCAATATGACGAGTTCTGACTTAGCTAAAGAAAAAGCAACCATCCAGAGACTGCATCGCTTTCTTGTTTTTATAAATGTATTGCCAAAACCATCACCAGCATTGTTGAAATTGACGGAATCGAACCCTGTGGTGAAGCACCAAACCCTGCTACTGCAATGGCTGACGTGGCATTGCAGTAGCAGGTTTTGGTGCTTCGCCACAGGTTGCGATGCCGTCAATTTCAACAATGCTGGTGATGGTTTTGGCGGGCGAGGAGGCCAGCATTGTTGAAATTGACGGAATCGAAACCTGTGGTGCTTCACCACAGGTTGCGATTCCGTCAATTTCAACAATGCTGGCCTCCTCGCCCGCAGCAGCAGCAAAATCAGCTACAGGACTTATGAATATTCCTTTATCGCTTGCGCCCGGCTCCCTGGCCAACAATGAGGCCCACGGCGTGGCGGAACTTTCAGGACAGCCCCTTCAACGCAGAATGCATATTTTTACTTCATTAAAATAGAATGTGAAACACTTGTGTGAAGACAATAAAAAAATTATTAGTATACAAAGAAGAGTGTTTAAGTGAAACATTTAAACATATTGTATACTTCACAATATATTATTCATAGTATTAACAAAACTATTTGACAATATGAAATCTTGTTACACCATCAAATACATACATAATATACATATTTAGTAAATTTATTCATTATATTAATCTAATATCTTTACTTTATATATTTATATTTATTTAAGTAATCACATTGATTCAGGAAGTTCTAAGCTGACCAATTCCTTGCAATATCGGGAAACTACTAATTAAAAATTGCTTCGCTGTCACGAAATTGTTTTTCCTCCAGGCTACTGTGATTTCCACTATTGCTGCGATTGCTGAATTTAGCCGAGTAGGGAAATCACAGTAGTAGGCTTGATGACACAACTGTGGCTAAATCTTGACGCCACACATATAACAGATAGAGTGATCACAAATATTATGCCGGCCACACACGCTACGATTTTCCCCGGAGACCGCCTGCGCAGCTAAGTACCTGCAGATAAGCCGGAGCGTGTGTGGGAATGGAGATTTAAATTTTCTCCAAAACATTATTCCTTTTTAATCTCTTGGTTTAATTTCAACAAAATTATTATAATGAGTGATTCTTTTAATATTATATCTAAACCAGAATCTTGTGTCCATTTAAAAGAAATACATATTGATAAATTAAGTTAAGTTCCTCTTAATCCGCAAAAATTTCTATTTAAACTGTGTCTACTAAGAAATTACTAACAGCATTTTAAGGCTTTTTACATTTTACGGCGACACATTATTCATTCCTGAAGGCTAAAAGGAAACTAAATTTGAAGCCCCTTTAAAATTGTGGCGCCTCATCCGACAAACCGATCCCGCAAAATATAAATAAATTACGCAATTCGAGCCGAGGACGATCCGAATCTTTCTTTTTGGGGCCTACGTGGTGTAGTCGGCGACCATCGCTTGGTTTTTTTTTCTCCTTTTTCTGTGGCGCCACGTGCGAACACTAGCGTGCCACATTTTCGCGTGCCGGGCCAAAAACTTTTGTTCCTTTTTTTTAAGCCCCACGTGTGGACACTAGCGTGCCACATTTACGCGAGTGCCGGGCCAAAAAAAATTTTGTTCCTTTTTTTAAGCCCCACGTGTGAACACTAGCATGCGACATTTTCGCGAGGGCCCGAGAAAAAAAAATTTTTTTCTGGGGCGCCACGTGCGAACAATAGCGTGCCGCTTTTTCGCGAGTGCCGTGCCGTGGCCAACGTCGAGACGACCCGTCACTGCAAGCTGCCTTCCTTCTGAGCAGTCAACCCCACGGCGTGGTTCATACAGACCGAATTGATGTTCAACGGTAAGTACCACTTAGTTGTTTCAGCTCTCGACAGCGTTTCCGTCGGTGAGCTGCTGGACGTCCTAGCGCATCCTCCCGATAGATGTCTTTACGACAACCTTAAGGCAGTCATTTTGGCTCGCCTCAGCGACTCCCAGGACAAGCAGCTTCATAAGCTGTACAATCAGCTCGCGCTCGGCGACAAGCAACCCTACCAACTACTGCGGAGAATGAGGACCTTCGCCGGCAACAAGGTCACTGACGACGTGCTGCGGGTCAGGTGGTTGGACCTGCTGCCTTATAAAGCAACGCGCACGCTCAAAAAAAGGTGACCTCGAGGAGCTCAGCACCGTGGCCGATGACCTCATGGGGACCGGCCCTGGAGTTTGCGCCACCAGCACTCGCCCATCTACGGCAGCCCAGCCAGCGGATTCCCCCTCAGTCCCGCGACCGACTACGATTTGGCCAAGAGGGTGGCCGCCCTCCAGTCCTCCGTTGACCAGCTGCTCGCTGCCTCTAATTTAGCGCAGCGACGCGGTCGAACGCGTTCTAGGGTCGGTTCTTCGAGCAGGCACAGGACTTGAAGCACCTCAGCGAAGCACGAGGCAAATTCCAACTGGTGCTGGTACCAAAGGTGTCATGGACCCCGTTTACACTAGCGCAAGCATGCGTCAGTGGCATGTTCGCTTGCTTTAATAAAAATGAGCGTCGCATTTACACAAGTCATGTGCATTAGTCAATTCTGAGCTGCCTGCTCGGTTGAAAAGCGAACACTATCATGACCCGTTTACACCTTACACACACACACACTCTCAATTTCCGCCCGGGCATGCATCAGGCAGCCTCAGAGACGGTTTGGTTCATGACTGCCTCGTCCCCTGCCTCTACGTCGTTTCTTCCACAAATTGTGACGTCACATGCATGCCACTGACACATGCTTGCGCTAGTGTAAACGGGGTCATGGGGCCAAGGCAATAAAATGCAGGGAGCCCTGTGCATACCTCAACAATCCGCAGGTAAACTAGCCCAGCCCCCTCCGACGCAGACAGCGGAGGTGGGCGACACACCACCCAAAGGAAACCGTATGCACATTTTTGATAAGAACACAGCCATCAACTTTTTGGTGGACACGGGTTCTGTGGTCTCCATACGTCCGAGGAGACATTTCAAAAAGGCTCTTCAGCGACAGAGGTTAACGCTCCACGCTGTTAACCTCTCACGCATAGCCACATTCGGCCTCTATTCCATGACTCTCAACTTGGGTCTCCGCAAGGCCATCACGTGGTCCTTCATCATCGCGGATGTTCGTCAGGCGATCATTGCGGCGGACCTTATCGGCAGCGCGGTTCTGCTTATCGACCTCAAAGGCAAGAGGCTCGTCGACCCAATCACCAACCTTTCTGCCTCGGGTATCCTCGACGCTGCGCAGGTTCACAGCCTCTCTGTGGCATATAACGTCTCACCGGTCGGGCCCCGCGGCGACGCCTACGAACACCTAATGCATCAATTTTCTGACTTAGCCAGTGACAGCAGTACCTCGGTGCTACTACCGAGTCTTCCGGTTAGCCATTATATCGTCACTACCGGACCTCCTGTCCATGAACGCCCGCACAGACTCGTCGGCCAGCGCCTTGAGGCCGCGAGAAAAGAGATTAAACGTCTCCTCGAGTCGGGTATCGTTCGTCCCTCGTCTAGCCAATGGGCTAGCCCACTTCATTTGGTGTCGAAACCCAATGGGGCCTGGTGAGTTACCGGCGACTACAGGCGTTTAAACGCCTGCACAACCCCGACCGATATCCGTTGCCCATCTTCGAGGAGCTGTCAGGTCAACGGTGAGGTCTTCTCGGTGATAGACCTTCGCAAGGCATTATACTAAATGCCAATTTCAAACGAAGACATACCAAAAACAGCCATCGCTACTCCGTTTGGGCTCTTCGAGTTTACCTAGACCTCCCTGGGCCTACGAAATGCGGCTCAGACCCTTCAAAGGATCATCGATCATTTGCTGCGAGATCTGCCTTTCGTCAAAAATTACCTAGATGATTTCATTGTGGCTTCACCGAACCACGAAACGCACATCAAGCACTTGGTGCAACTTTTCGGGGTGCACCGCAGCGCCAAACTGCGAATCAACCCGGAGAAGGGTTCGCTGGGAAGGAAACAGGTGAAGATCCTCGGCTATACTGTCTCAGCGGCGGGCATCACTCCTTCTCGTACCAAAGTCCAGGCCATTGAGGATTTCCCGCAGCCGGAAACTCCGCCTCAACTCCGACGTTTCCTCGGGCTGGTCAATTACTACAGAAGGTGCATTCCCGGAGCTGCAAACATTCTGGCACCGCTTAACGACCTCCTCAAGGGTCGCCCACCTAAAAACAAAAAAACTAAGCTTTCTTGGAGGCGCCCCTCTCGCTCTCCGAACTGACGCTTCCAGCACAGCCATCGGCGCCACCCTGGAACAGGAGTTCCCCCAGGGAACCTGGTCTCCCCTGGGCTTTTTCTCCTGGAAATTATCGGATACCGAACGACGCTACAGCGCTTACGACCAGGGGCTTCTCGCTGTCTTCGCAGCAATTGGTTCTGTTTAATTCGTAAGTTTATTTTTTCATGGTAAGGTGATTTTCTAACTACGTCAAAGCTGTGATGAATTTCAAAATGGGCGTAGCCAGGGAAAAAGAATTTTTTGCCATTTGCAATACAATATAAAACTTTTAAAAATCGTGCGGCGGCGCGCCCGTTCTACCTACTCGCTAGCAGCGCTGCAAGCAAAAATGCCGCGCTCGGCTGCCGGCGGCTCGGTCTGTGGCCGCCTTGGCCCCGGGCCGGCACGACACACGAACATTACCGAATCTAGCTGAGCCACATCGTGTGTCGCGAAGATGGGAGAGAGTACGAGCGAGCGGCATGCATTTATTTGACACGTTATTGTTGTGAAAGAGCACAACGAGGTTTGGTGATGACAAATATTCATTGAAAGTACATATATTAAAAAAATTGGTAGATATTGCGTTACTGAGTTAGTGTGTTGTGATAAAATGTATTATTTTTTTTTTTTTTTTTTTATTTTTTTTATTTTATGGGAGTGGGGAAATGCCGTTACGCACCTAGGTGACCGAAGCCACCCGTGTGCCGGACTCCCTGGCCACAATGCCAGGCCTACCGGCTAAAACCCCACTCCCCACCTCCAGGAACTCCACCCCGGAACCGTCTAGTAGACATTACTTCGGGGTGGAGTCCTCTACTTTCGCCCGCTCCGGGCGCGCACCACACACTCAGACACATCCATCCCTCCTCACACACGCAGCCAACACGGGCTCCTCCCAGGAGCCATGTTTTTGTCTGTGTGCCCCATCCCTAGCCAGCTGGTGCTCCGGTGCCGGGCACCCGCTTTTGTCAGCTTCCCCAATAATAAATAATAAATATTTCCACACCAGTAAAATAAATAACACTCATAAGCCAACAGAGGCTCCTTACAAGCCCCTGTTGTTGTCGTGTTCCTTCTGGCGAAGGATCCCTCTCACGAAAGAGGCAACCCTCCGCCAGAAATCGTCACTCTGCAGCATGACCCCGACTATGTTGTCCGGGGTCACGCTGCCCGTCGCCGCTTCCAACTCGGCCCTCTCCGCTCCCCAGCGGGCACATTCGAAGAATGTGTGGAGAGCGGAGTGCGGAGTGCGGAGTCCGATGAGGGATAAAATGTATTATGTATATATTCTGTTGAACAATAATAAAACGTTGAATGAAAATGAATATTCGGAACTTTTTTTGTGAGTATTTTCTATTATTTAATTTATTAAAACAGTTTAAGGAAACAAAACAAAACAATATGTTGTTTGGTGGGTATAAAAAGTTGCAGTCATAATAGGTATCGATAGAATTTCGTGTTTACCTACCCGTATTTTTCTTAATAACCGTTTTCAATCTATGAAATAAGATTATTTAGAATTTGATAGCTTCAAACGTATTTGGTTATTTGTATTTCAATTGTTATTTAATCCATTAAAGAGCAGAGCGCTTACTAATTAATAGGCATGATCCACAAATATAATCGTTTTTTAACTGACTTTCTAAAAGAAGGAGGTATCAATTCGATTTTTTAATTTCGTTTAGTTCTGATGACGGGATCCATGAGAAAATGAAAAATAATTAAATAAAAAATAAAAACTGAGTTTCATTAGAAGATGCAGAGATGAGAACAATTCGGAACAAACAACTGTTGAAATTGCTGTAGAAAAGATTGAGAAAGCTATTGGTGAAGAGAACAGGGACGAACAAATCAAAGCTGATGAGACAAACCAAGAGAAAGCATCAAAAATTTATAAGAATTTATAAGAATGAGGAACCAATTATACTCAAATTTCCATATCATTCTCTTTCTCTTTTTCTTATTCTCTTAAAGTTAAAAATACACTCAATTATTCAGTACATGGCAGTTACAAATTTCCTCAACTTATATGTTTGATTAAAATTTTTAATGTTCTACAATTTCAGAGGAACTAAACACAAATTTATTGAAAGAAGCACTAGAAATCACACAAAATCTCGCGTCAAAAGAAGTCAAAGAAAGAACTAAGGCATTTATAAGATCCTACGTTATATTTACCTCGTGGTCGAATCTAGGGTAGACCCGTTACCCCATTAAAGAACCGTTAGGTTGAACAGTATACTCTTATTAGCACGTGATTGCTAAAATTTTTATCATATTAATTTCTGGGCCAAAAATTAACCCTCGTTCAAAATCAACCACAGTTTATCAAAAAAAAAAAAGCACAAATCAAGCCAAAAATGAAACTCAAATTTCCATCTTCCTGTGAGTGCCCCATTCCCGTTAATAGTATCTTGAGTAAAGAAACACCAATAAATTCCTTTTCGCAAAGATTCTAGATCTTATAACACCAATTAAAGAACGGTCTTGTTTTACAACCGAAATTCTCACAAATAAGAAATAAAATTTCACATATGAACACAGGATTCTACTGAACAATGATAACACAAAGAATTGATTTTCGCTTAATCATGAGCTTTCTGAGCACAATCTGGGTGTTCAGGAAGACTGAAATTTTGGATGGCGAGAGCCATCTCAAAGATCAATCGAACAGGCCGATGGATATGGTGGCACTGCACCAAGAAAGTACCAAGAGGCCTCCAGTCAAACTCAATGGGCACATCCAAGTCCTGTTGTTGTTGCTGTTTTTTGAGTTACTGCTTAAAGAAACAGTGCACCCTAAGGTGACTTTTTTGGTCCTAGCCTTTAGGCCATATTAACCACCACACAGCTTCAGGCTATGGGCCATGGGTCCTTTATAAGGGTTGATGTTTGGAGGCCGATTCAGCCTATGTCCTCAAAGATTGGTTGTTTCCTTATGTTCCACTCAAATTTTTCCTTAATCTAATTTGTTAGCACTGGTCCACTCACAAAATTCCAAGTTTCTCTGCCCTTTGTCTTATCTTTTATTGACAGATTGGTCACATTGAGATATTTAAAAGTCACATTCGAAATTAAAAAAGTCAAGTCCGGGGTTAGGAATTAGTTGATACACTAATCGTTCAAAATTCAAAGCTACTCTGCCTTATGTCGTATCTTTACTGACAACTTGGTCACATTATTCTTCTTGACACATTAAGTAATTTCTTCCCTTCCAGGTATGAATTAATTATACCCAGATCATTCCGATACACAATTTAAGAGGCACCTCAGGTATTGAGATTGACACATCAGATGTTCAGAATGGCAGGTCTAGGTAAGAATACATGTTTACTGAATACACAAATTAAGAGTCACTCTCTTGCTAACTCTCGTGACGACAAGTCCAGCTCATCAGAGGCTCCACAAGTGTTTTAGGTGTGATTTTTGTGCAAGTTGGCTTAAAATTTGTTGCTTTTTCATCTGTTTTTCCTGTGAAGAAGGAAATTTGGTTTTCTGTTGTAATTATTTAGAGCGCAGGTTTGTGAGCACAGTTTTTATCTAACGATTGGATTGTGAAGTAAGTGATTTTCTCTGATTTTCTTAGCACGCCTCATGGTGTCTAAGTTGAGGTTATATGCGTACCGTAATTTTTCTTGTGTAATACAGTTAAGTTTATGAATTTATAATTTTGTTAACTCTATTCTAGCCTTTTTATATTTGGTTGTAATATTTAAGCGATTGTTAAACTATTTTCTTTTCTTCTTTTGTGTTATCTTGCTGGTTTTCAGTGAAAGTTTTTTGTTAATTGACTAAGTAAAGAAATTTTTAGTAGTTGCCGGATGGCTAACTTAGAGGTTAAAAAGACGACGGGCAATAGGATGGCCCCAAAAGTGCAAGTAACCAAGCCAGTAACTAGACAGGGGGCGAAAAAGCCCGATAACATTGGGATGGTCGAGAGTGATCAGGGGCGAAAGTCTCAAAATGGGGCCTTGGGGGTGGAGATCGTCGACAGAGTAGTTCACACGCCAAATAGAACTGACCCTTCGGAGGGTGCCGGGACGGTGAAGGATGTAGGGTCGGAGACGTCGGATGGGGTAGTTAATGTGGAAAATGGGAGTGAGGGGTGTGTGTATGAGGACGGAGATGAGGGCCCTTTTGTGGTGGTGGTTGTAAAGGAGGGTAAAAATGGGAATGAAAGAGTGTCTATAGATCCCTTAGCGGTAGGTAGGCAATTAGAGGGTAATGAGACGATGATTAAATACATCAAAAAAACGGCACTCAACAAGTGTACAATAGAGTTCGACAAAGCACAAAGTGCTAATAAGTTCATTAAAAACTGCCCTTTGAGTGAGGAGTATAGAACTTTCATCCCTTTGAGCAAAATTGCCACCCCGTATGTTATACATGATATAGATGAGAGTGTGAGTGAGAAGGAATTGCTATTCTGGCTAAGAAGTTCCAATCAAGGTGTGATCATTAAAAAGGTTTTTAGGATGACCAGGAGGATTAGGGAAGGGGACAAGGTGACCAGGGTACCAACGAACATGATAAAAATTTTTATAGGGGGGAAATACGTCCCTGCGACAGTTAAGCTGCAGTATACGAGTTATAGACTAAACAAATTTATCCCATTGCCAGTGAGATGTTTCAGGTGTCAGAGATTCGGTCACCTGGCAAAGTCGTGTAAGAGTGGAAAAAGTGTGTGCGTCACCTGTGGGGAGGACCACCAGGAATTAACAGTTCAGTGCAAAAATGAGTCAAAATGTGCAAACTGTGGAGGGAAACACAGAGCATTTGATATAAAATGCCCTGCACTGATAAAAGAAAAAAGAATTCTGTACTCCATGACAATGGAGGGCATGACAAGGGGTGAAGCTAGAAGGGTGGCTTTTAGGGAGGCACAGGATTGTCGCTTTGGTGTGTCAGGTTTTGGAATGAATGATAGGGGTAATGGGAGGAAGGAGATCCCAGTGTTGCCAGCTGGTGGAGAAGATGATGAGAGGTCGAATGAAATGGGGGTTCAGGGGGATGTGAGGGACAAAAGATATTCGACAATGTTAAAGGATGGAGTGATTGCCAAAGAAGTGGCGAGTCATTCGAACAAAATTGGGAAAATTATTTCTATAATCCATAATAAGGCAAATGAGAATCCGAGCCAGGATGTAAGTTTAATACTTGATCTAATAAATGAGTTGGTATTCGAGGTCCTCAAGAGGTTTGACGGTAACCGTAGTCTTTATCAAAATCTTTCGGTATGAAATTGCTCCAATTAAATATTCAGAGTTTGAAACCAAATGCTGACGCTTTTGATCACTTTCTGAATAGTAACAAGTTTGACTTTATGTTGATGAACGAAACGTGGCTCTTACCGTCACACCACGTTTCGATATCAAACTTCAAGTTGTTTAGAAGAGACAGATCGGATGGTTATGGAGGTACAGCGATCGCTGTCAATAAGGCTATTAAATGTAGGGAAATCACGATGCCGAATATCCTAGATGTGTGTGCGGTAGTAACCACGAATCTGAATTTAAACCTGTCGGTTTTCACAATCTATGCTCCTTCAAATGTTTCCACTAATGCCTTCAAGTCCTCGCTTGAAAGATTATTTGAGGAAGTGGTAAAACATAGGAATGTGATCCTATCGGGTGACTTCAATGCGAGAAACAATGTCTGGGGTGATAACATCACAAATCGCAGAGGAGAAATCCTCCATAGGATTGCTTCCGATTATGGATTGTACATTTGCAATGATGGCTCTCATACGTGTATTTCGAGAGATCATCGTAAAGTCTCAAGTGCCATTGACCTCACTTTTTCAAACATAAATAATGTTTCGTTAGGATGGAAAACCCTGAATGTGTCCCTCTGTGGGAGCCCTCATATCCCCATAGTGATTGACCTTGCGATAGAAATCATGAATCCCCCGAAAATTTATGTGGCCACCAGTAAACTTAATGATGCCCTGGCCTCTTCGGTGGTAGGTGTGAATGAGTCCATGACTGTATTGGAGAAAATTCAGAATGAGTTGAAGAAATCGGTTGTCAAGGTGAATAGCAAGAATTCCACGTATATCCCTAAGGCTTGGTGGTCTGAGGATCTTATGAGGTTGTTCAGGAAGAAATCTGTGCAATTAGCAAAATTTAATAGGACCGGAAGGATAGAACATCTAGTTGAGCACAATAAGCTTGAAGCAATTTTCAGGAGGCAAAAAAAAATGGCCAAACGAAAGGCGTGGCAGAATGTCATTGAGGAATTAGGCTTGAGGGGTAATGTAATGGGGTTGTGGAATTTCATCAGGAAAATTAGGCATGTAAGTAGAAAGACGGATGCCTTTGATGATGATGTATTTTCTGCAAACTACCTAAAAATGCTGAGTGATAAAGTATTGTATCCTTCTATCATACCACACCTGCAAGATAAAGAACGTGTACCAGTGGTATGTTGGACGCTACAGGATCTTGAAGAGATTCTAAAGAAAAAGTCTGGGAAATCTGCCCCTGGAGTTGACGGGATTACCTTTGCAATGCTTAGAAATTTGTCGTTGGAGGGGAAAAAAGCACTGATTAATTATTTTAATAGGGTGTTTGAGACTGGCATGGTCCCTGATAGCTGGAGAGACATAAAAGTGGTCCCAATCCTAAAACCTGGAAGAGATCCGAACCTTGTAGCAAATTATAGACCAATTTCACTCATCTCGGTCCCCCTAAAAATAATAAACATGTTGATAAAAATGTACATTGACAAAAGATTGGAGGATAACTCCCTCTTGCCTGAGAACTCATTTGCCTACAGGAAGGGCAGGTCAGCTACGATATGTCTCGGAATTATCAGTCAGAGAATAGCATGTTTGAAAAGGTCCTTCAAATACGTGGCTGTGACGTCCGTAGATCTAGACAGTGCATATGATAGAGTAGATCTTGGAAAACTATATATGGCCCTCTTAACGGCAGGCATTCCATTGGCGATCATAAACTGGATAATGTCCTTCTTCAAAAACAGGAAACTATTACTAAAGAAAAACTCTGCTGCTGCGGTGGGTGGCATGCCTCAGGGCTGCGTTCTCAGCCCAGTCCTTTTCAACTTATACAGTGCCCCACTACATGAGTCTGTAACTGGGGGGGTTGAATTATTCCAATTTGCTGACGATTTTTGCTTTCTAGCGGCTGGCGACAGCAAAATTGTGCTTGAGGATACAGTACAAAATAACCTGAACAATTTCTCTGCCTGTGCCAACAGATTGGGTATTTTGATCAATGCGAATAAGTCTAAATCCATGTTCATTGGAACGAAAAGCAATTTGTCCCTCTCTTTAAATGACAATAGGATTCAGTCGACCAATACACTGAAGTTCTTGGGCTGGATCTTTGCTCGAAATCAGAAGAGTGGGTGTCAACTGAGAAATGCTTTGGCTGCCCTTGAGAGAAACCAGAGGGTCATTACCCTGCTGAGTGGAGCAAAATTTGGGGTCAGACCGCGGACTGCCCTGATGCTCTACAGAACCTTGATCAGATCAAAGATTGAATACTCGAGAGCACTATCCTTTGAAGAGTCGAAGACCCTTGAAAGGAAGATAGGAACGTCAATTAATAAGTTTATTAGGAAAAGCCTAGGTCTCGCCCCGTCGACTCCGGTACATGTCTTGTATGCCATGGCGGGTGAAATGCCCCCACTATTGAGAGCAGAATCAATCACTTGTAGGGAAATACTCAGGATTCTCAGGATTAGACCGACTTTCCTAGACATGATCAACTGTGAAATCCCCAAGACGCCGTTTGAAAAATGTTACCTGAAATTTAAAGAACTCTTTGATTTGGTTAGGACTGACAGAGTCTCCCTCGTGAGCTCAGTGACCCCACAGGTCGACACCAGCTTTCTGTCTGGCATTGGGGTGAAAAGCCAGACGAATGGAGAAATAGTGAAAGCTGTAATGGCTCAAAAGAGAGCAACTTTCCTGGGGTCTGAGATGGTGATTGCGACTGATGCCTCGGTAAAAAATGATCGAGTGGGCTTAGGTGTTTTCTGTGCTGCGAATGGTGAGGAATTGTCTTATATGTTCCCTTGGAGGCTGTCGACCTTGTCGGCTGAACTTTTGGCGATCAAGTTGGCTCTAAAAGCGGCAAGTGCCAATGAATGGTGTAGATTGGTAATTCTAACTGACAGTCTAAATGGATGCACTGCCATTAGGAGAGGAGCCCAGCACTGCTTGGTGGCTGACATTGTTGAACTGATCCAGACCTTTGTTTCAGTTAAATTTATATGGGTACCTTCACACAGGGGTATCCCTGAAAACAAAAAGGCAGATCAACTGGCTGAATATGGTAGGGAGGTGGGAACCCCAGTGTGTCACTACCTCTGCAGTGATGATGCGTTCCTAAATATGAAGAACAAAATAGCTGGGGAGTGGCGGAGAAGCTTTGCAGAAATATCGACTCAGAAGGGAAAGTTCTTTGCGACAATCTTTACAGAACCGCCAATGAAACCCTGGTTTATCAGATCCAATCACAGCTCAAAAATAGTGAGAATGCTTAATAGAATACTGACGGGACACACCTTTGATAAGGTCAGAATGGGAAATTGGGGTATTACGGAGAGTACTGTATGCATGGTGTGTGGAGTTGACGAGAGTGCGGAGCACCTTATACTAAATTGCTCAAAATTTGACTCTGTAAGGGGTAGTTATCCTTTCCTTGTTGGTGCTCCTGGCTTGCTTGAGATCCTGACACCCTTCAGTTTTGAAATGTGTGAAAAATTGGGTCAGTTCCTGGTAGAATCCGGAATTGAGTTATAAATCGGTCTCCACCTCTGATATCCCAAATGTTATTTTACTTGGTTTTACACCAATGAGACTCACCCACATGGATACCTCGACCTTCCTTCTTGATTAAGCTTTTAGTTTTTATAGACCTTGACTGTTCCATACTTTATGTTTAAGTTTTGATGTACAACTGTGCTCACTACCTGATTTCTTGTTCTTATTGTATTTTATTTGACCTTTGAATATCGTTGCATCTTGTGGAGTCCTCACTAGTTTTGTGTCGTGGAGAGATATGATTGTCATCGCTGCTGCGGTCTGAATCCTGACCCTGTGTACTGAATCCTGGACTGCTGCTGTTTTGATCCTGACTTGTCGTCCACACAGGCAGGCGAAGCCTTGTCATACTTCACCTACGGGAGTGCCGTTGGCCCATAGCTGGTTTAGGAGTGGTGGGCTGCATGAGCCCAGAATACTTTACCTTCATTGAGATCCGAACTTATTTTGTGTTGATGGTTAATATAGCCTAACGGCTAGGACCAACAAGTCACCCTAGGGTGCACTGCCTTTTGGCAGTAATCCAAAACAAACAACAACAACAACAAATTAAGAGTCACTTCAGGTATAAGGAATATCAAGTCTATTACTAATTTATCTCACACAGATCATATAAAGTCAAAGTCAATTACTGACAGAAGGTCACATCATAATATTAGACACAGTCTGTTTTTCACTCTTTCACCTACTATCTTTGTCTTTGTCTTTTCATTTGTAATACTCAGCTTGCTAATTGTCACAGGCCAAAACTTCGTCTCAAATATCCAACTTTTGGTTCTACCAGCCACACAGTTCCGTTGCAAATACAGTAGGTTCATAGGAACCAACGGAACAAATAATCAACAGACTGTCGTATGTATGGTTTAACGCATGTAATTTTCCTCAAATATTTGTAGTTCACACTCCGGATTACACACACATACCAGAAAATCACACAATACTGACCAAAGTCAAAATGGGCTCCTAAAACGGTAATCTCCAAAAACACTGACACACACATATACGGGTAATGCCGTTATGAGTCGGAAAACGCACACCAAAAATTAACGGGGATCTCAATAATTTTATATTAAAATGAATTTTCTTTTTCCTTTTTAACGTTCCTCCCATATAATATAGTTTCTTAATCTCAGAGATTAAAATATAATGATGTTATAGACCTCATTAATGAATTTCGTCAATCTCACGTAAAAACAATCTTAAGGTACTCGGACTAATGAGTTCTAAGTTAAGGTACTGCTGTGCCTAATTTAACCTTCTAACTTCTTAGGCTTTTATTAATGATCACCGAATAAAGCCACAGCAGATACCACGTGGTCCACTCAATTATTACGGAACTCAATAATCACTTTTTGTGTCGATTTAACCTTTTTCCGGACACAATACTAAAAGAAAATCGAAAGACATAAATTTTCGATAAATTATACACCAATTATGCATCTTAAATCCATTAAGCATGCACCAATCACGCTATACTGCCCCGTTATGAGTCCCGCAATCAGTAGGTCTGGTCACATCGATTTTTCTTATTTCACAAAAAAAATTGATCACCATTGAAACCGATTTAAGACGGAATTGGTACACCAAAGATCATTTTCACAAACGCATTAATTTTCACGTAAACACTGAGTTTTCTCAGCCCTATCTGAAGTGTTAAGAAACACAGAGTTTTTGGATGGAGAGAACCATCCAAAAGAACGACCGAACAGGTCGATGGATATGGCGGAACTGACGGAACAATTTTACTTTGGCGACAATGGCCCCAGGGCCATGAAATTTTGCAGGCTCCTTCCGTTTTGGCTAAAACGAAAGGATCTGAAGAAATTTTGCGGTGCTGGGCTATAATTTCCGAGATATTTAATTTTTAATTTTGACAATCTGTCAAAATTAAAAATTAATATTTCCCACCTTAAAACTCCTTTCCACCGCGAAAATTTCACTGCACTCTGGGATCATGTCCCCACTGCACTATTCACTTCATTTCCTACACTTAGTAACACTTTAAAATGGAAAAATCTGCAAAAAATCCAATGTTTATTATTAAACGTCAAAACACTTACCTGAAATACCTACTGGAGTGATTTTCCTTTTACGAAATGCCTACTGGAGTGATTTTCCTTTTGCGAAATGCCTACTGGAGTGATTTTCCTTCTACAAAATGCCTACTGGAGTGATTTTCCTTTTAAAAAATGCCTACTGGAGTGATTTTCCTTTTACAAAATGACATCAAAAAATGACATCAAAAAGGAGTGTGATGGCCGCTTCATTGGATTTGTTGCAGATTTTTCCATTTTAAAGTGTTACTAAGTGTAGGAAATGAAGTGAAATGTGCAGTGGGGACATGATCCTAGAGTGCAGTGAAATTTTCGCGGTGAAAAGGAGTTTTAAGGTGGGAAATATTAATTTTTAATTTTGACAGATTGTCAAAATTAAAAATTAAATATCTCGGAAATTATAGCCCAGCACCGCAAAATTTCTTCAGATCCTTTCGTTTTAGCCCAAACGGAAGGAGCCTGCAAAATTTCATGGTCCTGGTGCCATTGTCGCCAAAGTAAAATTGTTCCCAAATTGCTCTCAACTTTCCAATTGTAGGCTCCTCTAACTACGCTTTTCCGTTATAGTCACATTAAGTATTAAGAATGTCCAGTCCGGGATAAGAATTTATCACACATTGACCATTATATCCAAGTTGCCAAATCTTAATCACACAACTGATTGAATAGACTCCAGCAAGGTACTGTGGGGGTCGACCTGTAATGGAGGTCGGCCTCCATTCAAATTTTATTTAAATTAAGTAATTTATAATTTATTTTTTTTGCTTTATATTTTATTTTCACTTTTTAACAATTTTTGAAATTTATTTATTTTAAACGTTTATTAATTTTTGGTTTATTTTATTACTAATTTTTACATTATATCTTTACCGGTCGAAGTCAATTCCAAAACTGATATTTTCTATTTTATAAAACAACAAAACTTCATCTCGTAGCCTGCTACGATTTCTACAAAAATTTCACCGCTTGCTTTCATACAACCGCCACACTGCTCCCCTCCCAGTTATCGCATGGTAACGATACAAAAAGGAAAAAGGAGATAGTTGTGAATTGGCTTTGAAGCGCCAAAGAGTTGAGAGTTGCGAATTGGTTTTGAATCGCCAGAAGCTATTAACAATACGGCTTTGAAGCGCCAGAAGTTAAGATGTTATGGTACTGTTGTGGCGATGCATGAAAATCGGCGAGGCTGAGCGGTGTTGGTGAACATTCTCAGAATTGGTACCACCATTAATAAGGAAATACGGTGTTTGTTGCTGCCTTGGTGAACAATTGCTATAGTTGATTCGTTGTTGTTGTTTTTATTGGGAACTGCCAAAATGACAGTACACCAACAGGTTTACTGGTCCCGGCCGTTAAGCCATGTCGACCATGAACACAGAATATGTCAGGTGCAATAAAAGGTGAAATTAAGGTGGGCTTTTACAGCCCCAGCACTCCAAATATTCGTCCTCAAATTAACAGCCACAGGAAAAACTGCAAGATCACCACGAGCACTCCAGACCTCAGCAAAACACTCCCAAGCACAACATCAATGAGGACTCAAAAAAATGCAAGGCAATAAATGATTGTTTGTTAATGTCACATTTAAATTAAAGATTTATAAAAAGTCACATCTGATACATAAAAAGTCAAATCTAGTACAAATTCACTTAAAGGTACACAACATTATGAATGTCCGAATCAAAAAAGAGTTTATTTGAGTCTGGGCTAGTTTCCCGACAACAGATGAGTGGATGCCATTTCAGAACGCTCTCGAATCTATAGAAAAACTCATGTAGGTCCGGGTATGAGAAAATATCTCCATTGTCTTTCAGAGTTCACAATAGTTAGATTAAGACAAGTCAGGGGTTATGTTATAGCACTTATATATTTTTGAGCTAATGATATTCACAATTATACAAGTCTTGGGTTTACTGAGTGTTAAGGCGAATTTGATCTCCAAATTAGGTAAAAGTAACACATATGCGTATATTATGTACTCTTTCTCTTTCTCTTCTACTCATACAAACATCTATACTCTCAATACACGGTCACCTCAAAAGAACGACCCCGTTACTTCGCCCAAAGACAGTTACTCTGTACAGTTACGGACACTCAAAATTTGCACGTGTAGTCAAAATAAAATAAAATTTACTGCCCCATTTTAGGTTAAATTTTAGAACACAAACTACAGAGTCCCATCAATTGTTTAACTTTCAGATTGATCACAAAATAAAACTCCAACAAAATCCAAACCCCGGGACAACCGTTACTCTAATAAAGAGCCGTAATGGAGCACCGTTGTAATATGCATATGATTTTCGCACGTGGTCACACAAAATAAAATTTTTCCAGCAAATAAAAGGCCCCAATTAACAAATTCGGGGGGAAAACCAATCCGATGTGCAGCATTGACAAAATGGACATGCACAAATTATTCCTCCTTTAATTTCACCAATACTATGTCTCTCACAAAATTTACAAATTGCCGGTACTTATAGGCAAGAACACCGATTTTTAGATCAATTACGAAAACCTGAACACTGACTGATATGAATCTAATCACAAAATCGATTACTAAACGATAATTCCCATGATGAGAATTTCCTATCCAAGAACTCTTTGATGGCGATAGCCATCTAAACGTCGACCGAACAGTCTGACGGTTACGGAGGTACTGTAGTTGATTTGATTGTGCAGCGGTGGAAACTGAGCGCAGTTAAAGAGGTTAAACATTGAAGTCTTGAAAAAAATTGTATGCTGCCATTTAAATTTTATTTAAATTAAGTAATTTATAATTTATTATGTTTGCTTTATATTTTATTCTCACTTTTCACTTTTTACCAATTTTTGAAATTTATTTATTTTAAACGTTTATTAATTTTTGATCTATTTTATTACTAATTTTTACATTATATCTTTACCAGTCGAAGTCAATTCCAAAACTGATATTTTCTATTTTATAAAACAACAAAACTTCATCTCGTAGCCTGCTACGATTTCCACAAAAATTTCACTGCTTGCTTTCATACAACCGCCACACTACCAAGGGGCTCCACGTCAAAAAAAAAAAAGCTCGAAGTTTGTCACTTCATTACTAACAGGGGGTCACATTATGATTTTAGATACATAAGATAATTTTCCTTTTTTCTCCTTTATCTTTTTCGTTTGTTCCGCAAGACTCAATCACAATTCTGCCTCAGGCCAAAACTTCCTCACAACTTCCCAATATTGGCTTCTCTAATCTCCCAATTCCGTTACAGTAACCGTACGTCCTCACAAAAGCTGGCAGAGTACAAATGGTCACATATGTAGGTTTGCTCATGCAATGTTCCTCGATGATTCACAGATCACGCCAGATTACACACACATACAACAATATCATATCTTGTCCAAATTCGCAGGCTCCTTAGGCCTGTTATAATAACGGTCCTCTCCAAAAGCTAACACACACATATAAAGGCAAACGCAGTTATGATTACATATTGCACACCAAATGCTAATGGAGATCTCAATGATTTTAGATTGATTAATTTTCTTGCTTTTATCCTTCTTTTCTTTCCGCTCCTTGATCGCAAATTCAAAATTACAAGGTATTCTCGACCTCATCAGTGAGTCACGTCTAACTTTAGCTAAAAATTTTAATATCATCCTGTTTCTAGTTTAACCTGGATATAATCTTTTGGTTATGCTGTGGCCAATTTGACCTATAATTACTTAGGCCTTCGATTATGATCACCGTATTAAAGCCACAACAACAGTTACCACGTGGTCAACTTATCCATTTCAGAACACAATATTCTTTTTTTTATCACTTGTTTCCAGATGCATACCGACTTAAAAGACGGACTTTATCAGCAAACGACATTCTCACTTTATGAGAAAACTAATTTTCACAATTAAACACCAAATTTTTAAAATACTAGAACATTTTAAATCACAGAATTTTTGGATGGGGAAAAACCATCCAAAGATCGACCGAACAGGTCGATGTATATGTTGGCACTGAATTAATTATACATTGATCATTCTCTGTTACACAAATTTAAGAGTCACTTCAGGTATTAAAAATGTCAAGTCCGGGGGTAAGAATTTATCCCACACTAATTATAAAGGTTAAGGCTAGTGCAGCGCACGTACTCAAGGTATGCACTTAAGAGACCCATCAGATGTTAAAAATGAAAAGTCCAGACTCACTACAGTCTTGTAGCAATCCAACAACAACAACAATTAGTCCAGTTTAGAATCAGTTATTCACCGAATACACAAATTTAAGAGTCACTTCAGATTTTTGGATGTGAAGTCTATTCTTAAGAATTTATCACAAACTGATCATATAAAGTCAAAGTCAATTACTAACAGAAAGTCACATCATAATTTTAGACACAGTATGTTTTTCTCTCTTTCTCCTATTATATATTTTTTTCATTTGTAATACTCCGATTAAAACTTTGCCACAGGCCAAAAACTTCGTCTCAAAGCCCCAATATTGACTCCTCCAACCACACAAATCCGTTACAACAACAGTAGGTTCACAAAAGCTGGCAGAACAAATAGTCTTTCACATGTATGGTTTTGCGCATGTAGTGTTCCTCAAAGATTTGTAGTTCACGCCCAGGATTACGCACGCATACTAGAATATCACATAACTGTTTGACCGAAGTTAGTATAGGCTTAGATCAGTTATATAAAACGGTAGTCTCCAACAACACTGACACACACATATATGTATATAAAGGCAATGCAGTTATGAGTTAAAAATTGCACACCAAAAGTTTAAGGAGATCACAATAATTTTACATTTAAATGATTATCTTTTTTCCTTTAAACATTACTCCCTTAACATTTCTTAATCGCAGAGACCTTCTAGACCTCGTCAGTGAGTCACGTCAATTTTTTCCGGACACAATTTTTTGAGTGCCCCAATCACGCTATACTGTCCCGTTACATGACCCGCTATCAGTTGGTCTGATCGCAGATATTTTTTTCTTTTTTCACTAAGAACACTGATCACCAATTGAACCGATTTAAGACGGAATTGATACACCAAGGATAATTCTCACGAAAAGAATTAATTTTCACATGAACACTGAATTTTCTGAACACTATCAGAGGTGTTAAGAAACACAGTGCTTTTGGATGGAGAGAACCACCCAAATGAAGGACCGAACAGGTCGATGGTTATGGTGGCACTGTAGTAAAAGAAATACATATTGATAAATTTTAGTTAAGTTTCAATTGTCTCCTGTATGCTTCATTTTAATTCCCGTAAACACAACATCAAATCTCTCGTATAACATTTTTCATTGAAAAATTCTCAGGAAATCGTCGAAATGTGGTTTATATCGCAAAAAAAAAATTGTTTTAAGAACTCAAAAGTTATAATTGGAGTACTCTCGTGCTTTTGCTATTATCTCCCACTTAATTTTATATGTTGTACAATAAAGAGACAAAGTGCAATTAATTCCAAATTAATTCGTAGGGTAGGTTTCTTGTGGTTTTTGTGCCATTGTAGTCGGTAAAATAGGCGTAAAAAAAAATTGGAAATATGAGATACTGCAAGACTACAGATTATAATAATTTAATAACATTTCTACCGAAAACTTAGAAATTCTATGAAATCCAATTATATCTCAAAATAACGTAATAAAATAAAGCTCTAAGTTACAGAATTAAATGTTTACAGAATCTCAATATTACACTGAATTAAGAGTGAACTAGTTTTTGCAATACACAAAATTTAATAAAAACACTTGAAATTTCTTCGTCGAAACGCAAAAAAAACGTCCTAAGCTTTGCGAATTTTTCATAGTTTATTTAAAAAAGTTCTACATGTAAAAAAGCAACGTAACGCGCAAAATCAATTGCAATTTACATTTCGATGTGTATTGTTACAGTTGTATTGTAATCATGGGGTCCACCGACTGTATGCCGCCGTTTAATAGACCGATTCTGTTTAATCTGGCTTTGCCGTTTCATTTTATTCATGTCAGTCTTTTCTTCCTTCGTTAAATTATGCCTGGTGGAATTGTTACTGTGATGATTTAGGGATTTAGAACGAAATAATTTTGAGTCTCGCCGTTTCTTGAATCGTTCTGGCAGAGGAGCCGACGTGAACAACGATTCCTTAGGATCACTTGTTGTCGACACCTCTGAGTCCCCAGAGCATGACTGATATACTGAGGAGACACGGGAATTTAAATTGCACTTGACTATGTCACGTGAACAGGGAGAGTTGACATTTAAGGTTTTGAAGATTGGAGGATCATCTGGAGACTCGTCTGCGTATCGCAGAATTTCGGACGAGAATAGAGTTTGTGAAATACCCTGGTTATTTGAGTTGTCATCACTTCGTAAACTCTTTAATTTTGAATTAACAATGTCCGTTACGATTGTTAGCGACATAGAACCTGAAGAGAATCAATAGTAAAACTATATTGCAAAATTAAACAGGAGATTTTACCACTATCACTAATGCCACTAATTGTTGACCCTTCGTCGGACGCCTCTAGACTATCACGCTCACAATTTTTTAAATTCAATACTTCCTCCCTCGGCGGATCAGGTGACTTTTGGTACTCAATAGACTGTAAAGATCATCAATATAATAAACATAAAAATCAAAACACATTTTTGTTTTGCTATCTTACCAGCACACTCTCCCCTGAATATGTCTCAGAGCTTACAGTGTTCCTTTTTAGGTGTGTTCGTTTCCGAAGTGCTGGAATGAATCTAGACGCCATGGACTCCTTATCGTGTAATCGATGCTCCAATTTAGATGCATTGTCCAAAAGTAAATTAATATTGTCTGGCAGTGTTGAACATTGTACTTTAGGCGCATTTTTATCCACATCAGGAAGGGGCCCGTTCTCAAAAAAATACTCATACTGTAATAGAAACATATTGATAATAAATAGCTGTACGACGGTAGCATAACAATCCGTAAACTACAAAAAGACCTCTCGACAATAGCCCAAAGAAAAAGTTAGTTTTCCAAGCGGTTCATCGGAAAAAAAACTGTCCCTAGAGAAGCGTACAAAATTACAAAATTTATTTATGCATTAGGTTTGTAAGTTTGTAAATATGTATGTACAAACAATAAATCAGCGGGATAAGGCTCTTCTTTCCTCTGTACCGTTTGCCACCATTTTGAAAACGAAAACAACTATGATGATAAATTACAATAATATTCAATAGCAATATCTTAAACAGAACAATTTTACGCATCGATGGTTGACGAAAATATGAGACTTTCTCGCCATTTCAATGTGCAAAATACATTAACACAAAAAGATTCCAAATTTTACTACTCTCTATACACAAAACTTAATTGAAATCGAATAAGAAATATGAGAGATGCAGATCAAAAGAACGATCCAGAAGAAAATACAGACCCTGATCCCTTTGACCAACTGATTGCATTTCCAACCAGAAATGGCTACTTTTTAGGCAGCGCAAAATAATTGAATATTTTTTTTACCGAATTATTTCCCCGAACGGACGGATTGGACTGGCGAAGGTCCCAATCTAGGTCGGGATAGCCTTAATTGGTACACCGATGGCTCGAAAACCGAGCTTGGTACTGGAGCAGGTGTCTATGGACCCAATACCACGGTCTCGATCGCAATGGGCGCATGGCCCAGTGTATTTCAGGCCGAAGTCCAGGCCATTAAAACCTGTGCCCAAGTAAACCTTAGTAAAGGACTTAAGGGCTCTACAATTAATATACTCTCTGACAGCCAAGCGGCGATTAGGGCGCTCTCCTCGTGGAGCTTTCGCTCAAGTCTCGTCAAAGAGTGCTTTGACTGCCTCCAACGCCTGGCTGCCACAAACAGAGTTACACTCGTCTGGGTACCGGGGCACTCTGGCGTTGATGGCAATGAAATCGCTGATAATTTGGCCAGAGAGGGATCCTCAACTAGGTACCAAGGCCCCGAACCCTACTGCAACATTGGCTGGTCTTCAGCCAAAACTGTGGTGGATAAATGGGCCAAATCAGTTCAAGTCTCGTACTGGAACGATGCTTCAGGGTTACGACAGACTAAGAAGTTTATCAAACCCTATGCGTATACCAACGCCACTGACCTGAGCAAATCGGATCTCAGGCTGCTGGTGGGTTACTTATCTGGCCACTATGGGGTCAGACATCACCTCAACAAGTTAGGTATGTCAACTGAGACAGAATGTAGACTTTGTCTAGAGGACGAAGAAACCACAGCTCACATACTGTGTGACTGTCCGGCACTGGCTCGGATTAGAAGTAGGACCTTTGGAAAAGGGTTTCTAAGCCCGGCTGAGGTCCGTAATTCTTCTGAGGGTGACCTTCTGGCTTTCCTTAGGGTAGCGGATCGTCTACTCCACTAATGGGGTTCTGGCACAAAAGACCGTCTGGTCGCAGTGCCTTCCGCTTGAGCGGTCCCCACCAATATATAATAATAATAATAATAATACCGAATTATTTTATCCGAACCACGAATTTCTTACAATCATCTTGGAAAGGACATCATCCATTTTGGTCCAAATATGAAAGAGCCGGCCAGAAAAACCTACCTATACCGATTCTTGGCATAGAAAATCACTTTTTGGGGATTTTCTAACTAAAATGCCACGTGATCGTTAAGACAGAGCTTATTTTTTCTGGAATTGAATGATAATGAATGTTAGATCCAAAAAAGGTTTTACCAGATGATGACGACTTAATTGTTTAGATTGTAATTAATATTACGTATAAAGCTGTAAAACAATGATCATTTTTAATAAACATAATATTACATAAACTATATTTTTTTCTTTTATTTTTTAACAACAACCTCAATGTAAAAACGGGCTTAGGAATATTCTAAGACACAATAGATGCACAAAATGATGTTAAAAAAGCACTAAAAGGTGTAAAAAGATCAGATATCAATTACTTTTCTAAGATCATTTAATTGAAAATGTATGAAAAGACAGATTTTTTAAACTCATATAAAATCAAGGACAATGGTCCTACAGCTTTGGTGTCATAATGATAAATGCTCAGATGGACAAGTTCTAATAGAATATAGCATTTTCTTTTTTTGGCCGGCACTTTCATATTTGGACCAAAAATGCATGAAAATCGGATGATGTCCTTTATGCCAACACTAAATTGTGAAACTAAACACGCACTATGAACTAAGTCGTCGCAATTCCCAATCGCGTTGGAATGCACCAAACCAAAGCGATTTTTTTTAACCTGTTAACTGATTATGTCGGTATATATGCGTCAATTTCAAAAGTTCATAGAATAAGTAATAAAATTTCATATTTTTGCATAAATCAGTTAGTAATTATAAAACTTTTAATGTTGAGTCAAACCCAATTTAAAAATGTTACTCTTTTTCAACTTTTATAACGCATAGTAACTTACTTTGCTTATGTCATAAATACGCGTCTTTGCTTGAAATTAATTCAGCACATTAAATCGAGCTTTCTAAGAAAAACTAATCAGTTAATAGGTTAATACATCAGAAAGGTCTTCTTTTATCTACTAAGAAAGGATTTCCTTACTATAAATTAAACAAATCGTATTACCTGTGTAACCAATAACTCAACGATACGGCACTGGTGCTTCATGTCTTTAACGGCTATCTCCAGTGTATCATTTGGTGTGCGTATGATTGAAGGTCCAAAAATTATTGCAAGATTTTTAGGCTCCATTAAATTTACTTCACAGTATTTGCTGACCCGATGAAGATGCCTAATAATATGCTTCATAGTTTCATAAGAGTAAACTGGTAGCGATTTAAGCAATAGCTTTAGTTCTTTTAAACGCTTAACACTGCTTTTCTTATCGGCTTCAATAAAATTAATATAAAACGTGCTTGGCAATAGCGCATCTGGCAAGCTTCTTATAAACAGCTTAAGCAAACTTGAAACCACATTTACATCTTCCCATCTTACGTCCGTATGGGTCTTATCCCAAGAGAAATCACTTTTATTAACTTGTTCCTTTAGTTCCGATATTGCTGCCTTATTTCCAGGTATCCTATAGATGCCAACAACATTGAGACCTCTTGTCTCAACAATTTTCGTGCAAACGTCTACTATATAGGGCACAAATTCGTTGTCTATCGACTGAAACTTTCAAAATAGAATATTTATGCCATAAAAAAGTATACAATAATACCATTGGACAAGATTTCAATGGAACCCCAATCGAGCCAATAGACCGGGTTGAATTTATGCTGGATGCACACAAGTCTGAGGTTGCGCCATGTGTTCTGCGAAATAGCAAATCTTTCCAATTTTTTGGTTTGGGCGAGCCCAAATCCTTATCAGATACAATTTTCGGTTCATTTCGCGATTTTAAAACAGGCGACTGAACTAAGGCCGAATCTGATTCAGTTGATTCTGATTTTGTTGTGGGACATCGAGTAGGTAAATCTTGTATATTTTCATCATAGTATGTACATGTAGGCACACTAGAAACAGCGGCAGTTTTCTGGGGTTCAGCCATTTGTTTGCCCTGTATACAAGAATTTTTTACTAATTGCAAACCTCCTAAATCACGAGTCTTTTCAAGCCATGAAATCCATTTATCCAGATCAATTATAGATTTTGCTTTGAAAGATATTTCTTTATATTCACAGGTCTTGTCACTGCTGCTGCACTCGGAAGTTTCTGTTTCAGATAATTGCGATTTTATCCTTAATCTAAACACGAATTTCTTCTTTTCCTCTTTTACATCCTTCACTACGTTAAAATTATTAATATTAATTTCTATCACCTAAAAATAATTGGATTTAGCGAAACTCTTTTGGATAATTCAAATTATATTTACATCTGTTTTTATATTGCGACATGCGTTGATCCTCAAAATGTCACCATCTAATTCAACTTTAGCTAGTCTCCACGATCTGAAGTCCGAAGAGCGCTAGAAATATTGGGATAATTTTCAAATGAGAAAAGTGCTAAACTTGATTCAAGTTTTAAAATTGAAAAGATCTATAAATAATATAAAAAAGGAAAACGCTAGAAATATGTGAATAATATGAGTAACAAATTACCTTTCCATACATATATGTAATTTTAATTTCTAATTCAGAACATAATACTTCTTTATGCTTTTCCTCTGCTTTTCCATTTACCTCCGGTAAAATTTCAATGTTTGCACTGTAATTCAAAAAAGATAGAATTCTCTAAAACAGTTAAAACATCACTCCCAAACCTTTGCCTTTGCTCCACAGAAACCGCTTGCTCAAGAGTCGTAGTATTGAAATCGTTGCTCTCCAAATGATAGTCATTGTTCGTTGCTCTTAAGTATGAAATGCGTCTGTTTGGCTTGTTGTCGTCGAACACGATTGATTTAATAGATTGGCTTGATCGCCGTACGACATCTGTGCATTCTAACAAAAAGGAAAAAGTTTAAAAGGGGTAATAGCACTTAGCAGAGTAGTAACACGAAGTCAAATAAGTACATTTAGATATCGAATACATTGAACAAAAATTGACACATTATTCAAATTTAAGTTTTTTAACTACGGTAAAAATTGTGGTAAATTTTGTTATAATTTATAATTTTTCTGCAACTGATTTCACTTTTAAAAACAGTGGAACATAGAGACATTGAAAAAGACGCCACACAGACCTATGTATAAGAAATTTGGGGAAAAAGAACTCGCGTTTTTACTGTTCGCATAACATATGCAGGTACTATATCTAATATATATATAATGTAGAATATTACGAGAAATTCTGAAGAATATTAACTGGCTCTCGGAAAAATACTGATTTAACACATGTCATTCTTACGATGACTTCGATTGCACTTTACATTAAATTAAATAATTTAATTTTGTTTTATATTAAGATACATAATTTAAGTTTCTTTTTGAGCAAAGTCAATTCATTCAATTTTTGAAAATTATGAAAGCTTCCAATAATCGTTAAACTTATTTTTCGTTGTCTTCGTTTATATAGATGTCTGTAGTGATAACTTACTATTCTGGAAAGTTTTAACCGCAGAGATTTCAGCGGTTGTATGTAGTTTTGTTGTTTCACCTCCAAATATTACAGCTGGAATGGGAGATTCTGTGAAAATAATTGTAAATTTTTAGTTGAGTATGCTCAATCAAACTATTCTAAATATTATTATTAGCTAGTAGCAGAGGAGCCCGATTATGTTTTTTGGATACTTAAGTGGATTAATGCCCTTTTTTTAAAGTATTCTTGATTAAAAATACTATATAAGTATTTTATAATTTAAAAGAAATTATAATATATGTATATAATAATATATAATATGTATTTCAAATAGATAATAACTAAATAACTAATATTTTACTTTCTACAATATGTATTCACTTAACATTATACATTTGGACAGGCAGGAATATAATGTCAACGGACCACGACACTATTTATTGGCACTACAAAATAAATCTGAGTCGCGATTTTTAAGCGCTACACATTTTGAATGCAATTTGAAGCTTTATAGCGTAATGATTGAATTCCCTATTTCGTTATTAATATATATAAAGTTAAAACCATGAAAATTAGTATTGGTTAACGGTTGATGTTACTATAACCAATAGACATTACTTAATTTCAAACCAATAGTATAGAAATACCAAATAACATATCTATAACTTCCGAAATGACGTATTTCCAAACAAACGTTGATCCATTTTACCCCTATTCTGTTTCTATTTCTATTTATTTTGAGATCCACGCAGACGAAGTTGAGGGCAGAAGCTCGTTTCGTATAAAATGATAATATGACACAACAAATTAGGAGTTAAATGGTACTAGGAAGATATTTTTTTAATTCATCCTCACGTTTTTATGATGACCAAAGTCAGAATTTGTGTTGTAACGTATGCAAGAGTCATTAAATATAAATGTCATATCATGTGCCATATTAAGAATTAAAACGTACTGTTGAGAACATCAAAAAGTATATGGAAAATTATTTCAATATTTTTTCACAAGAATGAGTAACACTTACGCCTAGTAATGAAATCTTCAAATTGGTCCTTTGGAGCATGTACAACGCATTTATCAAATATTGTTTTATTGCTTAGTTCGTTTTTGTAAATAGCACGTTCTTCAGCTGCACTACTAATTGACGGAAGCATTAAGTGTTCATTTTCCTTTAGGTGGGCATGTTTCCTCTCAAATCTGGGGAAAGGAGCAAAAATTCCTTATTAAGAACAGCTTACAATATTTTATTTAAAGATTTAAAAATAAATAACAAATAAGTCAATTTTATTTTAACCTTTACAGCTGAATGATGTAAGAAAACGTAGTTTTACTTACACTTTATTGATTACTCCAGTATCTACGGATGGCCCTGGCAAAAAGAGGCTCTTATTATAATTACTGCTTAGATTTGGGACCTCCTCCCGCTCAAACATCTGTACGCATTTAGCAACGGTGTTAGAAGAATTTCTCGAAGATGCTCCGAGAGGCACTTTAGCCACTGGATTTATGTTGCTCTTGGAAATTGACAACAAGAATGCTAGAAAAAGTATTCCTTAGGTGTTTGATCTAAAAAATAATAATGCGTAAAGAATTTGGGGCTTACGTGTTGCATTCGAGTTAATTGGCGATTTCAAGAATTCTTCTTTCCTTTCAATACTTCTTCTTATGCGCTCGTTAAAATCATCCTCCCTTGTTGAATTTGATAATACTGATTGCACTGCTATTTTTTGTCTGTAAATAAAAGGATATCAATAAAATGTGTAAAAACTTGGAAGCAGAAGCTTCAAAATGATTCATTTCAGTCTCATAATTTTCCTCGATAATTTAACTCTTTGAGGATTATTCAATGAAAAAATCGGATATAAACGGTTTTCTTTTAAAGTCTTGTGCAAAAATTTAAAGCCACCTCCAATTTTTCATTATTAGTAGAGTTGAGTGGTTGCATCTTGGAAGCTTAGAAATTCGAAAGAGCAATTTTATAAATTTGAGCCAGTATTTAAAAGATATTAACACTCATTTATATTGTTAAAAAGTGCAAAAAGATTTGCGTGGAGCAAATTAAAATTTTTCGAGAATTTCTCAAGGGATACGATCGTGGCTTTAACTTCTTATGCGCAAGACTGCATATGTGTGCATATGTATGTATTTTTGTATGCATGTGTGATTATGGGTGAGGGAGGAGGAAGAATGTTGCACCAATTTTGAGTAGAAATCCCACCTCCTTTCCTGCTCCAACTCCTAATTTTCAAGTAATTTTTGCAATTTACCTTTTTCACAACCCCGGTAAAACATGTAAAATAAAAGTTTTTTTTTAAATATTTTTCTTTGCGTTCTTAAGTTCAGTCGAAACGAACATGGTTTAATTGTATTAATGTCAGATATCCACAACGAGCTCAATATAATGTAAATATTTGTTATTTTTCCCACTTTGTTATAAGTCAAAAACTATGTCGCAAAAATATTTAAAAACGTAAATAAAGCCCTTTTTTCATATGATACCGCACTCGACCGTGTGTGAATTTGAAAGAGGGTTTCAAACTCGAACCCCATTTTCAATAAAAATAATATTTTCTTATGTGGCTAAGTTGAGTGAGTCATGTTGCTCCATTTTTAACGGATGCCGCTTGATTTTTTTTCACATTCCCTGCATTTGAGCTAAATGAATGTCTCTACGAAATTTCATTAAATTCTTTAAAGTCTAACTATACTTGGCTTAAGCTTTTATTTTAAATGATTCATGATTGCTTGAACTTTATCCTTGTACAACATTTTCATTGGCTGAATATTGTCCTTAAATATATTGAAGTGCGACTCTTTTGCACATTTAATAAGATTTAATAAATTAGAAAATAGTGTAAGAATGTTATAAACGGATATCATCGAAGGAACTAGTGCGATTTCGAGGCGGTTTCCGAGATAGTTTACCGTTAATGCAGTATTATTTTTTTTAATATTGTCAGACCAAAATTGTGAGTGCTTAAGAATTTGCTTATTTAGAGTTGTTTTTGAAAATGTAGCTGCCTGCCTAGCCCGTAAAAACCCCAAGTAATTAGCGAGCAGGCAGATATCTCAGCAGAAAGTCGTCGTGCGCAGGAAGGGTAATTAAATCAACCCTTAGAAAGGCGACGCGCCTCCCTTATCTCTGTAGACAATAGCTGCGTTCGACTGGGCACTGCCTCAGTGAGCCAACTCAGTTACTCAGTTGCTCACTGAGATGGACCGTTTTTGTGGCCCCTAATGTCTCCGTTTTTCCGCATGGCGTCGCTAGTGTTTTCTGAGCCAGAACTGAGTTTTCTGAGCCACTTCATTCTGTACTCACTTGCTCAGCTCAGTTCGTTTCACAAGTGACATTTCGAGTTTTATATGTTTATTAAAGGTGAATAAAACTTGAGTTGAGTGACATTTCGAGTAGTAAAAATTTCATACGATTATTTTATTACCAACTCACCATTTTGACAGCACAATTGAAAATTGACAATCCACTTCACTGTCCGTTTTTCTGGGCCAGACGCGCTCACTGAGCCACAACTGAGCCAGTCAATTTGACAGCTGGGTCAATGTGAGCTGGCTCACTGAGACTGTGCCCAGTCGAACGCAGCTATTAGCTGCGTTTTTTTCACCGGGGTTTGTGACCAGATTAGCGTCAAATGAAAAAAAAGACTCAGGTTAAAAACCCGGCTTAGTCAACATTTTAAATACGAAATACGCTAGTAAAATATCTCCACTAGCGCCACCTACAGGTTTTTCCGCCAAAACTTCGAATGCAAGCCATGTGCTCAGTCAATGGAAACAAACGCAAAAAAAATGAGCGAGTGGAACGCAAAAAAACGAGTGAGTGGACGTCGGTGGTGCGTCCCTCTTTGCGATAGTGATAGTGAGAAAGACAAAACCTTGCATTTTTATTCATTTGCAATAGAAGTTTTGCTTGGCGGGACTCACAGGTGGCGCGGTTGTCGTTGATGAGAGATACCTTACTAGCGTATATGGGAACAGCGCCTCTGGTAGAATATTTGGAACTAATCATCTGGGTGTGTGACCGAAACCCTGGTCAGGGACAGGATTTAGTGACTTACATGTAAAACCGCTGATCTGGTCACAAACCCCGGTGAAAAAAACGGAGCTTAACATCATAAACTTTAGATATATTTACTGCAACTAACATCTGGCATGCATTAGAACTAGCTGGACGAGCGAACGTTTGTTATTTAGTCCTCATTCAGTCAGTGAATGTTAAGTAGGTAGTGAGTTTCGGTGTTTAAGAGCGAGTGGTATTAAATTAAAGTGAATTAATTCAGAGATTTGGAGTATTTGTCAGGTGGGTGGTTTTGGACTGCTAGCTTTAATTATTTTAGTATATTAGTATGCATGATGGAAGTGACGTTAGACACATAATCATTTAACCATCCCGTGGGAGAATATATTCACAACTTATAGGTGCTATCTTGGCACAGGTATGTCCGTGTTCACTGTAGAGAGGTCCCCCAAAATTTGAACAGTTATGTTCCCCAAAGCTCCACCCTTGATTCAGGTATGTCCGTGTTCGGGGTGGTCGCGATTCAGGCACAGGTATGTCCGTGTAGATCATTTGCTCAGGTATGTCCAGGCATTATATGGACCCCACCGGATTATACTAACTCAGTCAGTAGCTAGACCCCACTGAGTATTTGTACTCATATGTGTGTCTTTATCTCTTTGTAGGGAGGGGATCGAGTCGTCGCGCGGAAAAGAAGTGAAGAAAATTGAGGAGCCAAACAAATAAAAATAATACATTGTGTTTGAGCTAAATAAATTTTAAACTGTTTTTAAGAATTCTATTAATATCTGGAAAACGATTAGAAATGGATTTTTGTATTATTTTTCCTGACTTATGAAAGTTGTATTGGTTGTCGAGCAAAGCATTACGAAAATAAAATTATGGGTAAAAATGCAAAAGTTAATTTCCCTTACCGCAATGGTAATCCTTCACTACTTGGTCCTGGTCCTGGTGCTGTGAAGCGATCACTTTGAGCAGCCGATGACACTTTATTAGGCGGATTCACAACGTCTGTGCTTTGCATCGTGATCGCTTTCTGGATTAATTGACCATTATGACTCATGAGGGGCTTTGCAGGATTCTGCTGACGGTTGGATTCAGGAATATGAGCAATGCCTGCATAGAACTGTGAAGGTTGAAAAAATATGGTTATTTTATAATGCATAAATTTTCCATTTTAAATATTACCATTTGAAGCACATCGCACTCTTTCGGAGCAACTTGCAGTTTCAACACCGATGGAGTCATCTTGATCATGGTAACCACCGCACTATAAGAAATTCCTGCTATCGGGCTGTTGTTTACCATAAGAAGGCGATCGCCCATCTGTAGACCAGCAAGGTCGGCGGGACTGCCGGGGTGCACCTCTTTTATGAATATAGTTTCCATGGCTTTTCTTTGGTTAACGTCTGATTTATCCTACAAGGGTAGACTGGTGAAAGTTAGTTACAAGTTCTAAGCGAGACGAAATTACCGGGCATGAGTCTGGTGGGTAGGCGATAAAGTGGCGTAACGTAAAACCAAAGCCCTGATTGGTTTTTCGTCTTATTTCCACATTTTTCGGGTGAAGTGGAGCTGGAGGTGATGGAAGCATTTTGTTTATTTGACTCTTTATGTGCGCTTCTTCAATCTCATTTTATAATGCCGCCCAAGTTTTATTGGTGTCATTATCAGCGTGGCTGCAAGCTACAAATAATAAAGTTTAGTTTCTCGCCTTCGAATGCTACTCCGAAAGTCTTGCTAAACTCTGTCAAAGAAACAATTGACAAAATATTTACAACAGAGAAGTGAATGGAGCGTTTATCAATGTGACATAAGTTTTTTCAGGCGGCGCCACACTTGGGGACATGGAGAAGACCCCGTGATCGCTGTATGGCGCCTTTAAAACCCTTTTCAAATCGCCCTGTTGTTAACGAAAAACACCAGGCATCCAATTTTAGTTTTTCACCTTCCAAACTGCGGTAAACTTACAATTTACAAACCGTTCATTCCATTTCATCGGTTAAGGGGAAAGGGGGCCAATGGCTTCTTGCCACGAGATGCTCGAGGAACTGCACTTTGTCCACAATAAAAAGTAATTCGTATTGTTTGTCGCGATGCTCACGATTGTTAAATTTAATTTGCGTGATTTTTGTATACACAATTACGAAATTATTCGATAAAAACACAAACCCTTTAGCACACGTACGACATGACGCTTGCAAGCACTTCTGACAGTTGCCCGGATAAAATTTGAGAGCTCAATTCAGAGTTGCCAAAACGTCCAGTTCCTGCCTTAGAAAAACAAACAAAGAATGAAGTGCTGCTGGCTTCTAGTTTAGAAGCGCTGACATATTTCCTGTGTTTTTTAAACACATTACGGATAATCTGAATATTTCCATTTTATTTAACAATATTGACTTTAAATTTAATCATTGTAAATAAAAATCATTACTAATACCATAAATATTCTTTTAAATTTTTATCCCTCTCATATTACCAATATCTTAAAGAATTTTTCATTGATAAATTTTTAGTTTTAAAAATGATCTACATATTATTAATAAATGTGAACGATTTATTGTGTTTTAAGTAAAGAATTTTAAAATAAATACTTTTAAATATATATAGTATATTATTCAATCTCTATTTATTGTATAAACGAAACTCGTTTTTGTTAAGTTTTTTGCATTTCTTAATAATGGCTAAAATTCCTAGGTTTTTATTTAGCAAGGTAAAAGGTTCCTTTTATATTCCGATATTTTATAAAAAGATTTTCAAACATTGAGAATATAAAGGGTCCGCCATCTAAAGTTTTTTTTTTCAACTAGTGCTTATTTCGTGAATGGTAACACTTAGCTCATGTCTGATTTCACAGATAATTAGTTTTATCCTTCCGCTGAACGAATATGGTTGTGTATACGCTTGAACAACGCTGGGAAATATTGCGACATTACTTTGAAAATCATGGTAATGTTGCAGAATGTGAGCGAAAATTGCGTACGGATTTTGGAAGAAGAGAAGCACCGTCAGCTCCGTATGTTCGTTATCTTGTGAAAAAAGTGAAAGAAACTGGCATCCTCATCGATAAACCAAAGCGTGAAAAGCCAAAAACAGTGCGTACACCCGAGAATATTGATGCTGTGGCAGAAAGTGTGCGTGATGCGCCATCAACATCAATTCACCGTCGTTCTCAACAATTGAACATTTCGGAGACATCATTGAGACGAATTTTGCGTAAAGACCTTGGTATGACGCCATACAAAGTCCAATTGGTTCAGGAATTGAAGCCAACTGACCATCCAATGCGTTTTCGCTTCGCTGAGTGGGCCTGCGATCGACTTACAGAAGATGCCGATTTTGCCAAAAAAATCATCTTTTCGGATGAAGCTCATTTTGATCTTGGCGGGTATGTAAACAAGCAAAATTGTCGCATTTGGGGCACAGAAAACCCGCACGCATACATTGAAAAGCCGGTACACCCAAAACGAGTCACTGTTTGGTGCGGATTTTGGTCCAGAGGCATAATTGGGCCATTTTTCTTCGAAAATGAGCAAGGAGTGGCCGTTACAGTCAATGGCGATCGTTATCGGGCCATGTTGAACGAATTTTTGTTCACAAAAATTGAAGAGGAGGATATTGGCAACATTTGGTTTCAACAGGACGACGCTACGTGCCACACAGCCGAAGCTACACTCGATGTTTTGCGCCCTGTTTTTGAAGATCGCATTATCAGCCGCAGAGCTGATGTCGTTTGGCCACCTCGGAGCTGCGATTTGACACCGTTGGACTATTATTTGTGGGGTGCCCTCAAAGATAAGTGTTACGCCGACAAGCCAAAGACAATTGACGCTTTAAAGGACAATATTCGTGAAGCCATTGGTGAAATACAGCTGCACACAATCGATAATGTGCTTAAAAATTGGACCGATCGTGTAGGCTACTGCATGGCCAGCCGAGGCAGCCATTTGAATGAAATTATTTTCCATTATTAACCGGAAGGATTGTACTTTCAAATAAAAAAAGAAATTTGAGAAAATATTCAGTAGTTTTTTTTATAGCATTTTCAAAAAAAAAAAAGTTATTTGGCGGACCCTGTATAACTTTTTTTTTAGATACTTTTTAATGCTATTTTTTCTGGAAAACGTAATGTGATAGAACATTATTTATCATCACAAAAATAAAATAAGTGTTTTTAAAATGAAAATTGTTTCAATAAGCCAAATTTTGCGGTTCGGTATTAATTATATTAATATACATATGTAAAGAACAGATATTGTACGATTGTACAGACGAGAGTATGGAGAAATGAGCTCAGTAGACATTACGTATGTATTATGTATATATATTAATTTTTAATTTTCTATTTAAAAAGCAATATTTGTAAACTGATTTGAATGAAAATTTTAAATATTATTATTATAAGGGTTCTGCTTGCACAGAAAACATCGTTGGAAGAAATTCAGGAGAATGACAGATTAGTAATATAAATATCCTTACTTTATAGTTTTATTATTTTGAAACGAAATTAATTAATCAATTAATTATTACGTATATTCTAATTATTATGTAAGAAGCGTACAATGATTTCAAATAACGAAAATTTTATTGCCGAATTGAGATAAAAAAATATTAATGAGTCTTACTATCTACTTAAAATGGAGGGGGAAACAATCAGGAATAAAATGGAGCGAATTGATTAAATCTTTTATTTTATATAATGCCACATATTCATCTTCTCGTTTTTACATAAGGCAAAGAAAATTTAATTACAGAAATATCCACATAAAAAAATTAAACGTTTTTATAGAATTAGTCACATTTTGAAAAAGAAAAGATATGTTTTTAAAGCTGAACCGATTTCTGATAGTCCTTAAAACGTTAAAAGCTCTTAAAAATCTCGACCTTAACTTCTGTAGGGGACATAAAGTTATTTTTGGTTGTTTCTAAGGACAAATAATATTTTTGCTCTTTGCATTACATATTAAAACCCCGACGTTTTGCGCAATCTTACCACTTTTAAAATTCCAAAATTTGAACGTGAATTACCATCGTGTCCCCTGTCGCTGCCAGCGAAAGAATTAATTTAAAAGATAATGAGAATAAAGCTCAAATATATAACTAAAAAAAATGATTTTAACATGAATCATATATATATTGCGTATCTAGAGCCAAATTTATTTTTGATTGAAAAATAGGTATGTTTTTGCAATTGTTTAGTTTGTTAGGGTTTTTCGAAGAATACTTGGACTTACATATATTGTTTGAGGAAATGAATTAAATTATTATGTGTCAAAAAAATAGTGTCCACTATTCTTTTATTACTACCAATAGGCTACTAGCCACTGCTGTGAGCAGACGATAATGGGTCAAGTTATCTATTTTAGTGAAGAAGTATATAAAATTTACAAACGCAAAAGTAAACTTCTGAATTTATTCGCTATAAGATATATGTCTCTATGTGATTTAGATGAGACTAGTATTTAACCAAGTTGTTTACTGGGAATGATCTTCGCATTCCTAAGCACTTCTCACGATCGATAAAGAGAGCATCAACTTTCCTCTTGAGATCCAATTCTAAATTCGATCTAGTCTTGAGTAATTGCTGGTGCTGAGCCTCGGTTTCTTGGAGTTTACGATGAAGCCCCGAAACAGAATCTTGAATGTCGAGTACCTCTTGAACAAGTCTGAGCTGTGCGAAATCCCTAAAAATATTAAAAATATATTAGTAAAAAAAACAAATATTTTCTTTGATTATTAAATACACTAAGAACAATAATCGTCACGTTTTTTAAATTTTACGGAAATTAATATACACGTGTTGGCTAATTGATAATAAATGTTTATGGTCCGCAAAGACAAATTTAGAAATTCAATTAAATAGTTCTGTAGACACCCTCTTGAAATTTTCAGGATGATTAAGCGTAAATTATATAAAATATTCAACCAAACATATGTATGTACATACATATTTGTTTTTTCCAGTTTTTGATATTTTTGGATAAAAGTTAAACAATTGTAGTAATATATGTAATAGACGTATCCTTTTAAAAAAAATGTTATCTTGTCTTCGAGATTTAAAAAAAAAATTTGGAAAATTGACGAAATTTAAATTTTTAACGCTTTTGTTACGAATTTCGTTTGTTTGTCTTACTGAAAACCTTCTATCGAATTTCTTCATATGTTGTAAAAGTTTATAGGTACTGGATCGAGGTAAATCGTTATTCTTTTAAAATATTCACTAAAATAAACCTGAGTGCTGGATTTGACTAGGTGGACCTATTTCTTGGCCTCCTAGATCTCCAGACCTCTTCCGGGAAATGATGAAGGATGTCTTTTGAACAAGTCCTTCTGAATTAAACAAAAAGCATTTTTTTGGGCTAATTATAATTTCTTTAAAATTCGATTTTTCTTAATGTATCACAGAAAGTTTTCCTTGAATAGATTTTCATATTTTGTCTTTACTTTTGGACATGTATCTTGTTCGAAAAGTAATAAGATAGGCAATTCGATAAAATAAAAAATTACACGAAATTCGGAGAAAATTTGGGAAAATAAAAAAATGTCCAGTTTCGAACGTATCTGTACAGGGTGATGATAGGTCAACATTGTTGATATTTTTGGATGTCGCTATATTGAGTAGATCAAAAGATAAATCCCTACTAACATATAAATGCGAAAGTAACTCTGTCTGTCTGCTACAATTTCACGCCTAAACCTCTGAACCAATTTTGATGAAATTTGGTACAAAAATAGATTAGAACTAGGAGAAGGACATAGGCTACTTTTTTCTGTCTGTCTATCTGCTACGCTTTCACGTCTATTCACGTCTAAACCATTTAACCGATTTTGATGAAATTTGGTACAGTGATAGATTAGACCATGGAGAAGGTCATAGGCTAATTTTTTTTACTTTCGAATATTAAAAACAATAAGAATTGTTAAAAACAACAAAAATGACGAGTCATACAGTGTAAACGCATTCATAAGTCTCCTTTGATCAGAGATTTAAAATGTCATGACTTTTTAAAGGCCCCATTAACCGGAATGGGTAGACGAGTGTGTGAATATTTAAATTTTGTGGGAGGCGTTTCAAGATGCTGCCTTTGATTATGACCCTATCGACTATATTAACTATCGATTAGTTCTCATTGAGCGAATGGAAAAAAAATGTACACATTGTGAGGCACTACAATGGAAAGATAAAACACCGGGTATGTGTTGTTCTGGCGGTAAAGTTTCATTTCCATCGCTTGGTGAGCCAGCGGAACCCCTAAAATCTTTACTTTTGTACAATAGCAATGAATCGCGGATGAGACCGGGCAATCCAGCTAGTAAATAAATAAAATAGTGGTGTGCATATCATGGAAACTGTGTAACTCCCAAAAGGTTAACATGCCTCTTCCCATACAATTGTTTGCTTGCCTAGCTCAGATCTTTCATCAGACTCATTTTGGCATACGCAGTAAGAAACACCCTGTATATTTTAAACATCGGCTTTGGTATGGTCCCTGACCAGGCTTTTTTTCAAACTGAATAATTTCTATATATGTGCCTATATTTCAATTTATCGATTTCTCGATCAAATCGAGAACATAATTTTACGAAATAGTATGTGCAAATATTTTTTACTTACTTGCAAAGTTCCAATCCTTCACGGTGCGATCGGGCTTCTAATCGAGTTTGAGCCACTTTAAGTGGATTCGATTTATCGTCAATAGCTTTCCTTAAGAGCGATATATACTTCTCGACATCGAAGATCTCCTGCTGAACTTTGTGCAAGTGAAGCTGGATCTTGTTTTTGGATTCAGCCATTTCAGAAGAACGCCTATCTAGACAGTTGTTGGTGTTGTTCCAATAGTCCCAAACGGAAGTTGCGACTGCATTGATCATCGTATCAGCATCACTCATCGTCTGCGCTGATTTGCCTCTTTCCGACTGAGACCTGTGAGGTCTCAACATAAGTAAATCAGAGAAAATCAATTATATATAAAATACTTGTTAATTCTGTAGCTGCTAGCCTTAGACCATGATTCAGCCGTGCTAACCGTTGGATCATACTTTTCAATCCCTCCGTAATAATTTATGCCTCTACTGAAATTGTTCAATTGATGGCATACAGAATCGATTCCAATTGTAGACTCTTTGTGAACGACATCTTCTTCGAGGGCGTGTTGTGCTGCTCGACAATCCACCAGCTGCTTACTCACCTATTATAAATTTTAGGACATTTTTTTCCCGTTTTTAATATGTTTTTTAATATAAAAATTTCGCACCACCTTTGCGTAAAGTTCTCTTAATTTATCTTGATTTTTTCGCAGATTGTCGACTTCTAACAAAAGAGCCTTTTCAACGTGATCATGAACTTTTTCGACACCTTTTCGACTTTCACGATGGTAAAGACACTCCTGGGCAATGTGAAGTGGTGCTTCAAGATCTTGAATAGCTTTGGCTACATTTCGTTTCGCATCCATTAGAGACGCTGTACCAGATACTAATTTTTCGAGTTCTGTGTTAAGTTCATTTCTCCAAAAAGTTACATCGGTAAGACGTTCTCCCAAACGACGGCCTGCCTCCCTCTGGCCTTGAGAAGTCTTTTCGTCAGTTTCACGCATGACGCGAACGGCTTCATTTCTTAGACGTTCTGACTGATTTCTGTGAACTTGAAACTATTAGCTTTGATGTATTTTTTAATATCCTCGCAGGGACCGTAATCATTACGATGAAAATAAGAAAAAATTTAATTACATATTATGTTTAAATTTATATCATAAAAATATACATAAGAATTATTATTAAAAGTGAATTGTCCCTCTTTAAGTTAAGTATTACTTTCATAAATTTTATAAATGGCTTTTTCAATTGCTCCACATGACTATAGTAATGACTTAATCTAGAAATAATTACATATTACATTGTCAAGGTCATCAAGCTAAGTCGAGTGGTGGGGTGAGGGCGATTGCATTCTCATCTTATCAGGGATGGTAAGAAGAAGAAAGTAGTAATTATTATATTGCTGGACTCACTCATCTCTTAGGGTCTTGAAATGATGAAATCTACTTTATTCTTTAAAATATGAGTGTACAATGATACCAATGATCAATTACAATTTATTCAATCTCATCTATGCCTTAGAAAAAAAGAAGGGAAAACAAGGGTTACTGAACCAAATATTGAAATATTTATTATTTTGTTAAAATCTGTTTAAAACCGATTAGTTTCTCAAAGGTCGTACCAAACAACGCATATGTGGCTCACGCTGGTAGCGGACGGGTAAATACGATAATTAATTAAATTATGTATACCTGTTTAATGATAATGTGAAGAAGGTTTTCACAACAAAACTTAATTAGAGGCTGAAGGTGGATGACGTGTACACATATATTGACATTTGTTTAGTTTGAGATCATAATTATGTTAAGATAAAAATTATAAACATGCTCCAGTTGGCGAAGTGTATTTTTTCGGTGTTAGTGATTGTTGTTGTAGTATCAAGCGACCCTCCCGAAAATTCATGCCCTGAACTATTTCAGTATAAGTTCGATGGATCTAACTGGATCGGTTTAATCCAATTAGACAACATTACAGTGAACCAAAGTCTTAACATAATTGTGAAACTTTCCCGGCCAAAATCACTGCCATCGGTAAGATTTTTAAATTATCGCGTAAGTCAATTCACAGTAAATTTTATCCCTCTGGAATATTGTAGAACTTTAAGGGACGTCTGGATCTTCTTGAAGAACAGCAGGAAGCAGTTCAATCTGTTTTAAAGGACATGCCACTTTTTTACAAGATCACGTTTCCATTACGAAATCCCATTCCAAGAATTACAGAGATTATCGTAGATAATTCCGTTTTATGTAATGGACCGCCAGGTATTTAATGCAATAAATTTTACACATAATCCATACAAATTAATTTATCATCTGCGCCTCAATACTACCAAAATTTATTAACAATAATTTATCTATATTTTCACAGCCCAAAATCCACAGATGACAACATTTGAGCTACACCATAATTTTTATCTAAACAAGTCTGGGAATCTCAATAATATTGGCGAATAGTCCAATGGTAAATTAACCGTTGTTTTTATTTTTTTATTTAAGAGTATGTTTACATACAAATACATAGTTAATAAGACACCTATTCCAAACTATTTTAATTTAATTGACTTTAATTTAAGAATCTGTATACAGGGTGTTTTGTTAAGGTTTGAACAATCCATTCGACATGGTCTCCTGATCAACGTTTGTTCGGAGACCCCGTTCGTAACATCGGTCCTTCATCTCTGAGATTGAAATTGAAAATTTCAAGGAGGTGAATCTAGGAAATACTTTATAAATTTTTTCAGAGACACCGCAGATTATTGGTTTCTTTACAACGATATCTCTCACGACCCAATCTATCAACAAAAGACCCGTCAAACTTCAAAAATGGTAATTTCAAAATTACTCGTGCTTCAGTGGATCAGCGTAAACAACATGACTCTAACACACTATCAACTATCAGTTTTTACTAATATTTTATAAGTAGAAATCAATATATTTTTTGCTGGGTATTATACGAACGAATATTCAACATGTATTAACTTTACAAAGTTTTCATTATCAAGTTTATATAAAGAATCAAATTTCAAAATATAAGATGAGTATAGTTTTATAATAAATTAATGAAAACAAATCTAATCTTTAATTAATATAGATGCATATGAGTCCATGGAAAATGTCACTAAGGAAATAATTAACAAAGAAGCCAGCCAGCCTTTCATGTACATAATTATTATTAATTTGCTCTTTAATTAGCGTCACCAGTACAGTTCTTACTTTAAGTTTTGGAATTTTTTCTTATATAATTTTTTGTTGCAATACTTAATTAATTCGATATTGGAGATTCAGTACAATATATGTATGTAAGACTAGCTGACCCGTGCCCACTTCGCAGGGCGTCAAACATTTTTACTTGTGATGAAATTATCTTGTGTGGTTCTTAGTACTGAGTATTTAGTATTTATTTTATGTTTATTTTATTGCTTAACTTTTCTTTCCGTAAGAACCTTCTACAAAGTATTAGAAAACTTAAAAAAAAAGATGAATGAAATCGGTAAAGTCGTTCTCAAGTTATGTTACCCGGTGTACAAAATGAAAAAAAGTGATTTTGGCCGAGCAGGAGTTGAACCCTGGACCAATTTTCCGCGCAATTTTCTTAATTTTTTCTTTCTCCTGACAATAAAAAACACAACAAAAAAAGAATTAGCGAAATGGGTCCAGCCGTTCACGCGTGGCAAAGTCGGAATATACACCACGGAAACCCCCTCAACTCCTCCTTCATCTTCTCCCACGGACACCCCCACAACTCCTCCTTCATCTACTCCCACGGACACCCCCACAACTCCTCCTTCATCTACTCCCACGGACACCCCCTCAACTCCTCCTTCATCTTCTCCCACGGACACCCCCTCAACTCCTCCTTCATTTACTCCTATGGACACCCTCTCAACTCCTCCTTCATCTTCTCCCACGGACACCCCCTCAACTCCTCCTTCATCTTCTCCCATGGACACCCCCTCAACTCCTCCTTCATCTACTCCCACGGACACCCCCTCAACTCCTCCTTCATCTACTCCCACGGACACCCCCTCAACTCCTCCTTCATCTACTCCCACGGACACCCCCTCAATTCCTCCTTCATCTTCTCCCACGGACACCTCCTCAACTCCTCCTTCATTTACTCCCATGGACACCCCCTCAACTCCTCCTTCATCTTCTCCCACGGACACCCCAACAACTCCTCATTCATCTACTCCCACGGACACCCCCACAACTCCTCCTTCATCTACTCCCACGGACACCCCCTCAACTCCTCCTTCATTTACTCCCATGGACACCCCCTCAACTCCTCCTTCATTTTCTCCCACGGACACCCCAACAACTCCTCCTTCATGTACTCCCACGGACACCCCCACAACTCCTCCTTTATCTACTCCCACGGACACCCCCTCAACTCCTCCTTCATCTACTCCCACGGACACCCCCTCAACTCCTCCTTCATCTACTCCCACGGACACCCCCACAACTCCTCCTTCATCTTCTCCTACGGACACCCCCTCAACTCTTCCTTCATCTACTCCCACGGACACCCCCTCAACTCCTCCTTCATCTACTCCCACGGACACCCCCACAACTCCTTCTTCATCTACTCCCACGGACACCCCCTCAACTCCTCCTTCATCTACTCCCACGGACACCCCCTCAACTCCTCCTTCATCTACTCCCACGAACACCCCCTCAACTCTCCTTCATCTTCTCCCACGGACACCCCCTCAATTCCCCCTTCATCTTCTCCCATGGACACCCCCTCAACTCCTCCTTCATCTACTCCCACGGACACCCCCACAACTCCTCCTTCATCTTCTCCTACGGACACCCCCTCAACTCCTCCTTCATCTACTCCCACGGACACCCCCTCAACTCCTCCTTCATCTACTCCCACGGACACCCCCACAACTCCTTCTTCATCTACTCCCACGGACACCCCCACAACTCCTCCTTCATCTACTCCCACGGACACCCCCACAAATAATCATTCAAAGTGTTACTTTGACTACATTTTTTTGCATTCAAAGTGTTATAATCTAATCGAAGTATGTTTTGTGCTGTTTTTCGATTTCTTACTTTTTTAGCTTTTCCTTTAGGTTTTTCCTCATTTTCTTACCTTTTAAACCACCCCTGAATTGATACGAACAAAACAAAAAAAGAATCATCCAAATCGGTCCAGCCGTTCTCGAGTTTTAGCAAGACTAACGGACAGCAATTGATTTTTATATATATAGATAATGGCTTCTAATCCGAAAAGGAATTTTTTTTTTGATTTTTCTTGTTTTAACGTAAAGTGTTAGCTGCTAAACTTTCCCTATATTATTATAATAAAATTATAAAGTATTTCTTGTTTACAGAGGTGGTTCACAAACAGGTGAAATAATTTGCGGGCAACCAATAAACATGACAGAAATTGATCCCGGTAAAGAATTCGCCGAATTAAAAGAGTGGCCTTGGTTGGTTGCAATATTTATAGACAACGTCCTTCCATTCCGTTGTAGTGGCACTCTGTTAACAGAGAAAATTACGGTTTCAGCGGCTCATTGCTTCTTCAGAGAAGGTGAAAAAAGCCCAATCTTTCCATATGAGATCTTTGCAGCTGTTGGGCGTTATAATATTAGTAATTGGAAAGAACCCGGAGCCATGTATCTTGCTACTGAACAGATCGAGTTCCCTCTTGATTTCTACAGAAAGGATTCATTTGAAGATGACATCGCCATCGTTATACACGCCGTATCTGTTAGGTTCGTTAGTTATTTAGTTGCATGATAGCATGATAGTTATTCTAAGCCAAAAATCAGATAGTCCTCATTGAATTCAAAGATTGTCACCGTCTTTTTTTAAATTCTTGTTATAGTTTTGCGGAATACCTAAACATTCGTCCAATATGCATGTGGTCAGGATCTCAGAATGACCTTGAGATTGAAGGCCGCCAAGGTACGGTCGTGGACTGGAGAAATGACAGCTATTTTGCTGAATTAACCCAAACGAAAATTGATGTTAATATCGTTTCACGAAAAACTTGCATTCGTGATAGTAGCGAACTTGAAGCGGTTACAAAAAGTACCAATTTTTGTACTAGTGAAAAGAACGGTACAGGACTGTGTGCTGGAAATTCTGGAAGCGGTTTGATTATATACAACAATGGTCGTTGGGAATTGCGTGGTATTGTGGCTGGCACTGTTCAAGGAAACGTTATAAAAACCAATCAACTTTGCGATTTGGATGAATGTGTTGTTTATGTCGATGTAATAAAATTTTCATATTGGCTACATAACTTATTTACGTTTTGACTTAAGTAATCGGAATTATTTTGGTATACTAAGCATCGAATACATACTGTTTTTATAACAGTCATTATATTTAAAAATTACAATTATTTTTTGTTCTTATAATGAAATTTACTTTTTGAAAATTAAAGGATATTTTAGTTTAAATTGCTTTCCACAAAATTAATAAAATGTTACTTCTGTTATCCAGCTAATTCAACAAGCAACTCTTTTCATTCATTAATTTTTTGGATAGTCTAATTGGCCTATTTACAGTCTATATCAGTTTGAAAAAAAAAATTTAATCTATGTATACCTACATATACAGTGTTGTGTAAAACAGTAACACAATCATTTTAGTACAAAAACCTTATGTACTCTTTTCTTTTATTTAATTTAGTGGAAAATAAAAAGTTATATCCTATTTTTTTTCCTTTCATGAAAAATAACCAATACGAGTAGTTGACTTAGCAACAAACTCATTATTCAATTTAATAAAAATAATTTTAAAAAACTAAAACAGTTAGTTACCTCCCTAGTACTGCGTCTAGTCTTTATTTTGGATAACCACAGCACACCTTTAAATTAATAATAATAGGAGACTGAGGTATGCTTTCCCATTATTTGTTCGGTGTTTTCACAGATACACTGTTTAAGGATTTCCAAAAGACTTTCAATGGGATTCAAATCTGGTGAATAAACCGTTGAAACAAGAACTTAAGCCCATTCTTATTTACTAGTTTTGATGTGTGTTTTGGGTTATTACCATGCTGAAACGCCCATCAAAGCAACGATTCCCATTCGGCATACGGCAGCATTTCCGTCTCCAAAATATTTTTGTAAATAAATCGTAAAACTAACTTACATACTGCTTAAAAATACCTATGTATTCGCGTGCAAATTATTTCTATTTAGGGGTGGGCCCAAAGTTTCCCATTGTCCTTTCAGGCTTTCAATATCGTTTGTATCGGTATATTATTGTTTGGAAATATAATTATGTATTTTATGAAAATAACATACATATGAATTTGAGTGCGCACTTACACGTTGTTTCGATTTGATTGTTCCAAAGTATATAATGTTTATATTTCCATTGAGAGTCTACCATTCTGCATTCACAAATTTTTACGTTACACAAAGCACACAAAACTCAAAAAAAAAGTCCTAGTTAATTTTAAGTAAGAAAAGAAAGAGAGCCTTATAAAGATAATGCAATAAGAAAATAATGCAAATTGCAGTTAAATAATTTTGTCAATTAAAACCCGGATGAATATCTCCAGAGTTTAAAGTTAATAAGCAGAAGCACAGAGACAACATGCTCTTAAACATTTTTGTTTTTACTTATAAATAGTAAAATTCATTTCGTAATTTTCCGATTATTTGCTCGTAGAACCCATACTAGTGAATATGCCCTAGATCCCCGACAGTAAGTGTGGTGAGCATTTTCTTTAAAATATGAATAAATTCGATGGACCTAGTTAGATCGGTTTATTTGATAATTGAACAATATTCAAGTGTTAACTAATTGTGGGATTTTCCCTAGCAATATCACCGCCATCGGTAATAGTTTTAAATTTTCAAGTTAATTTACAAGATACATTTAATGCAAATTTAACAAGCCATTTTCAAAATTTTAAAGTCGTACGTTTTTTAAATTAATATGAATAATACAATATAATAATTTCTGATCAGTTTTTGCGTATTAGCATAGTATTAGTTTTTCTCAAATTCTAAGTTATTCGTGTATCATATAAGAAAATACACTTTACACTTTTATATCAACCAAATCTAACAATTCGTGGCCGCTAGAAGAAATTTAATTATATCACAATAAACACCACTCACCTGTTAGTATCAGATTCCGCATATCTGGTCAGACAATTGTTCACCCATTCTCCAGGGGTGTACCTGGTGTACAATGCAGCCCTGGCAGCGTGTTGCGGATTCCTTTCGAAACCTGTAACAAGATTTGGGAATCGAAGAGGCTCCGTTGACATGCCAGCAGGCGAAAAGCAGGGATTTATAAGCTGATTTGTGAGTGGCTGCTCAGGAAGAGGAGTCACCTCAATCATTTCGTAGCCCAATGTCGGTCTCCAAGGGTGAGGCTTGGATGTCTGTAGAATAATAAGGTATAATAAAATAAGGGAAATTCAAAATAATTTCATAGTGTAAGATAACAATACCTGAAAAGAGGCTCCTACTCGTGGCGGTATTGCAGGACCAGAAACTTGTTCCATGCATGGAGGTGCCCCAACTGTGCTCCATGGCTGCAATTGGGAGTACATTACAGTTTCTTCAAAATTCGATGGCATTGTGCAATTTCGTTTCAATCTTCTACACTCAAATCTAGATTAAAAATAAAATCCAAAAAAAAAATATTCGAAACAAAAATATCTACAAACTCCCAAAACTCATGTGACAAAATACTACCACCAGGATTATAAATTCCCTGGGTGCTTTGTTGTTCAAAAAAAAAAAAAAGCACACAAAAGCACAAATGCCAGGTGCAGGTATATTTTGAATCGGAAGTATGTACATAATTTTCCAGAAACTGTCTATAGTCTCTGCGTTGTGGGTAATGTCCTTGTACTCCTTCTGACATCCATTCGCACAAGAGGTTGTCCTTCACAAGCCTATGATCGAACAGTCGGTTCTCGAGGTAGGATGACGAGTGGTCCTTCATTTTTAGAGAATCGATATGAAGTGCGATCGATAGATGTTTTGTGCCCTATGTACCTAGGTATGAGGTGTATATGACCGGATAGTGTAAGTGTCCGAGTGATAATGTAATATATTTAAAAATCAAAGCAATTTTCTATCGTATACTCACTATGGGAAGGCTGGACTTTAGCAATTGCTGCTTTAACGTATTTCTTGGTGCAAACGGAAAGGGATACTCTTTTTGAATATGTATATCTTCCGCTTGAAAACAAAGCATTGCACTGCACAAAGCACTAAGACTTGCCCTTAGGACTACACTTCTTTTCACTAAATAAAACAAATTCGTTCTGCATGACGATTTAAGCACTCATCCTTCCTGAAATAGAGAAACTATCGATCAAACAATCAAAGAATTTAGTTAAATTAGGCCAAATGTAAAGAATGTAGTACATCTCTCTAGCAACCAGAAAGCCTTCTTTAAGACTTAGAGGAAAGGTCATAAATAAAATATGAAAAATGTGTTTTATTATTGTAATTTTTGTTTCTCTTCATAGCGGAAAATATTGCTTTTAATTAAATTGATTTAATTAAAGATGAGGTCTGCATCCGGAGCCCCTTTTTGGTGCTTAAATTTTGGCTGTCTGGACTGTCGCTGGAAACGATTTTGCTGCTGATTTTTCTGTGATTGTAGAAGTGATTCTTGATAGTCCTCTTCCTCGATTCGCTCAGTTATGTTTAAAGTGAGCCTCTTAACCTTTTCATTTTCTTCTTTAATCTTTTGCTCTTGCAACTTTAGATTAACAGCTAAGGGGCTGTCTGAGGCGGCTTTAAATGTTTTGAACTGCTGTTTACCACCCTTGGATCCACGAAGCATTAATACGAAAGGAACCGCATTGTCTGATGGGGAAGAATCACTACCTTGCAATTGATCATAGGTCTTTTTATTGCTCTTAGCCATCATCGGTACTGGGATATCTTTTGTACTTGGTTTAACGGACTCACGCATACGCTCTTGATAGCTTTCTGAAGACATCTTTTCAAACATCTTTTCAAATTCTAAGTCCTCTTGAGTGCGTTCCTGTTTAGCCTGTTCTTCTATCTGATCAGTCGGGGACATCTTAAAATTAAATTATTTATTTTTATGCCGGAAAATGAGACAGACAATACAACTCACGGCCCGCATTTCATCATTATCTTCCTCATTATCACAGGCAACTTCCTCATCCGAATCTATCACTGCTTCAGATGTATCTTCAGTCATCTAAAATTGTAAATTGCTATTTGTCACAAATTTCATTTAAGTATATGTATATATTTACCTCATCGAATTCACTGTCCTCCTTTATAGGTTCTAAATTTGTTTCGACCTCTGTGTCACCTGCACCGTCATGACTGTTTGGTTGTGCGAAAAATTGCGGGTAGAGCTCTAATTTTAGCTTTTCAATTGCTTCCTTTGCTTGCTCTAAACTCTTAAAGAGCTAAAAAATTTGGGGGCGTGATAGATGCAAATCTTTTCAAAACTTTGGTACATACCTTAAGTTTTGGTCTTACAGTTGCTAGACAGTCTCTGTACATGTGATCGACCAGAATGGGGAAGAGATCTGATGTATGCTCCCTATTAAAAACAGGATTGCTTTTCTTATACCAGTAGTAGTGTTGGAAGAACACGAGAAAGTAGTCGAGCCTGAAAGGATTAGGAGTTACACATATTAAAAATTTTTTCTCACAGAATAAGCAAAGCCATGTGAAGGACGACTTTACTATGGAAATCTATTTCCGAGTTAAATTTGATTTAGATTAAGGATCTTCACACGAATAAATTGCTTTTATCGTTTTTTTCTTTAAATTTTGCATACAACATGAATGCGTTCTGATGTGCATGGAATGTGCGGATACTAAATACTTAACTATATTTTTTTTATGAAAGTATAGAACTACTTAATCAAATATTTCCAGCGGACCAATTCTAATTTAATAACTGCTGACTCGTTCCTGCCCAATTGGATTTATATTTATTCAAGTAGTTATTGATATACAGGGGTTAAGGAAGAAAAAAACGTAAAATTTAAAGACAATCGAACAATCTTAACTCAAGACGGCAACCGAACAACATTTTAAAAGGGATATTGCAAATATTTCTTCGAATCCAGACTTACGAACTTGAAGAAGATTCGACGACCACCGAAGAGCCGGAGACTTACAAGCGAATTGAAAAGGACTCAGAGTCGGAGCCAGAGCCATGTCTTTCCAAAATCGTCGCTACGGTTACAGCCCCAACCAACTGGAGCAACTCCAGGCTTTTCGTCAGCACATCCAAATTGAAGAAGAAAATATTTCTCAGACGACTATAAGATTTCTCAAGTCGTTCAAAACTGTTATGAAAAGACTTTTATTTTTTAAATCAAAAATAACTGTTAAAAAACTTTTTTTATTTTTTTGTATCCTAAATAAAAGTATTTTTAAGATTTTTATTGTTTCAGTTTTTTATAAAAGTCTTTTGTATAAAACAGGAAGAATAACTATCATGATTAGGAAATCACAATATAGAAACGATCATAATATTGTATAGTATTGTTTTAACAACTTATGAGAGTGAATATCGCGTAAAATTGTTTGTAATTATAGTTAGAGACATTGGGGCACTACCTTCTGTCCGATTTTTTGTGTGTGAGAAATTATTATTTTGTTTCTCTATTTCTATAAATTACTCATATAAAAAAAAAAATTCAGTGGCCCCGTGGCCAATTCGTGAATTTTGTGATACAGGCAATGTCTCGAGCTCTCTTCCGTTCCAACCTGTTCGCGGGAGGGTTCCCATGTACAAAATGCAAAGGCAAAACAAATTTGCCGGCAGTATTTTTAATTCTGCCTGCTCCTCGGGAGCCGCACAGAACTTAAGTGTACTTTTAACTTTTTTTCATCATAATCCTAATTAATATCCATCCACCCTAACGTTTAAGTTTCTTTGTAGTTTTGTAACGCCCTAGCATTTAAACTGAATTCACACATATTCCCTTTTTGCGAAAGTATTTACTTTCCCTACTTTATTTTTTTGAGTTTTTTCTGTTTTGGTCTAATTTTTTTCTATAAAATTTTCCTTTAAGCCTCGTGGGAAGAACATTCCGTTTTCGCTTAAATTTAACAAAGGATTGTATTTACATTGATTACGCTGTGAAAAACTGTAATGTCTAAAATCAGAAGAATTTGAACTTTTAAGACTTTAAGACGTACGAAAAATTTCATATGCATATTATGGGTGCAACCATCAAAAACAATAGGCTTATAAAAGCTCTTATTTTAAGGTTGAATTGAAATAAATTTGAATTGAATTGAATAAAAGCTCTTAAGAGTGTATATGTTCACTATGTACTTAATCTTGTTGATTCAAGATTTATTCAGTCTTTGCCAATCGATGGCGTAGCGCTGGTCATAGAGTGGCCTCGTTGATTTTGGCTGCTGCACTGACTATACTAAGTTGAAAATTTAGGGGATTGATTTGTATGTTTTCTTGAATCACATAATTAAATTTAATTAAAAATAAAATTATATTTTGGAGCTCGATGTTGACCAATAGTAATAAATATTTATATATAAGGATTAAAAAGAAACTTAACTTAATAATATATTGGAATAAAATTTAGATCGATAAGATATTCACCTTTTTCGACTAAGGCTGCTTGTGAAGTATTGACCGCAAGTATCTAAAAGCACGCAGGCGAGTTTCAATCTGAATAAGCTGTCCGGCGGATCTAATGGTGAAAAGACTCCTTCCTCAGTAGAAACTCCCAGAGAGATAATGGAGTACAATGTATTCAAAATATTTGATGATTCAACCAATTTATAGTTGTACAGCTCTCCCAAGTACTTGGCCATTGCGATTCGACGCTGCGATAATTTTGGTGAATGAATTTCGAGACCCGCTCGAATGTCCTCAAAAACTGTGTCGATCACTCTCGTAACCGATTTCTCCTGGTACGAACTTAATCCTGATACAAGATCAGCAAGGCATCTAATTAGCGGAAACCGTAAGAGATATGCCTTCGAAAGACATTTGCAAGCATAAGAGAAAACCTCAGGATCATCCCAATTAAGGCGCCGCATATACTTGATGCATTTATCGACATTCGCCTTGCATAATTCCTCAAAGATCATATGACGTATGAACTCATGCAGGGGTGGCCTAACCTTTTTCACTTTAGCAATTGACTCTGGCGGTTTAACTAAGTAATAAACACTTTCGATTTGTGCAGCATGTCTAGAATCTAAGGCAGTTACAGTTTTCAGTCGGATCATTTGTTCCAAGTAGACATTCGTCCTCAGGCGAGTATCACGACAGTTGTAGAGGTAAGGACCGGCTACTTCTAGAAAAGCACAAGCCATTTCGATTTGATGGTGCTGGAAATCATGCAAAAGTATCTTTAGACAGAAGAGAGCTTCTATTTTTGGATATAGTCCAAATTTAACTAACTCTCCAATAAAACGGACTATTTTAATTTTTGACTCAATATTCATCTGATTTTTCTTCTTGATATGCCACTTGAACTCCATTTTTAACAGATGAGCTAGATCGATAGCGACATCGCGTGACACAAGATTAATGATCGCAACAAATCGAGACAAAAATGGCAACAAATCTAGACGAGTTCTAAAATGATAATAAGTGAAAATAAAGAAGATATGTAAGTGTAAATTAAAGTTACCTTTGAACTCCAAATATACTTTTGGTGAGCTTCTTTCTATTGTTCTTTGTATTGAAGTTTAGGAGAAACTCAATAGCTGCAGAGTCAATAAGCTCCTTATTCACACAGTTGTTCAAATTTTGTAAGAACTGTTCGAATTGTTGCCTGAGATTACCACCAGTAACTGGAGTTGTCGGCTGAACTGGTGTAAGGGTAACTTGTTCCTCTATTGGAGGTTCAGGGGAACCTGAGGGAGCTGGTTGATCTGAAGAGTTTGATGGTGGATCGTCGACTTCTAATTGTTCTGGTTCAATGTCCAAGTCTAGAACTTCTTCACTCATAGGCGGATCCTCTGTTGGAGTAGGGTCCTGAAAGTTATTTTATAATTTGAACTTTACTTGGAGGAAACCCAACATTTTATTTATTTATTTATGCTAGCCCGGTAAATATACGCCAAGAGTAAAAATTTTTAAAAAATTTAAAAAATACAAAATTAACTTTTACTTCGATGCTCACTGTTGCTTATGGATGATTCACTTTTAAATTGGCACACTGTTGGACTCGACTCTTTTTTAGTTTTGATGAGATTTTGTGTGTATGTTTGGAATATTATTAAATTAAATTCGACCTAACGATTTTGGGAAACCACATTTCTTTTCAAAATTTTTAAAAAAAATTGAGTTTCGTAACGTTTTTCAATTTTTAATACTTCGAAAACGGTTGAACATAAAAATTGGGTTTGGCTTTATTGTAATAAGGATGCTTATGATTTCTTAATAGGATTATTTGATTTTATTCATTTTGTGAAAAAATAAAAGATTTGAGAAATTGGAAAAAATGTTCCGGTAAATATTTTTGACTAAATTTTTTACATAATTTATGTTTATTCAATCTGAAAATACATACACTGAAAATTTCAAGAGCGTTTTTCTTCTTCTTCTTCTTCTTATTTATATATGTATAATTTTTTAATTTGGTCTATTTAATTAATTATTGCCTTATTCCAGTAATTAAAAAAAATAACCAAATTATTATCACCTATAGAAATTTTTAGTAAAATTGTATGAAAATGTAGGTTTATGATTTCCAAAAAACAAAGTTGTTGTAATTTTCCAAAATCGTCGATATTTTCGCTTTAGCCACTGCCTTGATATCCTTTGTTTTATTAAATATTAAATTTTGCCTTGATATCCTTTGTTTTATTTTATATTAAATTTTATAAAATACAATAAAGTTGTTATCACGTTTACTATTCAAAGTTAAAAATGAAATTAAATATCATCGGCTAGGTACTCATCCTTACATACTGCACAGTAACCATAAAATTAAAGCAATTTGTAACTGAAACTAATTAGTAAAACAATTAAAACTCTAAACTGTTATTTGCCCGAAAAGGCCATTCAGGTAATAATTGCTACAGGAAAAGGATATATCCAAGAATATGACAATTTTATTGCACTACTTCTTCGTAATTGAGGTAGCCTTTTCAAACGGCATGCCAATTTAGAAAAAGGATACAGCAGTAGTTTTATAAACTACATTAATAAGTTTTTTTTGAGAAGTCATAATAATTTTGCCACATCTGTATATCTAGGTATGAGATTGAATGTAAACTCACCGGTTAGAATGAGCTATATTTGCTACCGTGTTGCACATATGTACAATATACATACTTAATAAATGTACCGGATAAAAAAGTGCTATTTGGCTCTCGCAAAACATGGAGAGAATGCGTACTTTGGAGGGTGGTAAAAAATGTTATGCTAAACTGAAATTTATCAGGTGTGTCGTCAAGGGCATTTAGCAAAAGTGCCAATAATTAAATAACGTAACGGCACCTATTATCGACCGCCCTCTTAATCCCGACCTCTTGGCTATTTGGCGAATATCCATGTGGAAATTAAATAAAAATGCATTATTTCCAAGTAAAACATATAAATACATTACTATACTAGTAGTTAATAAAAAAAAATAGTTAATTTATTCATTATTTTGTAGAAAAAATTATTAATGTAGTCGGAAGCTAGATCTTGCTTGAGTGGATCGACGAAATTCTAAAAATCGATATTTTCAAAATGTGAGTTTTATTAATAATCGCGCTCATTTACTAGGATATTAATAATTACTTCCATTTTATATATTCTTAAGTAATATGATTAAATAAAAAATGATTGCTGTTATAGTTATTTTCCGTTAGAAAAATTGAAAAATATTGTGGTCGGAATTAGGAACAACAAAATTTAGAGTGTATCCTAATGTCGACCGCCCGCCGGTCGGTATTGAGGTATGTTGACAATATAATATGCTAATTCCGACCAGACGGATTTCAAGTGTCGCCGGTTTTTATAGCAATTTTGAGGTGAAAAATCATAAAAAAAAAATAATGCATCGGATGCACGGGAAAATCCCACAAAGTAATTAGCAGTTTCTTGTTCTATGTAATGACGGATATGCAATTTCTTAGAATTCGTCATTACTTAAAATACTTGAGTAGTTGAGACTGTCTACAATCATGTGTCGCGGAGTGTATAAACATTTTCTGAACTTCAGAATGCAGAATCACAAGCGACAATTTTTCATCACTGGCGAACGAATGAGGAGGGAAGATTTTGCACCAATTTTAAAAACAGCTATCGACACATCAATGACACCAGAGCTTATCCAAAAATCATTTTCCACTTGTGGATTATTTCCATTCAATGAAGACAAAATCCATTATGGAAAATGTTGAAGTTAGATAATTAATACTGGCAACGCCAATCGTTGTAACCTAAAAGAATTAGGACACTACCAACGACATACTTATTATTTAGTTAGTTTACTGTACTTTAGTCTGTAAGTTTCCACAAAATAAACAACAAGGGTTATGGGCCCAGACAGACCGTGAAAGCAAACCAAACCACGTGAAGTAATAAAAATCGGAAAATATTAGAAATACTGTCGATGATCTGTGTGATCAGTTTATTTAAACAAAAAGTTCGTGAGTTTTGCTCTCAAAAGGTGTAAGAATGGCATATCAAGTTAAAGTGGAACCATTGAATCCGGATAACTTCGACACCTGGAAAATTCATATGGAATCTTTACTAATAAAAGCTGGTTTTTGGGAATATGTTTCCGGAGTAGAGAAGAAGCCGACTGATGAAGCAAAGCTAAAGCAATGGATCTGCAATGACCGAAAGGCTAAAGCCGATATACTTCTGTCGATTAGCCCGCCTCTACTAAAAGATTTCAAAGGATGCGAAACTTCAAATCAGATTTGGAAAAGACTAGAAGAAACTTACGACTCGAAATGCCCAGCTAGAAAAGCCACACTCTTCAAGCAGCTAATCCTAAACAAATTAACAGGTAATCAATCTATGAACGAGCATCTATCAAAATTTTTCGATATTGTAGACAAATTAAAAACAATAGGCATCGAAATAGACAAAGATCTCCTATCAATATTGCTGTTATATAGTCTGCCAGAACAGTATGAAAATTTCCGAATAGCGATTGAATCTCGGGATGAACTGCCAACACCCAGCGCCCTGAAAGTAAAAATTCTTGAGGAATTCAATGCGAGAGAAATGAAGCAAGTAAATGCAGAAGTTTTCCTAACAAACCAATATCGGCCGAAAAATAAAAATGAAGAATCGGAAAAAACTTTAAAACATAGAAATAATGGATCATTTAAAAAGATAATTTGCTATAACTGTCGTAAACCCGGTCACAAAGATAATGTTTGTAAAAATGAAAATAAACCGAAAGCCTCAGTAGTACAGGAATCGACATTTATCGTGAAATATGACAAAAATAGTATCAATAGCACTAAGTGGGTTCTAGATAGTGGTGCGACATCACACATGACACACAACATAAATTTATTTCAAAAATTAGTAAAAGTAAACAATGTAGAACTAAACCTTGCAAATAATGAAACTGCTGGAGTCGAAGGGAAAGGAGAAATAAAATTACGCACTAAAAATAACAACTTCAACATACCCCTCTCAACGACAATCATGCATAAGTTTAAATAATTCAAGTTATCTGGTAATTACTGACGCCTATGAACTTCAAAGATGTGGACAACATTTGTGAAACAGCTCGACACGAATTATGACGAATCGAGGATCGAAAATAACAAAGAATCTACAAATAGCAATAAAAATTCAAAAGATATAAACGATGCTGATTTTTTAGTCATCGTTAGAGAATAAGATTGATCCATCACTAATTGAAGAGTTCAAGAAGACAGAAAGTGAATGGCGAAGGCAAATTATGTCACCTCAGCCTCTTCCAATTGTGGAAGAAAGTGGCCTATAACGACGACAATAGTAAAAAATCGCAATATAATGCTGAGTGTAATTTAACAAGAACTCATTTAGAAGAAACTGTTTTTGGTGAAGAATTGTGCTCAAACAGTATCGAGGCTGTTATTGATGACAATGGACTTGTGAATATTATTGATCAATCTCCGGAAAATCCTGGTCAAAAAACTTCACAGAAAAATTACAACCAAAACTTCACATGGCCATTCAAAAAATCGCTGTATTGGCCTGAAACCTGTATAAATAAAAAGACGAGCTTCTAATCCAGTACAAAAAAACAGCAAAAAGACAGAAAATCACTCCGACGATTGCGATCAACATAGATTTTTTGGAACATCAACGGAAGATCCAAGAAGAAGAAAACGAAAAACAAAGGAAAAAAAATAGAACGCTAAAGTAAAAAAACAACTCCAGTGATCGAACCAAATAATAATAAAGTCACTGTGGAAATGATTGAAATCGACACAGAAAACTTACATCAATGTTACCTGCAGGGAGAATATCCAATATGAAGGAGAATTTTACCCAGGTGTAGTAGAACAAAATTATAGTAAAATTGTTAAAGTAAAAACCATGATCATGAGTGTTAACAATTGGAGGTGGCCCGAAAAAGAAGATGTGTGTGACTATCTAATCGAAGACATAGTTTGTAAAATTCCAGTGCCAGAGCTGATTAATAGTAGAGGCATTTATAGTATCCCGACAATAAATGAACTGAGAAATAAGAAAAAAACTAGTGACAATGAGTAAAAAGTAATGTAAAAGTATTTTTTTTAATGTTAATTATACTTTATGTTATGCTTTATTATATTTTAATAAATGTTAATAAATATTTATTGTAATAAGATAACAAAACGTATCTTTTCATATTTTATTTCAGTAAAATTTGTCCGGTCGGTATTAGGGGCACAAGTGGTCGATATTAGGATCAGTGCGAGAGGGTGGTCGGAATTAGGGTCCTAGCTCAATGATGGCTAGTGTTGTGTTAAAAATTAATTTAAAATATTTTAACAATGAAATAAACGAACGAGGATAGTTTATTATGATTGAGTATCGTTTTCTCATAATGAAACCGCTAGAAAAACTCGTATTTTTGCTATTATTAATTTAGTACCAGAAAATAAAAGTAGTGAATCCTTAATCGGACGGTAATCGGTGCCATTACGTTAAATAAAGTAAGATTGTCGCTCATTTGATACCCATATCAAGGGGGTTGTCCACCAAATTGGATTTAGGAAGATATTAGAAATACTATATCACATGACCACGAGACTTATGCATGTGTTAAAATTTCGAAACTCCAAATCAATTAACACTAATCGAAATTTTGATTGCAAGACTTGTAGGAAACAACAAAGCAAGTTTAAGCCTTTCAGTTGATAAAATTCTACACAAAAAAGACCCCTACACTTTTTTTCGTAGAACAAATCATTTTTGAGGTAAGTTAAAAGTGTGATAAAGATACATGGACTCTCTTTCACAACACATAAGGAGGTAGTTTCTTAAAACGCATTGCTAAGAGCTTATTTATTATTTGATTTTTTGAAGAAAACAACTAATTAGCCTGAAAGTCTTAAGGGAAAATAAACACCACTGTGACGTATCTAAAAAAAAAGCAGTTAGGAATAGCTTTTTCAAAAAACGACTTTTTTTACTTGTTTTTGCATTTTCTTAAAGTATTTTGAAAATATTCTGTAATCCAATAAATAGTTTTAGAGATATCTTGAGATGTCTTTTTCTGTGAAATGCATTTATAAAAACGGTAACCATTATATATATAGTACATATTTTAAAAACCACTCCATGGATCTAAATGAAATTTATGCAGCATATTCTATACATAAAAAACTGCCTGATCGAAGAATTTTTTTTTGTGCATTGTTTTGTAAAGGTCGCCGTTTTGTTGAATATGAAAAATGCCGTGCATGTAAAGTTCACTTTTCATTCGAGTGTTTTTCTCAAAAAGCCTCTTTTCGACCTGGCCGAAATGATATCTCTAGCTACATATAATTGAGCCCTTCATTGTACAAATCGATTAACTCCACTTTTTAAAAAATTTAAAATTTAAGTGTCAAAGCATAATCATAACTTCCTGAATAATAAAGATTAACAACATTAAACGACAAAATTTTTTTGGTCATTGAATAAAAAATAATTTATTTCAGAGGCCATTTTGACTAACTCCGTACTCTAATGTAAATCGTTGCTGTATTGCAACTTAAATGCACTAGCAAGTCTTATCAGAATTAAAGTAAAATAAATTGGTCAGTCGCAGTCTAATTGCCGCAGGATCAAGTGAAGTCAAATTAATTATTATTAAGAATAAAAGTTAAATTGGGTATATTTTAACTTCTACTGTATACTTTACCAATATTACGTGGATCACATATTTTTTAGCCTTTTCAACATTACTCCCAGATCGTATTTTGGTTTGAATTATTATAAACAATTACATATTTCAATTTGTCAATGGTTTTTAACTAGTGGTGGCTTTAATTTTATTACTTTTTTCACTTGCTAAATCGATTAACTTCACTAGTCACCTAAAAATTGTAACATTACTGACGATTATTTTTTGGTTATTCTTTCTTATTAATTTTATATACCGTTAGATGAAACAATATTTGTTTGTATTTATATTATAAAGGGAATTGAAAGAAGAAACAATGTACATTGCTTCATCGCATTTCTCAAATTTTTGTTTTATGGAGTTAATCGGGTCGTGTAATGAACGGCTTAATTGTATGTACAGATATGGCCAAATTATTATCACCTATAGAAATTTTAAGTAAAATTGTATGAAATTGTAGCTTTATGATTCTCAAGAAACAAATTTGTTGTAAATTTCCAAAATCGTCGATATTTTCGCTTTAGCCACTGCATTGATATCCTTTGCTTTACCCATGTTAAATTTTATAAAATACAATAAAGTTGTTATCACGTTTACTATTCGAAGTTAAAAATGAGATTAAATATCATCGGCTAGGTACTCATCAAGCAATTTGTAACTGAAACTAATTAGTAAAACAATTAAAACTCTACTTCTTCGTAATTGAGGTAGCCTTTCCAAACGGCATGCCAATTTAGAAAAAGGATACAGCAGTAGTTTTATAAACTACGTTAAAAACTTTTTTTTGAGAGGTGATAATAATTTGGCCACATCTGCACATAATGTATGTCTGAAGTGGTGCTCCCATTAAAGGAGAATGTTTAAAAAAATACATACATAGCTTGGAGTTGGACCAGTTGGCAAATAATTAGTATAGATACAATTAAAATTGTACTCACCTGTTTAGGGGCCGAAAAATTAGGAAGAAAAAGTCTTAAATCCGGTAGATCAACGTAAAAACTTTTTGTCTCCTCATCTCCCCACGGATCCAAATCGGTTAGAGAATTGTCTTCACTTAGGGTGTCCAACACCATCCCAGCTGAACCAGACTCCTGTCCTTTGGGTAAGTCTGGTAGGGGTTCGTCCAGGAGGTCAGACAAAGTCTGTGCAGAAGTAAGAAGTTTGTCAAAATTCGCTTGCATGAGTTCACATTTCTCGCGTCTCTCGTTCGACACCTCCCCTTTGGATTCCATCGTCCTCCGAATGTTCCTTGTTGTGTTTAACAACTCCGTGTGCTCTGACAAAAGGTGGGAACATAACGTTCGAAAATAATCCCTAAGGAGCGCCCGCAAATTTTGCTGTTTGTCAGAGTTAAGGAAATCAGATCGAGGTATGGAAATTTTGTACTTATCAGCCAAGACTATAATGTGCTTTGGTATAAGGCCAGCGTATTCTTCGCCACAATGACGACAGAACGATAATATTATTGAGAAATTACTGTGATCTTCCTTGTCTTGGGAAATAATGTTTGTTAGTGCGTTCCCCAGTAAAGAAAGACCGCTTTTATTGTTTATAACACCGGAGCTTACTAATTCAGCAAAGAGCCGCAAGTCCACACGAAGTTTGCTGGGGTTTGATATTTTTTCACCGCTCTTCAAGGATAGAATTTTTTGCCAAGCATCGAAGAACTGCTGCCCAAAGTCTTGATAGATCTGGTTCAGCTTCGAGCAGAGAGTCACAACCGCCGTAACATCGGTCATTTTGAGCTTCGCTTCTGACAAAGCCGTGCAAATTTCAGAAATGTATTTGGTCAAATTTAAGCTGGTCATATCCTTCATCAATGGCTCACATTGCGCTGCAGTGAATTGCTTCAATTTCTTCACGAAGGCTGTGTTCTTCTTTAAGCTGGAATCGAGTCGAGAGAAGTATTCTTCTGGCGGGCGGACACAGCTCATATTTTCCTCCCGCAACTTTTCTTTGTAGGCAATCTTCGCCTCCAGGTCCCTAACGAAATTTTCGGCTTCCTCTCGTTCCTTTTTCTCTACATCTTCGCTAGTTTCACCATTGTCACCCGTAACATCCGTTGTTGGAGGTTCTTCAACCATTTCTCAGCAATCAAATCGCTTCTAAGAAGCGTCCGAAAACCAAAATTGTTAAAAACGATTCGCAACCACGGTATACACCTGATTTGTTTTTATTTCCGACATGTGTCAACTGGGCGAAAAAGTGTTGACAACGTGTTGAGATTACTTCACTGACATATAGAAATGGACCACTCGCCACTGACTATATGTCAGTGGTGCCGTACGATAAGGAACTTCGTTCCAAAAAAAATAATATCAATTTTCTGTTGTAGGGAAGCATTTCCTTTTTTCTATTCACGTATTTATTTTTATTTCATTTTTTTCCAATGAAATCCAAAAGCAACATTAAAAAAGTATAATATAAAAATGAGAACACGTGTCGAAGGGAGAAGAAAAAGGGAAAACAAGTGCATTTCTTGTATTCAAATTTCCTAAAAACGATAAGGAGAGGTAAAATTATTAAAATTCAGTGTAAACACAGAAAATTACCAACAATAGAAAAGCTAAAATATCGAATCAAATTTAATTAGTTACCTGTTAAAGGCCCGAACATATAGCACCCGTTCCGTCCCGTCACGTAAAAATGTCGAAGTTGAACATATGGGACGAACATGTTGCACACAATGGTCGAAACGGAAAGGAGCGTGTCGGACAAGTTGAGCGAATTTCAATTTTTACGGAACACATAACCTCAAACCCTGTTAGACCGATTGAAATGGAATACGATGACAAAGAAACAAAGTGAAATCAGTGATGAAATCAAATTTAGCGACGAAGAAATCATAGGGCTGTGCGAAATAAAAACAAAATTATATGATAATTCGAATAAATTTTATTTTCACAACTGTCAAATTACGGAACGGATCGAACTGTTGTGGCCACTTGTCCGACTGGTGGAAACGGGACGCGAACGTGACGTGACGGAACGGGTGTTAATTTTTTCGGGCCTTTTTATTCTGGATAATCTTTGGTTTTGATATTTCAGTTGATCCTGCTGGGCCGTTGCGGTAAGTGTTGTTTTCGGGTAGTTCGGTAGACCTGTAAACAATTAATTAATAAGAGGAAAAAATTTATGTTTTTTAGTGGTTTTACTATTTGATTGAGATTGTTATTGCTGGAGGATTATTTATAAAGTGGTGAAGTGACGAGAATGATAGCGATGGAGGAGAACTGCGAGGGTGAGTACTCCCGCGGCTTTTTGATTTTTATTTTGATCATTGAGTCCCGTTAACAATAAAACAATTAAGGCATGCTAAAGTCCTGTTATCGAATTGCGACTTGCGCGTCTGATTTTTAATCAACGAAAAACAGAGGACAAAGACATGTGTATGAATTTTTTCGGGATAAAAAGTACCATCAAAAACATAAAATGTAAAAAAATGCCAAGTCTCGCAACGAAGTTCTTCTGCCGTAAAAAGTTGCGAGATCTTATGTAAAACCAAGTCAGTTATATTAGTTAGTGTCTATGGAAGCACCTATTCAACAACTTTGTTATAAATTGTTAACTTATTCTACTAATTAAAATACTGGCCGTGCAATTGCCAAGTAATTATAATTATTATAGAAATAAAGATGTCTAATATTGATACGGTCACTATAAATGTTGATACGTAATTGATTAGATAACAATTTATAACAAAGTTGTTGAATAGGTGCTTCCATAGACACTAACTAATATAACTGACTTGGTTTTACATAAGATCTCACAACTTTTTACGGCAGAAGAACTGCGTTGCGAGCCTTGGCATTTTTTTACATTTTATGTTTTTGATGGGATCTCATTTCTTTTTGTAGGTCATCCTGCTTTTTTTTTTTAGATAGTAATATGTCTTGTCTGTCAGCTACTGATTTTTTTAAAGCCCACTCCCTGTCTCTATTGATTTTTCTCAGATGCTTTGATGTATTTTTGATTTACTATAATGAAATTTCGGGATTTTTCTTTTTTTCCTTGCTCTATGGGCTTAACGCTAACTAAAATTCAAAATTTGAAGTAAAAAAACTAACGATTTATAGCCTACTACATTTACACTTTCAAAATTCAAACGCGGCCAGTGGCAAGCATGAGTACAAGCGCATGCGTTATTTTTTGAATGAACGTAATTTTTAATAAAATCATTATTTTTCATTAAATATAATGAAATTTCGGGATTTTTCAGTTTTTCCTTCCTTTGTAGGCTAAACAATAACTGTGTTCAAAATTTGGAGCTTGTGGGTCTGCTAGAAGTACCTTAGAATTTTGATGATCGATGAGTGTGTCAGTGACAAAATTAAAGAACTTTGACCAGCGATAATTCGTAAACTACTGGTTCAAATTTAATGTAATTTGGAAATATATCCAGCTATGTAATGCCCTCTTGGTCACTGAAAATTTAGGCTTCTAGTTTTTTCCGCAACGAAGTTACAGGGGGGTCGAAAATGGCCCGAATGGCTTCGAGAAAAGGATGTTACGGCCGTGCTTCGACTTGGCGGGGGCACTGCCGTGCCCCCAGATCCTATGTTATTCTCATTGTTCAGATTTATAATATTAGTAGGAAATACTTATATTACAATCAAAATTTGTTAAAATGTTATTTTCCTAGATGATGAATTGAGGGAAATACTTAGTGAAGAGGAAGAGATAGAGGAGGAGGACGAGGAGGGCGAGGATGACAATGACGATGACGACGACGATGATGATGAGAACGATGAGTATGGCGACAGTGATGACGACGACGACGGTGATGATGACGACGACGATGATGATGAAAACGATGAGTATGGCGACAGTGATGACGACGACGATGATGATGAGAACTATGAGTATGGCGACAATGATGATGACGACGACGATGACGATGACGACGACGATGATGATGAGAACGATGAGTTTGGCGACAGTGATGACGACGACGATGATGATGACGACGACGATGATGACGACGACTACGCAATCTTGGAGATCGGCCAAAATTTTGACACTCACCTGCCAACAGAACACTCCTACCTGGGCAGAATGGTCGAGGTTTCTGAAGTCGAGTACTTGGAGACTGGGAAAATGTACCGGATCTTCATAATGTCACACCACTCGATAGTGCTCCCTGGGGAGACGATCCCCATGATCATACCTAAGTATTTTCATAGTAATGCGGTGTTCCCGGGCGAAGATATGTTCTTTGGACTGATCTTCAAACCAATGCAAAAGAATGCTAAGACGGACATTTATGGCGTTATTTGCCAAATTTACGAATGGAGAAAAGATGAGCTTGACACTCTTGTCCTTAAGTGTAGAACTCTTCAAAGATTCGTTATTTCGAAAAAGGACAACCCAAAGTAAGTTTACGTTTCGGTTATTACTTAGGCGATATTAATTCAATTCTCTTGCAGTTTTAACGATCTTCTCAAACTACGGCGGCATGGGTAAATTATCGGTTTTACGTTTTTAAGATTTTACGATATGTGTATATTATTTTAATTTTCTAGAGGAATCCACGCAGATGTAAGGATTCTACCAGAGATCATGTTGCCTCATCCGCTTTCATCATGCAACATGGGAAGTTTAAATCGTTTCCGTGATATTGATTCAATGTCGGAGAAGTTTCGAAGATGGCAAGCTGCGACAACTGTCTGGCCTACGTTTGTTTTTGATCAGTATAACTTAACTCCTGTTATAGAGCGAGCTAAGAAACGTTTGTCAACGTATAAAATTGATTCTATGCCGATAGATTATACACTGCTATCGTTTTGGTTTGCTCAAAATTTGGTTTACGATACGAATGGAAGGACCAAAATATTTCAAACTGATTCTATATATATTCGAATGCAGATAATTGAAAAATATTTAGAAGACGTAAGAATTTAAACAATTTTCTGTTTTAAACATTAATTATTTTGCAAACATAGATAGATAATTTTGAATGGCTATAAATAAGTAGCAATTAATTTTTGATGACAAATTTTGAAACACAAAAAACATGAACAAATATAAAACAACATTCTCATAACTGACAAAAATATTGCTTGACTATCGTATTTCTATAAATCATTTCAACTTCGAATAACTTCTTGTCAATTCATTATTTGATTAAATTTTAAATTCAAATACAAATTTATATATTACAGGAAGACGTTTTCCGTTGCCGTCAGTGTACAAACGAAATAGCGCGTGGTAGATCTGTGTTTGCGATGTCAAAACACGGTGTGCAGTCAAAATACTGTGATGCTTGTAAGTAACTATAGTATGAAATTTGAGTAAATTCTAATTTTTATGATATCGCAGCTGGCTTCATACATGAGATAAATACTGTTCGCCGTGTAGACGAAACCGGGGTTTACTTTTCAAAAACATCCTCAACAGACTTTAGCTGGTTTCCTGGGTAAGTTCATTTGAATATTTTTGTATAGGTTCTGAAATATTCTCTTTTGGTTTTAAACCAGGTACTCGTGGCAAAAGATGTTTTGTCACTTTTGCGATATCCGCCTTGGCTGGAAATTCGTCTCTACCAAATCAAATTTGGTGCCGAACAAATTTTATGGTCTCTCAGTGACAAAAATCTTAGTGTGTGTGTGCAGTAAAGTGCAAATCGATTGAGCGGTGTAATGTTTAATGGCTGCCCTGTTGCTGTTCTGTAGTTAAGTTAAATGTATACTTTCCGAGAAATTCACATACATAATTTGATCAAATACTGCACTTGACCAAGACGTGCTAAATCATATTTCAGACCATTAAAAATATATACATATATAGACTAATTCTTGAAATAAAACACTCCAGATATATGGCCAATAAATATTTTGAATTAAAAATTTGTTTTTTTTTTCCTTCTATTCTCGATTTCTGGAATTTTGTAATAGGAGCCCCGAAATTGCTGCAGGGCAAAAAAAATATTTTTTCTGATTCTCCGGGGGGGGTGGAGCTAACAAAAAATTTTTGCCTGCAAGGGGTGGAGATAAAAAAATAAATGTGACCCTGTTGGAACGGAGAAGGAAGGGGCGGTAAATAAAAAATTGCAGATTGTGTTAAATGTTTATTTTAAACGTTTGTACGTTTGTAAAAATTATTTACAATGCGGATGGAGACAATTAAAAATTTTAAACGAATACTGGCTAAGCTTTTGCATACAAATAAAAAAACAATTTATTAAGCTGACCTTGTATAAAATTAATATTTATGCAATTTTAATACTATTTTTTATTCTTTTTGGTTTGGTTTCCTTAATGTAGACGAAAGTTTCTCGGATAATTCCAATATTAAATTTCAGCTTCCAGAGTCCTGATCCTGGGCGATTGGGTTCTGCGGAATATAAAAAAAAATAATTGAGAGGATTTACTAGAGAAAATATCAAAATTAATATCAATGAAATAAATCACTAGAAATAAATATTTTTTGGAAATTTTCACGGGACACCTTGATTTTATTTTACCTATAAGCAAGCAGCTTGGGCCAATTAGAAATAAAAGTCCCATTTTTTCAAAAAATAATATTTGCCTTTTAGTCTCAAATAAGCAATCAACCGATGAAACCAAATTCTAAAAAATCCTAGGGCCAAAAATTGTGATAAGGATAAATGTCTATATCATAAAATTAAAATAGATTTTCCACTTAATAAATAAAGGGGAGATTTTCAAACGTCAACAAACTGGGACACCTAAATTAAAACTTAATTTTCCCATTTATATAATTTAGGTCGACAAATTTGTTCATCGGAATTCACTTAAGCACATTTATAAAATATTTAAATAACACTCTAACTTCGCTGAAAAATGTTTTTGCATTGGGATATCGCCGATTGTTTTCATAATAAAAGGAATAAAGAATTTTACTTGCACTACACCAAATATCACACACTAAACGTACTAATAATCCTTTGATTTATTCTAAAATAGCTAGAAAACATTAATTGGCGCACGTAAATAATCGAATTTGAATTCAAATAACAGGCAAACGTCAAAATAAGGTGATACCCCTGGTTCCGTCACGTCACGTTCGCGTCCCGTTTCGACCAGTCGGATAGTGGCCACAACAGTTCGATCCGTTCCGTAATTTGACACTTGTGAAAATAAAATTTATTCGAATTATCATATAATTTTGTTTTTATTTCGCACAGCCCCTATGATTTCTTCGTCGCTTATTTTGATTTCATCACTGTCATCGTTTTCCATTTCAATCTGGTCTAAAAATTGAAATTCGCTCAACTTGTCCGACACGCTCCGTTCCGTTTCGACCATTGTGTGCAATAACACGTACGTCCCATATGTTCAACTTTGACATTTTTACGTGACGGGACGGAACGGGTGCTATCTGTTCGGGCCGTAATCTTTGGTTTTGATCTCGGAGGAATGAACGAACATGGAGTGGAAACGAGCCGAAAAAAGTGAAGCCATTTCAAAGATGTGTGAGTAGAAACACTCACACATTGACATCACTCAGTACAGGCGTCAAATTTTTGCTGGCACTGCGGAGGGGCCAACTTTTGCAGGCGATTTAATTTGTTGTAGCCACCTGCGCTGCATGTGGACATCGCTCGGGGACCTAAAACCCAATAAAAAGAAAGTATTAAGTAAAGTAATATTTCTATCATTATATTAATTTATGCTTTGACCCCCCAAAAAAAATGTTTATGGTGACGACTTTGTCATTCATTCGCACAAATCTGACAGTTCTTCTGGAGGGAAAACCACTTCAGTTAAGAATGAATTTTTCGATAAAATCCAATCATTTTCACAATTTTTATGAAATGAAATTACTAAGTATAATTTTCTTAAATACGTACTTGTGAAAATAAATCCCAGAGTTCCCGCAAATCCTCGCATTTTTGCAGCCAGGCACAAAACATTTTCTAGGCATATTTTCTCAGTTTTTTTTATAAAATAACCCACAATAGATGTAATTATCACGTTCCACAAATTAAAACATAAAAATTACACCTTGTAACCCACTTTTACTGAAAATAAAACACAAAACAAGCACAAAATTACCTGTTAGCTCGCTTGCTCACTACACTTGACAAACCAAAGTTTCCCACTCGTTCATCATTTGACAGCGTTCCTCCGAGTTTGACAATTAAAAACCATTTTTGACAATTAAAAACCAGGTTTTTTGGCTTCACTCACGTATAGGGATTTTACACGGTTCATCCACTCCATGTTCGTTCATTCCTCCGAGGTTTTGATATTTCAGTTGATCCTGCTGGGCCGTTGCGGTAAGTGTTGTTTTCGCGTAGTTCGGTAGACTTTCTGTAAACAATTAATTAATAAGAGGGAAAAATTTATGTTTTTTAGTGGTTTTACTATTTGATTGAGATTGTTATTGCTGGAGGATTATTTAGAAAGTGGTGAAGTGACGAGAATGATAGCGATGGAGGAGAACTACGAGGGTGAGTACTCCCGCGGCTTCTTGATTTTTATTTGGATGTTCATTGAGTCCCGTTAACAATAAAACAATTAAGGCCTGCTAAAGTCCTGTTATCGAATTGCGACTTGGGCGGCTGATTTTTAATCGACGAAAAACAGAGGACAAAGACATGTGTATGAATTTTTTCGGGATAAAAAGTACCACCAAAAACATAAAATGTAAAAAAATGCCAAGTCTCGCAACGAAGTTCTTCTGCCGTAAAAAGTTGTGAGATCTTATGTAAAACCAAGTCAGTTATATTAGTTAGTGTCTATGGAAGCACCTATTCAACAACTTTGTTATAAATTGTTATCTAATCAATTACCTATCAACATTTATAGTGACCGTATCAATGTTAGACATCTTTATTTCTATAATAATTATAATTACTTGGCAATTCCACGGTAACTTATTCTACTAATTAAAATACTGGCCGTGCAATTGTCAAGTAATTATAATTATTATAAAAATAAAGATGTCTAACATTGATACGGTCACTATAAATGTTGATAGGTAATTGATTAGATAACAATTTATAACAAAGTTGTTGAATAGGTGATTCCATAGACACTAACTAATATAACTGACTTGGTTTTACATAAGATCTCACAACTTTTTACGGCAGAAGAACTGCGTTGCGAGACTTGGCATTTTTTTACATTTTATGTTTTTGATGGGATCTCATTTCTTTTTGTAGGTCATCCTGCTTTTTTTTTTAGATAGTAATATGTCTTGTCTGTCAGCTACTGATTTTTTTAAAGCCCACTCCCTGTCTCTATTGATTTTTCTCAGATGCTTTGATGTATTTTTGATTTACTATAATGAAATTTCGGGATTTTTCTTTTTTTCCTTCCTCTATGGGCTTAACGCTAACTAAAATTCAAAATTTGAAGTAAAAAAACTAACGATTTATAGCCTGCTACATTCACACTTTCAAAATTCAATCGCGGCCAGTGGCAAGCATGAGTACAAGCGCATGCGTTATTTTTTGAATGAACGTAATCATACTAATATTATAAAGAGGAAAGATTTGTATTTTTGTGTGTATGTTTGTAATGAATAAACTCAAAAACTACTGTGCCGATTTAAAAAATTCTTTCACCATTAGAAAGCTAGATTCACCCTGAGTAACATAGGCTATATTTATTGCTAGAAAAGATTAGGGATCCTTACTAAATCTTTAGTAACGTAACCCAAGGTGTAAAAAAAATGCCGACTACTTCGATTAGATAACACTTTGAATGCAAAAATTTTAGTCAAAGTAACACTTTGAATGCAAAAAATTTAAGTCAAAGTTTACTGAGATCATTTTACGAGAGAATTTTAAAATACGGAATTTCAAGGAGGAGTTGAGGGGGTGTCCGTGGGAGTAGATGAAGGAGGAGTTGTGGGGGTGTCCGTGGGAGTAGATGAAGGAGGAGTTGTGTTGAGGAGGTGTCCGTGGGAGTAGATGAAGGAGGAGTTGTGGGGGTGTCTGTGGGAGTAGATGAAGGAGGAGTTGTGGGGGTGTCCGTGGGAGAAGATGAAGGAGAAGTTGAGGGGGTGTCCGTGGGAGAAGATGAAGGAGGAGTTGAGGGGGTGTCCGTGGGAGTAGATGAAGGTGGAGTTGAGGGGGTGTCTGTGGGAGTAGATTAAGGAGGAGTTGAGGGGGTGTCCGTGGGAGTAGATGAAGGAGGAGTTGAGGGGGTGTCCGTGGGAGAAGATGAAGGAGGTGTTGAGGGGGTGTCCGTGGGAGTCCGCGTGCGAAGCCGGGGCGGGTTGCTAGTTTTTAATAAAATCATTATTTTTCATTAAATATAATGAAATTTCGGGATTTTTCAGTTTTTCCTTCCTTTGTAGGCTAAACAATAACTTTGTTCAAAATTTGGAGCTTGTGGGTCTGCTAGAAGTACCTTAGAATTTTGATGATCGATGTGTGTCAGTGACAAAATTAAAGAACTTTGACCAGCGATAATTCCTAAACTACTGGTTCAAATTTAATGTAATTTGGAAATATATCCAGCTATGTAATGCCCTCTTGGTCACTGAAAATTTAGGCTTCTAGTTTTTTCCGCAACGAAGTTACAGGGGGGTCGAAAATGGCCCGAATGGCTTCGAGAAAAGGATGTTACGGCCGTGCTTCGACTTGGCGGGATCCTATGTTATTCTCACTGTTCAGATTTATAATATTAGTAGGAAATACTTATATTACAATCAAAATTTGTTAAAATGTTATTTTCCTAGATGATGAGTTGGAAATACTTAGTGAAGAGGAAGAGATAGAGGGGGAGGACGAGGAGGGCGAGGACGACAATGACGATGACGACGGCGATGATGATGACGACGACGACGATGATGATGAGAACGATGAGTATGGCGACAATGATGACGACGACGATGATGATGACGACGACGATGATGACGACGACTACGCAATCCCGGAGATCGGCCAAAATTTTGACACTCACCTACCGACAGAACACTCCTACCTGGGCAGAATGGTCGAGGTTTCTGAAGTCGAGTACTTGGAGGCTGGGAAAATGTACCGGATCTTGATAATGGCACACTACTCGATAGTGTTCCCTGGGGAGACGATCCCCATGATCATACCTAACTACTTTCATAGTAATGCGGTCTTCCCGGGCGAAGATATGTTCTTTGGACTGATCTTCAAACGAATGCAAAAGAATGCTAAGACGGACATTTATGGCGTTATTTGCCAAATTTACGAATGGAGAAAAGATGAGCCTGACACTCTTGTCCTTAAGTGTAGATCTCTTCAAAGATTCGTTATTTCGAAAAAGGACAACCCAAAGTAAGTTTACGTTACGGTTATTACTTAGGCGATATTAATTCAATTCTCTTGCAGTTTCAACGATCTTCTCCAGCTACGGCATGGGTAAATTATCGGTTTTACGTTTTTAAGATTCTACGATATGTGTATATTATTTTAATTTTCTAGAGGAATCCACGCAGATGTAAGGATTCTACCAGAGATCAAGTTGCCTCATCCGCTTTCATCATGTAACATGGGAAGTTTAAATCGTTTCCGTGATATTGATTCAATGTCGGAGAAGTTTCGAAGATGGCAAGCTGCGACAACTGTCTGGCCTACGTTTGTTTATGATCAGTATAACATAACTTCTGTTATAGAACGAGCTAAGAAACGTTTGTCAACGTATAAAATTGATTCTATGCCGATAGATTATACACTGCTATCGTTTTGGTTTGCTCAAAATTTGGTTTACGATACGAATGGAAGGACCAAAATATTTCAAACTGATTCTATATATATTCGAATGCAGATAATTGAAAAATATTTAGAAGACGTAAGAATTTAAACAATTTTCTGTTTTAAACAATTAATTATTTTGCAAACTTAGATAGATAATTTTAAATGGCTATAAATAAGTAGCAATTAATTTTTGATGGCAAATTTTGAAACACAAAAAACATGAACAAATATAAAACAACATATTCAAAACTTACAAAAATATTGCTTGACTATCGTATTTCTATCAATCATTTCAACTTCGAATAACTTCTTGTCAATTCATTATTTGATTTAAATTTTAAATTCAAATACAAATTTATATATTACAGGAAGACGTTTTCCGTTGCCGTCAGTGTGCAAACGAAATAGCGCGTGGTAGATCTGTAATTGCGATGTCAAAACACGGTGTGCAGTCAAAATACTGTGATGCTTGTAAGTAACTATAGTATGAAAATTGAGTAAATTCTAATTTTTATGATATCGCAGCTGGCTTCATACATGAGATAAATACTGTTCGCCGTGTAGACGAAACCGGGGTTTACTTTTCAAAAACATCCTCAACAGACTTTAGCTGGTTTCCTGGGTAAGTTCATTTGAATATTTTTGTATATGTAGGTTCTGAAATATTCTCTTTTGATTTTAAACCAGGTACTCGTGGCAAAAGATGTTTTGTCACTTTTGCGATATCCGCCTTGGCTGGAAATTCGTCTCTACCAAATCAAATTTGGTGCCGAAGAAATTTTATGGTCTCTCAGTGACAAAAATCTTCGTGTGTGTGTCTCAGGACAGCGACGAAAATGAGGAATATCAGTAAAGTGCAAATCGATTGAGCGGTGTAATGTTTAATGGCTTCCCTGTTGCTGTTCTGTAGTTAAGTTAAATGTATACTTTCCGAGAAATTCACATACATAATTTGATCAAATACTGCACTTGACCAAGACGTGCTAAATCATGTTTCAGACCATTAAAAATATATATTAAGACAAATTCTTGAAATAAAACACACCAGAAATATGGCCTATAAATATTTTGAATTAAAAATTTGTTTCTTTTTCCCTTCTATTCTCGATTTCTGGGATTTTGTAACAGGCGCCCAGAAAATGGGCAAACAAATTTTTTTTTCTGGTTCTCCAGGGGGTGGAGCTAACAAAAAATTTTTGCCTGCTACGATTTTTGGGCTCCTGTTACAAAATCCCGGAAATCGAGACTATGAATTCCAGATTTTCTAACAGGAGCCCAGAAACCGCACCAAGCAAACATTTTCCTTTCTCTTTTTACAGGCACTCCAAGGGGTGGAGCTAACAAAAAAATGTGACCCTGTTGGAACGGAGAAGGAAGGGACGGTAAATAAAAAATTGCAGATTGTGTTAAATGTTTATTTTAAACGTTTGTACGTTTGTACGTTTGTAAAAATTATTTACAATGCGGATGGAGACAATTAAAAATTTTAAACGACTACTGGCTAAGCTTTTGCATACAAATAAAAAAAACAATTTATTAAGCTGGCCTTGTACAAAATTAATATTTATGCAATTTTAATACTATTTTTAACATTATTCTTTTTGGTTTCCTTAATGCAGATGAAAGTTTCTCGGAAAATTCTAATGTTAAATTTCCGCTTCCAGAGTCCTGATTTTATTTTACCAAGCAAGCAGCTTGGGCCAATTAAAAATAAAAATTTTAATTCGGAAAAGCCCCAAATTCTACAATGAAGTTCCATTTTTTTCCAGAAGTAACTTAATATTTGCCTTTTAGTCTCAAATAAGCAATCAACCGATGAAACCAAATTCTAAAAAATCCTAGGGCCAAAAAGTGTTATAAGGATAAATGTCTATATTATAAAATTATAATAGATTTTCCACTTAATAAATAAAGGGGAGATTTTGAAATGTCAACAAACTGGGACACCTAAATTAAAACTTAATTTTCCCATTTATATAATTTAGGTCGACAAATTTGTTCATCGGAATTCACTTAAGCACATTTATAAAATATTTAAATAACACTCTAACTTCGCTGAAAAATGTTTTTGCATTGGGATATCGCCGATTGTTTTCATAATAAAAGGAATAAAGAATTTTACTTGCACTACACCAAATATCACACACTAAACGTACTAATAATCCTTTGATTTATTCTAAATTCGCTAGAAAACCTTAAAAAACAAACAATCGAATTTGAATTCAAATAACAGGCAAAATAGGGTGATACCTCTGGCCCGTTTTGCACGACATAGCCTCTCCGTTTTCGTTTGTTTCTCCATGGATTTTGAGAGCAAATTGAGTGGCTCATTTTCTATTTCAGTGGGTGAATTCCAGTGAATTCGTTCATAAAAATGAAACTGCATTATCGATAGTTTTTAAATGTGACGTTGACATTTAATGTCAAATAAACACTGACGTTATCATTGCCGTGAGATACCGGTGGTTAATTGAGGTTTATTCATAAATTTTATGTACACAAATACATCAATTTAAAGTGCAACGGCCTGAAAAGCGAAGGTAATAAATTGCATTTATATTTTTATTTTATTTTTCCAAATAATACAGATTAAATTCGGTGGAATCACTGTAGCGATGATCCCGGGTTTTCATGTTTGATGATCTCTTACAAAAGTTTTGTGAAATCTGTTGAATTCATGAGAAAATGCTTCAAACCATCAGCAGATTTGTGATTTGATCTTATTTTGAAGCGGTAAATTTGTCGGCAGGTAAAAAGGCCACTTCAGCTAAACTTCGCTGTTGTGTACTTACACGTACATTAATAGATTAATTATTTATTAAAGTATAGTCGGACTCCTTTTTCACACTTTAGATTTGCGTTGACCGTTGGAGCAAGATTATTGATTTATCTTTAATTGCTATACATTTTGTTTTTTAGGCCGGGTACACGCTTGGAGAGGTTTCTATTGACAAATGTTTGTATCAAGTTTTTGGTTCATTATTTACCTACTGAACAGAACAGAATTATACCGCTTGAAATCTAGAGGGTGATCTGAGTTTTGCAATTATTCGATTTGAATAAGGTTTGCGAAGTATGTAGGTAAAAACTAGAAAACTAGTAAAAAAATTTTATCTCGAGCTTTTGGCGCGAAACGAACGGGCGCGAACGTCTGTCCACCCCTTACACGCGAGCATGAAATGAGTGCAACACAATATTTGTCAATTCAAACCGATCTGATTTTCTAGTATGTTGTTTATCGCATTGATATTTTATTGATATGACTAAAATATTAGAAGTATCTCATTCAAAACTAGGGGACTTTCTTATTTCTTGCGTCTCCAGTTTTAGATGGGTTTCCCTTTTACAAGATACTTTACTTCCCTTTTACAAAATGCCTATTAACTAAATTCTTAGCAAGAATTACTATTTTATACCAAGTAATTCGTTACAGTGAGGGTTTTTATATAGAGGTTAGGTTGGTCTAAGATTCGTTTTATGAAGGTGAGAAAACCTCGACGAACTCTTCTATTTACCCTGAGCGAACGATTTCTACTAGTAAAGTAAATAAAACACAATATAATGAAAACATTGTATTTTTATTTAAAACAAAAAAACGTTAAACAATAAATGATTGTCGTATAATGAATTTAGCGTGACTGAATCTGTCGAGACTAATCCATCATACAAAATTTCACAAAAATTCATGTTTCGATAGTACGATACGTTTATATAAAAGTTATAGATTTACAAAAATCGTTCAACAGAGGTCAATTATACCTTCTATGTATATTCTGCTGGTAGACAAAATTTATTCGTAATTTAAAGGTATATTTTGCACTGACTCTTATGGAAAGTTCTAGGGGATTTCGAAAAATTTGTTAAATCGAGGAAATGGTTATATTGAGGTTCGCTATATTAAGGTTAGACTGTATATCGAAAACGGGCCGAGATAGAATTTTTTCTTTAAGTTTCCTGTAATCAGGGACAGCAAAATGTTTCGAAACTCATCTAAAACTGGAGGGATCCATGATATAAGCATGCTGCCTAAAACTAGCCTGCATTGAGAAACATACTAGACCGGGCTACCTAATTTTTACAATGTTTTCTGGAAATAATTTATTAGGCTGCACTGGGAGAATTTGATTAAAGTGTTACATTTTTGTAATGCAGTGGAAAAGTGCTAGATATAAGTAAATAAAGTAAAAACAAAAATAGCAATTCCCAATTTGAATTTCCTAGTTTATACACGAAGAAATCAATTCGCATCTAAAGTAAATGATAACTGTCGAATAGTCAGTAAGGTCTAACTAAAAACCGCACTGTATTTCAGTTTATAAAAGTTTTATTTCTTATATTTACACATATGTATTTACATTTTCTTTTTCACATTTTATTTTTAATATGATTTATATAAATATATAACGCCTCGACCCGTCGTTTTATTTCGCATTACTTATATAAGTATATTTTAATTCGCATTACTTATAGAAGTATATTTATTTCGCATTACTTATATAAGTATAATTTAATTCGCATTACTTATAAAAGTATATTTTATTCGCATTACTTATATAAGTATATTTTATTTCGCTTTCCGAGAGCTTTAGTCTCTTTTCTCTTTCTTTTTCTCTGCGCAGTAAAATTTGGGTTTTTCCCTTAATAAAGGAAACGCATTTGGTCGCATTGTGCGTATTTTTGTACGCATGATAAGCACCCTTTTTTATTAGCTTGTTATTTTGCTTGGATACATTATTGCATATTTATGATGGTCCAGGCTCCAGACGGTCGAGGCTTGGATGTGATTTCTTACATTTTCCTAATTTGAATATTTTAAAGACGCGACAATAACGATGTCATTAATTTTAAAACGTTTTCCCTAAAAATGTTATGCATAGAAAATACATCGTATTGTTTCCTTCAAAATAACGCCAAGACGTTCACCCTGATTGAATTCACCTAATGTACTTTTCGAATTCAAGACGTTTTAAGCTAGGCTTAGCTATTCCAGTGTGTTTGGGCTCAACAATTTTGAAAATCCTTTTACAAAGAGTGTTCTCTATTTCTAAAACACATTTATTTCCACCACTACCATTTTTCAGAAAAATACAACAAACAATAAAAACGAGAATAATTTCCTTTTTGTTTTAATCCGAATTCTCATTGCCTAAGAAAAAAGGACGACGTTTATTTAAGCAAAAGTGTTTGAAGATCAGTGGACAACTTTTCTTCTTCTGTAAATATTTTTGTAAATCATTATATCCCTTTTAGACTGCTTAGCTCAAGTTTGCCATTGTAAAAAATAGTTTAAGTAAAGTGCAACTTTCGTTATTTAAGTCGTTCTTTTTAAAAGTGGTAGGTATAAGTTCACTTTTTGAATAAATCACATGAGGATGAGGGGTTACACTTTAAGATTTAACTGGAGAAGTTTTTAAAATGATGGTAAATTTGAACAATTTCTCCTGTTAAATCTTAAAACGTAGACAGTCCTCATGTGATTTCTTCAAAAAGTGAACTTATAGCGTAAAGTAAAGACTCATTTGTTTGACATGAAAGGCACTCGAGTGATAAGTTAATGTGGGTAAACTTAAATTTAACTAAAAAATAATCTTTTTCTTTCTCTTTTTCCTTGTTTCGTATCCTAATCCTAAGGATTCTTCGTTAGTTGATTGCATATGTAAATTCTCAATGAGATGCACGAGTTTTACTCGTTATTATCGTTAATGAATTTCAGGACTAATAGTTTCCAATTTCTAAATCTCAATTTTATTTTCTTATAGCTTTGCAATCGAGGATGAGGGCGATTATATTTTTCTTGGTGATAAGTCTTTTGCAATGCGGGTTTAGTGTGGATCATAATAATTTTAAAACATGTGAACAGAGCAGTTTTTGTAGGTAAGTAAAATAACCATGTTTTTTTTTTCAAAGCTTTGCAAAATATTATTTTAACAGGCGTTGTCGAAAGGCACCAAAACAGTCTCCTTACGTTCTCCAACCCGCTTCATTAAATTCGTTTGATGACTCTATAACCGCTGAGATAATAAATAAAGACACCAATGTTGTTTTCTCCTTGAAACTTGAAGCACTAAAGGTATGCCTTTTTAGATTTTATTACTTACAAGTAATCGTTTTTCTTCTAGGATATTGGCTTTCGACTAAGAATAGATGAGGCCAAACCGCTAAAGGAGCGTTATAAGGTTGTTGATTCTTTGAAAGGTATTCCTAAACCTGGAAGGTGAGCACGAGTTTTTCTATATACAATGCAATCTTTATAATTAGAAACGCTTTCTTTATATACATTTTTTTTTGCAATACGTTTTTCTATGCATTCTAGCTATCAAAAAGTTAATTACAAGATCAATTCTCCATTATGCCCCTTCAATTCTAAGCTGCATTCTACAAAAATTACCACTACTTTCTGAGCGTTTTGTGTTTTCTTTTGGAATATCACCAACACTCATAATTTTCTAAATGTTTCAAATAAGGAACAGGTTGATTTTGAGCTCTTTTCCGAAATATTGTAAAAACATTTATTTGGAATCAAAAGTGATAAATATGTAAAAAGAAAATTGTCGGTCACTTTTACTTTCTGAGCAATTTTAGTTTCGAAAAATGTCACGATCCATACAAAATGAATACATACATATATGTATGTATGTCGGTAAAAAAGAGAAGTATCTCAATTATCGGTGGTATTGAGTATTGAAGTTTTTAATAGTTTCTATATTCGATATCAGTGGCCAAAGTGTTATGTTTTGTTATTCAGGCGAATTAGCTGTCATTCATTTTGTTTCGTAAAAATAAAAAGCTTAGATTAATTATTCACTAGCTGACCCGGCAAACTTCGTAACGCCTAACAATCAATTAGGATAATAAGGATATTAGGATAATATGTATATATAAAGAAAATGAAAATTCAATAAAAGTATAAAAATCACATATTTCAATGGCGTGTCGGCAAGACATTTGCTTTATTTTGCTGCATGGGTTATACTTGGGTTGATTCTCTTCAGTGAAGCATCTTGTGATATACCACATTTTCGTTTTGTTATCAGGCGCAAGAACAAATAAAGCGGATGGTTTGCCGACTCGTGAACATGCCACGTAGAATTGACCATGAGAAAAACATGCATTTTCTAAATTCAGACCATAAACACTCAAGGATTGGCCTTGTGATTTGTTAATCGTTCTTTTTAGTGTAATATTTTTTAGTCATTTTTTTTAAAAGTTTTTCTTGGAGTTGATTCACCTTTTTTTTTAAAGTTTTTATTATTATTTCGATTTACATCTCTGTTGTGGCGTCCCTTTGCCCTTCAGGGTTTTCATACATATATGTACATATATCACTGTACCTCCAGAGAATCTCAGACTTTCCAACAAAAAAAGATTCATCAAAATCGATTCATCCGTTCATTATTAGTTATGCGCGAACAGACATTAAATCAGTGGGTGAAAAATCACTCATCCCTTATTTTACCACCCTTAGGGGTGGAATACTTCCTTCAAATTTGAATGGGACCACGTCAGGAGTATACCCTTTCAAACAAAATAAGATATTTTTAAATTGGTCCACGGGCGAAAATATCGGTGAACATATAAAAAAAATAAAACATACAGACGAACATAGAACCTCCTCCTTTTATGGAAGTCGGATAAAAACAATTTTAAATTGTAAGTTCACCTGCTCTTTGTACTTTTTTTTAAATTGAAATTCCTTGCCCATGTTCTGCATTCCGAGTGAAATTAAATCGAAAAGAGCTTTTAAAGCTTCTTTTTAGTTAAAATTCCTTAATACAAATTTTGAAATTATAACAAATGCATTGTAGCAGAGAGAAGTAAAATAACAAGAGATTCCAATGCGAACAAATAAGAAATGTATGAAGAAAATCAACCTAAGCGCGATACCTCCAGGCTGGCCTGGAGACACAGACAAGTTCCACACGAGATGCCCTGTTCAATTACTTGAGCTCTCTCGTGTGGATTACTTTTCAATAGGCGTTGTGTGTTTTTGCCTCCTGGCATCTATATATGCTTCTCCGATTCTGCGTACATACATACCGTGAGAACCAAAAGTGATGGCAAACTTAGACATTTTATTTTTGACTTCCCATATTTTTGTAACTGTAAGAGCTCAAGTAATCCAACAGTAATCCAACAGGGCATGCCGTGTGGAACTTGTGAGTGTCTCCAGGCCAGCCTGGAGGTATCGCACTTAGGTTGATTTTCTTCATACATTTCTTATTTGTTCGCATTGGAATCTCTTATTATTTTACTTCTCTCTGATTGTAGTTACCTTTGATTTCAATAAATTTTTCCACAAAAAACTTCAAAAAATTTCACTGGATTTTTCTAATCGAATTATTTAAACTACATAAAGTGAAAAACTTAGTTGAAGTCAGAGGTTGCAGAAATGATTTTACGAAAATTTTAAGAATTTTATATGGAATTTCAACTGAAAAGGAGCTTTACAAGCTCTTTTCGATTTAATTTCACTCGGAATGCAGAACATGGGCAAAAACTTCCGTCGTAAAACCATCTCAGTAACGTTGACTTAAATTTTTGCATTCAAAGTGTTACTTTGACTAAAATTTTTGCATTTAAAGTGTTATAATCTAATCGAAGTAGCTATTGTGCTATTTTTCGATCTACTATTTTTTGTGCTTTTCCTTTTGGTTTTTCCGAATTTTCCTTTTTTTTAAAAACACCCCTTTATTGAGACGAACAAAATAAAAAAAGAATCATCCAAATCGGTCGAGCCGTTCTCGAGATATCATCAAAAAAGCGGTTCCATACAAAATGTATAAGAAAATGAATTTTCTTCATAAATTCTTTTTCCGTGAATTTTTCCGATATTTTAATAGTTATTCTGCTAAGGGGGGCGGAGACGAATCCAACAAATCAAAGATAATAAAAATCGGTCCAGCCGTTCTTGAGTTATAAATGGTCTAACCTAACTAACCCGACTTTGTTTTATATATATAGATTGTTTAAAAATCACCAGAGTAGAAATAACAATTTAACAAGAAAAAGTAAAATGTTGAAATATGTTTTATTTGTAATTAATCCACTATTCATTTTTCTATATCGATTAAAACATCCTCTAGTGCTCGTGCAGGGTGGTCAGAGACATCTTATTATCCAGCTCACCTTACAAATGTTTAAAAACTAACTTTGTCAGTGTTTCACTAATACTAAAAGTACCGAAGCCTTTAAATTGACCGATGTGAGCATTTGCTCCGACTTTTTACATTCAATTTAATTACTATTCTTAATTTACATAGTTTCATCAGTTGCATGTGCATATGTTATAATTTTTCTTTTCTTTTTTCATTTATTTGAATATTCACTATTTTTTCATGAAGCACTTTCTGTACGTGATTATTTTATCCTAGAGATGACACAAAATTTTATTCTCGCAAAACCGCTAACCGCTTGTCATTTGTATACTATTATGTAATATCTTTACCTAATTCTTTTTTAATCAGAATTACTGTGGACGAGTCTGCATCAAATATAATCGTAAAATCGGACAAACACAAGGCCATTCTTCTAGGGAATCCCTTCAGAATTGATTTCTATGAGGGAGAGAAGTTGCATGTTTCCGTAAATGCTAAAGGACTCATGAGGTTTGAGCATTTGCGCCGAAAACCACAGCCCAGTGAAAACATAGAGAATGCTGATAATGTTGTCGAAGCCGATATTGATGAAGTTATTGCAAATGATCCAGGGTCGTGGGAAGAGAACTTTAAATCACATGATGATTCAAAACCAAATGGGCCAGAGGCTGTATCTTTAGATTTTTCGTTCCCTCAAGCAAATGTTATGTTTGGTATCCCTGAGCATGCCGATTCATTCAGCTTAAAGGAAACTTCCGGAAGTGATCCTTACAGATTATACAATTTGGATGTATTCGAGTATGAACTGAACAGCAGGATGGCTATTTATGGTTCAGTTCCAGTTATTTATGGACACGGGTAAATACTAGGAAAAATTATTTGGTAAGGTTATATTAATTTTTTTTTTCAATTTATCCAGAGCTGAAGCCACCACAGGAGTTTATTGGCAAAATCCATCTGAGACTTGGGTGGACATATACAATCCAACGAATGCCAAAGATCTCATGTCCGAGGTTACTCAATATATCTCTGGTAAAAAATTAGATCCTCCGACAGCCCATTTTATGTCTGAAAGTGGAATTATTGATGTATTCGTATTATTGGGACCCACACCCCTCGATGCTTTCAAACAGTATACTGATCTCACTGGAACTGCTCCTCTTCCGCAAGTAATTTTTATTTAACTACTACCTTATGTTCTATTAGCAAACTAATATTGTTTATAATTCCTAGATGTTCGCATTAGGGTACCATCAGTGCCGATGGAATTACAATGACGAACAAGATGTGTACAGCGTTAGCAACAAATTTGATGAGTATGATATACCCATGGATACCATGTGGCTAGACATTGAATATACTGATGGAAAGAAGTATTTTACATGGGATAGTCACAAATTCCCAAATCCTTTGGAAATGATAAAAAATCTAACTGATCTTGGTCGACATTTAACGATCATAATTGATCCTCATATTAAGAGAGACAATGACTATTTCGTTCATAATGATTTTACAGAACTTGGATACTACGTTAAAACTAGAGATGACAAAGATTACGAAGGATGGTGTTGGCCAGGATCTTCTAGTTATCCAGACCTTTTTAAGCCTGAAGTTAGAAAGTATTTTGCCGATCAGTATCTTGTCGAGAATTTTAAGACAACCACTAAAGATGTAATGCTATGGAATGACATGAATGAGCCTTCAGTTTTCAATGGACCTGAAGTGACGATGCCTAAGGATAATGTGCATTACGGTGGTTGGGAACATCGACATGTTCATAACTTGTACGGTCATTTGTTCATTGAGACAACATTCGATGGCTTGACACGTCGTGATCCTACCCAGCGACCTTTTATTCTTTCTCGAGCTCATTTCTCTGGCACGCAAAGGTATGCTGCAATTTGGACAGGTGATAATAAAGCCGATTGGGGTCATTTGGCTGTTTCAATTCCAATGTGTCTCTCGGAGGCTGTGGCTGGTTATTCATTTTGTGGCGCTGATGTTGGAGGATTTTTTGGAAATCCAGATGCTGAGATGCTCGAGCGTTGGTATCAAGTTGGCGCTTTCTTACCATTCTTCCGGTCACACGCTCATATTGATACAAAGAGGCGTGAACCATGGCTGTTTCCAGAGGAGACAAAAAATCGGATTCGAAGCGCTCTTCGGAAACGGTACACCTATCTACCCTTCTGGTATACTATGTTCTACGAACACGAGCGTTTTGGATATCCTATTATGAGGCCTCTGCTTGCTCATTATCCTGCTGATGAGAAGGCATTCCAAATCGATTATGAGTTCTTGCTGCATGATGTTTTGCTGGTTTCTCCAGTAACTGAGCCCGGTAAGGTTACTGGAAAGGTTTACTTCCCAGTTTTAAAAGAGGGCAGAGGAGATTTATGGTACGACATTGATAATTACCAAGTCGTTAGTGAACCAGGACTCGTAGAAGTAACTGCGGATAGAAATAAGGTAATGAATTCATTTAATGTTTTATTCATTTATTGTTAAATTCAGCAAGTCCTTTTGTAAAGTAGATATCCTAGATCTTTTTGGATAGAAAACTTGTCATTATAAGCGATATTATTGAAGACACTTTTACCATGACAAGGGTTTGTTTGTGTCAGGGACATGAGTGCCAGTTCGCACTGATAAAACATAATAAAACAAATCTTTCTCGAACCGTTTTCAAAATAGCCAAAACAATATCAATATGAGAATGTGTACTAGCAAAGATTGACTAATGGTAAAGTCTCTCAAAAACCATAACGTTGTTTCGGAATTGCGCAAACGGTTGCATTTTTTTCTTTTTCTTAAGTTTTCTGCAGTCTGCACAGTCGATGCGGTCCACTCTTTTTCTTCGCAACAACGTTGTTGACAAAAAGCTAATTTGGCCAGTCTTCAATTTGTTGCTTAATTTATTAATTTTCGTTTTCCCTCAATAACGTTTAATCACTTCCCATATCTAACCTAAATTCTAGAATTAGTACCGAAAACTACTGTTTATTGTTGCACTTATATTTCAAAGCATAAAAACAAGCGTTCAGCTTAAAATTCGTTTAAATTTTTTTAATAGAGATTTGACCTTGATACCTTTTAATTTTGATAAAGTACATAGTGGTTGGATATTGTACTTTTTAATTTCACGAAAACATTTTCAGCGGAGAATTAAAAAATGGCAGGCGAATATTAAATTTTCGAATTTTCCTTACATTTGATTAGACTGAAATTAACACAGATTTTTTCACTTTAGTACAGCGCTTTTAGCAAAAGAAAACAATAAGAAAACATTATGTATTATTGTATAACTATATCCATTATCCAGGTTCCCGTTTTCCAACGAGGAGGTACAATTGTTCCCAAAAAGGAGCGTATTCGCAGAGCTGCCACTTTAATGAAAAACGATCCCTATACATTGGTAATTTGTCTTGACCGATCAGGCTACGCGAATGGTACGCTTTATATTGACGATGAGAAAAGCTATGAATATCGCCAAGGCAAATACTTGTACATCGCATTTGAATACAAAAACGGAGTTTTGCAAAACAGGTACGTACCTACAAAATTTCGTTTGTAATTTTTTCTAATAAATATTTTATTGATGCAGATTCATTGATAAAACTAATTTCTCGACCAAATCTTGGCTTGAACGTGTCGTTATTGTCGGTCTGGATAGTGGCAAGGCTCCCAAGTCTGCTGTTTTAAATGAAAAACATGACGAAAAGTTGGAGGTCTATAAGGATGGCAATACGTGGGTTATTCGGAAGCCAGGTGTTAATATGGAAGAGAAATTTTCAATATCGCTACAATTCTGAGCGATTTTCTGCCTATTACCTTAAACGCGTAATTTTATGTGAAGTTTTACATTTAGATGCTTTATAAAATAATAGAAGTATAAATTTGAGATTTTTTAAGAATTAAATAAATTACAGCGAGATCGAAGATTCGTAATTTAAATTTTTTTGATTAGGAAAGTATTTGGGGATACTCAAATACCAATAATTTCTCCACGGTAAATTTCTTCAATATTACCACAGCCCCATTTCTAAAAATAATTTTGTTACTGTGATAGTTACCGCAAAGGGCTATGCCCAAAAATGGTGCCTTTTTTTTTTTGATGGCACACTAACGCCACCTTGTTAGATGTGTAGAGTACTTCCATACTAACAATAGTCACTATGGCAGCTCAGTTCTAAAGTACATCCGTCTCGAGTTATGCGCCCTAATCTATAACGCGTATTTAAGTAGGAAAACTGAAAATATGAGTCCTATAATGGTCCTATAACTATTTATTTCATAGTACAAACTCTATTGGACTCAAGTTGCATCATATTGGCGTAAATGGCATAGTGTGACATCAAGTTACATTTCATCGTAACCATTTCATAAGTATTTTATTAACAAAACTTAAAATATTAGTACTTACAAGAATATTCGAATATTAGTCAATCATAGTAGGCTCCTCCAAAATTCAAAACGTTCGTTTGGTTCGACTTTTGAGGCGAATCAAATGTTCGCGACACGCTATTTGTAATACCAAATCGTACGTTCGTCACCTTTTTCGTTCGACTTGCAATTCATAAGGGGGTAAATACGCGTTCTAGATTAGGGCGCATAACTCGAGACGGATGTACTTTAGAGCTGAGCTGCCATAGTAACTATTGTTTGTATGGAAGTACTCTACACATCTAACAAGGTGGCGTTAGTGTGCCATAAAAAAAAAAAGGCACCAGTGGCCCATACATTTCAGGCAAAGCCCTTTATCAATTTGATCAATCTTTTCGTATGCATACATCGGCTCTATATCTAGGACACATTAAAAAATTGCAGGATTTTGGGTTATATTCGCAAATGGGGCGCATTTACGGACTTCATTCTCTTGTCTAAAAATAGTTTAAATCCCATATTTCTCATATAATTTAATTGATAACGATAAATAAAATATAGTTAAAAAAAACTAAAAAACGCTTTTATCACGCACTAAAAATTAAAAAATAATTAAATTAAATAAACTTTTATTTGTTACGATATGTGAATGTTACCCTTGCCAATATTTTAACTTCATTGTAGAGTAAACGCAAACATATATTTTTTTATTCAATACGTGACGGATGATTATATGGTAGTTATTAGTAAACTTTTTACTTCTTTTATGTCCAATGACTAATTCAAAAAGTGTGGAGCGTTTTGTCTAAATTAATTAAAAGTACACATAACCAAAAAGCGCTCCACACTTTTTCCCCCTAATTGTCATCCAAATTAAAATTGTATGCAAAATTTCAGCTCAATCGGAAACCGGGAAGTGGGTTTGATATCTTAGTCGTATAAAGAAATGGTGTGGAGCAGCCCCAATCCCAATTCTAAGAAATTATTTTGTTGCCACGTTTGTCTTCGCATTTGTTAAGCGATTTGAATCAAAGTCTGCTTATGTACAAATATATCGGAATAAAATGATAATTATAAATGGATAAAATTATAACATACATATAGCTTTCTTGTTTTTGCTGTGTTAGTGATGATTTGTGATAGCATTTAAATTAACGATACTTCGATCAGCAAAGTGGAGGTCGAAAAGCTGAGGGGTTTTAAACTGAAAGGCAGCAACAATTTTTTGAAATTAATGCTGGAACAGAAAATGATAAGTTAAAAAGATAAGTTTTTACATGGAAGTACGCGAGCAAATCACTACCATTACAGGTAATGCGACATAAATATACCGGACAAGTACATAGTCGGGCTCGCGCCCCAATTGTTCCGTCTTTTAAGGAAACGCATAAAAAAGTTATTTAGTTAAATTTATTGATCGCCTCAAAAGCAATAAGACCTAGGATTTTACTATAAACATTCAGTAAGCCTTAAGAAACCTTTTTTTACCCGACTACGGTCCTCCAAAAATGAGGGGTTATGATATGAGTTTAGCAGTCAGTATGTTCCAACATAGAGCCTCAGCTACTCATTCGATTTTGATAAATGAGGTGTCAATCGATTCGTTATTATGGTCCGGGTGACATAGGCTATATGACGAATATTAAATCCAACATGGCGGACATGAGTCACAAAATACCGACATGAGTCACAAAATACCGAAAGCCTTAAAAATAAAAATGTATCGAGTGTGGTATCAAATGAAAGATCTTAACGTGTAGATTCCAAAAATATTACAAACTGGCTTTTGACCGCGACTTCGTACGCGTGGAATTTAGAATCACGTACATATCTATATTTTTATTTCTGCAGAGAGAGTTGAGAATTAAATACCAATAAAATGGACTTGGAACGGGTAGGTAATTTCATTATATATGTACAACATTTGATGTTCTACTCATAGGAGCCATTATAAAAAAATTATCTGAGCCAGTGACCCGTGAGCAAATAACATATAGTTGTCCGTGTGAGAAAAAGTTCGTCCTGAGATCGACACCGGCGGCTCGAAGTCCCTGACCTTGCGACTTGTTGATGGTCATAGCGAAATATACGCTCACGGGAAACTGCACGCGTTTAAATTGAAATGGGAAATTGTTGGGAATGAGGGGGGTATGCGTGGTATGAAAACTACTTCACCAGGTCCACAGCCCGTAAGAATTTCGGCTTCTATAATATTATTTCGAATCGACATCACAGATAAACAGACAAAAATTCTAAAAACTGTTTTGGCTTCTGTTGCTCTAATAAAGACCCTCCATATTATTATTTTTTCAATATTTATAATGCACAGAAAGCGGCCTGTTACAATTTAATTATAGTATGTATAGATAGGAAAAGCAACCTAGCAATAGGGTCGCCTTTTTGTACACAGTTCTTATTGTATGTCCTTCTATTCTATTCTCTTCGATTCTACATATGGCTACATAGATTAGTTGTAATCGGTTGAGATAAACCTTTAAAATCATAAACAGCGCCATCTATGATGTTTCTTTCGTAACAACGCAGGAGTTCGCCAGCTGCGATTTGGCTGAGCAGTGGGGGATGGGATTGGTTTTTGTTTTTGAATTGAGGATTGATTGTTGAGCAGGCGGCGAATGTGGAAAATAAAATTATTTTTGAAGGACTGAGGAGTTTCTTATTAAAAAGGCAAAAATTAATAGAATGGCGGAGAATCATAAAACAAACGGAGATCGGCAGCATTCATTATCTTTGCCGGTCTCCCCGTCATATATACAGTAGCTGGCCAAAAAATTAGAAGCAGCATTAGAATTTTTTTCTTTCACGCTCAACCTATTCTTAAAAATGTTCCTACACAGGTAGGGTCCATGTCACACTGCAAAAGCATTAATAACTTTGCTTTCAAGCAAAAATGTTTTTCTTTTGCCTTGGCCAACTACCTAATTCACCTGATTTAAACCCTATTGAAAATGTATGGAATGTGTTAATAAAAAATTATTTAATCAAAGGCGAAGTATTAATTCAAAATATGTACATATTAAGGAAGTGTGGCAAGGAGCTCCTGAAATTCAAAATTGCATAGAGTGCATGCCTAGACGAATTTAGGCAGTTTTAAATACGAAAGGTGGTAACAGTAAGCATTAGCAATAAATATTCTTTTTGTGCAATATCCTATCACCAATAAAGAGATCTTCAAAATAACAACTATGTTTCCAATATCATGTCCATCTCCTGAGAATTTATGAAATTTCTATGGTGCTTCTAATTTTTTGGCCAAGTACTGTATACATACATACATACATATATGTATAGATTAGAAAGTTTCTAAAGATGTTTGGTTGTGACTCAATCACGTATAGATGGCTGAATGGATTTTGATGAAATTTGGCACACCGGGTAGACCATGTCCTGAGTTACTACTTGGATAACTTTATCGCAGTAATGCGTTCAAGGTGGCGGATCCAATTGTTGCGGGTTGGTGCCTCGAGGGCCAAAATCGCCACCGGAACTGCCCACCAACTATAAATTCTCGGAATGAAAAATCGCAAAGGGGCGGAAAAGGACAGCGCAGGCTGTATCTCTGCAACTGCCTCTGATTGACTCTGATGGGGGGGTTCGTTTCAAAGTGAACCCCCCTGGCCTATGCCCCAACCACCCTTTGACCACCACTTGGCCAAAACAAAATTATGGGGAGGTCCCTTGGCATCTACAAGTAAAATATGTTTTTTTTTATATATGTTTTTATTAATTTCAGTGTTTCAACCTCTGGTGAATTAGAAAAACAAAAATAAAATATACGCTTCAGCAATAAAAAGATAAAGAGTTTAAATATAAATAAAATACTTCGAGTTGTACTTTTGCTGTATTGCCGTGAGCTTGCTCTATATATCGAAAAAATAATGAAAAAAAAAAAAACAGGATCCACCGCGTTCAGGGCGTGAGCAAGTAGGAAAGAGTCTTCTTCCCTTGAGGTTTTTTTTAGTATGTTCTCGCAAGATCACTTCATACTTTTAAGTTTTTGTTTTAAGACGCTCCTCTCCCTTAATTGCACCCACCCCCACCCTCCTGGGGGGGGCTGTATTTGTATACCTGTGTCGCTGCCAGTTTGCTCTCCTGTTCGGCGTTGCCGGGCTCCGCTGGCTGAACTGCTTCGGTTTTTGTCGTTCTAGGAACTGCTGGAGGCTCCTCGGGCTCTTTCGTTGTTGGAGGAGCAGCGTCCTGGGCGAGAGGACTTGCTGTTTGTTCTGGTGCCGCCTCATTCGGTGCATGCTGCACTTTGTGGGCTCGGAGCTGCTCTACAGTTTTTTTCAGCTGGTCCATCCCATGTCGCGCATTTTCTAAGTCAACAGTTAGCTTGTCCACCTGGCGCAGGCTGAACCGAAGTTTGTTTTGGATGAATTCGACTGCATTTTCCAACAATCTGTTGAAATTTTCCAAATAAAAATGTTTTTTGATTTAGAAAAATATGCTTTTCCGAGCGTTAAAACTGAAAAACGATAATCACAAATAAACCACCTTACCTTCTATCCATGACCAAAAGCTTTCCTTATTCTATGGGGCGACCAAACTCCTCTAAAACTCAACACCGACTGCCCGAAAAATCACGCCGACCCACGCCACGCGGAAATTTTGCGCCTCGACGACCGTTAGTCAGTCCCGCTGCAACGCACTCACACACTCAACGCCGACCGCTTGACGCTTGCAGCTCATCGAACGGTAAATTTTTCGGAGCTTGCCATCGCCGCCGTGAAATTTTATTTACATTTTGGGCATAGGCGGCGGTGAAAATTTATGAGATCTTTTATGTTTTCAGCTGATGAATATAAGGACCAAGATTTGGTCCTGACCACAACACAATATGGTGGCCGAAAGTTCGATTCCCTAGAAAGATAATCATATTTAGATGTATACGTAAAAGATAATCATGCGTAAAATTGACGCATGAGTTTTAAGTAGCTATAATGTGATGTTTAATTTATTGATTTGAATAAATCTTACCGGTATTATTTTTTTACACACCAATAAAATAGTACGTACCACAATTAATTTACATATTTATATTTATTTATTATATGAAAAAAATACTGAAACATCAAGCTTCTTTAAAATTCAAAAAAATAATCAGTCATTTTAAATTATATACTCAATAATAAAGATATACATATTACACATAATAGGAAAATAGAGTTATATTCAAATCAGATACAACTTTGGCATATACATATGTATCTATATTATGTTCTCCGAAAATAATTTGTTTGCATTTATTGCACGATTCATTTGCCTTTCGTCGTATTTTAGAGGGGCAATATGTACAGTAAGTACGTTTTTTCGGTACTGGCTCTTTAGTCGTATCTTCTGATGAAGTAGGGATATCTTTTGCCAACATATTAGGGATACTGTCCCGAAAATAAATCTTCAAAGTAGGAGTTTCTAATCTCTTACCCATAAATGATGCTGACAGGGCCATGCTAAGATTTTTCATGAAATTTTTGCGATTCAGCGCTTTATCACCTTTGCAAGTAACATTGTGGCTGTATATACATAACTAAATTTATGCAGGCAATGTTTATCATTCCATATAAATAAATAAATAAAGCTATAGGCCATCCGTTTGTCTTCCTATAACAGGACATCAGAGAACACATTTGATCTAGTGTGTTCACTCCGCCTTTAGTTTGATTAACATAATCATTTCAGGCTTTCCGGTAGTTTCGTTGATAGTAGCGTTTTCATCACAAGATGATAGTAAGTAAACTATTTTAGCCGGCTTCGGTTTATAAGAAACTAGTGTAAGAAGGGCCGTAAAACAAAACATGGAAGTTCCCACTGACCTACATATGTAGAGCGACTGTTCTTCATTTCCTCAGGAATCTCGCGTTTATTCGATCGCACGGTTCCCACAATAGTCTATTTAACTATTTATAAGGTTCTTGAAGCAAAGTTTTTGCCAAAGGATCTTAAAAATCACTTAAAAGATAATCATGCGTTTAAAGTTTAAATACAAATAAACAATGTGTACTATTTATTTTTATTAATTTCTATTGTTATCCATTGGTCACCGGGAGCGTTGCAAGGATTAGTATCAATTCATGTATTATAGGAAATTACATCCTTATCGCACCTTGACTCCCTTTTAGTCCCGTATACGAAGAATCGTTACGAAGAATTAGTGATGTCGCTATGACGATTTCAATAATTTGAAGAATTGCTCGTTACTCACGGGGCGCAGTGCCCCCCTCGTGGATCCGCGCCTGGATTGTTTATTAAATTTACTAAATTGGTGACCCCGACGTGATATGATGAATTTTTAATTTCTTCGACTTTTGAGCACCAATTTTTAATTGCTCTTGCGGCATTTTTAAAAATCAAATCGTTCGTGGGAAAAAAATTAAATCATTCCAATTTTACTGTTTGGCGATTATGGACGAAGCACTGAGAGCTGCCGAAGAGTCTGCAGCCGCTTTGAAGGTGCAGCTGGACCTACTACTTAAAGCTCAATGCGATTCCTTTCTCCAGCAGTATCAGCAGAGCCAAGAACCTGTGCAGTCCCAGCAATTCCAGCAGCAAAACCAGCAGACTTGTGAGGAAAGTCCTGCTGTTTTTCGTGCTGCAGTACGTCTTCCTCCATTTTGGCCGGACAAACCCGAAGTGTGGTTTGCGCAGGTTGAGGCGCAATTCGTCATTAGCAGCATCATACAGGAGTCAACGAAGTATAATTACGTCGTTTCTCAGCTAGATGTTCTTTGGACCAATGAGGTATATGACATCATTTTTAATCCTCCGCCACAGACCGAGCGATATTCTAAGCTCAAAGCAGAGCTAATCCGTTGTCCGTCGTCTGTCGCTTTCGGAGAAACAAAGAATGCGGCAACTGCTGAGTCCCGAGGAGTTGGGAGACAGAAAGCCCTCCCAGTTTCTCCGGCACCTCCGTTCTCTAGCCGGTACATCTCTGGTTAGTGAGAATATCCTGCGGACGCTGTGGCTACAACATTTGCCGTCTAATGTGCAGCAGATTCTTAAGGTCAAGCCGAATCTGTCCTTAGATGACATAGTATCATGCAGGTAAATCCACCGACGTCATTGTTTGCTGACAGTGTGCCATCAGCCCTACCAGTTGCCGTTCAAAGTGTTGCAGCACAGCCAGTTTCCAATGGCGACCAATTGGTGCAGAAGATCGAGGAGTTGATTCACATGGCTGCAGCGCTCCATCCCTGTCGTTGGGACTCTACACCTAATCCAAGAGTTCGGGAACGCTCACGATCTCGTGGTAAAAGAGAGTATTCGCACAACGGCGCATCCTGTGAGCGTATCTGCTGGTACCATCGTCGTTTTGGTAGCAATGCTCGGAAATGTATTGCTCCATGCTCTTTCAAGTCGGAAAATATGTCTGAGAGCCATTAACGGCGGCGACTGGTTGCCGATCTGGAGGGAGCCGCCTTCTCGTCACAGATCACACATTCAAAAGGCAATTTCTTATCCATACCGGCTCTGACCTATCATGTTTTCCCCGATCTCTTCTGAAGGACCGTCGTGCAGCCACGGACTTTGAGTTCAGCGCTGCCAACAAGACAACCACCAAAACTTACGGCGAACTTCCCTTAAGCCTTAATCTAGGGCTTAATCGTGACTTTACCTGGCGCTTTGTTGTCGCTGATGTGGCCCTGCTTATCCTAGGATCCGATTTTTTGGCGCATTACAACTTGCTCCCGGACTGCTGCCACCGCCGCTGCCGCCTAGTTGATGGCGTAACTGGCCTTTCGGCGCCCGGACAGTCGTTTAGTACGGCACACGCCAGTGCCAGGGTACTTACCATTCCTCGGTTTACCTTCGCTGACATTTTTAGCAAGTTCCCTCAGCTAATTCGGTCAGCTGGAGTACCACGCGAAGTGCGTCACTCCACCACACATTTTATTCGAACTACTCCAGGACCGCCAGAATCGTGTCGTGCACGACGACTCGCTCCAGATCGGAAGGAGGTGTTCGACGCCATGCTCCGAGACGGTACGGCTCGCCGTTCGGAGAGTGCTTGGTCCTCACCGCTCCATATGGTACCCAAGAAGAATGACGGCTGGCGTCCATGCGGCGATTACCGCACCTTGAATGCTCGTACGGTTACAGATAAGATCGCTACCCGGTACGTCATATTCAAGATTTCAACCACAGGATTCACGGCTGTATAATCTTCTCGGTGATTGACCTACAACTCGATGATTGGCTCGAAGCTCAAAATTATGGACATTGTGGCAAAATGGCCAGGTTCCAGTCATGATTCAACTATCTTTAACAACTCGAGAATTCGGTCTCGTTTTGAGCAAGGAGAGTTCGGAAGAAATTGCATAGTGGCTGATGGTGGATACCAGTGTAGAAACTATGTATTAACTCCTCTACGAGATTGCAGAAATCGAGCAGAAGAACTATACAACGAAGCCCAGATTCGAACAAGGAACTGTGTGGAGAGATCTTATGGAGTGTGGAAGAGGCGATTCCCAGTGCTAGCAACAGGAATGCGGTTACATTTACAAATACCACACAGAGCATTATAGTTGCAACTGCAGTTCTTCATAATATTTGCTGCTTAACAAATGATCGCGCACCACCACCACTTGATGATCGTCTGGAATCATTAGTAAATCTAACAAATGAAACAGGACTTTGCCATTTGCTACGGATTTACCTAATTCCACAAGAAATGTTTTAATCAACGAATATTTTACGGATCTCTTGCAACAAAATGAAACAGTTTAAAAGAAAAGAAAAATTGTAAATTTGAAATAAATGCATTATTTAAAAGTGAACATAAATGTACATTTTGCCGCACCCTGTATATAATAAAAAGATTAAAACCGCTTTTTAGGGATCTCGCATTCATCTAATTTCCGTTTTAATATTTTGCACTTTAAATCGTGCTCTTCCTTGATCATTTGAATTTCCATCTCGTGCTTCTTTAGCTCTAAATCGTGCTTCTTTTGAATTATCCCCATATCTAACTTATGTTGTTATTGTTGGGCAAGCACAAGTTTTTTTTCAGCTAACGCTTGCCATTTGTCATTTTTCATATTTTTCTTCGGGATGTTTATTGCTGTGGTCACCCTTTTTCCAATGACGAATTTATCTGTAATATAAGCAACTTAACTGTAACCAAAGCTTATTTTTAAATTATAATCATACTTTTCACATTTTCTTTATTCGGTTCTTGTTTTTTTGTTGGTGTCTCTGTTACTGTTTCTAGTGTTTGAGCTTCTACTGCCGTGGCATCAATAATTTTTTTGTCAAATTCACTTTCATAGATAATTACATTTTCTAAAATTACAAAATATTTTTTTTATTATTTGAAATGAGTTCGAAATTGCACCTACCATTCAAAACGTCTGAGTCATAAATGGACTCCAGCCCACACACCTGATCACCAATTGCTTCAATTACCATAGCATCGATGTCGGTATTTGCACTTGTCGATGGTGCCGGTCCTCCTCCTGTTGCATAAGAATTCTTCTTCTCTTCTGCATATTTCTTCTTCGTGTCCTTTTTTATGTTTTCATATTTCTTCTTCAATATATTAAAAGTTCTATATGCTAGTAAGGTATCTCCACTAGCGCCACCTACAGGTTTTTCCGCGCAAAACTTCTAATGCAAGCCATGTGCTCAGTCAATGGAAACAAACGCAAAAAAACGAGTGAGTGGAAAGCAAAAAAACGAGTGAGTGGACGTCGGTGCTGCGTCCCTCTTTGCGATAGTGATAGTGAGAAAGACAAAACCTTGCATTTTTATTCATTTGCATTAGAAGTTTTGCTTGGCGGGACTCACAGGTTGCGCGGTTGTCGTTGATGAGAGATACCTTACTAGCGTATAGAGTCCTCCTGATAAAGCATTAAATTCCACTTCCATTTCTTTCCATTTATCAATTTTGGAGTTTACACTAATTTGGTTGGTTTGTTTGGATTCGATGATGGATTTATACTTCACAACCAAGTTCATTAAAATTATGATTTCCGCTTTTGTAAAATTAGGACTCCTTCTGCTTCCGTTTATATTATTACTATTCATTTTTTTACCTTTAGAACAATTTTCCCTTAAGAAGTTCGTTACACAAAACTTGTTTTTTTGGCAGTAATTTCTCAGAATAATATTTCTGACAACTGCTGAAGCAAACACAGTGTGCTACATAATAGATTAAAGTGCCTAAACTCTCACTCAGCTAAGCGTGAAATAAAAAAGGACTGTGAAACCGAAAATACTTAAGCCGTCACTTAAGTTTCGCCTCGCGCTTAGCTGAGCGGAAACTTAAGCTTGCACTGTGAAATTGGGCATTAGTGTTATAATTTAATCGAAGTATGTTTTGTGCTGTTTTTCGATTTCTTTCTTTTTTAACACACTTGGAAGTTAAATTTGACTCACTTCCCGGTTTCCGATTTAGCTGAAATTTTGCATACACGTTTAGTTTGGATGACAATGCATGATTAGCTAAGTGACGTCATTCTAAGTCCAATATGGCGGATTGTGGAGCGCTTTTTAGGTATGTGTAAAGGAATCTTGGGAGTTAAATTTGACCCACTTCCCGGTTTCCGATTGAGCTGAAATTTTGCATACACGTTTAGTTTGGATGACAATGCATGATTAGCTAAGTGACGTCATTCTAAGTCCAATATGGCGGACTGTGGAGCGCTTTTTAGTTATGTGTAAAGGAATCTTAGGAGTTAAATTTGACCCACTTCCCGGTTTCCGATTGAGCTGAAATTTTGCATACACGTTTAGTTTGGATGACAATGCCATGATTAGCATGTTAAAGTCATTTTAAGACTGAACAGTATAAAATAAAATATTATAGTTTAAAAAAACTAAAAAACACGCTTCTATCGCGCACTAAAAGTTATAAAATAAATAAATTAAATAAACTTTAAATTGTTACGATATATGCATGTTACGCTTGCCAATATTTTAACTTTATTGTAGGGTTAACGCAAACATATATTTTTATATTCAATGTGTGACGGATGATAGATATGCTAGGAAGATTAGTAAACTTATCACTTCTTTTATGTCCAATGACTAATTCAAAAAGTGTGGAGCGCTTTGTCTAAATTAATTAAAAGTACACATAACCAAAAAGAACTCCACACTTCTTCCCCCTAATTGAATAGGCAATTTCGAAAAGGGCACACGTCTGAATATTTAAACTTTTCAGGAAATGAGAAAAACTAATATTTTTTAAAGAAGTATAATGAATTTAAAAAAATATTTTTGAGTTATATTCTGGAGCCAATTTGCAATCGAAGTTACAGAAATATTTTGATGTTGTCGTTATTATATAGTATATTTTATATATTTTAAATTTGTGAGATGTGCCCTTTTCGAAATTTATGATATTGAATTCACATAGTTTAAAGAAAAAATCGTATAAATTTGGCGAAATTTTTATTTTAAGTATCTAAAATTAAACATTATACCTAAATTAAAGATAATTAATAGACTTTTTTTTAAAAAATCTTCTGGAGACTTTCGCTTGTAGTTGGCCGTTGCAATATTTCGTCATAAAATTCTGTAAATTCTGCTGGTATATATTGTTTCACTTTTGCAATACATATCTGCAATTTTTAATTTATTAATACGTACTTTGACATTATAAGCTCCATATTCTTGGCTTGGTAAGTTACTGCAAGTGCCTTTTACTCTAGAAAGAACGAAAATTCCCTCAGAGATACTATCTATATAATGTTTTGCGATTACTTCACCAAGTTTTTTAGGACCAAAAACAAACTCATAATAAGCCGATACTTGAAAATTAACTTTTTGATTTTTAGGTACACCTTTTCCATAACTTCTTACTGATAAAGGTTTAGATTTAAAATTTAGTTGAGCCAATTTCTTGAAATCAATAACATCTTCTGTATTTACTTTTTCAATGTTACATTTCTTGGTGTTACTGGACTGTACTATAAGATCAATATAGGTCGTATTGTTGATGGGTGAACACGATCTTCATGTTTGGAAGTTAACGGTCTTATGTTACAATAAATTCAAAAAGGGCACATCTTTTAGAGTTGTGACCTTTCCGAAATTATTTCTGTACACGCCATGACGTCGACAGTAGAACAAATACCATAGATTTTCTCTTTTCGACTATAATAGGTAGAGGGAAGCATTTAGAATTCATTGATTTGAAAAAACGTATTTGTCACAATATGCGAGACGTGCCCTTTTCGAAAGTGCATATTCAATTGTTATCCAAATTAAAATTGTATGCAAAATTTCAGCTAATAAAAGCGTGTTAAAATTAGCCTATACACCTCTTGATATCTTAGACGTATAAGGAAATGGTGTGGATTGGCCGAGGGGGTCGGTGCTAGCATATGTATATTTCTTAAAAAGAGCAGCCCCACCCCAATTCTAAGAAATTATTTTATTGCCACGTTTGTCTTCATATTTGTTAAGCGATTTGAATCAAAGTCTGCTTAATGTACAAATTTATCGGAATAAAATGATAATTATTCGTACGCGTGGAATTTAGAATCACGTACATATCTATATTTTTATTTTTGCAGAGAGAGTTGAGAATTAAATACCAATAAAATGGGCTTGGAACGGGTAGGTAATTTCTTTATATATGTACAACATTTGATGTTCTACTCATAGGAGCCATTATAAACAAATTATCTGAGCCAGTGACCCGTGAGCAAGCAACATATATGTAGTTGTCCTTGTGAGAAAAAGTTCGTCCTGAGATCGACACCGGCGGCTCGAAGTACCTGACCTTGCGACTTGTTGATGGTCATAGCGAAACATACGCTCACGGGAAACTGCACGCGTTTAAATTGAAATGGGAAATTGTTGGGAATGAGGGGGGTATGCGTGGTATGAAAACTACTTCACCAGGTCCACAGCCCGTAAGAATTTCGGCTACTATAATATTATTTCGAATCGACATCACAGACAGACAGACAAAAATTTTAAAAACTGTTGTTTTGACTTCTGTTGCTCTAATAAAGACTATTTATAATGCATAGAAAGCGGCCTGTTACAATTTAATTATAGTATGTATGTATAGATAGGAAAAGCTACCTAGCAATAGGGCCTTTTTGTACACTGTTCTTATTGTGTGTCCTTCTATTCTATTCTCTTCTATTCTATTCGATTCTACATATGGCTACATAGATTAGTTTGTAATTGGTTGAGATAAACCTTTAAAATCATAAACAGCGCCATCTATGATGTTTTTTTAGTAACAACGCAGGAGTTCGCCAGCTGGGATTCGGCTGAGCAGTGGGGGATGGGATTGGTTTTTGTTTTTGAATTGAGGATTGATTGTTGAGCAGGCGGCGAATGTGGGGAATAAAATTATTTTTGAAGGACTGAGGAGTTTCTTATTAAAAAGGCAAAAATTAATAGAATGGCGGAGAATCATACAACAAACGGGGATCGGCAGCATTCATTATCTTTGCCGGTCTCCCCGTCATATATACAGTAGCTGGCCAAATAAATTAGAAGCAGCATTAGAATTTTTTTCTTTCACGCTCAACCTATTCTTAAAAATGTTCCTACACAGGTAGGGTCCATGTCACACTGCAAAAGCATTAATAACTTTACTTTCAAAAAAAAAATGTTTTTCTTTTGCCTTGGCCAAGTACCTAATTCACCTGATTTGAACCCTATTGAAGATGTATGGAATGTGTTAATACAAAATATTTAATCAAAGGCGAAGTATTAATTCAAAATACATATTAAGGAAGTGTGGCAAGGAGCTCCTGAAATTAAAACGGGTGGTACTCCGGGAGTGCCGGCAGAAGTGAAAACTTGAACATTAACGTTGTGCATTTTTGAATATTTTGGAATGGTTAGGAAATAATTTCGCACGAATTGCTTTATTTATCAGTATAATAGTATACTATCATTTATGTGGTAAAATACAATATCCATTTATTGCGCTATCGTACACAAACATGACAATTTATATTACATTACATTACATATTTAACACTTCAGAACTATTACAATTATTTTACATTAAAAAGTTTATCTCTCAGAAAAATCAACTTTCATCCATAATTTCAACGACTCTTTCACCATCATCATTACCAGCATCATCATCGCCAATCTCTAAAACTGATACAATAGGTTTATGGTAGCTGAAGTAAGAAACGAGCAATTTTGATTTGAATCTATTTAAATGTCTAATAAAGACCGCATCAATAGTAGTTTTGTATTTCGTTGTGCGCGTACCAGGCTGTGTACAAACACACACTCGCGCAAGCGCCCTGTCCGTCTTACGAATTTTCGATCAGGGTCACGTGTCCTGACGCGAGTTTTACATTTTTTACCTATCCCAAAAAAAGTGCACAACGCCGCCAAAATCGCCACCGGAACTGCCCACCAACTACGAAAATTCTCGGAACGAAAAATCGCAAGGGGTGGAAAAGGACAGCGCAGGCTGAATCCCTGCAACTGCCTGTGATTGACTCTGATGGGGGGGTTCGGTTCAAAGTGAACCCCCCTGGCCGGTGCCCCAACCACCCTTTGACCTCCCCTTGGCCAAAACAAAATTATGGGGACGTCCCTTGGCATCAAGTAAAATATGTTTTTTTTTATATATATTTTTATTAATTTCAGTGTTTCAACGTCTGGTTAATTAGAAAAACAAAAATAAAATATACGCTTCAGCAATAAAAAGATAAAGAGTTTAAATATAAATAAAATACTTCGAGATGTATTTTTGCTGTATTGCCGTGAACTTGCTCTATATATCGAAAAATATAATGAAAAAAAAAAAACAGGATCCGCGTTCAGGGCGTGAGCAAGTAGAAAAAAGTCTTCTTCCCTTGAGGTTTTTTTTAGTATGTTCTCGCAAGATCACTTCATACTTTTAAGTTTTTGTTTTAAGTCTAAAATCTAAAAGGACCAATCAGTTCTATACAATGGTGAGGTGTTTTTTTAAGACGCTCCTCTCCCTTAATTGCCGCCACCCTCCTGGGGGGGGCTGTATTTGTATACCTGTGTCGCTGCCAGTTTGCTCTCCTGTTCGGCGTTGCCGGGCTCCGCTGGTTGAACTGCTTCGGTTTTTGTCGTTCTAGGAACTGCTGGAGGCTCCTCGGGCTCTTTCGTTGTTGGAGGAGCAGCGTCCTGGGCGAGAGGACTTGCTGTTTGTTCTGGTGCCGCCTCATTAGGTGCATGCTGCACTTTGTTGGCTTGGAGCTGCTCTACAGTTTTTTCCAGCTGGTCGATCTTATGTCGCGCATTTTCCAATTCAACAGTTAGCTCCTTTATTCTGTCCACCTGACGGAGGCTGACCCCAAGATTGTTTTGGATGAATTCGACTGCATTTTCAGGGCGCTGTGAGTCAAACAGCTTAATGAGGACTTTCGTAATCGCCTCAAGAGCCTTCGTTTTTTCTAAGTATTTGCGAAACTCATCGCGTTTCCCATCAATTGGCTTGAACGGCAATCTGTTGAAATTTTCCAAATAAAAATATTTTTTGATTCAGAAAAATATGCTTTTCTGAGATTAAAACTGATAATCACAAGTAAACCACTTTACCTTCGATCCATGACCAAAAGCTTTCCTTATTCTATGGCGCGACCGGCGACCAAACTCCTCTAAAACTCAACACCGACTGCCCGAAAAATCACGCCGACCCACGCCACGCGGAAATTTTGCGCCTCGACGACCGTTAGTCGGTCCCGTTGCAACGCACTCACACACTCAACGCCGACCGCGACGATGTGTGTCCAAGTCCGTTATTGCGCTGGGACTGCAACAAGTCCCGAGGACGCTGCAAGCTCTGCCCCTCTCTTCCCTAGCCCCTCACAAGCCAGCCGAGCGCGTGAATTATCCTGTGGGACCGAGCTCCGGGCCGTTGCTTTGGCCTCGATCGCCGTGCTCGCGCCGGAGAATTTTATGGCTTTTTGGTTGCCCTTGAGCAGAGCGAATTTTGTGCCTTTCCTGGCTGCGAAACTCGACGCTCGCAGCCCATGGAACGGTAAATTTTTCGGAGCTTGCCATCGCCGCCGTTAAATTTTATTTACATTTTGGGCATAGGCGGCGGTGAAAATTTATGAGATCTTTTATGTTTTCAGCTGATGAATATGAGGACCAAGAATTGGTCCTGACCACAACACAATATGGTGGCCGAAAATTCGATTCCCTAGAAAGATAATCATATTTTGATGTACATACGTAAAAGATAATCATGCGTAAAATTGACGCAAGAGTTTTAAGTACATAGCTATAATGTGATGTTTTATTTATTGATTTGAATAAACCTTACCGGTATTATTTTTTTACACACCAATAAAATAATAAATACCACAATTAATTTACATATTTATATTTATTTATTATATGAAAAGAAAACTAAAACATGAAGCTTCTTTAAAATTCAAAAAAAATTTAGGAATATTTTTTCTTTTATCACAAACAACTTTTTTTTTACTAATAATCAGTCATTTTAACTTATATACTCAATAATAAAGATATACATATTACACATAATAGGAAAATAGAGTTATATTCAAATCAGATACAACTTTGGCATATAATCTGTATTATGTTCTCCGAAAATAATTTTTTTGCATTTATTACACGATTCATTTGCCTTTCGTCGTATTTTAGAGGGGCAAGGCAATATGTACAGTAAGTACGTTTTTTCGGTACTGGCTCTTTAGTCGTATCTTCTGATGAAGTAGGGATATCTTTTGGCAACATATTAGGGATACTGTCCCGAAAATAAATCTTCAAAGTAGGAGTTTCTAATCTCTTACCAATAAATGATGATGACAGGGCCATGCTAAGATTTTTCATGAAATTTTGCGATTCAGCGCTTTATCACCTTTGCAAGTAACATTGTGGCTGTATATACATAACTACATTTATGCAGGCAATGTTTATCATCCCATATAAATATGTAAATAAATAAAGCTATAGGCCATCCGTTTGTCTTCCTATAACAGGACATCAGAGAACACATTTGATCTAGTGTGTTCACTCCGCCTTTAGTTTGATTAACATAATCATTTCAGGCTTTCCGGTAGTTTCGTTGATAGTAGCGTTTTCATCACAAAATGATAGTAAGTAAACCATTTTAGACGGCTTCAGTTTTTAAGAAACTAGTGTCAAAACAAAACTCTGACCTAAAGCGACTGTTCTTCATTTCCTCAGGAATCTCGCGTTTATTCGATCGCACGGTTCCCACAATAGTCTATTTATAAGGTTCTTGAAGCAAAGTTTTTGCCAGAGGAATTGAGGTGAACCAATTGTCGCACATAATATTACGAAAACTGCCATACAGGGGCTGTAATCAGATAAAAAACAACATGAATCACTATTTAGGTTAAAATCTTAAAAATCACTTGAAAGATAATCATGCGTTTAAAGTTTAAATACAAATAAACAATGTGTACTATTTATTTTATTAATTTCCATTGTTATCCATTGGTCACCGGGAGCGTTGCAAGGATTAGTATCAATTCATGTATTATAGGAAATTACATCCTTATCGCACCTTGACTCCCTTTTAGTCCCGTTTACGAAGAATCGTTACGAAGAATTAGTGATGTCGTTGTGACGATTTCAATAATTTGAAGAATTGCTCGTTACCCCCCTCGTGGATCCGCGCCTGGATTGTTTATTAAATTTACTAAATTGGTGACCCCGACGTGATATGATGAATTTTTAATTTCTTCGACTTTTGAGCACCAATTTTTAATTGCTCTTGCGGCATTTTTAAAAATCAAATCGTTCGTGGGAAAAAAATTAAATCATTCCAATTTTACTGTTTGGAACACTTCTGCGCGACGATTATGGACGAAGCACTGAGAGCTGTCTGTACTTATGTAGATTTCTCGTTGCTACTGCGAATCATTCAATATTTTTCTTTTAATATTAAAGATATTTTCGGATTATGTACATACATTACATGGCAAGCCACACTTTAAGTACCTTTATAAAATTCAAATCGTGCAAGAAACATGTATGAAGCTTTTCCTTAAAAAGGAAATTTTTCAATATTTCGAGTTTTTCAAGCGAAACTAATAGATGCGCTTCAAAGCGGTCTTTAAAAAGTTTGTATTTATGTATTAAATTTTCTACTGAATGTTATCATATTTCGTTACGTTAAAACTCTTCGTTCTTTCTTAGCACGCCAAACATAATTTATGCTATTGTAAAGTTTAATAATACTTAATACTGCCGTAAGTGTAAGATTCGAAACTTCACGGTTAATGAAATTAGTTATTTGGGAAGGCTATTAAATAAGAGTTTATTTATGCAATACTTTATTATAAGCGATATCTTGTAATACCTTTGCAGTTCTGTGGGCAGATAAAATTTTGTGGGTATAGCAAACACGAAGTTTCATTTAAAACAAGTGAAATGAAACGCCTACCTCCAGAAATGCCTATAAGAGCATCTATTAATATTTTATTTTATATTTATTTTATTTTATACTAGCTGACCCGGTAAACTTCGTCCCACCTGAAATTGATTTGATTATAACTTTTCATAAGAGATTATGAATCCCAATCAACTTTCCAACTCCAATGCATTGAGATTGCAAATGTTGAAATTAGAGCACAAACGGAATACATATATCGAAATTACCTTGTTAGCCTTCACTGAGAACTTTACAATCTTGAAATCTTTGTGTATCAAAATTAATCGAGTATTGCTAAAACACAATGGCTGATCAAAGTAATTGTTTGCACAATGTTATTAATGTCGCTTTAGCCAAATCTTACCTCAACAATCCACTACCTACTTTTTTATGAAAATTCCCAAGCCTTAAAAAGTATAAAATAATAACATTTATCAAAAGTCCTCTGCTACTACTTTCAACATTCAATACCAAGACTTTCCTAGATTTTTGAAGTCTGTGTGAAAATATGACTGATATTAATCCAAAACTAAATAATTAAGGCAATCAGTTTGCTGTTATTAGTAAATACATAATATAAAATAAATCTCTTGGAAAGGAAAGCGTCTTTCTGTGAAGTTTAGGACAGGCAACAGAAAACTCAGGCCGATGGGAACAATAAAATATATTTTTCCATTGTCGCAGAAACTGCACAATGATTTAAATAATTTAAATATCCCGCTCAGGCGCCTCCTCGCAGTTCCGACTGAACATTAAGTTCTGTGGCCATTTCCAGCCATTCCGCCAGTTGGAAGTGACATTTTCTGAAACTGCACGCCAAGCATCGTCTCGGAGTGAGAAAATCTGTTTAAATTCATTTAATCCGTTTAATTACTGCGTAAGTAAGTATAGCCACTAAAGAATTTGCCGTCATAATACATATTATTAAATTTTTTAAAATTCGACGCGGAAAAGTTCTGAAAATTGCATGCGAAGAAGTGTTGAGAGCCGAGATGCTCGCCGGTTCGGATGCGGTTATAAAGTCAATTAATTTGGTGCTCAGGTGGAAGTTCGTGGCATGAAATCGCGTTTTATCGGAATTCGCAGGCTGGGCGGCAGCGCGGGTGCAATTTGAGTGAATTATTTAGATGATGATTTAATTATGTAAGTAAGTTGCAAAATCCTTTGTTCCATTTTCGTAATAAATCCCAGTGATGTTCCCGAGGTTGGCTTCTTTAAGTCGAAAAAAACCGCACGAAAAGTTTTGGATAAGATTTTTTGAAAATTTGTGTAATAATACTTTCTAACAGGAAAAAGAAAATCCAAGATAATAATGAAAAAGGTGTTTTGGGTACTTTCCTTAGAATAATTATGAACAAATGAGATGAAATAAAACTGCATCTCTAAAATGTTTAAACATTCGCTTAAGGAATCGGTATGAACAATCTTAAACGTATATTTCTAAAACTATGTATGCTCTTCAAGCTACCCTTAGAGAATTAAGTAGAAATTTATTATCGACACTAAGACTCCTATGCCAGGATCTAAAGTAACTATTGCCCATATGTTCTGTATTCCGATTGAAATGAAATCGAAAAGAGACACTCTCGAACGTAATTGGGACATACCGATACTATTATTTTCACTATCCGTCGCGCGCTGGTCATCAGTGCAGTTCGCATGTAAAGTAGTTCGCCGCGCATTTGACTGATTGCCACGATCTACGTCAGCTCATCCTCATCCTCTCTTTGGCATTGTAATGGGCACTGTAAAATGACACGGAATTGTTTTCCCAATCACTTGGAGATGAACCAAATCTGTCGAAATTACCTTGTTATTCTTCACTGAGAATTTTACAATCTTGAAATCCTCGTGTATCAAAACTAATCGCTAAAAAAACAATGGCTAATCAAAGTTTTGTTTACAAAATCCAACTAATTTCGCTTACACCAAATCTTACCTCAAAATTCATAATTTTTTATGAAAATCAATTTTTCCACCTTCTCTAAAACTACTTTTCTTTTTTAATTGAAATTCCGTATAAAACTTCGGGCGAAAAATCATCTCAGTAATTTTTTACATAATTTTTTTGAATTGAAAGTGTTACTTTGACTAAAATTTTTGTATACATAGTGTTATAATCTAATCGAAGTATGTTTTGTGCTGTTTTTTGAATTCTTTCTTTTTTAGTTTTTCCTTCAGGTTTTTCCGAATTTTCTAACCTTTTAAAAATACCCTGAATAGAGACGAACAAAACAAAAAAAGAATCATCAAAATCGGCCTAGCCGTTCTCGAGTTTTTGCGAGCCTAACTAACGCACAGCACTCATTTTTATATAGGTAAGTACATATATTTTTTTTTTTATATATATATAGATGTATGCATGAATGTTAGATATAATGACACAATTTTGTGATTTAGTTTTAACAATATGTTTTTTTTTAAAACATATGTACATATTATGCAAGAATGATGATGAATAATGCAAGGTTGCATTATTTCAGAATCTGAACTTCATGAGCAATGATTATTTGAAATTATTAACTAAAAATTCGAATTCACTGGAAAAAAAAAAGTTATTTGCATTGTAAAACTGGACATATTTGAATTAAATATATCGACTTGTTTGTAATGAAAATACATATGTAGATGTTTTAATTTTAGAAGCGACTTTATTAACTTGAAATAGGACCTCACAGACCAAGTCGTTATTACCCAAGCTGAAAAGAATGTCCTGCAAATTACTACCTTACGTAGTAGTCGCAATAATTTATTATGAGACTTAATTTTTTTAAAGTCGAAATAATGGACACATTTGGACGAAATTTGGTTCAGGAGATTTAAGCTTTAATTTAAATTTTTTAATCTTCAAGGATCTAATAAATCAAATTTTGATAAAACTTCAGTTAGAATAACTTATGTTATATATGTATGTATGTACATAGTATAAATTATTTTTTGGCTAGATTTCAAACACTATATTTAGAAATTAGAAAAATCGTGTGTGATTGCGTATTTTCTAAATTTATTCAAAAATTTATGTTATTGGTGAATTGCAGTAAAATGAATTAGACCTTATGAGAGCTGTAAACCGCTAGAGGGAAAATGATAAAGGCATTCGTTAGAACTATTTCTTTAATTAGTGTCAGCCGGTTTCCAAGATGGCTCATATTTCACTCTTAAATTATTGTGAAATATATCTTTTAAACAATAGATCCAAGATATTCCGCTGTTACAAGGTCTTCAACTTTCATTTTTCCCAGCCCGAGTTGTGATGTATCAGCAATATAAAGGAAGAGAAATTCTTTGAACTTTAACAATACTTCAAGCCTGCGCCCAGATTGTCATACAGTCATTCGTTTCAATTGACAGGGCTCCGCCCATTGCCCCTTTTGGAAGTCGGGAATTTTCACCCTTATCAAAAGCTTTGCGGAGGAGTAATTTTATCAGCGCATGTTATCCTCAGGGGTAGTTGAGCAGCCCTTTCGATGTTGAGAGTCAAAAGAGCGACTTTCAGTTTCCTGATAGACATTCAAGAGGACGAATGTTGCTGGTAAGTGGGAGGCCGTATAAATGCAAGGCTACGAGTATAGGGGAACGCTTGCTAGCTCGCAATGTTTTATAATTTATGTATTCCCTGTTGATACGTCAACCTATGATTATGCCAATAGCGGGGCTATTAGGCTATTAGCGGGTTTATCACGGAATCAATCAAGTAACGCCACAAGCTTGGGTATAGTCTGTTTCTGCATTCAATTTATCGTCGGGAAAGGGAGATTTATCCTCGAGAGAAGGAGGATAAATAGGAAAAAAAAAAATAGACCGGAGGGAACCTCAGGGACAATTATGACCCCGTTAGCATTGACTGGATGAGTTGGCATTGACGTGAATTGAACTGGTGCGTGATTTGATTGTATTGAAGAATTTCTATTGTGCTCAAGGACTCGGTATCCACTGAAGCTTGTTATGGCATGCTTTATGAGCTGGAGAATGATGCGCGCCCCGGTAGTATCTTTTTTTTTTGGGTCTATTAATAGGGTCTCGTAGGGCTCAATTGTTTTGAGTCTACTTACAAGCTAAATAATTTTCCAGAAACTGCGTGAGAACGTAAGTGGCACTGATGACTAATGTTGTTACGAGTCGAAATCATTTTCGGATCAGCATTTTATTTTGATTTTAGGGGATGGGATTATTTTCTTTTGTGTGGGCCATTTTTCTGAGAAATTGTTGTTTTTTTAACAGAGTTTCTGAACAATTATTTGATGGTCCTTCATTACCAAAACAATATGTACGCCTATGAAAGTTAATGATGTTCATTATTTTTAAATTGAACTTTCTTAGTGGTAATAAATAGGGACAGATGCGTTTTGACGGGCAATGTAAAAAAATCTCGCTGATTTAAAAAATAAACTAAATTTTTGTTTATTTATACATACTCTTGCTAGGCTCTGAGCACGGGTGTGCCCGGAACCCCGACTCTCTGTCTAACACGCTATTAACTAAATCTACGATGTCTCCCGAAGGATATTGGGTATCGTTGAAAAGCGAATTTAAAATCATTATGAAATTTTTAATCTGTTTTTCAATATGATGCCCCGTTTACGAAATATTCAAATCCACAGTGGTGTTTTTGGGTTAGGCTTGTGTCGCCCTGAACGCAATTTCAGAAAAATTTGAAAGAATCTAAAATAGTAGCACATAGGCTGAAATTAATTTTAAAAATAACACGACTTACCAGAGCCAAATACAAATAGCTGACCAAATTATGCTTATTTGGAGTGTTACAACTGTTCCGGAAAAATCGCAAAACCAACCTTCCAGGCTAAAACTTCGGCCTCTTCAGCTATTACCGTATTTTCTGGGCTCGGGTTCAATACTGAACTGACCTCAATTTAAGACCCTTTTTGAATTGATTTTATCATTTGTAGTAATTGCTACGAAACCCTAAATTAAGGATGGTTCGTTTTAAAATTGAAACCCGTAACTTCAATTGAAGAGAATATACATACATATATGTATGTATGCAATTCACGATCTTTAAAAAGCCTCTAATGCAGTTTGGCAAAACAATCATGTTTATTGCAAACAAGCAAACATTTTAGTCGACTACACTTAAATTAGTTACAGACATTGCTTGCATTCTAAATGAATCTGCCTTTAAAACGTAAAGACTTAAAAATGTTTCAAACTTAATTAATTTGGTGATTTCTGGCAGTGCCAACGATAATCGTCACTGTTATTACTTTTACGCACTTTCACGAGTGCGGCATCGACGTGCAGTATCGGATTATTGCAAAACGAGGTAATGAATTTAAAATTTAATTTGTAATATGACTGCAATGGGCGTCAGGAGTAACGATTTACATATGCATGCAAGAATTAATTTTGACCAATATGGTCTGTCCCTAATATGCATATAGGACATATAAATGCATGGCAACATGGTTTTTTGTTTAATTGATTGCCTTTCGATTAGAGCTGAGCTTTAGTTGTAACTTGCAATCCTTTCATAAAATTGGGATCAGTATTGGTGTTGCAATCCGTAACTAACAATATTTATTTTTTGCGGTTATATTTGGAAAAATATTTTTTTTATTGAATGTCTAAGACATAAAACGTAACTTCTGCCCAAATTTTAAATTGATAGCGTCCCCTAAAAATCTTTCTGATTTCAAATAATATAATGTATAAAAACAAACATTAAAAAATCGTCGAAATTAGACCGGGTTCTTGAGGTTTAACAAGTAAAAACCTTCGTTGATTCTCCAGCATTTAAAAAAAAAAGGGTTGCTCAGTTGAACAAACAAAGCAGATTTATTGCAAGCCAAAAATAAGCGTGCGCCGGCTGTTTAGAAAAAGGACCACGCATTGATAATTATTATGTATAATCATTATAAAGGTTTTTGCAGCAATGCACACTTTTTCCACTTTTTAGATAAAAAGGATCGTTTATGACGTTGTCATAAAACCCGGAGATTTTTGCTTTCTGAGACTAAAATGAAGGAAGAGATCAAGCTGAAATTATTAAAGAAAATTTTAGTCTGTTAAAAGATTTTAATAAGTGAAGTTCGGAACAGTGGAATGGGTTGTGCTTGTATACTCATTGGAGTATTTTTAAAGGAAAAAATTGAGTATTTCACTGAGTGTGTGAATAATTGTAGTTAATCAAATTGATAGAATGATTGTCAAATTAAGAATTAATTAATTTAGCTTAGTGTTGAGAAGGACGTTTTAATCGATCGAAGAGATCATCTCGCGTGTGATCCCATGATGATGACCAGGCTCAAGGGAATGTTAATTTAGCCACTGAGCGAAATTCAAAGAAGATGATCTTATTTTATTTAGGCACCATACTATTTGACTTGGTGGTGTTTTACGTTTTAATTGCAGAAAATGATAATTCTCCACAAACGAGTTTAGCTCTTGACGTCCTGTCCGTACAAAAAAATTTTATTAATAGTATGCATTCCAAAAATAAAGTTACGGGTTATTTTTATTTTTTTTTAATTCTCTTATATTTCGACTACTCGTATATACATATATGTATGTAGATGTATGTATATAGGAATAAATGAAAGAGTTTGACAAGTAGAATACAATTAAAGAGTATGAAATCTTGCAATAATAAAACTGTTCAGGCAATACCTAAAAATACAGAAAATTAAATCTAAGAAATTTAGAAGGTCTTATTTATTTAACTGTGTGAAAGTCGTCTGAATTGTTATCCTTATGTACCTACATGTTTAATAACTGAAAAAAAAGAAATGATTCAAAAAATTAGTTAATATGATAAAATCAATATGAATTAATGATACATGTACACATATATTTATGTACAACAAACTACTTTTGTTCCCATTTTGCCCAAGGGAAGTCCTTCGTACTTATATCAGACTGCGTACGAAGGACTTCTCTTGGGCAAAATGGGAACAAAAGTAGTTTGTTGTACATAAATATATGTGTACATGTATCATTAATTCATATTGATTTTATCATATTAACTAATTTTTTTTTTTTTACTTATATCAGACTGCCTGCACAAAAGATCTCACCAGGTCGCGTTGCCTAGGGGAGGTGGTCTTCGCAATTTAACTTTAACTGGTTTTGTCGATTCGCATTAGTTTGTCAAAAGAAATTCCCTGAGTTATTTTTCTGGCTCCAATCTGAGAAAAACCTCTCCGAAATGTTTTGTATGCTAGATATTTCCTTCACACATATAACTATTTTCTTCAATCCTTCTAACAGATCGCTTCTTTTTTCCATGTGGCACGTTTGCCGAACATCAGTTTTAGGTACATATGTATACAATACATATATGTATGTACATGCATAAGTCCGTAACATGGTGAACCTAGAACATAAACTACCTAAAATAATTTAAAAGCTTTTATTTAACTTGCAATGTTTGTATGTATGTTTGTTTAGGTCAAATCTTGCAAGTTAAATTTGACCCTCTTTCCGATTTCCGATTGAGCTGAAATTTTGCATACTCCTTTAGTTCTGGTGATAATACAATATGCAATACTAAATATTGTAATATTTTCAAAATGGTCGCCGCCGCAAGGCATTATAAAATGTTTAATAATTTACAATTGATTCCATTATGTTCTGTCGTATTGGCAAGGCTCTTTCATTATTTTCGATTATATCAAAATTATTATAATTAATCCCGTCTGAATTATCCTCGCTAAATGACTCGTTGCTATAATCTAAATTTACATTGTAATAAATAATTGTTATTTATTTCTCGGATAACGCTAGGCGATTGTCAATTTAACTTTTCAATACAATATGTAACTTGCTCTTGACACAAGTAATTCTAAGAAAAAATATCTGTATTTCATAAGCACAGCTAAATCTCGCGAAAAGCATTTATATCATATAAATTATATAATTTAATAAATTGATGGGTTTGATTTCATTTAATGTTTATATTCTTTTTTTAGAGCATTTATATAAAAGCTTTGTTTTTAAAAATGTTTTTTACTATTATTTTATTTTCTTTATACAGGAACGTTGATCAGGAGACCATGTATATAGAATCGATATAGAATCGGCATACCCCTGTTGAAACCTTTGTGAAATACCTTGTATATGTATAGTCTTTTACTATACCTATATTGCAAAAATTATTGATATAAAGACCATTTCATTGTCCAGTGGACTGTGCAAAATTTTCTTAGAGTGCTTTACAGGAACAATGTGATAATTATATGTATGTGTGCTATAATTTTATTTTTGTCGAAAAAGTGTTACATTATTTTTGCTGGGTTTGTCCGTATAGATAATGAATTTATCAGATAAACTAAAAAGAGTTGCCTTAAATACCATAAGTACGAGTAGCATATTGAGTAAATGCTTTCTTATTCGGTGTGTAATTTGCATAAGTTTGACAGAAAACTGATTTGGTTTTACGCCATTGACCAGATATGATACATACATATAAGTAATCCTTCAAATCAGTGAACCTTTTTACTGGAATGCTCATCTATTGAGAGTGTCATCAGGTTCACAAAACATTTAACATTGAGCCACTACCGAAAGGAGAGTAGAGAGGGGCACGTACGTATATGTGCTTGTGTATGACAATATTCTTATCCAACTCCTGTCTGGAATATAAATGAGGAAACGTCATATCCGCTCAGATTACGCTAAATTGAAAATTTTTATCGGGACTCATAGCTTTTGCATTGATTTGAACGACGTCGGTGATTGTTTGGGATTGGTGCGTTTACTCAGACCGAATGACTAATGAAATTACGTGGCCAGGAAACTGAAAATCTCCCCATTCTCGCCTCGAGACGGGTACATAACCCAATACTTCTAGCATTGCCCGTAACATTCGCAATAGTGCTCTTTTCATCAGGCGATGTGCGACGTGCATTTGTATATATCGTATTGTATGTGGGAAATTTAATCTAGGACAATTTGCTAATTGAAAACTTTCGGAATTATATTTGAGTGCGTTTGCCAAAAAGACAGTGAAGTCCGCGTGCCTGTCGGCCAGGCCACGAATATGCTTTCAATGTTTATGCAGTTTCCTCTTGATGGCAATAAACAGTTTGTCCTCCAAGTGGCATCCTTATGCTCGTAGGTGGCCAGGGCCTACCCTTCTGCGTGCCAGGATGCAGCCAGCCCACGGGCCGTAGGTCTTCTACTGCTCAAACTGCTACTGATGTTGGTCACAGAAGTACCTTTCACATCTGCAATATGTATGTAGATGGTACCATGTTAGGAACATTAGGATGATGATAGAATTATACGAACATACAGTAGTAATTTCGGAGCCGGTAGTTTATTAAAACAATTGAGTGGAAACTTCCAACAATTTTGAACATTTGTTTGTTGATTACGTTTGTCCTATGTGGGCTGTTCCCATGAATATGTCCAATTCGGAGAAATTTAGGCTTTTTGGGTAGTAAATCTATTTTCTATCTGCCGATTGCATCTCATTTTCATTTAATGGTACTGTGAACATTGCCATGTTCGTCTATCTGTTTTCTTTGGTAAATTCATGAAAATGGTGTTGGATTGATGTATTGATTAAGGACCACTGATGAATAATTCTGATATATTTTATAACATTCTACATGTTTTTGTCAGCCCAGAAAAAACGAAATCGTCCTCCTTATTAAATAGTTTTATGGAAGTTAAAATATACGATACCAGGATTAGAACTTTTTTACTCCGATTTCAAGAATCGTTTACATACATATATGTATATGTGGGAACTTGACACAGACGAAGATTAGCCACATTGGCAACACTGAAAAAAAAGGGACGCAGCAAGACGACTACTTGTGCATTACTTGTTATGATGAATTAAAAAACGCATTCAATTTTAAGCAGAAATGCCAACAATCGCGATTATATTATAGGTCGGAAATATTGAGAACTTGACACAGACGAATATTAGCCACATTGGCAACACTGAAAAAAAGGAGAGTTTTTCGTTGTGTTCGTGCGGCGTTACTCACTGCTGTTGTGTGTGACTGCCGTGCTGAATAGTCGTATCCTGTCGTTGGTTAAAATAAAATAATTAAAAAGAGTTGAATTGCATCAAATTAAGTGTTTTTATTCTCCTCAAAGAACAACCCACATACAAATATGTGGGGTGGGTATAGGTAAAAGGAAATTTCGACCTCTGAAACAAGTTTTGGCATCATTCATTTTCCAAAAAAGTTTTCATCTGGTAGGCTGCAATAGGAAGTAATTTATATGAAATCTACTTAAAAGGAGCTGTGAACAAAAATTCAGCTTTCCGGGAATTTTACAGAAGTTTAATGTCTATACTATTATTGGACTATAGCTAATTTAAAATACCAATTAAAGTGTTTTTGAGTTATGTTTTAGTTAAGAAATATTACAATTACACCTATTAAGCCTAATCAATATAAATGGAATTAGGCACCTGTATTAATAAGTTGTAATTTTCAAGAGAAAGAATCTTAGGTAAGAGTTGGGATATTACCCTAAGAAGTTTCTCCAATATCAAAATAAATAAATAAAAAATATCATGTTACTAACCATATACTCCAGCATCATCCAACCCCCAGGCTTTTTCCCAGCGTTGCGGTTGTTGATCGTGTTAACGTGCAGCAAGCATAAGCAAGGTTTGTTCGGAAATTTAATTTAAAAGTTTTAATAAAAATTCCTTTGGTTTGCATCGGGACCAAATATTGAAAATAGGAAATTATGGAATGCGGACCCTTTCCCACACGCTAGGTATCAGCGGATGCGCCTAATCTTCCCCCTTCACGATGTGGTCACCGCTCCAAGATATTTTACCGCTCGATGTAAGAAAGCTAGAAAGTTTCACAAAGGCGAACTTCTTGGAATTATTTATTGTCCTCGAGGCTTTCACTGGTCACGGGATGAAACGAAATTAAAATCATGGGTTGGAGGTTTATTAAATTGATGGCATTCCAGCCGCAGGGCCGGGACGAACCAGAGCTTTTATTAAATGTGCGCTGCTCTTCCGGTACTCTTTGTTTAAAATAAAAAAATAAAAAAATAAAAAAATAAAAAATATCGCAAACCAAAAATTATAGACAGAAGAAGATCAATAATTACTGCTCAAAATTGAACGTTGAAGTGCTGGAGAAATAAATTACCACTGGATATAAATTTTAAAATCAAACCACAGTGCCACATATAATATACAATGGCGCTGATCCAAGTCATGCGCCAGCAATAAAAAACAGCCACTAGTGTCCTGCAACGAAAACAGGACCTCTTCAGTTTGTTATTTTTGTTCATTCGTGGCATTTGGAGTGAGCGCAATTGTAAATTGCATAATGTCATGTAAATTTTTCGCCCTCAATTGACTCTGCGGTAAGTGAGGTGGTAGTGAGCGTAAAACTTGCCAGACCGGGAAACATATTCGCGAAAGGCGAAAATGAGGAAAAAAGTCCTCTGGCCGCACACCGGCCTGACGACTCTCAACAATGAAAATCAACTCAGATGAGCCCCAATGATTTTCCAGGGTATGGCTCCTATGGAATCATTTGTTGAAGCTGTTTTACGTCAGGATTGAATTATTGAATGTCCTCTCGGCTTCTTTCATTTGCGTTTTTCCTTTCAATTTTGAACGCAGTTGTTTGCGAGCAGCTCGGCCTCGGATGGATGATTTCCTGCAAATGGCTCCACGCTTTTGTGTAAATTGGATTTTGATTGCCGGGCATTTAATATGCGGATACCAACGATTTTTAAAGGGCCGAAAATTAGACTGTAAATTAAAAGCGGTTTTTTTGCTTCCGATAATTGAGCAGTTATTTTTGAAGATAGATAGTGTAAGACCCCAAAATAAAATATGGGGTCTTTTTAAAAAATATAATGATAAACTGAAACTAACTGTAACATAATAACCATAGGTTGGTCCGTCAGGATTAGGCGTTGGGCACAATCACGTCAGCAGCTCTCACCCTTTAAAAGGAAAAAAACAATACGTGAGTCCCGGGTAAAACAAAACATGTAAATCATATTTCAACTGAAATAAACATAATAATGACCTGAATCAATGAACCGTACTTTTAAATATTTTATCCAAATACGTTAATACAAATCACATAGATATGGGAGCAAACAGATACGAGTAGTACGCGGAGGCAAACACGTCACACGTACTGATTAATCAAAACGGGGTGTAAGGGCGAACTCACGAACACCCCTAGAAAATTAGGTGCTAAACACCTTAAAAATCTAACTGCAAGGGCTAACTCACGAGCACTTAGAATTCACCATTTCTGGGGCAGGCAACGGCACAGTACAAGGGCGAATTCACGAGTACTGGCCTAGGCGCAAGGGCTCACTCACGAGCGCCTATCAATCTCAATAAAAAGCCCAGCCTTCAGTATGAGTCCAGGCCATCGTTTGGCCTGACTCCGGCAAAAAGGCTCCCGATCTATGTATTTCAATGATGTCACAATTTCATTAACACAACTCTAAACTACCCGGTTCATTGTGTTGCGGGTTGGTGCCTCGAGGACCCGGCTAAGTTCCTCGTCCGGGGGGTGTGCGGCTGCGGGAGCTGGCAGGCTAGCATTATGCGGTAGTGTGGGGGGGTTTGCCGAAAGGCCGCGCTGCGCCACCCGGAACGGCCCACCAACAACGAAATTTTCTCCCGCGACGGAACGAAAAAATCGAGAGGGGCGGAAAAGGACAGTGCAGGCCGAATCCCTGCAACTGCCTGTGGTGGACTCTGACGGGGGGTTCGGGTCGAAATGAACCCCCACTGGCCTATGCCCCAACCACCCTTTGACATCCCCTTGGCCATTCAAAACTTATGGGGAGGTCCCTTGAAAAAAACAATTAAATCTTTAGATCATATCTTCCGAAAAAACTTCAACACCACCCACGCTGGCTGAAATCAAGAAGAAGAGGAGGACCCAGAGAAAAGAAAAGGTAATTTAGTTACACATACCTGATATTTCCTTTATTCTTACTTTTATTTAAAATTTTTTTCTTTTTTCTTCTCTACTCTAGGTGTACAATATTAGAGCCGTTGGGCGCCTTGCTGCTGCTGATGTATGATGCTGCCGATGTTGCTGCTGCTGGTGAAGTGCTGCCGCTGCGGTTGCCGCCGCCCGGTACCCTGCCTCTTCATATGTGGCCCCGTCGTGGTACCGGTGTGTCCTTGAGGCCCAAACAGGTCGAAATTTAGTTAAGGGTTTATTCTTCCCTTAGTCACTTATGTATGCGTAATTATGTGTTTGTGTATTTAGGTATAGATTGGTGTCGTTGTATATTTAGTTATTGATGGAGGTATTTATATAACTGTTGAATTAGGTATAGGGTTAGGTGTTTTTAGGCTTGTTTATTAATATTTTATTTCTGTATCGATATAGATCTCACTTTTTGTCATTTTTATAGTTCGGGTTCATTTACAGATTGAAGTCTTGGTTATTACTCCTTATTAATTTACTTTACATTTCATTAATTTATTTATTTACTTAGTTCCCGATTTTCATGTTCATTTAGCCACACCGCGATTTATGTTCAGGTTCACTTAAATATTTATTTAGTTATTTATCCTAATATTCACTAAGTTACGGATTTAGTTAGTCTGGTGTTCCCGGCAAGGGGTCCTACTCAGATTGTTTAAGGCACTTGACACAAAGTGGACTTTTCAGGGCATTCGTTTAGTTAGTTATTTAATTCAAAGTTCACTGAGGTAATTATTTTATTATTCGCTTAGATAGTCAATTACTTAATTTAATGCCCGTGGTGGTTTTGATTGTTTCATCGTTCGTTCACTTATTGGTTTAGTCTAGAGTTCACTCATTCGTTTAATCTAAAATACGTTTACTTCATTGAGGTTCATTTGTTTATTTAATTCCACCTTTTTGTTATGGTTTATCTCATTTATTTATTTAGGGTCACCTCCATTTATTTCGGGTTATTTATTATAATCGACACGTATTTAGCCTCTTATTCTGTGTTCGCGTCACTTAAAACTATATACATCCATTTAGTCATAAGGTACATAACTTCAGTTACTTATACACTGTAGGTCTTGTCTGGTACTAATTTATTTACTTATTTATAAGTTGAATTGTTTATTAAGCTGTCTATTTACATAGGTACATGTTTATTTATTTACTTCATTATCAAATTATGTCTTCAAATGTCTTCAATCATATGGTCACCGAGGCCGGTGTCTCTTTGTTTTATGTGCTTTACATGTCTTAGGTGATAACGGGAGAAATCAACAAGAGGGACACTGGACGGTAAGTCACTTAAGTAACAATCTTCTTTCAACAAAAAAAAATTCTGTGTTTATGTCTGACTCTTTCAGGTTCACCAGGAATATAAAACAACATTAAAAGAACTCTTAATGGTAAGTTTTTCTTTTCGTTTAAATAACTATATTTTTTCTTTCTTTTTCTTAGTTTTCTTTTTTTTTTTTTTTTTTTTTTTTTTTTTTTTCCAGGGTCAGCACTACGTTACTTGAGTCTGGTAAGTACCGCTCTGCGCATGTTCTACACGGCACGGAATATAACTCGAGTTCGCTTTATAAGTTTCTTAATTAAAATCTCACTTTTTCTTCTTTTTCTTGCGGATTTGGGCCCTACACGTTTATTGTCCCGGTAAGTAACTTCATCACGATTTTCATGAGATTAGTTGAACAGTTATTTTTCCTTTTCAGGCACTCTTGAAATTCTCCCGGCACTTTTCTGGGCACCTTTTACACAGCGATTTAACTAATTTAATTTTTCTTCTGTTTTTCTTATTTTCCCGACGTTTTGTAGATTTTCCCGAATACTCAAATTTTCTTCTCACCGACCTTTTCTTTCTTTTCCTTTTGCCGTTTTCAAACTTTTTCCCGACCAGAGCTCCGCGACCAACCTCTTTTCCAACTTCAGCCCGACTCCTCGAAAAAATCCACGCTCGCGATCTACCGGCCGGCCGTCCGCGTGCCTCCAGCGCGTGCCGTTGCAGATCCCGCTGCCATCCACTCACACATCGCCGCGCCAGCCAATCAAGCGCTTACCGCCGATGTGCGAGTCGATGCCAACGGGATCGAGCTGCGCTTCTCGCTGTGGCTGGGGCCTGGCTCGAGGCAGCTGAGTGCACGTGCACTTTTGCGCCAGCTCGAGCTTCTCGGTCGCGGCAATTTTTCTGTGGGACCGAGCTCGAGGTGCACATTTTGCCTCGATCGCCAGGCCCGCGCCGCAATTTTTCTTCGCTTTAACTGTCCCTCGAGCTGCGAGCGCCGAGTTTTGGTGCTATTTTTAGCTCCAAAACTCTGCGTTCGCAGTCCGAGAGACAGCCCCCTTGCGGTACCCGCCAACGGGCGCCGTAAAATTTTGGTTGAGCTGCCGACGATAGAATTTTTCGCCAGCCATAGGCGGCGTGAAATAAAAATGATGATTTATGCTTTTCAGGTCAGAGAATCGGGGCCAATGTTTGGCCCTGACCACAACACCATCAGGTACTTTGAGCTCGGCCCCCGAGCTCAAAGGAGCTGAAAAAAGGTCAGGGAATGTAAGGGTGCCCAACATGTGGTACGACCCACGACCCGAGTCTAACCCGAGACTGAGCTAGCCGGCCAAAATTAATGCTGGACCTCCCTGTACCCTAATGAGAGGTCAGCTCGGTCCTGCACCGACTTGGCCACTCTCTCGTACTGGCAGAGAGAGCCTGCCCTAATGAGAGGCGGGTCTCCCTGTCAGTAAGAGAGAGCTGCTGTCTCATCTCGGGTCAGCCCGAAGCGTGAGGACCTAAAGGCTTGTTGTTCACAGAACAAACAGATGGTAAGGGTGGTGGCTGTAACCCAACCCCTCGCGGTCATCCCAGACCCAAGATGAACATCCGTTCTTCGGATCCGACTCCCTCCCGACTCCAACGATAGGGCGCTGCTGTTCACGGGAGTCCGGAGGTGGGGGTTGTCAAAAAATTTGCGACGAAAAAACTTAACCTACAAAAAGGTGATCTCCTGCCAGATCCCTTGTAATGCAGTCTTTGCTAAGGTATGGGACAAGTTGAAGTGCAGGACTTCAAATCGAAAATACTACAGAAATTATAGGGGTTGTGATAAAATGGGTGGGGTAAAAATTGGGCGTAACATGGAATTGAAATTTACCAGAATGAAAGGGAACTAAGATGATAGAGCAGAATTATCTGCGGTGACCACTACTTGGTCGCTTGAAACATTGGAAAGTTGTGGTTCGAAAACCAGGCAAAATCGTGTTTTACCCCATGGGAAAGAGACCTGTGATGTGCCGAGACGCATGAACCATGAAAGTCAGAATTGTACGATGCCGAGATGTGTCAAAGTTTTTCGTTATACATTGAAACGTAATATCATGAGACCATGAAACCATGAGACCATGAGACCACCCAAGGGCAAGCACGCAGGTTGCAGACAAGGGTGGTAAAAGTAAGTTTGAGATTTGGAATGATCTTCCAGAAAATTGAGAAATATCTATATAGAGCAAGAATAAATCAGGCTAGTAAAATCGATACGACAAAATTGGTTGAGTTGTGATATTATTTATTCTGCGATGATGGCGGTTAAACCATCATATCTGCGGGAATTTTCGTAAAGGATAAAATGTTACATATAGGAATAGCTGGCGATGACCTTCCAGCGACACCGAATGGGGAAGAGAAGAGTTTCGAGGAAAGGTAGCCTTACCGACCCACTCCGCGAGAGGCCAGCAGCCGGCGACGACGGGAGGGAACTCCCGGTCAGGTGGCTGGCACACCAAAAGGCCAACCCCTGCAATTCCGGGGAGTCCTCCCGACGTTCCCGGATGCCAGTTCCGCAGAGTGGGCAAGCAAAGCCCCTCCCGACTTGTTCCCCTCGAGGTGGAGAGATCCCCGAAACCCCGAGTAGGCTTGCTGGCTGACGAAGCCAACATCCTCAATTCTCAAGAGGTTCCGGGTCACCCTCAACCCCGAGGGTTGCAGGCCGGGCCTCTTGACTAAGAAGGTGGGAGTGATATAGCAAAAAAAATTAAAGGATGGGTGGTGGATGGGATAGGGTTAGGAATAAGGAACGCTAACTGGGATGGAAAAAAGGGGGGTTTAAAAAGGGGTGTGTCCACCGCATAGCCAAGCAGAGGCGGCTTCAGGACACACTCAAACGCTACCAGTTAAGCTGGTCGGATACCTTCTTAGGGCTACCGAAAAAACATCTGGATAGAGGGAGGAACTCCATTACGGATAGCCGCGGTGGAGTTTCCCAATTTATAACGGAATGAAAGAAATCGTTTAGAATTGATAATTAATTTACAGGACATAGTAGGATATAAGGTCACGGTTTGATATCTTTGGCATGGAAAGTGCCAATCAACTTGCCTTGAAGGGTTTCCAACTCATACAGTGAATTACCTTTTCTAGCTCTAACTCGGCATTTGACGAACTTCTTTCCAAGTTTGGCGTTGAAGCCTTTCCCGAAATTACTCAACTGGAAGTTTCTTCTGAATACTTCTTGTCCTACCTTGAACTCTACGGGTTTCGATCGAAGATTGTACTGCTTGGCGCCTTTGTCAAAAGCCTTGTCTAAATTATCTTTTACCTGTGCACGAATTAGTCGAAGTTTGTCGGAGGTATCCACATCAATAGGTTCATTCACCCCTGATAGTTGTCGTAATAATGCATAGGCAGAGCCATGTTCAATCATGTTATTACCGAACAGAATTTTATAAGGAGAGAATTTTGTGGCTTGGTGAACTGAACTACGTAATGAACTGGCAATACAACTCAATTTCTCATCCCATTTGGTGTGCTCCTCTTTTAGGTATGCTCGAATGCCAGACAAAATAGATTGATTTACACGCTCAGAGGCGTTGGCTTGAGGCGAGTATACCGCAGTGCGAAAATGATGCACGCCATATCTTTTCAAAAGATTCTGAAATTGAGCTGAACGAAATTGTGTCCCATTGTCAGTCACCACTGTTTCAGGGACTCCGAAGTGATGGAAAATTTGTTCTTCGACGTAAGTGCAAATATTAGAGGTACTGGCTTTTCGTAGGGGTTGAAGCAGAGGATATTTAGAAAAGTGATCTAAGGCGATCAAAATACAGACTTTTCCTTTCTTGGTTCTAGGATAAGGACCCAGGAGATCGAGATAAACTCGTTGCCAAGGTCGTTCGGTCTTTACTTGTGCGCCCATGGGTGGTCTTAAGGTGGTGTTAGATGATTTCACCTCTTTACAAATGTCGCACGACAGGATGTATTCACGGGTCTCAACTGTCATACCCGGCCAATAGAAATGTCTGCGAAGCCTGGCTAAGGTTTTACCAATTCCGCCGTGAGCTGCTAAAGGTGGATCATGAGCTCGAGATATAACGTCTTTAGTTAATGCACTAGGAACCCATAACTTCCACGCTTCTTCTTCCTGAACGGGATCACCTGATCGTGGTTGAGTTCGTATGTAAACGTATTCATCACGAACTATTAAATCAGGGAAACGGTCTTTATTTTTCTCAATACGTTCTTTAAGTTCGGTATATTCAGAAGATTGGAAGTGTGGTGAATCAAGATCAATTTCAGGACCAGGGTCTTCTGAAGAGCTAGCATTTATTTGGTCGCAGTGAATTCGTGACAGGGCGTCTGGCACAACATTCAGTGTTCCTTTACGGTGTTCAATACTGAAGTTGAAACCTTGTAATTTTAGGCTCCATCGGGCCAGACGACCGCTAAGGTCTTTTTGATTCATGAGCCACTGCAGGCTAGCGTGATCAGTTATGATCTTAAATGGCATTAATTCGACATAAGCACGGAATTTTTTCAGACTTATAATGGCCGCAAGACATTCTAATTCGGTCACTGTATAATTTCTTTGAGCAGAATTGAGCTTCTGAGAAACATATGCGATTGGTTTTTCTTTTCCTTCGTCGTCTAATTGTAAAAGCACACCTCCGACACCTTGACTACTCGCGTCGCACTGAATAATGAAAGGTTTACTAAAATCAGGACTCGACAGCAATGGAGCGGTGGTAAGTAATTTCTTTAATTCTTCGAAAGCAACCTGAGCTTCGTCAGTCCACGTGTATTTAGTAGATTTTTTCAACGTGTCTGTAATTGGAGCGCTCAGATCTGCGAAATTTGGAATGAACTTTCGATACCAACCGGCCATGCCAAGAAAACGACGAGCCTGCTTGAGCGTTTTAGGCGACGGGTAATTTACTATTGCTGCGATTTTGTCTGGGTCTGTCTTAATGCCCCCTTCTCCAACTATGTACCCCAAGTACTTAGTCTCTTTCAAGCAAAATTTGCTTTTTTCGACATTTATTGTCAGGCCTGCCTTTTTGAGACAACTGGCCACTTGAGACAGGAGTTCTAAGTGTGTATCAAAGTTTTCGGACAAAACCAAAAGGTCATCAAGATACACCAAGACATTTTCGCGGAGATTGTACGGTATCACTTTGTCCATCAGTCTGCACATCGTTTGCGGCGCGTTACAGAGACCGAATGGCATCACTGTGAAGTGATAGAGGGGATGGCCAGGCACCGTAAAAGCGGTCTTCTCTCTGGAGCGTTCCTCCAGTGGTATTTGCCAGAAAGCGTCTTTCAAGTCCAGGCTGGTTATAAATTTAGCCGACGGAATGCGACTCAGGATACCATCAATGTGTGGCAAAGGATAAGCATCCTTTTTGGTCACTGAGTTCACTTTCCGGGCGTCGAAACACAGCCTGACCTTTCCAGGCTTTCGCACGAGCACCACTGGGGAGCTCCATGGGCTCTGGCTCTCCTCAATCACTCCAAGCGAGCGCATTCGGCTCAGCTCGGCATCCAGCAATTTCTGGACAGCTGGCGATACCGGGTAAAAACGTTGTTTAATCGGGGCGGCTTCACCGACATCAATCACATGTTCCAAAAGATTAGTTTTTCCTAAACCCAAGGTAGCAAAAGATGGAAAAAGGGATTTGACGTATTCTAGCCTGCGTTGTTCAACAGGTGGAAGAATATGTTGTTGGGAATCAATCGATTCCGCGATCGGGGCATCCAACGAGGCCAACGACCCTAAGACATCCGGCGCTAAACCAAAAGTCTTCCAGAAATCGACTCCCAAATATAAAGGTTGAGTCAGACTGGGAACAAGATAAAAACGGAGTGACTTGCTTTGGCCACGAAAAGTAACATCTAAGTCAGCATGACCGTGTACTTCGGGCTTGGCCCCGTTGGCTACCTCGATCGTGGATCGATATTTTGCCCAATCGACTTTCTTATCGGACAACAATTTTTCAGATCCTTGACCAAGGACGCTCACACTAGCTCCGGTGTCCAGTAAGCCAGTCAATTTAGTTCCCAATATCTGAACTTCGGCATAAGGCCTAACGTCCTTTTGCACTGACACGAATGCAGTGGCTAATTTACGTCGATTTGAGATAACGCGTCGCCAAAAGGCACGTATACGTACTGACGAGCGTTTGGGTTTTGTACTTTGTCGTACCCGGGGTTCGGAATATTTTGAGGGTGTTAGAGTCGACATGAAAATTCTCTCCCGAGCAGCTCGATACTCTTTTAACCGCTGATGGAAGGGTTTACGAGGGTAAACAAGCGGAACGGTATTTTGAATTTTTGCGGGCTGTTCGGGCCTCGCTAAAATCGTCACTGCTCGACAGGGGGTGATACATGGCGTCTCATCTTCAAATTCTGACTCAAGAACATCTTCGATAGTGACAACGTCTACGATATTTGATTTAGGTGGCAAGGACACATCAGGTGAAGTAGGCTTTTCCGAAAAGGTAAGTAACTCATCTGGACGAGAGGTAACCTCAGGGCTTCGAGTTACGGCTGCGGACGGGAGGGAAGAGTCTCGCCCGCCTCCGCAGCTGACAATATCGCTCGTTGAGGTCGAGAGCTGGTGTTGCTGCTCTCGACCCGAGTCTTGTTTTTTTGAGAGCAGTTGGGGCAGCGGGGTTTGACTGTCCCCTTCCTGCCGCAACCGTAACAAAAGAAGCCCGTTGGCTCCCTGTCACAGTCGTGATAGTAATGCCCTTCGGCATCGCAATTCCAACATTTGGGTATAGGTGGCTGGTATTTTGCCACGACCCCTACAGCGTCGACATATGGCCCGACAACGTCCACAGGCTCTGTACCCCAAGGCATAAGTTCTTCAACCCGGGCACGAGGTTGAGCAGACGACGGCAACATAGCTCTGGATCGTTCTTTCATGGCTTGTATTTCCTTTACTAAAGCCCTCAACTGACCGATAGTGTCTGTACGGTGCAGACATAACTTATCTTGGATATCAGGGAGTAATCCCGTTCGTACTCTCTGCACAAACTCGGGTTCGGGCATTGGAAATTTGAGTTGATTACGCAGACTAATCAAAGCCTGGTAATACATGGCAAAACTTTCGCCAGGTTGCTGTCGCCTGCCCAGCATCTGCCGGTGGATGTCTGCGTCCAGGGTGAGACCACCCCAATCAGCTTTTAAGGCAGTTTTGATTTGCTGCCAGGTAGGAGTAGGCGTGCCCCGTAAAAAGGTCCAGTACCAACTAAGGAGCGAGTCGCTCAACAACAGGTGAAAATTCCTGACTAGGAGCGAAAAATCACTCCGAAGGGTGTTATGGGTTAACAACTCAGCCCGGAAGATGAATTCCTCCAAGCTGAGTTTCTTGTTGTCCCCGTCGTACTGCAGCTTCCAATTACGCATTGGGCTACTGCATCGTTTGTGATGGGAATTTGATCCATGAGGATCTAACACCGGTGGTGGTGGTACGGGGTAAAGCGGCGGGGGTACTTCTACTCTGCCTAAAGGCGGAGCCGGATGGGTTGTCGAGGGAACCGAGGTAGTAAAACTTGGCTTAGGAGTCCCCATGGAGAGTTCTTCACGAAGGTCCTTCAAGCCTTTGGCAACCTCTTTCTTGACAATCCCCGAAATTTGCTGAGTAAGGCTCTCAAGCAATGTTTGGGTGGAAACCCACCCTGAATCGTCAGGACCAAAGCTGGTGGTAGGCGGTCTTTTCGGTATTTTTAAGGGCTGTTGCGTCACCGTGGGCGGGTCAGCCGCGTGCGACGGGTGAGGAGGCTCGGGCGTCTCGATCTCCGCATCACGAAGTTGTTCGATGGGAGGAGCATCTTCGCGTTGCCCCTCTCCGACTGTCTCGTCAATTTCTCCGGGCGGAAACAACCGTCGCGCCGACTGTCGCGTATGATAGGGGTTCTTAGCCATGTTTATTTTCAAACGCGTGCCCCGGAAATTAATGAAACGATTACTTTGCTATTAACAACCCGACGCGCCGGCGATATTAATGTTCACGATCCGAAATTACCGAATTACCGTCGAAGACCCAAAAAAAATCTATACTTTGTACCGTGAGTGCCCAGGAATTACACTCAGGGTGATACAATAGTGTTACATCAAAATTTTTCTTACTCTAATTTTCGGTAAGATTTATTGAAATTTCAAATATGAAGCAATTATTTAATTATGCCTTTAGATTTTGTCAATTTTTCTTAATTTTTATATTTTTATTTTCTTTCCCAAATATAAACGAAGTTAATATAATTGTTAAATTTTTCTTATTATTTTACAATTTCTTTTACGTTATATTTGATTGATATTTTGAATAAATGCGTTCAAATTTACTACAGACTTCAAAAACTTCTCTGGTCCCACCTCTCCTTCTCTCTTTCAGCATCGATGAAGGTAAGCGAAATGAAATTATGTTTAATTAATTTTCAGAGTCAACCACAAGCCACCGAGCATTCAGCCTACGATGGGATGTGGTGAGGGAAGGAGCCTTACCAGTTTCACCTGTAGGGACTGCGAGGCGGGGAACGAACGAAGGACCCTCCCGGTCAGGTAGCTGGCACACCAAACAGCCAACTCCTGCAATTCCGGGGAGGACTTCGGACGTCTCCGCCACGCAGGCCCGACAGGGTCTGCTGGTAAGGCCCCCCCGCTACCAGTTTCTCCCTAGGATGGAGACTCCCGGAGACCTCGAGTAGGCTTGTTGGCTGATGGAGCCAGCATCCTCATTTCTCAAGAGGCCTCCTGAAGACTCCAGCCACGGGAGTCACCAATAGGGCCTCGAAGGATGAATGGGAAGGTAAGTGAAAATTGGGAGCCCTTGGCTCAATAGGAAGGGATAGGATGGCCCCACGTTGGGCGCCATATTTGTTACAGGCGCCAACGTGATTGCACTCCTGGGATAGCCCCACGTTGGGCGCCATATTTGTTGCGGGTTGGTGCCTCGAGGACCCGGCTAAGTTCCTCGTCCGGGGGGTGTGCGGCTGCGGGAGCTGGCAGGCTAGCATTATGCGGTAGTGTGGGGGGGTTTGCCGAAAGGCCGCGCTGCGCCACCCGGAACGGCCCACCAACAACGAAATTTTCTCCCGCGACGGAACGAAAAAATCGAGAGGGGCGGAAAAGGACAGTGCAGGCCGAATCCCTGCAACTGCCTGTGGTGGACTCTGACGGGGGGTTCGGGTCGAAATGAACCCCCACTGGCCTATGCCCCAACCACCCTTTGACATCCCCTTGGCCATTCAAAACTTATGGGGAGGTCCCTTGAAAAAAACAATTAAATCTTTAGATCATATCTTCCGAAAAAACTTCAACACCACCCACGCTGGCTGAAATCAAGAAGAAGAGGAGGACCCAGAGAAAAGAAAAGGTAATTTAGTTACACATACCTGATATTTCCTTTATTCTTACTTTTATTTAAAATTTTTTTCTTTTTTCTTCTCTACTCTAGGTGTACAATATTAGAGCCGTTGGGCGCCTTGCTGCTGCTGATGTATGATGCTGCCGATGTTGCTGCTGCTGGTGAAGTGCTGCCGCTGCGGTTGCCGCCGCCCGGTACCCTGCCTCTTCATATGTGGCCCCGTCGTGGTACCGGTGTGTCCTTGAGGCCCAAACAGGTCGAAATTTAGTTAAGGGTTTATTCTTCCCTTAGTCACTTATGTATGCGTAATTATGTGTTTGTGTATTTAGGTATAGATTGGTGTCGTTGTATATTTAGTTATTGATGGAGGTATTTATATAACTGTTGAATTAGGTATAGGGTTAGGTGTTTTTAGGCTTGTTTATTAATATTTTATTTCTGTATCGATATAGATCTCACTTTTGTCATTTTTATAGTTCGGGTTCATTTACAGATTGAAGTCTTGGTTATTACTCCTTATTAATTTACTTTACATTTCATTAATTTATTTATTTACTTAGTTCCCGATTTTCATGTTCATTTAGCCACACCGCGATTTATGTTCAGGTTCACTTAAATATTTATTTAGTTATTTATCCTAATATTCACTAAGTTACGGATTTAGTTAGTCTGGTGTTCCCGGCAAGGGGTCCTACTCAGATTGTTTAAGGCACTTGACACAAAGTGGACTTTTCAGGGCATTCGTTTAGTTAGTTATTTAATTCAAAGTTCACTGAGGTAATTATTTTATTATTCGCTTAGATAGTCAATTACTTAATTTAATGCCCGTGGTGGTTTTGATTGTTTCATCGTTCGTTCACTTATTGGTTTAGTCTAGAGTTCACTCATTCGTTTAATCTAAAATACGTTTACTTCATTGAGGTTCATTTGTTTATTTAATTCCACCTTTTTGTTATGGTTTATCTCATTTATTTATTTAGGGTCACCTCCATTTATTTCGGGTTATTTATTATAATCGACACGTATTTAGCCTCTTATTCTGTGTTCGCGTCACTTAAAACTATATACATCCATTTAGTCATAAGGTACATAACTTCAGTTACTTATACACTGTAGGTCTTGTCTGGTACTAATTTATTTACTTATTTATAAGTTGAATTGTTTATTAAGCTGTCTATTTACATAGGTACATGTTTATTTATTTACTTCATTATCAAATTATGTCTTCAAATGTCTTCAATCATATGGTCACCGAGGCCGGTGTCTCTTTGTTTTATGTGCTTTACATGTCTTAGGTGATAACGGGAGAAATCAACAAGAGGGACACTGGACGGTAAGTCACTTAAGTAACAATCTTCTTTCAACAAAAAAAAATTCTGTGTTTATGTCTGACTCTTTCAGGTTCACCAGGAATATAAAACAACATTAAAAGAACTCTTAATGGTAAGTTTTTCTTTTCGTTTAAATAACTATATTTTTTCTTTCTTTTTCTTAGTTTTCTTTTTTTTTTTTTTTTTTTTTTTTTTTTTTTTCCAGGGTCAGCACTACGTTACTTGAGTCTGGTAAGTACCGCTCTGCGCATGTTCTACACGGCACGGAATATAACTCGAGTTCGCTTTATAAGTTTCTTAATTAAAATCTCACTTTTTCTTCTTTTTCTTGCGGATTTGGGCCCTACACGTTTATTGTCCCGGTAAGTAACTTCATCACGATTTTCATGAGATTAGTTGAACAGTTATTTTTCCTTTTCAGGCACTCTTGAAATTCTCCCGGCACTTTTCTGGGCACCTTTTACACAGCGATTTAACTAATTTAATTTTTCTTCTGTTTTTCTTATTTTCCCGACGTTTTGTAGATTTTCCCGAATACTCAAATTTTCTTCTCACCGACCTTTTCTTTCTTTTCCTTTTGCCGTTTTCAAACTTTTTCCCGACCAGAGCTCCGCGACCAACCTCTTTTCCAACTTCAGCCCGACTCCTCGAAAAAATCCACGCTCGCGATCTACCGGCCGGCCGTCCGCGTGCCTCCAGCGCGTGCCGTTGCAGATCCCGCTGCCATCCACTCACACATCGCCGCGCCAGCCAATCAAGCGCTTACCGCCGATGTGCGAGTCGATGCCAACGGGATCGAGCTGCGCTTCTCGCTGTGGCTGGGGCCTGGCTCGAGGCAGCTGAGTGCACGTGCACTTTTGCGCCAGCTCGAGCTTCTCGGTCGCGGCAATTTTTCTGTGGGACCGAGCTCGAGGTGCACATTTTGCCTCGATCGCCAGGCCCGCGCCGCAATTTTTCTTCGCTTTAACTGTCCCTCGAGCTGCGAGCGCCGAGTTTTGGTGCTATTTTTAGCTCCAAAACTCTGCGTTCGCAGTCCGAGAGACAGCCCCCTTGCGGTACCCGCCAACGGGCGCCGTAAAATTTTGGTTGAGCTGCCGACGATAGAATTTTTCGCCAGCCATAGGCGGCGTGAAATAAAAATGATGATTTATGCTTTTCAGGTCAGAGAATCGGGGCCAATGTTTGGCCCTGACCACAACAATTGATTAACAATATGTAGAGTGCACTCCCAATTGATTCAAAAGGAAATAAATAAAATACATTTAAAAACAAACAAAGACAAAATAATAAAAATACAAAAACACATCTCCTGAACTACCCGAAAACTCAGTGAAATTCACCCACCCTAGTTCCAAAATAATGCGCCACGCCAATCACTCAGTTTTTTTTAACAGCAATTCGTCCAACTAACTCACTCAAGTTTCTTAGCACTATACTCTTTTTTTCAAGGTGATTAAATTACTCAGTTTTTAACACTACTCCTTATCAAACTAATTAAATTACTCAGTTTTTAACACTACTCTTTATAAAACTTAATAAATTACTCAGTTTTTAACACTACTCTTTATCAAACTTATTAAATTGCGACACTTTTATTTTTCATTTAAACGATAAATCTTCTCGGCCAGCTCAACGTAAAATGAGCTGCCCTTGGAAAATATCCAGACAACTACTTAAGAAATTTTCATGCATAAACACGCTTGATGCTTCGCATGCAATTTTATGGCACCCTCATAAAGCCCCAACCCGAACTCTTAAAAAGGGCTGCGCACGTCGCTAGGCGAGGCGCCGAATCTCAGCTCTCAGGCTTCGAAACAAAGAGTCGAGGGTATACAACGGGCAAAACAGCCCTGAGTTGTTTACTCAGTTGCCCCGAAACTTAAATGCGTTTCGCTAACCTACGCAATCTCCGCTGGCAGAAACGAACTCTAATTTTCTACGCATGGAAAATGAACCCTTTCTTACAATAGATTACTTTTTTCACATACATATAGGTATTTTCATAATGTTATCAAAAAGCGGACCTATAAAAGAAAATAACAGAAAATAATTCCTATTTTGTTTTCTCCTAATTGGTATTTTACATGTTTTAGCTTAGCTTATTGCGAACTTCAGATTAACAAAACATGCGTTTATTGATATGCTTGAAGAATTAGATGAAAAGTTGAGGCCTTCACTAAGAGCCAATCAGTTCCATATCCAGTTCCAAATATAATAAAATTGGCGTGTTTACTTACGTTTTGTGCTCAAGGTAGCTACCAGTTAAGTGTAGGCAATGATTTTGATTTGGGCTTGGCCAACTGTTTCTCTAATGTTAAACGAAATACTGTTAGGCTTTGAAGACAACATATGCCCTGAATGGATCCAGTTTGACTACGCTGCAGATGAAAAAAATCGAGCATAATTATTTTTTCACGAAAAAAGTACTATTTATTTCGGGAATAATAAGTTTCGTCGATGGAACCCATATAAGAATTGTGCAAAGATAACTCAAAGCATTTATACTACCACCGGAAAGGATTTTATAGTTTAAATGCTATGATTGTAAGTAATGAGGAGGTTAGGAACAAAAGGTGACATTTACGCATTCAGCTTCAATTTCGTTTTTTTTGCAATCCGACTATAAACCCTGAATTCTATCTATTTATGCAATTATCAACTTCAAAAGAAGACTAATTTCGTAGAAAAATCCACGTCAATAGCTGCTTTCGGTACAAAAGGATGTCATTTTAACTCAAACACAGCAGTGGTCAAGCCTTTAATATCAAAAAGTGTTCAAAATTGAAAGAGCAAGATATCACCAGGAATCGAAAACAATTTTACACCAACAAAGGAAAAACAAAACAAGACATTTATCTATAACATTTGCTTAGTGTAGGATCAAAAGGTGTCATTTGATAAAAACTTTATTAAATATTGGCTTTATTGAAACATCTACATAAATACTTTTATATGTATTAAAATCTAGTTACTAACTGACACATAAATGGTTAACAAAAATACAAAATAATTGCCTAGATCTAGGTAAATATTTATTTTCTCAAATTAATAAGAAAATAGAAAAGTGTAAATGACACGTTTTGTTCCTAACCTCCTCAGTTTAAGATTAAATATTAAATATTTGTTTCTCAAACAACTGTGTTAATAAATAGGTCTGTGATGATAACAAGAATCCGATATACATATAAATTCAAGGTTTCCAGGAGCTACTCACGACTCAATGGTATGGAGTTCGTCTAGTTAAGTTATGAAGTTTAAAATAGTTGAATTAACAGTTTTTAATTTTATATATCTATATTAATCATCTAGGTGACGCAGGATATCCTTTGTTTCCTTACTTAATCACGCCTTTTCGAAACGCCCAAGAAAATTCTGTTGAAGCACGTTTTAACGAAAGGCCTGTGGCGGTTGTATGAAAGCAAGCGGTGAAATTTTTATGGAAATTGTAGCAGGCTACGAGATGAAGTTTTGTTGTTTTATAAAATAGAAAATATCAGTTTGGGAATTGACTTTGGCCGATAAAGATATGCATTAAAAATTAGTATAATAAAATAAACCAAAAATTAATAAACATTTAAAATAAACAAATTTCAAAAATTTATAAAAAGCGAAAAGTGAAAATAAAATATAAATTAAAAATAATAAATTATTTTAATTTAAATAAAATTTAAATGGAGGCCGACCTCCATTACAGGTCGACCCCCACAGGCCCTTAGAATGCCTTTCGTTAAAACGTGCTTCAACAGAATTTACGTGGAGAGAACAATTGGTATTCTCAAAAATCGCTTTAGATGTCTTTTGGGACACAGGGCGTTGCATTATGATCCGTTACATGCAACAAGAATAGTTAATGTTTATGCTGCATTGCACAGCATTTGCCTGCATTATAATGCTAATTTTGAGTACACAGCTGGAGATGAACCTTTACCCATGGTTCAGCATCCAAAGTTACTACAGCCGGAATCAAACACAATTGCGTTAAATATAAGAAATGAGATTTTAAATACAATGTTTTCTAGATGAATATAACGTCCAATGTGTTTCTGTGAAGTATTTATAAATAAAGGTCTGATTAAATAGATTTTCACATTTATTTCCTCAAAAGTACTGAAACATAATTCACATATTATATATGTACATACATATATACATATCTTATAAAAAAAATAAATACTGCAAAAATAACTTAAAAACAAAATAACTATAAATTCAATTTTCCAATCCATAACTAAAACATTGCACTTCTATCATTTCCAGTCGTATATTTCTAAAGGTTACTTTGAAGCTCGTATTTTGTTTTCTTCAGTTCCAAGATCTCGATTTTTAATCTTAATTTTTCAGTTCTGCTTTATTTTTTAATTCCTCTTTGTACAGTTTCAACTTTTCTTCTTTAAGTTTTATAGTATATGTTTTTGTACATAATATATTTTTGCAACTTTTGAACAGATCTTTCCTCTACATATCACATAAAGGCACATATTTATTCATTAATATTTTTTTGAGTTAATCTTTAATACTTTCCAATTATTTTAAAAAAAAATTTCTATGATTAACCTAGTCGGGATTTTTACCTTTATTAACGCAAAGGGTGGCACAAATGTAAAATAGTTTGCTTTATACTATTTTTCTTTTATTTTGAGCAGGAATCCCTTGATATGTATATGTATTAGCAAGATGTTCAACCTTTTTCACAAATTTTTTATCATCTTTAGGAGTTACAAGGCTTTATGAGAACTTAAAAAATTTCAAAAGAAACATCTTGATGGTGAATTATCGTGGCTGGAAATAAAAAGCTTTATGTGATAAAATGCTTAAAGTTTGGAGGTATGATGCCACACGAAATGTAAGTACCATCTCGGTAAGTACCACCGCACTCGACTTATAAATATTTAACCGTGTATTTTCGTTGCATATTTATTAGGAAAAATGCAAAACAGGCGTGAATTTAGTGCTTCTCTCCTGAATTTTCCTCTCACTAACACGGATGAGCATTTTTAAATATCGCAGTACATAATGTTAAATGACAATTAGTTTTTTGAAAAAAGCGCATACAAAAAATAAATTAAAGAAAAAAAACATTTTTAAAAACAATCTTTTTAAATGCTCTAAAAAGAAGAAAATAAAATTTTCCTTTAAAATTTTAACTATCAACTTATAACCTCATTATACACAATTTATATGATCATAAAAGCTTGTCGCGAGGTTTGCGTAAGTACCTATAAGTATTTAATTAAATTGAAATTTACTCGCGACAAGCTTTTATGATCATATAAATTGTGTATAATGAGGTTATAAGTTGATAGTTAAAATTTTAAAGGAAAATTTTATTTTCTTCTTTTTAGAGCATTTAAAAAGATTGTTTTTAAAAATGTTTTTTTTCTTTAATTTATTTTTTGACTAAAAAACGCTTATCAAGCCCTTTCATTTGATACCCATATCATAGGGGTTACTATGAAAATTATAAATCGCCATTTTGTGACGTCCGCCATATTGGATTTAGAAATGGCGTTACTATTGTTTCCTACTCTTCAAGCTCTTTCATTTGATACCCATATTAAGGGGGTCGACCAAAAATACATGGTCCACCATCTTGTGGCGGCGGCCATTTTAAAGATATTGCAATTTTGAGTATTGCATATTGCATTGTCACCAGAACTAAAGGTGTATGCAAAATTTCAGCCCTATAGCTTCATTGGAAGTGGGTGAAATATTGACTGCAAAATTCCACGGCCCACCATCTCGTGGCGGCGGCCATTTTAAAGATATTGCAATTTTGAGTATTGCATATTGCATTGTCACCAGAACTAAAGTTGTATGCAAAATTTCAGCTCAATCGGTTGAAGATATCTGCTTCAAAATTGAGTAGCAAGATTCCACCCGCACAAACATACATACATTGCAAGCTAATAAAAAGCTTGTAAAATAACTAAAATTACCCTTTCTATCAAAACAAGTTTTTGATTTGTTTAGTGAAAATAAAATAAAAAAAAAAATATTTTTAAATGAAACGATTTTCTTTTTATGAAAGTATTTTAACTACGTACGTATTTCACAGTGATTATTATACATACTGTAAGTTGTGAAAGTCAAAGTCATCTACCATAATTTTATTGTTGAAATAATGTTAATTGAAAGTTTTCAAAATCACAGTTGGCACTACACAAAAATAGGAAAATTAAGTTGGCGATGTTTTGCAGTACGCAAACGCAAAATTTATTCTTTTGTTTTTTTTTCATCAAGAAAAGTTATTGTTTTTAAAAAGAAAGAATTGTTTTCTGTTTACTCGTGCAAATTAATAAATATAAATAATAAGTAATAATAATATTTATATGTATGTATTATGTCAACCAACCAACTATACAAAATATGGTAAAGAACAAACGAAAAAAGTGGAATAAAATTGATTCATATTTTATATTACTAGTTTGATGATTTATATTGTGCCAAAAAAACGAGAAAGTGTTATGTATAGCAAAGATGTTGCAGCAAATAGAACAAAACCGTAGAATATGACAAGAATAAATATTCGAACGCCATTTCGTAAAGTTTTAAATGTTCACATTCATGGTTCTGGGGAATATTTAACATGATTTCCACTTCCCGTGCATTTTTGTAAAAGCAATAGAAAATTATCCCACTAGTAAACCAAAAAACGCAAATAATTGTTATTGTATTATGTGCGCGAGAAACGCTCATTTGGTAAATAATAAGAAGAAAACAAAGATTAACATTTAAATACAACTATACATACATGATGCAAGAAGCAGGGCTAGGCTATGTGCAAAAGGTGGGTTCGAAAAAAAAGCTCATATAATTGAAGATTCGAGTGGATAAAACACTCTCGGTGTCAAGGTCAGAGGATAGAGTCTACCGAGGCGAAATTACTGTATAACATTTGTTACGGGAATAATTTTGGCAGCAACTTATTCTTTTGTATAAACGAGTTCCAAATGTTCTACAAGAAGTACGAGTCTTTTTCATGCTAGGGCCAGCAACTCTTTTGATTATCAAAATCTTAATTGTCAAATTCCTGTTCGCTATTAACGTTGATCCCATGAAGTGATTCAAACTTTTAACGCAGGTGGATGTTGGGCGGTGATCTATTGATTTTCTGTGTCCACGGCACGACTTTTGCGTACATATACATATGTATGTCATATGTGGGAACTGGACAAGGGGAAGGGGAACCTAAAATATAAATAAAATCCAGTCGCCTTTTTCCAGATGGCAGTCGCTTTTGTTTTTAAATGGAGTCTCGCTTTGGTTTTTTTAGATGCAGTCGTGCCTTTAAGAATGTCGGTCGTTCGCTAAGCTGAGTTACGTTGTTTATAAAATTTAATTTATCGCCTAAAAACGCTGCATTACCTATCTAGAAAGTATTTTCGCCGTGAGTGCCTATTTACTTTCCGCGTTCCTCAAATTATTATATGAACCTTATAATAAACGGATTAAAACTAGTTTTTTTGTGATTTCTCTACACCCCCGTTGAAGACATATTTTAGCTTTTGGGAGTATACATATTGGGCTAACTAAGGTCTCTTTTGCTTCAGATTCGTCGTCCTCTTTTGCTTCAGATTCGGAATTCTCAAAAAGGACCGTTTTTGTATCGCTTATATAACTTTCAAACCGATTCGCGGCAAAAGAGGAGAACGAATCTGAAGCAAAAGAGGAGGACGAATCTGAAGCAAAAGAGACCTTAGCCCAATATGTGTACTCCCAAAAGCTAAAATATGTATCTTCTTCAACTTCCGAAAAAATTTCGTTTGAAAGATAATAATATTATAAACTTCCTTTTCTTCTTTAAAGAAGCTCATGGATACGCCCGCATGAGCAGGTGTTGACCTTTTCTGTTACAACCACTATTATTATTTTATTAATTCGTACTTCACAGCACTTTTGTTTAATTTATATCATAGAACATGCTTCTATTCTAATACCAAATTAAATAAGATGTGCGATTAATCAGGTTTGTAAATTTATTTGACTTTAATCACAAAAACAAGTTGCTATCTTGTCAGAAATTCGTGGCTTAAGCCCCGTTTACACTGGGCGAGTTTACAATCTAAAAGCCGGCTTTTTTACACGCAGCTCGTAAACTCGCCTAGTGTACACGACGCATTCCCTCTAAAGCTGCTTTTAAAAAAGAACAAAATGCACTCGCCGGCTTCTTATGCCCGTTCTCCAATTGCGAACCGACCAACTACGACCCACCGAACGAAAAAGCTCAACCCCGTGTAAAGTATTAAGCCCTTGCCTGTAGTTGTACCCTGCCAGCTGCGAAAACACAATCGGGCAAATGTTAAATGTGGAAGCGGACAAACTTATCAATTTAACTTTTAATATTCTCCGGAAACTACCGCGCACATTTTTATAAGTGCTCCGTGTTATAATTAGTGCACTGATGTTTTGACAACCGGCGGAAAAGCTGCGGCGACGTCACTATTCTGGTACAATATCGTTGCGGAATGGGGGGACTATTACTTTTGGTTAAACGCACACATGTAAAAAGTTAGCTCGGTTGACCAAAACACAAGCGAGAGAGAAGATGACTCTAATAAGAAAATGGAAAGCGATGGCGCGATGTTATTTGGTTCGTAGTTGGTCGGTTCGCAATTGGAGAACAGGCATTACTCGCCAGCTTGTAGCTTGTAAACTCGCCAGTGTAAACGGGGCTTTACTGACTACAGACTTGCTGAACTGAAAGTTTCCTCATTTTTTTTCTGGTAAGGTGCGTTTCTAACTACGTCAAAGCGGTGATGAATTTCAATTTCAAAATACCCCTACAAAGAGTGATGAATATGACTCTGGGTAAGTATAGTGCAAAGCAAAATCAAGGAGGCGGTCTAACATGCTCCCTGGGAAAATTGAAGTAATTAGTAAGCCATACACTAAAGGCCGTTCTCCAATGCACGGACCACCCAACCACGAACGAACCAAAATCGCGCCATCTCGTCCCACATGAATGTGGCGCCATCTTCCCACTCGCTCGTGTTTTGGTCAACATGGCTAACTTTTTCTTGGTGCGTGTTAACCACATAGTACTAGTTGACCATTCAGCAACGATATTGTACCAGAATAGTGACATCGCCGCAGCTTTTCCGCCGGTTGTCAAAACATCAGTGCACTAATTATGACACGAAGCACTTATAAAAATATGCACGGTAGTTTCAGGAGAATAATAAAAGTTAAATTCATAAGTTTGTTCGCTTAAAAAGTGATAAAAACTTCCACATTTAACATTTGCCCGATTGTGTTTTCGCATAGCTGACAGGCACTACTGCAGGCAAGGGCTTATACTTTACACGGGATTCAGCATTTTCGTTCGGTGGTTCGTGGTTGGGTGGTTCGCGCATTGGAGAACGGCCTTAAGAGTTTTTTCCAAGCGACAATTGTCGCGCCACGCAATCTACCAGTTTTATGCCATCGTGTGTGGTCAACATCACACGCCAATTTTTTCTACATTCCACTTGACACTCAATTTTAGTTTTCCTTTTGATCCATGCACACATGGAAAAAATCATTATGATTTTTATTCACACTCGAATAAATAATTTAAATATTGCGATACCTCCGCCACAATCCCTGTCCTTCCTCGGCCGCGTTATTGCTTTGATCAATAAGGAATTGATTATCGATGATGAACTCATTTTGACTGGTCATGTTGCACACCGGGCAGTGTATCAGCGGTGGCATTGTTCGGTCACATTTGGAAAATTTTGTCGTAACGCATTGCGTACATGCGACATGAAGACACTCAAGCATTTTAGGGCGGCCGTTTGACGTGGAGCACTTGAGAGCACCAGACGCACTTTGTTGAGATTATTTCACCTGCTGCAGCTGTTTCATCAACATGTTTCTGGACATTGTCGCAAGGATTCCCTGCCGTTGTCTCCTTATTGTCCAGAACCTCCTGTTTGATTAGCGGCAGAAGCGGTAAAAAATCGCTTATGTTAATGGTGCTTTCGAGTTCGTCGAGTTCCATTGCGGCATTTATTTTTTTTTGTGTTGGTTGGTCGTGGCTCAGAAAATCCTACACACTGTACAAGTTCCACGAATATTTTAACTCACAAATCTCTCGGGACCACCTTGTTTTATTTCTTCGCAGATTAAATCAAAAAACCCGACTGCGTAATGCGTACATGTTATTTTATTATTCTTTATTAATTGAAAGGGCGGATCGTCTTAAATCAATTGTTGAAAATATTTTGCAATTTTGTAAATGATGTACAAAATCTTGAATTAATGGAATGGGATATCTATCGGGAATAGTTATTGCATTAAGTCTTCTATAATCTCCACATGGTCTCCACTCTCCACTTTTCTTTTTAACTAAGTGTAGTGGTGAGGACCAAAAACTGCTAGAAGGTCTGCAGATCCCTTGTTTTAACATGAAATCGAATTCTTTTGTAGCATCTTTTAATTTTTCTGATGTTAATGGACGAACTTTAGAAACGATTGGATTACCTTTAGTAATGATTTTGTGAGTAATCGAATGCTTCACGGGCTTGGCAAAACCCGAACCTACCGTTATTTCTTTGAAATTTAGTAGTAAAACTTGGACTCTTTTGTCTATTTGATTTTCGATTGCTATCGAAAGTGTTGTTGAGAAACTTGAATTGTAAAATATACCTGTTGATTTAAGAGATGTGAGAGGTCTATTAAAGATCTTTTTGCCATGTCTACAAATAAGCCATAATGACTTAAAAAATCTGCTCCAATAATGGGTTTGTGAACATCGGCTATATAGAATTGCCATTCGAAATTTCTGCGAAGTCCAAAGTCGAGAGTTAATATTTTACGTCCGTATGTGTTGATAATTAAATTGTTTGCAGCTGCTAGTTTGAATCCAGTTGGTTGGGGAACATTGGTTTTTGGCTTAGGAAGAACAGATACATCTGCTCCAGTATCTATTAAATAATAACGAGCTGTTGACTTATCATACATGTATAGGCGACACGTTTTTCTGCCATTAATATCCGTCGCTTGAGATGAAAGGCGTTTTAATTTTTTTTGGTTTGATTTTTGTTGTTCCGTAAAAAATTGACACGGTTGAACGCATTTCGTTGCATTGATTCCGAATTTGGAATGGTACCAACAAAAATTATTATTTGATTTAAATGTTTGATGAGACGATTTACTTCTAAGACTTGATGTACTGCGTGAGCGACTTCGTGAATTTAAAAAAAGAATTTGATTTTGTAAATCTTTAACTTGGTTAAATATTAAATCTATTTTGTTCTCCAAATCATTATTATTATTTAAAGTTTGCCTAGTTGATGAAGGTGGAGAATTATTATTAATATTTAAACTTTTGTAATGCTCTATTAACCAATCAATTTTATTGTTCACATCGTTATTGTTTTCGGACGACTGGATACTTAATGATGGGGGTTTGTTATAAACTTCAGCAATTTTATCAGCACAATTTGCTAATTGTGTGAGATTGCCTGGGTTACAAGCTAAAATAGCTTGAATGGAAGATGGAAGTCTTTGCATCCATAAAGTTTTTAACAACTCATCTGTTACGTTAGATCCGCCTAGTTTCCTCATCTCTCTAAGAAGCTGTGAAGGTTGTCGATCTCCCAAAGTCAAATCACTTAAAAGCTGATTTAATCTTTGAGATTCACTCGATGATAATCTTTGGATTAAAATCTCTTTTAATTGATCATATGGTTGTGTAGGATGAGGATTTCTAATAGTGTCGGTGATTATTGAAATGATATCATCATCCAAAATAGACAGAACATAATTATATTTTGTTGACTGCACTGAAATGTGTGCTAAGTAAAATTGGGCTTCAAGCCTAGTAAACCAAATATCATTAAGGACATTTTTGTACTGCGTCCTCTTTTTTCCCCGTTGGTTGCAAGTCCAACGGTCGTAGTGCTACCGTGATGTCCCAGGCTGGACATGGCGAAGTCGCTGTTTGCAAATTACCAGGGATTGGTCTCTTTTCGTTCAGGCGAACACTCCACTTTTGCACTTTACAAATTCCCAACTTAACACACAAATTCACAGCTTAAACACAGTAAATTAAAATTTTCTCGAAAGCGAAATTTTTAAATTTTGTATCTTCGATTCGTTTTGAATGTCTTCATAAAGTCGCTGTCAAAGATTATGATTTTCTTTTATTTTTTAATTTAAACCGCCTACTGTGTAACGAACCTACTTGGCAGCCCTCAGAGTGAAGAAACAAACCGGGACGGTGTGTTTCTTCACTCTGTCCGGTGGCTGTGCCGCTCTGTCCGCTGCGTTCTCTGGATTGAAATGCACTCGTTGCCCGTTTTCCAGATGCACTGCCAAATGTACAACTGCAGGGTGTCTTTCGTGGATCGCAAAGCAAAAGATGCGCCAAATCGCCTCGTTGCTGCTCACGTAGCGACCTAACTGGTACTGAGATACTTCGTCGTTTGCATTTGTGACACCGAAAACAGCCATATCGCTGCCTTTGTTCACATATTTGCATATGTATATACTTAATCGACTTGACGGAGTAACAGTATTCCACATTGATGTGAGACTCAAAAGCCCTGGACAATATCGGCGAATATGGTACAATCCAACGATTGTCCACATCAACATCTTGCCCTTTGACCTTCACAACTGTAGATCGCCCATTGTCCGTAACTGATCACCGACGATACAATGGGTATCCGTCATTGCCTGTGATGGTATCGGCAATCAGGTCTCTCGGGTATCGCTTGGAACACTTGCCATCGATCATACAGGGTGAGTTGTTGTTGAAAACTCCGCACGGTCCATGGATCATTTTCTTAGTCACCACTGCATACAGTTTCGGATCAACAGCTTCATCCGGGATTTCGGTTGAAATGATGGAATCGATTTCATCCGGTCTGATTTTGTTCACGAACCAAACCAAAATGTGCGCATGAAGCAGACCGCGTTTTGGCCATTCAACGGAGTACATCCAACAACGAACTTGGCCATACACACGGTGCTTTATGATGAAATCCATCAGATATTTTACTTTTCTTTTTAAAACTCTGGCAGTGATGACATGTCTGTCAACTGGTGTTTGGCTGGGTAGCAGTTCCTTCTTGATTTCGATCCATTGAGGGTTACAGGTAAAGCTTATAAATAGGTCTGGACGGCCATATTGTCTAACATACGACATCGCATCTTGCGCATACTCGTGCATGTGGCGAGGGCTTCCGATGTAAGTGGCCGGTAAAATTGTCATTCTTCCCACGTTGTTTGCATCGCCGCCCGTCGATATTAATCGCATCCCGGAGATGAATGTATTCTTCAGACGGGAGCTGAGTTTGGTTCAAACGAATATATCTGAACCGTTCAGTCTCAATTTTGACATACATGTCAACCACGAACTGATGGAAAAGACGACAAAACTTCAATATGTGATTTTCTTCACCTTCACGGATCATTAGTCTATATGAATAAAAATTCATAGCACGGACTTTTTTATTGGTTTCGGCGCTTGTATTCACAATCGACATACGGTTCGATGTAAGAAAATAAACGAATGAATTTTTGAAATAGGTACATTCACCTGTAATGTATTAACAATTTTGATGTTGAATAGTATCCGTCCTCGCCCTGCCAAAATATCAATGGATATTGTAGTGCATCGTAAGTCCTGTGCGTTTCGGACACGCGTTTCAGTTCATTGTTCCGACGATGAAGCACGATATCTCTAGATTGCAAATTTTCTCCAACAAAAACAACAGCCACTTCGTCGATTGTTGGTGAATTTAATCTTCTTGCGTGCTCACCCACCGGCGTTTTGTCGGCCCTGATGACGAAGTTATGGCTGTCGTATGGCATCCTATCCAACGCAATATTGAACAATTTGATGAATTCGTTGTTGTGATGAAGCGTTTGCAACTCTTCGGCAATGGCTCGTTTCGTTGTCGGATTGTGAGCACAACGCTGATTAACTTCAGCATCCGAATTGCCCATGAAATAAATTTGCAACAACTGATCGTCCACATCTGGTGATGGCAACAGCGCTCCTACTAAATGATAAATTTGCACTTGAATTTGTAATGGTGGTTTGAAAGTGACTGATAAGCATGCGAAGCATATGATGCGAAAGAGGATTGGGTTTCAATTACCTTAAAAGTGGGCAGGAAATTTTCTCGTACAATATGCGTTGCGCCAAACGAAGTCATTTGGAAGCAACTGTTGTATTTCTGGATGTTGGTCAGGAAATGGATAGAATCACTTCCTGTTCCAGAAACCAATGAGCGTAATGGCTCTGGTGACGGGACCAATTGTGGCAATTTCACTTTCTCACCAGCGCAGCACATGCCAGGAGTTTCGCCGCTGAATTTCATACGACTGACATTTCTCCAATCGTTACTGATCTGTCCGCACTGTAATCGACTTCCGAATCGTAATAGAATGCCGCTCGTTCCAGGTTTATAGTACCACCGCTTCGACGTTGTGTTGTGCTCACTGGTGTTGTGTTTGATGTGCAGTAACCCTATTCCCTTGTCGTTCATCTTCAGACACTCGGCACGGAATTGCATTCACCATTCACTGTAAAACGACACGGACCTCAAGATCCACTATTTTTTACCATAACACACATACACTTCACACAGCAGTTGTCAAACGATAGGTCCAACTAAAGTAAATCTTACCGCAAAATCCACTTATATTTAATCAAAAAACAATTTTTAATTATAAGTTCACCTTCTCTTAAACTACTTTTTCTTGTAATTGAACTTCCTAATAAAACTTCGCAAAATCCACTAATATTTAATCAAAAAACAATTTTAAATTATTAGCTCACCAGCTCTACAGATACTTTTTCATTTAATTGAATTTCCATATAAAACTTCGGGCGAAAAATCATCTCAGTAAACATTCACATAAATTTGTTGAATTGAAAGTGTTACTTTGACTAAAAGTTTTTGCATTGTGTTATAATCTAATCGAAGTATGTTTTGTGCTGTTTTTCGATCTTTTTTTTGTTTTTTAGCTTTTCCTAATTTTCTTACCTTTTAAAAATACCCCTGAATTGAGACGAACAAAACAAAAAAAGAATCATCCAAATCAGTCGAGCCGTTCTCGAGTTTTTGCGAACCTACCGCACGGTACTCATTTTTATATTAAATGTTCAACATTAAAATATTATGAAAAGACAACAAATTACACTCAACAACTACTTTCCTTCTTTTAAAATGATCAGCCCTTGTAATTAACAAAGTAATTCATCAATGACACTTAAATTTAAAAAAAATTAGACATAATGGAAATGTTAAAAAGTTTATAACAACTGTCTAGTAATCTAGTGTTAAATTAATATAGAAAAGAAATTGAACTTTGCATTTTATACTTATGACACACATGGGGTAAACTTAACTGGGTATTTACAACAGATTATTTAAATTACCCGGTTAATTAGAACCCCCTGACACACATAAACCGGGCTATCTTTGACGTTTATTGAATATTTGATTATTTACGATTGGTGTTGTCAATTTGTGAAGTGCATAGCGAGTGAGTGAAGTGTGTAAAATGGAAATTCAAGAAATATTATACTGTTAAATAAAATAATGGAACAGCAAGCATGAAAAATGAGGCACTTGCTTTTAAAAACTTTCTTTTCAGAATTTTTTTCTCCAACTGCCAAAACATTAAATACTTAACAAAATTACCGTTTCTAGTGACTACCAGTTGGCGCTTTGGTCAGTTAATTGCTTTTAGAACGGGGTAATTGAAATTACCCAGCAATTTTTGTGGGTATTCAAATACCCCGAAATTACTCGGTTGTTTTGCTGGGTATTTTCAGAATAACCAGGGTATTCTAGTGACACACATGGAGTAAAAAGGGGGTAATTAAAATACCCGGTTAAGTTTACCCCATGTGTGTCATAACTATTACATTGTATACCTGAAAGAATATACATAGGATAGGATAACTTAAACAATTAATTACAATATTATGTTCATTTTTATAGTGTGATTTCCTAATTATGGTGGTTTTATTACCTGTTTTCTACAAAATACTTTTATTTCTATATTTTAAAAATAAAACTCTTCAATGGCTTTTATAAAAAACTGAAAAAATAAAAAATCATTATTTGTAACAAAACCAAAAAAAATCTTTCATAACTGTTCGAAAAGATTTAAAATTATAGTAGACAAAGATTAGATATAGTTAAAAATAACTGAAAATATTTTTTGTGAAGTTTAACGGCTAATTTTTGGTTTTAATAACAGTTACCATACCTGGTTAAAAAATTTTGGTTAGAGCATCGGGAGGGACAACTGTTGAGCTAAAAGGAACACCAACTTTGGCATTTTCCGAAATACTTTAAAAGTACGGAATTTGCCAAAACTTAATCTTCCTCAAATATTTATAGATATTCTATGTAATTTTAGAGTATTCAGAGAGATGGGATACACTATATATAGTTATAGCACATAGTATGTATTTATATCACCAAGATAGCACGACGTTAGCAGGAAATTTCATTCTTTTCTGAGACAAAAATCGGAATTCGGGCACCACCCCATTGCCCTGTTCCAAATTGCAATTGATCTGGGCCAGTGGTGAAGTCAGTTTAAATTTGCTTACGTCGCGGAGGCATCTTATAGTGTTGTCGAGTCAACAGCAAGAGCACTTCGAGAGTAGTAATAATGCCGGGGAATCCCAGTGGTACTGTGGGCCCCTCATCTGTGAGCACACAATCAATCGATTTATGGCGCACTATTAATTTCGGAAGCGTTGCTTTCAATCAAGTGCCACAAAATGAGTTGAGGAGCGGTGCGGTACGATGACACAACCCAAATCGAAATGGAAAAGCGAAAGAAAAAAAAAAAAAAAGAAAAAAGAAGAAAAAACTTTTCTTTACCGGAGGAGCTCTGAGCTTTTCATCACTGACACTTCAGCTTCGGGCTCCTCCGGGCAACGATTTTCAGACCAGGCTTTCGTCTCCTAGAATTCCTGTGCATTCCCTTCCCGCGGGGTGGGACCTCTCGGCAATCCGACAGTAGTTGCGTCGAACGGCGCGGCCCGGCGACGGGCGGGAAGACGTTGGGAGGTATAAGGCAAAAGAAGTTTGCTTAGTGGATTCCTTTTATAAGCCCCTTGGGACCTGAGAAGAATGAAAGCAATAAATTCTTTGATGCGATCGACTCGAAGTGATGTGTGAAAACTTTTGAAAACGAATAAGAGTGCTGACGGGTTGAAAAGGCTCTCCTCTTGTCCGTGCAGCCCGCCGCCACTGACTTCACGCTTGCTTATGCGACAGTTGTTGGAAGAAAATTCGCAATTTTCTGAGCCTGAAGCTCCGGTCTAAGTTGCAAGCATTAAATTTCTTGTGTAATTGGAAAATCCAAGTTTACTGGAACGTAGCGACAACATTTTTGCTACATGCGAGACTATGGGGATGTAATTTTAAAACTGTGAGAGATTGATGAAACCAATCATAACTTGGTCCCGTGGGGTTGAAACTTTCGGATGAGCTAGTTATTTTCCAATCATACGTTTGGTTCTGCTCATTCACACCCATGGAAGAGATCAGTTCCCATAAATCGGCCGATAAGTTAGCTTGGGGAAAATAATTGGCTTCTTATAAATTAAGCGCCTCTCTGGGATTTGAAGAGATTCGATGCCAATAAATGTGCTGAAAAGGCAGAAACTGATGAAAGGCGTTGGATTATATACAAAGGACACGACACGAATTATTTTTCAATTCGTACCGAATTAATGATTAACAGAAATTTAAGTACACTATAGTATCTTGTGACACTCGAAATACTTATGTTAGTTTAGGACATAAGAAGAATTAACATAGTATTAAGGATATTGACTACATTGAAAATATCTAACACAGTAAGTCCTATAGCAAATTTTAGAAGAAGAAGTTATATTCACATGTATCTTTTTATCTACTGGTTGACGATGTATAATTCTTCACCCCTGACCGAAATCGAATGAATGGAAAAACACTTTCAAAAACATACGAGTCCCGGCCTGGTAATCCTACATTGATGTAATTAAAACAGTTAGATTTTAACATAGCGCACTTCTCAGCTTGATAGTGGAAACATTCACCCAATTCTATACCTCTCCGGTTTAGAATTTAGGCTCTGTGAATCCTTCGATGTACGTAGTTACCTAGATGTCTTCAAAAAACTAATTAGATATCTCCAAAACTGCTCAGACAGCTGGGCACTGGTATAAGCGCAGGTATGAACATATAATGGTTTCCGCAAAAAACTTAATGATACTCCCCACCCACTACTACTTATTACAACCACAACCAAATCCTTAATACAAATTAATACAAATTACAAGCTATTAAATAAAATAAAATTTTAGCTATACTACACAATCTTAAAATTATAATTGCACTATTAAATCTCTGGGTTTAATGAGTCTTTACCTTTATTAGCACAAATTACCTATAATCTACGGCAGCTAAAAGAACAACCGAATGCCACCCTTTAAAGTTCAAGTAATCGTATGCTTCTTCCTTATAGGAGGTGACACTTCTATGTGACATCCATCTGTGGGAAAGAGAAGAGGATGTCTTCGCCCGATATTGCACATGATAACAAATTACCTATATATATTGCTATTCCTCTTCTTTTTCTCAGACTAATAGCTTCTCAGAAAATTTTCACATAAAATATTGAAAGTTTCTGGAAGCATCCTATAATCTTCTTTGAACCTTTCTGGTCCGTTCAATAAACTATCTTCCCAGAATCTGCTATATCTTTCAACATGTTTGCAGCAATCGTTCATAATTGAAACAAATGCAAAAAATAATCAAGTTTTTTAGATTTAGAATATACTTCCCCAGAAAACTTCACTTTCACAGACAAGAAAACCATTGTCGAAATTGTTTATAGAACAAATGATGAAAAAGTATTGTGTCACACTTTCATTTGCGTTTTCATCATAATGACAGTTTTCGTCATAAACACGGTATAGTGTGTCAATGGTATTAGTTGGCCTTCAATCATCGTTAGATCGTTAGAATCAACTATTGCTCAAAACAAACAATAAATTGAAAGTCTACTAAGATTCAAAATTTTACTAATTGGAAATATACATACCAGTTGACCCGTGCGAATAATTCGCACCAACACTATATGTGAGTTAGGACATAAGAAAATTTATAATTTACCTAGTCCCCTTGGATTTGCCAGATACCTCCAAACAAATATGGACTTCTCAATCTTCGTTGTGAACAATGCCCGCATTGTCGAAGTGCACAACTAAGATCGAGAAGTGCTTATTCGTTTGGTGATTATCTGGCAAATCCAAAGGAGCTAGGTAAATTATAATTTTTCTTGTCAAGTGCTAACTCACATTATTTTAAATACAAGCTTTTATTAAAATGCACAAAAAAGAAACAAATGTCTTCTCCAATCGTCGTTTTATTTGTGTTGATTTTTCCTTTCTCATTTATGTTGATTAAGGATGGTTATTATTTTAATAATCTCCAAATCGCGCCAGCTGGTAAATTAAATCGAAAATATTCTTAAGGACTCTTCCCAGAACATAAGGTTTTCTAAATAAAAAAGACATCAAATTGCAACGACTTTTCACTTTTAAATTAAAAAATTAATCTGAAAATTGTTCATTTCAAGATTTGACGTTTTGCTGAATAAAAAATAATGGCAATTTGATGCATTTTTTATGCAAATTGAAATAATCCTTATTCTTGAGAATGAGGGCAATTAAATTGCTTTTTGTTTTTTTTTTGCATATTACTGTATTAAATTTTGTTTGCATATTATTGCATTGTCATCCGAGCTACATACATTTGCAAAGTTTCAAATTTTTATACGACGATTAGAAGTATGTATTTACATTAAAATTGAGTTGCAATATTTGAACTAAACAAAAAATAAAAGCTTGTAAAAAGACAACCTTGCAGCTACATACAATTATTTTCTATGCAGTGTTATAATTCGTTACAGAATAAAAAAGGAAAAACAATGAAATAATAGTATTTCAATTGAGCATACTTTTCATAATCAAAATTATCAGTTTTACGAATTTGGTTTAACTTTGGCCGTGTTTGGAAATGTCACTTGATCGTCAAGAACTTCGACTTTTGTCAAAATTATTCTGGTCATTTGGTCGTCAAATGATTTGCCCTGCAACTGTCAATTGACATTCTAAAACGATTTCATCATCATTTGTTTGACTTATTTTCTTCAGAGTTATTTTCTCTAATTGAAAGAATATAAATTTGATTTATATTTATTTTAATGATTTTACAAACCTATTTTCCATTTTTGTTTAACACACAACTCACAAGCAGAAAATTAAGCGACCTTGTCATTCACGCAGGACTCTTTTCTATACTGCTTAAGTTGCAATCAAATGACTGTCATCTGCATGCATTTGACATTTTGAAACTTTTGATTTTTGTCAACTGCAAATGCAGTCTGCATGCAATTGACATTTCCAAACGAGGCCTTTTATTTCTAAACTGGAGCATTCTTAATTATGTAAATAGTCATAAAGTTCAAGGTTTGTTGAGTACATAACTTAATATCTACCAAGAATTTCCATGGCTTACTTAAATTTAAATTAACACTCTTTATACAAGTTTTTCTGAATAGCAATGTTTAACTCGTGCGACATTTTGGCCCACAGTAATTTGTTACCGGATGTATAAAGGGACGTCCCTTTAATCTCAATTCAAAGACAAAAGTGGATAGGAGATATCCTCTGGGAGGCTGACGTGTTTTATCAGTGAATCCCTAGAGCCACAGCAAGAAAATGCTTTTTGCTTGGCATATTATTGCTTCATCAAAATTTTATCGAACGCTTCAGCTGTGATGGGTTTTTATTAATATTAAAACGAGTGTGCTCCAAAAGTCGTACAATCACCACCCACAGCATCCGATGCCACAAAGGCAAGAAACTTTTAGTCAAGGAAAAAAAAATTTCATTGATTTCCTTTAAGCTGGGACACAGCTGGCATCTTCCTCGTAAACACGGGCCAAGCCTATAAAGATGTGATAATGTCACATGGTCAGATAAATTACACGAGAAACTTTTTTATTACAAAACAGTATAAGACCAGAGCACACCGACCGGATGTGGAAGGAGGCTTCTCTTCGGCACAGATTGTCCGCCCAAGGCCCCCAAACCAAGCCCTAAGTATTGTCTCGGGCCATCGTCCATTATTTTGAGTGGAGGAAAAGTCGTTAAAGGGGAGACACATTTGAGCCCTACGGGCCAAAAAAGAGCATCAAACAGAAGGATTCTTGAGGGCGGATATATACTCCATGACATATTGTCGAATGTGTGATAAAGCATTGAGTCAACTCGGTCGGGGTCAAGTCATTAGGCTTCCAAGTATAAAAATTTCTGTAAGCCTAGCGGCCAACTTCCGAATTGTATCGGTAAGAAATCCACGCGTCCATAGCTATCCTTGATTCTTCGAACGCATACAAATCAAATCAACACTTATTGAGCGCAGGACTTCGACTTGATTTGCTGAATCCAGCCAACCGAAGCAATCAATCTGAGGACTTCCCACCATAATCGGAGGAATAGGGGCGAAAGGGAACTGTAGGGAAGCTTCCCCCCGAACATGTTTTTGGCAAACTCGCTCGGAGTCTTAAAAAATTCAAAACCATGCAAAGTTCCAATCACACTCATCTGTTGTCTTCCTTGAGTTTTAGAGGTTTTGTCATGTACTCCCCAATTGTGTAGGCTTTCTATCTGTATCTTGTTGTTGCACGTCCCATCCATTTAATGGTGTTCTTGTTGAACTATATGGTGGAGCCGAAAATTGACAATTGATTTCGAATGGGTTTGCCTAAATCGGATTCCTTCATTCCCCGGTTTTATTTCTATGAGAGCCAAAAGTTGTTAAAGCGTTCTCAACTGCGTGAAGAGAAATCACAAATTGATTTCCAATAATAGAGAACGTAACCCCAATCGAGCTATCGGGCAGAGCGTTTTATTATCCGGAAAATCCATTTTTTACAATCCCAATGATCTCTGCCGTAGTATGAAACAGGATCACACCATCTACGTAATTTGTTTCATTATTTTAATAGCAAAATTAAAATGTGGACTTGAATTTGTTACTTCTGTAATGAATTAAATCTTTCTTATTACAAATAGTATTTTTATTTTTAATATAAATTAAATGATGATCTTAACATTTCGACTGGATATAATAAACTACTTTTTCTATTGTTTTTACATTCAATTTTTTTATTAATGTATAGGTAGGTATTTTGATTAGAAAATATTTCAATTTTACCAGTTACGCGCCTACTAAGTATTTAAAAAATGTCATTTTTAACCCCCGACGCAAAAAGAGGGGTGTTATATGTATAAGTTTGACGTGTCTGTGTGTCTGTCCCTGGCATCATAGCTCCTAAACGAATGGACCGATTTTGATGCGGTTTCTTTTGTTTGAAAGCTGACGTGATCGAGATGGTTCTTAGCTACAATTTATTCGCGGGTTTCAAAATGGCGGACCCAAGATGGCGGCCAAAAATTGTAAATATTAAGAGATTGCCATGAAAAGTAGTATTAGGAAGTTTTTGGAGGTGCTAATTGCGAATCTAACCTCGAAATTTCGAAATTCAAGATGGTGAATCCAGTATGGCGTCCAACAATTTTCGAACTTCAACGAATTTAAGTGAAATTTAGTACTATGGGTATTTTAATATCATTAATTTCGAATCTACTAACAAAATTTGGAAATTCAAAATGGCGGACCCAATATGGCGACCATAATTCATAAAACTTTTTATGAAAGTCGAGCATTTCAAGTCCGCGAGTAATTTAAAAAGAATGAAATAAAAATAAAATTAAAAATTTTAATTAACCCCCGACACAAAGAAAAACTATAAAAAGTAAAAAAAATAAAATTGTTCTCTCGGCCTTTTAACTTCATTAAAAGAACCTATTAATGTGTTGGTTGGCCCTTTAACTTTAATATTAAGTACTTATTAATATTTTGATCCAAGCGTCGTCGCGTTGGGGGACCGCTAAGAAATAAATAATTACTATCCACAGATATTAGCGGTCAAATCTTCCACATATTCAGGCTCTAAATCAATTTTGTACTTGATACAAATGTTATGTAGCATGCAACACACATTAAAATATTTTGATGCCTTATCAGGAATATAATGTAGTTCCCGGGCCGACACGAGGCATCTAAAACGGTCATTTAATATTCCGAACACAGGTTCTATAATGCTACGGGCTTTCGCATGCCTTTTGTTAAATACACGTTCTAGTGAACCTTCCTCGGCAATTCTATATGGTGTAATTATTAATGGCTCCAAAGGATATCCAGAATCAACTACTTCGAATTAAATGATCTTATTCGTAATATTTTCAATGTTTTATACCGATAATCCAGAACTTATCTCCAGTCATACATATATCTTTTTTTGAGGTAGTTCCTTTCCTCTGATCCAGTCCATATTGCTGAATCATGCGACGCACCACCATGACGAGGATTCACTGCCCGGATCGCCATATTCTGATCACAAATCTAGAATAGCTTTGTATAATTCAAATTAAATATTTGCATATACATATACTGTTACTTACAACCATAACATTTAGGGTATGATATCCTTTTCTACTATAATATAAATGTTCGCACTTCCTTGGCCTTATTATTTTTAGGTGGGTTCTGTCAATTGTACCAATAATACCGGGTATACCACTCATTTCGAAAAATGCTCGTTTTGCTGTTTTCATTTCTTCCACTGTCATTTCCAGTTAATATATTTGGAACATAATTTATTCTCCAAAACAGAGATAACCTCGTTCAATATCGAATCAAAAAGAGATTCAGTTAAAAACTCCTCTGGAAGCTTTCAAGGCAATACTTCGATATAATATTCTTGTTAGCATCAAAAGGCGCTTCAAGCATTCTTTGTTTAACTCCTTCAACTTGCTTAGGTCACATGTGCTTATCCAAGATGGAGGAAGAGATCGAAAATGTCCTCTTCCTTCATTTTGGATAAGCACATGTGACCTCAGCAAGTTAAAGGAGTTAAACAAAGAATGCTTGAAGCTCCTTTTGATGCTTACAAGAATAAATGTATTAAAGTATTGCCTTGAATGCTTCAAGAGGAATTTTTAACTGAATCTCTTTTTGATTCGATTCCAAGAGGCCACCGTAGAGAAGCGCTCGAAAATATTCACTTCTCTGCTCTTCAACAATGAAGGCAACATCCGAATAATCGTCGGACATGCAGAGGTGGGCCATTTGATCAGGAAGACGTTCTGCGAAAACTATCTGAGTCATATTTCTAGACATTATACATTTTTATATGACTTGTCAAGAGTTGTGTCATATAGCAAGTTGGAATCATAGCATTCTTGTGTTTGTTGTGTACCAATTTTAGTAGTAATAAAGAAAAAAATGAAAACTAAAAATGCAAAGAGGTCCAAGTGAAGTATAGAAAGTGGCTTTTGATGAGAAATTCTGGTCGTGACATAACATAACTTATATTAAATGCAATTGCAGTTTGAAGATTTAGATCCTTTTCAAAATTATACAAGAATGCAAAAAGAAACATTTTTTAAATTATTGAAAAATGTTGGACCACACACATTTTAATTAAGATAATAATTATATGTATTTACCTTCTTTTCTTCGAAATCCCTCTCCATTTTTACAACAAGACTTTCTTCCGAACCGTGAACGTCTAAAAAGTCATATGACTTCGTATAACAATTTAGAATCAATTCTAATTGCGATAACGTCATATGATATTTTAAATGTCTGATCATAGGAGACATATGAGATATGAGATATGAGATAATAACATTTATGTAGAAATTTGTTTTTTTTCGTCATATTTATAGAAAAGTGAGGTGTTTTTATTGGAAACTTCCGATAAGTTGTACTTATACATATTTTTAAATCAGGGTTAATAATTATTCACATTGTTTGAATAACAATAACATTGATATTACTATGTAATTAACTTTATTAATATTGTAATCAATATTTATATTATTTGTATATATCCGACTCCATTATAATCTCAATACTCTACAGAAAGGAGGGTTATGTTTTTCGAGTGTATATGTATGTATATTTCTTTGGTACGCTCTGTTGATGTATTTTAGCGTGAGAGGTGTCGTTAGATTCGTCTTAATGTGAGAGTGACACTGGGTTTATCAAAATTAAATGGCCGATTTTTGGCGCCATATTATATGTCTTCAAAAAGTTGTTTTCCCTCAAAACCTATCGAGAGGGGTATCAAAATAAAAGGTTTTATAAATGGCTTACAAAAATATATACAACTTATATGTTGAAATATAATTTGGAATGTGCAATGCTAATAAAAAACAACAAAATATTTCACGAATTGTTGAATGCTTTATAAGTTCTTTCAGAGACATCCTAGGATACTGGTTTGTACCACATTAGAAAGCTGATCCTTCAAGGTTTCTAACGATAACGCATGACCCAATCCGCCAACAAACAAGCGGGGGAGACCGCGTCAAAATTCGAAAATGGAAATTTCAAAGCCAAAAATTTGGCCTTGACCCTTCATTCTGCCGGTTTTTTGTATGGGAGAGAGAGAAAAAGAAAAGATTCGCTGTGATGTGTGTGGCTTTTTTCAATAAAAACATTTCACTTTGTTATAAATATTTAAAAAATCAATTTTTTCCGTAAATGTTGCTATTATTGTTTAAACAATATAAATAATTATTAACCTCGACTGCGGGTGGCATTGTTGATACTAAATTTTCAATAAAGACAATTGACATTTTCATAAATATCGCGAAAAAAAAAAATTTGAAAATAATTTTTCCCGTAAATTCAGTTATTATGATTGTTTAAACAATATAAAAAAATTATTTCCTGAAATTGGGATGTTTCTGATTTTGAATAATATTAAAAAAACGAATTTAAAAAAAAATGATTACCTAAAGTCGGAGCTGTTGCTGAGAATGTTTACAGATTACTCATTACCTTACGATATCTAGCTACAGGACAGACGGGCTTTTTTACGATTTCAGTTCCAGCAATACCAAAAATAATTCCTGAAACTTTATATGCTATATATGCACAGTCATTAAAGATTATTTAAAGGTTTTTCAGATATTTTATTCCCATAACCAAAATATAAAATTTTAGTCAAAGGTAACTAGAATGAATTTTAGAGAATTCCAGCAACTTTATTAAGGAATTTTTGTCAAAAAGTGCTTTTATAATAAGCTCTTTTCGATCCGATTCGAACGGATTCAATAATCAAGGCCATTATTTAAAATGCCAAACAGTAAAGAAGAATGGAGGAAAATAGCACACGATTTCGATAAACAATGGAACTTTCCTCATTAGGGGCTTTAGATACATATATATAGATTTTTTATATTAATATGATAATTTAAGTGTACGCATTTTTAATTAACTGTATAGAATATGTTATTATGTTTAGATGGCAAGCACATTGCGTTTAAAGCTAAAACAGAGGATGGTTCGTTTTATTTCAATTATAAAGTTTTCCATAGCATTATCTTGTTAGCTTTGGTAGATGCCAATTATTGTTTTCGGTACGTTGATGTAGGATCTAATGGATGAGTATACGATGCAGGAGTATATGCAAATTCAACTTTGTGCAAAGGCATCGAAAAAATTTACTTAATTTCCCAGAAGAAGAAGAATTTTCGGGAACATTTGAAAAATGTCCATACCATATGTTATAATAGGTGATAATGCTTTTAGACTTACATATGTACTTCAAGAATTTTAAAGCCATACGGACAGCAGCGCACGTGTACAGAAAACAAAATTTTCAACTACAGGTTAAGCAGAGCTCGGCGAGTAGTGGAAAACTCCTTTGGAATTCTAACAAATAAATTTCAAATCCTTCAACAAGAAAGAAATTTAAAATATATTAGGTCGTTCGGAACTCCACACTCTGATGCTCCTAACGGCATCCCAGGTATCTCAATCTAGGCTGGTTTAAAGTTAAAATAAGTGAAAATTCCGTTCGAGTTTTTTAAAACCTTGTTTTTTTTCAAATGAAAATTCCACAAATCTTAACTTTTAATTTAGAACGAATTAAGTACCTCCAGTTAATTCTTAATATGTCCACATGGAAATATTTCAAAAAGTTTATCTGTACCACAGCCAAATATAACGTCTTATTTATTTATAAGGAAATTAAAGTATATAATTTTCTAAGATTATTTAATACTCATCATTTAATAACTTATAGGCAATTTCTTCTCAATTATGCATGGTCAACTCACAGGTTTTTCTTTTGTTTGCTATAATCTGTAGTAGAAATGGAGTAAATTAACAATGTTTAGCTTTAATATATGGTATAGTCTGTGACTTAATTGTTTAGCAATGTTTGCAGTTTTGAGAATTTCAGGATTTTCTATGGAAAACTGTACAAAAGGTTATATTAATTATGTACATACATATATGTTTATTTAAGCAGATAAAGAAAATTGTAAAATGGGGAAATTATTTCTAGAAAGATTTCAGATCTGCGTTTAGATTTTAGTTTGGAAATAGCGGAAAATTCTAAACCAAGTAGTAGGTACACATGTGTTTGTGTACCTACTATTTCTTAAGTTTTCATTTCATATCATTTCTTGTCTGTTGTGAAATTAAATATATAATTACAATTATGTATTTCATTCATCACAAAACAAACAACTTTTTTAAGCTAAATGCTTAAAAATTACTCTAGACTTCATTACATAAAGGCTTAACATTTTGGCAATATGATCGGTTTCTAGCACAGATTAAAGGAAAATGAATCGTTGTTTATGAAGAGTATTAATGTTTACGTTCAATAATTTATTTACAAAGTATATTTAATTTTTTGAATATTGAAAGTATACTTTGTGTACCTTTTGTGTTCCAGACGTTGAAAATCTTTCAAATAAATCAAAGGACATATTAAAGCAAAATAATATCGAACGAACAGAATTTTCTGCACCGATTCAATCACCAACTGCTTCAAATTTGCAGTTAACGTTTATGGTTCCGCAGGAATTATCCTCCGTTTCTGCATAAGGCCAATTTGGACCAAGTTTATTTTAAAGGTCTGAAAAAACCACTTGGAGGACTACTTTGTGGTATAAACATGACCGCTGAAAGTAGTCCTCCAAGTGGTTTTTTCAGACCTTTAAAATAAACTTGGTCCAAATTGGCCTTATACATATGTATATCTGAATCAAATATGTCTGATGCGTATATTAATCAAAATGTCCAAAATCATAGTCTGATGTCATAATACATGAAGATAAATACAAGTATCTACAGAAAAAGATCACCATTCTGGAACTTTTGTTCTTAGACAGATATCGCCTCAGATACGGGATAAAAACAATTATCAAGTTGTTTTTGAAAACAATTTGACTGATCAGAATGAAAATACGGCTAATAATACTGACGTAAACAACATTACTTATAATCCAGATGATAATATTACAGAAAACTCTGTGGCAGACAAATCAGTAAGTATTTAAAGAAAAGTCATTTTTGTTACATGATGATTTTCCAGTTGACCTTCGCATGTTAAAAGTTCCAAGTTCATTTAAAAAAGGAAAGTTAAAACAACATTTTTGTAAATTTGGCCAAACTTTGCAATGCAAAAATTTCAAGACATTTCCTACAAAAGCATAAAGATCAAGCAGAAGTAAAAGAATTTATGAATTTGCGGGCTAAAAATAATACGTGAAGAAAAATAATTGAGAAGTTACGAAAAGAGGGAGATTTTCTGCATAATACTAAATCAAAGCTAAATACAGGCATTTTAATAGTTTGTAGGCGACAGCGAGAAAATTCCACAAAGAATGAATAGAAGAGTGGCTACCATGTGACAATTGTGGCGCAGTTTACGCTAAAAGCACACTTCAATTTCATTACTCTAAATGTGATAAAAATCATCGAAAAGGAACTAAGAATATTATTTCTTCAGGTAGACGACTCACTGTTGCATGTCCTAAATTACGTTGTGACGTTTTTCCACCACTTCATCAAGATAATGTAGTCAACTGCATTCGTTATGATGAACTTATTATCCAGTTTGGAAATAAATTATGTTAAAAATATACCTTGACTCATCAGCATGGCTTGATACGATCACAACTTTGGTATTTAGGAAAGATAAAATTGCAAATGCTTACCTTTAGCAATGATTTTCAAGATTCTAAAAATTCATTTAAACCACAAAACTTTGACAAAGTCGTATCTAGCTTGAGAAAAGTCGCACATTGGAATCATGATATAATGTGGTTCGAGAATCTATCCGTTGCTCAAAATTTTTCAACGTTGATAAAAATATGTGCCAACAAACTAAGAACTGAATGCATAAAAACTCAAGATGAAAATATGTAGAAAAAAAAGCTGTCAATGATTTCTTGTTATTGTGGGAAGAAGAAGTTCCGACACTTAGGTATTAATAAAAAAGCCCTTGAAGATCTTATTACTCAGAGACGTCAGAAAAAAATAATCCTACCATCAAAGGAGGATATTAAATTATTATACGAGCATTTAATGAAGGATTGTAGAATTTGTCTCCTGATTTTAAATGATTAATTTAAGATGGATGCTTGGAAGCTTTTGAGCGAATGTACATACATTGATACTATGATACTAAATCAAATCATCAATTGTCGCCGAGTTGGTGAGATTGAAAGATTAACCGTAGAAAATTACAAAAATAAAGAGGCGCTTGAAAGTGTTAATTCTGATCTCTATAATAAACTATCCATAAATCAGAAAGAAGTGGCTAAACAATTTGTAAGACTGATATTGAGAGGCAAATTGAACCGAACTGTTTCTGTTTTACTGAGTTCCTTTTGTATTGAAATGTACTGAGACTATTCTAAAATTCAGAAAACATACTGGAGTAAAATCAAACAATGAGTATTTATTTAGTCTATCATATACCTACTAAACGTTTATCAAAAATATATATATATGTACGTGCTTGTCCATTAATGCGTCGTTTTGCTAATGAATGCGGGGCACTGATTCAATTTTACGAAAGCACATTGCGACATATACAGCGATGTTGAACTTGGAAGAATATCAAGTTGACAACCTGGCAAATTTCATGGGCCACAATAAAAACATTCACAAAATTATATATCGAGTACCAGTTGCAGTCTCTGAGATAAAAGAAGTTTCAAAACTGTTATTAATTAGCTGCTATTGGTATTGATAAAGAAAAATTTATGATTACGGGAATGGCATTGAAGACCATGATGAAGAGAATGAGAAACCTAGAGAAAATGAAAATAGTGATTCCAGCGAAAATGAGGGTAACAACATCGCTACGTTGGAAATATCAAATACTAATGATGCCATGGAATACAGCAACAATGAGACTTTGGAAGTAAATATAATACAACAAGTTTTTGTGACAATACGAGTAACAATACACCAAAAACTCCCATCGGTGCCTTAAATGCTAATATTGATGCATCAGAAGCTGTCATTAATCAACCATCACAAAATACTTCTAAAAGTAAATCAAGCACTACCAATGGTACCTACTCAAAAGCAATTGTGCAGTAATTATGTAAGTACTAATTTTTTTTCTCCGACTTCGACCTAACTTGATTAAGCTCTTTTCCAAGATCAATTTAAAATTCGTGGCTGGCACCCTGTTTAATCCTCTTACGTGTTGAATTCCGCCAATCGGTAAAAGCTAATACCAACAAATTCAATGATTAGTAGGAGAAATTGTATCCCAATTTACGTGGAAAAAATTACAAACCTTGTATTCATTCAGCAAATTTTCACTTTATTTCTTGCGTTTTAAGATGCTTCAAGCATTAAGCGTTATTTAAATCCAACAAAATCCGTATCAACTGAATTTTTTGAATTTGATGCTTTGACACATCATTGTAACATGTGCGCGTACATGTACTTAATTTTTTTTATTATATTAATGTGTTTGCAATATTTGCAAAGTGTTTACATGAACTTTATGATTAGCTCATATTTAAAACTCTCATTAGTGTTAAAGAGGGTTGTAAATAATTAACGTTTAAACACTATTTTAATATATTTTTATGTAACGAAAAATATCCAGTTTGAAATACAATTGTAACTATCGAAATGTCTCCTTAAAGCTTTGTACAGTGAATGAATCTAGAACAAAAAAAAAGGATTTTATCATCGGTCGATCGTTACTTAAATATTTGAGTAGTTCCTGTGATACGAATTAGCGAGATTGTTTTGTGATGAAGGGAAGAATCCATACAACTTCAATTTTTCACTCTTTGAATGTTTTCAAGCTTAAAAATACTCCGGAGCTGGATAAATATTTACATTCGCTCAAAGTCCTGGACACTCTCTGGATGTGTGGACGGAAGCAGTCAAATGAAATGAAATTGCCCGCAAAGCGCTGCAGGATGAAATATTAATTGAAATAAATCTACATCTTTGCGAAACTGTGAATTTCCCATGAAAGCCTGGACGGGGGCCGGATGGAAGGGGCTAGGGTTGGGGAGGGGAGCTCATCACTTTATACATGCTGAGCCTCTTTCCCCGGGTGTGGAGCGCTTTCACCAGAATTCATTTGCTAAATGCTGCGGCGAGGAGCGTGTAAGTCAAGGACTCATCATCATAAGTTTTAATAATTGGACATGATGGATTGCGTTGCTGGACTCATTCATGCGCTTTGAATCAGACCTAAAGACTGTCCAATCTGATTTTTGTCGGCTCACCCGCATCTGCTCAAAGTAAAAAATAATTATTATAAATTGCGGCACCTTCGACAGTGGCCATCGTTCAACAATTTTTTTACTTTTTCTGCGGACGACTGCGGTAGCGTCGGTCACCCACAGATTTTATTTCCTTTACTTGACCAGCTCATATGTACCTATTCTGTATGTTGTATGTATTAGGTTTTTGAAATTCGCGTCAGTAATTAAAACGAGATCCATTTTTCAGGCCATTACCGACTAAGTGCACACAAGCAATGGGTCACCACACCAGCAGCACAATCGGGCTTTGTTGCGTAACGTCCATTTGTATCTGAAAAAAAAATTCATTTCATCGGACGAGAAGTTTCAGAGGTAAAAAACATGTTAAATTTTTGTCTTCCTCTTTAAAGTGTTAAATATTTTTAATTTAGGTTCGACCGTTAATGTTTTTTGAAAATACGGTAAATAATTCTTGTCGCAACTCTTAAGATAACTTAATTTATAAATTCATCATATCAATTATTGGGGTACCTACATTAATTTATCCAAATTGCGTTGAAACTACAGCACTTCATCAATATAATTTTTTTTGGTAAAAAGCTCCAATGTTTCTTGATCAGTTCTTATTAAAATTTCCAAAAGCTTTCAAGATTATTTCGGTTCATCAATGGAAGGGGAAAAATTATCTTTTATATTATTTCTACTGTCAACATCCCTTTTTCTCCACTAATACTTTACAAAATTCAATAAACCAAACACGACTCACTTAGCATTAAAATGCGCTATTTTAAAATTTGCGTTTAAATAAAAAGAAGAATCCTGAATAAACCCAAAAATTCATTTCAGATACCTTTGCTTTTGCTTTTCGACAAAAGACTATAATACCTACTTTGATTGGATTTCGATTGGGTTATGTATGTGGCGGTGGCAGCAAAGCAAGCTGTGAAATAAAAGTGAAAATCGTAGCAGGCCACGAGATGAAGTTTTTGTTTTATAAAATTGAAAATATCAGTTTGGTAATTGATTCTGGCCGGTAAAGATTTAAATTAAAAAGTAATAATAAAATAAACCCAAAAATTAATAAACACTTAAAATAAACAAATTGTAAATAATAATACAAGTGAAAATAAAATACAAAATAAAAATAAATTATTTTAATTAAAATAAAATTTAAATGGAGGCTAGTCCCCCATATGTATAATACTTTGAATGAAAAAAATTAAAGTTAAAGTTTACTGAAATGATTTGACGACAATTTTAGGAGTTTTATACGGAAATTCAATTCAAAAGAAAAGGAGTTTAACAAGCTCTTTTCGATTTCATTTCACTCGGAATACAGTACATACATAAGCCAGTTTTCGATGCGATTTCGACTTCGACTTCGTTTTCGAATGAGAATACGTTTTCGATTCCGATTATGATTTCAATTTCAATAAGTGCTTACATAATTTACATTCAATCAATATTAAAAATTTCGTGATCATTTCAGGAGAGTGTTGTTCTTAAAGGAAAAAATAATCCATTTTTGAAGAAAAGATTTGCTTAATTTATAAAAATGTTTTCTTCTTGAAATACAAAAAAAAAAAAAAGAACATCGAAATTTTCAGGGTATTTTGAGATTGATTAACCGTATAAACCAACAAATTTTCAAAAGTTTCCACTGTCCGCGATTTTCTCCGTATTACCTACTGGACGTTTCTTCCAGTTTTCACGATTAGATAAATTGATTCGCGATGTTGTATATTGATGAATGTTTTTCCTTTTTTTAAAAATGAAGATGAAATGGGTATCGGTATGGTCAAACCAAATCAATCGTTGATGAGGTAATCTTCGTGTGCGCCACTAAACTAAAAAAGTGGTATACCGGACAACGTCCGGGGCGAAATTTCGCCGGGGTGCACTGGTTATTTATTAGTTTTGTTATATTTATATATATAAAATTATATTATTGTTTTTTAACTGGATCAGTCAATGATTTTGCAGAAGAACTTAAGGAACTTTTTCTTTACTTAATTAGAACACTTTGTTAAAAAAAAAAATTATTACTGTTTTTATTATTCCACGCTCTACGACGACGAATAATATAACTGTAACAGGGCCATGCTATACCTACATAAAATATTGTTACAATTTTGTCCGCCAGCCGCTCGGCTTGAGCGGGGCCGCCCTCGGTTAGAAGGGCTGACACCCCACACCTGGCACCATTGTTACAATTTTGCCCGCCGAGCGGCTGGCGGACAAAACTGAACGGTTTGCCCTCGTTATAATTCCCCGGGGTTACGGGGATACGGGGACGGACTTACACTAATTTCTGTTGCGAATACAATGCTCATCTGCCGAGGAGATAAGGAAGATTTTCAACACATGAACACAAAAAAGCAAATTTTGAGTGGGGGTTATTGTAAAGATTTGTTCAAATAAGAATAATTCACATTGATTATATGTATAAATATGCATATAAAATAAAATGGAAATGCTCTATTTATGCAAGCCACTGACATATAAGTACTGGACTGCTGGTTCCATACAAAATTCGACTGCGTTCGACTGGGCACTGCCTCAGTGAGCCAACTCAGTTAATAGTAATGATTTTCATAAATAAATATAAAAAAAAAAAGATATAGTGAGTAAATCTCAAATTTATAAATTTTTACATATTTTTAACATTTTCTAAAACTAAATCAAATCATACATGAATTTCTATTGTTGAAATTTAAGTATCATTATGAATTTTAATATTCTATTTGATCCAATGAATATAAAATACAATTTCAACTGTCCAAAATCCCTTGTAAACCTTCAGCAGTGAATTTTTAAGCAATTAACCGAGCAATGAAGCTCATTAATTAGATCAACATATCAAATGAGCAGTTGTAATCAATTACGAGTAAGTATACGAGCTGGGAAGTGCTAAATAATTAAATATCAATTAATAGTAGCTTTTAAGGCGACAAAGTGAAGCTTTTAAGCACCTCTGTACATACGTCAATTAAAAGCTTCCCGAAAGGTATGGAAATTTTTATTAACAGCACATCTGCGAAAGTCCTTTTGATACTCTCATTAAGTGTTTAAATTAATTTTTTATCGCTGAAAATTGCCTCCTGTTTGGATCAGGTTTCTGCCATCGCGTTATTTATGCTTGTTCTTCTCTTTTGATTGCGCTTTCGTTTTCATTACGGCTTCATGCATGTTTAACGACTGAAATCAGGTACTTACTTTCTTATCTTAACGCGCAATGTGAGCTTTAAGCTTTGTAATTTACAGTCTATTTATTCTATTCACCGTACGAACCTTAAAAATAAGATGTTATTTTTTTATTGTATAGAGTCAAATGAAGCGATCGATATAAGGTTTTAAGCATTTATTACGGATATTTTAATGTACAAATAAATTGTGTTATTTTAATTTTTAAAACAAAATGCCGGTTTAGTTGCATAATAGATACATGGCACGTGTATATAATTGCTACTGTAAGTTTATTAAAAATATTGTTTATTGCAACTTTAGAATTACTTAAAGAGCCTAAAAATGGTCGATCTCTTCAGTGTATGTAAGTACCTACGGCTTGGTGCTCCTGCTATACAATTGAAGATTGTGTCGTGCGGTTTAAACGCCAGTGTATTCAAATTCTAACAGTATACCATTTTTATTTTACATAGTTCTAGGTTTTAAATTTTGATTATGTTTTCATGAAGATTTAGTTACTAATTGGTACCTACACGTATGTAATTTTCAAATTTTTAAGGAGCATTAACGAAAAATTTCGCATAATAATTAATTTTTAACTAAAAAATCTTGATTAGATTCCAATAGAATCTCATCTTCTTTCAACGTACACACTAGCTATAAAAGCTAAATATAAAATTGTCATTGCTTTTAAACTTTCATGATGTGCCTATACATAAAGAAATAAATATTGCTCAAAATTTCACTTTTGTTTGTTTAACTGATGTATGTATAATAATATCAAGAAATAAGATGGGATTAAGATATTTTCTATTGGAAACTAATCAAGTTTTTGTACTTAAAAATTGGTTATTATGCGTAACTTTTTTTCTAGTGCTCCTTATATTCATATTTGAAAGTAATATATACGAGTACAATGGTGGCTTTTACCACTACATATTACGAATATCGTTTTTCAGTCGAATCAAAACCTAAGACACATTTTTAAGACTTAAGTAGGTTCAAAGTACTTTAGAATCTTAGTTTTGGATTCGACTGAAAAGTGATATTTGTAATAGCCCCCCACTAGTAAGCCGAAATTGAATAGTGTGTAAAGAGCTCTTTATCAATCATAAAAATTGCATATTCAGAAATGTCGGTAAAACGCTTTTGTTGGTGTAACTGGGCTTCAAGAGTCGCTGGAGAATTAGTTTTGTATTTCAAATTGGAAAAGTCATTTCAGATCAATCAGCATCATCGTCGTTGTATCATAAATCGCGATTTTGAAATTATTTCAAAAACTTTCTTCAATCAACGGGAATTTTGATGATGTTCAGTAATTCTGAGGAGAAGATACTTATATAGTTAGCTGGAACCTGGAAAATATGTTCTTAATTCATTAGAATATTAATATCTTTATTGTTACACATTTTATTATTTAAAAGATAGTGTTATGATGATAGCGACCTCCTGCAAATACATTTTATATAGCGATTTAATTAGAAACCAGTATTAATTAAAAACTGATATTTGCGGTGTGTCTGTACATTATATGTACATATGTACGTCGAAACTTACCCACTCTAATTTTCATGTAGGTGAAATGAAATGAAAACAAAGATAACTTCCCAAGGCTATACATATATTTTTATTTTGTTACATATATATCATGTTACAGCTAAAATCATGAAGTTCGAAGTTATCATTTTCTCGCATGCGACGTTCATGTAATCTTCTCAAAGAGGTGAGATGAATTTGCAAACAACGTGCAAAAGTTTCCATAAATCATACTGAGAAATAATAGGATTAGATAGACGTAACATAATGTGAGGAAAACGTCGAAGGAGGCATTTCAAATGACCTGAGCTGGTCCAACTAGCCCACCAACCCACCTGAGATTCTTTAACTGGCTTTAAAACATGCAGGTGTAGGCACCCTCCAAGCGATAACATTTTCACACCGAGCTTTTCGCCATTTGAAAGTCGGAAGTTTCCTTGTTTATTTGAGATACTTTTGGTTTGTTTTTATCCTAACAAAACGAAGTGAGTTTTCTGGGCAAGAAGGTTCATAAAATTGTATCCGTAACGTCTTGTGACTTTATTTGTAAATATTTTTCAAATTAAAGAATAGTCTAGGAGCCAGTGACATATCTAGGTCGGTCATTTCCTCCCGGCTGATAAACTCATGAAATGCTCTTGAGAGTCGTACCATGTAGCATCGTGACTGTCAGCTGCGTCACCATCGGTGGGATAGACAACGGTAGCCTCCCACGCACGTTAAAAAAAAAATATTTTTAATCATCACCTCTCGATTGAAAACTTGCCAAACGTTTTATTAACATACTTTTATAGAAAAAAAAGTCAACTGGCTGTTACGTGGTGGATTTTATGTCAGCTGATCACATGAACTTGACGAAATGAATTATAAATTCAGTGATTTCCTCTCACATGAAACTTTGTCAGAAAATAGTTTATATAATATTTTGACAAATATAACCGTCAGCTGGCTGTATATTGGGGAAAGATTGTCAGCTGATGGAAAAAAGGGTATGGTGCAAGAAACAGTTGAGAGCGTCGATCGCGCATTTACATAGCCCGGCTGATGTGTTTTCCCCCGACATACTACCAGCTGATTTTTTTTTATTACTTACTTTATCCTCCAACAATTCCTTAGAAAAATCTTTAAATGATTCATGCGCCAAAAAGTTAGAAGCGTTCATGTTCATGAAAGTGTAGCAGGCTTCTTTAAGATCCTTCAATTCGCAATGCCATGCTATTTTGAAAATAGGGAAGATGTTTTTTACAATATCTTCTTTCAAATATTACTTGACAATAGCAAGTTCGCGCATTTACATAGCCCGGCTGATGTGTTTTCCCCCGACATACTACCAGCTGATTTTTTTTTTTATTATTTACTTTATCCTCCAACAATTCCTTAGAAAAATCTTTAAATGATTCATGCGCCAAAAAGTTAGAAGCGTTCATGTTCATGAAAGTGTAGCAGGCTTCTTTAAGATCCTTCAATTCGCAATGCCATGCTATTTTGAAAATAGGGAAGATGTTTTTTACAATATCTTCTTTCAAATATTACTTGACAATAGCAAGTTCGCGCATTTACATAGCCCGGCTGATGTGTTTTCCCCCGACATACTACCAGCTGATTTTTTTTTATTACTTACTTTATACTCCAACAATTCCTTAGAAAAATCTTTAAATGATTCATGCGCCAAAAAGTTAGAAGCGTTCATGTTCATGAAAGTGTAGCAGGCTTCTTTAAGATCCTTCAATTCGCAATGCCATGCTATTTTGAAAATAGGGAAGATGTTTTTTACAATATCTTCTTTCAAATATTACTTGACAATAGCAAGTTCGCGCATTTACATAGCCCGGCTGATGTGTTTTCCCCCGACATACTACCAGCTGATTTTTTTTTATTATTTACTTTATCCTCCAACAATTCCTTAGAAAAATCTTTAAATGATTCATGCGCCAAAAAGTTAGAAGCGTTCATGTTCATGAAAGTGTAGCAGGCTTCTTTAAGATCCTTCAATTCGCAATGCCATGCTATTTTGAAAATAGGCAAGATGTTTTTTACAATATCTTCTTTCAAATATTACTTGACAATAGCAAGTTCGCGCATTTACATAGCCCGGCTGATGTGTTTTCCCCCGACATACTACCAGCTGATTTTTTTTTATTACTTACTTTATCCTCCAACAATTCCTTAGAAAATTTTTTAAATGATTCATGCGCCAAAAAGTTAGAAGCGTTCATGTTCATGAAAGTGTAGCAGGCTTCTTTAAGATCCTTCAATTCGCAATGCCATGCTATTTTGAAAATAGGGAAGATGTTTTTTACAATATCTTCTTTCAAATATTACTTGACAATAGCAAGTTCGCGCATTTACATAGCCCGGCTGATGTGTTTTCCCCCGACATACTACCAGCTGATTTTTTTTTATTACTTACTTTATCCTCCAACAATTCCTTAGAAAATTTTTTAAATGATTCATGCGCCAAAAAGTTAGAAGCGTTCATGTTCATGAAAGTGTAGCAGGCTTCTTTAAGATCCTTCAATTCGCAATGCCATGCTATTTTGAAAATAGGCAAGATGTTTTTTACAATATCTTCTTTCAAATATTACTTGACAATAGCAAGTTCGCGCATTTACATAGCCCGGCTGATGTGTTTTCCCCCGACATACTACCAGCTGATTTTTTGTTTACTACTTACTTTATCCTCCAACAATTCCTTAGAAAAATCTTTAAATGATTCATGCGCCAAAAAGTTAGAAGCGTTCATGTTCATGAAAGTGTAGCAGGCTTCTTTAAGATCCTTCAATTCGCAATGCCATGCTATTTTGAAAATAGGCAAGATGTTTTTTACAATATCTTCTTTCAAATATTACTTGACGATAGCAAGTTCAAGTAGCGTGATTCCATACTTATTAGCAAGTACTAGAAGGTCTAGAACAATTTCCTCCTCCATATACAGTACCTGCTCACTGAATTATACTCAAAAGTGTATTTTTTTTAGGAATTCCCTGGTATGCGGGAATTTCCAATTTTCTGGCGCCAGCCTTTTATAGTTATTTATTTCTTATGGCCTTGTGATCTATTTAGTTCGTTTTCTTATGGCTTTGTGATTGTATTTCCTAAGAAAAAGATATGCAACAAAATCACTTTTTCAAAATATTTTGAATATAACGGACGACAAGAGCAGCGTTTTTTAAAATTTTTTTGGGTGACAAAACAAATAGGAAGATGAGAGAAGATGAGGAAGTAAAACAAACGGCGATGACAGGTATAGAAAGTATTCCACGTCACATAAATGAATTATTAAAAACCAAAGGGGGATGGACAAAATATTAATTATGTGTGAAAACTCTTCTAATGGACTCATTCTGTACTTTTTATTTATAAATTTAACTGTAATATATTGTTTCCAATAAAAATTTTCTACCGTTTTAAGTGTATTTACTTTATATTGCTTCTTTTTCACAAAATTAAGTTTTGAGTATAATTCAGTGAGCAGGTACTGTATAGTAAAGAGATTTTCCCGGAATAAATATATTGAAGTAATGCCTTGAATGCTTGAAGAAGAACTTCTAATTTAATTTCTTTCTGATTTGATTCCAAAAAATCGCCGTAGCAATGACTCGCGAAGTTTTTATTTGCTGCAGCTAGAATACATTTAATTTATGACCTGGGAGTCTCTGATCCTCCACGAGGAAGACAACATCAGAATAGTTTTCAGACATGCAGAAGTGCGACATTCCATCCAATAAGTGTTCCGAAAAAAGCATGGTGTCAGTCCTCAATTTAAAGACATTCCTCTTTAAGGTTAATTAGGTTTCGTCTGCGGAAGGATTTATGTTGAAAATTATTACATGCTCTTATTCCGTCTTTCAGCTTAGTTGTTGATATTGGCATCCATTACTACATACATACGACGAGTTCTGTCCTGCAAAGAAGTCCCCATAAATTGCCGCCCAAGCAAAAATCTCAACTTTTCTTTATTCATAAATTCTTAAATAACTCTTGCACTATGGACAGTCGCATTGAGTTTGGACCAGCAATGTCTTCAGCTTCTTCGAAAATATGCTATCTATTGGAGTTCAAAGTACATATCTATATATTTGAACTTATTTTGAAACGCTTTTATTTAACTTGGCTAATTGTATAGCGTCAAATCTTCCAACATTAAGTTTTTATACTTCCGCATTGTATTTTCCAAAACAAATGGTAAATATAAACCTAATTTCACCAAAACCTGTGTACAGATACATTGTAGGTTTTTATCTAATTCCATTAATAATTTTAAGTCTAAATAACAACAATAATTTGCAAAAAAAAAAACCTTATTTTATTTCACAGACGTTAGATACATAATGCACCTAAACCGGGAAGCTATCATTTAACATAAGCATCTAAATTTATTTCGAAATAATTGTTAATGCAATGTGCAGTTATTGAAAAGTAGTGGAGTGCTAAGACTTAGCCTTCATTGAAGTTCTCCAGGAAACATTTTCTTCTTGCTTCGTCTCTACGAAATATAAAACTCGAACCCGGAAAGTGTAACACTCAATTATAACAATTTGAATTTAAGGTAAAGATAATTCCTATCAAAATGATTTTTTTCCTGCTATAGTGAAATTTGGCACCTTCTCAAATGTGTCCTATGTAGCTTGTAAGGAAACCCATATGAAGCTTAGGTTTTCAGGTTTGTATAAGCAAGAATTGTTTAATTTATTACAAAAACGCATCTACTGTACTAATAATAATAATAATAATAATAACTCTGAAATGTCCCAATACAGGCTCTGACAGAGTAAAGAGCGATTTGGAAAAGGTGTAAAAAAAAAGTGCCATTGAATTCTCCAAATTGTATTTTAACCACCAAGGACCAATTTTTCAATTATCAAATAAATTTATTCGTTGAATAAATTCATCCCAGTAATCAACTTGGCTGTTAAAATAGCGGACCGTGGCAAAAATAGAGTGAACAATAATTTGTTCTCACAACCAAGTTGATTTTTTATCTGACGAATAAATTTATCAGCCTATTGAAAAATGCGCCTATATATATATATATATATAATATATGTATCTATTACAATAGTAGCGAAGCCGTAAAATACGGTTCTAAATAGTGTTTGTTGTACTTTAAGCAACTGACTTTGGTTGGAGAACCTCTGTCTTCTCAGTTACCTCTTAACTATTTTCCATAGATTTTCTATTGGGTTTATGTCAGGTGATTGGTCAGCCCAATCCAGAACATCGAAGTGTCTCTCCTTGATCTAGTCGGCTACAAATTTTGCAGATGTTTTGGATCACGATCATGCTGAAACCTGCAACGAAATGGCATTTCCTCTTCTGCATATGGTTACAGTAATTTTCCCGAATTTCTTTCGTGTTTTATAGTATGATTACAATACTTAGAAAGAATTCTCGTTCCAGTAGAGCGTTTGACACTTGTGATTCCAGAAGACTTAATCAAATTAAATTTTGATTCATCTCAGAATAAAATTATTTTCCACTGTTCGGTCCAGCTATGATATTTTTCAGCGAATTTAATTCTCGCTTGTTGTTTTTTTTGTTTTTAGATATTGTTGGCTTATACGAGGCCTTCTTGCAGGAAGTTTGGCTATCTTCTTATGTTGAGTTGCTTTAGTTTTTTCCAACAACGGCATATAAGAATTTGTCGAAAACTTAAATATATCAGATTAATTCCGCATACGTATAACATATACGTAGGTCGTAGATACATACCTACATGCGGTATAATAATTCGTCATCGTTATTAACTATATCGGAAATGTGAAGTCTGTTTGTAGAAATCCTTTGTTTACAGGTAAAATGCTGACAGCTTCAAAGATTGACGTACACGTATATTGTAGTAAATCCATTTTTCCGTAGGTTTGCAAATTTCCCAAACTCCTGAAGCGAGTGATAAAGGACTCATTTGAGAGGGATTTTATGCCGCAATAAATATATTGACTCCCATTTATTAAAACAGGCTTTTAGCCGCATCCTTTCATGCAGTCCCTTGCAGACATGTTGATTACATTGTAAATTCAATCGCATCAAAAATTTAATAAATCAACAAAAGCTCAAAGCGTGTGGCCCATATTTCCCAGGCTGACTGGTATGCATGTTGCTCGTGCCCATCCATTTAGTATTGATTATCCGCAAAATTACATTAAAAACGTTCTTCTACACAAAACAGAATTTTCCACATCGCTGCCCTTGGATGAAATATTTTATCATCATATCACACAGTTAGGCAACCGATTCATGAGTCTGGGCCTGGATCCGGGTGAAAGCATGCGGCATGGACTGGAGCAACCGTGCAGTGCGATTCCTCGTGATGGTAGGCCTACAAAATATCAGAATGTGTAGGGAAAACGGTCTAAAGAGGCATCAGATACCAAAATGTTATCTATATATATATTTATGTAGCCTATATCTTTACTGGCAAGCATTGAAAAATAAAGCGATGAATGGAAGCCACTCACTCATCAATAGCGAGCAGCCCAAACATATCAACGTCGTATGCAACAGGACTACGGCAAAACATGGCGTATAAAAAGAGAAAAAATTAATATAATAACCCTTTGATATATTTTTTTTTTGCATTTTTATATACCCGTTTGTGAGATGTAAGGCCTTCGATTTTGCCTGTCGAATCCACGCTCATGGCAGGCAACTTTGAGGTACGAACATTTTCCAAGGATAAGCTTTGCTGCAAACTTTGACATATGAATGATGCCAGTCTCAATTATGCTAATGGCTCTGCATTGTTTAATAAAAATTCTAATTTTATGATAATTAAAGACTCATCTGCACGTAAGCAATGAAAGTTTTTATTGCAGTGATAGGTGCCCTGTAGGTGTACAATTAGTACTCTTAATTGTCGCGAACCCGTGACATCAAAAGTTCCGTGATCGCGGAATTAAAAATTGTTTGTGAAAATTTGCGGTAAAAAATCATACGAATAAAGTATGTAAGCTACGTGTTACTAACTAAGTGTGAAAAGCCAGAAATAAGTTTAATTAACTTAATAATGCTGTACCATTATTGTGGAAATTGATTAGGTACATTTAGAACATTGTTTACAGAACTATATGTTTTATCTATCATATCTGTTTAAAGAATTCGACAAGTAATAAAATTTAACTCTTATGTGTTGGTGTGTTCTTTAGGAATATCGTAAGAGATACATTAACCCCGTATCGTTAAAAAAAGTAATGTATTGTAAAAACAACTTCAATTAAATTTATAGAATTTTTTTGATGGCACTTGGAACTTTATCATTTTTATAGGGGAGTCCAAAAACACTTGATGTTCCTAATATATAATACTTTATTTAAATTATAATACAAATTATCGAGCGACGCGTTTCGCCTTACAAGTGCATCATCAGACTATCGACTAACTCTTGATATCCGTTATGCTATCTACATTTATGAGAAAAAGTTGGCTGGGTCTAGCAGTTTACTGTTATTTAGAAAATCGAATTGATCATTTAAAAAAATTTTTATGAAAAAACTTAGTTTTTCTAATTTCAAAATGTTTGCTTTGTTTAATATTGCCTCTCCATCCACGTTATGCAATAATTTCATTATACATTATCCAATTTTACAGAATATAACGTTTTATGTAGATGATTGGAAAGGCCCAAATGTGGATTATCACCTCTAGCTACCGCAACGTGCTCCTTGAATCTCGTTATTACTTGTCTTTTTGTTTTCCCTATGGTCTCCTTTTTACCTCTCAAAAGAGCATAAGTGGAGCTCTCTTTTTGCAATTCGAAGGGAGATTGAATGGAGATCTCCTTTTGAAACTTTAAGGGAGCTTGAATGGAGAATATTCTTGAAACTTTTTAGGACCTTAAATGGACTTCTTTTTATACCTGGATATGTCCTTTTATCCTTCAAAGAAGCATAAAAGACGATATCCATTTAATTCGCAATGAGGTATTAAAAAAAATTATCCTCCGACATCCAAGGGGAACTATAACAAGATTTTAAAGAAATAAAAAAAATTCACTTTAACAAATAAACATAAATAAATTTATTAAACTTAATAAAAATAATACAGAAAGGTAAATATGTATAACAGCAAAAATTCATCAATTTCAACTAATAAAAATAAATATATTCATTTAAACTTAACAAAAATAATAATAATTTAACTTTTCCACTTAATTTTTGCACTATTTTTATAAATTTACCTCCGGCACAAAAACTCACGTCCGATTAATACAAGTTTCACAATGCGGATGCGTCATGGGCTGAAAATACCTGACTTTTTTCATCGTTCTCCCACCATTTCCCACATAAACTCCCTTGTTCATCCCTTTAGCCTCCTCTGGCATATTTATTTCAATTATTTTAATAACTCTCTTTAAGCTCCCTTAGGGAGATCTCTCTACATTTCCTGCAGGGAAAAAACAGGATATGTATGTATGTAAATACGTATGTATAATATATACTTATATATTTTAAAGTGCATCTCCTAGAATCTAGGACCTAGATCAATTAAAGTACATAAGTGGGAGTTGAAATTTTTTCGATAGAAAGTGGCTTGAGTATAAACATCAACATGGAGTACAATAAAATTTGTAAGACCTGTATAGGTCTCCGTTTGAATTTATCATCAAAAGCTTTTATGAGGTAATCTGGACAGATATTTCACTAATTTACGCAAGCGGCGTAAAATGAAAAATTAAAAAAAAAAACAAAAACTGTGGAATCCACCATGTCAAACAATGTAGTCATTGTCACGCGAAATAACAATGTCGCGGAAATCTGACTAAATTTTAGCACTCGGTCATGTGGGCTGCTAGCGTTTATCAGTCGTAGGTATCCTTTTGTCGCCTCCGCTCGTAACTTTCACAAATAGTCCACAGCAATTTTACAGTGTCATCTGCGTGACATTTTTAATTTATGAGTTACGGATGTTTGAGATGATTTGTTGCCGAGCACGTTTTTTTTTCCAAATTGCTAGTGCCAGCCTTGGGGATGAATGACATTTTTATGATTTACTCCTACTTCAGAGACACAAATTGTTCGGTGCATGCATTCAGCTTTTTTGCATTGTTTGGTATGAGGAAGTTAGCATATTTTCGGTTAATGCTCTGCGTGTATCAAAATCTCTCAGAACTTTTAAAATCAGAGAAATTTGAGTTTTCATAATAATTGACAGGTATACATTATTGGTAATTTTTGGTTAGAAGTTTTACCATTTTATGCATAGTGTTGACTTGATTCAGTAATATTAAGTACCTATTTAGTTCACACTAGTAAAAGTCCCTCTCTTTTTAAGCATTTGATATATGATGGAAAAGCATAATGCTTTTGTTTTAAAACTATGATATTTCCTAAGATATTCATTGAAATCAAATGATGTCAAGGGCAATTTTGTTCAAAATTAATACTTGTAATGAATAACGTACTTATTTGGATAAGAATTATGTTAAAAGTAATTATTTTCTTTCATCATACGAAGTAGGCTTTCTTATTTTAGCGCATGTACGATAGTCTTCTCTAGAATATTTCCTTTCTTTTGTGGCGGACAGGCAAGAGCAATAGTTGGAAGTATAATTTTTGTGTTGTTGATTTAACTAAAAAGAATTTCTGTAAATGACTACATGCAACTGTTAAATAAACAGTAGAAATTTTAACATAAAATAGCGTACCTCATTCATGCAAAAACAAGATTAGAAAATTATTTCATCAGGTTATGGGCCCAGGCGTGACCCTTGCATGAATTTTTTTTTGAGGTCCAAGTCAGAACAAGTCAGCAAGTCAGTGAAGTGTGCATTTTTAGAAAGTATTTAAAATAAGTCAGGATGGAAGGCACACGATCTCAATTAGAATATTTGACTGAAGACTCCCAAGGAAACGTAAATTACGAGTCATGGAGGTTCAAGGTAAACCTGACCTTGAAAAGCAGGAAACTTTTTGATGTTGCTACTGGAGTTGTAGTGTTTATAAAAACACCTTCGCAAATAATGCATTATTTTAGAACAAATTTGCTTACCATAAAAAAGGTTATAGTGAGTCAACCTTAAAAGATATACGGACGGATGCTGTCGCGGACTTTTTTTTTTAGAACTTTTAAAGGGAAACAATTCCGTCATACATGATTTTTGCGTAACTTTAACCGTTTACGCCGCGCACGATACGGAAGCTCTCAAAAGGAATACTTTTTCCCGTTTTTGCAACATTTTTCATTGATGCTCCGCTCCTATTGGTCGTTATATAGCCTATAGCCTTCCTCGATAAATGGACTATCCAACACAAAAAGAATTTTTCAATTCGAACCAGTAGTTCCTGAGATTAGCGCGTTCAACGAAACAAACAAACAAACTCTTCAGCTTTATAATATTAGTATAAATTAAAAATATCGATCGATAAAAATTAAATTCGATTTCTTTTACTTGCGGAGGAGGACATTTTTTAGAATGGAAAATTTTTCCGCGAATTCGTTTTTCCAATGTCCTTTTTCCCCTCTAATTCTTTTTTCAAACAGGATTTTTTTGCTTTACAAATTACCTACTTGACCGAAGATTTTCCTTTTGAAAATTACCAATTTACTGAAGTTTACGGCGGAAAATTAATGTTTTGCTAAACTTTGGAACTGGAGAATTTGAGAAAAGTATCTACCAATGTTTGTTTTTAAACATTTTAATTATTTTTTAAAGGAAAGACACAACTCAATTATTAAAATCGATCGACCGGTTAAAAATTCTCTATTCTCATGACAACTTACACTATTAAACTGTATATATGTACAAGGTAACTCTCTACAAAAGAAGTAGTGTGGGAAATCAAACTAATTTGAGCTTTTAACTTTTTTTCGTGATTGAAACCAATCCATTCTTAACAAAACTAACAGTACTTAATATTTCTTACACACCTACGTAGTGTCGCTAGGATTTCAGGGTTACATTACAAAACGAAAATTTGAACATTTGTTTGAAGTAACTATACTACATAACAGTCGAATGGGTAACACTTAAAAATACTTTTTTTATTATTTATTATTATAAATTTACAGCTTTTCTGAATTTAAAGAATTCTGCTCGCATAGAACAGAGGAATGATTACTGGTTGATGTTTAAACTATAGGTGGTCCGAAGAGTTAATAAGAAGTGCAAGTGCATGCGAATATGAAAAAAAGCCTAATTTAGATTTCTCGGGGGCATGGATGAGATCAAAGAAATGGGGCAGTGAATACATTTTTTATTTTAATTTCAATATTCTATAAATTTTTACTTGAATTAATAATAATAGTTATTTTAGACATAAGTTTGGAACCAGTTTTGTCCCATTTATATACCATTGAATAAGAGAAAGATAATTTCACCAATTTAAGACGTGAAAACTAAGCCTACCTATTGAACAAAATGTTTTTTTTTTTTTTTTGAATTCACTAAACATTTTGTTGCAAGTCAAATAATTATTTTTTTCTTAGATATATAGTAAAATATGGTAAAAATCGATCTAAAAAAAAGGTACTAAGTGTTAGTTATTGTATCCTCAAATCCTTCTTTCACGAAAATATTTTTCTAGATGTGGTCTTGCACAAGTTAGGCGCATTATTCCTTTTGAAAGAGAAATTTGATTATACTCGTAACGGTTTAGAGATTGAAGTAACCCATCGATTCCAACAAAAGAAGCAGATAATAATGTGTAAATGGCTGAATAGGATTTGTCATATCAATTACTTACAACAACTATCTCAGTAATCCTCCAAAAATGTATGCAGTACCCTCACAAGCGTTAGGTATTGATCGATAAATTCAAATAGTCAGACATGTGCCCTTTCATTAATTGAACTCGACCTCGTTAGGACTCAAACAGCTAATTAAAGTTCATCCAGAACAACTGACTCTCCACTTACGAGGATACTGACCCTCGATGACTACTTAACCTACTGGATCCAAACACCATCTGCAGACTCCAGCCCATCCCTATCCAGGCTCACAACAATGACCAGTATCGATTTGCTGTTAATAAACTTATTAGGGCCCTCTAATGGTAGGCAATTTGTATCCGGGCAAATAACAACTGTTGGTCATCTATAAACACGGGAATCTAATTTCAAGTGTCATGCAAATTGACTAGTGGCTATCTGCCACTGCGACACTGCAACCCTCTGCGAAAAAGGTTTCTCGTTGAAACGAGAAGACAGGAAAGGGCTAAGCGAACACAGTGACCCAATAATAATAAAAAAAAAGGAGGACTTTTCAGTGAACAGGTTCATAATCCCTGCAAGCCGAAGTGACAACAAATTCACTATAATTGCATTCGCCATGTGTACGCCTGAAATAAGTTGAGAAGATTTGACTGCAGCACTGGGACAAAACGTTTGCATTCCGGAGGATTCAAACTCTCGGGGAGTCGTTTTATCTGTCTGAAATCAGCGGAAATGTACACACATATTTGTGTGCAGCCCCCATTCCAGGCGCCTTTTTAATTTTTTCCAATTTCATGCATGTGTCAGTAGCTCCAAATTAAATTCCTTTTAGCGAACATATTCTACTCGATTTCTTTTGCCCTCCTCCTGTGGCTGTGATGCGCCCTCTACGTGCTACCCACCGAAAGAATCGACATAATTGAAAATGTCAGTGTCACCCGATAGGAAGCAGTGTATACATTCTGTCTAGGGGGGGAAAAAAGCTGTCTTATGGTATTTCTCCAAGTGAAAAATAAATTAAAGGAACGGAAGCCCCCGGACATTTCGCCAGTTCGCCACAAAAGGCGCCTCATGTTAATAAAGGTTCACGTGAACCTTCGTTGACCTGTGGCGATCGGTGCTTCCTCCTCTCCGCAGCAATTAATACATTCATTTCCGATTCGGAGGATGGCAACGTCGACAGTCTGCTCAGAACAATGCGAATGCTTCAATAGTGCGTGACTCGTGACATGATGAAATCTCTCCCTTTGAAAGTGACGAAATAAAGGTACATACATAAAATATTTCTTTGCTGACTAATGAAACTTATCTGTTATATGTAAGTACTTGCTTTAACACAATTGTTTAATGCAGGGACTGAAAATAATCATTATTTTTGAAATTTAAAACAAAAATATTCTCACTTTACACATACATATGTACGTATCAACCTGCATACAATCAATTAGGTATTTCATTTGTATGAACGAATTTTTTCAGCAAATTTTTACTTTTTGATCGATAATACGTAGTTAAGAATTAATTTTTTATTTTTCGACCGCTCGATAACGTTCAAGTAATAATTAATTATTATAAATAATAACAAGATACAATTATTTAATCGATTTAAAGAAAGGAGAGATTATCATTAGGAATGATGCCTGTTTTTTGTTTTGTAATCTGCACTTCTAAAAGGAAAAATAATGAAATGAGTTTTATTTCGAACAATAAAAAAGTAAAATTTAGTTGATAATTGAAAATTACTTCGTAATCATTATTTTGTGATTTATATTTTGTTAATCATAATCATTACAGTCCTTGGTTTAATGTAGGTCCAATAGTCAGTATACAAAAATAATGTAGAAAGGGGTTGTTGATTTCACTGCATTTAATTGAATAACTCTCTATTTCTGACAAAATTGATACAATTCAATTACTCATATTTTTAAATAACGAAGTCAAAAACGTCCCAGAACCGAGCTTAAATACGAGTAACTTATGTAGTAAATATATCTTTACTAATTCAAAGAGAAATCCACGGTGAAAACTCCAAAATTTTAGTCAAGAGAAATATCTGAAATGCAGAGAAATTCCAAATTTATAGGGTAGTTAGGCATAATCACATAAGCTAAAATTTTGTTCATCAAAATTAACTGTTATTTTTTAGTAATAATTCTAAAATTTATAATAACAACTAAGGGCCTTTTCGATTAATTCAAATATTGTCAAATTCAAAAGCACGTGTCATTAGAAGAACAGGAAAAATATTGATCGAAGGATGAGTCCTTTTCGACTTAACGAACTTCAAATATAATTCTGAAATAGTTACTAGTAAACCAATTTTTACTTTATTTTTTTGCTATACGTCTTCATGAAATTGGTGTCCTAAGTCTTTATTTTCAACTTTCTAATTTGAAACTTAAAACACTTTTTTTTTTCTTTTCGTGGAACTCAAGAACTATTTGATAGGTATTCGCAACAATTTTTGTTGTTATTTTTACAATTTCGCAGACATAAAGAAGTCGGATATTCATGTGGACTAACTACTCTAGTTCATAAAATACTATCAAGTACATTAGAGTTCAGAAGAGTTCTCAAAATTTCATAATGGGTTGAGAGTAATAATTATTCTATCTCCAAACTTTCGATGAAATAAATTCCGTGATCTTTGGGCATGTACATTATGTATGTATACAATATTCCGACAAAGAATCGATCGGTAACATTAAAATGATGCTATAAATAAATAAATAAACACAGGGGAAATTAATGATCCACTTTTAACTTTGCATTCTTGTTCCTTTCTTGATCAAACCTAAAAGATGTCTACAGTCCACATCGCCACAAGATTGTCACGTACTATTTGCATTTTTATAAGACGTAATATACATACATTTCAAGTTCACCTCACGTCCTCATGTGATTTTGAATCAAACATTCTGGATCTCGCTCTTATATTAAATCATGGGGGTCGGGGGTTTCTTTCACTTGTTGTTACACGTGCCTGCTGGCAGATTTTCTTTTGTATGAAGTATACCTGACTAGCCCTAGTCGTTTACGAATTTGTTGATTGTGTAAACGCCACCAGGTATGAGTTAAACATTCCACCACCTTTCTGCTCTTGGATTGATTTATCTAGGCATTGTGATACCGTTTCATGCTCAGCAGAATAAGATGATGCGCTGCAGTCACGTTTTGAGAAAAATCGAAGTAGTATATCTTGGCTACCTTTATGTATCTGTGTCCAGACGGTATTTTGCTACTTCAATCGAACTATACGTCCATTTAGGAATAATACTTTTTTCGAGAAAAGCTTACATAAGTTGTATAGTATAAGTATTCTAATTTAAGGAGTGAAACACAGTGAGAATTTTGAAAAAATTAATCTTTTTCGTAATGTATATCGTACATATAAATTTAAGTATATTCTGTGAAAATTTCATATTCATCCGACAAATATTCTTGAAGTTACATGCATATTAATAAAGACACTTTAAAGGGGCTTTTAAAACTTTGAACGCGTTTTTCTCAAAACTGTGTTTTTAAAGTCGGTGTGCACGATTTCTCAAAACTGGCACAACCTTTTCAAAGTTTTATACAAGATTTATAAATATACAAGCTTTTAGTAACTAATCGAAGGATTTAATTTCCCGATAAATATTTATCATTTTATAAACAATTTAAGGCCAAAAATTTCATGAAAAATCAAAATTTTGTTTTGTAAAGCCGCCATTTTATTAAAAATGGATATTTTGATTATTGCTTTGATTAAGTAGTAATACCTTGTATTAACAAAATATTTTTGGCTTTTTCATGTTTGATGATTCCCGATCCAGAGATATCGTGCACAATGCAAAACGCCTTTATTTAGAGGACTTCTCGGAGATCTTTAAAAATCATTATAAAAAAAAAATAATTTTTGTAATAAAGTTAAAAAGTTAAGTTCTTGAAAAATCACTTTTTGCGGCCTCCTAACTGTGTATAACGTCTTAACGCAGAATGTGGGAAAAGATAACAATAATCAGAGGAAGGGGTAATTGAAGGGTTCCATTATTTGAAAGAATTGCTGACTGGTCCTCATCAAGCGTACAAAATAAAATCTGTAATTAAATTCTATAAACTTGGGAATCTTAAAGAGAATACCGGCTCACTGCCCTCGACTCTGTTAAATTTGCCCGATCGACCCAGTAATGGCATCTCATCATATAGTGTTAGTAATCAGAAAGGTCTTAATGTCAACGGGTTTTAATCTGATTTCCAGCGTTCTTAATGGGCGCATTCATGTCAACCCTTTTTACTTATTAAGTGTGTCTACGGTAGTCGACCTCAGACACTTTCCCTATTTGTTGTCGGGCTTTATATGGCAGCAATTAGGTGGGCGGAGATGTATCCTCAACCCGACCGCCAGCAAGGCATACCTTTCCTTCCAACATGAGGTGAAAGAGGAATAATGAAAATTACGACACTCTAACGAAAGATCGATTAAATTGAAGAGGAGTGTGCTTACAACTTCCTTAGGTAAGCTACCCTACATAAGAGTGCTGAAACTGTTAATTTTCGGTGACTCGAAGCCTCCGAAAGGTACACATTTAAGATAACATGGATTTTATCCCTATTGTTTTCGAGTTATTTAGTTTATGTGGTCCTGATGATATCACAGTCTCTTTACTCAAAAATTATTCACGTCCTCTGACTCGTGTTTTATGTTATTTATTTAACACTATATTTACTGGTTATTTATTTATATATATGTTTTTTCAAATAGAATTTTGGATTGAAAATGAATAATCATTTTAATTCATTTCATATTTTTGGTGTTAATTTATTTATGTATTTCCTGTGGTATTTTCCTTAAGTCCTGAAAATCATCTTTTATTATCCCTCTGCACATCAAGGGTAACAGCCAGGGACGATATACTAAATTACAATTAAATTAATTTATCTCAAGAATCGCCTTTAGAAAGTAATGAATAAAGCTGGTGGCACAACCCACGTGTGCGTGCGTTGCAGAATTTACGAATTCAAGATGGCGGACTATCAAATTTAAAAGTTTATGCGATTTCAACCAAACTTGGTCTGTCTGTTATTCTGGCTTTTATGCCCAAATTCATAGAATTTGGCATGGAGATAGTTTGATTTGACACCCGGGGACGAAAATAAGCAATCGGTTCAGCGGCTTAGCATTTTCTATACAAAGTTTCATCCCCCATTTCACCTACTAAGGGAAGGTTTTTTTTAAAAAAAAGTAGCCTGTGTCCCTTTACAGGTTTTAATTCAAACTGTTTTATAAGTATGAATTGTTCATTTCTTGAGGCATTCTTGAGACATTCTTACGTGTTGTATAAATTGCCCTGCACTTTTAAATTTAGTTGAAATTCATCTGCAATTTCTTATATAAACTTTCTTCTGGAACCAATTATGGTAAATGTGAAGTAATAAATCATTCAACAAATTTTTTTAATCAGCATTGTAATTTTTCGAGTTCCATATGTCAAGATATGAATTTAAAGATATTCACAAAATTACAAATCTCGATATAATGTAAGGGAGATTGGGGTATTGTGAGCCACACTTTTTCAAAGCTCGATAACTGCCACAAAAATCAAAATTTTTTAAAATTTCAAAATGGTTTATGTTACTAGGAAGGAAACCCTAACTTTTAGCTTGAGCAATTTCTTGAAATTATTATCTGCGTTTGCAAAAAACATACGTTTTTGAGATTTTTAAAAATGTTGGGGAATTGTGAGCCACCGTCTAAATTAAGTCGAAAATCAAAAATATCGTTGTAAAATGTTTATTGTATGGTTGGAAATTACATAAGAATTAGTTAGAAAAAATATAAAAAAGAAGATATTGAAATTATTCGGATTCGCAATTCGGGCATGTGAAATAGGCTCCAGTACTGACGCATTTAAAATGAACAGCTCGATCGCATAAATCGCAGCGAATGAAATTGTTCCGGTTCAATTTCTTCGGCATATCCTCCATACAAAGTATGCAGAAGTCAACATTTTCATCTAAAAATGCTAAAAATGCGATATTGGCTTGAAAAATGCCAAAAATGTTGTGGCTCACAATTCCCCAAAAAAAGTGGCTCACAATTCCCCAAACGTTCTGGTTGATAAGAGGGCCGTGTATGATTCGCTCATTGCATGTTTATGCGAAATTTCTTTTAAAAGTTGAAATATCGATGCCATACAACAATAATTATGAATATATTTACCTGAATCGATTCTGCGAAAATCGTTGTCAGATCAATGCAAACACAAACGCTCGGAATAAATATTTTGAGAAAATTTTCCAAGTGGTTATCGCACGGAACGAACGTGTATGTGTGGAAGCATCTATTGCTAATAGAAAATGAGTTTGGTCAAAGACAAGACGACGACAACCATTTGCATGAGTCAGACTTTCCAATTTTGGGAAATATTGACGTGGCTCACAATTCCCCATGGCTCACAATACCCCAATCTCCCCTACATATTTACGTGACGGCTTACTTATTGTATTCCATTTTTTCGCTGTCACAACAAACTAAACGTTCACCAAGGGGCAATGCTACCAACAACGAAAAATGAAAGTAGGTCTACAGCGCCTCTGATGGAATATTTTCGAATTAATCCTGCAAGTTCTTAAACCTACAACCCGATAAATCTCTGGGTTCCATGTTGTTGTTGTATTTCTCTGTTAAAACCGAGAACTAGAACCTGGCCCGGGTGAAAAAAACACAGCTATTGAGACATTAGAGTAGACTCAAAATCGTCGTATTTTAGACGCCGAACGAAATGCAGAGCGATGACGTGTTTTCACACGCAACACTACACACGTAACATACGTACGCTACATTTGATTATTATCCATATTAATTGCTTATGTTAATCATAGATTAGTTATTTCAGGACGGATGATTCAAAGATGTAGATACTGTGAAGTACTTAAATGGAAAGAAGAAACTGATGGTATGTGCAGCATAATAATATGATCACCACTTTTAAAACTTTTTTAAAGAGAATGACGGGAGAAGATTATAGCAAACCACCCTGTATAATGTAATATAAAAAAAAACACGAATACTTGCCCATGTAGTAGGTACTTAACTTTTGATGGAATGTATGTACATATGTAAAGAATAAATATTTTTCTAGATCAATTTTCATGTAATCTAAGAGTGCGCACCAGGGGCCTTATTCTCTATTACAATATTGTAAAAATTTCTAACGAAAATGTCAAATTCGAATTCTCTATTACAATATTGGTGTAATTCTGCTCGAAACTGCAACAATATTGTCAGATTTTCATTCGAAAGGTGTTGTGCTATCGAGCAGATATAAAATGTTAATAAAAGTGGGTTTTTTCTTGAATATAATTGAATATGTTTTATTAAATTCAAGTCGATAGCACCAATTACTTCTAAAATACCGCTTATTTAAAATAAATGCCTTTGCAAGCTTCTTCGAAAATTCAAACGAAATTTTTAAAGGACATAACACGTTTTGTAATATTGTGGTCACTTCCTCTAATATCCTCGACACTGTTGCTTGGCACACAGGAGCTAAGTACTCTTGGCCTACGCTATCCTGATAGTTTCCTTGTGATAGAAATTTTAAAGTAATTGCCAACTTTACGATTGAAGGAATATACGTAACCCGAAAAGGCCGCCTAAATTCCCATATTTAAAATATCAACAAATGCCTCTTCGCTGCTACGAAATACATACAATGAATCAATTTCATTCAATTTTCACAAAACTATTAAAATTTGACAATTCAAATAGTAAAATACTAGATGTAATTAGTAAACGTACCAGATTGAACGTATTTGTTATAGAGAATACGAATGCATTTTAGTTTCGAATTTCAGTTTCGTATGAAATGCAGTTTAGTTTCGTAATAGAGAATAAGGCCCCAGATTTCGCGTTCATAAATTAAACTAATGTATACATATTTACGTACATATTTACGTACATATTTACATACATCATTAAAGATGATGAAGATGATCATGATGAAGATTCGTATTGCAAAAAATAATATTTGGTAACAAGGGCGTCGCCAGCCGATGGCCCAGAGGGGGGCAAGTTGATATAAATAAAGAAAAATATAATATATAATAATATATGTAGATAAAGAAAAAAATAGTCATTACTGCATCTATACAGGTTCGAAAACACCACATTATCACAATAAAATTTAAATCCACAATAAATTTTTCATAAAGATATTGCATTCTCAATACACTTTTTTTTTAAATTCATCCAATAGTAAATTAAATGCTACTATCATACTTTTTTAACTTGAATGAAGAAAAAAAAGTAGAACAATTATGTACTTAAACGTAGTTTTTCACGGCCAAAAATGAAAGACTTGTTTTTACAGTACAGCTTTACTGCGCGCTATTAACGATATGACGTCATGTTCGTCCTTTATATACATATTTTCCTTATGAGAAACTGAATTCATTGACATTATAAAAAAAATGGACGCAAGTTCCCAATTAATGAATTCATTCAAGTTTCGACGTGCAGGAATGATCGGTCAAGCAAGCAAGTCAAGTGAATGGACTAAGGACTTGGTTACATTTACATTAGATTTGGCTACATTTTATTGAATATCTAGGGGGGGCAGCTGCCCCCCCCCCCTGCCCCCCCTTGGCGACGCCCTTGTTTGGTAATTATTCACGAAAAAACAACGAAACGTACATTTTTGAAAATCACTGAAATGTTTCCATTTTTTCAAATTATGGGAATGAGTTATTATCTTTTTACAAGCCTTTATTTAACTTGCAATCTTCGTATGTAAGTTGTCCGCACCGAAATTTGCAAGTTAAATTTGACCCACTAATCGGTATCCGATTGAGTTGAAATTTGGAACACGTATGTAAAGTCGGTGACAATACAATATTTTGGTACTATCGAGCTGATCTGATGATGGAGTCGGAAGATAGCCACAACCACAACTCAGTACTAAAAAATTTTGATTTTGATCATAGCAACATTTCTTCCGGTCTCGATGGGAACATGATTAAAAAAAATAAAAAACAATAGAAGCTTGTTTTTAAAAATTTGTTTTTTAAACTGCATTATTTTCATATAAATATGATAAAAATTATAAAGATGTTAATTTGTAGCTACATATGCACTTCACATGAGCATGCTTGATAAGCTTCAATCCGCGGGTTTGATGACTCCTTTATTTTTCTATGAAACTACATATGTATATTCACAATATTTTTGAACGGGTATTCAAAGGAGAGTTGCAGGAATGAGGAGTTATCTTTATATACATATATCAGTCTCTAAAGATATAAATTACAATAAAATCGATAATAAAAATATGATTAAATAAAATGCTTGTTATCAAATTGTAACAGTTCCCACAAATACCCCAGAATCTAGCAATTCAGATACGCAAAAAATTTTAATTTAAAATTAAATGAAGAAATAAGTGCTATGTAATGTTATGTTATGCAATGCATAAGTTAGTTTTTATCCAGGACCAGCAGCATTTCCTATATGCCAGTTTTTTTTTTATTATTTTTATCAAGTTCTGCATTTTGACAGATTTTCGAATTGTCTTTTTTTTTTTTTAAAGTAAAAAGTTATTTATTGTGTGCTGTCATGTAGTTTTTGTTTTTTATATAGCATTATTATTTGCGGAAATATTTTTTTCTTCAGTTCTATATCCATATTATTTACAGGATACTCTGTATATACCTATACACAAAAACAGACAAAATAGAGAACTTCGTTTTTAAATTCGTTTATTACAAGCTTTTATTTAACTTGCAATTTTCGTATGTAAGTTGTCCGCACAGAAATTTGCAAGTTAAATTTGACCCACTTCCCGGTATCCGATTGAGTTGAAATTAGGAACACGTATGTAAAAGTCGGTGACAATACAATATTTTGGTATCATCGAGCTGATCTGATGATGGAGTCGGAAGATGGCCACAGCCACAATTCAGTACTAAAAAATTTTGAGTTTGATCATAGTGTGGCGGTTGCAACAAGCAAGCGGTGAATTAAAAAGTGAAAACGTAGTAGGCCACGAGATGAAGTTTTTGTTATAGAAAATGGAAAATATCAGTTTAGCAATTAATTCCGGCCGGTAAGGATTTAAATTAAAAATTAATAATAAAAATTAATACAACACTTAAATTAACAAATTGTAAATAATAATAAAAGTGAATATAAAATAAAAAGAATAAATTGTAAATTATTGTAATTTAAATAAAATATAAAATGGAGGCCAGTCCCCCATAATAGCAACATTTCTTCCCGTCTCGATGGGAACATGATTAAAAAAAATAAAAAATAAAATGAAACGTCAACGCAACGAACAAGGCTCAAAAAGCTTGTTTTTAAAAATGTTTTTTTACTTTTATTTTTTTTTATAAGGCTTTTTCATATTCATGTTGGCAAGCTGGATTTTCTAAAAATAAAAATAATAATATTGAACTAGTTTCTAATGTTACTGAAAGAATAGAAAAATAAATCATCTTTCATACTCTCAAAAGACAAATGTTCCAATAATTTAGTCAATTGCTCACTTGTAATGGTTTTATTGAAAAATTTGCAAGTACGTTGAATAACAGCTTCTAAATTTTCTTTCATTTCCTCAAATGTTAAGAAAAGAATATTTGATTGATTTCTTAGTTTCCAAAATTCCAAAACATGATCCCAAAAGGGTGATAACACCAATTTATTATCGATAAAACTCTGTATGATTTCTTCCATTGTTGCTCGATATCCCAACCATTTGGAGTAGTGGTAATGAATAGATATCACAACATCTCTAGGATCCCGAGCCACGTAGACAATCTAATGTAATAATTATAAATTATTAATTTAATGCAATGTAGTCACATTAAAAACTACTTTTGGATTTTTTGTCCAAAGTTCTCTTGGAAGAAATGGTAAAGGTAAATGTGACTTCAAAAATCGCGGACTTTCCATCTTATGTGCGACTTCTATGTATTGTATCAATACTATAAATTCCACCTAAAGCACTATACCTAAAATTATTAATTTCAATTTTAAACAAAACGAATGTAATCATAATTTCAGTAAAAACTTACTCGAAAAAATGTCCACGTATTCCAATATCAACCTCCTTTGCTTTTTCAAAATCGAAATTATTTAAGATTAACCAACACATTTCTTGTGGCCAAGTTGTTCCACACTTGGGGTAAGTAATAACCCAAACATCGTCATTTCTCACGGGAAAATTTGAAATTTTCTTAAGATTTTCCACTAAGCCTTTTGTAAGATCAGTGTCCCTTTGCTCAAAAGTAAAATCACCAATTTTAACCGGACCGAACGAAGACGCTGTGATCCTTTCGCTGTGATGGTTTCCTTCGTTAGAGTTTTCTTCTGCGCGTTGCATTATTATTGCCAGTTTAATACTGACTGCACAATTTACAAGTAAACATAAATTTAAATAAAATAGAATTTATCAAGAAAGAGATAACACTGAGTTATCGAGCATTATAAGTACACTTGTTTTGATACGAAAAGTGGCACATTTTTAATCCAAGTTTATTATTATTATAATTTTTTAATTTATTTCAGTTTTATATAAGAGTAATTTCAAATATAACTAAATACAATATCAAAAAAGAAAAGAAAAATATAACTAAATACAATATCAGAAAAGAAAAGTTCCTCTATCACAAATTTTTAAAATAAGCTGCAATTTTTTCATATAAATATGATAAAAATTATAAAGGTGTTAATTTGAAGCTACATATGTACTTCACATGAGCATGCTTGATAAGCTTCAATCCGCGGGTTTGATGACTCCTTTATTTTTCTATGAAACTACATATGTATATCCACAATATTTTTGAACGGGTATTCAAAGGAGAGTTGCCGGAATGAGGAGTTTTCTTTATATACATATATCAGTCTGTAAAGATATAAATTACAATAAAATCGATAATAAAAATATGATTAAATAAAATGCTTGTTATCAAATCGTAACAGTTCCCACAAACACCCCAGAATCTAGCAATTCAGATAGGCAAAAAATTTTAATTTAAAATTAAATGAAGAAATAAGTGCTATGTAATGTTATGTTATGCAATGCATAAGTTAGTTTTTATCCAGGACCAGCAGCATTTCCTATATGCCAGTTTTTTTTTATTATTTTTATCAAGTTCTGCATTTTGACAGATTTTTGAATTGTCTTTTATTTTTTTTAAAGTAAAAAGTTATTTATTGTGTGCTTTCATGTAGTTTTTGTTTTTTATATAGCATTATTATTTGCGGAAATATTTTTTTCTTCAGTTCTATATCCATATTATTTACAGGATACTCTGTATATACCTATACACAAAAGCAGACAAAATTGAGAACTTCGTTTTTAAATTCGTTTATTACAAGCTTTTATTTAACTTGCAATTTTCGTATGTAAGTTGTCCGCACAGAAATTTGCAAGTTAAATTTGACCCACTCCCCGGTATCCGATTGAGTTGAAATTTGGAACACGTATGTAAAGTCGGTGACAATACAATATTTTGGTATCATCGAGCTGATCTGATGATGGAGTCGGAAGATGGCCACAGCCACAACTCAGTACTAAAAAATTTTGAGTTTGATCATAGCAACATTTCTTCCCGTCTCGATGGGAACATGATTAAAAAAAATAAAAAATAAAATGAAACGTCAACGCAACGAAAAAGGCTCAAAAAGTTTGTTTTTAAAAATGTTTTTTTACTTTTATTTTTTTTTATAAGACTTTTTCATATTTATGTTGGCAAGCTGGATTTTCTAAAAATAAAAATAATAATATTGAACTAGTTTCTAATGTTACTGAAAGAATAGAAAAATAAATCATCTTTCATACTCTCAAAAGACAAATGTTCCAATAATTTAGTCAATTGCTCACTTGTAATGGTTTTATTGAAAAATTTGCAAGTACGTTGAATAACAGCTTCTAAATTTTCTTTCATTTCCTCAAATGTTAAGAAAAGAATATTTGATTGATTTCTTAGTTTCCAAAATTCCAAAACATGATCCCAAAACGGTAATAACACCAATTTATTATCGATAAAACTCTGTATGATTTCTTCCATTGTTGCTCGATATCCCAACCATTTGGAGTAGTGGTAATGAATAGATATCACAACATCTCTAGGATCCCGAGCCACGTAGACAATCTAATGTAATAATTATAAATTATTAATTTAATGCAATGTAGTCACATTAAAAACTACTTTTGGATTTTTTGTCCAAAGTTCTCTTGGAAGAAATGGTAAAGGTAAATGTGACTTCAAAAATCGCGGACTTTCCATCTTATGTGCGACTTCTATGTATTGTATCAATACTAGAAATTCCACCTAAAGCACTATACCTAAAATTATTAATTTCAATTTTAAACAAAACGAATGTAATCATAATTTCAGTAAAAACTTACTCGAAAAAATGTCCACGTATTCCAATATCAACCTCCTTTGCTTTTTCAAAATCGAAATTATTTAAGATTAACCAACACATTTCTTGTGGCCAAGTTGTTCCACACTTGGGGTAAGTAATAACCCAAACATCGTCATTTCTCACGGGAAAATTTGAAATGTTCTTAAGATTTTCCACTAAGCCTTTTGTAAGAACAGTGTCCCTTTGCTCAAAAGTAAAATCACCAATTTTAACCGGACCCAACGAAGACGCTGTGATCCTTTCGCTGTGATGGTTTCCTTCGTTAGAGTTTTCTTCTGCGCGTTGCATTATTATTGCCAGTTTAATACTGACTGCACAATTTACAAGTAAACATAAATTTAAATAAAATAGAATTTATCAAGAAAGAGATAACACTGAGTTATCGAGCATTATAAGTACACTTGTTTTGATACGAAAAGTGGCACATTTTTAATCCAAGTTTATTATTATTATAATTTTTTAATTTATTTCAGTTTTATATAAGAGTAATTCCAAATATAACTAAATACAATATCAAAAAAGAAAGGAAAAATATAACTAAATACAATATCAGAAAAGAAAAGTTCCTCTATCACAAATTTTTAAAATAAGCTGCATTTGTTCATATAAATATGATAAAAATTATAAAGTTGTTAATTTGAAGCTACATATGTACTTCACATGAGCATGCTTGATAAGCTTCAATCCGCGGGTTTGATGACTCCTTTATTTTTCTATGAAACTACATATGTATATTCACAATATTTTTGAACGGGTATTCAAAGGAGAGTTGCCGGAATGAGGAGTTTTCTTTATATACATATATCAGTCTGTAAAGATATACAGCCGTATTCATAAAAACTTAAAAGTGATTCATAAAGGCTTTACAATGAAAATGCTTAAAATTTTATTCATAAACATCCAATATCGTTAAAACACTCTTACAACAGCTGAGAAAATTGAGAGAATTTACTACTTTAATCAATCAATTCAAGAAATCCAGGACTTTGACACATTATTTCAATTTAAGAACGCTAAAACCTACTTTAATCCTATTTTAGTTGCAAAGGGTTTGCAGCGAATTTATGAATAACGCTTTAAAAACGCTCATTAGTCTTAAAGAGGGTTTTAAGTAATGAATCCTTAAAACCAATTTTAAGATATTTTTATGAATACGGCTGATAAATTACAATAAAATCGATAATAAAAATATGATTAAATAAAATGCTTGTTATCAAATCGTAACAGTTCCCACAAACACCCCAGAATCTAGCAATTCAGATACGCAAAAAATTTTAATTTAAAATTAAATGAAGAAATAAGTGCTATGTAATGTTATGTTATGCAATGCATAAGTTAGTTTTTATCCAGGACCAGCAGCATTTCCTATATGCCAGTTTTTTTTTATTATTTTTATCAAGTTCTGCATTTTGACAAATTTTCGAATTGTCTTTTTTTTTTTTTAAAGTAAAAAGTTATTTATTGTGTGCTCTCATGTAGTTTTTGTTTTTTATATAGCATTATTTGCGGAAATATTTTTTCCTTCAGTTCTATATCCATATTATTTACAGGATACTCTGTATATACCTATACACAAAAACAGACAAAATAGAGAGCTTCGTTTTTAAATTCGTTTATTACAAGCTTTTATTTAACTTGCAATTTTCGTATGTAAGTCGTCCGCACAGAAATTTGCAAGTTAAATTTGACCCACTTCCCGGTATCCGATTGAGTTGAAATTTGGAACACGTATGTAAAGTCGGTGACAATACAATATTTTGGTACTATCGAGCTGATCTGATGATGGAGTCGGAAGATAGCCACAACCACAACTCACTCAGTACTAAAAAATGTTGAGTTTGATTATAGCAACATTTCTTCCGGTCTCGATGGGAACATGATTAAAAAAAATAAAAAACAATACAAGCTGGTTTTTAAAATTTTTTTTTTTAAACCATTTTTTTCATATAAATATGATAAAAATTATAAAGTTGTTAATTTATAGCTACATATGTATGTACTTCACATGAGCATGCTTGATAAGCTTCAATCCGCGGATTTGATGACTCCTTTATTTTTCTATGAAACTACATATGTATATTCACAATATTTTTGAACGGGTATTCAAAGGAGAGTTGCCGGAATGAGGAGTTTTCTTTATATACATATATCAGTCTGTAAAGATATAAATTACAATAAAATCGATAATAAAAATATGATTAAATAAAATGCTTGTTATCAAATCGTAACAGTTCCCACAAACACCCCAGAATCCAGCAATTCAGATATGCAAAAAATTTTAATTTAAAATTAAATGAAGAAATAAGTGCTATGAAATGTTATGTTATGCAATGCATAAGTTAGTTTTTATCCAGGACCAGCAGCATTTCCTATATGCCAGTTTTTTTTTATTATTTTTATCAAGTTCTGCATTTTGACAGATTTTCGAATTGTCTTTTATTTTTTTTAAAGTAAAAAGTTATTTATTGTGTGCTGTCATGTAGTTTTTGTTTTTTATATAGCATTATTATTTGCGGAAATATTTTTTCCTTCAGTTCTATATCCATATTATTTACAGGATACACAAAAACAGACAAAATAGAGAACTTCGTTTTTAAATAACTTTCGTTGTAACCTGGTTTTAGTGCATCCAAAGACTTATTACAATATAATTTTTCATCTGGGTAAAGAGAATCAATAAGGACATGTTGAGTCACGTAAAGCAACATAACACATTTTATTGATGGGATAAAAGTGTCCCAGATGTATTTTAGTTTTTCCGCAGACCGTCACTCTCTTATCGTATTATCAGCAGCAGTATCTGTCTTAAAGCCTTTAAAATTAAATTGGGATCGATGACAGTCTAGTTGCATGTCGCTAGGCAATATTCGAGGGAAGCACGAACGCTCTAATAGAATTTGTATTTCGCCAGGCTGGCAGACGTAAATATTCGAAATTATCCCGACAACTCGGAGGGAATTTTAAGAAGCCAATTTGTTAGCAGAGTTCATTGATGCTCCATAGCTTTTTCATTAGTGTTGTTCTAGCATATATAAACCGAACCTGAGTTTGTATCTTAGTGCTTCGCCAATTTGCCCAATTTCGGTATTTATTACACTTGTACTGGAGCAATTGGGGGAGTAATGAAGACAGGGGGAAGATGGTAGCCTCGTTTCTCGCGGGAAAAGTGGGACATGTCCAAGGCTCAACGAAACATTTGTACGTGTATAGAATTAGAAGTCTCTGGGTCCACATGCAGATGCAATTATCCACTTTACATAATTTACTGTGCGTTTATTTTCTTTTATTTTAACAAACCTGTGTTCCGGGATCTGGAGTCCCATAGGCTCGGTGGTGGATGGTGGCGGCATTCCCAGCCCAAAGGATAACACATGCATTGCTCACTTGGGGTCGCTTTGAATTGCGGTGCCACGACGGTCTCGCACAATAGCACAATCCGCCATTTAGCAGGTCTCCCCGGAGGGAAAATATAATTTGTTTCCTGCCAGGCATGAAAAGTGTCAATTAACACCTCATAATTTTCTGCTTTGTATGCATGACTGCCACGATACATCCTGTGCTGTATGTATATGTACGATACATGCGGGAGATGCCCCGCTCGGAGGTGGCGGCTCGTAAGTCTCTTCAGCATTCTGGCCTGACAACTCTGCTATTCTATGGCGTGCGGTCTTTAAGGTTAAACTCCACCGCAAACCTCTTAATGAATAGACGAATTAGAATAACAAGTATACTTAATTTGATTCAGTTAATTCCTGAGGAAATTATGTATTTATTAGTCGTGAGCCGGCTTACCCCTGCTGAACGGGGGGTAAGAACAATTTACGGCTTTTGCAATTATTTCTAAAACTTTCAATCATCTACCTACGTTGATACGTTCATTGGTGGGGATTTTGAAATTATTACCCTGTGTACGACGAAAATTTTCGGTAGGGGGTTCAAAAGATAAAAGCTTGCCCTCATTTTTCGTTTACAGTGTTGGTGCTACTCCTTTAAAATTTGATTCTAAAGCACTTGTGATTGTACTAATTGAGCAGTAAAAGTTGTAAGACCCCATTTACACTACCATGGGCATGAGTCAATTTCATGAACGTTACGTCACAACGCTCCAAAGTGATAAAAACTTCTCCAGGAGCGCGTTCAAAAACTTAACCATAGTTAACCCCGTGGCTAGCTATAGTTATGCTCATCGAAGCCACTTAACCACAGAGTTATGCTTAACCACCAGGGTATTTTTGAACGAACCGTAGTTAACTCATTTTTCTCAGTTTTTGTTTCACAGTATACTTTCAATTCAAATTGCACGCAGACAGGTGTCAGATATTTCAAAAACTTTTCCTTCTTCTTTACGTTTGAATGTGTTTGTTAACCATGAGCTTACCATACTCATGAAGTATGGTTAAAATTAAACCACAGCATAGTTAACTATGAGTAGTTTATGAACGTCAAATACTTATGCTCGTGGTTAACTTCCGAGTTTTTGAACGCGCTCCAGATCAAACATTTGCCCAAGAATGTTTTGACAACCGGCAGGTACAACTACAGACAAGGGCTTATACTATACACGGGACTCAGAACTTTCGGTGGTTGGTTCGTGCGGTTGGGGTGGTCGCCGCATTGGAGAACGGCCATAACAATTGTACAACTTACTTGTTTTATTTGCTGCCCAACTTTTTGTGGCAATTCAAGTTGTTTGATATTATAAAATGTTGTATCTATTTTATATAAAATCTACAAAGCTAAGAAGTTTACTGCTGACGACTTTTGGCTTTCGCTTGAAAGACAAGCATTTTTCAAGAGTGCACTTGTCCGGTTATTCTCTTTTGCCTCATTGTCCCCCCTGAATGAGGTTAAGTTGATACCGGTCTTTTTCGGGATCTTGCATTTGACATTCCTCGATATAAGAAAGACCGTTTATAATGTTTGTAATAAATTTATTTTTTTACGAAAATAAAAATAAAAATTATCAGCTACTAGCTGACCCTGCAAACTTCGTACCACCTAATATTAATTTGATTGTAACTCTTCATAAGAGATTATGATTCCAAATCAACCTTTCAATTCCAATTCATTGAAATCGGCAATATTGGCACTGTGTACAGTTTGAGTTTCGTTTGGTGATTGTAGTGGTATTTGTACTTCTTCTTTCCGCTTTTGTAGCTGTGGTTTGTACTTTTTCTTTCCGCTACAAAAGTAATATACCTTATCTTCTTGGTTGGAAGAATAGCCCTACTTTTACTTTCTTTTAAATTTTTTTTTGTTTAATTAAAATATTCTTTTAGATACCTATTAAAAATTATTTAACTTTTATTTTTATTAAAATATCTAATTAATTGATTTAGCTAATTATCAATTATTTATTTTTTTACATAGATTATTTCAATCTGCTAGGACTGGCTTTTTACAATACTCTACATAATGACTCTCTCCTATTTTTTATTTTTTGGATAAATTTATTTCAAAGCTACTCCTACTAAACACTATTACCTATATCGTCTCACTTTTTAGACGCCTATTAGCAGTCCAGTACCTATCTACATATCGTCGCTGCGATTGCAAAAGCGGTTAGAGCGGTTTGCAATACCGCGTACATTTGCAGGAGGAACAAATAATTGATTATCTTGGTTATTAGAATATATTTTTCTGACATTTTTTTTCTTGTGAAATGGAAGTTTCTTGTTAGCTAATTGAAATCGAGTGAGTTCCATTACGATTTTTCCAACAGAGTCAAATTGATCTTTGAGCTGTTGCTGTGCGAGCTTCGAAAGTGCGGCGAAGCAAACAGCTCGTGGCGCGGCGACAGTTTAGTTTTGACGTCCGAAAACGCCGAAAATTGACGCCAGTTGTGATGAGAAGTGCGACGAGAAAGGTGCATTTCGCTGGCGCGTGCAAACTAATTGCGCTATTTTATTGTGTAGTGCGAATTAAACGTTATTCGATGATAGTGACGGGGTGTTTCTATTTCCAAGGATCCGGGAGCAAGGGGCCCAGCGGAGCGGCAAGAGGACAACGAACAACGAGGGACCCATGGATTTCTGCTTTCCTCAGGCAAGTTTTTCCGTTCTTATTTTGCTGTCGCTTCTTCGCAAATCGGGATGCGATTAATAAAATTGCTAATCGCAAATAAAGCCGGTGGGGAACTGGCTCAACATGCTCAACTTGTCCTTTACATCGCAGCTTTTCCGGCCTTGACCTATCTCAGCGTCGTCCATCGGCTGAATCCGAAGGGCTAAAAAATTCCCTTTATGGGGTTTTATTAGCTATTAGATTAAATAAATAAAAATTTCAGTTTTTGTTTGCAGGGACGGCAGAGACTGCAACATTATTTAATTTGTTTTTTTTTTTGTTTAAACGAGGAGTGTTTTTTCCAAATGGGCTTATTTCCATGTTAAACAAAATTTCAGTAATAAGAAAAAACCTTTAAGAGCTCCTTACACTAACTTTTTTTTTAATGTATTGTATGTACATGTACAGTGTTATAGTGTGTTGATGCAATATTCTAATCCGCCTAAAGATTTTATTGTAACATATTTGTATTAATTGAAAAAAAAAATGGAAATTTGCCCTTTTGATGTAAAGTAAAAAAGTTAATCAGTTATCTGTGGGTGAATAGTGTTACCACACCTAAAAATAGTATATTATGTGTGTGGACACATAACTGAGCGGGCAGATAAGATTAGCCGAGGCGTGCGACTCATGCGCACGAGCCGAAGGCGATTTTTATTTATATATAAACAATAACAATTATTTATATATATACATATATACAATAATAAAGGTTTCTTCAGCGACTATAGAAAATACGTCTTTTTAGGCCTGTCCGAATCCAAGTCTATGTCTACGTCTTCGTCTCGTTATAACAGTTAATGACGACAAACCGAGCTCAGCTCTGTTCAAATTCATGTCTATGATGTGAGTTTAGCTACGTATAGTATAACAGTTTAGATTCCTTAGCTTGATGAGCGAGTCAAGGCTTGCGTTGACTTCGTGAGACGGAATGAAAACAGTTATAACGAGACGAAGACGTAGACATGGACTTGGATTCGGACAGGCCCTTTGTATGAAATTCTAAAAATGTCTAACCATTAACACACAAATTAAGTGGAAATGTGTCGTTTTGTATGAAACTGCGATTTTTGATCACGATTTTCTCTTGGAAATATATGTTTTTTTTGTAATAGTTGTCCACTAGAGGATACATTTTAGCATGATAACGGTGATAGTATTGTTATGTAGGTTGTTCAAGGTCATAAGTGGAAATAAGCTCTTTTGAAAAATCACTCCTCGTTTATCCTCTACACCCTCTTCACCGCCGGAAATTTGAATCTCAAAATTCTATAATTTTTCTAACCATTTCAACTATTTTCGAGCGTACCTTCCTTCATATATGTACATTTAAAGCACGGTTTATTTGCATTGACTACGTATTTCACATATTTGTTAATTTCAGAATGATTTAAATAGCATTGAGATGATAATGGCAGTTATTACCCGCAATAGGTTTTTGCGTAACAAACGTATTCCCCTTTGCTTGGAAAATTTGAGTGTATAGTTCGATGTAAAGCCTCTTAAATGTTGACTAGCAATGCTTTCATAGCGGAAAATCCTAATTGGAACCTTTTGAACAAGTTCCATCCAATGACTTTGCAACATACACAACCTGCAGATTGTTAAGCGGATTAAACATTTATCGCATTGCAACGAGGGAGAGGTCAATTGCTGTAAAATTGCAATAATTTTATATATCTGACCAGTCGGTCCACGTCCAGGCAATTATTTAATTATGCTAGTTTAACAATGGAGTACTAATCTGGCTCACGTAAAAAGGCTCACCAATTGACCCCCAGTATAGGTCCTCACCATTTATGTACATAATACGTTCAGTTTTAATTTGATTCCAATAAAACTTAAATTTTCGATTTAAGTAAAGCTGAATATTCCACGTCATTGTACAAAATATGTTCGCTGGATGCGACAGTGAGGTGGCTTTCGAAACGTCTGCACGCAGCTACCGGGGTACAGAATCATCTAGCGATGATTCACATTTTCTCCAGATTGTTCTCCAAAAATTGTTCAAGAGAGCCCTCCTCAAGGCTTACAAAAAAACGAAATTGGTTTCCTGCTCACCTTAAGTTATTCATCTCCGCAATGACGAAGCAAATTAATTGAATTATCGTTTAGTAATCTTTGATAAAAGGCGAAGATTTTAAGTGAATTACACACACAACACTTTTCTGTATATAAAACTTCCATAGCACATCTTTTCGCCCTTAAGGGCATCGGTAGCCCATTTCTAGCCCGAGATTCTAATCGACTCGGTTTGGCACTTTCTTCATGCTTTTAAGATCTGATCACCCTTTCGCTTGTTATCGCTAAATGGAATTATGAACGATATTCCTTTCAGCATACAGTTCGTAACTAATTTCTCTCTCAGGTGTCATATCTCCTGCTGGTACTGATGAATAAGAATTTCGGGTACCGACCGACCACTAAGTGCTTTACTTTTTTTTTCTTCTTTTCAAGAAAGGTTTCTAGAATTGTATTACGTTTTTTTTATAGAAATAAAAATGATAGAGAAGTAGAATCCTGCAAAAATTCTTTCAACAATTTAAAGAATGATATACTCAAGGGCGTACGTAGAAAAAGTAAAGTTTCCTTCAGGGAAGAGGTGTGGCAAGATTAATTATGTGTTGTTTTTGAATTAAGTAAAACTTAAAGTTTCCGATGAAATAAATGTCTTACCGAATTTGGTGGACCCATTAAAGATTTTGTGTTTTGAACACAAAAATGACTTCCGGAAATGAAAATTGGGAGGAGATAAACCGAGAAAATTCTTTATAAGTTCTTTCAGAGACATCTCATCGCGTTGGGTGAAATTCGATGCGTGAGGTTGGCTAAGGAAATTTCGGTTGAATTGGGGATTGTTTTTCTATACTTGATCAACAATGCCAGAGCAGTCTAGCATAGTGTATGTCATAGATATCTCATATGAAATGCTACGTATTGTAACGCATCTGATGAAAAGATTTAGGAAAATGAATGATGGTCAAACTTGTTTTAGAAGTCGTAGACTTCAAAAATAATATTGATTTGTACATGCATATATACATATACATATATGTTTGCATATATATATATAATATGAATATGTATATATACATACATATACACACATTGTATGTACAAATAAAATATATTGATTGATTTTGACCAAACTTCGCCTATATACGTTTATTCCGCCCATATCTCGGCTAAGTTCGTAAATAGGTGGAATTAGTCAAGGGGGTGAGAATATTGGACCAGATATCTTTTATTATTTCTTAACCGCTATTAACCAAACTTTTAACATCCACATTGACATAATGTAAGTAGTTCTAAATCCAGTTGCAAAAATCCGGATGATCGGTCATAGGGATGGGAAGCTACATAGATTTTTAAAAATGATACCGAAAAAACTCAACTGCTCGTCCGAGCTGACACAAATTTGGGAAATATTTTGCTAAATTAGATTCTGAACGAATCGATTCCTGCTCAAGGTATGGGCACAAACAATGTAATGATGGTATGTATCCCAACCCCAGAAAGTGAGCAGAAATCCACCCCTATTCTGTTGAGAGTGAAAACTGGCGAGGAAGCTGATGAGCTATTAGAAATCATTAAGAAATATAAGAAGTGAACAGCTTCCTTGTGTGATTCAGACGTGTTGCTTCGTACAGGGCATTAAATTAAAAGAATATTGTAAAATATAATATTAGCTGTGTTTTTTTCACCGGGATTTGTGACCAGATTTAACAGGAATTGCATTGAATTGAAATTTTAAAGACTGTCACGTATATAAAGATTTTAAAATTTGCGAAAGCGCATCAAATTAGCCATGATATTTACGCATACAACCTTCAAACCCTTAAAGCCCGGTATGCTGTTGTCAAGAAATTTCTTGGCCTAGGTATACAAAACCTATGTAAAAAAAACACTCAAGTAATGCTCAAGGAAATTTTTTCCGTTCCGGCTGTCAAAGCGGTATGCTGTTCACAAGGAATTGGTCAAGAAAAAACGTAGTTCTACTATCAGGCGCTAGTGGCGCTGTATACCAAAAAGTCAAATTTCCTTCAAGGAATATGTGTCCGAGCACATATTCCTTGAAGTAAAAGTGACAGTTCGTCTGTGGTGAAAGCGATTTCTTCAATAATTTTTCGGATTTTTGGAATTTTGTGCATTTCAATATAGGTAAGTGGGATAGAATAGGACCGAAGTAATTAAATAATGATCATTATTTTTCAGACATTAAACATGGATTGTGAAGACTACAGGGATTTCGATTTCTTGGACACTTCCTCATCACAGGAGGTGGTTGTTCCAAAGGCCAATCCAAAAAAGAGAAGGAAGAGACTTGAAAATTTTTCCACCGGAAAAAAAACAAATTGCAGCTGCTGTAAAAAAAAGAAGACAAATATGGGACCTTGCAGACAAGCAGCATTTCAATACAAATGCTCTTGCTCTAGCCTGGAAGGAAGTTGGAGAAGAAGTTAACAGACCAGGTAAGAATAATATATTTAACTTATTAGTTTCAAAACTTAAATACATATGTATATATATATATTGATATATTTATTTTTCCAAAAGCAATTGCGTCTACATCAAATTACTCATACGTAAGTTACTTATTCATAGGTTGTTCAAAGTTAATTGTTTCCTTCATTAGCAGAACCATTCGTCAACTTCCAGCTCTCAACGGGACGATAATCCCGTTGCAATGCTTGCAAAACATATCGGAGAGTTTGTTGAACACCAGAGGGAAATTAGTGCTGTTCCCCAGATCGATTCACCGCTTGTCCACAAAGTATTTCTTGCTAACGTGGACAGAATGTTGCAACAACTGCCGGCCTCAAGCATCGAGGATGTATATTTCGAAATTAATAGCCTCTTATGTATATAATAAAATTAAGGAAACTCAAAATAAATAATGTTGGAAAAAAAATATTTATTTTCATTTTTGTTTATGTTCTAAGTTCAAAATTATTTTCACAGAAAACCAAACTTCCAATATTTTATTTATTTTTTATTTATTTATATTATTTATATTTATTTTTTATTTATTTTTCCTATGTTCGAAGAAAAAACCAATCAGGAAATTTTTTATTAGTTTCTGCAATACATACATTAAAAATAGTTTTTCTTATATTTACGATATGAAGTGAGGTTTTAAAATAATGCTCATATACATCGAAATGCAATTGACAGATTTCAAAAAATTCATCAGTTGGCGATTGCAAATATTTTCTGGTTGTTGTGGAATAATCTCTATTAATAATTAGCCTTTCAGATTGGAGACAAATATCTGAGTTATCAAATGCGCAATTCTCATAATTTATTTTATCTAATACACTTTAAAAACTACATATCCTACAAAATACCTTCTTAAATTAGCTTCAATATAAAAGTTATCAGGATTATAGTTGTAGAGCAATTGTCTGATTCAATAACATTCAATAATAATAAGAATATTTTCTTGGTTTGTTACCTCATTATACGCAGTCGTATTTTCTGTGAAATTATAGCACAAATCCCGGGAATTTGAATCAAAGTTATTATAATCCCACTCAAGGATATTATCGTCTTCATTCTCACAATTTGTCAAAAAAGACGATCTAGTAATTTTCATAGACATAATTCGAGCAATAGAGTGATTGAACTCAAAAACTGAAGGGTTTCTATTATTTCCACCTTTTGATCGAATTTGTCCAAATACATTTTCAATTGGATCTTGGTTTAATCGAGCTGTGAGTAAAAACGAAACTAAAGGATCTTTCGCTAATAGATCCGTTAAAAGCATAAAGACTCCAGAAATAGTTTGTAAAAGGCCATCGATGCAATAGTTTCTTTTTCCTCGAGGAAGTTTTAAATCGCGCAGAAAGCATTGAACTTCAACTAAATATTCATGTACAGCATTATTCTGTCTTATACCTGTGACACACACGTAGTATAGACTATAGATACCATGGTACGGATACCATAAAAAAGATTTCTCAATATTTCCCAACTAACTGTACCATCCGTAGAAACAATATCTGTTTTTAAAAGAGTATTTCTTAATGACTTTATTAAGTGTGGAACATCGTAAAGGCCGAAAATTTTATGTGAATCAAAATCAATATATGGACGAGAGACTGAAACGTTTAGTAGTCTATTTTTCTGTTATTTGGTCCTTGATCAGATGTAATAGCCTTCACATCTACACCTATAGCAAATAAAATTCTCATATTGTCTTTAAGAATACCAATTAGCTTTTCTGCACATATGCCGGTAGGGCAGAGCGGGGTCTGTTGAGCCGCGGGGTCTAGTGCGCCACCTGCAGTATCATGCACACGGTGCGTGATATCTACGAGCGGGTGACATTAGACGAAGCGGGGGGATGAGGGACCCAAGTCACTTTTGTTTTAGTCGCCGGCCGGCGTTTGTTTTGGGTGTGATTGTGGAATATTGCAAATTTGGTGCTGAAAGTAAAAAACATCGCTCCAGTGAATTTTTGGTTTAAAAACTACAAATTTCATTGTACGGCCATCAAGTAAGTGTATTTTGATTTCTACATGATTAATGTTAATGAATTAAGTTTCAAAATAAATTATTTTCAATTGATTTTTAGTTATTTAACATATTAAATGTAATTCGGGGAAGGGGTCATTTGAGCCAAAACAATCGGGGTCGAATTAGCCATGTTCAAGTGACCCCTAGTATGTAGTCACGCTACGCTTGAATATTTCTACACTAATGTTCTTTTCATTTTAGGATGCGAACTTACAAACGGAAAACGGAACGTGGTAATATTAGTAAAGATTTAATAAAACGAGCTGTAGATGAAGTCATCAATGGTACAAGCATCCGTAAAGCGGCTAAAGATAACAAAATAGACAGAACTACACTTTCGAGATATGTTAATAAGTTAAAAGCTGACCCTGACTCGTTTTTTCAAATGAACAAGAAAAAATATTAAAAGATTATCTTATAAAAGTTGCATCTATATTTTATGGTTTAACTCCATCAGATGTACGTGGGCTTGCTTATGAATGTGCCGTTAAATATAATCGAAAAATACCTGAGAGTTGGCATACAAATAAATTAGTTGGAAAGGATTGGCTTACCACTTTTCACTTTTGCGCTGAGTCCTATTCAGACAGTCTCCCAGGAGAAGAGTGGGTACAGTGCACTAGTTGCCGAGATTGGGCTCACATTAAGTGCACTTCTGGTGTCACAGTTTATGTTTGCATGAACTGTGACAGTAGTAACTAAACTAATTGTTACTTTTTTTAACTAGAAGTTTATTTAAGTTTGTTTTTGTTGTTTTATTATGTTTTTGTTCCTATGTTTCATATGTTTTAATGTGCAAAGGTTTGTATAACCCATTGGCTCAAGTGACCCCGTTGGGTGGTTCAATAGACCCCACCTGTGGGGTCTAATGAGCCATATGACTTTTTTTATTATAATGTAAATTTAGTATAGTAAACAAGGTATTTGCCAAAGTTTTTTGATGTCAATATGCAGTCAAGTAAATAAACGACTGATTTAAGAATAACTCTTTTCTTATTTTTTCTTTGAATGGACCTTACGCTGATTTGAACAAAATCCGGATCAAGTGACCCCGCTCTGCCCTATCAGAAACAAAATAACTAAACACGTATTTCCAGTTATCGAATATCCCACGAATCATAAACACGCATATATATTGGCCAATTTTGGTTTCTCGGTCCCCATTGCCATAATCAACTAATCCTTCAACCTGATCTGTATATTGGCAATATACAAGATCCTTTTTAATTTTAACTTCATCGAATATAGCTACACATTGTTTCGATAACGGATTCATTTCTTTAATCTTTGTTTTCAAATTTTCAATCAAACAATCATTATATCCAGGATGAAGTCTCTATGAAGTGATGATTTCGATGGTAATGGGAAACCAAAATTTTCACGCATAAAGAAATATGTTGAATTTGATTTATAATTTAAGTTTTGAGCAATTAATTGTTGCTTCTCATTCCATTTAGTGGTTTTAGATCTCGAGGTTAATATCATTTTGCAGAATTCTTTCGTGTTATCATTAACATGACTTAACTTACTTAAAGTATGATCGATATTTGTTTCGTTTAATTTCCTTTTATATATTTTAAGGAGTTTGAAGAGTTTAGCGTGTTTCAATTTAAGCAACTCATTCGCGGTTTTTAATTTTTTATTTTCTTTCCTATAATAATTAGCCGCTTTTATTTTCTTTTCGCAGCTTGAACAACTACCATCAAGCTGTCCTAGCCAGGTGGAGTTTTGAACTGGAGGAAGTTCTAACATGTTTAAATCTTCCATTGTTAAATCATTGTCATTGTTTATAAAAGAATTAAATTTTTTTGACTCTTGAAGCTGTACATCCTGCCTTAAGTAAGAAAATTCCCCGTTAGCGTTAGGTTTTAAAACATTGCTTTCTCCTAATGTTAAGATATCACAGTGTTTTAGAGAAGGTACAGCGCCAGCACGGAGTCTCAGTTTTCCCAAATCATCTTGTTTGAAATGAGATGCACAGAGAAATTTATTTGAAAAATTAAGAGACGCGTCTAAGCCGCAAGCCTTAATCCAAGAGTTACATAAACCAATATTTTTGCTGGGAAACTTAAATAAACGTGCGTTATTGCTATTGCTATTGCAATTTTCCAAAATACATTTTTTTACGCTTACTTTCTGTTTGTGACTAGCAGAAAAACGAGAATCATTGTTCAATAAAATAGTAGGCACGGAGCCAGATGTCAGATTTTTAACGCCGAAACATTCTCTTTCAAAATGATTTTCACAAACAAATTTGCCATTTGTAGCTTCTTCAGAAATGTTGCAATTTTTTGCCCATATTTCATTCAGCTTTTTATTTACAGGAAATTTGAGAGTCCTGACTTTAGCTTTAATAAAATTGGTATACTGCAATTTGCAACGCAACAGTGGGAATACCTTTCTCTCTCAATTTTAGTTTTAGCCTTGAAAAAGGCTGATTTAATAAAATTATTTGCTATAGCTGCAAAAACCAATCGCCAAGTTGATTCGCAAATTAAATTCCAAACGTCTTGCTATCACGGTAGACAAAACCAGAATGCAGCTCTGACTTACCAAAAATTCCTATAGAATGAAAAATCCGACATACATATATGCAAAATGCACACACACAAACGACTTGCTTCTTCCCGATAGAAAAGCAAACGCCGCCTGCGACCCGCGTCTCGCAAAATCATCTATGCGCAAGAGAAGAAAAATGTCAGCGGAGAGAGCTTTTTGGTTATGCATATCAAAATATGTTGGCTTGGCAAAAATAAAATCAAGTTGCCTGGATTTTATACCCATTTTACGTCAAATAGCAACCCAACAATTTATCTGGTTTTAAGGATTTGAAGGTTGTATGCGTAAATATCATGGCTAATTTGATGCGCTTTCAATTCAATGCAAAATTTCCTGTTAAATCTGGTCACAAATCCCGGTGAAAAAAACACAGCTAATGTAAGTAGTTCTAAATCCAGTTGCAAAAATCCGGATGATCGGTCATAGGGATGGGAAGCTACATATGTAGATTTTTAAAAATGATATTGTTACCCCGATAATTGCCGCATTTCCTAATGTATTTTGGTCCAACTTTATTTATGCATTTATTGACGCGACGCGACACGACTTAGACGTGTTAAAAAATAGCGATGTTTGGGGAAAGGGAAGGAACTTTCACCCCGCTATATATTTTAATTTATTTTCATGTAGAGCAGATACATATGTATTTCTTAATCGATTTTGATTATACTTGGATATCATATCCTCCATGACAATATTTTTGCAATGTTCCCAAATGGGATGAATACGTTAAGGGGGTGGGGAGTTCAGTATTACATTCCCTTACGTACAAATACTACCTCTTCCTTCTGGCTGCTGCTAAAAACTTTTGTTTTTTTTTCGGAGAAAGGCTACGTGACAGCAAAGCTTCTTCTCATAAATTGTATGATACAAAAAATCGGAAAAATAAAGCGTCAAAGTTAAATTTGGAATATCAAAATTGCAACGTTTGAAGTTTGACCCGGCCTTTCTCGATTGTTTGTTGGATCGTAAGAGGTACCGTTACCGTTAGCTTGAAGCCTCAGCTTTTAAATACATATGTTTTTAACTAATATCCTACGATATCTCTGAAAAAAAAATTATAATGCATTTTCTATGATCACCGCCAAATTTTCAATTTCATCTAGGTATAGTAAAAACATTGAAACGACCAAAAATCTTGCGAAACCAATCAACAAAAATTTGACAGTTTTTACGTTTATATTTTCCTTGAAAGCAAAAGGGATCGATTTGAGAAATAATTTTTAATATGTAAGTGTAAATTGATAGTCATATTCATATGTACATCTTAAAATTGATTTTTGAGTTGAGTGTGACCAGCACTAAAATTACTGAAACATTGGTTATTTATTAACAAACTTTGATTTAAATTACGAATATCCAATTTTAACTACGCGGACGGTATCCACACATGACCAGATGGTTTTTCATTTCTCGGAACTAGGAGAAATCAAAAACGCCCTTTCAGCTTAGGTAAAATCTCATATAATTTTACATAGAGCGTTGGATTTGAATTTGGAAAAGAGGGATTCCAGTTATAAGATCAAGTTACTAAAAAGACAGCGTGTAGAGTGTTGGGTTATTTAATTTTAAATTTAAAAAATCTGTATAAATATTTACACGGCCCTTATGGTAATTGTCGCAACAGCCGTGCTCTATAATATGCTTAAAGATTGAAATGTTCCATCCCGAGATTAACGTCAATATATGAATGATCCTTTACCAGTACCTTTACCTAAAAAGAAATTTATTTTGAACAAAATAAAAAAAGTTGTACAATAGTTTTATTCAGTCTTTATTTCATAAAAAAATAGCATGGCTCCATTGCACAAAATCTTCAATCTCATACATGTGGATTATATAAAAATTAAAGAAAACGGAAAGGTAATCAGGCATCAATCAATCAACAGACCTGGGTTATAGCTCATTGATTTTAAAAAGGCATAGCGTTCATATTATCGAAGGGGGGCTAGCTATTCATGAATACGATTAGTTTGAAGGCGTATCGTAAATATAGTAATAAATGAATGAATGACACTCAAGTTAAAAGAGCCAATTTAGAACCCAATGAATTTAACAAAATTCATTTCGCAATTTACTGTATTTGCAATGCGATTTGAATTGTATTGTGTGTAAGTATTCATAAAAAATGCTCCTGAATGATTTCAAAAATTTAGTTTCTGAAGCCGTGTGTGCCATTCAGCAATTACTCTTGTTAAGGTGAATTGAACATAGACACTCAATGTTCATCAGCATAACTTTTCCTCAGATCATTCAGAATTCAGATTTTCGTTTCACATAATAAAACTTTTGCTCGATTTTTTGTATCTCTGAAAAATTATGTGGGTTGCAGATGCGCGTAATTGCAAAGGTTCAATTACCTGAAAGGTGTACATACGTAAAATTAATACTGCGGTGGTTATTCGCCAAGAATTAATGCGTTCATTATTGCTATCGTAATTCGCGAAAACGAAGGAACTACTGTCTTATGAATTTACCGTGAATTGTTTCTTTCATAACGATGCTTATTAAAGGATTGTTTTTGACCAGATCAACTTTTGAGCAGCCATCTTCCATTTTATAAGCTCCGATTCTGCTTGTTGCTATCTCCCTTTATACATCACCCTTTGCATTTTTTATTTTTTGAGTTCATGTGTCGACCTTTTGCACGTTGAGCCCGAATTAAAGGTCATTGCGATGTGCTCTCACATCTCTTTTGTTTGCATATAGGTACATACAGTTGTGCCCAAAAGTTTAAGACCACCTGCGTTTTTTAGAACATTTTCATTTTAACAACCTCGATTTTAAAAATCCGCAAATTTTTATCAGAAAAAATGTATACGCCATCACATCATATTCATAATGATCTAAAACAACAGAGAAGGCTTTTCAGCAAAATATAGGTACATATTATAAATTCAATTAACAAATTTAAATTTTAATGGAAGTGAGCTGCGCAAAAATTTAAGACCACTTTAAATCTTAGAGCTATCCTCTAAAATAAAACCCTTTATCATCAATACAACTTTGAATTCTACGTGGAATAGAATGAAAGAGTTGATGTACAGTTTCTATTGGAAGATATCTCCATTCTTCTTCCAAGAGATTTTTTAGTTCCTCCAACGTTTTTGGTTTCCACTTTGAAACTCTGTCACCCAACATTTTCCAAATATTTTGAATAACATTCATGTCGGGACTACAAGCTGGCCATGGTAAAAGATCGATGTTATGATCATGAAACCAAGCCTGTGTCCTTCGAGCAACATGTGGGCGGGCATTATGCTGCTGAAATATTGCCCCTCTTAATGCATTTCCTCTTCCATAAACGGTAGCATGTTTGATGTTAAAATGTCGATGTACCTTTCCGCTGTTATGGATTCAGTTACAATACAATATGTAATGGCGTATAACCGTAGTGAGAAATACCGCCCCAGACTGTTACCTTGCCTCCACCACCTTGAGGTTGTGTATTTACACATGCAGGATCAAATTGTTCAGAAGGAAGCCCTCGAACTGTCTTGCGGCCATTTGGTGAAAGTTGGAAGGTGAAAAGACACACAGAAAAGAACTTTTTTCCAAAAGTCTCTAAACCCCATGTCTTATATGTATGTAAGTTCTACACCAATCCACTCGACGTTTAGCATGTGAATTAGTCAAAAAAGGCTTTTTTATTGCAGTTCTTCCTTTTACATTGGTGCTGCACCGAACTTTCCGCAAATGGCCAGGTGAAATGAGCCTCTTCCAGATTGTTTGCCAAGTTATTGATGCTGGCGGCTCGATCCTGTTTTACCAATCTCAGCAAAACTCTTTGTACACGTGGTGTCACTTTCTTGCTGCGACCAATTCTAGGCCTATGAACAATAGAGCTTGTCTCTTCATACCTTTGTATTGCTTGATACACGCACGTCTTGCTAATATTTAATTGATTAGCAATATATCTTTCACTCATTTGGCTCTTATGAAGAGACCAATGACCTTAAAATTTGATATTATAGTGGTTTTTGATTACAAGCTTACAAAAAAAAAAAAAACAACCTGCCACAAAGCTTCTGAACTAACAGCCCTTTTTCCCATAATCGCTGAATAATATTGTTAACTTTGTGGCTAAGTTCTGACGCCACATTACCACCACGTCGGGGTCACTAATTTAGCGAATTAATAACACACACTTTAATTGTAAATATTGAATATTTCAGCCAGTCTACTGTGATTTCCACTACTACTGCGATTGTTGTATTTAATCGAGTAGGGAAATCACAGTAGCAGGCCAACTGTGGCTAAGTTCTGACGCCACAACTTCGTTTTAAAGCAAAAAATAGTTATTAAAGTAAATTCTAAATTGAGGTAAACCACGTTATCATCAACAGTGATTCATAGAGTGCACGCTGATTTTTTTTTCTTATTTAATTTCGAAAATTACACTAAAATTACCCTTGTTCATTACAGAATTGCCAAATTATCTAAGTGTTCTTAAATTTTTGCGCAGCTCACTTCGATTAAATTTAAAAAACATTGAATTTATAGGTCTCTTCCCTTACTTCTGCAGCTAAAATTTTTCTGCATTTTCCTTATTCATGTGGTGGGGGTTGATTTGTAGGAGTTAAGGAACGACTTTCTGAAAGTTTCTGAAAAATGAGAAGAGTGACATTCAGAAAGTGACATTCGTGAATTTGGAGTGAATTTCAACGTTATTTAATTAATTTTTTAAAACTAAATGTTATGGCTAATTTAAATGAAACTAGGAAGAGGAAAAGGATTTTAATGATGGCGTTAGTTAGAGATATGATGGCGTTAGTTGGAGTTGGAGATGAAGATGAATCTTCAAGTGAGGATGAGAGTGTGCTCCAGAATGGTATGATGTTCATTCAAATTGTTTCCCGATTTTAAGATACTTTCAGCTTATTATCTCTTGGGTTACTCTGGATACCCTCTAATGAAGAATATGATCCCGCCATATAAATATAACGGCCATCTAACCGTTGCGCAGAAACATTTCAACAGAAAGCTGAGTTCGTGCAGAGTTATTATTGAACATTCGTTCGGGATTCTTAAGCAGAGGTTTCGAAAACTCTACTACTGTAAGCTTAGAGGACTGAAAGAAATATGTCCCTTTATCAGAGCTTGTTGCGTCCTTCATAATTTGGCAAATGAAGATGACCTCGAATTTGATGAAGTGGAAGAAGATTTCGATCTGTTTTGCTTTACACGTGAAACAAATAGACTGGCTCTTGATTGTACAAAATAAACTATATTTTTAGCGAACTATAATTTTAAGGAACTTTACTTTTAAGGAACTTTACAGAGCTAATGTGTTTCTGATGGCGGCTGCGAGACAAGTGAAGGAGCAATCGAACATTGAGTCTTCTTCTTGATAGAGTGGCGACAGGCCAGTATTCGAACAGGGTACAGTCCGTTCTGAAAGTTGGTTTTTTCTCGAACATTCCCCCCGCCTCGGGTGATAGCACGATGGGCACTAGAGCCGCCCGCCCTGAGCCACGCGGTAGTAAGTAGCCATCAGAAAAAATCCAGGACAGAAAAAATCCAGCACTGTAAAGAAATAGGTTTTGGTAACATGTGGGTACCTCAGGCCTCGGATGGAGCCTGGACTGGCAAGACACACAGCTTGACGATAGGACGCTTGTAAACTACGTCTTTGTGTCGAACAGTGACGACACGTACAAGACCATCTTTGCCCGGGTGGACCGCCAAAACTCGTCCGAGAAGCCATTTAGCGGGGGGTAGTCGATCGTCCTTGATCAAGACGAGGTCGTCGACCCCAATGGACTCTCGGGTCTTAGTCCATTTACGGCGTAACTGCAAGTGGTGTGTATAGTCCTTATGCCACCTTTTCCATAGATCCTCATACATTCGCTGGACCATAGCCCATCGGTTTAGTTTGTTGATTGAGGCATGAAGTAGACTGGGGGCAGGAACCGAGATAAGGGCCCTCTCCCACCAAGAGGAACTTCCAGGAGCAGCAAAAGTTTTAAGAGATTCTATCTGTGGACAGCTATGGGAAATGAACTATAATATTTAAAATATCACAAATCTTTTATTTAAATTTTGTCCAGAAGTTTTCTTAAAATATTGTTTTTTTCTTGTAACAGGGCTTCCTTCCTTCTATTGGACTCTTCCTTCTTTTTGTAGTTCTCCTCTATCAGTCTTAATATTTTCTCATTGTGTTTCCGCTGCTCTTCTCGGATTAGCCGAAGCTCCTGAAACACTTCTTTATTTTTTAGCCTCTTTCGCAGACTTGGCTCAGGATTTATATTCTGGATGACGGAGGTAACTGATCCGCTTCCTAAATATAACTTCACATACATTTATAAGAAAAATACTTGTACACTTACTAGATGTTTCAGGTTGGGGGTTTGGTGCTGTCCCAGTAGAAATAGAATTATCATAGGATAAGGATCGGCTGTCGTTCTCAGCTGCACCTAGGATATACTCCGGATTGATTGTCGGCCTAGCATTGAATATATCACTTAGTTCCCTGAAATGCATTACGTTAATATTTAAATGGATTAATTTTGTTTTCTTACTTTTCATATGGACATGTGAGTCGATTCCGACCAGTTTTATTATTGTGGCATTTGGTCTTCTTAAATGCCATTTCCAGAGAACTAAATTTATTTTCGATTTGCTTCACGGTAAAAATATATCCACGCTCCTGTAAAAGGTTCCTTATCTCCAGCCACATTTGTTCTTTGTTTTTCAATTTCATACTTTTGCCGACTTTCGGGCTTAGTTCTTCAACGGAGGAGATAAAAAGCCTTACAGCAGCGTCAAGCCAAAGCGGGTTTTCGTCTTTGTTGTCTGGTTCTTCTAACTGATGTGCAAAAAACTAAAACGATGAACAAGAAAATGTATAAATATTGATTTAACCCTTATGTGAGTGACGAGGTACCCGGGTACCTTTTGCAGTTTCAAATTTGAAAAAAAGTATATTTTACGCCTATTAGATAGTTGTGATTTCTTGAGAGCTCCTAACTATTTGTAGATTATATTATTGTGAATGTTTTGACCCACTTAACCATTTACAATATTGGGAGGAAACTAAAACATATTTTGAACCTACAATAGAGTGACAAGGTACCCGGGTACCTCTTTGTATTTTGTATGACACTGAAAAAAATATTTCTAATTTTTTACTTCAAATACAAATACAATACAATACAAATACAGACTTACTGCATGTTCATCACAAACTGGTCTTCTGCAGTTAGCACAAGCTTTTCGCGTTTTTCTTTGCTTACGTTTGAGTTCCCTGCATATATAGCAACTTCCAACGACGACAACACGCCCTGTAGAATCTCGTCTAGTCTGAGTTGTAGAAGTTGTAGATTCAGAAGGAATTGAAAGTCTTAGTTCTTGGCCAAGCACGTCCTGCATTACAGATCTTACATGTAATTTTGATGTCACAATGGAGTTCTTTGATCTGTGTTCTATATTTTCACGACACAGTTGTAGACTCAAGGATTTCAAAATCTTTCTACGTCTGTCACTTGAGACAAATTGTGGGTTATTTTCCATGTAAATGATACAGGCTGCCAAAGCTGCAATGTCAATAATATTGTAAAAAAGTGCTAAAGGCCACCGATTCGTACTGCGTTTTACGGCATATTCTTCTAACAGCTTATCCATGTTATCCATTCCGCTTTTAGTTTTATTATAATATATGTAAAATTATTTCTGGCTTAGCAATTTCATTATTACTTTCAATAACTGGTGACATATGCACGTAAGAGCATACAGTTGCTACTTTACTAAAGGCGAAATTCGAAGAATAAATCGCCCTGTCCTTGTGTGCTTGCAAGTTGGCAGGAAGAAACCGTTTATTTTTCCTTACCGTTCCAACAAGTGTCATGTTCCAAGAATTCAAGGAATGCGCCAGTTGAAGAGACGTGAAAAAATTATGTGTAGTTACATTCAGTCCTGAATTTTTATTTTTAGCAACGAGATCTAATACAGTGCGTTCTCCGACATTTGTTTGACGATTGCCATCACTTGACTTTCCAGTATATATTTGTCCATTTAGAGGGTAGAAATTATTTGTATCACAAGCCCAGAATATTTTAATGTCATACTTCTCGGGCAAAGCAGGCAGCTATATTTACAAAAACAACCCTAAATAAGCAAATATTTAGGGACCAAAAATTTTGCTCTGACACAAAATAACAAATAAATTTGTAAAAAATCCGGGCGGAAATTACGCGAATGACTGGAATCGCGTTGGTCTGTGAAGGCCTTGAGCATTCCTGGCGCGCCGATAATAGCATACCGCACTCCACCCCATCCCCGCTATTCTCGACGCAGACCATCGACTCTTTAGCGTCATTAAAATAATAATAGTCAAAGTAAGTGTAATGTAAAAGCAGAACTTGATTGTTTATATTAGGTATAAACAGAATGAAGGTACCCGGGTACCTCGTCACTCTGATAAAGATGTTTTTTTTTGTCACTCACATAAGGGAATTAATACCTCTATGCTCATAATCGATAAAATCGTTGGAGCCTGTCTTTCCCGGGATGTGGCTACTTGTTGACGGTTGCGGGAATAAATTCTCTACTAATTCTGGATCTGCAAGAATATAAAAAGTTAAATGTAAATCTGGAATTGGACGTGCCCATACTTACTCTTTTGAGGCATTATAGCTGTTCCAGGTGAGCACTGAAGAGTAATCATACTTTCTTCCATTTCTTCCTTTCCACTTTTTAAAACTTTTGAAAAACGCGCTTAAATTTACGCAACTGGCATTTCTGTTTGACAATCAGGAAATTTAAGGCAACTCAGACCTATTGTAAAATTCTGAATTTTCCTGCAGGAGGGGAAGTTGTGACGTCAGCAAGAATTAAACATGAAATCGAGTTAAGGAACGACTTTCTGCAGTTTTCTGATAAGGAATTATAATTCCTGCAAGTAAGGGAACAGACCTTTATATTTTGTTGAAAAACCTTCTCTGTTGTTTTAAATCATTATGAATATGATGGCATATACGTTTTTTCTAAAAAAATTTGCGGATTTTTAAAATCGAGGTTGTTAAAGTGAAAATGTTCTAAAAAACGCAGGTGGTTTTAAACTTTTGCGCACAACTGCATTATCTGCCATTTTCTTTTCAATTAAGTATTTGTCTTTATATAAGGCATGTATTAACAAAGAACTTCTAAACAAGAAGTTCTTTGGTATTAATAATGCAGCTCTTTTCCACTTTACTTAAGTCAGACGAGCTTTTTACTGATACCTCCTTTTTCACGAAATACATATTTGATTCTATTGACGCATCCAATATGACGGTCAGAAAATTTTAAGTTATTTAAATCATAACCTTAAATCGCCTTCTTAAGTTCGCCATATTATATTCAGGAAAACATAAAATCTTAAACATATTATTACAGACTTGTAACTAGTAAACTTTAAGTTTAAAAAAAAATTGACGTAAAACTGTAAGCCACCATCTTGAATTTGCAATTTCGGTTTAAATATTTAAAATCTGACTGCCGATTTCTAAATAGCAGTCCTATATACCTTTGCGTATGCATTTTGAAAAAGTGTCGTAAGAGTGTGTAGTATACCTAGATAATTACTCTTTTTGTTGTTTTCCTAAACGTCAGCTGAAGTAATAATATGAAATTATCTTAATCTTTGTTTTTTACCAGCAGGTGTGATGATCTGCGATCGCCGTAACTTCGAAAGTTAATTAGCTAATTTTAATTGCAAATTTCACTTGAGAGGACCACAATATGCAGCGTTTTAATATGTATAATATTAAGTCTGCGCTCTAGATACCAACTTTATAACTGGCATTAAATTGGTAAGTCCAGTTTAACCCTTCGGATGCTCCGAACATTATTTGTTTTGGTGCCATTTACCAATTTGCGATTTGAACGTATAATATTACATACACATACTACATACTTACATATATTACTGCATGTTTTTCTCATCCACAAATTAAAATAAAATTTCTCAATTATAGATTAAATTGAAGGTGGCATGGAATTAGTGCTTATAAAACATTTTTTGGGATAACAACACTCAATGCAACCCCTTTTTCATTTTGCAGTAAACGAAAAAAGCATTTGTTCGCAATGGTGCTCGAGGTAAGTCCTTTACCTACAAAACTCCGTATGGTTCACATATATTGTGCAATTTTCATGAAATCTTTCTGAGATTAAAGGGTTTGGTTTCCTCTTAAGAACTATCGCTTACTCCCGGATAAAGTGCGCTTTAACGGTAGCGTGACTATGAATAAAACGTCTTCATGGCACAGTAAAGTTTCCGTTGCACTCAGCTGTATCCCGCTCGCTGCCAGCCCGCTCCTCCAGTGCGCTATTTGTCCCTCTTATAATTTCTTTCAGTTATTATTATTGCGGTTAAAATGTTGCAACCCAGAGCTTTGACATATTTTTATGGTGGAATAAAGCAAGACAATAGCTCATCTGCCTTATCTCTAGCGCTACCTGGTTTCTAATGTTGCAATTCATACATGGAAATGTGATCTCTGCCCGTTCCCTAAACGCAGGAATTATACAAGCGGATTTATTGCGACGGTAGCGCTATCTGCCGCAATCCCGCAGATAAGAAAAGGTCGCTGGGGAGGCGGGGGAGGTTAGTGGCGGCAGCGGCAACAGCATCACCAGGAGTAACCCGGATGTGTAACAAAATCGGGTGATCCACTCTGGCCCCGGACAATGTGGTGTGGAAGCTCTTTGCAAATTCAGACATCCTCATTTCTATATGACTTTTAAGCATCCCTTTTATGAAGTCCCGACCATTGTTGTTTTGCATAAAATCTCATTATTCACAGCAGAAAAGTTGCCGTCTCCGATTCTATTCAACTGAACTGATGGAGCATTAAATATTTTCCCCGGGTGAACCCTGTCCAAGGACCCCATTGTTCCTATAGACTGAGAAGTTTTTAATCTCTCAAGCTGCGGTATCGAGTGCTGCACAAAACAGAAACAATACTCAGCCTTAGCGAAAGATGGCGGCGACAATGACGAAGACATCTCGCAGCCCAGCACTAATTTCTAAGAGCAAGCGAGATTGATGTGTCAAAAAAACTTGCCTGTTGTTGAAAGGATGATGCTAGACCAGGGCACATGCAGTGCTCAAAGGAATAATTTTTTTTTTTTTTTATAAAGCACACAGCATGAATCTTCTACTATGCTGCAGCTGAAAATTGACGGAAACATATAATCACCATAAAAAGTAATACTCATACTTTTGTATTAATTTAACGCGTATGCCGCAAAAATTCGCCGAAAGGTTTTCTAAAAAGAAATTAATTATTGTAATATGACATTTATCCTTCTTACACATACATATATCACTGATCCACCACTTTTACATACATATCACGGCAATACCGCGGTGCACATTTATTAATTAATTCACTCTTTTCGATTGCATATGCTCTAGAATAATCGCAATAAGTTTAATATTTAAGTGTTCGTCATTTTAGCATTTATTTATGTTGACAGTCCAATAATGTTCCGCCTTTGACCTTAAATGAGGACCACCGCTGTTACGGACTGAAAAAAAATTCCTTTTTTCAACATTTTTTTAAAATATTTGTTTATAGGTAGATATTATTTCGTGAAAGTGTTTATTAAAAATAATTACAAATTGGTGAAAGTTATGCAAATACACACAACTCATACTGTAATAACTAATTGAACGGCCGTACGCACTGATCTTATCCACATACAAAATATCCCTGCGTTAAAATGGAAATTTAAAAAAGATTATACAAATGGTGCATTTTTGAGTGGAAAAAAAAATAAATACATAGTTCAACGTATCTCAAAATATTTATTGAAATTCATTTTTTCTGTAATGAAATATAGGTACATTTAATGTTTTACTAGGTATATAAAATGTTTTCATTTGCGTTCGGACAAAAAGAAGGAAAAGAACGAGTTGAAAGAACACACGTCTCGACTATTTAATACTTCAGCGTTTATTTAAACTTGGGTTACTTCGTTACTTAACACTAAAATAAATTGTTGCTAAAATAAGTGTTGCTCTCCAGTCCGTGGCTACTTCCAGACTGCTAGAGTAATCCACTGGCCTAATGATGGTGGTGGTGGAGTTGCCAGGTCATACATAACACTCCTCCCGCCTCAAAGGGAACTAAAAATTCTTATTACGGAGTCTCTCGGAGCGACGTAGGGTTGGCGTTGATCCTTCACCTGGAGCTGATTCAGTGGTAACTTCCAGTGGAGTAGTAGGCTGGCTTTCAACTTCTCCACTTGTTCTAACATCTTGTTGGGCTGGTGTCGGTGTCGTGTCCTCCTCTGCCGATGGCTCGGCATCCTTAGGAAGTCTGACTCGAAGTTGATCGAGGTGTCTCCGTACTGTATTTCCCGATTCAGTTGTAACCTTGTATGAGACTGGGCCAGTTTGTTGCGATACAGTAGCTGGCACCCAACGGGGGCAACCGGAATAGTTCCTTGCCCAAACTGGCTTTTTTTCGGTGTACTGTCTTTTGTAGAGTCACGCAATTTGTTATTACTCGTGTGTAATTTACCCAAATATGTTAATGGTTGTCTCCTCATTAGTATTTGAACTGGTGACTTTCCGGTAGTCATCGAAGGCGTAACGTGTTGAGTTAGCAAAAACCTTGCTAGCCGTAGTTGTATACTTCCTGATGTGCAGCGTTTTAGGTACTCCTTCGTCGTACGAACCATCCGCTCGGCTTGCCCATTACTTGAGGGATGAAAAGGCGCTGTTAAGATATGTGAAATTAGATTGTTCTTACAAAATTGCTTGAAATCCTCCGACGTAAATGCTGTACCATTATCGGAGACTATCGTATCCGGGAACCCATGTGTTGCGAATAACGCACGTAAAGCACTAATGGCACAAGCCGTACTAGTGGAGGTAACTAGCTTCACCTCCAACTATTTAGAATAAGAATCAACGATAATTAGAAAAATCTTGCCTTGAAATGGGCCGGCAAAATCTATGTGAAGCCTTGACCATGGCTTGGAAGTCTCCTCCCATGGATGAATTGTCGCTTGCGGTTTCTCAGGTCGAGATTGCTGACATATTATGCATTTTCTGACCATCGCTTCGATGTCTGTATCCATCCCCGGCCACCAAATGTAACTCCTTGCTAGAGCTTTCATCTTGACGATGCCGGGGTGCCCAGCGTGGAGAATCCTTAACAGATCATTGCGGGCGGCTGTTGGAATTACAAGGCGATCACCGTACAGTAAACAATCTTTATTTACTGTGATTTCGTCCCGATGCTGGTAATATTGTTTGAATTCCTCTTCAACTTTGCATATCGGTCATCCCCTCAGCGCCCAAAAAAGAACATGCCTCAAGATCTTGTCTTTGCCGGTCATCTTCCCTATGTCCTTCGATTGTAGAATATTGGCATCACATTCTTCTGTCATGTGAATTTGAAATTCATCATCCGTATTATATTCTGCTCTTCCTCAGCTTACAGTAGCTATCGTCGCCCTCAAGGTCATCATCACCTAGATCCCTTTCAAGTTTGCCTTTCTTATCACTCTTCGAGTATCTAGCGAACGGAATGTCAACAATTTCAGATTTGAAAGTCGTTCCCACAACCGTAACATTTCTTCTGCTTTTGGTTAGCACTGGAAGCACCGTCGGACGTAGCGTTATCGGTGGAGACACGTTGATTTTGCTGTTTTGGTGGCTTTGCACTAATTTCCAGGGTGTGGGTGGCTGATGAATTACCTTGTATAACGAGTTGATTTCTTGCAGCAGCTTCTGCAGCGATGGCACGATCATGAACGATCTGGAATGATAACGTTTTTTCCGTCAACAACGCCTGTTGCAAGTGTGAGTTCCGCAAACCGCACACTAGCCGATCTCGCAGCATTCTGTCTAAGATAATGCCATCAAAATTGCAATCAATTATTAAGCGACGAAGCTCAGCAATGTATTCCGCAACGGACTCGTTCGGCTGCTGATCCCGTTTGAAAAATTTGAAGACTGATGCTATTTCCGAGGGTGTGGGAGTGAAATGTTTAGTTAATTCGTCGATGGTAGTTTTATAGTTCACGTCCTCTATCTTTCTCGGCTATAACAGAGACTCCACCAACTCGAAACACTGCGCACCACTGATTGTTAGGAAAGTCGCTTTCTGTATAGCCTCATCCCTCACACCGTTCTAGGAGCCCGTGAAGCTCCGCCGAGTCCAACGAAATTTTACGATTTTTACCTCTATTAAAGACCCTAATAATGGGTTGACACCCAGTCGCTATTTCGCGACCAGTCTTGCTCTTATTAACGTTTTTCTTTGACTTAGTAGAACTTTTCCTCCCGAATGAAAATGTCTGCTGAAATTTTCGCTGCCACCGACCAGCGGCGCCATGTTCTCAACAGCGGCGCAAGCACCAGCTCCGCCAAATAATACACTATAGGACTTATCATTAGACTTATTGGTAACGCTAATGCTACCATTATTAACGCTATAGCTTTAAAATTTAGTTTTAATTTTGCATTAGAATTGGACCACTTAGCTGGTCCTCCAGTCGGTGGGTCAGTAGACCGGTTATTCCCTCCTTTGTCTTCGTCTCGCGATGCGCTCACAGACGGCGCCGACGCTCCAGCAATAACAGCAGCCGAGTCGGTAAGCGGGGAATCTTGGGAGTGATTTTGCGAAATCCTGCGGCGTATCCTCTTCCTAATGCCGCCGGCCGCTGGCCGCGGCTATATCCATCTGAATAAATTGGCACTATCAGTTGCGCTGGAGCAGAGTGATGCTGCTCCTGCTCCCGAGCGGAAGGTACCAAATTCTCTTTATCCTTAACCTCCATTTCCTTATTCTTTTCGGCGGCCATATTGAGCTCCAGATTTCGTTGAGCTTTTCAAAAAGTCTGATCAGGTTCACAAATTAAGCTGATAATGTTTAAAATAAAATAAAAAAATCCCGTTTTAATGAAAGAAAAACTTACTATTACTATTTTTAATTTCTTCCTGTTTTAATATATTTTTTTCAATCTATTGCATAAGACAACTCTTCTCCAATAGTTTTGCTAGTTCACATAAAAATGTAACACATACGTGGTTGTTTGGCGTTGTCATGGCAATTCTTCCTTAAAAGGCGGTGGTCTCGAATTTTCGAAATATAGTCTTTTTTTTTACTTTAATATTTTCGACCAGAGTATAGTCTTTCGAAAATACACTGTTAAATTTTTCTGATGATATTGACAGTCTTTTAGGTTCTATAGCCTTTGTAACAGGTAGCGAAAGGATGGATAATTTTAAATTCAATTATCTCAAAACTACTATACTGAAGTCTTTCGCGTTTTCACGGTTTTTAGATAATCAATCCTCAGGGCTCTGTCGGCCTCGACCGTCCTCAAGGGCGAAAAGCCCTTAACCCCAAGAAACTGGTCGTCCGACCGGCTCCCAAATCGATTACCATATGCAGGGGGTACTCGCCCCGGTAAGCACTCCGTGGGAGGGAACCCCGGAGGCCCGTCCGCCAGGCGGGGCCCCACCGCGGCCCGCAACCCGAACACCAAGCAAGTCTACAGCAGCAGCATTCCCCTGGTTCGGGGGGCGAGAGGGACCCTCACAGAAATCAGCCGCTTCGATGAGGCACTCAATGCTAAAACCCGCCGGGCGTTTAGCTCTTACCCCAGCCAGTCCAGCTGCTACAGGCCCGGGAGAAATCCCCGAAGTTTCAGCACAACCACTCGGACCAACTGGAACGTCTGAGGAAATGTCAAAGTTATGCGTTTTTGTAAATTTTCCCACCGTCCCAGTAGGGGGGGAATGCTCCATTCAGACATGGGATCCCCTTGGAGACTCCCAAGACGCGTCCTAAACACTGGACGCCGAAATATCGCAGCTCAGCACACGCAAGGGACGAGAATCCTTCAGTTGATCCGTTCCGGGAACCCCCGCATCGCAGGCCCCATCGCTGGAGGTAGATGTCCAGCTGGCAACACCAGTCCCAAGCCGAAAAGGACGCGCATCAAGCGCGCCAAACAGACCAGCCACGCCGCCAACAGATTTCGCCGAAGAACAACGGGACCATGATGAGTCATCGGCGTCCCCGGCGCCACCAACAACAACCGACGCCAGGCCACTCCCGGCAGTAACGGGAATTTTTTTCTTCTGCTTAAGAGGCAAGAGGCAATTTCACGTGCACACTCCACAAGATTCGACGATCGAATCTATGCAAACATACTATATATACATAAATCATATTGAGACTGCTGAAACCAATTTTTTTGATGAACTCGTCGAATCTTGCGTTCCAGACTCTTGGCGCTTGCAATCAAATCAATTTTGGGTGGTACGAAGTTCATCGGGTCAGCTAGTTTGTTGATGTTTTTTTGTTTCTTGTTATTTAATTTTTCTACTAACGATGTTGTATTTATTAGGTAGTTAGCTTCTCTCGGAGTCATTTCTATTGTGGTATGATATCTGTTATTATAATTGCCTGTAGCGCTGTAGCCTATATGACCTTGTGTATTTTTTGTTCTAGGGGTATATTATGTTCTATTGCTTGTATTTTTTCTATTAGTGTAGAATGTAATCTTTCTATTTCTGCATTCCCGGTTTGACTGTTAGGTATTGTCCAGTGCAGTTCTATACCTTTGTCCTGCAAATATGTTTTGACTTTCTCTGATTTAAATTCATTGTCCATAACGATGTTCGTGGTATACTGAATGTGGCTAGATATCCCTCTAATATTGAAATTTTTCTGGTCCAATTTCTATTATTGATCAAATAAGTTACCGCAAATTTAGTTAGCTTGTCTATGATCGTAATGGTTTGCTTTTTATAGTGAAATGTATCCAAATGAATAGTATCACTTTTAATAGTTGGCGTTTCTGTAATGGGTATGTATTTAATTTTGGTTTTATTCGATTTCGGTTGTATTTGATCGCTTGGCATTTTTCACAATTTTTTATAATTAACTGTATCTATCCCTGCAATTTTGGGAAATAAATTTTGTGTTTTAGAGTCTTATAAGTCTCATTGATTCCACTGTGAAGTGAAATTTTGGTATGCTATAAAGAAATCGGTTGGTGACATTGTTCTTCACTTTCCATATCTCTTGCTCTCTTGGTGCTTTTTATAAATTTAATATTTTTTTCTCTTGAGAATGATGATACACTGTTGGATTTTATTGTTATCTGGATCTTCCATGTGGAGATGCACCAATCCTATCGCTATGGACAAGGCCATAACGAGGATAGTCTTTGCATCGACAGTATGCATTGTGAGATAATCAAAGAGTGAGGCGTTCTCATGATAATCGGTTACCAGCCACAGTTGTGTACATGTACTATAAATTGGTTTTTTAATTTGTGTATACATTTGCATACCTTATACCTTGCTCACCTTTATTATCAGCTGCAATGAAACCCACGAGCCTTATTCGTGAATACGATACGAATATGAACACGATACGATTTTCATATTCGATTCGACATTAGTTTCGTATATTATAATAATATTTTTGTAAGTGCTATCCACTGCATTTTGCTTTCGTCTTTCGCCATTTTTGGATACTTGCTTTTGCAAGGCTGCGATGTTCGCTCATTAAATTAACCAACATTTCGTATAGCTTAAAACACTCAAGACAATGATCAAAAGAATGAAATACGACAACCTAAATGTCATCAAGTCCTTAAATACAATAATCGTACTGAATCATAACGAATATCGAATTCATGAATCCCACAAATTCGCTATCCACAGAAATTTGGATCGAATCGAATTGATGAACAAGGCCTCAGAATGTTTTCATGTCTTAACATGACTGTTTGATAAATTTCGATTTCACGAAACCATGAGGATTCTTCACGACTAGAAAATATTGTTACCACGGGCGAATCTGGATTCGAAAAGATTGATTCACAACGCTCAATTTATTTGAATTCAAACTAAAATTATCGCTACAAAACTTAAAAGACCAAATCCCTTACACATCAAAGTCTCTCTCTCCTTTTTGTTTTTCCTTTTCATCGGCATCTCAGTTTTTAAATATGAAGGATTCTTCAATGGTCGCGACGATTCCGTCACATCGTAACAATATCTTAACTGCAACATTTTCACCTCGCCAACGGCGTCTCCAAACTTCCCCGAAGCGGCTCTTGCCAATTATACAACACAATTGAATTTGTCGCGCAATGCACCTCTGGACGAGGAGTGGTAGTCCAGGTGAATTAAAAACAATATATTGTTCTTGTAAAATCTTTGAATGAAATGTTCAATTATTTATACCGGATCCAGATCTCGACGTAGTCATTTTAATCATATCTTGACTGGTGTTTCCATTCAAGATTGGCTCACAGACAGAATCTTCTTGGGTAAAAAATGAACGTCCTCCACTTTTTCGCTTTCTTTTTTGGACGTCTTGGATGAGAGAAGGACGGTACACAGTCCTAAAGTGGCAGCGAATATAATAATTTCGCATCCATATATTGTCAACAAGAATCACTTAGATTTGTCCTGTAGATGAAAACAATAAGTCGATAATATTAAATACACTTTGTAAGATATCACACGTTGAAACGATCATCACCGGGTTTGTGAATGGAATAGCAGTGCTTAGCTCCAGTTGCCCTCTGACACCGTCGGGATGTCCGGCTGGAGTTTCAAATTCTGGATTGTTGGGTCATAGTATCCGGCTAAGTAGTAGGTGTCATTGTTGTCATAAATATTCTCGTACTGTTTCAGGTCTGGACCGAATTTCTTGGTGTACACCTCTAGAGAGAGAACCTCGCATTTGTGGGAGATCGTCTGGACGTCGTTCTCGTCGGCATGCGGTGATTCAAAGAGGGCCCCAGGATATTTAAGGTTCGGACAGCCGACAGTTTCTTCAGGATGGTAAAACCATTTAACTCGAACCATCTTATTGCTGGAAGCTGCAATGTGTTTAGTGGCGGCTTAGATAGAAATTCTATAAGTTGTTAAGACATTAAACCATGAAAGGGATTATATAAAAGTTTAAATATAATATTGGTATTGATCAATTCTAATGTTAAAAGCACTGTATAGAAGCAAAACCCACAAAAACTCCGAATAACCAACATGCAAAAAATGGACGATTTGTCATGTATATAAAGTAAAATTGCACTATGGTAAAACTGGGGTCCAAATACATATTTATTTATAAGTATAGTGAAAATGTACGTCAACTGCTTTGAGTTAGATTTTTATAAACCACAAATAAATCTTTTTATTCATGACAAACCGCACTTATCTTATAGATCATGCAGAACAAGTTGATTTAACGTTCTTTATCGAGTTTCCAAATGTAAGAAAAAACAAATAAATTTTTTTTTAACATTAACATTATTTTTTACATATATAAATGGATTACCGGTGAAAACCATGGCGCCTCCTTGTCGACATCGTAACTTCGCCAAAAAGTATCCAATTTGCAAAAGTAAAGAAGAATCTTGTGAAATAATGTACTGTCGTGTCGTGCTTAAAAAATTAAGACCACTTGCACATTGTCGTTAAGGACGAAAATTGTGCCTTCGATTGGTATGGTTTTCGTTTCTGCGATTGTCTACTTTGGAGTAAATATCTTCCTTCCTTTCGTTTGGACTTGGGTTTTGTATGGAATGATTTTAAGGTTCGGATGATTTGCGGGAACTGGAGGGATTGAGGTCGATCTTTTTGCAATTGCGTATTTTAGTGTAAATTTTAATACTTAAGCATAGAAATATTATAATAACTACATATACGAATTACAAAACCAGTATTTTCCTTAAAGGTGCTATTCTGTTATTATTTACATCTTTTAAATTTATGCTGATTTTCACAAGGCTATTGATTTGGTCAGTGATAGGGAATGTTGTTATGTTGAATTTGTTTGCGTCGTCTTGCAAGATTTCCAAATGGTTCTCTGTCAATACGATTTCCGGATTGGTTTTAATGTTGTAAAAGTATCGAATGTTGACGTTGTTGTTGAATATTCTTGTTGAACGGAGAATTGTTGTATCTGAACGGGCTTCACATCCAGGGTTTATAGTAAGGACTCCGGTGCTGTTTAAGAGTGCCTGTTGAGTGTTGTTTAACGGCATCTACGATGAGTAGCTCTTTTTCGAGTATTAGAATGACATACGTCCCATTGTTGATTTGTTGTTCAATTATTTATACCGGATCCAGATCCCGACGTATAGTCATTTCAATCATATCTTGACTGGTGTTTCCATTCAAGATTGGCTCACAGACAGAATCTTCTTGGGTAAAAAATGAACGTCCTCCACTTTTTCGCTTTCTTTTTTGGACGTCTTGGATGAGAGAAGGACGGTACACAGTCCTAAAGTGGCAGCGAATATAATAATTTCGCATCCATATACATATTGTCAACAAGAATCACTTAGATTTGTCCTCTAGTTGAAAACAATAAGTCGATAATATTAAATACACTTTGTAAGATATCACACGTTGAAACGATCACCACCGGGTTTGTGAATGGAATAGCAGTGCTTAGCTCCAGTTGCCCTCTGACACCGTCGGGATGTCCGGCTGGAGTTTCAAATTCTGGATTGTTGGGTCATAGTATCCGGCTAAGTAGTAGGTGTCATTGTTGTCATAAATATTCTCGTACTGTTTCTGGTCTGGACCGAATTTCTTGGTGTACACCTCTAGAGAGAGAACCTCGCATTTGTGGGAGATCGTCTGGACGTCGCGTCGTTCTCGTCGGCATGCGGTGATTCAAAGAGGGCCCCAGGATATTTAAGGTTCGGACAGCCGACAGTTTCTTCAGGATGGTAAAACCATTTAACTCGAACCATCTTATTGCTGGAAGCTGCAATGTGTTTAGTGGCGGCTTAGATAGAAATTCTATAAGTTTTTATGACATTAAACCATGAAAGGGATTTTATAAAAGTTTAAATATAATATTGGCATTGATCAATTCTAATGTTAAAAGCACTGTATAGAAGCAAAACGCACAAACTCCGAATAACCAACATGCAAAAAATGGACGATTTGTCATGTATACCTATAAAGTAAAATTGCACTATGGTAAAACTGGGGTCCAAATACATATTTATTTATAAGTATATGTAGTGGAAATGTACGTCAACTGCTTTTAGTTAGATTTTTATAAACCACAAATAAGTCTTTTTATTCATGACAAACCGCACTCATCTTATAGATCATGCAGAACAAGTTGATTTAACGTTCTTTATCGACTTTCCAAATGTAAGAAAAAGCAAATATATTTTTTTTAACATTAACATTATTTTTTACATATATAAATGGATTACCGGTGAAAACCATGGCGCCCTCCTTGTCGACATCGTAACTTCCGCAAAAATTATCCAATTTGCAAAAGTAAAGAAGAATCTTGTGAAATAATGTACTGTCGTGCTTAAAAAATTAAGACCACTTGCACATTGTCGTTAAGGACGAAAATTGTGCCTTCGATTTGTATGGTTTTCGTTTCTGCGATTGTCTACTTTGGAGTAAGTATCTTCCTTCCTTTCGTTTCTACTTGGGTTTTGTATGGAATGACTTTAAGGTTCGGATGATTTGCGGGAACTGGAGGGATTGAGGTCGATCTTTTTGCAATTGCGTATTTTAGTGTAAATTTTAATACTTAAGCATAGAAATATTATAATAAACTATAAGAATTACAAAACCAGTTAGGAAGTTTAGGTGAGAGTTATGAATTTGTATTTTCCTTAAAGGTGCTATTCTGTTATTATTTACATCTTTGAAATTTATGCTGATTTTCCGAAGGCTATTGATTTGGTCAGTGATAGGGAATATTGTTATGTTTAATTTGTTTGCGTCGTTTTGCAGGATTTCCAAATGGTTCTCTGTCAATACGATTTCCGGATTGGTTTTAATGTTGTAAAAGTATTGAATGATGACGTTGTTGTGGAATATTCTTGTTGAACTGAGAATTGGTGTATCTGAACGGGCTTCACATCCAGGGTTTATAGTAAGGACTCCAGTGCTGTTTAAGAGTGTCTGTTGAGTGGAAGTTCGGCATTGCAGCATCAGGCGTTCAAGTTTAGATGAGATTAAGATCCAGGAGTTCCGTTTGGCTAATTGCAAATAAATTGTTTGGCTTAATGGCATTACTCTTATGGAACATGATGTTGGAATGTTGTTAATGGGGTCGAAAAGACTTCTTTCAAATCGGCTATTGAGCGAGATATGAATCGTTGTCTTTTGTTCACAAATGTAGGAGTTTTTGCTCATTTCTTGACATTCTTAAAATTCGGCTATATTGACCAAGAAGTAGTGTTGTTTGACGGCATCTACGATGAGTAGCTCTTTTTCGAGTATTAGAATGACATAGGTCCCATTGTTGGTTTTCTGTAGCACGCTCGTGATTTTTAAAATTCTAAATTCTACATAAGTTGTTAACTAATGGTATTGGTTAATAGAAAATTAAGCCTTTTGTTGCTGTGGTACACATATGTTTTAACAATTTTGTACAAAATGTCTTCGTTTCCAATATTTGGTTCTACGGGTAAATTTACAATATTTGGCAGTTGGTTGTGGTTCTGTATTTTCAAAACTTCTTTTATTTATTAACATTTCATTACCATTTATTACATATGGATGTAAGTTTCCTCTCAGGGCTGAAGTCAGAACATCGATTACATGAGATTGTTTTATAGCGAACCTTGTCTGTGATTAATATAAAAGTAGAAAATATTTCGTTAATTGCAGAAACGTTTTCCGATATGTGTTCGTTTGTCAAATATTCCTTTTCCATTTTATTTATTTTATACGTAATGTTATTTTATTTTATTATCTAGTTCGTTAATGAAACCAATTGTTTTATTTATGGACTCTACTACGCCTTCTTTTATGGAAGTTTGCTCTTTTAGCAAATTTTGGATATGCGATCTTAATTTTCGTATAGTATTTGTATTTGTTCGTCATAGTATTTGGCGTCATTATCGTCTAATGTCCCGAATAATTGTCCAAGAGGGGTGGAAAACGCTGTCTTTTCCCTATTTGATTGATTCACTTCTATTTGGTGGAACCCACTGGCTAGATCAATAGTGGAAAAGTATTTAGAAGAAACTAACAGATCTAAAATTTCAGTGATATTTGGTAGGGGATAGGCATCTCCTACAGTCACCTCATTAAGTTTTCTAAAATCCATACAGATCCGCCACTTTTTGACTCCGATAGCGTCAGATTTCTTGGGAACCACCACCAAGGGAAAATTCCAAGGGCTTCTTATCTGCGAGCATATTTTTTACCTGGGTCTTTAGGTAAACGAAATGGTTTGATGTACATAGATTGGTTGAGCTCCAGGCGTTTTGATATTGTGTTGGATAGTTTGTGTATACGTTAGTTTTTCGTTGTCAAGATGGAATAGATAGCTGAATTCTGTGCAAATATCAAGGATTGCTTCGTTTTGTTCTCTCGTTTTGTTCGGTACAAATTGTCTTTTTAACTTTTACTATTCGATCATAATCATACTGCGGATTATTAATTTCGATGTTTATGTTGCAAATTTGGAATTCGGAAATTTCTATTAATTCGACTTCCTCGGCATTTAATTCGATGACGTTCTCTTCATGGTTTGCTACCGAGATTATACATGTATTGTTAACTGGTATAGAAATATTGTTTGATAGGATTAGACCGTTTGGGAGTTGTTTTGCGATGCAGATACATTCACCCTTGAGGTTTGTTTTAATGCGAGTTATTAGTTCTGACCGAGCTGGAACTGTTCTCGGGCTGTCGATGGCTCGAGGTTAGACGAGAACTTTTGGCTTTTGAGAGAGATAGTGAGAGCTTTTCGATCATAGTCTAACTTCGCATTAAAGTTTTGGAGAAAGTTTTTACCGAGAATGCCTTATCGAGAAATTAACTACCGAGAACTATAGCACATGGAAGGTGGTGATGCAGTCTATTTTGATAAAAAATGATTTATGGGATTACGTCGATGAAGAGGCGAAGAAGCCTGAAGACGATAAAGACGGAAAACTATCGCAGTGGATTAAAGGTGATCGCAAGGCGAAAGCGGATCTGCTCTTATCAATTATTTCCGCAGCTAATAAAAGATGTCAAGGATTGTGCTACAGCAAAAGACATGTGGAATGAACTTAAAAAGACATGTGAATCTAAGGTGCCTACAAGAAAAGCCGCTCTATTAAAAAATTTTAATTCTAAATAAAGCAAGCCGAAAGCACGAGTAGAGGCGTCAGCAAACCCATGAAGAGCCACCTTGAATGGTCTCCCCCCGCCAAGTATCCTCCGTGGAATTCTCAAATGGTTGAGAGCATTTAGCTGTGATTTGAACCGGCGCCAACGAAAGTCTAAGTCTTGAGGAAGGGATTCGTCCCAGTCCAGCTTGAGTGACCAAAGCTCTTACAGAAATATTTTTGCCCGCACTACGACGGGATTAACGAGCCCCAAAGGGTCAAATAGCCTTGCGACATCCGAAAGTACAGTTCTTTTTGTTACGCTGGAAGACGAATTTTCGCTGGTAGAGCGGGGGGCACGTTGTTACAGGGGTAAGAAGTTACACGCGTTTTTTAGGGGGATTTTCAACTGTTTGGTAGACATAATTGGACTCATTTGTTTTCTTATAACATCGTGCATTAGATAAAAACGATCAGTGACCCGCCAAGCGCCAAGCTGCTAGGTTGTGTGTATGTGTCTCGATTTCAACCAAGTAAGTAAAAAAATCCGTTACGAAATTTTTGATTCCAGATGTCTATATTTTTTATATTCTCAAAATGTTTAACCTTGAACGTTCATAATATATCTACCTTTAATTTGCAATATTGTTTTTTTTACTATCGATATCCATTAATGGTGACTTCAATTTATATTAAAAAACGTGCCATGGGGCAGGTAGTTACAATTTTTTGGGGTAAGTTGTTACATGTAATATGGCTGGGCCGGACTGGTTTAAAAGTTTTATGGATAGAAATCCTCAACTATCTCTACGAACACCAGAAGCTACATCTTTGAGTAGAGCAACGTCGTTCAACAGAACCAACGTTAAAGATTTTTTTGACAAACTGCAAGGCTTACTCCAAAAATATGAATTCACTGCTTCGCGCATATGGAACTTTGACGAAACAGGTGTGACGACGGTACAGAAGCATAAAAAGATACTTGCTCTCTCTCTTTTGTTTGTAACGTTTTGAAATAATAAAAAAAATTATTTATCATGGATGATTTTGTTTATTTATCTCCTGTAACATCGTGCCCCGAAGATGTAACAACTAGCCCCACATCGGGGGTAAGTTGTTACAATGGACTTTTTTGGTTAAATTTGCCATTGTGAAAAAATTACATAAATTTTAATAACTTTTAGATTATATTTTAATAGCTGAATAGACATACTAACAATAACAGTAATCAAATGTATAAATTATTTAATAGCTTTTGTCATATTGAGAATTATCTAAAAATTGTAACAACGTGCCCCCCGCTCCCCTAGTATAATGAAATCGGAATTCATCGGCTGTGGGTTCCCATATTATCCCAAGAGTCTTGACAACCTCGCAGTCGTTGATTCTCAATGTTTTTTCGCGCTCAGTTTCCGGAATCTGCGACAGAAGCTCCATATCATTGGAATACCATTTTCGTAGTATAAATTGACCAGATTTTACGATGAAATCAACCTCCTTACGAATTTGGTATAGCTCGTTCTGGCAGTCTGCTCCAGTGAGTAGGTCGTCCATGTAAAAACTCTACGCACTATTTCGGAAGCTCTTGGGAGCTTGGAATGAAAATCTTCGGCCAATCTTCGCAAACAACTGGTTGCAAGAAACGACGCTGGTGCCGCACCATACGTTACAGTTTTCAACCGAAAGGCTTGCAAAACATCAGCATGGGACTCGCGCCATAGAATTACCTGAAAGAGGCTGTCCTCATGCGTACACCAAAACCTGCCTATACATAGCAGTAATGTCGGCAGTTAAAGCAAAGCGGTAACAGTTGTGAACTGTGAAGAGTGACAATATGTTGTTGAACACGTTTTTGATTTTTTTTTTTTTTGTCTACTGTAGAAAACTGTAAATCGAATAGACATTTTTATCGATAATGATGTACTCTCTATACTGCTGCTCTATAGTCTCCCAGAGGAATTCGAGACTTTTAGGATAGCTATTGAGACTCGCGATAAGCTCCCGGCACCGTCAGAGCTAAAAACTAAAATGCTTAAAGAATATGGCGCAAGATATGAAGACCCACACACATCACAAGTACTCCTAGCTGGTAAAAAGGAAGGAAAATTTAAATCATTCGATAAGAGGCCATATAAAAATCTTCCTCTCCTAAAGCGCTCCAAAACATCGGGTAAGTCCGTGCAGTGAAGAGAGGAGAGAAGTTCTGTTTCTAATCTTGAGTTATTTGAAGATGTGTTAAAAATGGTTGGAGTAAGCACATCTGTGGTTGCGGGGGATTCTCATAAGGATAAGAAAGCGGCCGTGGCTCCAAAGGCAGCAGCGAAAATAAAGGTGCGCCACCCACCGATCTCGAAAATTGTAACAACTGCCATCAGCGAGCTGAAGGTTCGCGGGGGCTCGTCGTTGTCCGCCATTAAAAAATATTTGGCGGCATATTATGCGGTTGACAGCGAGAAGTTGGCGCCATATATCAAAAGGTTCTTGAAAATAGCCGTGTTAAGGGGAGAATTAATTCAAGCGAAGGGAAAAGGTGCTGCGGGTTCTTTTAAACTTCGAAAAATAATTTCGAAAAAAGCCCGTCAGAAATAAAATAATATGTATGTTATAATTAAAAATGTCGACGTCCCGGTTACAAAGCTGTAGAATGTACATAGAAGCAAACCCCAAGAGAAATCATCAGTTGTTCAGTGTTCGTCCCACATGGTCAACGATATAAACAAATTTACTGAGGTATAAAAAGTGGAGAATGCTGAATTATGCCTCGCGATCGAAGAAACGACTCAGATATATGGCAAAGGAAAAATAAGCGTTACATCGGAAACTGGTTACATAATAAATCTATCTAAGGTTCTTTATGTACCAAACTTAAGTGCTATCATAATTTGCCGAGACCCCCCCCTCTCCCACACGTGAGATTCGGCTCGACCCCCTGCCCCCGTAAACGCCTCACGTAATTAATGGACGGCCCCATTAGAAATAAAGAAAAAAAGAGGTATCCCAAAATTGCAACTCTAGCGCAAGGATCATTGCAGAGAGATTTTGACCATGAAAACAATGAACCACCACTAATTTTAAGATATGCCATATTATGGTTAATAATATTATTTTTCTGGGCAAAAACAAACATGAATGAATGAAAATAGCATAGAATTATCAGAAAATATCTTGGAGTAGGACTGTTGATTTAACATCTAATAACTTAATATTGAACATATAGATATGCGACGAAATGTTAAGGTAGACGGAAAATTTCTTTTTCGATATTAGGTATCCAGTATCCACTTCTCCTGTTCTCTTATAAAGTAACAAGCCAATTGCAAATACAAAAAAGAGTATTTAATATTAGTAAAAACATAGATATGGAATTAGTAAAAAACTCTCATCTGTTGACCGAACAAAAATTGTTATGCTTTTTTAAGAATTATGTTTTAAGGTGCGTGTACACTTGCAAACAATATTGCGCAAGTTGATTTCGGCAAGTGAATTTGCAAGTGTACACGCACCTGCAAAATGTTTGCGCAAGACTCTTGCGACTTTGCGGAAAGTTTATGCAGGAGAATTTCTTGCGAGTGTGGACAAGAAAGTTCTTGTTTGCGCAATAGTATTGCAGGCTTTGAATCAAGTTGAAAATTATTTCAATCTTGCGCAACATGTAAGGTAAAAAGTATTGGAGCAAGTGTGTTTGGAGGGATTCGAAACACATAGCTCAACGAGTGATTTAATGTTCTAAGCTTTTAACTGATGCCTCCATTTCCAAATTTAAGCGCTAACCAAAATGAGACTTTACGCAATGTAACGAGACACAACGTAAAGTGGGAATATGTATAAAGTATATGATCTAACTTCTTAAAAAGACGTAGACATGTATGTACATACATATATCTATAGTCGCTTCTTCAAGGTAGGATTTGTAACCGTTTCAAATCAAGGATAAAGGATTTTGTATTCATAATTTATATATTTAATTTGTTTCTCTCCTTCAAGTTAGTTGTAACTCACAACTGGTTTTTGGTTCTTTATTAAATAATTACTATTATTACATATATTATTTTTTTTTTATGATTGGCTTTAATCCATTTTGCTAATGAACGGCGTAATTTTTTACTTATGGTTTCCTATTCAATAAAAATTATTGACACAGTTTTAAAACATTTTTTTTTTAAACGTCCATCAAACGTAACAATAAATAAAATAAAAATAAAATAAAATAAAATAAACACGGAAACAAATGGAGAAAACACGGAAACAAATGGAGAAAGCACGGAAACAAATGGAGAAAGCATGGAAAACTCCATTGAAATAATAGATGATGATATGGAATCACATATAACTATATCATCGGATTCAAGTAATTTAAAATTATTTATTTTTATTATTTATTTATTTTTATTTGTAGAAAATTCTGCAACAACAAATAATGGAGAAACATCTTTGAGGAGAGAACGAGAGATGTCATCTCAAGAAAAAAACGAAAAAACCATGGCAACTTTCGTTCTTCTTCTTGATTTTCTAAGAAGTCAGAATCGGTGTTAAAAATCTGAAATAAAGAAATTATTTGTTAATTAGCTGTGTAAATATTCTTTGCAAATATCTTTCATTTCCCGACCCCTTTGCTGGGATGTAAACCATCACTGTCAATTTTCAGTGGTCAAAGTTTTCTAGCTGACGCACCGTGAATGGGTCATGTTACACAATGGGTTAAAAAAAAATAATTGTTAGCAAAGGTAATTAAAAGTCGGAGGCGTCACATTCACATCATTTAATGTCTTAATAGAAAATAATAAAGATCTTTGCACAATAAATGTCACAATTTCTTTCGTTTACAAACAATTGTTAAACTATTTTAAAGTTTATCGTCACATTTAAACAGAGAAAAGGCCGCGTACAAACAACTAGTCACCATTTATGCTGCCGATTAACAAAACGACCTTAAGATGCCAATAATTTTATATCTGCGTGTGTACGCCATCATACTCATGGATTTATGGAATTTTTATTTTCAGCCAAATCTGCGTCTCTAATGTGAATATAATTCGTTTTTAATTTCTTTACAGATATTAAACTTGTTTTCTTTTGACTCTGCAATTTAATTTTAGTTTATTCGTATAATTTCTATCTAAAGACATTGGTGTTATCTCCGAAATTTTTGGAAATTTCTGATAATGCGTTCAATAAATATTTCGATCTTGTTTTGATTGCCGTCAAATTTTTAATATTTTTTTTCAATTATAATAACCTTGAAACTTGCATAATATACATATATGTAACATTTTTTAGGATAACAACCGGTTAAAAAATACCAAAGTTTTTAATCATTTCCAAATTATTAAAATTCAACACAATATGAGAGGGCGATCAAAAGGTTCAAGATAATCTTGGGTGCAAAAGAAAGTATTTTTACTGTTGTTGTGCGCATCTTTTTCAGAATATTAAATAAATATGAAAAGGCGTTAAAATTAATAAATAAAGTAAGAAAGGCCTTAAGTTTGGTGAAGTCACACAAAAGTTAAGATGAATTTAAAATATTGAATATAAGTTACTCTTTACATGCACTCTACTAATATTTCCAACTTTTGTTTTTACCATTCTCGTTTCTGTGAAAGAAAAATCTAAGAACAAATAAATGATAATTGCCACTATACATTTCTTATTAATTTGGAAGACTTAAGACATCTTTATAGGGAAAGTTATAGTAATTAAATACAATTTGTCAGGATAGGAACGACTCAACCAAAATTACAACTATACAATGAATATTTACTTGACTCGGGATCTGCTAGTCTCATTCTAAAATATCGTTCACATCTTAATTTTTCCAACAAATCCAATAATTTAATCTAAAATTCTAATAAAATGGAAATTTTATAGAAGAAAACAGTATTAAGCTATCTACAAATAAATATTAAAGATTTAAGTGAATGTTTCGCTAATGAAATTAAAAATATTCTCGTGTTTTAGTTTATTTTGTTCAATTTATTTACTTATGGCCGAAAAGATTACTATCCAAGTTCATTGTATTTAGCACCTAATTATAAATATAGCTTCACGAAATGTCTATACATAAATTGAACAAATAACAATATCCGGAAACTTTGATCTTTCTTCCTCAATACTAAAATTAGAAACTAATACATTTTTTGAAGCTACGCTTTTTATCGGGGGTTTCGCGGGCTGGGACTCAACCTAGAAAATCGAAGACGTAAGCGTTAGATTGGTTGGGCGCATGCCTACTCGCCAGAGAGATAGAGAGAGAGAAACGGTCGCCTGCTGTGTGCGTGGGATTCTATTTTTTTGAGCAGTGATTTGTAAAAATAAATATGGAAAGTGATTTAAAAGAATTAGAGGATCTAGTGAGTGGTGACTGTTGCAAAAATATAATTTTATCAATAAAAAAATGATTTTCATTTTTCTTTTCTTATGACTGTATTTTTGTCATTTTATATTATCCATACATTCCAAAAATTATTATTTTTTTCTGTTTATTTTTTTTTCTTCTATATTCAAAAGAAATTTTTTTTTTAACTGTTACGTAAGAAGTTGAAGCGTAGCTTCTGTCGGCCAGTCCCACGACTGCCACATTTTTTTGTTTTATTCATTTGAAAATTTATATTTTATTATAATTTTGAGCATCTCAGATTCCATTTTCTTTGCGTTTTCAGGTGAGGCATCTTCCAAGCATTGCCTTATATACTCGGCAAAGCTCGAGAAAGGATTTGGTGCTGTTTGGGTTGCTGGGGGCATTACTGTTTTTAAAGTATTCACCAACTGCGAGATATTTTCACTTAAAATATTTGAAAGGGACGCCATTCTCATGTTATCCTTTCGAGGAGATGGGCCGGGACTTCTCATGTTGATCCTCTGAGTTTGCTCACGGGAGTCCACAGGTGAACTGCACTCCATTTGTGATGCAGGATGTGTTGTGGAAGTAGAGGGTTCAGGTTGAAATTGATAGACGGATTGGGGTGTAGGTTGGGAAGAAGATTGCGGTGAAAAATCACGGAAAGGTGGACAATCTTCATGAAGAAATGTGTCCCTGCGTTCACATGTGAGGTCAATCTAAAATAATTCATATTTAAGTGTGTAATTACGCAAAAAATATGCAGCCTTACATTTGTTGAATCACTGCTCTTAATTTGTTCCGATGCTTCCCATTGTATTGATGAATATACCCTATTTGAGATATTATTTCATTTTCGAATTGAATGTGTTTGAATTTATATTACCTTCTTTTTTTGTGGGCCTCTTCTAAAAATCGCAATGCCTCCATATGACCCCAGTTGGATCCTCTGTACGAGCCAGACCCGCTCCTTGTATTTTTTTTCTTCCTTGTCCTTCTCCCTTCGGAATTTTTCCCGCAGGCTCCGAAATATTTTATACGCTTCGTCTCCTAGAAAAGAATTCCGTACATTCTCGTTTTTAAAGAATATAATACAAAAATTACCGTCAACATTAAATTTTGTGCCAATCCTTTGCCAAATCCGCTTCTATTTCTCGGTATCTCTATATTCTTGAGCAGAGATATTCCATAAAATGTCCTCACTATGCACCAGCTCTATTAAATGAGCAATTTGGCTGCTTGATAATGCCATCACAACAAGATTGGAAATAATACCATTGACACACTACACCGTCATTATGACGAAAAATGTCTTTATGACGAAACTAATAACTAAGTATATGAATTTAATTAACTCTTTCTAATCAATCAAAAATAAATCTTTAGTAAATCGAAATTTTAAAAAAATATCTAACATTATTGTTTCAATAATTCCTTAAAACAATGTAAAACACCTAACACAAAAAAAAATCTGAATTTCATTAGATTATAATTCAAACCTATGAATCTGCTCGTGTGCCATTTTCCCTTGAGAATATTTCATTCATTGATAGCGAAGAGCCCGCAACTCAGAGGATTCCTAGAAAAATTCATCCCCTCTTGCTTCCCGGTAGATCAGACCCACAAGCCCCTTGCGCAGAACAGCAGCGAAGCAAACAAGCCCACCGCAGGGCCAGCGCCGCCGCAGCAGCTATTTGGCTGCAGTAGGACTCGGCAAAATCTGCAGCACCTTTTTGCTGCACATAGGTCGTAGCGCTACGACCTATCGAAATTTTTCGTGTCCACAGAATTTGTTCGGCGTGCGACATCTTTATAGTTATAAAGTCTTTGGTCGTGGAGTAAGGATTAACTTGAATTAACAGCTTGTATTATAATGAAGTGAACCTAGTGTTTTATATCACAAGACCATATCCCCTTAAATAAGAAATACTACAACATGGTGTCAGAAGTGATTTAGGAATCATTAAGCACAAGACAAACAATAAAATTTTGTGAAGTGTAACCACGTCTATGAAAAAAGAGGAAGATAGCCCCTCAGAAAAGCCCAGCACCAGCAAAGATAACGGTCCAGAACAGTCGTCGAACATTAGCAATGAATTTCCTTTCCTCGTTTGTTGTAGATTGAAGGATTATGCTATAATTACTCTTCCGATCCATGCAATCGTCCTTACTTTCCTTCGGCGGGTATGGGTACCTTCTATAGCTTCTTAAATTTAAGTGATTATAATTTTGATATTTCTATATTTTAATAAATATGTACCAATTATGTTAGGAAACTCATATTTACTGTTAAAAAACCGAGCGCTTCGTTGCGTATCTTCATTATTAAGGTGGGTCCACACTGAGCAAAAGAAAGCGAACACATGTGTTCGAGTCCAAGTTTTCGCTTAATGTGTACGCGTTGCAACGCCTCATGTCCAGAAATTGGGGAAATTAACACGGACGGATTAATATATGTAATTACTTTTCATGTTTTTATCGTCAGGAAAAGTTCGCGAGAATATTTGAAGTTAGAAATCGAAGAAACGGCTTTGGCTTGGTTAGCTTCCTAGATTTTTAATTGGATGTTGATTTTGAAAAACTTTATAATATTTCTGAAAAAAATGCTGTTTGTGGTTGACAACTTCCAGCCATATTTAAAAACAATTCTTCAGGATTTTCAAACGAAATGAACTTAAGCGTTAAAATAGGCAATATTCATCCTTACAAATAACGTCGAAAATTTATTTATGCCGTATACATAGAATAAATAGCCTTTGATACATCGACTGTAAACAGTACAAGTATTATGCAGGCTCTATTCACAATGCAAATGAGATTCGTAAATTAACCTCGCCCATTTCTTTCTAGAACATTAATTCAACCTGTGACGTCTAAAAAGTTTTCTGTTAATACCGGACTCGAACGTACATATTTTCAAAACAACCCAATGAAAGCCTTGATTACCAGTACTCGCAATATTCCCTTAAGAAAGCCCCATCGGTATAACCAAAGTGACGATCATTCCGAAAGCGGATATGCAACCAGTTCTAACTTAGGAACAATAGACAAAAGCGACATGCCCAGGCTTTATTGGGTCTGTTGGTCTTCTCAGATGCATTGGAAACGGAGATATCTTCTACTTTATCAATAACTTTGTGAACATTTAATGAAATAGAGTCATCTTTACCATTTTTATTCCACAATTTTAAAGGAAAGTCTATTGATTTTCGTTCTTCATTATTGTTAATCAAGCGCAACCAACCTGGGCATGTCGCTTTTGTCTATTGTTCCTAAGTTAGAACTGGTTGCATATCCGCTTTCGGAATGATCGTCACTTTGGTTATACCGATGGGGCTTTCTTAAGGGAATATTGCGAGTACTGGTAATCAAGGCTTTCATTGGGTTGTTTTGAAAATATGTACGTTCGAGTCCGGTATTAACAGAAAACTTTTTAGACGTCACAGGTTGAATTAATGTTCTAGAAAGAAATGGGCGAGGTTAATTTACGAATCTCATTTGCATTGTGAATAGAGCCTGCATAATACTTGTACTGTTTACAGTCGATGTATCAAAGGCTATTTATTCTATGTATACGGCATAAATAAATTTTCGACGTTATTTGTAAGGATGAATATTGCCTATTTTAACGCTTAAGTTCATTTCGTTTAAAAATCCTGAAGAATTGTTTTTAAATATGGCTGGAAGTTGTCAACCACAAACAGCATTTTTTTCAGGAATATTATGAAGTTTTTCAAAATCAACATCCAATTAAAAATCTAGGAAGCTCACCAAGCCAAAGCCGTTTCTTCGATTTCTAACTTCAAATATTCTCGCGAACTTTTCCTGACGATAAAAACATGAAAAGTAATTATATTAATGTGTCCGTGTTAATTTCCCCAATTTCTGGACATGAGTTGTTGCAACGCGTACACATTAAGCGAAAACTTGGACTCGAACACATGTGTTCGCTTTCTTTTGCTCAGTGTGGACCCACCTTTAGACCATTTAAGAGCAACGTCGCAAAGGTCACTTATATAATATACATATATATCACTCTTTTTATTATACGTGAAGCAGTGGAAATAGATATGTTGAATCATTCGGACAAATCCCGGAAAGCACAAGCTTCATGGCCAGAAAACCATAGAAATACAGCTATGTGTTTCTCAGAACTTATAACTTTCAGCTGATCCATTTTTTTAAACTCCGCATTTTGCTTGAACTTTGTCGCTAGATTTTGAAATAGCTCACGATTGATCCGCAAATGTTGGATAAATTCTTCATCTGAATATCTTGGTACCAATTTTTCAAAATATTCTGGAATGCTTGTTCTTTTGAACCGCTTCCCGCAAGATTTATCCGCCTCTTCGCTAGCAGAGCTGCTATCTGAGCTGTCAAAGTCGTCCATCCAGGAATCATGGGTTAACTCGCTAAGCAAATCGAAAAATTCCAATTTATTGCTCGCTGAAACCAAAAGTATTCTTGATACTGTACCTATGGGAACGGTAGTGGATAAAGCGGCTTTGTGCCTGTGAGAAGTCGCATAGAATGACTATAAACTAATTTGAAAACCAAAAAGTTTCTCGTATAGAGCGGTGCTTTGCAGAAAATAACCCTGGAACAACCCTTCCTGCCAAATGCTGCATGTTTTGTCACTTGCATGAGCCCACCTGTACAGCTAATTAATAACTTCCATGCCAAAAATCTTTTATTATTTTGTGACATCTGCTAATTTGTAATAAATATATCTAGTTATGAAAAAATTCGTGATTTTTATGTTTAGTAATATCTACAGAGTCTACCCTAAACGGATATTAATAACCTACCGGCGGTTTTTGAAGCTACGCTTTTTATCGGGGGTTTCGCGGGCTGGGACTCAACCTAGAAAATCGAAGACGTAAGCGTTAGATTGGTTGGGCGCATGCCTACTCGCCAGAGAGATAGAGAGAGAAACGGTCGCCTGCTGTGTGCGTGGGATTCTATTTTTTTGAGCAGTGATTTGGAAAAATAAATATGGAAAGTGATTTAAAAGAATTAGAGGATCTAGTGAGTGGTGACTGTTGCAAAAATATAATTTTATCAATACAAAAATGATTTTCATTTTTCTTTTCTTATAACTGTATTTTTGTCATTTTATATTATCCATACATTCCAAAAATTATTATTTTTTTCTGTTTATTTTTTTTTCTTCTATATTCAAAAGAAATTTTTTTTTTAACTGTTACGTAAGAAGTTGAAGCGTAGCTTCTGTCGGCCAGTCCCACGACTGCCACATTTTTTTTACTTTATTAAAATTTATAAAATTTTAAAAATTGCCAATGATTCACTCATACTTCACTTTCGTTATTCATTTTAAAATGATAAATTTCATCTTTTGACTAGAAGATCCCCATATAATGATTAATAAAAATATATTTACATGAAAAACTTCAGCTGGGTATTCTTTGAATAATAAGTAATTAATAATTAAAGCAAGAAATTGGAATTGCTTTTTTTAATCTCTTTCATATATATAACAAAAAAAGGCATTTCTTCTCTGCATGAAAATAAAAAACGTTTTCTTGAATTCATGAAAAAATTCAATAGTACTTATTATCAAGTATGTATGCTAATTTTTTTACCGTTTAATTTTGTTCGATTACCATACAATGTGACGGATACCCGGTAAACATGACCAAATTTGGAGAAAATCACAATTGTTTAAGGAGTTGAGCAACATGCTAAAAAATTTTTATCAAGGTTCTGTGAATTACGGCTTTATAAATTAATTAAATACCAATATCTTTACTTTTATCCGAGTTTTAAGGAAAATAAAGAATCTAAAAGAAAAATTATACAAAATTTCAATAGTCGGGTAAAAAGCCCACCACCACTGAAATAAAGCATAATAGTTTTTCATATGTAAATAAGATTTTCTTTAAGGTTTTTAGGAGTAAGAATAAAATTTTAGGGTAAGTGCTAATGCTGGAATGTGTTTTTATTAGTGTTTGAAATATTTTGTAATGATGGCGATGTTAAGTTGACTTCTAAAAATGAAAAAAACTGGTTGTGATGCGGTTTCGTAACCCTTATTATGCAAAATCAGATTGCATGACTGAAGCATTGCTTCATTTTTGTCTACCAAAACTGGACCACAATGAATTTTTAGATGAAAGTCTCCCGCGAAGGCGTTTCGTTTCCGGCAAAAAGTGTATTAATTATAATAAACTATGATAAAAAATAGCAGTCTATGAGTAAGGTCTTATTGAATCAAAAATGTGAAATGCAGGGAAAGCCCGTACATAAAAATCTAAAATGTTAAATTAAAAATAAGAATATATCAGAAAAATTTACGATGCACATTATTTGAAGCGTGTCCGATTTACACAGTATATAGGTGCGGTAGAGAAATTAATTAATACAAAACGAAGTGTCAGAAAAATAAAGCGGAAGTGGAAGAAAAATAAAGCGGTTTTGTTGTTTTGTGGCAAACAAAAAAGCTATCATAAAAAATCAAAATAATGAAATAATAGTAGAAGCGAAAAAGAAGGACGGCTTGTACCATATGTCGATTAAGGAATATGCAAAGGAAAAGGCATGTGTTACTGATGAAATGCAAAGCCTTATGTTATGGCATCAAAGGTGCGGTCATCTGAATATGAAAAGTCTAAAAGTGATGATCCAAAAGAATCTCGCAATTGGGATGAAGTTAAACCAGATACCTACCGAATATCGATCCAGTATGCGAAATGTGTATCCAGGCAAAGCAGACCCAACGGCCATTCCCAAAACAATCGACGAATAGATCCAAGAACGCCGCCCTAGAGCTAATACGTTGGGATGTTTGTGGACCCACAAGGGATGGATTGCAGTTTTCGTGTGCTTCGCTAATCAGCTGTGCATTTGGAAGTCGTTACCGACTATTCTTCGGACGCTTTCATCGCTGCATATAGAAGATTCGCTAGCCATCGAGGCATCTGCCATACGCTTTACAGTGATTGTGGTACCAATTTCGCTGGGGCAGATGCAACTCTAAAAAGCCTCTTCAAGATGGGATCGAAAGAACTGGGACAACTCGCTTCAACCCACCTGGAGCACCCCACTTTGGTGGTAAATGGGAAGCAGCGGTAAAATCACTGAAGTTCCACCTACAACGAGTCATTGGTGAAACCCTCTTAACTTATGAGGAGATGACTACACTTCTGAACCAAGTCGAAGCTGTTTTGAACTCTCGGCCCTTGGCACCGCTTTCTGAAGATCCTGCAGACCTAGCAGCGCTTATGCCAGGTCATTTTCTTATCGGTGAACCGCTCACCTCTCTTCCTTCACCTTCGCTGAGTGAAATCGCTCAGACGAGACTCTCTAAGTGGCAGCTTATACAACAGAGAACCGTACACTTTTGGAAGAGATGGTCCGCTGAGTGTCTACATCGCTACCAGTCGATCTCAAAATGGCATCACCCCTCTAATGAGATTAAAATCGGCTCCATGGTACTGCTAACTGATGAACGACTACCTCCAACTAAGTGGCCTCTCGCTCGAATACTCGCTCTACATCCTGGCAAGGATGGGCTTACCAGAGTGGTGACTATCAAGACCGCTACATCTACGCTGACGAGGCCAATCGCTAAACTTTGTGTTCTACCAGTCTCCGCTCCTTACGATTCATTTGTCAACGCTGTTACCAAAGGGGGGGAGAATGTTGAGTAATCAGCTCGAATAAAAAAAGAAAGAATCGGCTCAACAACCCGTTCTTCACAAAAAGAACATATCGACTCAGCAACCGTTTCCTAATTCTAAAAGTCAGTCTCTTAATAGATTTTGTTTCTTTTTCCTTAAAAATCTAATTTCTTCAGTATAATTAAATCGAGGCAGTTGTGTTTTTTGGTACTACTCTCGCTTAAAAACAGTTATAATCTTGATGTTGTATGTAATGTCCGAACGCAGCAATGTCCGAACGCTGCCAACTTGCCACTCGCCTTTAGGGCCTTATTGCGAGAGTCGAGTCGTCACTTTATCGATTCGACTTTTTGAAGTCGACTGCAAGAATAATTGGTATTGTGTAAGCTAATCGACTCACGTAAAAGCATTACCAGATTTCATGAAAAATCAGTCAGTAGTTTTCTCTAGCATTGTGAATTATTAGGAGAGAACTTCACCTATTGCGAATTAGTTCTGTCATTTTCTGTCAGGTGCCAATATTGGAAGGTTGTGAGGAAGTTGATTCTGTGACAAATTGTGATCTGTTTTACAGATAAATAAATATATATTGAATTGAATTGAAATATAAATAAATAAAAGACAAGAAAATTTATTAAAAACAAGAAAAATCAGAAAGAAAAATCCAGTTTTATTAATTTAATCACGGCCTCTTCCAGAGAAGAAAACTCTTTTAAATTATGTGGTCCACCACCCGTAGCCTTTAGCTCTTTGGTGTTCTCGGCTAAGTTTTTTTTTATTTTAAATTTGAAATCCACCCATACCTGAAAAACACACGCTTAGAATTAAGCACTACATTTTATATCTTATTGTACTTACTTTTGACCACTTTTCGGGTGTCGTAATGGGGTGGACCGAGGCTATTCAATTGTGCTGCAAATTTTTTCCAGTGCGGAATCGCTTCGGATTTTCTAATTATTCCTTTGGCTACATTAGACATTAGACTGCATTTCCATAAGGTGCACCAGTCTTTCCATTTGGTGCTTATTGCTAAAAGACTTTTTTCTAAAAATGTTTTAAAACATAAAGTAATTGGAATTAAAATAGAAAAATTCACTTACGCATTCTCCATTTTTGACTTCCTTACACCAGGAATATGTGCAAAAACGTGCAAGTCGACGCCTGTCACACCATCGACTTCAAAAGTCAATTTAAATCCACAAAAGTCGTCAATAATCGACTTTCGCATTTTGAAATTCTAAGATCGACTCTCAGTCGTAGAAATGACGACATTCACAATAAGGCTCTTAATAACTGTTAAGTTTTGTTGTGGTTGCATAATTAAAGTTTATTCGACTTACTTGTGTTTGCTTTCGCTTCTCTCATCTAGCCGGATTTTTTAGTCAAGTTCACGCTACAGAAAAATTGGAATTTACGAATCACTTCCGAACGGATATGCCCCCGACGCCGGATAATTTTTTTTGGTCAGATTTTTCAACCCATTAAATTTAGCGTACGCTATAAGGAAGGAACACCCTGTACATGTGCATTTTGGACGAATATATGTATATATTTGAATAGTTTACATGAATAAATAATACATACTAGTGGAAGTTCTAAGTTTGTTTGCGCATGTGTTAAATACTTATATGTATATATATTTGCATTTAGATCACATTTATTTGTGAATGGGTCAAATATACATATTTGTGTTGTGTTGATCTTAAATTTATTTGCCAAAGTATCAAATTGATTTGATTTTGGTTAATTCAATGTTCGAATGTTACATATGTATATGGACATATATCTATCATTAATGTCGAATATGATATTATATTATTATCAGCAACGACGAAATGTCTGCCATATTTGGAGGCTGTGATACTTCTAAGTTAATTGTAATAACAAAAGAAAATCAACCATTTAGCATTAAGCTCTTGGTTTCCCCACTGAGTAAGATCTAGGAAGCATCTTTGCACGCATTGAGTTAAAGTTGTAGAAATTGTGTGACTGTTATTAATGCTACTATTGGAAATTTGTAAAATGTTCCAAGTTACTCAATGTGATTGAATTAGAATGGGGTCGATGCTGAACTAGTACAGCGTCATAAGAAATATTGTACGTTGAACACACGATTTTAAATTGCATTAAATCTTCGCAATTTTCAACCCTCACTTAAATGCTTTCAGCAAAGTAAAGCCTTTTCGGACTTAATTTACAACATGACAAAGGCTTTCATCTTGTGCAAACCCCTGTCGAAAATTTTCCATCGTTAGATCTCCTCAATTTTATGGAGAACACTTCTGCCCTCGGGTTAGTATAATTGAACTATAGTAAAGGCTCTCCGCTGCAATAAATAATACTATACAGACAGCAGACCGCTGCTGTTACTAGCGTGCAACTCAAAGGATAGTAATGGATTGAGTGCCTTCTACTTTTGTGTGGCTTTTCCAATTTGTTTAGCACTTTTCAATGAGCTCCCCTACCTAATTAATTAAATGGACTGAATGAATTCGAGATGCCGTGATGACGGTCAGGGCACTGCTGATGTCTCGGCCAAAAGCATTCCAAATTTCACAGGCTCTCTTATTGACACTGTTGTCTCTGTGTGGACAGATTAGAACTTCTTTGGACATTCTATACAAAACCCATTTCCACTCAAACATAAATCCCTAGATATTGGTTTCGGTGATCTGATCCTTCGTATTAAGAGTCCAGCCAAATGGTAGCAATACTTATGAATTGCTGCCGTAAGAGAGCAAGTGTAACTGCTTTCACATTGAACAAAATTGCTTTAGTTAGTAGTACCTATATATAATATATAATGTACATATGTATTATGTACATATATCCTTGAAGTATGTTTTGCAAAACCAATATATTATATATATTGGAAAATATTAACTCCTTTATATTTTCATGAAAGTGCACTTAATATTTGCGATGGTTTGGCTAGGTCCGCCTTCTTTGTGCGTCATGTAACAAAATCACACAATTTCTATTTCGAACCCGGTTTGGCCTCTCTGTATTTCTCCAAAACTGAGATAATAGCTGAACACACTTCAGGTATTATGCGACTTATGTATGACTGATTTTGAAACTTTAAATATTTATGGTAACCTTGCACAACTGTCGTCTGTAGTAAGATAGCGTAGAGTAATTACGAGTCTTTCTTTGGCACTAATACTCTTTCTATAATTTGTGAAGATGTGGTCCAACATTATGATCGAGAAATTAAAATTCGGAAAAGCTCCAAATATAAGGCTTCTTACATACATATATTTCTCCAGTACGAATGACTCCCATCGGGTCAGGGGGTTTTTCTACGCCAATCATAATTTATCATTAGACATTCCATCAACACGAATTAATGGTATGGGGAGTAGGTACACCTAATTGTTAGAAAATAAATTATTAACATTTATGCGGGCGGCAAAACAATAAAGTGAGCTAGATTTTCCAACAGGATAATGCACATGTGCACACAAGTTGTGAGGCTTATCATGGCTTCAAGACCATTGAATTTGTTCATTAGATTGGCCAGCATGCTCCCCCAATCAAAATCCCATGGAGAATACCCACTTTGGCTGTGTTTTCAGGAAGGTTTATGCCAATAATGCCCAATATCAAAACATTGCACCGCTTCAATTCTCAGTTTTAAAGGCTTGAAACGAAGTTTCGCACAAAACTCGGGATTCTATATTAAATAGAGTCTATTAAGAGTTATACCAAATCGCGTTTTTGAGCTGGCAGAAAATAAAAGAGGTTCTACTCATTATTAAAAACTAACTTAAACTTTTGGTATAGAAACTTATATTGTTTACAAATTATTTTTTAGTTTTGGTTCTATAGCTGCGAAACAACAAGAAAACCTATTGTTTTTTAAATTCTTAGTTGATATACTTTTAAAAACAACTAAAACTGATAAAAGTTTACCTGGTTTTATATTAGTTATGAAACAGAGTGTATGTTGAGTAATCAGCTCGACTAAAAAAGGAAAGAATCGGCTCAGCAACCCGTTCTTCAAATTAATCTACAAATCGACTCAGCAACCGTTTCCTAATTGAAAATATGTCAGTCGCTTAATAGTTTTTGTTTCTTGTTCCTTAAAAATCATTCTTCTTCTGTAATTAAATCGAGGCAGTTGTGTTTTCCTTGAATTAAAAGTTTATTCGACTTACGAGTGTTTGCTTCTTTTAACTAACCAGAATTTTTAGTAAGTTCACGCTACAGTGTATGAACATCATTTCTGTGTTATTGCGGTAATCAACTCAACATTTTAATTATTTATTGTAAAAAAATAAATTTAATATTAATAACTAGCGGATACCCGGCGTGTGCTACTACGCTAAAAAAAGAAATACATTTTGTTTATTTGTTGGAAAAAAAGGAAATTTTCGTCTCGTCTCATCTCATCTCATCTCATCTCATCATCGTATTATGCACCAACTTCACACTAATGTTTTTAATTTATTTGCGAGTAACGCCTTTGATGAGGTTGAAAATTTTTGTATGGGAAAAGTCAAACATCGACTTCATGAATGGACCAAATGTGCCTAATGCATTGTTTTATGGCCTATAACCATCTTCGCATTATTGCCTTTCAAATGAAACCGGTTTGGGGCACATGGGTTGGATGGTTTCAGAGTCTATAACGGTCATAGGTAGAAACAGTTTGTGTTTTATATATGTACATATATATGTAGATAGAAAATGTAGACGATTTAAACATACATATATCTTGAATAATGTGAAGTCTGCGATGTGCCTATTACAATGCATACAATGCTTCAATTTATGCCGATATTTTAATCAACCTTAATCAATAATCATTTAATACAATAAATAAAAACGCATCAAGCTCCAAATCGGACGCGAATTGTAATACAAAATCAATATTTCAGAGGCTAAATGACTCATTTTGGGAATTTGTTCGACAAAAAAGAAATAATTTCGCTATTTATTTGTGTTAAATTTTGCTATGTGTTTTCTTCAAGGTAAGGAAAATATCGCTCACGAACGAAAAAATATAAAGTTCCCTCCTTTTTTGCTCTCGAACCGAATTTTATTCTTCAACTCGCGAATTTTATTTTTGAGGAGAATTTTATAAATTCCATTCGCTCACCGGGAACGAATGCAATTGGTTTGGTACTCAAAAAGTTCGTTCGTGAGAACGAGTGAAAATGAAGAGAATTTAATTTTTCTCTCGAGAGCGAAAAAAAACCGAAACGAATTGTTCTTTTTCACGCTTTGAGTTGAGTTCATGGCGTATGCGGTAATGGTTAAAAAAACAGCAATTATGGGTCACCGGAAAGTGTTTGATATTTCCAAATATGTTACTCATCATGAAATTTCTAATTCATCGACGTGTTTAGAGTGCAGGATTGATATTGTACAGTGTATAGGGAATATAAAAAAAGAATTTATGCTACCGTGAATTGGCGCAACATCAACACATTTAACGGAACGTCATGTAAAACAAAAATTAAAAAATCTTTCTAATAATGACAGATTTTCCTTTGACACTAATATTTTACATTATTGGAAAGGGATTTATAATAAAAATCCTGATTTGGTCCGCTTAGGAAAAGTAGCTTTAGCTGTTCCAGTAACCCAAATTTCCGTTTAACGGGCATTTAGTGCTCTTTCGACGATTTTAACAAAACTGAGAGCAAAATTGTGGAAAGAAATAATTAAAAATATTTTGATTATAAAACTGAACTGATACTGCAATGTACTGAATAAAATATATATTGAAACTGTATAATAAGTCATTAATTTATAATAAATATGAAGATAAAAATTGTTGAGTAATTTTTATTTTATGTAAGTAGTACATATAATATTTGATTCGAGAATGGTTCTTTTACGAATAATTCGCGAGCGAAAAATATAATTCAATTCCCTAAAAATAAATTTCGCTCGCGAACGCAGAATTAAAAAAATAAAACTCGTTTTATAAAATTCGCGAGCGAATTCAAAATAAAATTGTTTGCTTATGATTCGCTCGCGAGCACAATCACCCGCAGAAAATCTAGTCCGCATTTTGCATACTTCTCCTTCTTCCGAGTCGGACATATCCAAATTAATGTCAATTATTAGAGGACACTTTCCAGTCTTGTTCAAAAATACATTTAACTTGTGGAGAAGATATGCTCGGTCTTTCTTGGAAGGCTGCTGAACTAAGACATCATTTTTAAATTTTTTTGTCACAGGCTCCGATTTTACTATAGGCTACAAAAATCACTCGAAAGCTATTTTTTCGTAAATCTAATTGCGATTGTTGGAACATCGTACAACCCTGGTAATAATTTTAAATGTTTCCAATCGAAACGTTGCATTTTTAAGGAATACGAAGGAAGAAGGCGCTTTTTTTCCAAAATTGCATAGCTCTTAGGATTAATGGTGGAATCCACTGGCTTTTTATGAAATTCGATCTTTCTTCCTTTGACTTTCAATCCTCGAGAGTAGCAATAAAGCAAGGCAATCAATAGTAGGCAAATGGCTCCCCTTAAAACACTCAGGAAGAAGAAACTGTAATTATCTCACTCGAGTCGATTAGAGCAATAGGCCGGGAGCCCACGACCTAATCACTGCATGATCTTATTCACTGCCATATTTCTAGAATTACCTATTTTAATAGAGTAAGAAAGGTACGTGATGATGCCGCGGTCGGTTGGCGTGGCATAAACGAAATAAAATAATTATTAACAAACATGTAATTTTTAACAGTGCGCCCGACTTATCTTATTCACCATGAAACTCGTTTTGTAATAAGTTTCGACTGAAATAATCATAAAAAATCATTTCTTACACCTGTCCAGCGTGGCAATGTTGTTCTTACGGACAGCGCAACATGTAAAATTTTACAAGCGTAATGTCAAATCTTATTCACTATAAAATTTATATGAGACGGTTCGTTAAAGTATTAATAATGAGAAAAAAAAGTTCTTACGGCTTGAGCGCTTGGCAAATCGGTTCTTACGCTTCCTCGAAAATGAAAATCAAGAGCGCCCGAGTGCTCTTTTGCTCTGGTGCACTTACCATAATTTTATTTATTATAATTATAAATATCTATACAACTAAATGAATTAGAAAAGGTTTAACATTTTATTGCAAGTACTAAAATTTTAGTCATAACAAATTCGACAGCTTGAATTAAATTCAAATAATTTTTTTTGCGGTGCATTGTTCTGCTCTCACTAGCTTCGCTGCATCAATACTGTAAACACTTAAAAAAAAGACGAAGTAAAAACCTATTCGTTCAATTCGTTCAGAAAAATATGAAACGGTTAGAAGAAGCAAACGTGAAGCAAAGAAACCATAGTGGATGAATAATGGAGATTATGTGTATGTATATGGCCGGATCTGTCATTGAACTTGAAAACCCCAAATTGTATTTTGAGGTGTTGCAGTCTCCTGAATACAGATTAACAATAGAGGGCTGTGCCCGATTTGGATGAAATTTTGCAAGTGGCTTCCGTTGGGTCTACAACGGAAGAATATGCAAAAAATTTTACGGCGGTCGCCTATTTTTAATTTTGACGTTTTGTCAAAATTGCAAATTAAATATTTTGCCGCAAAATTTTTCCCACTTGCACAATTTCTTTACTATTGTTAATTTAAAAATATTTATTAAAATAATGTCATGACATGACATGACATGACAATACTTACATGTTTCTCCGTGGAGGCGCCATCACTGATTACGTTCAGTGGAATTCTTCTTCATTCAGATGGCTACAATGATTTCTCTAAGAAATTGTTGAGGTATGAGTATACAACAGAATGAAGATGGATCAATAGCAATAGATCAAGAAGGCTATACAAGGAAAATTCTGAAGAAATATGGAATAGCCGAGTCGAACGGGGTTTCTACTCCAATTGGACGGGAAAAAAGAAATGCAGGAGAAAGAGTCACAAACAGAGTTCCTTATCGTGAAGCGGTTGGATCCTTAATGTATTCAACAACAGCTACACGTCCTGATATTGCCTTCACTATGAATAAGGCAGCTCGAATCATGGAGAAACCTACAGTGCAAGACTGGAATCAAGTACAGCGAATATTTCGATATTTGAAGAATACAGTGGATTATGGAATCATCTACAGGAAAGAAGATGTTTTGAGGGTGTACACTCTACAGTGACGCTGACTATGCTGGGGACAAGAAGACAAGACTATCAACGACTGGTGTCATCGTAATTTTTAATCAAGGACCTGTATCTTGGACCAGAGCTGGTCACAAGCAAACTCCCAGCCTTTTATGCCCCGACTGGAAAGAAAAGTTTCCTCTTGGGTGCTGGATCGTGTGGGCAAGGAGTTGACAATCAGGTTTCCGGAAGGACACTCAGAAGTAGGAAGCCTACCGCGATGTGGTATGCGAATATGCTCCAGGTTTTGCTCGCGCAGGCATTGCAAATTATCTGTGAGCTGTGAGCGAATAACTGTTACCAAGTAATGTACATATACATATATGTAGGGGAAGGTCGTCAGGGTTGGCCATAGTTTTAACTTTTGCTCATAACTTTTGTTTAAAAAGGAATTTGGTCAATATGTGCATACCGTCTGAAAGATCTTTAAAAAAGGAACACTTTTTTGTAATTGCAGATTGATTGGGTAAAAAATAAAAGAATTGTCGGCGTTATTAAAAAAACAAAAATTCTGTAAAGGTCGGCCCATGTTTTCTAGGTTGGCCCGTCGCTGAAAATCATCGAAAAATACGCTGAAATGATTGTAATTGACCCGGAGAAATAATTTAGTTGCATTTTATTATTTTCTTTATTTATTTCTCCATAATTTTATAAACATGTAGGTAAATACTTGTGGCGTCAGAAGTTAGCCACAGTTGGCCTGCTACTGTGATTTCCCTACTCGGTTGAATTCAGCAACCGGAGTAGTAGCAGTGGAAATCACAGTAGCCTGGCTGAAAAGTATTTCCGTAATGGAGCAGCCATTATGTTCAGTAGTATCGGGAACGGCAAGCTGGCAGGATATTAATTAATTCGCAAATTATATCCGATTAACATAATAAAAAGCTGTGTATTATTTTACTAAATTGGTGACCCCGACGAAGGCGAACATTTTTAAATAGTTTCCAGTGCATTAATAAACATTTTAACTAAATAAAAAACAATTTCCGCCGTGTTATTAAAAAAAATAAATAAATAAATGTGGCCGACACAAAATAAAATTAATTTTCCGGTCGTGAATTAATTTAATAAAGTTCATTTAAGAAAAAGTTTTTTTTCCGGCGCGAATAATTATTTAAATAATAATTAATAAATAATTTATTATAAAATTTTCCAAAAATTTCCCGACGCCATCGATTTGCCAAATAATTTTTTTTCTTATAAAAATTTTCCGACGCCATCGATTGAAAAAATTCAATCGATATTTAATTAGTGAATTACCACAGCAATTTTTTTTTGCCAACCGCGTAGGAATTTCCTCACGAAGCAGAACATTTTTTAAAGAACAATTTTTAATTAAATTTTAAATATGGCCGAAGAGTCTGCAGCTGATTTGAAGGCGCAGCTGGACCTGCTCAAGACGCAGTATGATGCCCTTCTCCAGCAGCATCAGCAAAGCCGAGAACATTTGCAGCCCCAGCAATACCAGCAACCCAGTCAACAACCTCAACAGCCCTAGCAACATTTACAGACTTTTGAAGAAAGTCCTGCTGTTTTCCGTGCAGCAATTCGTCTTCCTCCATTTTGGCCGGACAAACCCGAAGTGTGGTTCGCACAGGTGGAGGCACAGTTCACCATCAGCGGCATCACACAGGAGGCAACGAAGTATAATTACGTCGTTGCTCAGCTGGACCTGCGTTGGACTAATGAGGTATTCGACATCATTGCTAACCCTCCACCACAGACTGAGCGTTATTCCAAGCTCAAAGCAGAGCTAATCCGTCGTCTGTCGCTTTCGGAGGAGCAAAGAGTGCGGCAACTGCTAAGTTCTGAGGAGTTGGGAGACAGAAAGCCCTCCCAGTTTCTTAGGCACCTCCGTTCTCTAGCCGGTACCTCTCCGGTTAGCGAGAACATCCTGCGCACACTTTGGCTGCAACGTTTGCCATCTAACGTGCAGCAGATTCTGAAGGTGAAGCCGAATCTGTCCTTAGATGATACTGCAGATATTGCGGACAGTATCATGCAGGTGAATCCACCGACTTCATCGTTCGCTGTCAGTGCGCCGTCAGCCCTACCGGTTGCAGTCCAAAGTGTTACGGCTCAGCCAGTCAATAATGGCGAACAATTAGTGCAGAAGATCGAGGAGCTCATTCATATGGTCGCAGCGCTCCACACCGGTCGCCGAGATTCTTCAATTAATCGAAGAGTTCGGGAGCGCTCACGATCTCGGGGTAAACGAGAGTTTTCTCATCGCGGCGCATCCTGTGAGCGTGTATGCTGGTATCATCGCCGTTTTGGTACCAATGCTCGGAACTGCATTGCTCCATGCTCACACCAGTCGGAAAACCCATCCGGCAGCCACTAACAGCGGCGACTGGCTGCCGATCTGGAGGGAGCCGCCTTCTCGTGGCAGATCGCTCTTCCAAAAGGCAATTTCTTGTTGATACCGGCTCCGATCTATCGTGTTTTCCCCGATCTCTTCTGAAGGACCGTCGTGCAGCCACGGACTTTGAACTCAGCGCTGCCAACAAATCAACCATCAAAACTTACGGCGAACTTCCCTTAAGCCTTAATCTAGGGCTTCGTCGTGACTTTACCTGGCGTTTTGTTATAGCATTGAACGCCGCATTATTCAGAATCGCAGTTTTTGCAAACAAAATAGGTTGTTGTCATATCAGCACACTCTAAATGAATTTCCCTGCTGCATTCAATGCCCCGATCGGTCGTTCCTTGTTCTGAGATGTTCTGCTATAGTTAAAAAAATAACAATGAACAAATTTATTTGCATTATTTGTCTGTATTCAAATAGATTCTACGCTAATGGTGTCTTATCTTGGTGGGCCAACCCTGACAGCACAAGTGGGCCGACGTTGACGACAAGCGTCGTTTTCGCATCGAGCCACACTAAAATTGAACACCTTATGGGATTGTATTTTCCACCCAGGATATTATCAAACATGAACCAAACAACACATTCGCGGTGCTTAACTTGATGACTGCATGTTTTCACTTTACTTTTTTACCATATATTCATTGACACTGAAACACTTTGTTGGTCATTCTCGAAGCCATTAACTGCATAACATACACGCGATTCAACGCTTCAAGTAATAATAACACGAAAACTTTAGTTGTTATCAACAGAAGTGATCCGCTTGCGAATTGAGATAATTATCGTAGTTAACGATGAGAAATCGCAATGGGCCGACCTAAACAACGGGCCGAAAATTTCGTCAATTTGTGTTCGGCAACCTAAACCAATAGCGGAAATAGCCATAAGAGCAGCATGCCTTTGCTTCCAATTAGTGTTCAACAACATATTTCAGATTTCAACAGTTATATGCGGTAGAATCATATTTCCACCGAGACTACAGGCCAGACGACCAAAGGAGTCTTCCGCAATTATGTTTGTATCACTTCTATCATCTTCGGCAACATCAGAAACAGTCCAATTTTATCATCATATAATACCATTGACACACTAGACTGTCATTATGACGAAAAGTGTCTTTATGACGAAAACGGTAATGACGCCGTGACACATTATACCTTTTCATCATTAGTTCTGTCAGTAGACGATTTTCGTGAGTGTCAACGTGAAGTGAAAAATATTTTTGAATTTTTAAGTTGATTGTTCCTTAAATTTGTGTCGAATATGGACGATATTACTGTCATAAGCATGCTATTGCATTATTTTAAATGTAAAATAAGTGGATATTGACTAAAAAATGTAAAATTCCAGTTTTTCTATTCTCCAATAGATGGCAACTTTTCGTAATTGTGAGATAATGACGGGAGTTTTTCGTACTTAGGATGCTACTTTTCGTACTTATCTTTTCGTCTTAATGATGGGGTTTTTCGTCATAAAGACACTTTTCGTCATAATGACGGTCTAGTGTGTCAATGGTATAAATCGGTCAACATATGAAGGATATGTGGGATGAGGGCAATTATGTATTTTTCGCAATGGAGTGTTCGTGAATGGTACAAAATATGTCGGAAAAGAGGTAGAACCTAACAATAATGATAGAGTAGGAATAGGTGTGGAGGCAACAGACCAAGAATGCGCTGAGGATACGGATTAAGATAAGGAAAATATCGCTCACGAACGAAAAAATATAAAGTTCCCTCCTTTTTTTTCGCTCTCGAACCGAATTTTATTTTTCAACTCGCGAATTTTATTTTTGAGGAGAATTTTATAAATTCCATTCGCTCACCGGGAACGAATGCAATTGGTTTGGTACTCAAAAAGTTCGTTCGTGAGAACGAGTGAAAATGAAGAGAATTTAATTTTTCTCTCGAGAACGAAAAAAAACCGAAATGAACGGTTCTTTTTCACTCTTTGGCGTATGCGGTAATGGTTAAAAAAACAGCAATTATGGGTCACCAATAATTCCTTTTCCTGCGTCTCCGTTTTTCATCATTTTCGATATCCTCAAAAACTTTTAAGCACATTATAGAAGTTATTGCAACAACCGCACTGTGCGACAACATTTTTAAAATGAATTGTCTTGACAGTTACTCGAACGCTAATCGGCCAGCTGGACAGTATTTGACAGTTCCGGACAGAATTGTCCGTCAGTTATACAGTCCCGTGTAAAGGCCGGGTTACAATGTAAACCAAACGAACCTTAGCAATTTCTAGTTTTCATTTTTTTATCTGAAGAATAAAGTTATCAACCGATTGAAAAGTCGATCATCAGAAAGATTATTTAATTTTCTACCTAAGTATTACTATTTCCTTTTTAAGTTTATGCATATGTACGCACATACATACATATATACAAAAAATACTAAAAAATTAACAAGTAAAGACTTATTGTTCATATTAACTACTTTAATTTTTGCTTAAGTTTCTAGCATTCAACTAGGTATAAGTACATAATACAATACGGTATTCCGTCGTTTAAATTTTCTTCGGCGGAATGAATGGTTGATCCCCGGGTACTTTGCACCGAAGTTGAACTGCCTACTTCATTGGTATTTATTTCAGTTACTTTCTTTTCAGGAATTTTGATTCTGCTGAGCGCATCGGCATTGGTGTTTTGAATCCCTTTTTTATATACGATTTCGTAATCGTATTCCTCAAGTTTGAGGCGCCAGCGTACTAGTTTGGAATTGGGTTCCTTTAAGCTCATGAGCCAAGTTAACGGCTTGTGGTCTGTAACTATTTTAAATTTTCTGCCGAAAAGGTAGGGCCTGAAATATTTGGTTGCCCAGACTATGGCTAGCAATTCCTTTTCTATGGTCGAATAATTTATTTCGGAATCGGTGAGTGTCCGGCTAGCATAACAAATTGGCTTGTCACTACCAATGGGACCCTGGGATAATATTGCGCCGATGGCGAATTGGCTAGCATCTGTGGTAAGGACAAAGGGTTTTGTAAAATCGGGTCGTTCATTAGAATTTGTTTACAGGTTTCGAAAGTTTGTAAGTATTTTTCGGTTAACTGGACCGTTCTTCCTTTTTTTAGACATTCAGTTAAGGGTTTCACGAGTTTAGCAAAATCTTTGATGAATTTTCGATAATAGCCGAGTAGTCCGAGGAAGGATTTAATTTCTTTTGATGCGCGGGATTGGGAATTCTTTGATTGCGCGAAGTTTTTCAGGGTTTGGTTTTATACCCTGTGTTGTAATCACGTGTCCCAAAAATGCTATTTCCTTGTGAAGGAATTCGGATTTATTCATCTGGACTTTTAGGTTTGCTTCTCGAAGTTTATCGAACACCCTCTTCAAGTTCTCCATGTGTTCTTGAAGAGAGGTTGAGAACACAATTATATCGTCTAGGTATACCAGACACACTGTGCCCTGGAGATCTTTCAGAACGTTGTCCATCACTCTCTGGAAAGTGGATGGTGCGTTCTTGAGCCCAAAGGGCATACGAATGTATTCGTAATGACCTCCTTCTACCGTGAAGGCTGTTTTTGGCACATCATCAGATTTCATCTCGATCTGGTGGAATCCGCTTGGCAGATCGAGGGTCGAGAAGTACATGCAACGTCCAAGCTTATCAAGGATTTGCCCCGTTTTGATGGCAAACCAAGAATGCTTCATGAGTTTTTGAATAATGTGGAGGAAATTTTGAGTTACATCGACGGAACCCCATATTCTGCGATTTTATTACGAATGGCTTGCAATAGAATCGCAGAATATGGGGTTCCGTCGATGTAACTCAAAATTTCCTCCACATTATTCAAAAACTCATGAAGCATTCTTGGTTTACCGTCAAAACGGGGCAAATCCTTGATGGCATCTAGGATTCTGAGTGACTGAAATATATCCGGCGGACTCCCTGTAGCAGGGGCAGGACCGCGGGGAATTTGGCTACTAGTGCTCGCGGTATCGTTATTCATTGTAGTTTCTATAGTCGCGTTTGGACACAATTTAATTTCACTTAGATTTGATTGAGATGCACTTATACTAGAAATATTTGATTCACTATTCGTACTTTCAAAAACCGATTCGAAACTCTTAAAAATACTTTTCACTTTTGTATATGGTTTGAAATTATATGTTTTACTTGGTTTGTATTTTCTAGGGTCGGACATAGGATATTCTAACTAGGAAAGGGAACTAATATTCAAATCTTAGCTTACATGCATTCCAGCAGAGCGGTTACGATGATGATCATCTTTTCCGTATAGGCGGTGACGGATAAAAATTCTCCAGTCCTTCGTGGTGGTGCTTCTCTCAATGTTCCTTTGAGGTGGTGTTTCACTTGATATTCCCTCGATGTTTCACGCACAGCACAGCCACTCCACGTACCGAACTAACGAACGTCACTACTATTAGTATTCCCGTAATATTGTCACAAATCTTCGGTATGCTGCCGTTGATTTCAGACACGATCGCTCGATTTACTAATTCGGATTTTTCGCGAGATAGGACTGTCCGCCTATCCTACCGACTGCGCCAGTTAAAATTTCGCTTCGCGGGAATGGAAAAAAAATAAGTTTTAATTTTAATTATGAACTTTTATTACAACTTGATTCGACAAAGTGCCAGAGAAAACTCAACTAAAACTCTACTAGCCCCACCGAGGAAGCTTTACATTTTCTTGATTTATATTGCTGATTATCTATAATTTGTTTGCTGACCTAAGGTATAGACTGCTGCCGGTCACCGGCGATCGCTGTGGTTGCGTTGTCAGGTGAACGTTCGCTGGGAAAGGTGTTGAAATGCTGATTGATTCAATTATTTCAATTATTTGGGGTTTCGGGTTCAGGTCATTGCGCTTTGGTCCTAATAGGGCAAAGATGTTGTGGAAGATGTAACTCACGCCAGCAAGGACCGAAATGAATGGTTTTCAGAGATGGAATCTGAACAGAACTCTTTAGTTGAAAACGGTACTTGGGAAATTGTCCCTAGACCGGTGAATAAAAGGGTTCTATCAAATAAATGGGTGTTAAAAGTAAAAAGGAATCAAGACGGAACCATACTTCGCTATAAGGCGCGACTTGTTGCAAGAGGTTGCGAACAAAAGCAAGGGATTGATTATGAAGAGGTCTTCTCCCCAGTGGCTAGATACGAAACAATTCGAACATTTCTAGGTACATACATGCGTGGAAAAAGAAATGTATGTTCACCAAATGGATGTAGTATCAGCATATGTACAAGGTGATCTCTAAGATGAAATATACATGGAGCAACCTCAAATGTTTGAAATATCCACTAACAAAGAAATGGTGTGCCGGCTTAAAAAGCCTCTATACTAAAACAAGCTGGAAGTGAATGGCACAGGAAGTTAGATTCAGAGCTGAAGAGCATAAACATGAAGAATTCAAGTTCAGACCCATGCGTGTATAAAACTTGTAATGGGAAAAACGAAGTATTAATCGTTACCTATGTGGATGATCTCCTCATAGCTTCCAGAAATCGGGCAGAATTAAAAAAAATATTAAAGAAATTCTCAAACAGAAATTCAAGACGAAAGACGTGTTTAGCGTATTTTCTGAATGGAAATACTAAAATATCGATTATGTAAAATAAAAGATCCAGGAACGTGTATAGGCTACAGAACAAATACGTGCAGATTTGGTTTACAATTTCTTTTAATTCAATTAAATATATTACACTTATTTATACAAATTTTAATTAAATGTTACGACCCCAGAATACATGTGGCAGCTTACAAACGAATAAATTGATTATGGGTTTAGCCAGAAATATCGCATTTTAATCACGAGGACTCAAAAAATAGAGCATACCTTGATTGTATGACGAATTTCTAGGGAAAACCAATTGCTCTACAACATCGAATCACTATAATTCTTCCAATTTGGGTTTATTTGAACAACTATTTTTTTTTAAACTATTACTTGCTGATGAAGTATTTTATCGTATGAAAGTCCAACTTGAAGTGCCGCCGTCTCCGCTCTCGCCTGTCCTTTTATACACCAAATTATGGCCGCCCTCGAATAAACAATGTGGCCGCCCTTGAAATTAACTATTGCCCCCCTTGAATAACAACATGGCCGCTCTTGAATAAACAATATGGCCTCCCTCGGATACCAGGCAATTTTCAGCAGAATCCTGCTCTTTTTTGTTGTATTCTAGTGGTTTGGTAACTATATTCCAGCGGTGTCCAAACTTATATTAATTTATTTTTATTTATTAATTTTACCGTTGACTGCGTCAACAGCAACAGACCGCCTTAAATTGCCGCTTCGCTATTTGGCCACGGGTGAAGCCTTCCGATCATTGTAGTATGTTTTTCGAATTCCTTATAATACTTATAATACTATATAATAATTGACATTGAGATTGTTGCACCCAAAAATAGTGTCAGCATTTACTTCAACTATAAAGGTAAACACAGTGTTGTGCTAAATGGACATTGCGGATGCTTCGTACAAGTTCATATACATATGTATATCGATGTTGGAACAAATGGTCGAGTGTCTGATGGAGGTGTGTTTCGTCGAACTTCTTTTCATTGATCACTTTACTTACAATCAAAACCTGTTCCATGTTTACTCATTGGTGATGATGCTTTTTTCATGAATAGTCGACTTCTGAAGCCCGTCTCTTCAACAAATTTGTCTGGAATTGAAAGAATATACAACTATCGCTTGTCAAGAGTGCGACGCGTTGTGGAAAATACATTCGGTCTGTTATCAGTGAGATTTCGAGTGCTTCGCAATATAATATTGCGGGACCCAGACAAGAATCGTCAACTAACTAGCACATGTTGTGCTTTACATAACTACTTAATCGCTCGCAAAAGTGCAATTTATATGACAGCAAATTCTGTCGATCGGGAAACAAATGATGGAAGTGGTATTCCTGGCTGATTTCTCATATTTTGTTTTGAAAAGTTTGCTGAAGTAGGAATACATTAATTAATTAAAATCGAATGTCCGGTTGTTTTGCGTATTGTGTTTCGTTAAACACCAAAACAACACGTTGCAAGCGCAAACGAAGCAAATTTGCTTTATCTTCGGGTAGAGCTTGAAGTTCTGTCAAGATGTACTTGCAAATTGAAGTGTTCTCGTCTTGGGTTTTTTGTTGTTTTATAGCGGCGACTGCCTCACGCATAGTTTCAACAACCGCCATGGAAGCTGATGGAGTGTCATTCGCTGTTGGTACCCGACTTCGTTTCATAGTAGAAGTGCGTTTTCATCCATCGATAAATTCGAAATAGAGCCCGCACGCTACAACTCTTCTGCTCGACCAATAAATGACATGTCACCAAAGTATTTCCATTTCACTGCGAACTCTGCACCTTGGTCACATTTTGTCTTTTTCGCGTAATAACTGCGATACTGAATACGTAAATTACTCCATTTGGCATTCAATTCGGTGTGCGAATATTTATTGTTGAATTCGCTTGTGGTTTGAATAATCTTTTTCACCGGCATTCCACAAGCAGGGTTCATTTTCAATGCAGACAATCAATCTGAAGATGTCATCTTCGCTCCAATCAGCAGCCACTTTGGGCTTTACACGACGAGAACCTTTTGGTGTTGACTATGCGGAATCGAGACTGCTTCATCTTCTATTGATTCCAGAATTTCATCGATTAATTTATTTGTACTCATTTTTCCTAAAAACAACTAAAATTAACTAAAAGAAAAGTTCACTAAATTGTGATAATATGTAAATACCGAATATCTTGCAGAAATTCTGCATTGTGAGGTAAAAGTTGGGGCAAATAACGAGTAAATATTTGACCTGAGCTGATCACACTATGGTCACACTGGACCAGAATTCCTTTGCGTCAAATTCGATCAAACAAGATGCCGCAAATATTTTCGCCTTATTTGACGCCTGTTCGCACTTGAATCAAATTTATTTGCAGAAAAAGTATAAAATAATTGCCTAGTATGAACCTACATACCTTAACTTAGTAAAAAACAAGAAAATGATCAGTGACGCTTGTCGAGAACTGCAATTGCTTGAAGGTGACAATCATTGGGAAACAAAACTTCCCGATGCAGCATTTACTTCTTCTTCACAAAAAAACCATTAATAATTTGGTTCGCCATACTATTGACAACATGTTTTCCAACAAACTCAACTGACTTATGGGAAAAATGTAAATATTAAATGACTGGAGATATACTACACAGAGTTTGAACAACAAATCAAGACGAAAATCTTTATTCACATCAGAAATGTATAACGAAGGACGTTTTCAACAATTTATCCAGTAAAGCGCACCAATATGTCAAACTTCACATACATTTAATTTTTAGTGATGAATTTGTGAACACATTTTTTGAAAAGGAATTTCTAAACATTTCAGCCGTCCAGGCTTATTTTAAGATTATCCCCCACAATATTTTTTCGGGGTTACCCATCTTACCCAAATATTGAGGGGGATAATCTTCAAATGAGCTTGAACGGCTGAAATGTTTAGAAATTCCTTTTCAAAAAATGCGTTCACAAATTCATCACTAAAAATTAAATGTATGTGAAGTTTGACATATTGGTGCGCTTTACTGGATAAATTGTCGAAAACGTCCTTCGTTATACATTTCTGATGTAAATAAAGATTTTCGTCTTGATTTGTTGTTCAAGCTAAAAAGGCTTTATTCAGATTAACTTTCTGACCTTAAAAGTCCAGATTAGTATTCTGGCAAAGAAGATTGATCGAATCAGATTAGTTTTCCGACGAAGTTCCAGATTAGTGTTCTGGTGTAAGTATTGTAAGGCCAGATTAATTTTCTGGTTGATTTCAGATTAGAGTTCTGATCATGGATTATTTCCCATCGAGATCTTACTTCGATCTGCCTGGTCGACGGTTCTGTGTCGGCTTTAATCCCTGCCTGTAGCCGTGACTTTAGACGCTATGGTTGTACTAGAAGAGTTAACTGGTCTAATGGTCTAAATGATTAATGAGTGCTGCCCTATGCCTCCTCCTTGAAATTTGACAAATGTCATTAGTCAAGTAAACTTTTATTTTTTATTTCAGTAAGTGCCACCGTATCCGTCGACGAGTGCAGTCGATTTTTGGATGGGTCTCCCCATCCAAAAGCTCTAGGATAACAGTTCTTCAGGAATTTCAGTGTTCATTTGTTATAACAAGTTCTTTTGTGAGAATTTCGCTTTGAGTAGCAAATTTGTTCATTAAAGCGATGTAACAATTCATTTATATTCCTATTGAAAAGGGGATTCAGTAAAATGTGATTCTATTTTCAGACTCAAGATGAAAGAAACTGTATAAAGTGAACGGGGCACTAACGGAATGAATAGTTTTATTTTTGAGGATTCTTTGTTAATTTGTTTAGTATCAAATCTGTTCATTAAATCGGTGTTGTATACGTTTGGAGACATCTCGTTTTTCATCAATAATCCAGTATTCATTTCGGGACATATTCAAAGTTAGAGTTGGACCACCATGAAGCGATTCTACATGGTATTTGTCAATTACCAAATTCGTAAAATGATTATTACGTGGTAAAATTATCGGGTATTTATTTGAATATGGAATTTTTGCGTTAGTTAGTCGACCTCCTACTCGTATAAGTCCATCGGTGCTTAAGTAGGGATTTAAATTCAATACGGAACTTTTATTCGATCCTGATAGACTCTTAGCAAGTTGTCCGTATTCCTCTGGAAATTCAACTTGTTGAATACATCGTATAACTATGTTCCTGGCGTTTTGTAAATAAGAATTTTTCCTACTATCAAAACCGGTGCTAACCAGCCTAAAGGATCGTACAATGAGGCAATCGCTGACAACATTGTGCGTTTAGTAACCTTTTCATTTTTGAAAGGGCTTGTAATAGAGAATGTGAAACGATCTAACTCTGGCTGCCATTTTATGCCAACAGTTTTAATTGATTCGGTCTCTGCTACATTCAACGAGGTGTTTAATTTCCTTTGCTCTTCTGGCAGGTCCATTAATAATTCTCGATGGTTACTTGCCCATTTCCGTAGGTTAAAATGTCCAGATTTCAACATCTCAATTAATTCGTCGCGTAAGATCTTAGCTTCGCTGACAGAGTTAGCTCCAATTAACACGTCGTCAACGTAAAAATCCGTAAGCGCAACTTCTGCTGCGATGGGCCACCTATATCCTTATGGTCTTTAGCCATTTGTTGAAGAGTCCGCATTGCTAAATATGGCGCTGATGAAATTCTAAATGTGACGGTTTTTAGTTGATAATCTTGAATTTCACCTGTTATTGAATGTTGCCAAAGGATTCTTTGGTAAGTTCGATGGTCAGGGTGAACTAGTATCATCCTATACATTTTCTCCACATCACCAGTTAGTGCAACTTTGTGCTTACGCCATTTAAGCAATGTGGAAAATAATTTTGGTTGTAAGGTTGGTCCAACCAACAATTGATCATTTAAAGATTTCCCGTTAGAGCTACGAGCAGAGGCGTCAAACCCAACTCTTAATTTCGTCGTAGTACTGTCTTTAAATACAGCGTGGTACGGAATATAGTATTGCGGTTCCGCCCTTGAAGGTACATTAACCTTTTCCATATGTTGCATTTGGATATATTCCTCTATGTACTTTGAATACTCCTCCTTCAGTTAATGTTCTTTGGTAAATCTCCTTTGGAGGGAATTAAAACGTTGCAGCGCAAGTGTCCTAGATTCTCCTAGATCTGGTTGATCTCCGTTGAGAAATGGTAGTTTCACCTGATATTGTCCGTTTTCTAGACGTTGCAGCGTATTTTTATAGATTTTTTCGCATTCTACTTCTTCATCAGTAAGCATTTGTTTTCTAGGAACTTCCTCCTGTTCCCAGAACCTTCTGAGTTGCATATCTAGATTTTCCTCTGGCTCTGTTTTAATTGTAAACGATAAGCTTTCGGAATGCGTTTGAGAAGGTATTGTATTTTTTCCCATTACAATCCATCCAAATTTGGTATTCATTGCGATGGGATCAGTTGCTCGACCACATTTTATGCCATCCTTAATTATGGTTGCAAATACGTCGGCACCAAGCAGCATATGTACTGGACCTGCTTTCCAATATATGGGATCCGCAAGTTCCAGATGTTCTAAATGACTCCAATTTTCAATCTATTACAGACTTGCTCTGTCAGTCGCTAGAAAACTTCTAGTAAGGTTAGAATCTTCTTCCTTATTCTGACATGGTATTTGACTCTATACAATTAGCAGAGTTATTAAATGGTCCCTTATTCTTTATGGGATAGTCTGACTCTTTCATTGTATGTGAACCGGCAGTTGAAGCATGCCTTACTTCAGATGCATTTTCTGTCATGTGCAACAAGGTATGGTGAGCCTTATGGCATTTGGAGCATGTTTGCTTACAGTCACGCTGTACATGCTTACTCGAGAAGCAGCTTAAACATCTTCCTGATGTTTTGATAACTCCTCTACGTTCCAATGCATTGAGCTTAAGGAATTTAGAGCACTTCCCAACATAGTGTTTGCTGTCACAGGCAGGACATCTAGAGTTGCTTAGAGCTGAATAAACCTGGGTAGAGTGTTTCTTCGGCAAATCTTTCGGTTTAGTATTTGTTCCAATGGAGTGCGCGATTGATTCTAATACCTTGTACCTAGTTTGAAGAAATCTTTTGAAAGCTTTTATATTTGGAGCTGTTTGGCTATCTTTTAGCTCTTCCTCCCATAGTTTCACCGTTTGAAGAGGTAATTTTTGTACTAAAAGGTATATGAGAATAGTGTCCCAAGTCGAAACATTCTCTCCTAATAACTCTAATTGTTGTAGGCTACTTTCTGTAGTATCTAACAACGTTTTCAAACTAGTACTTGTTTCGGTAGTTATTTTAGATTGATCTATTAAGATCTTCAATTGCGTATTAATTAATAATCTTTTATTGTCATACCGTGCTTTCAAGCGCTCCCAAGCTAAGCTGTAATTACTCTTGGTAATTGGAATGTTTTTTAATAAGCTGGCCGCTTCTGCAACCAAACATTCTTTCAAATAATGCAATTTGCTAACAGGTTGTAGTTGTGCATTACTCGTATTATGTATGAGAGACATGAAATAATCATGAAATGACCTCCAGTCATTGTAATCCCCGTTGAATTTTGGAAGATTAATCCTAGGAAGAGGAGATTCTGTGTGTCGAGTATGTACAATTGTAGTTCCGGGTAAACTTATATTTGTATCTACTCTAGTACTAGAAGCAAGTCCGTCCACCAATTCGCCTAAATATTGTAAATAGGTGACTTGAATTTCTGAATAGCGGTCATTTATTATATATGAATCATCACATGTCTTCTTTGATGCGATCATTAGTTCTCTAATTTGACTGTCTCTATCGTCAAACTCTTGCCAGCTTTGTTTTAATTGCTCGCTCGTGGTTTGCAAAAATCCAGATCTCCGCTTATCAGGAGTTATTGATTGAATATTCTTAAATGAACGCTCAAGCTTCTGTGCCGCCATTTCTTGCGTCATCAGTAGTTGCTCCAATTACAACCTTATTTTAAGAAACAATTATTTCTTGAATAATGCAGTGATCAACAACATATCCGGCTCGAAGGACCTGTTTTATCATTTATTTTTTTTTTATTCATGTGTTTATTTGATTTCTTGCCGTAATTATGGGAGCGATAAACCATTTTAAAGAGAGACTATACAGACCGCCAGCTCCAACAGTTTTCGAGCAATCCCGCGGAATTTGGCAAACTCTTCGTGGAGATACCCACCGAGATGATCGTCTTTCATTGTAAGAATTTGGCCTTGATTTCTATATCGCCGAAAAAAAAAAGAAGCTATACCCGCTCTGTATAGATTCATCTTTTGTCCACGAAATAGAAAATCGAGGCCATGTTCATCAAATGCAAGACGATGTGTCAACTGCTGTCGACACCGCAACAAAGGACAAGTTCAGATGATGGGAAACCTTCCAGCAGCGCGTGTTAATGTTACGAATGCAATCTTTTCGGCAAATAATGCTTTTGATTTATGTAAAAAGTATTTTAATTCATTAATTTCACTTTGATACTGGGACATACAAAAACCAATTCGCCATTCTTTTTGAAGTCATGAATGATACAGTCATTTCAACAAAACAAAAGCTTGAAGTCATGAATGTAAAATCCTGTGATTTACTCACTTTCGTTGAAGTACCATTGAAGTCATTTTGAATCAATTGAATTCATTAAGAGCTTCAGTGACTGAAATCACTTTCTTTGCATCGTTTTCTCTCGGGGGTTAAAAAGGGTCTTTATCTCGCTAAATAAAAAAGCTATGACTCAAATATTCATATATTTATGACGTATTTATATAAGATAAATTATTAGTTTTCAACATTAAAAGCTTCTCAAAATTGGAGTCTGAAAGTGCTCCACGTCGAGGAGTCTCAATCATTCCAGCAAACGAAAATAAGCGCTCGACTGCGACTGAGGAAGGTAAGGGAGTAATGTATTTTAGAAATAATTTTTTAATGATCGGGTATCGGTTTAAAATTTCCATCGACGTAGATCGATCTGCAAGGTATGCAAAATATTCTGTGTCCCCGCAAAAATTATCAATGTTGGGCTCTTCTGACGTCTCATCTAGAATATAACATAAAAGGATCATTAGTGTTTTTGTTGATTACATAGCAATTGTATTCTTATACCTGCGATAGAAAAATCGAAGAAGAAATTATCGGCGAATCTACTTTCTCGTTTGTGATTCTCAGCTTGAATTACTAATTTTACCAAGGCACTAATTTCAGCGATTTTACTATCATGAAAAGATGGATTTAGTGGTGAGATCCATTTTAACTTTACGGATGGACAAAGCACAGACGCTATAATGGCGTTTTTTACTTCATGTGTTAAGTCGAAGTATCGGCGAAACCTTTGTCCTAGTGCTTCCTCTAGCATTGTAACAATTTCCAAATTAATAACTAAATAATAATAAAGGGTTATTAGTCTTAAGCTTCCGATACTTTGTTTTAATCGTTGCCAACGTAGGAAGCAAATAACCAAAAATCATTCCATTTTGTGGTCGCAGAAAATCCAAATAAATTGTACAGTCTCAAATCTTTTACATAACTCATTGATTTTATTCTTGTGTTCAATAATATCTTTGATGGAATCGTATAAGGAATTCCATCGTGTTATGACTGGATATTTAGTTGTGAACCCAAAACTGCTACAATTTGCTCGGAACTTTTAGGCCTCTTCACCTTAATCCATAAATTCGAAAATTTGTGCATTATCTATAAGTATTTAAACTAGATACTTTAACAAATCGAATGAGGGAGGAAAACAACATAATTTTAAATCCACGATACAACACAAAAATCGAACGACCAACGACCCACACATTCAAAGAAGAGATAGGACTACACTACAGCATATATGTACATATGTATAATAATATGCAAACCTGATAATTAAAAAGATGCAAAAATTGTTCATATTTTTGAACAGTTATAATACCAAAAATTCTGAGAGCTCCACAGCGATACCTCCCACATGTGCGACGGCATCCCTCGAGTTCGACGGAGGGGAAATCTCACTTGTTCGGCGCGCTGTGCTTTTCTTTTAAGGCCCGGATCCACCAAACGAACAAACAGCTCGCGATCATGTTTTGAGCAAATGTTGATTTGGTGTATACGTGCTCGCATACATTTGACGGACATTGGACGAACACCAAAACACATTTCTGACGATCAATTTGCTTGCGAGCGCAGCATGTCTCCACCAAACATGCAAAACACCGAACAAGCAAATGTTCGCTTATTTGATTTTATGTTCGCAATTGTCCACTGGTTCTTCTATTGTTGATGGTTAATTCAGTCCGTATCTGGCTTCAAAGGCGAACGATCATAGGGTGAGTTAAAAAATGAATCGGGAGGACAAAATTACTATTTGTGCCGCAGCGTTGTTAATTTTGCACGGAAATTCGGGAAGTAGTAGAAAATCCCATCGGTGTTGGGTTCGACCGTATTTAAAATTACGGGATGAAGACAGATTGTTGCACAGTCTCAAAATTGACCAGTTAAGTGGTTTTCGAAATTTTTCTAGAATATCAAGTGCAGATTTTGAATATTTTGCTACAAAAATCGGTCCCAGTGTCGCAAAGCAAAATACAAACTACCGTAAAAGTGTTTCTGTTGATGTACGGCTTGCAATAACGTTGAGATATCTGGCTACTGGTGACAGCTATATAAGCTTATCATACCTGTTCAAAGTATCTAGGCAATTGATTGGTAAAATTATACCAGAAGTCTGTCGGTCTCTCCTTGTGCAGTTAAACAACTTCTTACAAGTAAGTAAAGTTTATTATACATATTTTATTTAATTGAGGGTATGAGGGTATATTTTAATCAGTTGAGAGTATGATAGCCTTGTAGCCAAGCATTGTCGGAGACTGAGATGGAACTGGAGTTGCTGAAGATGAAGTTGACGCATGATCTCGAAAAAGAGCATCGTAAACTAAATTGTTGATGTCATGCTCTAGTTGATAAAGTATCTGCGTATTTGAAATTTTTCTTAGTTTTGCTGCAAGGTTTCGTCCGTACAAATCGTAATCGTCGTCCTTCTTCTGCGACAGAACTTCCTCCAACAACGAAACCGCGAGCTCGACTTTGGGGTCACTTTGAGCCTCTTTCCGTGGCCGCTTTTTTGATGAAGGCCGTGTGAACTCCTACTCAACGGTTGTCGCAGTATTGCTTGGCAACTGTTCTTCCGGTAAACTAATATCCTCCAACGTCGATAACTAAAGGAAAAACATTAAATAGAATTCATTTAGTTTTGTCTAAATTGTCGTTATTACTAATGATTGTATTTCGCTGTTTTAGATGCCTACAACAAAAGATGAATGGTTGCAAATTCAAGAGGATTTTAAAAATATGTGGAACTTTCCACACTGCATTGGGGCGATGGATGGAAAGCACGTGGTAATACAGGCTCCACCAAATTCTGGGACTAACTACTTTAACTACAAAGGCAACTTTAGCATTGTACTTTTGGCGATTGTAGATGCCCGCTACAACTTTTTATATGTTGACATCGGCTGCCAGGGAAGAATTTCTGATGGAGGAGTTTTTAAAAACAGCCACTCTTTCAAAATGCTGAATAAGGGAGAACTCAACCTGCCAACAGCTGAAAAAATTGACAACACAATAGATTTACCTTTCGTGCTGGTTGCTGACGATGCATTTGCACTTAGTGGAAATATAATGAAGCCGTATGGAGGGCATCATCAAAAAGGTTCGAAAGAACGAATTTTTAATTATCGATTAAGTAGAGCCCGAAGAATTTCTGAAAATGCTTTTGGGATTTTGTCATCAGTGTTCCGGGTTTTACGAAAACCAATGTTGCTGAACCCTGACAAGGCAATAATCGTTACTTTGTGTTGTGTAGGTATATTTGCACAATTTTTTACGGAGAAGTTCAACTTTCCGAAATCTATATTGTCCGAACGGCAGTATTGATAGTGAAGATAGGGCAACTCATGAAATAACGGAAGAAACTTGGAGAAATGATCCCCAAGAAATTTCAAATTTGCTCAACATCAGTAATCCCTCAAGTAATATTCCAGCACCGAATGCCCTTCAAATAAGAAATGATTTTGCGCAATATTTTAAATCCGCAGAAGGATCGGTCCCGTGGTAAGATACGCGTCCACGAACATGCAGCGAGCATTCAATGATCGCGCGGAGCAAACATTGCACGGGAACATTTATTTTTGCGTGTTTGGTGTAGCCAAAGGGCAAAACTTTGCTCCCAAGCAGCTTGCGAGCTGCACGTTTGGTGGATCCGGGCCTTTATGCGATGCCGTGCACGGCGAATGCCGAGAAAGGAGCAGAAAAACAAGGCAATTGGGCCGTTCCACACTAGCCTCATTTTTTGCACCCGGAGTCTTTCGAAAAATTCGAATTTCATTTCGAACACATACGGAAATCGTCCTCATTTGCCTGCCAGCTAGCAACGAGGCCAGTGCTAAGGCTCGTTGAAGTTGAAGCGATGCTCTGGCCACTGGGTGCATGAACGAGCCAGGTAGAATTTCCCCGGCTTGTTTACGCATGTGCTAATGAATGTTTTGCCTCTAGGAGGTTGAAAAATTGGACAGTGCCAGGTCGGGTACAATAAAGACATTTGGGAATCTCTAAACCGGTCTCGCTTTTGTCTGGCCAAATTGAATTACTTTCTTATTTTAAATAAGAATTTTATTTCAAAATGAAATAACCTAATTATTCCAGTTATTTCAAAATAAACTAGCTCAATTATTTCAAATAATCAGTTATTTGAAATAAAATGAATGTTAATTAAAATAAAATTTAATTTAAATAAATGCTTATTTAAAAATGAAATAAAACTTTAACGAAATAATACTTTATTCCAAATAATACAAAAAAATAATCTTTAATTTTAAAATCTCATGTTCTTCACACGAAATAAAATGTTTAATTAGGTTAATCACGTTATAAAAGCAAACGAAATACAATTTAATTGAAAAGTGTTTGCAATGGGAAGCAGTTAAAATTGAAATCGTTTTATAAATCATCTTTCTTTACAGTACGTAAAACACACTGTTTAAAACAATTATTCAAGTTACGCTGATGGTGTTAATGTCTCGATTATGTTATCTTCACCGAAGAAAAAAAAATCATTGGCCTGCTCTTAGTGGGTCCTTATCAAATGATCATTTTGAAGAGCATGTTTCACTTATTGTAAATAAAGATGATTTATAAATCGATCTCATTTTTCACTGCTAATACACTTTTCCCATCCAATTGCAAACACTTTTTAGGCAAATTGTATTTGGTTTGTATTTACAATGTGATTAATTCAAATAAGCATTTTATTTAAAATAGTTATTTCAACTCTCACTAAATAAAATTTTATTTGAAATGATTATTTCCGATCTTATTTCAAATATCAAATTCATCATAAAATTTAATTGATATAATTTCCTAATTTAAATTAACTATTTCATATAAGATGCATTAACATTTCATTTGTAATAATTATTTCTTATTTTATTTGAAATAAAAAATGCCCAGGCCTGAAGTACACATACTTTTCCCCGATGGGATTAATTAATTTATTTTATATATGCACTCCGCTCCGCAATGATTTTCGAAAGACCCATACACTCGCAAAATAGTCTCGCAAAAATGTGTTTGCACGCACGATCCTATTTGTGTGCATGTTCGAAACCAAAGTGAATCCGGTGCAATTGCGCCGATTTTTTGCACCCAGTGTGTAACGGCCCATTGAGTGTGCGTACGATTGCATGCTACTTGCTGCCTTGCTTGAGCATATGGTGGAAGCAATAGACAAACAAAGGAATGGAGTTGGTAAAGGGATGTATGACATATTTGATATTAGAGGAGCACGAAGAATTTCCTTGTGTTGCCTGCTGGCCAAATTGCCCAATGAAATGGGAATCGTCAATATTTTCATCAAAACTAAGTATTTGAGAAAAAATAGTTACATCCAATGAAATATAAAATTTGATTGGAGATATATTAAGCTTGCAGTAAAAAATTTTAACTTTAAGATGCTGCACTCTTCCAATACTTTACAAGAAAAATATAGATCTTCTACTTTAATGTTTGGAGCTATAGTGATTGAGATCAGAAAACGAACGCAATTTCCACAATCGATGATTTAATTACATATTTTAATATGAGGATTATCTGAAATGCAATTTTTAACCCTGGGACTACACACGACCTTACAGAACTTGAGAACACACGCGGGGTTAAGCTGACTCGAGAAACTTCTGCATCTCGGGAACTATGCTTTTCTTTTAGAATTTGTGTTGTAAGGTTTATTTTTAGCTAGGGGGATGTACTTTTCGGTAGAACCATCGTAAGTTGGAAAAAACTATTCTCTAACAGCAAAAAAATGTGCTGAAATTAGACCTTGTATTCATATTCTGAGATATGTCAGTTTCTAGGCTCCAGATGACCCTCTATATCATCACTCATTATTAATGAATGAAACGCGAAAATCAGAACAAAGAAATACAATAAAAAAAGTCAATAAAAGGAACAAAGAATTCAATAAAAAAAACTAATTCAATAAAAACAAAAATAAATTCAGTAAAAATTAAAGCAGAAATATTTAAAAAACCAAATCTTATTCTAAGGAGAAAAAAGTATTTTTTTTTCAAACTGAAACTACAAATATTAATTCATATTTTTAACCTAATATATCAATATTAAAGGAAAACAAAGTATTATTCTTTATTATTCAATGACATTTTATTTTACTGAGCTATATGTATATCCGTGCAGAAAAAACGCATGTGAACTTCTACACAGCCGAGCACAAAGTGTAAAACAGTGCGGACATCACCTAGTCCAGATTTATCAAACATTGGCTAGCAAGGAAAAAAGAGAATACGAAAATGAAATCAACAGATTTTCATAAATTGTAGCTAAGAACCATCTCGATCACGACAGCTTTCAAACAGAAAAAACCGCATCAAAATCGGTCCATTCGTTTAGTTTAGGAGCTACGATGCCACAGACAAGACACACAGACACGTCAAACTTATAACACCCCTCTTTTTGCGTCGGAGGTTAATTAATCAAGTACTCAAGGGTGAGTTGATAGTAAAAAGGTGCGGAATACAAAGTATATTCAAGACTCCCCTAGAATTAAAGCCTTTTTACAGTAACAAATTAAATACTTAATATCTGATATTAAAGTAGTTTTAACATAACATATTTTGTGCTAGAGAGCTACGTGAATACATTACAAGTTTAGATCTCAAAAATATAAACCTATCTTTAGATAATGCTTTAGTTAGTATATCTTCATATTTATAATCACTACTGACAAATTCTAGTGCAATGACTTTTTGCTGGTATTTTTCCTTAATAAAGTTATATTTAATTTCAATATGTTTACACCGTTTATGAAAGTTTACATTTTTTATAACGCTAATAGCACTTTGGTTGTCTAAATGTAGGCACAATGGGTTCTGTATTCTGTTTTGTATTCACCAAGGTCATTTAACAGTCTTTTGACCCATATTGCCTCTTTGGTAGCGTCACAAGCAGCCATGAACTCGGCCTCAGTTGTGGATAATGCTATAGTTTGTTGTCTTTGGCTGCTCCAAGTTACAGCTGCTCCGTTCTTCATAAAAACATAGCTAGTGACTGAACGACGCGTGTCCACATCATTTGCATAATCGGCGTCGCTATAGCCAGTGACTTCTGATTGTTGTGTAGTGTTTGGGTAACATAACCCATACTCTTTGGAGACTTTTAAATATTTGAAGATCCTCTTAACTGTATTCCAATGTGTTTGGTTGTAATTGTTGAGGAATCGACTTATCAAACTGGCGGCAAACATACTATCCGGTCGACTCAAAATTGTCAGGTGCATGAGAGAGCCTATTGCTTCTCTGTATGGCATGTCCTTCTCTGCCTTCCCCTCTCCTTTTTCTAGTTTCACGTGAGGATCGACTGGAACACTGTTGAGATTGGCGTCGCTCATACTGAATTTATGCAATATTCGTTCTATTTATTTAGTCTGATGTATAAATATGCAATTACTAAGCCTTTCTATTTGCATTCCCACAAAGTTGCGTGGTGTAACTTTAATTTCAAATTCGGTTTTCAGTTCTTCAGTTATTTTCTTTAATGCTAGTTCATCTGTTGAAAACAGCAGTTCGTCATCAACATACAGGCAAAGGTAGCATTTCTTTTCATTTCATCGACCAACATAAACACATTGATCAGCAAACTTTTTCAGCTCTGAATCAAATTTACTGTTCCAGCATCGTGTTTTAACCCATATAATGACTCGTTGAGTTTGCATATCATATTTTTTTCATACTGCAGTCCATCTGGTGGAGTCATGAATATGCTGTCTTCGAGTTCACCATATAGGAAGGCTGTCTTAACGTCGAATTGGATGATTTTAAGATTATGCTGAATAGCTACGGACAGCCATAACCGAATAGAGTCATGCCTTACTGTTGTTTAGAATGTTTCCTGGTAGTCAATACCTGCAGGTTATGCTTATCCTTTCGCACAAAGTCTAGATTTGTAGCGTGGACCTGCTGGCTTGTTTTTGATTCGGAACACCCATTTGCATCCTATTACCTTGGCATTTGGGGGCTTTTCAACCACTGTCCAGGTATTGTTTTTCTGATTCTTCAGCAATAGATTTTTCCCATTTTTCTTTAATTACTGAATTTATAGCGTCTTTGTATGTTTCAAGAACTTAAATTCCTCTTCACTCTGCAGGCAAAATAATTTTTTGAATAAGAAAATATTTTAAAAAATTCTTAAAATTCACGTCAAATAACTATTTTGAAAAACGTTTTGCTTTCAAATGGAAATCGGTGTGAAAACTTAACTGATATTAATCCTATACTAAATAATTAAGGCAATCAGTTTGTCTGGACTAATTGGATCAATATCAGTCAGGTCTTACCACCGACTTCAAAAATCTAGGAAAGTCTTGGTATTTAATGTTGAAAGCTACTACTTTTAATACAATTATTTTATTACTTTTTGGGGCTTGGGATTTTTTTGAGTCGGTTCTTTTTTTTAGGAAGCTTGTGTTTTTTTGAACATTTTGACTTTGATTGGATTCAATAAATTGATTGTCTCTTGATATGGTACTTGTTAGTCTTCTTAATTTCCTGTTCAATCGCATGCACATGATCTTTATGTATAATACTACACATACTCATTTTATGTTCATTCATGTAGGTACTTTGATATCACTAAATTGCTAATTATTTTATATTTGTGGTAATACGTTGAAAAATGCATGTTTTTCAAAACGTGAAGAATATTTAAGTAGCTATCAATTTATTTAAAGTAAGCACCAAATAAGATTCTGCGCCAGCGGTGTATTTCACAATTTTCTTCTTTTTGAGTTCTGTGCCCGTGCGGACCTTCTACCAAACAATACAGTCCATTCGCAAAAGAAAAATTAAAAACAAGGAGAATTAAAAGTCATTTTACAACAAAATAATAAGAAAAAATAAACAATTAAAAATAACACAAACACTCATGAAGCATAATTTTGCACTAAATGAATTTGATTTTAACCGTTGTCGGTCGATGCTGATGTTGTGTAAACGTTTTTTCATTATAACACTTGGAGGAATACTGTTTTTTAGACTTAAAATATTATCCAGGCATATATGTATGTACATATAGTACATTATATCCCTTAATATGGTATTAATTAAGTACTTACTGTGTATTGTATGTAACAATTTTAAAACAAGGAGAGTCAACACGGGGAAAATAAAGATATAGATTTTGAAAATTAATATTTTTCACTTTATTTTGTCAATATACTAATTCTTTTTTTTAAACAGTTTTGTATTTACAACACTTTTTTACTTGTCCTATAGTCGTAATGGATACTTCATTAAATAATAGTCAATTAGCTCCTTAGGAATGACTCACAATGTTTAACCCTATTTTTATTGATAGTGTACGTATATAAATTTCCTATGGGCATATAATGTATGCTGCTGCACCTTAATTATATTATGTTATATGTCTCTCTTATTTGCTGAAACATTTCCTTTAGCGAAAATCATTTCTACGGAGAACGCATGGGTTAATACTTCGAACAGTTTAATTTGGCACTTTTAAAGATATGATTGCAGCGTAAAGGTAAAAATAATCAGCATCCCATAAAACTGTTGTACCTGAGGCATAAAACATTTTTAAGATAAAATTAATCGGGCCTGATTCAGTCCGTGTCAGGATGCTCCTATAATGGGTGCTCGAAAATGCGTGCGAATAGTTCTCAACGAAAACATCTAATGATGAGTCTCTATGCAGTTACCAAAGATATATTTACACTGACTTAATTTAATTTTGTATTTACAAAGTAGCAATCGATCCTGCAGCTGTCTTACAATCTATGCAAGCAATCGAACTGTGGGAGAGCTGGCTGCATCAAAACGAGACAATCACAATGCGAGCCAATTTGGCGTTTCAATCGATTCCGATGGTGTTGGCCTGGAACAGACAATTGTTCCGGAAATCAATGCTAATTGCTAGATTCGATTCGATTTCTTTCTTTTAAAGATAGTGTGACCGAGCTTGGTTATTGCGCCGCTTGCTTTTGTGCATTCGAGATTCATATATCTTGTAGTTTCCTCATACAAATGCAATCAGCGGCTGTATGTGACTCTTTGCTGACACTTAAATCGCACAATGATACAGAAATGTACAACAGTAGCTATTGCTCCCCTAATTTTCCCTATTTCCGCCACACCCCCACCCAAAACTTAAGGGTAAAAATATTTTCATGCATCCCTTTAATTCGTTACACTTGTCTGCTATACGCCTCCTTAACGTGACGATTAATTACAAACTTAACTTCTCTAACGAGGTAATTCTTATAAAAAAATAATTCACTTGTTTACGAGCTATAACAATTTGAAAATTTTCATGTAGACACATATTGGAGTAAGGACGCTAAGCGTACTTTTAGCTCTTCTCGAACCGCTGTGCAGGTCTGATTCACCTCTTTGCAGACCCTTGTAGAGGCGGCCGTTCTTATTCAGATAGGATTCTTCAAGGAGATTCTCATTAGACTCGATTTCCTTGTCCTGCGGAAGGAAAACAAAATATTGTTGGGAAATGTTTGTATTCAATTTTATGAAAATAAATATAAAGTAGTCTTCAAAGAAATAGCAGTCTATTGTATATATATATATGCATGTACATAATTTTAAACACATTTTTAGTAATAGTTCGCATATGTTAACGTGCTGATTTTTTTCGCAAATGGTTGAGTTGAGTTACTAACGCATAAGGAAAGGTGGCTTTAACTGGGGACCCATTTCGTTTTTGAGCTTATAAAAAATGTAGACCAGACTTAATACGCAAAAACAAAACAATCAAAAAAATACAGAAGAGTAATATATATACATATATAAATACTAATTTACTTAAAAAATTAAAACAATAAACTATTCATAAAAATTTAATTACTTGAAAAAAAAGGTAAATGAATAAAATTGTAAAGAACTCGAATTTGTAGCCTTAAGTACTTAGAATCAAACATATTTCGAATTAGCGGTTTAATTTTTTTCGGCTAAATAAAAATTATAAATTGGATAATAACGATGATTCTTATTCAAGACGACACATCGCTCAAATAGGAGAGGAATTAGGAAAGGCGCAAATGCAATCGATAGGTAAAGGGCATTGTTGGCTGGTTTTTTTTTAAATTTAATATCTGCCTATTGATTTTCTGTTCGTTTTTGCTCTATTGAATTCGTTTAAACTAAGGAAATCTCGTCTTCAGCAATGGTTTATGAATTAATGTTTTTCATAAAAAAAATAATTTGGCGTTATGATTTCAACTTCAAAACTTATTTATTTATTTACTTTTCAGAAATTTTTAAACTATATTTTTACAAATAGTGTACATAAATTTAATTTCCTATCAAAATATAAGGAAAGAAACACATATCGGACAAATAAAATTGCGGAAAAATAATTATAAATCTAAGCAAATTCTTTGATTTAAAAATATTTTATCGGTTTCGACCCATTGCCCGTTATTCGAGTACTAATATATTTTGTCGAAATTTGGGTTAATAAATCCAAATGTTTACCTTATTTAAAAATGAATAAAATAGGTAAAAAAATGTTTAAGATAAACGGTTTTATTGATGTAGAGAATGTACTAAAAGCTAAAAAATAATTAGGTAGGTCCTAGGTACAAGTCATCACACCACTCTCCTCATCAATCTAGGCCCTAGGGCATTCATCAAACTCAAAAATAAAATCGTGGGGCGCGTATCAACAGTCAACCGCTCCTATCAGGTTACGCTATGCCCCACGATTTTATTTTTGAGTCTGGTCAATGTCCTAGATTGGTGAGGAGAGTGGTGTGGTGTGATGACTTGTACCTAGGAGCTACCTAATTATTTTTTAGCTTTTAGTACATTCTCTACATCAATAAAACTTAAACATTTTTTTTTTACCTATTTTATTTTTAAGTGTTTAGTTTTTATTTCGTTACTTAATATTTCTCATTCTATTTAGTGCCTCATTGTTACTAGGTTTCTTTCCTGTCAGTTTGTTGCAGTCGAACTCCTCAATACATAATCCTTCCGAAGACTAAAAAATAATTAGATGCCTAGATTTCAGTTTTAATGTATAGACTGTCTGAAATCTATGATCCGCCATGCTCTGTGTTCTACTTGCAAAACCCTTTCCTTTGATAACCATTGCCCATATTAAGGGGATTGAAACAAATATGAAATCCAACATTTTGTACCGGCGGCCATCTTAGATTTGGTGTACTGTATTCTACTAGTCAAGCCCTTTCATTTGATACCCATATTGAGGGGGTTGTGAAAAAATATGTAATCCGTCATTTTGTGGCGGCGGCCATCTTGCATTTACAATACTGAAAATATACACTCTGTTTCAAAGCTATGAACGAATTTGAAATGTTCCGTTTTCTTGAGAACGAATACAACCTGTGGAAATTTCGCTTTGAAAAATAACGAGGATCTTTCCTGAGATCACGCCAGTACCCGTTCAAACCATCTGGGCCATCCAGGTTAAACTTCTTTTCATCAGAAAAGAGAACCTGTGAAGACGGAGCTAAGTAAAGAAAAGGTTCCTGGGAAAAAATGTTCTATTCACAATATCGCCGTACCTGTGACCACAACCGTTCCATGTTTTCATGAGCTGTAATATCAGGAGGTCATGGAGAATTGTTTGCTATCATTTCTTGATTGCTATCCTCAAGAAAACCTTGTTTACCAGCAGGATAATCCAAGAATTCATGTCTCTAAATCTACGCGGTGTTTTTTGAATCACAACATTAATGTTATGGACTGGCCTGCTTGTTCTCCTGACCTAAACCCGATAGAGAACATTTGGGGATAGCTAGTTCGCAGGGCATATGCCGATAACAGGCAATTCAATACCACTAACGAGCTAAAAAATGCCATCAAAGAGTCCTGGGAACTCTTGACATCTGATATCTTAAAGCCATATTGGGAATCAATGTCCAAGAGGTTGAGCGAGGTGTTACGAAATAATGGCGAACCCACAAAGTACTGAATTATTCGTAAGGCGACTTTTGTTAATCTTTTTAGAAATAAATTTATATTCGTTTATAATAATGAAACAACGTTTTTAGCCAATTTTTTAAGGTTTCATATACTGACCTCAAATACCGTTACGACCAGACAAATTACCCAGTGCATTAGAATAGTCTTGGTCATCACTCCATATTCTGCAAATCTGAGTGTTTTGTAATAAAACACTTGTAATGTTTTTAACTTTTTAAACCCATCGCACCTCCGCTCAAAATAGTGTCATAACTCAAAAAATATTAAAATCAAGTTTATTGTACTATTAGTTTCAGAATTCATCACATTTGATGACGTTAGTTCATAATAACCATATTCCTGGGTTTTATGCGGACTTTTTTAACAATTTGTAAGGTTGACTTTCTATTTTTTTATTATTAATTGTTTTTTATCATGTAGTGCCACTACTTCGAATATTGAATTTTTTTTTTCGTATTTTTAAGGTATTAACAATGATATTTTGTAGCTCCAAGCAAGCTTCTAATTTGCTGAAAACATTAAAGTAAACATTAAAGTAAAATAAATTTTAAACGCCTTTTCCTTGATAATTTGATATTTTGAGTTGTGACGTTATTTTAGCGGAGGTGCGACATGTTGTTTTACTTTACTGAAAGTCGAAGTATTTAAATAATTGTCTCAAATATAAAAAATACATAAGGTATTTGTAATGGTAATGGTCAGTAATTCTTATGGTCAGGTTTCAAACAAAATGAATTATTTAAAATTTGACCGAATTTATTTTGCAGTTAGTTCATGGTTATTTACATTAAATTTGCATTATTTTAAAATTAAAAAAAAAACTTACATTGTTTTCTTAACCTATGTCCTATTTGATATTTTTTATACAAAAATATAAAATGATATAATTCGTCATATTTCGTCAATTTGTTTTCTACAGTTAAAAAAATCAAGTACATTATTATGAATTAAAATTGATTTGTTTGTTTTTTTTTTTTTATTTTTTCAAATATGTAATTCGAAATAAGTCGAAAATTGAATCGAACAGCACCTAGTAATTATGGCAATTTTCGTTATCCGATAAATTCATACGTTACACGGAAAAGAGATATTAATCTTACCTCATCGTCACTGTCATCATATCGTTGATTTTTGCTTTTACCAGGTAATTCCATCTCTGAAAGGCCGCATCAAAGAAAAAAGGGGGATTCAATTGCGATCTCTACAAACCACTGTATCCAATTAAGAGGATTGAGGAGCTCACACTCACCATATAATCGTATTGTGCCCTCGGTGTCACCGATGCTATTTTTCGATATACACTTGTATCCACCAAAATCGGACTTTTGTAATCTCCGCACCTGGAGCACCATTTCCACGGCATACATAGAATTCTCCTTCTCTGTTATTATATACCTATCGCCCGGAATTATCATTTCACCTGAAATTAATCGAAAAGGAGGCACATTAAGAGGGCGAGCTTACGAATAGCGACAACACGTTTATCCAATTGCCGAGCCGCCCGGATCGGGTCAATTTGTGGAGCCCCCTTTCCTTCCTGGTTTTCCATCCTGTTGATCACGCCGCCCATGTATTAATAAACGAACGATAAGCCAAAGAAAGTCGAACAACAGCCGGAAGGGCGATCGGACATGAGTCAAAGATAAGAAGGACAACAAACAAGTCGTTCCCGGGCGGCCGACCGTTCTCTGGATGGAGCCCTACTGACCGTTCTCCCGTTGCCAATAATTTATAGCCTTTGGCGATGCCTCGACGTTGCAAATTAGGGTGACATCTGTTTCGACTGGGGCGCCCACCAGCTGGTTAGGCACTTGCACAAGCGGGTGGACTGCGGGGGAAAAAAAAACATATATACAAAGTTATCACAAAAGTCGTGTGGCAGCACTGCAATGGCTAGATTAGGGCCAATTCGGTTCTACCGCTGGGCCGAATGGGAATTTAATTGCATTCAATTTATAACGTTCAGTCTCATGGAGTTTTAAGGGAACGGGGGGGGGATTTAAGCAATGTTTGGGAAAAAATTGGAAAAAAAAAATCTGCTCATTGACTCCGGATACTCAGAGCTGTGGAAGCAGTGATGAATTTGAATTTTTCGTCGACAGGTGCTCATTGGTTTTGCAACTATTCCCATGCAGCAGGTAAAACACTAATGGTGTTAAATAAATATAATCGAATCGGATGGATTATCTTATCTTAATGAATACGCACTTCGTGAAAAGCATTTTTATATATGTACATACAGCCACTCACAGCTTGAATGATGCAGTGCTTAAAATATGTTATGTAATGTGCTTTACAATTGTCCCCATGTTGTTAAATCTCCTTCACATTTGCCGGATTTAAATGTAATAGAACACATTTGGGCATTACTAAAAGGAAAAATTAAAAAATACACTTAAAAAGAACAAAAGTGACCTTTAACGCAAAATGGGTATAAAATCCAGGCAACTTGATTTTATTTTCGCGAAATAAAAATTGTTTGATATGTATAACTAATCATTAATTTCAAATCAATGCAAAATTTCCTGCCAAACCTACATAGAACCGGATACGCTGGGATTGATCTGAGTGTTCAATATTTCTCACACGGCCCATTGTAGGTACCTACGTTGCTCTGTCACATGTAATATCAAAACTTATTATGTTCTTATTTGTATCTAATCCTGAAGAAGTCATCAAAGTAGTACATCAAGAAATATTTTAAATTCAAATATGTAACTTTTATATGTAGATTCTTCTTCTCCCTCAGCATTTCCCAAGATTGGTACTTGAGATTAGCGCGTTCAAACATACAAATTACTCAACTCTACACTAGTATAGTAGGAACCTGACCTTTTTATGTTCACCTTTAGCGCACTCTTATAACGCACGAAAGGTTAATATCATTGTGATGGTGTAAAGCCTGATCGTATCTATGGATATTTGTTAAAACTTCGTCACATGACCGCCCCCATTCATCCACCAGAACTCATCCGGCTATAGTTAAATTAGTGAGGGAGACCGAGGAGGGTAGTGACAATTTTTACTTTAACTGACATATATCAGTCAAGAAACATTATACATCTATGAGTCAATGTAGCTCAATCCATACTCTTTAAGAAACAATCATCAAAATTAATGAAAATATTAAAGTTTCTGCGAAAATCTACAAAAAACAGAAACTCCTCCCCGTGTCACAACTCTCCTAAGGTGAGTTGTGACAGATACCAAGGTAAGTTGTGACAGTTATGTCTTTCGACTATTTGGTCAATAAAAAATATCATTATATTACTAATAAATAAACAATACATTTGTTTTGCTTGACATGCCTTCTTCTTAATATACCTATCGCAAGGACTTATAGTTGAGATTGTAAGAGGATGCGGCATTTTGATGAAATCTACAAGCACATTGACCATCTCCAAAGAAATCACAATGGTCTGATTGAATCGTTAAATCAGCAGACATTATCTTGGAATTTAAGAGTCAGTTATTCTGGAGAATCAAAACTTACAATACTATGCTATAAATTGAAATTAATACTAACTTCACTTTGTAGGAGTGTTCATTGGGAAGAGTCAAAAATGGCAAATATGCAAAAAAAAACAAATAGATTCCCCAATTGTACATATGTACTTTGTACCTACACAAATTAAGACTATTCCACATTTTTGTTCTAAAAAATTTTTCAAGAATCTTTGAAATTAACGAATTAAAGGTATAAATTTCTTTTTCGATTTATTGATGGTGACGCGGATGGATTTGTCTTATAATAATACAAAATCGAATTAATATAAAGTGATTCTTATTTTCAGATTCAGCACTAAAATTTAAAATTTTTTACAGAAATCTGAGGGTTTTTTGTTTTATTGGAACCATTGAGAAATTAAAACAGAAAACTACATATGACTTCTGAAAAATTTAAAATTAAGTACTGTAGATACATATGTATATCTCAGGAAATACAAGCGACCGACAAATTTTTTTTTGTTTACATATACGTACCGTAATATAAAGACTTTTAAGCCCAGCTTAAAAATAGAGATCAAAGCAGGAAACCACAGTTTGCACTTATGTATACGGCCTTTTGGACATTGTAAAAGAGATTTTTTTGTATTTATTTAAATTGAATTTCTTTGTATGCATGTAGGTACATACATATGTGGGCCCTTAATGGAAGTTAAGCAAGTTTGTCAGTTAGATTTTTTTAACCGCATTCCGCGCACAGCTTTCAAACTTTATTTTGACCTTTTCGACGGTTTGTTTACAAAAGGAAGCATTATTTCTATTACCGAGCTTATTTTGTTTAAGGTTCCAGTTATATGCCTCGAAAAGGCCAGGGCTTCATTTTAGCTTTATTTTAAGTTACGTGCAACATTTTGTACAAAAAAAAAACAAGTGTTTTTATCGTATTTAAAATTTTAATTTGTTAAATGTTTAAAATTGTTATTGTATTGCATTGTTACGATTTAGCTGAACGGATTTGAAACTTGTAGGGGCGCTAAAATTCTCTAAAATTGTCCAACAATTTTTGGGTGAAAATAATGGAAAAACGCTAAATTAAAAATGTTTCTACCGGCCTCCTCTAAAAACTTCTGTATGAATACTGAAAACAAGACAAGTTTTACTTTACTTAGGTACACACTTGTCATTTTATAAGGCAAATGCGTGCTCGTTACGATCCATAAAGCGAAAGAGATATTTGCCTTTAATTCGTTAGTTTTAAAGATTTTTGGTACTTTTTAGAATAACAAAAAAAAAATTAAATTTTCTTAATTTAAGGTATTTATACAATTCGTAACGAAACTTTGAGTTAATAAGAAAATATTGCCGGCAAAATGTCTATTTGTGATGTTTCATATAGTTAAATAGGTACAAATGACCGACAAATTTGTTTGCATATTTGTAACTTTTGACTCGAAAAGAACACTCCTACAAAATTTTATCGATGATGATACCTCCTACTCATCATCTTAGTACACACTTAAAACCATGTTCAATTAATTTTTTTGATGCGTAACTCTGATATAAAAGCAGCATCGAATCGTGCTGGAACATGGAGGGGATCCTCCACCGGAGCATATCTTAACAGTTAACAGCATGTTGTCGCCATTGTCATGGGACTCATTGCTGGCGAAGTCACTAACGACGGTAGACCTGCTTCTTAAGCTCGCACCGACGGTTATACGGTTACTGACTAAAAAAAACATTGGTGACATAAAGTAGCCAAAAATAAAAAGGGAAGAGACCGCGGGAGTATTGCGGTTGATTTTATTACTTAGGAGGTGTGGGTGGATGGGGTCCTTCACTTACAATGAACCTGTAGCTTCATTCGCTTGCTGACTGACGGGGGCACGCCATTCGATGCTATACATAAATAAGCTCCCATTTCCGATCGCGTGACTTTCGAAAGCCAAAGCATTTCTCCCTCCACGGCGAGTGCTTCAGGTGAATCCCACATGAAAAAGAAAAAAAAAATAATAATAAATCAGATAATAATTTAGACATTGCCCAAGACGAAATAAGACGCACCACGGATTGCTACACCTGTGAACAGGTACCGCCACTTAACGGCATTTTGGCCAAGTGTCACCTACCTTTAGTTTTGCCATGGGGGCCGTTGCGTGCGATGATTTCCCTGCCATCTTCTCGGCGCCAGGTAATTTTTGGCTTGGGATAGCCCCGCGCTTTGCATATTAGTTTGGCGGAGCCTCCTTCCGGCACCATCATGTCCCCCGATGTTTCCTCGTTAACGATATCCGGCGGTATCACAACTTCAAGGTACGCTGTCTTGGTGGGCATATATATATGTATATATATATTATTTTGTTTAATTAGAATATGTCACTTATAATAATTAGTATAAGTCGATTCTTGAGATGAATAAGCCCTCTCCAGCCCTCACTTATAAATATCGTAGCATAATCAGCTCCGTCTCATTTCACGTTAAACTGTTTGCCGGTGAAGTATTGGTGAATCTAGAATCATCATCATTCAAAGCAACTATAGAACCTACATTTATTACCCTTTGTCTTTTTATGATACAGATAAATTCCAAATCAACAATGTCAAAATCCTACAATAATTTCCTTCCAAATCGAAAAGGTCGAAATCCTACAATAATTTACTTTTATTTTGAAAAATGTTTTCCATCGCAGGTTTTAAGTACATATTCGGAATTCTAATAACACTAGTTTACAAAATTCAATTTTTGTTTTGTTTGCCACTTGTATATCATTTGTTTAGTGATAACTGTGGTGATAGCTAATCCTTAACGTGGAATTCTTTTGTTTCCATCACGTCACGTTTTTGAGAAAAATAGGATGAAAACTAAGACAAATCGTATTTTGAGTCTATTTGAAAATTGATTAAAAAAATAATGCAACGTGAAAAGTGCTCATAACATGGTTCAAATGAGAGCCTAAATCTTTATCTAGATTTATGATATGAAATACAAATATTTCATAACTCTTACTAAACGGGGAAATAGTTTTTCATGGGCGTGCGCTACTTGTGACTTTTATTCACTATCAACACTGTATGAAGCAATTGATTAGCAGAGAAAAGTTAAATTAAGAGATTATTTCGAAAAGCCTTAAAGACTTTAGTATTTTAATATAAAAGCTAAATGTTCAAGCTTTTATTTGAGCTACATTACAAGCTCCTATAATAATCCGTTACTTTAGTATGAATTTCTAAAAATGTTTAAAATACGATATTTTGTACTTTTCAAACCTATTTTTCTTAAAAATATGACGTTATACGACATTTTCGTTTATGAATTTATAATCTACAGAAAAAATCCTATAGAAACGATATATGTATCACTTGTTTAGAGGTAAAATTATGCTAAACTAGTGTCATTTCTAAACCCACAGTTACATAAATTATTCAGATGTTAATCAAAATTTTTGACATCTGATAAAAATTTTCAATTAATAAAATACTACTACTATATAAAATCAGGAATATAAATTTCTGACGGAATTAGTTACCAAAAAGTAGAGTTTCATACAATTGCGTTGATAAATTCCACTGAAAATATGTTTAGTATATGTATACATAATACATATACATAGAAAAAATCCAATTTCTCAAGACCAAATATGTCATAAATTTCAATAACACATGATACATGTCCAGAAGCAAAACCCTTCCCTAAAGAAGAGGAAGAACTTCCTCATCGAATCTACATAGAATTCGATATATTTTCGAAATTTTCAATTTAACAGTCCGGACTGCAGTATTGGAAACAGTTTGGGAAGCAATTTGATATTCAGTAACAAAATTGAAAAAATCAACGCGAAATATTCTAAAACGGAAATTTTTGTCTCAACAGTCAAAAGAGGTGTTTTTTTTGTAAATAGCATCATGGCGTCATTTCAACCATTTCGGTGATTTCATTTTCGAAAGTAGCGCCGAAATGATGCACCTCAAAGGCAAAACGAACATTTTAGTGAAAGTTGTGATCATTTCAAATTTGAAAAAGTATCTGTTGTGTGTTTTGAGGAAAATGACAGACAGAAGGAAATATTATAGAAGATGTAAGTGGATGTTATGTTTTATATGTATTATTTGACACAGTTGACAATAATTTTTATTATAAATTGCAATATCTGAAGAAGAAACAAAGCGATTTATAAAGAGCCGGACAAGGCTACAAAATAAATTCTCCGGAAAAAACTATAACCGTAAGGTGGCCTGGAGATGTGTAGTTGAAGACGCCAATATTGACATAGAGCCTGACCAACTGGCAAAAAAGTGGAGTAACTTAGAAGCAATCAATGTTGTTAAATAAAAGATAAAATTATTTATAGAAATTAATTAATCCGCCAACCGGCCCGGCACTGACGCCAAAGAAACGACGGCAGCAAATTGGCCATATTTTGCAGCGATGCATGAGTACTCGAGCGAAATGCATACGATTCATCGAAGTTAATTTCACGTGAACCTTTAGTACTCCATTTTCTTTAACTGGCGTTATTACTGCTATTGGAGATGACGAGCATTTATATCCACTATCTCCTAATAAACAATACGACGCAGGAGGAAATTTTCTATTTCTATACAGAGGACTGTTGTTTAAAACACGCTGATCATGCACGGATCCTTGATATACTACAAATACGTTAGTAAATTTTCCATTATGGTTTTTTGTAATGCAACTTTTGACAAATAACTGCGACTTTTTAAAAATTTAATAGTATTTTAAATTATTTAAATTGATTTTATTTTTAACTTTTCTTTATATTGCGAGAAAAAATTTCTTTCTTGTTTTTCTTTTTGCAAGTCAAATCAAAAAGTGACTATAGGCCTACCCTAAATAGAAACGTAACGCAACGTAAACGTACGTAAGAATTTAACGAGGCAGGCTTACGGACGTCAAAACGGACATTTCGCCCGAAATAGAAACGTAAAGTTACGTGAAACTTTGACGTTTGTAAAGTAAGATAGGTTTCTCATTGTGCTCCCTGAAAGTATAACATAAGTGATATCAATTGTAAACTACCATTGTACACCAAGTCGGAAATAAATTGAATTGAATTATAAAAGGCAAGATGAGTTTTATGCAAGATTTTGAAGATTCTGAAGATTCGGAAGATTTGAGAGATTTGGAAGATTTGGAAGATTTGAAAGATTTATACAACTTGTATAATTTGTGGAACGATTATGAGGATCTTCAAAAGAAAATGAAAAGAAAACGGAGGGGTAATCGGGAAATAAATAAACGTAGAGAAGAGCACGGCTATTTTAAGGTCACATTTTTGAAAATCAAGGAACTGGATTCTGGGCAATTCTTCATTCACACAAGAATGAATAGGGACACTTTTGATCTTCTATTGTCCTTGTGCAAAAACCTACTGACAAAGTCCTCAATTAGAGCCCCAATATGCCCAGAAAGTAGACTGGCATTGACTCTTCTGTAAGTTTGAAAATTGTATGTTATGTTTTGAAGCTTATTGTGTATTTTTTTAGATATTTATCTCAAGCAGAAAGTTTCCAGAGTATAGCCTGGAGTTGGAAACTGGGGAAGGAGACAGTGCGGTCCATTATTTACCAGACATGCGATGCACTTTGGGAAGTACTCTCCCCAATTTATGTGTCCGAGCCCAATTCGAATGAACTGTCCACTATAGCAGAAGATTTTTGGAGGGTTTGGAATATGCCTAACTGCATAGGAGCTGTTGACGGGAAACACATTGCTGTGGTGAAGCCAAAGAACTGTGGGTCTGAGTTTTTTAATTACAAGAAACATCACAGCATTGTTCTGATGGCGGCATGTGACGCACGGTACACATTTACGTACATAGATGTAGGTGCATACGGGTCACAAAGCGATGGAGGTAGGACTGCTTATACCTGAAATATTTTAATTTCGTGTAATAATTTAATCTATTCCACAGGTGTTTTCCAGGCCAGCTCATTCGGTAGGAGAATACTTAGGGAAGAATTGCCTATTCCAGGCCCAAAACGTTTGCCAAATTCCCAACAAACTTTGCCACACTTTTTTGTAGCAGATGCGGCCTTCCCGCTGCACCAAAATATTATGAAACCTTTTCCAGGAGTTGCCTTAACTAGCCAAAAGGAAAAATATAATAAGAGGCTATCAAGAGCAAGAAGAATGATCGAAAATTGTTTCGGTATTCTTGTTGCTCGGTGGAGAATACTCCTGACAACATTGCACATGCTACCGGAAAATGCCGAAAAAATTGTTTTAGCTTGTGTGGCCCTCCACAACTTCCTGCGGTTGAATACAATAGCGAAAAACTATGTTCCTCAAAATTACGTAGACTGGGAAGATCAAGATGGGAATTTGCACGATGGATTATGGAGAACTGATGTTGGCACAAATATTCCGTCTATTGCACCGTCTCGCAGTATCCATGTCTATAATAGAACGGAATCTAATAACATAAGAAACCAATTATGTGTATTTGTCAACAACGAAGTAACCCCGAAGTAATGTCCCCTAGACGTCCCGGGGTGGAGCTCCTGGAGACGGGGAGTGGGGTTTTAGCCGGTAGGCCTGGTCATCCGACCAGGGAGTCCGGCACACGGGTGGCTTCGGCCACCTAGGTGCGCAACTGCATTTCCCCACTCCAAAAAAAAAAAAAAAAAAAAAAAATTCGAATAAAAAAACAGTTATTGAAAATATTAAAACACTTTATTTCTAGACGTCATCATACAAACTCCTTTCGTTAGTTATCAGCGAAAGGATTTTGGTTTTCAGCCTGTCTCTCGCAGCCCGTGGGAGGAGCTCCATCATTGCCACAGCTGTTTTCATAAACAGCTCGTCTTCTGACTCGAATCGAGAGGGTCGAGTGGGTCGAGAGGGTCTAGAGTCTGCTTTACGCTTGTACGACTCTAGGACCTCTGAAAATTTGGTTGCCAGTTCGGGGCGACCATCATTTCTCCTCCGCCTTGGAGTTTCCCGGGACGAGTCGTCTGCTGAGGTCGTTGGCGTTTCGCAGGACGTAGAGTCTTCATTATTTGCTTCTAGCGGCGGGCTCATAAGCGCATCATCCGCAACATAGGACGTCGAAGCCTCCAGAGTCATGGATGATGAGTTATCCTTGGTTCTGAAAAATCATAATTTTATTATTACTATTCGCTAATTATATTTGTCGACTACATACTGCCTTTTTTTGATGTGTGGTTTCAAGAAACTCATGGTTTCAAAATAAGGCCACAGCGTCGCATCATCAGCACCGCTGCCAGAAGCCAGCTCCATTCTGCGGCACGTCCGCCCAAACTTTTCCCTCAGCAGTTGCCACCGCCTCTCGCATTCCTCAACTGAAAATTTTTATATTTTATTTTATAAATCACACAATCTATCAATATGTACTACCTGGTTTTCCGGTCATCTCGCTCACCCGTTCCCAAGCCCTTCTTTTTGCAGTCCTATTCATATACCCAGCGTTCGTTTTGGCATATAAAATCGTTTCCCCCCTAACTGCCTCTATCAAATTTGTGCAAAAGTCCTCCCCGATATTCATTTTTCACAATTTTCACAATTCACACACAATTCAATTAAATTCAATTTGATATCACTTTATACTTTCAGGCGGCAGATTTAATGTTCACACAATTTAACCTCCGAAACTTTTGAAGTTTGTTTACGTTGTGCGATTCTTACGGCACCTTTACGTAGGCTAAAGTGACATTTCCAGATTTGACGAACCTTCGTCAAGTTTTCTTACGTCTATTTAGGGTATCCCCATTACTTAACACACGTTCGCACGTTACGTTGACGTTTCTTACGTTACGTTACGTCCCATTTAGGGTAGGCCTTATGATATAATTTTAAATTTCAGAGCCTACATCAATTATACATTTTTCCCGACGTTAACTACTCTTCTCAAACTTTTGCTCTCCAGTGTTTGACTTTCCCATTTTATTCTGCAACGTCCCCACAACCATAAAGGTGTTGCTTTGTACGGTGTTGACTATTTTTGCCCCCAAAACAATCAGGCGTGTGTTCACAGATTCTCCCTCAACTTTTAGCGCAACATCAACATGACAATTATAAAGTACGGGTTTCTCTTTTTGTCTATCCTTGGACCATCCAGTTCGTCCTCTTTCTTAACCTTTGCAGTGATGTTGCCTGAGCACTGGGTGCGATATACCGCACAGCCCTATGCTGAACTTTTCCTTTATACATATTTCTTTAGAAACTCATGCAACTGGCATGGAATTTTGCAAGCAACTCCTTTGGGTTTTTTCCCAAATTTTGTGCACTTTACCCACTGCCTTATTAAATAAGGCACTCCTCGCAGGGTTTCAAAGCCTCAAATATGAGATTTTCGATTGTTGGTTTAAGCAAGGCAGCAACGGTTGATTTTTTCATATTATGCTCTATATTGTCCTCATGCTTAAAATATCCTTTTGATTACTTCCAAGCAATGCTTCCAATTGTGTCTCTTCTAATTCTTTTTAATCTTTCGGCTCCAATGGATTCAACTTTCAGGTACTCAAAAATATATTTTTCATTCTTTTCAAAACAAAAGAGCGGTGATATTTTCATCGAAGCAAAACCGGTGACATTAAAAAAAAATACTGGTTAATAACATGTATAATTCGTAGTTACACCAACTAGCTGTAAAAAAAAAATAAAATTTAAATTTAAATGACAATGGAAAACACCTTCAGTCAGTGGGAGATTTCGGAAACTAGAAAAGGATCAAAAAGATCTTCTTAAGAAACAAAAAACAGCGTAGGATTCTTTCAACAAAGGGTTAAGATGAAAAAGGATCAAAAGTTCAACAATCGAAAACCTCATATTTGGGGTTTTGAAATCCTGCGACGAGTGCTTGCAAAATTCCATGACAGTTGCACGAGTTTCTAAAGAAATATAAAGGAAAGGTTCAGCATAGGGCTGTGCGGTATATCGCCCAGTGCTCAGGCAAGATCACTGGAAAGGTTAAGAAAGAGGACGAACTGGATGGTCCAAGGATAGACAAAAAGAGAAACCTGCACTTTATAATTGTCATGTTGCTGTTGCGCTTAAAGTTGAGGGAGAATCTGTAATCTGTGAACACACGCCCAGTGCTCAGTATCTCAAAGACAAAATTAATTACCGGCTAATAATAAGTTGGCGCGAAATCGAGAGTATGTACATAAAATCATGAGAAAGGGAGAGGGAGATATTTATTGCATGCTCGTCAGTTTAACGAACGTTAATATAGTTACCTAGCGTTAAAAGTTAAATTACTTTTAAATCAAAAGACATTTTGAAATCTAAGTAATTATTTACATAAACAAAACAAAAAATACATCTAGGGGTACATAGATTATAGGGGAAGGTCGGGTAGTCCCAGGCAGCGGGTAACCACGGACAAACGTATCCAACCCCATTTCGAGTCAAGGTCGCTGCACACTTGCCGGCACGGCACGTAACCGACCCGCACTGGCACCGGGCGACACAGGTAAATTTCATGCACACTATACCGACACTATCGGAGCTGTTTCTATTGTTCTGACATTGTCAAAAAGTGTCATAGCAGTCCGTAAGCGAACGGCTACTGCCGGTCGGAATTCTTGCCAACGATACCCACCGGCAGTGCAGGTGCCGGGTCGGGCTGGTGTCGTGCCGTCGTCGGTATGTGTGCATGTATCCATTTGTTTTCAGAGAAGAATATTTTGTAGTGTCGTGCCGGGTCGTGCCGTGCCGGTAAGTGTGCAGCGACCTTTATGCATCATATGCGGACATACTTTTGTAGAAGGCTGTTCAAGAGACTCTGTTTTTTAAAAATATCTCCAGCGACTTTTCATTGCCTCAAAACATTACCTAAATTTTTTAAATTTGAAAACAATCCAGAGCTTGTTATTATTTATGATGTGTTGGGACACCGCCACAGCTCTATCTGCAGAATTGGAGGAACAATGAAAAAGGTTTATTTACAAATTTTGCGAATAAATTTACCGCTTACAATTGACAAAAGTGGGCTATCTGACACAGTATTCTGAGCCTCCAAAAGGACTTAATGAGCTATGGAGTCGGATTCAGGAAGAATGGATGAAAATTCCGCAATCTATATTATACATAATCTATACGACTGTATGCCAAATAGAATAAGTGAACTTATAATGCTTCATGGATTGAATATGAATAATATTGTTTTTTATTCTTTCCTACAAGTAGCGTGCAGAACTGTTCACATGATCCAAATAAACAAAACTCATTGATAATTGCAATAAGGATTAATATGATATTTATGAAAAATGCTGTGAGTGCAATTGTATAGATTACAAAGATTAGGAAAAATTTTATTCCATATCTCTGCGACAAATGGCTTCGCTAACAGAGTCCAAAGAATCCAAAATACAATTAGTTTTATTTTCCAATGTAGGCTACACATATTTTTATTTTCGTTTTGTTTTGATATGTTTGCTTTGTTAATCTTCAGCATTCGTTTTGCTAACTTTGTTTTTTGTATTCTATGTATATGTACATACGTACATATGTAGGTACATAACTAAATATGACTGTTAACTACCAAGTAATTCGCCAAATATGCACGTTCTAAATCGCAGTCGTCTCTTTTAATTTTTCTCTCAACTATCGAAAAAGTCTGCATTTTTATCAGACTTTATATCATTCGGATTTCTTTTAAGCTGTTGTATGTACATAACATACATATGTATTTCTTTTCAAGTTATTGCAGTTAAATTAATATGTACTTGAGTGTTCTACAATCTAAATACTCCAAGAAAACATTACGTTTAGTTCTTCAGATTTCGTCATACATGGATTTTCACGAAACACATTTTTCCACGATTTCCTATCATATCTCTTCGATTTATTTATGTTTTTGGCGGCAGTAGGCCGTTACAACAGTTTAGTACTTCATTTTTAATTTTTTAAGAACCCTGCTGGCTGTGGAAATTTGATTTATTTTTTGATAGAAAGCTTGGTTTTCCATGTGACGTCGTGAATTAATGTAATAAAATTAAAAATACAGAAAGTGGTTAAATTCAACAAAAACAATTTTGTACAAAACATTATGCCACATTCTACGAGGAGAAGACAAAGTCGTCATTCCAGTTGCTTGGACAAGTATAGCAGCTAATTTACTGCCGTGAGGCAGAACGTCTCTTTCTGTAGTCAAGTTACCCGTGCCATTACTCGAGACTTCCGTCTCATCTATCAGGTCCAACTCCAAACAAGCAGAGTTAATACGCAACGCATCGGTCATAATTTGGGATGAAGTCCCCATGATTCCCCAGCATGCCCTTAAAGTAGTTGATAAACTACTCAGGGATATCTGCAACGTCAACCTTCCATTCGGCGGGAAAATAATCGTCTTCGGAGGAGACTTCAGACAGATATTACCAGTTGTCAGACACGGTAACAGAACCACCATAGTCGAAAAGAACGTTCAGAAATCACCCCTGTGAAGAATAATACAGAAGAGACGACTCACAAAAAATATGAGAACAGACGACCCCCAATTCAGCGAATGGTTGCTACAATTAGGAAATGGAGACCTACAAATTCAAAGTACCATCTCAGCGGACACAATCAAAATTCCAAAGGCGTACTACTGCGGCGAAGACGACATAGTAAAGGTGTTCCCAGTTGAAACCATCGACTCGAACAATGTCAGTGAGTACATAATAAACGCCATCCTATGTGCCACAAATGAAGATTGTACTAAAATTAACGATCACATTGTCAACAACATTGTACAGCGTATTGAGAAAATTTACTACAGTTCAGATTCCTTGATAACTGACAATGTCACAGATCAGCAATTGTACCCATTAGAGTTCTTGAATAGTTTAAATCCGTCCGGGTTGCCAACCCATAAATTGATTTTAAAAACTAATGCCATTGTCATGTTAATCCGGAACTTGAGTGCTAAACAGGGTTTAGGCTGTGTGCGAAATCTCTTTCGAATATCATTTCGATCATTTCAATCATTTCAAATGACAAAACTTGGGAAATGTCAAGAAAAGTGTGCGAAATCTTTGACGTATCATTTCAACTGTCAAGGTACCGCACTTTGTTTTGGAAATATTGTGGTGTAATAATATATATTGTTTTATAGGAAAAGGAACTTTATAATGGATGTGGAATTAATGGAAGAGGAGCAAAATTTTATATACTTAGTATTTCTGCTATTAAAGGCATTACAAGTGTTTATTAAATACGAAGAGGATTTAATTGCAACTGTTCACAATGCAAGGTCGATAGCAAGACCTATGAGGGTACTATTTAAAAGTATTATGTAATTTCCATTAAATATATTCATCCCAATTTTGTCAGGGTTCGTCATACTATTGTGTAGAGTCCCAGACGAGATTGGGAACAGAAATCTGCAATTTGGATAATCGCGCAATCCGAAACCACTTGCGAGAATCTGCAGTACAGTTTGTTGGGTGCGTTAAGCTGGCACCGCCACCTATAAGAAATAAAAAATATGATATGCCAAAATTATGTGCTATTTATGTGCTAATTATGTGTCCAAATAAATATTTTTGTGCTCGGTTATTAACGCGGCAAATGACAATTGTTAATATGCGGTGCCAGCTATCGGAAAGCTAGCACAGCCCCTATACCCGCGGCGTTACTCTTGGCCTTAGAAACAAAATAACAGTATTAAAATTAAGTGCTTTTTATGTGCTTTAAAATGGACCAGACAAATTTTTGAAAAACCCACCCAAAAATACAAATTTCAGCGAAATGGCTGTTTTTATAAACAAATTATTTTGTTCTCACAATTGAAGAGCACAGGAATTATGTGCTCCTAAATAACAGATTCACGAATTTTGTGCTTCTTGTAAAATTGATTCAGGAATTTTGTGCTCTTGCAAAAATCATCTACGAATTATGTGCTCATAAAAAAATAATCCACGATTTTTGTGCGATGTGTGTTATGTGGGAGGTTGAACATGGTATCTGAATTTCGAGCTGCCGAAACTATAATTTTGTAGTAAAAAAACCGATTGATATCATTTATACCTCGATGGTTAGAGCTAGTTAGTAACTATATTTCCCTTTTTATTTTGTTGAGATATCTTAAAACAGCGCCTTTAAATTGAAAAAATGTGACGAATTTTTAATAAAAGAGAATATGTATCTTGATCAAACCTGAAGTCAAAATTTTTGGAATTTAAATACGTTTTATTTTAATTATCAATTGTCGGCCTATAGAGAATTTTTTGTTTCAAGATAATATAACTCTTACAGTTTGGTCAGAATACGTACAAGAGTAATGATGACGGACAGAATAACGTTCTTCTTAAGGTGGGTCCACACTGAGCCAACGAAAGCAAACGAGTCCACGTTGTTGTTGTTTGCTTTCGTTTGCTTTCGTCGGCTCAGTGTGGATCCACCTTTACGTAAGATTAAAAAAATTCAATTTTACATATTTTTTTTTTATTATTACCTATGGGCATAAAAAAATATGTTGAGAAATTGTACAAAATTCGAATGGCAGAAATACGATGAGAATTTCTATGGAAACCGATCAGCTGAAATAGATGAACACTGCTGCGTTGAATTCTCAGAAAATTTCAAAATCCGTTAAGGATTTCTATGAAAATGGATGAGCTAAAGTTGGCGAACGCGTGCAGAGTAAAAAAGAATGTGACGTCACAGGGGTATGAGGGTGCTCCTTCCACGCTATGCGCGTTGAATTCTGAGAAATTTTTTAAAACGACTTATGGGTAATTCGTGGTATTGAGCTGAAAAGTGAATTTCCTAGTTTTATACATCCACATGCAGTTATTATTGCTAAGATGACCTTTTTACCCACGACGGAGCGGAGCTGGTATATGCGTTTAGGGTGAGAGGTTGTTTGTGCACTCCAATGTTGCCAAGTATCTCCAAAACGGTTTGACCGATTTAGAAACGGTTATGAAAATTTTCAAAGCGATCGTAATTCGTTGTTCACCCACTGTAGTGTAGCTACAGAAAATCGCAACAATTTAGTAGCTCGGTGCGCAGCTGTCATTTAAGTTTTGTTTTTTCCGCAGTTTAGGTGTTGTGCCAGCGAAAATTTTTGTTAAAAAATCCGTTTTCATTCAGAAAAAAAATACGGGCATAAATTAAAAAGTGATAAATTTTTGTTCTATTTTCGACAGAATTATTCCGCGTAGAGTAGAGTGCAAAAAGCTTTGAGGGGCGCAGTTTTTGGATTGTACATATAAAAGAGCTGCTTTAAAAAAGTTGATTGAAAAGAGACGTCCGCGGGGGTCAGCCATGGCCAACAAGAAGATACCTGCCGCGACCCCCAGTAGCAATGAAATTGACCCTGAGGTGAGTGAACTCGCGGATTTTTATTTATGTTATTTCAGCACGACTCGAGCACTGCGGCGATTAATTGATCCGATAGATCCGTTGAGGTCACACATTGCTCCCTGGCGATGGGGCGCACCTCAATCCAATTAGCCCCTCTTTACGATTGAAATTTTTTCCGGAGAATTTATTTCGTAGCCTTGTCCGGCTCTTTATAAATTTATTTGTTTCTTCTTCAGATACTGAAATATACATATAATAAAAATTATTGTCAACTGTGTCATATAATATATATAAAACATGACATCCACTTACACCTTCTAGAATATTTTCTCTTTTCTGCCATTTTTCAAACACCCGCCACTTTTCACCATCTGCTCTGAAATGATAGGAACTGTCATTGAAATGTTCGCTCTGAGGTGTATCATTTCGGCGCCATCTTGTTTTCGAACTTGAAATGACCGAAATGATCGAAATGATATCATTTCGTGAGATTTCGCACACAGCCTTAATCAACGGAGCACGAATGGTTGTCACTCATTTACATATTCACTTCATCACTTCTCGATTAATCGGAAGTGACAAAAATTATGTTATTCCACGAATTAACTTAACACCTTCCGACCCAACCATGCCTTTCAAGTTGTCCCGAAGACAGTTTCCAGTCAAAGTTGCATTCGCCACAACTATCAATAAATCACAGGGTCAAACACTTCAAAGAGCAGGATTGTACTTGCCAAAACCAGTTTTTACACATGGACAACTTTATGTGGCTTTTTCATGTCCATAAAGGAAAACGAAAAACAAGAAGTGAGAGATGACTGCATTTTGACTTCTAACATTGTATACAAAGAAGTATTGTAAACAAAAACTTTTCTTTGAGTGTTTTTTTTCTTTTACCGTTGTATGTACATACGAAAATAAAATTTTTTCACACATCTCACGAACATACTCTTTAATTTATCGCGCCTCTTGTGAAGAGACTCTTTTAGATGCTCTACTCCAGTTTTATTTAACACAGGTCCATTCAAAAAACGATGCAAAGGGAATTGCAACAGATCCAAAAACCGAATTTTTTGTGTTTGCACGAAACAGGCCATGAAATGGGATTTTTCTAGTGCCTATTCAAGATCAAATAGTACGAGATAGTATAGTTCTTGGAACAAACAGTGTAGAAGTCCAAGAAAAACTTCTAAGGGCCTGTCCGAATCCAAGTCTATGTCTTCGTCTCGTTATAACAGTTCGTGACGTCACAGCGAGCTAAGCTCTGTCCGAATTCATGTCTATGGCTGTGAGCTTAGCTACGTAGTATAACAGTTAAGTCAATTGCTTAGCTTGATGAGCGAGTCAAGGCTCGCGTTGACTTCGTGAAGTAGACAACGCGCAATTGGTTGTGAAATAGGACTTTTTTAAGAGAAATTAAAAATGTGAGGTACGAAATGTATAGGCAGTATAAGTAAAATAAATTGCAATTGTTATAGTATTCTGAAGAACAATGTTTTTATTGCAGGGACTAAAGAAAACGTATTAAAATTAATAATCCTTCCATTATTAATTTATATTTTGAACGCTACACTTTTGTCCTCCTCTTAGGCACAGACAAATAACTTACGTTAGGTTAACTTCAAACGTCAAATTTCAAGCTAAGCAAACCAATTCGAACAGGTTAGCTTTGCCTTCGTCTTAATTGTTATAACAGCTGAGCTTGTTCGCTGACGTCACGAACAGTTATAACTAGACGAAGACATAGACATAGACTTGGATTCGGACAGGCCCTAAGAACTGATAATTTAACTTTGACGAAAGCCATCGAGATTGGCCAAGCAGTAGAAGCCACGCAGAGTCAAGCACAAAAATTACAACAAACGCAAACTGTACATGAAGTAACTAGAAAGACTAAGCCAACCAAAAATCATAGCAACAACAGGGAAAAGGCAAAGATACCGCAACAGTTGACCAACAGCAGGCAGAAGAATAACGATCCAGCCGAGTCGAGGCTCAGCAAGCAAATGAATTGCAAGATGTCCGGCATTTGTGAACGATTTGATCGATTGAGGTTATATTCCCACAAAATATTTGTTTTGTAGCAACGACGGTTGCTATGGTAGCGACCACAAAATCCCAGTCCACCACCATCTGGAATTCGTAAATTCTTTGGTTTAATTAAACAATTAAACAAAATTTCTACCGATTTCGATGAAACTACGGACACAAAAAAAAGGTTGTCAAGAGTGATATGGGCCACTTTTTTAATGTTTTTTGTTTCTAACAATTGAAAACTGAGCCATGTTAAGAATATTTTATGTATGTAGTGGTATTCGTGGTATTAAGTCCCGATAAATTCTTAATATAATTTATTAACATTATCGCATGTTTATTCTTAGCAAACATAAAAAGCACTGCACAACTTGTCTTTTTTAGCATAATATCAGAGAGAAGTTAAATAATAAGAGATTCCAATGCGAACAAATAAGAAATGTATGAAGAAAATCAACCTAAGTGCGATACCTCCAGGCTGGCCTGGAGACACTCACAAGTTCCACACGGCATGCCCTGTTGGATTACTGTTGGATTACTTGAGCTCTTACAGTTATAAAAATGTGGGAAGTAAAAAATAAAATGTCTAAGTGTGCCATCACTCTTGGTTCTCACGGTATGTATGTACGCAGAATCGGAGAGCATATATAGATGCCAGGAGGCAAAAACACACAACGCCTATTGAAAAGTAATCCACACGAGAGAGCTCAAGTAATCCGACAGGGCATGTCGTGTGGAACTTGTCTGTGTCTCCAGGCCAGCCTGGAGGTATCGCGCTTAGGTTGATTTTCTTCATACATTTCTTATTTGTTCGCATTGGAATCTCTTGTTATTTTACTTCTCTCTGATAATATGCAGTTTTTATAAAACACAGTGGCTTTTAACTCCAGGCTGCTTGCACCAGAACTAATTTGATTTACTATCTGTCATAACAATAAGGAATGTAAGTTTATTTATTTTTATTTACGGGAAACAGTCGCCACTGTTTAATCACAGAAATATTTTCCACACACTATGTATATAAGAAATTTGTCGAAAATTGTAGTATGTAGATGTAAATAATAATTCGTTAATATGAACAAAATCGATTTATTAAAAAACAAAAAAATTAGCGAATATTTATACTCGCATTAAATTCGAGCATCACATGTCAAAGTTCCAAGAGGCTTTTGTAAGTATTTATAAAGTTTTGTTTGCTGCATTGAAAGGTTTTCATTTTAGGGTCAGAGACACTTTTCACAAAATTAGAATTTAAGAATCAATATTGTAATCAAAATGAAATGTTAAACTGCTTTGTTTGTAGAAAACATTGAAGTCTTAATCTTGGTTGAAAAATAAATATATGCAAAAATTCTATTCATTCCATTTTATTTTAAAATTCCATATAATTCCTTGTTTGGCAATGATATTAAAATTAAACATGAAAATTGTAATAAAGAATATTTTGTTCAAAGAAATATATGTGCTTATTTTTCATCCTTATGGTAGTTTTTTTATGAAGCTCAAATTCTTTAGCATTCTCACCTCAGTACTTACTTGACTTGAATGTTAGTATAGTCAATAGTGAAGTGAAGTATTTTTAAAGAAGAATGCAAAAAACGGGTAAAATTTCTTTTAAAAGTGTCGCTGCGTAACGATTGAAATATTAACTAATAAAGCTGAAATAACTTAATTTTTGGCTATAAATGGCTATAAATTTACTTTATCTTGGTTGCGCTGACCAAGCTCTTGGTTAACATGTTAACCAAAATTCCCTTAAATATACATAATGTTATCTAAAACTAGGTAGATATACATATCTAAAACTATGATATATCTAAAACTAGGTTTGGTTAATATAATAACTATAATTTTTGTTGAAAATTACTCTAAAATGGTTATATTAACAGAGGCTTGGTTAACATGTTAACCACAGCTTGGTTAAATTAACTTAAAACTCGTTTGAAAAAATTACTAAAAGCTTCGTTGAAACCTTGTTAATTCAACCGAATATTTTGGTTATTATAAAACTTGAACAAAATTTGGTTAATTTTGATACTGCCAATTGGTTATGTAAAAATCAACAGAAGTCATTTGTTTGTAACAACCAAAAACACCGTAGGCTGAGAACCTGCCAAGATTTTGGTTAGCGTAAACTTGGTTTTTAGTATATACTATTCACCAGTATTTTTTTCTCAGTACACAAATTATATACTTTTGTTTAAGAATATCTAGAAAGAAGTAAGTGTATAAGACGGGTTTGAAAAAATTATTAAAAACAAAATTCTCTTTAATCGACCACCAAGCATGAGAAGGGCTTGCCCATCCGAAGACCCACCTAGTTACGTCAATATTTATAGTAAAAACAATATTTCCCGTTACTTACTTGCATTTTCATGGGGTCCGTGTTGACCTGGCACATATATTGGCCGGCATCCTCCATCTTAACGTTCCGAATTACTAGTGTCCAAGTGTTGTAGTCATTATGCGTGACAGATAATCGATCATTATTCGTTATTACGTGCTCATGAATTGCAAGAATCGCCTTCGCGTCAGCTTTGATCCAAGCGACCTGACCAACCCCCATTTAGTTGTGTTCATTTGTATTAAGATAGAGCCCCAAAATTCAGCGGATGTTTTTAATAAAAGTCGCATTGAGTTTTGCACGATTTCAGCATTAGTTGACACGGTCATTCGATGAGTACGGGAAAGATAAGAAATTCAGTTTAATTTTCGTTACTTATTTAACATTTTTTGGGATCTTATGAGAATACAAAGTTTTATGAAAAAAATTTTGTGCTCAACACATGCAGGGTGCAATTTTGCTTCGGTTTTCTTTTCAAGTGAAAGTCTATTGGAATTATAGTGCGACATGAGATAGATGTGAGAGGTGCAATTTGAAATTTTGGCCTCCCGAGTGTACATACATACATAATATAGATGTAGGTGATATGCCATTTTTGAAATTCGTCTTAAAGTTTTAAAGAAGTTACTCAATTTCAAAATTATTAAAAATAAAAATAATTTGTTAATTAAACCGCACCAAATGTAAACTTTGCATTTGGCAAATAAACCAGAAATCCGTAATTGCCAGTAATTGTTTGCAACATAAATTTAAATGGGTTATTTATAATTATGAACAAACATGTCGCATAGATGAGAGAATCTTTATATACTATTTCTCAATACTACTTTTTTGTCGGTACGCCATATCTCCCTTAATACTCCAACTAATGATTGAGCCATCATTTTGAAGATTTCCTTCACCGCTAATGACGAAAAATAAGGAAAACTATAACAAATTAACGTTTCTTTGAAAATTCGACAAAAGTATTTTACAGGAGTGCAAAAAGCAGTATCAACAATCGGCTGAAAGAAGCCAGAATGATGTTTGGCAGACTAAGGGCGACCTGGTCCTCCGGACAAATAGCAAGGGGAACAAAACTGAGAATATTAAATACTTGTGTGAAACCGGCCCTCCTGTACGGAAGCGAGACATGGCTAGCCAAACAGATTAACATAGCCAGGATACAGGTGTTCATTAACAAATGCCTTAGAAGAATATGCAGAATATACTGGCCAGAAAGAATCACGAACAGGGAGTTATGGAACATAACAAACCAAGAACCTGTCTCAACCCAGATCGTAAGTAGAAAGTGAAAATGGATCGGACACACACTCCGGAGAAGAGAAACAACAATCGCAAGACAGGCGTATGCTCCCAAAGGGAGTAGTAAGGAAAAAAAAAAAGCAGTATTCTTCTAACCTCAATAATGTTGAGGTGGCAAGCGTTTGTTGTCGTAATTTTTATCAAAAATGAGGTTTCAAGCGATAAAAATTACGAGACCAAACGCTTGCTACCTCAGTATTATTGATTTTAGAAGAATAGTGGTTTTTCCGTTCTCGAAAAATATTTTTGTCAAATTTTCAAAGAAACGTTAATAAGTAGATATAACGTTAATAAATATGGTGTACCTACCTACCGACAAAAAAATAGTCTTAAGAAATAATATATAGATAAGCGTATAAACAACGCGTCAATCAAATTAAAACAAGTAAGTAATTTTCTTTTACTCATTAGTAATTATGATTTTGTACATTTTGTACTATTAATTTTTTGGGGATTTACGTGCAGTTGATAGAATTCAGGGCAAGTCATTTTAAGAAGCTGCAGAAAAATTAAATTTGGTCATTAACGACGCCGAATGGCAAAAAGGTTTGCAGGAGGCTGTCGTTCACAAAATGCCAACGCAATTGAGATGTCTTTTACCACTTTATTATATTACGTAACTGACCACTAATGGTTCGAAGTATTCGTACGGGTCAACTAGTTAATCTTATTTATTTATTTATCAATCATAACTTTTAAACCATATTATATTTAAACAGGACAGGTGCAGAAATTCCAAAAAAACAACGCTATCTGGAAAATATACGGTAGGTATTAAATTATTTATTTCAGTATAAAAAATCAAACTACGCGAAAACTTCTATTGGGGAGTGAACCAAGCAGGGTTCTTCACAATCAATTTAAGGCTTCAATGCAATATGACGTTAATGAAGAAAACGATAATATATCTCTTTCTGATCTTACGAAAAGAGCTTCAGAAAAGACTGAATTAGATCGGTATAATGTAAATTGTTTAAAAGTAACTTTCTAATTACTGTTTTTCCTGTCTTAATAAATGAAATGTCACAGACTTCTTCAACAAAAAATTCAAATTTTTTAAATTTCAATAACAATCGTTCTACTCACACCGCCACAATATTCCACTACCAATTAAAGCAAAGTTAAAAATACGTATATATATGTAAGTGCATAAAGGAAAAAAAAATCTTAATTTCCTTTAAAAATGTATGTTAACCAAACTGATGATGTAAGCAAAAAAGATTGTGACAAAACAATTAAGTGTCAATAAATCAGAAAAAAAAATTGCTAATACCATTATAAAGGAGATTTCCTCTACATACATATGTATTTTTGAAATTTCAAAATCTTTTAAACAAAATTAAATAAACTTTTATAAAAAGGAGGCAAAATATACTCCACTGACAAAGTAAAACAAAGGAATGCCTTCTATCTTCTTGCGATTAAACCAAAATTTAAAGATGAAGACGTTAACTGATGATAATCAAGTGCTTGATAAATTCCGCTTTTAATTTTAAATATTTTCGTGTACTGAAATTGAGGACAGGTATCTATTGCAGAATGCAGATGTCTGTAATTGCAATTACAACAGAAAAATATTTTTATTATTATTTTTTCATTGATGTAAAATAACACATTCTAACTCAATGTCAAAAAATAATACTAACATATTAGTGAGATTTGTGGACACAGGACACCGTACATCTGTAGTAGAGATAAACATACATACGAGTATAAATTTACCTTAAGATCCTTGCAAACATACAACCCGCCGGATTGGAAATTTTGTTAAGCTTTCTATGTTTAAACGTCTTCGTGTTGCAATGGAACATAATATATTTAAATTGAAGTGTGGGATTATTGATTAAACCAAACTTTATTGATATTTATTCTGTATACAATTCGAAGGCCTTTGGAGCGTACCCAAAGTCGTTTTAACTTTTTGCTAGGTGTGAATTCACAACCCAGTGCATAATTAACTTTACGCACTCATACGAAAATACGCAAACGTGTAAAATGGAAGACACTTCGGATGGTTTAGAGCCCATTGCAACGGGGGCTGGGAATAACGCGATAACACCCCGTCGAAATGGTCTAATTAATTAATCTATTTGCTACGACTCATCGGAGGAAGGATATCCAACGATTCATATAGAGGCAAAATGACTGCCATTCAATTAATTTTGTATCAAGTTTCCTCAGCCGTCTAACTTCAAAATCCTGGACCTACAGTACGACAGCATACAATTCATCATAATGGGTTAGAACTGGACCCGCGAAATATCTGCACATATCGACTACAAAATTTCAAATCAAAGTTGCGGTCGAGTCCGTACAACAAAACGTGCCGATGGTAACCGCGCAACTTACCTACGAACAAATACAATAACTCGCAGTCGGCCAGAACACGGGGAAATCCTGTTTGAAGTTAGTTTCAACAAATAAACTCCATCCCGATATCCTGCCCGGGAGCCATTTTAATGCATGTCCTAGGTATGCTCTGCAGGGACAGTTACCGTAAATTATTTCGACAGACAGCGGTACCGCGGCCATTCAACTTGATTTCAATTTATAAACGGGTGTCTCTAAAGTTCCACTTGTTTCCCCTTTGTTGCACTTAAATTCGAGGTGCCTACATGTTTTCGGGTTTTTGAGCGCTGCAATTTAGAGCATTTTAATGTTCCCTTTACATTCTGGGCGGCTCTGTGGGACACTTGGTTTATGCAGGTTAGGTGAATTTATACCAAGGTCCAATGAGAGCCACTACCCTTTCTTGACGTATTTAAATATAATCAGATTGCATCAAACCATTTATACCGACCCCTTGTAATATTTTTTTGGGTGCACGAAATTTTTTAAAGGCGATGCGCTTAACAATTTCAATTAAAGCAGGCATGAGTCTGGCCTGGAAATAATTTCCAATTTTATTTTGAACTGAAATTCGCATACTTAGACCAGCCACCATAGTGAATGCACTTTTCCTACCAAAAATTCCAGGATGCTACAATTGCAATTTAATTTCAGCGCACTTTTCAGTAGAACAATTTCGATTTTTTGTTGTCGGAAATTCCGGTGAATGTACTTGGTGTATGATGTTTCCTAGCTCGACATTCATTGATGCCAACGGTTTTTTTTTACATTTATTGAATACCTAATTCTGTTCGTTTATTAATAATGAATATTTGATGATTAATATATGTATTAGGATAAAAGAGTATGACAGACAGCGCATAAATGCTGATGGATGATGTTATCGTGTCAACACTCCTCGAAAAAAGAATACAGAGTTTCATAATTTCCAATTGTTTCATATTTTAAGTACCTACTTCTAGTGAGGGTTTTTCGTGCAACAGTACTTGAATAAATAAATGCCAGGGTTCTTTGCAGGCCTTTTTGCATAGGTTTTGAGAATTAATTGTAGTAATTATAAATTCAATCAGAACTAGGATAACTGAAATGGAAAACCAGGTATACCTATGTAAGTATAAAAACTAAAAATAATAATGAAAATATTTTAAATGCCATATTTTATGCATTGAGTTTTAAAGGTAACACAACTTAGTCGGTGTTTACTTTGCGTTCCATTGTTTTAAGAAGTATGGGAAAATACCCCATATATACACATATAGATATGTTTGTTTGTTTGTGTCTATTTTTGTTTCAAATTTTGCGACAGATTTTTCAACTACTTCTCAACCGATTATTATGAAACTTTGCACACATATTGAGTTCCTGTGACAATACACGAAAATTATAAAAAAAAACAAAATGACGAATTTTAAGATGGCCGCCATACAAATTATAAAAAACAGTATGTCAGACAAAAATGGAATGGAGCATTGATGGTTTCAACAAGATCGTGCAACATGCCATTCTGCACGCGAAACAATCGATTTATAGAACAAGTTAAGACCAACATTTGCAACGAGATCGCTGGAATTTCACGTGAAACACTTCAAACAGTGATGGAACATGCCGAAAAAAGGGCTGATTTGTGTGTTTCTGCAAATGGTGGTCATTTACTAGATATCGTTTTTAAGAAGTGACACAACAAATTTAAATGTTAATAAAGGAAAAAGTACAAAAAAATTAATTTGTGTTTTGTGTTAAGGTTATTCAAAACAAACTTAAGGTACCACAAAAAAAAAAATCACCCTGCACATACAATCCCGACAAAAATGCAAGATTATGAAAAAAAAAATGGTGGATTTCAAAATGGCCGTCATTCAAGTCAACGTTTGAAAGTTGCCAAGGACTATGTGGCATTAAGATGGATAAAAATGCGATATGACCGTAGCGTTTCACCTTCAAGACTGGGCACACCTTGTTCTATAAGCAGTGGCGGATTTAGGTTCGATGCCACCCTAGGCCCTTGCCCTTTTAATATAAAAGTGATTGTCAAAATTATATATGTATTTAATTATGAAATATTTAAATTATCAAATATTATTTTTAATATAACTCTTTATTGGTTTACATATATTGTTTAAAAATAATTTCAAATATAAGTTAGTAATTTAAATATAATTTTTTGTATTAAATAGTAAATATGTTCTACATTTTTTTGACTAACTTATGCGATCAATTTCTTTTTTCTCGCTTTGGTTCGCGCGAAAACGGCGACTATATCGTCGTAATCAATGTCTTGCACTCATTGAGCCTCGATAGACAATAATGCGAGGGCATTAAGTCTATCTTTGGCCATATTTGCACATAAATAGCTTTTTACCCGTCTCAGGGCGGAAATAGATCTTTCTCCCGAACAATTTGTAGCTGGAATGCTTAAAAAAATTCGTAGAGCAATGTCTACATTAGGATAAACATCCCGAAGATTTCGTGAATGTAATATATTATATATATTTTGTGCAGAGCATCCATCATCAGTAGTTACTAATGAATCTTTCAGTTGATAATGTAAGCGAAAACATTCATTTCCTAATGTCTTTTCTAAATCGTCCGGGTATTTATTAACTAGTGTATTTGCTTGACTTTCCAACTCATTTGTATCCATTTCAGATAAATTATCAAAGAAACTGAAGTTTAAGTGAGTACTTATCGAAATTACTTTTTAAATTTACAATTGTGCAAAATCGCCGACATTAAAGCATCTTCCTAGTATGTTCTCACGGGGGTGGGGACTGGAGAGTCTGGCATTTATTTGAAAAACCGTCAACCAAAGTAGCTTATTATTATAAACATCCACAATTTGTCGATGAACCTATGTAGAAAGTAATTAATCAATTGAAAATTGGAAAAAATTCATATACTATCTGAAAAACAAAAACACCTAACTTTCACGTTCTTTTTTCTTCAATAAAAAGTTTGTTCTTTACAGAGAAGGAATAGTGTTAAGTTTCATAAGGATCCTTTGCGGCAAATGCCGCAAAACATGTTTCGAGAAAACTTTTACAATGCTTCAAAATTTAATTTTGAAATTTAAGTCTAATATTCTTTATAAATACATATGTTATTTTGTGCTGTACAAACAGAATCACTTTTTGATGTTCTAAATAATTGTATTTCTATCGAAAGTTCCAAAAATTTTAATGCTAAATATGTATCCTTCAAGGTGGAAGTCTATCCCATGTTTCTACTTTCTTTCGAGAGGCTCAGATGCTAGACAAATTAAGTATTTGTCTATTTGCAGTGAATTACTTGACTGATGTATAGTAACTAAACTACATATAATGGAAAAATTTTTCAAAACTGCATTTCGAAATATACCATTTTCAAGCAACATTTCACATTTTCCCATGCAAGAATATCTTTTTCCATTTCAAATGTATAAAAATCCATTTCAAAATTGCTCTTTTTTATCTCCAAAGGACTGAAATTTTGATACTAATGTTTTGGAATTCAGTACTTTTGAAATAAAAAAGAGTACTTTTGAAAGGGATTTTTATACATTTGAAATGGAAAACGATATTCTTGTGTGGGAAAATGTGAAATGTTGCTTGAAAATGGTATAAATCATTCAAACTTATATTTTCAGCTAATTGTTTCAAATGTGCTGAAAAAGTGTAGGTACGAAAGATTCTCTTTTTCATCTTTTGTATAGGAAGTAATTTAATTGCCACATGATTTTGTTAAAATACCCTAAAGGGTTGTAGGTATGTGAGATGGAAGTGACATTATTACATAAAACCTACCTATTTTTCTCCTTAAAACAATGGAATGCAAAGTATATATACACCGATCAATTTGTGTTACCTGTAAAACAAGATGAACAAAGTATGGCATTTAAAATATTTTCATTATTATTTTTAGTTTTTATACTTAGGTATACCTGGGTTTCCATTCCAGTTATCCTAGTTACTGATTGAATTTATAATTACTACAATTAATGCACAAAACCGATGCAAAAAGGCCTGCAAAGAACCCTGGCATTTATTTATTCAAGTACTGTTGCATGAAAAACCCTCACTAGAAGTAGGTACTTAAAATATTAAACAATTGGAACTGATGAAACTCTGTATTCTTTTTTCGAGGAGTGCTCACACGATAAGATCAAGAGTTATGCATCATAATTTGTGTGATTTTGTTGACGTCTCATCAAATATGCATGATTTATAAACGAACAGAATTCGGTATTCAATAAACGTAAAAAAAAACCGTTGTCATCAATGAAAGTCGAGCTAGGAAAAGTACACCAAGTACATTCACCGGAATTTCAGACAAAAAAAAATCGAAATTGTTCTGCTGAAAAGTGCGCTGAAATTAATTTGCAATTTAGCATCCTGGAATTTTTGGTAGGAAAAGTGCATTCACTATGGTGGCTGGTCTAAGTATGCGAATTTCAGTTCAAAATAAAATTGGAAATTATTTCCAGGCCAGACTCATGCCTGCTTTAACTGAATTAATTAGTATACCACAAAATATTTTTAGACATTGATTTGCTCGTTGTGGCTTTTACCAAGTAGCAAGAATAACATCATTAAAGATAACCAATGATCTTGGATGAATTTCATGAAGCTCTTCATCATGTTCTGACCATCTTTGAAATATGCCAGTTTCGCATAATACATATGTATGTATTTTTAAAACTATTGTGTTTGACACATGAGTTTTTTATAATCAGATTTCAATTTTATTATAACAAAATAAAATAAAAAATAAAATGAAGTTTAGTCACATTTTAAATTTAGTTGTATTTATTTAACATTCGTACAGGAAAATAATTTTTATTTGAGACGCTTTATATATCGGACGTAAAATAAATTTTCAATCACTCAAATTTTTTTTTTTTTGGTCTTCCTTACCGGGATTTTGAGTTCGAAACGCGACAGGAAACACCTTAGTTGAAAATAAAAAAACCGCCGTATACTAACAAAAAATAAACTTCACTACATGCTATTGTGGGCTTATAAATTATTTTATTTTCACTTGTACCTATTATGTCTATGTAACATATGTATGTAAAGATTTTATCCAAATTTTTTCACGGATTCCGAAGTTGTTCGATATTGCCACACATAAAAATTGTATTTTATATAAGTAAAGTTGAGTTTGCCCGCTTATAGATATTGTCTGAGCTATTTATTATTTTGTATAAACATTATACAATTTGGTCCGATTACGTTTTTACTTTTAGATCCCATCCCATCCCATTATTTTTCGGTTTACGATAAATATGTATTTTATGTAGCAAGTAATTATATTATAAGAATAAACTGCATAACATACTTATGTATATCCATAAATTACTTAGTGAAAAAATCAAGGTGTGTGTCAAATATAAAATATTATCGATATTGTCTTTAATTTCAGAACTATCTTCCGAAAAGCTAACCCAGAATTTCCTAAATTTTCGAATTTGAGTTTTACGTTTGAAAAAATAAAGGTGGCAAAACCTAAACAAAAAATAACTGATTTATTTATTTAATATGGCATATCATCTACGGAAGCACTACGGAGAGGAAATTCTAAGATAATGATAAAAGTGCAAAGTTGTAAGTGCATACGGTGCAGATAAAGGTGTTAAATATCTGAGAATACTGTGCACAGAACTAAAATCCACAAAAGTGTTTCGCTTATTGATTACTTTTGTATGTATTATGTGTTACTCAAATGAATTTATTTACCAAATACCACTAACTTCGTACCAACAAAATTAATTAGGTGCGTATAAAAGTACATAAGTGCAAGGTGCGTTCAATTACTCAAATCTTTGGATACTTTAGGTGCTCAGTGAAGAAATGTGTTGGTGCCTTGGTGCAAATGAAAATATTTTCAATATGCCGCATTCCGGTGCATCCAACTGAGATACCAGCATCACCACAAGGCATTTATAATTGTGCACTTTTATGATGTTTAGTGAGACTCTGAAAGACCGATACATACCCTTGCCTGTGCTGATTCCCCACTCACCCTATAACCTCCCAAGTTGTTGACAACACATGTGAAAGTAGCATCGCGTCCTTGAGCTACAGTCACATTTTCCAGTGGAAATACGAAGTCTGGTTCAAAAGCAGACACTGTAACGATTATATCATACATTTGAATGTAATAAAACACGTTTAGATTTCGAAATATTGAATAATTCGCAAGTCGAATTAAATATTCAATATTTCGAATTATTCGAAACAAATCGAATAATTCGAAATATTTTTCAAATAATAATAATAAAACCTTAGCCATTCTATTACTGATATGTTCTTTTAGATGCAAATCAGCATAGAAATTTTTAATGGTAGGTAAATATCATGAGTCCATAATTTTTATGCTCAGGTTTCTAACACAATCAAACATTTACAATTTGACTAAATAAGTTCTGGATTTATGTAGTTCATGGATTTTAACATTACATCTATCTGCATTATTTTAAAAGTTTTACTAAAAAAAAATTATATTGTCTTCTCAATTTGTGTCCTATATTGATATTGTTACAAAATTTGCCTTCGTTATAATTCAGACTTGGATTTTGAAGCGGGCGAATATGGGGGCCGGTGTTCGGTCCGCGCAAGTGTGGGCGTCTGTGGCAGGGGCACTGGTCTTCAGCCACACTGAAGAGATCTGGCCAGATGCCCCGGATCGAAACGCCGACCACTTTTTTTGAATACTCGTCTGCCTCGGCAGATGAGCTTACATTCTCAACAAAATTAGTGTAAAGCGGCCTGTAGACGCTAAGGACAGGACTGTTGGAAGGTTTAGGCCCATTAACATTAGCCATCCTATTATTAAACGATAAGCGTTACCCTGACAAGATAGAGCGAGCATTAAAAAGATCCATAGAAATGCTCCCCATGGCTGAACAGATTGTTACATGTCTCAAAACACTAACAAAGAACAGTGTCCAATCTTTGCTAAGGGAACTTGGTGACATATTGCTGCTAACCTCACATAGATCTACGCGTAGAATTTACTTCCCATTGGAAGCTCTGGTGATTGCAGTTAAGCCATCCAATATAAATCTCTTGAATTTCAATGGAACAAATGGCATATTGTTTTACAACAATTATGTAGCACCTCTGAGCCACAAAATAAGAACTGCTGCAGATGCTACAATTGCAAAACAAATGGTCTTCCATGCTATGTTCGGAACTAACATTGAGGATTTGGGAGTTCTGGAGCTCATCACAGGCACTACCGGATGGCTAAATAGAAAAGCTGCGGACGAATTCTTTGTTCAGCGATCCAAAAAACAACAGAAATGCTTCAAACCACATTCATTTAAATATGTATCGAAATTGTTAAAAGCTAATCCTACAAAGTTTCTCGGAACTGTACAACCTATGCTAGTAAATGGATTGGTATTCGCTGGAAATAGGAAGCGTACATTCTCTTCAGCCTTCATGGATTACATATCAACTGGAAGAAACGCTATCGCATATAGCACCGATGCCAGCAGCTTGGGATATGCCCTTAATAACATGAGAAAGGATATCTTGAAAGAGACCTCCGCTGAGAAATTAAAAAAAGCGGGTACTACGCCCTGGTATAAGTATAATGCAACCTCAGGAATACTTGAAGATTGTACCGATGAACCAACAGAAAGTGGTGTTTACTTCTACACATAACTCAATACTGTAATAATAATCTCACTTATAATCTCTTTTATGTTAATTTTTTAATCTCACTTTATATTTTTATATGAAAAAAAAAAAAAAAATGTTGAGGAATCCAAGCGTTAACAAGTGATAAGTTGATAATCTTTTAATCAATTTGCATTTAAAAAACAAGTAATATGATGTTAATATAAAGTTTATTGATATGTTTATTAATTTTATAGTATTTAAGACATGTGTTATACCTTACGAATATTGAACATCTGTCAATAAACCATTTATGTTTTCATAACTGCCATCAATCTGTTGTCTATTAACAGTTAATATAATTCCCTCCACGCGTCGTTATTTTGTATGCTTGCCATTTTGTTGTTTTCAGCTCGAAATCTCTCCTTAAAATGACATGTACGAGTAAATTTTCACCAACGAGTCCGCAATTACTAGGACTTGACACCTGCAACACAGAGCTCCGCCCACAAACATCGACAAAAATCAAACCACCTTTGATTTTGGTCGGACCGTTTGGTGAGACAAAAAACAGGTACACGGACTGACCCGTACACGTACAACATTAGCTCGAACTTGGTTTGTGTACCATGTTTACTCGTACCAAGTTTTAGCGTTTACAGCGGCCTTAAGTCCGTACCCGTATCCCCGTAACCCCGGGGAATTATAACGAGGGCAAACCGTTCAGTTTTGTCCGCCAGCCGCTCGGCGGGCAAAATTGTAACAATATTTTTATATGTATAAGAATCTAAATAATATTAATATAATTCGTGATATTTCTTAAATTTGTTTTCTAGAACAAAAAAAAGAAAAATATAAAAACATTAGTGGTTTTATTTTTAATTTTTTTTTTAATTTTTTCTAATCGAAATAAGTCGAATATTCGATTTTTCGAATAGCACTATTCGATTCGATTCGTATAGCATTCACACAGCCTCAATTTAGATGGATAAAACTCTCACCTATGCAATTGAAGATCAGTAAGATTAAAAGCAACGGCCAATTCAGGTTTGAATCCACAGCATATGACCATTTTTGACTCTTCGCTACCAAAAAACTGCAACTGAGACTCATCATCCTGAATTTCGTACTAACATCGCTCCAAAGGTTTTCACATAGTCAGCCAACGCCTCGTACCTTCCTGCAACAAAACAGAATGCTCATTAGTATGTAATAATATTAGAAATTTCCAGCGATATAAATACAACGATTTGTGAAATTTGCTGATTAAAATACATGTAAGCTAAGTGTTTCATTGAAAGCATCAGCACTTTGTCAACATGTGAGAGTAACAAAAACCTTACGATACATTTGCACCTACATACATACATATAATAACGCCTTCGTTCTGTAAATGGGTTTTATATCCAACTCCCCCGCGACTCACATGTTTTGCGTTTGATTCGAAATATTGTTTTTCTGTTCAGTCGAATAATTACTTTGATCAACGGCCGGAAATTGTTCAGCATTTTCAACTTGACGGCGAAAACCCGGAACCCGTATCACCGAGCAACGGCGCGGGCGCCGTCTTCGCGACCACGAACAAGTCGTAGGACCTAGGACCAGGAATCGCGCAACAAGACGTCATTAAAATTTGGATCAACAACCAAAGAATATTTAGTGTAGTTTTGTTGGCATCTGACTTTTTGTCCATTATTTTGAATTTTTGAAGAAAATTCAGAGTGGATGACGGCAGGAAAAAATACACAAATGGTGACGAAGACAAGAAGTCTCTCCTTCAGGAATTAACCTACTCCCTTATAATGAGTTATGGCCAAAATGATTTTTAGGTGACCAAAATTGATTTTCGTCATGTCATCAATTTTAAAAATGTTAATGCCATTCGATAGTAAACAAAATGTACTACCTTGTGGCATAAATTTTTTCTAATATTTACCCCCCTCTTTTTGGAATATATAAAGTCAAAAAATTGCCGCATTTAGCCGTGCTCTAACTCTAACTGATATCAAATTAAAGTAGAGATCCTTCTGCATCGTTTAAAATAAAAATTGGCTGCGGCGACCTGCGGCCTTCGGAGAAAATTGCATTTGAATTAAAGTCTACCTTGTTGATTTCTGCGTATTTTCATACAAATTTTCCACTTATGCAGGAAATTTATGAATTTTAAGGCTGCATAATGGTTGTTTTGGAAATAAATTACAGTTCCCCTATGAAACCTTTAGGATTAATGACATAATTAATATTTAAAGATTTTATTTTTTTATTACGTTTTATGACATTTTTAATTGACTTTGGCCTACTCTGTATATGCGAACTATTCAGTATGTGTTTAGTAAGTACTAAATGTATGACATTCAAGTAAATACATGTGATGATTATTGATTTTGCTTATCATAACACTTAATTAATATTGATTATTAAAATTGCCTGAGATAAGGGAGAATTTTAAATTTTAATTGTTTGTGTTTAAACGCATAAGTTGCAGGTAGGTGAAAGTAACGGAAATCTTAGCTATACTTAAAAGAAAGATATTTTGCGTATTGAACATTCTCTATCTTAAATGAAGACAGAAAACACAACACTGCTTTGAATAATTGGCAAATTTAAATTAAATAATAATAGTATTTTGAGCCAGAACTTTGAAGTGTACTATACATATTTGATTTGTGCTTGTTTGATATAAAAGTTATACGAAGAAATATGCAGATTTCGTATTGTGAACTTTATAAAATAGTCCGTGATAACAATGTTATAGAATACCAATAGTTTGTGTGTGTTCTTTCAAATACGTACATACATATAATGGTAAAATTCTGGACGAAGAAAGAGTTCTGCGATTCCTTCTTTCGCACATTCAAAGAAAAAGTGGCAACTGTTGAATAGTCAGTAAGGTCTAATTAAAAACCGCACTGTATTTCAGTTTATAAAGGTTTTATTTCTTGTATTTACTTACACATACATATTCACATTTTCTTTTTTCACATTTTATTGTTAATATAATTTATAAATTGCCTCGACCCGTCTTTTTATTTCGCATTATTTATACATATAAGAAGATATTTTATTTTGCATTACTTATATAAGTCTTTTATTTTCGCATTGCTTATATAAGTGTTTTTGTTTTCGCATTGCTTATATAAGTGTTTTACTTCGCATTGCTTTTATGAGTGTTTTACATTGCGAGAGCTTTAATCTCCCGTGATAAATGTTAAAGTTCAATTATTTTCAGATCCGATGTTCTCTTAACCGTGCTCGAGCTCGAACTAACTTATTTGTTGCGCTTGGCTTGAGAAAAAGGACTCTTTTTCTCTGCGCAGTGAAATTTGGGTTTTTCCCTTAATAAAGAAAACGCATTTGGTCGCACCATGCGTATTTTTGTACGCATGATAAGTACCCTTTTTTATGATCAGGTTATTTTCCTTGGATACATTATTTTTATTGCATATTTATGACGGTCGAGGCTCCAGACGGCCGAGGCTTGGATGTGATTACTTATTTTTCCTAATTTGAATTTTTAAAGACGCGACATACTCCCCCCGTTGAGAGAGGAGCGATCAACAAACTTGTAATATTGGAAACATAATCTTAGAAAATAATAAGAAAGCAATATTAATACATGTCAGGTAGTGCAGATGAACATAAAATTTTAATTGTATTGATATATACATACTTAATTATAAAACATGCTGAAGTATATATACATATATGAAATAAGGACTCCAATTAGAAGCTATGACATGACAAACTAATTTATTAATTAAAGTTAATTTTTTTTTTTTAGACACTTAATGTTATATTACTATATTTATTTTATGGTTATATAATGATATATTATTATTAATTTACAGCTCTTTACAAGTTGTTTACAGTGGGTCAATAGGTAACGGACACAATTGTCTCACACATCTCTTATATTCACCCGTGGCTGTTTTTATAGTAGCTGTGCGAACGACACCGTCCGTGCCGGGATAAACCTTTAGAACTCGTCCCATGGGCCACTGCATACAAGGTGTATCCTTTTCCTTGATGAGAACAATCGCTCCTTCTTGTAGGTTAACCTTGTCTTTTGTCCACTTCTGGCGTTTCTGAAGCTCGTTTAAATACTCCTTGTTCCATCTCGTCCAAAAATCTTGGCGTACCTTGACTATGTGTTGCCAACTCGATAAACGATTGGCTGGCGTTGATGTGAATTCAGCTTTTGGCAAATTAATTAATGGTTCACCAACCAACCAATGTGCAGGTGTAAGTGCAAGTATATCGTTGGGATCTGACGAGATAAGAGTTAATGGCCTTGAATTTATTATTGCTTCAATTTCAATAACGAACGTATTTAGCTCTTCGAAAGTAAATAACTGATCTCCTACCACTCTTTTAAAATGATGTTTGAAAATCTTTACATTGGATTCCCAAAGACCACCGAAATGTGGGGAGAATGGAGGAATAAAGTGCCAATTTATTTTGTGATTGGTCGCGAATGTACTCATTTTCTGTTTATGATTTTCTGAATCTAACAAGCAATATAATTCCTTTAATTCATTATTTCCGCCTACAAAATTCGTGCCTCGGTCTGAATATACGTGTGACGGTATGCCGCGACGTGCAACAAATCGTCGTACAGCTGCCAAAAAACCCTCGGAAGTCATATCGCTCACTACTTCTAGATGCACTGCTTTGATCGACATGCAAACAAAAACAGCAACATAGCATTTGACTTTATTTCACTTTCTAAATTTCTTTTCCTTTATATAAAATGGGCCGCAAAAATCTACGTCGACATTTGAAATCATTCGAGCCCCATTGCCTGATACTAAATCCGCCACGACTTAATACCTCAATTATTTCATCTCGAAGTTTACGAGCTTCTTCAATTGTTTCAGCACCGGTCGATAAGTCATCAACATACAAATCGCGTTTTAAGATCTTTGATGCGAATTGGAATTCTTGGCTTTCATCATCAGCGAGTTGTTGAACTGTGCGAATTGCTAGGAATTGAGCTGATGATACGCCAAAAGTTACTGTGTTTAATTGATATGTTTTCACTTCGCCGTTATGACGCCAAAGGATGCGTTGAAAAATTCTGTCATCTTCGTGTATGAGTACCTGACGGTACATTTTTTCCATATCTGCTGTCATTACATATTTATGCGAACGAAAACGGATAAGCTGAGTAAAAATTTTATCTTGAATGGTCGGACCTACCATGAGAAGATCATTTAATGATACCCCGGTTGATGATTTCGCCGAAGCATCGAAGACAACTCTCACCTTTGTGGTTGTACTAGACTGTTTAATTACAGCGTGGTGAGGTAGATAATATCCATTGTTACACGGATTCTCGATTAAAGATAAGTGTCCTAGTTCAAGATATTCATTTATAAACTTTACGTATTCATCTTTCAATAACTTGTCCCTTTCGAATTTACGTTCTAGTGCAAAAAGACGACGGAGAGCTGATTCACGAGAATCTCCAAGAATCGCGTTCGTCTTTCGAAACGGAAGTCTAAGGATATATCTGCCTGTTTTATCGCGAGTGTAGTTTTGTTTAAGATGATTTTCGCATTCTATTCAACGTCAATAATTTCCTCTGTTTTCCAAAATTTCTCAACCAGAGATTCAAGTTTAGTCATAGCGAATTTTACCAAACTACGGTTTTTCGTATCGATTCCGCCAGCGACGACCCAACCTAAACGCGTTTTTTGTAAGCATAGATCGTACTTATCGTGTGAAAGTTCAATTTGCCCTATCGAAAAAAGAGACAATGTAGGGCCAGATCCAATTAACATATCCACTGGTTTAGGACGGTGAAATTCAGGATCCGCCGGTTGAATATTTTTTTGGATTTTAATAAAATCTCGCGAGAAGCTCTCTGACGGAACTGCTGCGTCCGCAATTTTAGTTACAGTAAGGAAAGTTAAAGTTTTTTCATAATCATTATGCATCGAACGGAATGTAATTTGAATTGAATGCTTTGATACGGTATTTATTGAATCAATTGCCCCAATTGGTAACATACACTCACGCATTGGGAGATTCAATCGACGAGCAAATTCCTCCGTGATAAAATTTGCTGTGGAACATGTATCTAAAAGAGTTCGACATTTTAAAAGATTTTTATCATTATCAATAACGTTTACTATGGCACTGGTCATTAATTGTGATTGGAACATAGAATTGCATGCGAAGATTCTGAAACGAGACGTCGACTCTAGTCAAATTTTAAAAGATTCATTATTAGGCTGAGAATCGTTATTAAGCGAGTCGCTCTCTTTTGTCTCATAAGATTTATATAAATGTAACAATGAGTTATGTTTTCTTTGACAAATTGTGCAGCCATTGAATTTACAAACAGAACCACGATGATTTCGCAGGCAATTATAGCAAAGGTTGGCATTTTTAACAATGCTTATTCGTTTGGGAACGGAAAATGTTTTGAATTTTTCGCATTTGTATAAAGAGTGCTGTTTGTTCTTGCAAACTACACACATATTGGGAACGTTCGTGACCATAGCTCGCAATGGTTCGTTATAACGCTTTCTTTTTAAAGTTGGTTGTATTCTTTGCGCGTGATTACGATCGGTTGAATCTGATCTTTCTCTTTTAGATATTTGTATTAGTTATTATACGGTGTGAAAGTCCAACTTGAAGTGCCGTCTCCGCTCTCGCCTGTCCTTTTATACATCAAATTATGGCCGCCCTCGAATCAACAATATGGCCACCCTTGAAATTAACCATATGGCCCTTTTGAATTACGACATTGCCGCTCTTGACTAAACAATATGGCCACCCTTGAAATTAACCATATGGCCCTCTTGAATAACAACCCCCAACAACCTCCCTCGGATACCAGGCACTTTTCTGCAGAATCCTGCTTTTTTTAGGTGTATTCTAGTGGTGTGGAAAACTCATATTAATTTATTTTGTTTATTAATTTTTACAGTTGATTGCGTCATTTATTGACTACTTCAAATTTTGTTGATTTATTTTGAAGCACCCTGTGAACCAATTGAACTTTTTTTTTATCAATTACGGGGTAATAATGTCAAGATATATTTCCCAAAGTTTCATTATGATATCTTTATCACAACAAAAGTTACAGATTTTTGATAGCTACCAAGTACATTTTATAATTAAGTACATTATTTACGTATCCTTTTATTTTTTCTTAGTTTACTTATTCATAATAATAAAAATCCTTCAGCCCCAATCATTCGCTGTTCGAAACAGAAGAAGATGCTGTTGACGAATGTTCTCATGTTTCGGCCCAATGGAATAAATGTGATATTTGCGGCAAACCGTTCAGCAGCAAATACAAATTGAAACTGCACCAGAAGACGCATAAGAAGCGAATGAAATGCGAAATCTATGATAAGAATTTCAAAAATGATATTCTCCTAGAGATTCACCGCCAAACCCACGATGGCAAATCAGAATTAGAGTGTGTCGATTGCTCCAAGATGTTTTCATCGAAGGGGGCTCTAATAAAGCACCGTCGAATCCACAAAGGTGAATACCTCTACCAGTGCGAGCACTGTGGCAAACAATTCTTCCTTTGATAATAATAATGAAAAAAACCAAAATCTTTGTTAAAAAAAAAGCTCAAATTTCGTTCTCTAGTATTTTTTACGTATATCGAGTATTTTTGGAGTTATTATCAAAAGAAAATGAAATTTACGAAAATTTGAAAAATTCTGATTTTTTTAAATCATATTTTTTTCTTAAAATATGCATTCTAAACCGGTCAAAATTTTTTACGTCACTACTTATGCTAAAATACAAAAAGTCTTATAGGGATTACTATAAATTTTAATTTTTGTGGAAATGGCGTAGGTTTTATTTTTCACTTTTTCCTAAAAAATTCGAAAGGGTCATCTTATTTTCATCATAACTTGCTTAATTTTGATGCTATCAACTTTTTCCAAAGCTCATTTTAAGGGTATTTGTGAGTACTTTGAAAAGTGTTCGATAAGTATTTTTTATAAAATGCATCGTTTTTCCGTTATTAGAGCTTGAATACTTAGATTTGAATACTCGCTGAAAAAAAATATACATTCAATTACCTATAGCTCACTTTAAATTAATACTAAAAGGTTTTTTTAAGGAAGGATTTTATTCGTTCTCTTATTAGCTTCAATTTTAGTAATGACAACTTTTTTGTAAAAACTTATAGTTTTTGAGTTATTTATGAAAAACCGCTTTAAAACATGCATTTTTTTCACGAAAAATCAAAATCTTTGATCTTTAATAACTCAAAAAGTATTGATTTATTTTAATAACTTTATAGAACAAATTTTGCTTAGAATTGGTCCCTCTATCGATTCCTGTCGTTATTTTTCGAAAAATAATTTCCACCCCCGAGAAGGGGTGGCATCCACCCCCAGGGTAAAAACGAAAGTTGGCACTATGTCACTTTTGTTTATTGAGGTATCCTCTGACTACTCACCAATTTTCATGCAAATCGATGGAGGTTCAACGAAATCGGAGGTGAAACCCTTCAGTGACTGTACTAATTGTCGGGTTGTTTTTTGAGCCACGCAAGGACTATGGTGGAGTCGGTCCATAAAAAAGTCTTAGGCTGTGTGCGAAATCTCTTGAAATGATATCATTTCGATCATTTCGGTCATTTCATGTTCGAAAACAAGATGGCGCCGAAATGATACACCTCAGAGCGAACATTTCAATGACAGTTCGTATCATTTCAGAGCAGACAAAATTGGGATGAATATATTTAATCGGATTTACTTAATACTTTTAAATAGTACCCTCATAGGTCTTGCTATCGACCTTGCATTGTGTACAGTTGAAATTAAATACTCTTCGTATTTAATAAACACTTGTAACACCTTTAATAGCAGAAATACTAAGTAAATGAAATTTTGCTCCTCTTCCATTAATTCCACATCCATTATAAAGTTCCTCTTCCTATAAAACAATCTATATTATTGCACCACAATATTTCGAAAACAAAGTGCGGCACCTTGACAGCTGAAATGATACGTCAAAGATTTCGCACACTTTTCTTGACATTTCCCAAATTTTGTCATTTGAAATGATTGAAATGATCGAAATGATATTCGAAAGAGATTTCGCACACAGCCTTAATATCTTTTGAGGCTATTGAAGGAAGAAACTTTTTAACCAGCCGGGAAAGTAACACTGCCCCACATAGCTCAAGTCTGGGAATTGTAACAGATTTAGCTGGGGTAACTTTAGTTTTAGCTGTTAAAAGATGAACCGCAGTCTTGTCTCCGTTTTGAACCCTGAGGTACAGAACTGCTCCATAGGCGTTCTCGGAGGCGTCACAAAACCCGTGGAGTTGTACTTGGCTAGTGGGTTCTGAGCTCACAAATCTGGGAGTAAGTATTATGCTTAGTTTCTCCATTAAATTTAAGATTTTAGACCATTGTTCGACTAAATCTTGAGGAACCGGCTCATCCCAACGAACATTTCTTTTCCACAATGATTTCATAAATATTTTTGCTGATACAACAATGTGGGATGCCCACCCTAAAGGATCATAAATTCGAGCTATTTGTGACAAGATTTTTCGTTTGGAATACGGAGGCTGGGAATCTTTTAATTGAATATTGTAAGAAAAGCAATCCTTTGATGGGGTCCACATTAAGCCCAAAGTTTTAATCACACTATCTGTGTTGATTATTATCTGCGAGCTTGATGACCGATCGGCTTGGGGAATATCAGTTAATATTTCTTCCGAATTAGACGCCCATTTACTTAGCTCAAACCCTCCGCGTCGCAAAAGAGCATCGATTTGCTTTCTTGCTTCTTTCGTAGCGCAAATGGTGTCACCTCCTGATAACACATCATCCACGTAAAGATCGTTTAATAGAATATTGGAGCCAATCGGAAATTCTTGTCGCTCCTCTTCAGCAAGCTGATGGAGAACACGGATAGCTAGAAAAGGTGCACTTGTAACACCAAAAGTGACGGTTAAAAGACGGTAGTCAGCTGGCATCATCAGTCTTAGAACGCCATATAATTCTCTGAAAATCCTTTTCGGATGGGTTAATCAGTACTTGGCGATACATTCTAGCTATGTCCGCAGTAAATACAAATTTGCGTTGTCTCCATTCAGTAATTAAAAGGTAAATATCTCGTTGCAAGGCTGGACCACTCAATAAACGGTCGTTTAGTGAATAGCCGTTACTGGATTTGCAACTTGCATCGAATACGACACGGGTTTTCGTTGTTAAGCTATCAGCCTTAACAACCGCATGGTGAGGAAGATAGAAAGTTTGATCTGGTGCTTGAACTAATTCTGAAAGGGGCACCTTTTTCATATGTCCTTGCTTTAAGTATTCTTCTAGGCATTGCTCATATTCGTTTTTAAGTTGGGGATCTGCCTTCTAGCGCTTTTCTAACGCCTGAAATCTTTTCAAAGCAATTTGCCTAGAATCGCCGAATCTTTTTTGACTGTCGGATAGGGGGGTGAAAGGTAAGCGCACTATATATCTACCTTCCGAGTTTCTGCTAAGTGTTTCACAGAAAATTTGTTCACAGAGGGCATCTTCTTGTGACATGTTAGTGGGGGATGAAATTTCTTCAATTTCCCAAAAGCGCGTTATAGCAGCTGCGTTCGACTGGGCACAGTCTCAGTGAGCCAGCTCACATTAAACCAGCTGTCAAATTGACCGGCTCAGTTGTGGCTCAGTGAGCGCGTCTGGCCCAGAAAAACGGACAGTGAAGTGGATTGTCAATTTTCAATTGTGCTATCAAAATGGTGAGTTGGTAATAAAATAATCGTATGAAATATTTACTACTCGAAATGTCACTCAACTCAAGTTTTATTCACCTTTAATAAACATATAAAACTCGAAATGTCACTTGTGAAACGAACTGAGCTGAGCAAGTGAGTACAGAATGAAGTGGCTCAGAAAACTCAGTTCTGGCTCAGAAAACACTAGCGACGCCATGCGAAAAAAAGGAGACATTAGGAGCCAGAAAAACGGTCCATCTCAGTGAGCAACTGAGTAACTGAGTTGGCTCACTGAGGCAGTGCCCAGTCGAACGCAGCTAGCATCACATTCCTTTACTTGCGAGCAAAGGCTTAGAGCTTGGCGACTTTGCTGACAAAGGGTTTGCGTGTTGACTTCTCCGAAGAGAATCCAACCGAAACAAGTTTGTTGTGCAGTGGGACGATCCAAGTATCCACTGTGCCTGGGATAACTCCTTCTTTAAGAATTTTTGCATAGACTTCAGCGCCTAAAACCAAATCTATTTTTCCTGGGTGATCATAAGACGGATCTGCAAGGGTTAAGCTTTGAAACGTAGTTTGAGAAATGTATAATTTCTTAGTAGGCAGATTATCTGTCAGACAATCAAGCACAGCACCTTTCAATTTTATTTTCGGTTCATCACGGAAATGAGGTTGAATTGTGAGTTCGCTGAGAGACTGTGCTTTTGCAGTTATAGTATTTCCTATGCCTGCGATTTCAATTGGGGATCGATAGGTTTTAGAGCGAAGGAGTTGCACTGCTCTTTTTGTGATAAAAGACGTTTGTGAACCGGGGTCAACTAAGGCCCTGAGGAGAATGGGAGTTCCATCATGAGAAGATGCCTTTATTCTGATAGTAGCCAAAAGTACTAATTTATTTTGTCGAGCAAAGCAAGAGGTTATTTTGCTATTGGGAGAGCTAACTTGAGTGGATTTTGCAGGGTCGGGAAAAATTGCTGGAACACTTTCCCCGTCATTCAGGGGGGTACTGTCTGGAACATGTAGCAGGGAGTTGTGTCTCCTGTTACAATGTCGACACATTTGATCGCTGGGACAATTCTTTGCGGTGTGACTTTGAGCGAAGCAATTAGAGCATATAGAATTGGAGGACACAAATTTAGATTTTTCCTTTGGTGACAATTTTATGAACTTGAAGCATTTTCTTAGAGCATGAGGACCTTTGCAGAAAGGACAACTAAAACGGGTAGTATGATAGGAGCGGGTCTTCTTGTCCACCGATCCTGATGAAGTTTTTTGGGAATGTTTTTGTGGACTTAGTGTTTCCAGGGTACGAAAACGGTCTTCTAAAAATTCTTTGAGATCATTTAGATAGGCTAGCGATGAGGTATTACCTTGTTTTTGCTCCCATAGTTCCCTCGTTTCCGAGGGAAGGCGCTCTAATATCAGAAAATTGATAACCGGGTCCCAGTCCTCGACCTTTACTTTCAAGTTTTTTAAAGTGGCCCCACATTAATTTGTCACGTCAAGCATATGTCGAATTTGAAAAGCAGACTCAGCCTGAATGGGGTTTTGAGAAAACAATCTTTTCAATGTATTGTTTACTAGAGCTCTGGTGTTCTGATACCTCTTAACCAAATTGTTCCATGCGATCGAATAATTGTCGTTAGTAATGTTCAAATGACGAACTATTGTCGCTGCTTCCCCGGTAAGCGAAGCCTTCAAATAATGCATCTTTTGAACGGGTGATAATTTATCGTTCGAGTTCACCATTGATTCAAAAACATCATGGAAAGACAACCAGGAATTATAATCTCCCGAGAAGGTGGGAATTGTTATTCTATGTAATTTTATGCCCGTCATTTCAGGATTTTGGGTTGCTTGCGACTCTAAATGTGCCAATTGATTTGTAGGAGGGGGTGTTGATTCATTTGCCCGAAGCAATGCCACTAAACTGTCCATTAAATCTTGGATAATCCCTTTATATTCGAAGTATAAATCTTTAAACTCATCATACAAATCTTCGGTAAAATAAGAATGCTTTTCCCCCTTCGTCATTTTGATCAAAGGTACTATTAAGCTCTTCCAGCGAATTTAATCGACCTTGAAGGTAACCCTTGCTTTCAAGCCTTTCCTTTGGCGTTTTCTTATAATTCGTTACCCATTTCTTCAATTGTGCATGAACGACCCTTGCACGACACGACCCACCTTTATACTGGTTAATATTTTTGCTATTTCTGAAAGTTAAATACTTTCTTCAATCCCCGATTATTTAATTAAATAAATCTCCAGAATTTAAAGCTTATACTATACCTACTGAAAAGATGGATTTATGTACATATATAAGAGGAAATTTATTTCAAGGTGGTAGGTAATATTCTTGAAAAAAAGTTTTATAATACCTATGTATAAAAAAATAAATTACAAAATGTAAATATGTATTTATTGTACTTATAATTATTATTATTATATTATTTTATGCATCGGTTACATACAAGTTCTTCATTTTAATTAAGTTTACTTTGTCAGATTTTACTTTGGTTTTTTTGCGTGAATTGTTAAGCTATACTTTTTCTGCAATCCAAAATTTTTAATTTATTAAACGAAAATCATCGAAAATGCCGCTTACACATTATTTGTCTATGGTTGGCTTGAAGCTGATTACCAGTCATAAATACAACCGACATATGTATTTACATATGTATATAAACAATTTCTTAAGATGAAAAACGATTCATATTCTTTAATTTTGGGATCACTTTCGTCTATTGTCTTTGGAAATCTTTAGTATCAGTTTTTTAAGATCAATTATTATCAAATCAACTAGTCATTTATACAAAGAATAGGGAGTTAATATTTATTCTTCTTTTCTGTCTGCAAGAAACATAGTATGCACAGTTGGAATTTACTCTCCTTTTCTTTGTATGCACAGTTGACATTTATTCTGTCTGCTTTATTTGCATAGACATTTGACATTTATTTTGTTGTACTTTTCTGTCTTCTGTTAACTATTAAGCTAAAATAATGATATTTTAGTCCGATTTTATTAAATTTTATTATATTGTGTTATTTAGAAAAATAAATCACCCTACAAACTAAAAATTAAATATGTAAATAAAAATTTCTGAGGTAAACGGTTTTATTGCGCATGCAATTCAATAATGTACTAACTATGGAGGTCGGCCTCCATTTAAATTTTATTTAAAATATTTATTTTTAAATTGTTTTATAATGAAATAAATTATTAATGAAACATCAAACTCGAATTATGTTTATTTATTTTAATTATTGAATTTTAATTCGACCTTCGCTTCTAAATGACAAACCGCAACTGAATTTTTTAAATTAATATTTTCTAAAAATAAAACGACAGGCCTACTACAATTTTTACAAAATAATCACAGCCTGCTTACACACACCACACATCAGGTACCGCCGCAGTACTAAAGGCTAAAAACCAATTATATGTAGATCATCAAATAATTATGGATGATCAATTTGAGGCTTAAATTTGATTAAAATAAAACTGTGAGGCGTATTAATTAGGAAACTTGTATTTATTGGAGAGTAAAATAGAACAAAGGCTGGTTGGCTGATTGAAAGCAAACCAAATTTTATCCCTCTTGCAACACCGCCCGCAAGTTCTTATTTTGCACCAACCGACCTTCATAATAAAATAAAAACTATTCCAAATAAAATTTACCCTTAAGTTTATACTCCATTTAAACAATACATATTTCAAATATTTATTTTTACAAAAGTTAGTTTTGGGGAGGTAATGAGGCGAGCCAGTATTTCCGAAGTGTTTCATTTTAAAGGATCAAGTGGGCTTCCACTTAAGATTTATTGACCTGTTTAGCTGGGAATTTATTAGCTCTATTGTTTTTCGACAAAAGAAGTCTAAAAAAAATTTATTTTTTTATAAAAACAAAAGCATAACAAATAATATTATTTAAATAAATATTATAAAATCTAGGCTCTAAATAAAGATTAAAAATCCCTTGTTTAATGAATTGATAAATTCCTTGAATCATTGAACGGCTCCCACACGCCATGCCATACACTTATTTTTACTTAATTGGCGTAATCAAATTGAGATACATATCATATTATTCAATATTATGCATCATGTATCCACAAACGTTTATGAAATCAATACATTTTTTATTAAAAACTGAAAAAAATGAAGACTGTCAAGAGTAGATACCAATAAATCTGTACCCAAAAGGTTAATGAGGTTGTCAATAACGAGGAAACATTAAAGTGATTGAAATATCGGGACATCAATCAAATTGGATATAATCAGTGCTTTTCAATTGCAATTAACGACTAACAACCACAACTAAATTATTAGTTAGTTATGTATATTATGGCTGTGTGTCGAACTGGCTAAATGGTGACTAAATTCCAGTTTGTATTGAAAATTTAGCCGACTAATTCCAGGGCTGTGCCAAACTGAAACTGGAATTAGACAAAACGTCCAGTTGCCATTTTCATTTGGTCTATCATACGTCAAAGAGCGAGTTTTTGGCATTTTATCGTGCATTTTTTAAAAAAAATTGATCTTCAAGTAAATAATTTGGCAGTGACTTTATTTTCTCATTTTATTTATTATGGGGAATATTTGCAAACGAAAAGAAAAAGAGCCAAAGCTGAAAGGAGACTGCGACTATTGTTATCAAGAGTCATCCATCTGAATGCGTCTCTATAAATTTTTTCGTTTCAAATTTCAAAACTTTCAACCGTCAGAATTTTAACAAATTTTAACTATTGCAAACTTACATCTGTCGTCGCCTTTCTCCCTTAAATTTATTGAATTCATTTTTTGCTGGCTGCTGAGAAAAAGGGAAAATAATCCAAAGTAATTTTTGCAAACGGTTTCTCCTTTCAAACAGGAATGACGTCGTATGCCAAAATTTTGCCGTTTAGCAAAAGAAGAAGAAGCATTAGCAAGCTCGAATTTTTCTAAATGGAAATGTACTAGAATTAGCTAGCATTTAGCCGGTTTGACACACAGCATTCTGCCTCCAACAACTTACTTATACTGGGTTGTTAGTGGAATTCACAAATAATATTTTTCAATTGAAACACTTACTAGTTATATTTGTAATGGACAACTACAATTTTTAAGACTGGGTTGCACCATCTTACTTTAACAATAACAAAGATCGCAACTTCTGTCAAAGTACCGGTTAAGCAAAAAATGAGTTGCACCACTTAACAATAGTTAAAATGACGTCATAATTTTACGTTAACTGTAACCGCCCGAAGTTGGCCGGTTAATGTCATTGTTAAGTCAGTTCTCTTGTTAATACGCATCGAATATAACCTCCAAACATGTCGCTGCTTCGAGAAATACTCGCAGAAACTAGTTCTTCTGAAGACGAAGGTGATTTAGACCAGATAAGTGTAAGGCCTAGGAAAAGAAAAGTGTATTTCTCCAGAACTGATCGATTTTCAAAATGGGACAACGAATCATTCTTGGCTAGATTTCGAGTCTCCAAAAATGTAGCGCGGTGGCTGGCTCAAAGGTTGGAACACGATTTGCAGCCCCCAACGATGAGGTAAGTTATATAATATAAGTTAAATTATTTAATTCAATCCATTTATTTTTACAGAAATAAAACAGTGACTCCGTTGCAGCAAGGAATGTCATCGAAAGGATGTTTGGGTGCTGGAAAAGAAGATTTCCTGCCCTTTCGATGAAAATAAGAAATAAAATAGATAGAGTACAACCTATTATAGTGGCTACTGCCGTACTGCACAATATATGCAAAAAGACGCGGGATCCAATGCCTCCACAAGATTCAAGCTTAATGAATGAGGATAGCGACTCTTCTGACGAGGAAGATGTGGTGTATAACGTGACCGGGAGTGATAATTATAATAGAATGTCATTAATAAACAATTATTTTAGTAGACGACGATAGGTAAATAAAAATATTTTAATTATATATGATTAGTTTTATTATAAAAAATGAAAACAATTAATCCTAGCTTATTCTAAAGATTTTTTCAGTATCTTTATTTGTAAGATAAGTTTTTCTTTTTCTAAATCTTGGCGTTCTTCCTTATGGCGCAGCTCTTGCTCATGAAGCTCCTGGGCGTGCCTGATGGAGTCCCTAATTTTTTGGAGCTCCAGATCCTGCAGTTTATCTAATATACCTATTTTTGGCTGTTAACGAACAAGCTTTTTGCCATTATTATCTTCTACACTTCGTAGCGCGTTCGATTCGTTTGACGTTTGTTTGGAGCGTTTGATATTAGCAATGACAGCAAAACTCCAGTATTGCCGGACTTAAAAATAGTTCCCGCAGCGAATCGGTGTAAATAACGCCTCCTTTGTCTAGCAATCCTGTTAACTTTAACATTAGCAATGAAAACGTTGGTGCAACACATTTTGCAGCAGCCGTTAAGTTTACTGTTAAAGTTATTGTCAAATTTGACTTTAGCTTTTACTTTAACCGGTGATGTGGTGCAACCCAGTCTAATTCAACAAAAATTAGTTGTGCAAATTAAGTAACAACTAATTCTCTAGTTGTAGTTGTGTAAATTAGCAACTAATATTGGGAATTGGCCCATGCGCCTTGCCTTTGCCTGTTATTTCTGCGTGGCTGTCTGATATCTGTTGCTTCAAGGACATTTTTAAGAATACGCCAGAAATGAGAAATGAAAAATTATGACACAAGATTGGTTTAAAATACAAATTTCCTGTTGTGAACATAGCATCCACTTTTTTGAATTTATTATACTTGTCTTATTAAGAAAACGCTTCTCCTGGAATGTAAAAACCATTTCTTGGTTGAGAAAGTATTTTAAAATGAAATAGTTAGCGAGGTATTGAAAGCAATCAAGACATTTTTTGTAGTATAATTATTGATATGAAATAAATATCTAATACTACATATTTGTTTCTTAAGTATATAAACTTTTGACTCTAAAGATAATAATCCGCTACTCCTAATGTTTTTTCAACTATGTAGGTAACCCTAAACCATCCTTATTTATAAATGTTGAATTTGAATAACGCACCTGAATTTCCTAACACAATCATTAAAAATTCTTTCCTAGCTGATCTCATTCCCTAATTAACCCCCGATGCAAAAAGAGGAGTCTTATATGCATAAGTTTGACGTGTCTGTGTATCTAAATGTCTGTGGTATCGTAGCTCCCAAACGAATGGACCGATTTTGATGCAGTTTTTTTCTGTTTGAAAGCTGACGTGATCGAGATGGTTCTTAGCTACAATTTATGAAGATCTTTTCAGGCGTTTGAAGATCATCAGTTCATTTGACATTTCCTACTTGGCAAAAGGGTTTTACCAACTTGCACAAGTCCGATTGATTAGAAATAGCTTTTTTGTGTCGGGGTTCATTTAAATTTTTAATTTAATTTTATTGCTAAAGCGTATTTTACATTGAAGACGGTTTGATGTGATCCTTCTGATGTTGATCGAAAAGGCGTGATAAGACAGGGTTCCAAAATATACCTAGAATCTCCTGGCATTAAAAATGACATAGCTCGTTCGGTGTTGGGCAGTCCCTAGACTGCCTAGACTGTCGTTAAAAAGATGCGAGGTGTTTTTCGACCTCGAGCGCATTTCTTGTCCTTGCACACTCCTCTACTCTGTCGGCGCGTACGAGAAGCACAACGTGGCATTTTTAATGTGACTGTTAAAGAAACATAATAAGAGTGAGCGAGTCTAGGGACTGCCCAACACCGAACGAGCTATGTCATTTTTAATGCCAGATTCTAGGTAGGTATCCTTTGGAACCCTAGCTCATCACACCTTTTCGATCAGCATCAGAAGGATCACCTCAAACAGTCTTCCAATGTAAAATACGCTTTAGAAATAAAATTGGGCGCTCTCATTAGAAGCGAAATTATGCTGAAAAATTACACATTATTTCGCTTCGTTTCACTACTAGGCCAGTCAAATTAGATTTTTTTGCGGAATTAATTCCCAGCAAGCTGGAAATCGTTTTAATACCTTCACTTGGTCCTAAATGCGAGTAATCCAAGTTTGCACCATCCCAGGAGGTGAGCATAACTTTTGGCAGCCATGTAACTGCGAAATTTTCGCTCTTTTTTCAATTTTTTGCTTGTAGCTCGTAAACGGTACGTTCGACGGAAAATGTCATTCCATTCAATATTAAAGAGGGTCAAATTCTGCGTCAAATGAGCATCTAATCTTCAAATTCGGTTCAGTGGGTATTCTAGTTGGTCGCATAAAATTTTAAAGTTTAATTTTTATACAATTCGTTTATTTTCTGAATGTATTGTATTAAAAGATGTAAACATTTAAAATGGCTTGGCAAGATAATTAAAGTACCAGTAAAATTAACGCAGAAATGGTAATCGAAGCTTTAAGAAATCTTGGCGAACCTGCCACGCTCTTGAGCGTGATAAAATCAGTCGCGGAAGCGCAGAAGCTAAGTCCATCTCGAATCAGGGAATCGATCAAAAATCATCTGACCACAGGAGTAAAACATGGTTTTATAATAAAAACCGGAACGATGTACAGCCTCGGGGCGAATGCTGTGGAGAAGGAAGAAGATGGAAATGGAGAGTAGAATGTCACCCGAATGCTTCGAAGAGCCAACGCCCTTCCCTTCCTTCGACTTTCACCTGAGTAAAACATCTCTCAGGTATCACCTTAATAATCCCCCCTAATCTGCTTTGCCCTTTCTCTACCTCCAGTTTTCTTTAATTTTAGTTTCCTATTTCTCATTTAGGTTAGCACTAGTCTTAAGTTTATTTTATGTACGTAGCTTGTATTAAGCGGTAATAAATAAATAAATAGAACGTGTTCTGAGGTCCCCTTTCCAGGTTTCATGACGTAAATGTTTGAGGAATCTGATGCTTTGGCGGTTAATAGGATCAATAGATCGGTGTCCTCTCCGATTATTATGACCGTCGCAAAGTTCTCTGCCGCTAGAATGGCGGTGTTCACGATGAGGGTTGCTAGGTAACCCACCAAGGCGTTTTTATTAATAAAATATAAGTTTGCAATTAAATGAGAAATTTTCCCGGTTTCTAACTTTTGATTTCGGCTGTACCACTGAACCGAATTTGAAGATTAGGTGCTCATTCGACGCAGAATTTGACCCTCTTTAATACTGAATGGAATGATATTTTCCGTCGGACGTACCGTTTTCGAGGTACAATTTTAATATCTAATGAGTGCCCAAGCTTTTATTTATAGTCATACAAATACAGAAATACCGTGAAGAAATACGTTAAAGGTATATTTGGTTGAAATATATTTTAGGCCCAAAATTGATAAGCTTAGATCCTTCGTCAATTCAAAATATTAAAACTGAGGTATTTATTATTTTATTAATTATTTTATAAAAATATTATACATACATATAAGCAAAAACTTATTTTTTCATTTTTAGTATATTTTTATATTTTATTGTTAAATAAAAGCTTTTTTTAAAAAATATTTTTTTATTATGTAATTTTTTTATTTGTGATGAACATCACTCCAACTCAATCAAAAAGTCAGTTTAAACCCTAGTAGCATTTACAGAATTCCATTATGTAATTTCTGAGTTGGATTCCCAAGCGCATATTATTATAAATAAACGAACAATTAATTTTTGGTGCTATTGTGACAATATAATACATATTTCAAAAATATATCAGGTTTTATGACACTGAAGTGTCAACAAACTACAAATCAGGACAGATTCTCATTCGTAGGACATTCACTTTGCTGTTATTGTTTTACGAATCCATTGTGAATATTTATTCGACGTCTGGGGCGACATAATTAAATACTATGGGTTTTGCTATTTTCTTTTTGAGTATTTTTAATTTAATATTACGCAATTCAGCAATCCACGCGTACAAAGTAGCGGCCACAACAAGTACATAGGTGTATGTATAATTAGGAAAAACATAAATTTTTGTTGGTTAGATGTGATTCGATTAATTAGAATTAAACTAATATTTTGATTTTATTTTATTTTCAATTAATACAAGCTACAAACTTAAAAACAATAAACTAAAATTACCTAAAAAAGTATTAACCCTACTAATAGCCCTATTCCGGCGTTGTGACCCGTCACAAGTCACAAGCTCCTGTGATCATCGATTGTGACGTGTGATGTGTGACTTTCACTGTGACTGAATAGTTGTGAGGTATTCTGAGGACGTCATGACAAGAAAAATCACCATAAAATCACAATAAATTCACCATAGTGTCATTTTAGTGTGGTGAATAGGGTTTATAGCTACATTTGAAAGTGATGGTCACGTATAGTGCAAAACAATGGCATCTGAATTTGGAAAGTGTAACAATTGTACATTTTTTGTTAATAATAAATAATTAATGAACGAAGGCAGCGAAGAAAGCGACTGGTAATGGAAGCTTTAAGAAACCTCGACCAGGCTGCCACGCTCTTGAGCGTTATAAAATCCGTCGCGGAAGCGCAGAAGCTGAGTCCATCTCAAATCAGAGAATCGATCAAAAATCATCTGACCACAGGAGTAAAATATGGTTTTATAATAAAAACCGGAACGATGTACGTACAGCCTCTGGGCGAATGATTCTGTGGAGAAGGCAGAGGATGGAAAACAATTAGAAGATAACGTGCCTCCATCTTCTGGACCAGCAGAAGGTGTTTGCAGACGCTGTTGTAAATGTTTTAAATAAATTAACAGAAAAATAAAAGACTTTTTCATTGTAATAACTTGTTTTTTTTTCTTTTTACAAGCTATTAGAATACTCTTCCCGGATTCGTCGCCCTTCACGGAAGAGTTCTGATGTTTCCAGGAGATTTTCGGCGATTGATGATTCGAAATTTTCTTTTTCTTCCTGATCTCCTTCGTAATCAGCCTCAATTTCATGTTGCAGCAGTATATTATGCAAAATGGCGCAGGCATACATTATTAAGCGACAAACTTACCTTACAATTTCCTTGTGACCTGCTCAAGGGACGGTAACAATTTTGAAAATATTTTTGATATGTCAAAACTGTGATTTATCACTCAGAATACCAAAAAGTCACAAATTATGATTCCCCATACCCTTGTGACTTATGACTGGTCACTGACGATTGCCAGAATAGGGGGGTAAATTTCATTAACCGAGAAATTTGTTTTGAATGTATGCAGTTAGGAATAAATAAAGTGTTTTGACATTGAAATTTAATAATATTCATAAAGTGGAGTTAATCGATTTATCAAGTGAAGCATTCAATTGCTAGTTGACTATATTATTCAACTTAAAATTTAATTAACTGTGCCGTATCGTAGAAATAATAAAACAGTAATTTATTATTTCGGGCCAGACGTCGATTATTCACAATCGAGTTTTAAAACAATAACAAAATTAACAGCAAAATAAATGTCCTACGAATGAGAACCTGTCCTGATTTGTAGTTTGTTGACAATTCAGTGTCAGACCACCTGAAATATTTTTAAAATATTATTTTGTAACAATAGCACCAAAAATTAATTGTTCGTTTATTTATAATAATATGCACTTGGGAATCCAACTCAGAAATTACATAATGGAATTCTGTAAATGCTACTAGGGTTTAAACTGACTTTTTGATTGAGTTGGAATGATGTTCATCACAAATAAAAATTAATATCAGTTTAAAACAGTGTTGCGTTTAGAGTGCTTCGAAAGTTTAACGCAGTCTCTCTGTTTCCTTGTTCTTCTAGTTCATTACTTCGAAAAATTCGAAGAGTTTAAACGTTTCACAGTACGCACAGAATTAAACATTTGCTCACTATGGGCTTTCGTTGCTTCCGTGTCTTACTACTTGTCCTTCTCTTTAAGATTTTTTTTACGAGGTCTGCGCGGATTTTAGTGGTTTTAACTACGCCTTGTAGATCCCACTTCATAGTAGGCATGGCTGTGGTGGAAAGTTTAGTAGATCGAGGACATAATTTAACAGTGGTTACCAACATGCCCTGGAAGGATTCTGAGTCACGTTTTAAATATATTAAAGTCCAAACATCTGTCAACCTTGAAGATATGATGAAAAACATTCTGCAAACTCAAACGAGCGAGACCTCGGCAATAACTTTAATAAGGGACCTATTCCGATTCTATCCATCCGTGTTAACAGTGTGTGATGAGGCTCTTAGGGATTCAGAGGTACAGCGACTAAAAGAAGAAGAATCATTCGATCTCTTGCTTTTAGACTATTTTGGAAACGAATTCCAACTAGGACTAGCGAGTCACTTCAATTGCCCAGTTGTAATGTTGTGGTCAACAAAACCCCCGATTATGATAAACCGGATTGTTGGCATTACTCCGGAGTTGTCTTATGTACCTCAATTTTTTACAACTGAAAAGCAGCCGTTAAGCTTTTCTGGGAAGATAAAAAATATATTATTGGCCGCCATAGAGTTCGTCGGTACAGAAATTGCATACAAAATGCAGAGCTCGTACTATGAGTTAGTAGATTATGGCATTAGTCACATTTTCAAGGTTATACACATAAATTAATAACTACAATTTTTCAAACTTTAAGACTCCACTTCCCGCGAAGCAAGTATCCGCCCTTAGAAGAAATGGTTCGGAATATTTCCCTTGTACTGATCAACCATCACTTCTCACAAGGACCCATTCGGCCAATTGTACCAGCTATGGTAGAAATTGGGGGAATTCAAATAAAGGATAAACCTAAAGTGCTTCCACTGGTAAGTTGTGATTTTGTGGAGTCGTAGGAAAGTTTGAAGAAAATTATTTATATAAATATCATTTTCCTTCAATTCCTTAATCAAGTCATAGACAAAAGAGGTATAACATTTAAAATACTTTTTTTCAAAACATCCACATTGATTGTTAGATTGTCACATATGTAATTATGTCATTCAAATTTTCCCGGTGATTTCAAATATTTAGAAAAATGTTAGGATATAATATTAAAACTGAAACGAAATTTCAGAGTTTCCTACTTTTTGAAGGCAGTTCAATATTTCTTATTTCACTTTTTTAGTATCTATTTTCTGTACTTTTCTTTATTTTAAAATTAGCTGAGCAGTACCCGGTGTTGCCCGGGTGCAAAGATTACCATAATATAAAACAAAACTTTAATCGAAATACGCCCTAACAGCATAAGAAGCATAAAAAGATTATGCATGTTAATTATTATGAACTATCATTTATTACACCTCCGTACAGATATGCCAGATTCTACTAAGGCTGCCGATCTATGATTTCCAACAAACAATATCATTATAAAAGAAAAATCCATACCAGTTACATATTTTCGTGACGTTGGTTTCATATATAAAATTCGAATTATAAATATTTTATAAATCAAGTTTTTATATTTTATATTCAAATGAATGAGATGTTTTTATTTTTTTGAATTAACTTTTATTTATTAGGTATTCTAATTTAATTTCTTCTAGAAAGTTTAAAATAAAAAAAGCAATTTTGTATTTCTTCTCTTGGCCTGCACTTTTCATAATTATACTTTTTAAATATTGATATTTTTAATTTTATTTTAATTTTTATTAAATATATTGACTACCATTTCAAAAAAATTCAGGCTGGCAGAAATCAAATCCAAAACTACTTGATTAAGAAAATAAAAAAATGAAGCAAGTTCCGCGCCACCTTTGTTACAAATGAAATTAATTTTCTGTTACTGCCGTTGCTTGGTTACGCTGGAAAGAAAGAGGGATGGGATATGTATGCGGAAATAAATTGTTTAGATGTCGATTGTTGAAAGAAAAAATTTAATGGTATTTTGACTGTTGAATAAATTAATTATATGTTGATTGATTGGTTGATCCTTTCACGATGAGCGTGATAATGGAAATGTAAAAGTTGAACTTACTTGAATGAAGGGAGTCGGAATCATGGCTTGAAAGGTATCGTTCAGTACATGCAACATAAGTTTCCTGCTGTCAGTTCACCAAATGTGAAAGGCTTGGATGTTGAGTAAATCAATTGAACTCGAATTTTAAATATTTTATAAATCCGCTTTTAGTTTTCAAATGTTTTTATAGTAGAACGAATAAAATGTTGTTCTTTTTATTTATTATTCCACCACCATGAAACAACCCACCTTTATACAAGTTAATTTTTCTGCTCTTTTTGACTTTCACTTAGCTTAATTTTTCCTGGACATGGCCTTTTCCAATCCGATGAATCGACCATCATAATTACCACTTTGACCTTGTTGCTTTCCTTATGTGACCCCTTTCTTTTAACTTTAATCTTGTTATTTGCATCTGTATTAATTCATTTTTTTAACTAAAGGAGTCATTATCAAATTATTTTTATATTATGTGGTTAAATATATAAATCCATGTGTTTCTTTCAGGATATCAAACATTTCTTGGATGACGCTGGAGAGGATGGAGCTATTTATTTTAGCTTTGGAAGCATTATTCAAAGCTCTAAATTAAATGAAAAAAATATGAAAATGATGTACAATGTCCTATCAAAGATAAAACAAAAAATTTTGTGGAAGTGGGAGAATGATCATTATCCAGGAAAATCGTCAAATATTCTCTACAAGAATTGGTTGCCTCAGGCAGATATTTTAGCTCATGGAAATTTGAAATTATTTATAACCCATGGAGGAAAAGGAGGATTGACTGAATCACAATATCATGGCGTACCTATGATTGCAGTTCCGTTTTTTGCTGATCAAACTAGCAACGCTCAAATCATGGAAACAGATGGATTTGGGCTTGTGCTGAACTTTGCAAATATGACTGAAGATTACTTTAGGAATGCTTTGCTGGAAGTTCTAGAAAATCCTAAGTACAAGCGCCAAATTAAGAAATTCTCACAATTGTACAGAGATAGACCCCAAAGTCCTCAAGAAACTGCAGTTTTTTGGGTTGAGTACGTGATACGTCATCACGGAGCTCCACACATGCAATCTCCACTAGTGCATATGAGTGTGTGGCAAGTATTATATTTGGATGTTTTTGTCTTGTTACTAGCAATTACTCTAGTTACCATTTTCATGATGAAATTACATTTCAGAAGAAAGTCTAAAAAAATGGGAAAAATAATGAAAATAGAGAAGAAAAAACAGAATTAATGTATGTATATTTAAAAATATAAAAAACTAACAACAAAATATAACAAGGTTCTTCAGTTTCCCTACCCAAAAATGTACACTTAGGTACCTACATATTTAAATAAAAACATATTGAAAGAATAAAGTAACAATTTAAGAAATTTCATTAAGTAATTTCTGAAGTTTAAATCTAAGATGGAAGCCTAATCTTTGGCGACACACTTGTTCAAGACACTTGTGCATGATGATGGAGTAGTCCGGACGTTTTTTGAGTGGTTCGAGTTAGTTTTTAAAAAAAATAAGAGAAAAAATTTGTCAAAGATCAGATTTAAACTGTTTAATAAAATGAAGAATTTCAGCTTGTCTTCTCACATTTCTCTTTTGGCTATGCATAAATTGGTGACCCCGTCAGCCTGAATAGAACTATTCGAAATCATCTGAGTTTACCATCTCGTCATATATTCTTATGGGTAGGCCATGGATGAAGTGGGCATAATGCACATGTGCACACCACTGACATATAGAAATGGACCACTCGATTTGCTATCTCAAATGGTGCACCTTTTTGAAAGTTCCCACCCAAGGAGAGCTCAGATATAGAAGGCATATATCTGTCTATTTCTTTCGCATTATGCGAGATAAGGGGCCTCAAAAAGCGGCAAATTTAAAAATTATATTAATTTTATTTGTAACCTGCACGCTTAAATCTGATTCCCCTGAAAGTAGCATCAAATCTCAAATAATTTCGCGGCGAAAAGTTTATGGAATAAGACATTTTTCAGTGAAAAATTCTCAGCAAAACGTTGAAATGCTCTCTTCTGGATATGCGATTTATATCGCTAAACAACTGTTTTAAGAACTCAAAAGTAAAAATTAGAGCACTTGTGTTTTTGCTATATACTTCACTTAATTTAGTTACAGTAAAAGGACATAAATGCAATTAATTCCAAATTGATTCGCCGTATTACGCCACTCAGGTTTTTTTGTGGTTTTTGTGCCATTTTTGTCGTAAATCAGACATAAGATAAGAAGAATTTGAAATATGAGATAAGAAAAGACTAGTTTTCATAATTTAATAACACAATTTCTACCGAAAAATTAGAAATTGTGTAAAATTCAATTGTATCTTACAAAGGGGTAATTTAATGTTTGCATTCCTTTGAAGGGACTTAAGATACAAAAGGAATTATTTTATAATTTTTGTAGTAATTATTTGATGGATTTATGCAAATAAAACTCACGAACTCGCTCACGAACGAAAAAATACAAAGTTTCCTCCTTTTTTTCGCTCTCGAACCGAATTGAAATTCCTTAATAAACTTGCTAAATGTTTAGTAAATTAACTTCTGAAATTAATTTCCTAAAAATTTAGGAAGTTTATTAGGGAACTTCAATTCAAAAGGGGCTTTTGTAAACTCCTTTCGATTCGATTCGATCGACTACAAGAATAGGGTATTTAGTTAGCTTGACTCGTATCTAACGTAATATCATCTAAGATATTACTATTAAGTTTAACTATAAGTAAATTATTTATTGTATCTTTAGATAGCTTACTTCTAAGTTTAGTAAGTATCGTTTATAATGCGCTAAAGGCGCGTTGTACTGAAACCTGTGTACAAGGTGTCCCAAGTACTACCTCAACAAGTTTTCCCATATCAGGATCTTTATACTTAATTTAAATCACTCCAATATTTTAAAACATCGCTCTCAAAAGGAATTCGTTTTCCGTACGGTAAACTCCCTAATTTCTGCTTCATTGATTTTTTTCTGAATTAGTTGGAACACCTAACACATACTTCATTTTTCTTCTAGTTTGCAGAAGGGGCTATTAGAAAATGAAGATGAAATGGTGCTTTCTTCACAGTTAGTTGTATCATTTCCCGTTTCTCCTTCAGTTTGTTTAATGAACGTAACGGTTTTAATCAGATGTCGCTGTATATAAAAAGAAAATTAATTTTAATGAATTCAACTTAATTTAAATTCTATTACCATTGCTTGTTTTTTTTTGTTCTTAGTTTAGAAATGGTGTGTTTAGGAAATTAAACTTTGGGTCAACATAAAGAGCAGCAATAAACGCATCGTTGTCAAATAATTTGTCCTTCCTTCTCCTCATAGCAGACAGTAAGAGGTTAGCATAATTGTTTTCCTCGAGATATATTTCGCAACAAAGCCAGTCGCGCTAAAAGTCTCCAATGATTCATTTTTCATTTTGCAGTTTAGTAGTGCATGTTGCAAGAGGTTTAAAAGCGGTTAAAAATTCATTTATAATGTTCCAATCTACTTCGGGTACGCCGTCTTCTAAATTGTCTATAAAGTTTCTAATTTTAAGAAGAGATTTGATCATCATAGGTCGAGTTCCAACGCGTAGCGTTGACAAGAATAGGTATTTGTAAATTTGTTTCGACGGATCGCATAATTCCACAGTTTTTTTGCACTCATCTACCTTCTCAACAATTGTTTTTAATACTTCATGTGCAGCTATTTGGATAGTGTGAGCAGCACACCTTACGACAGCTAAGACGGCTGTTAATTTTGAGTGTGTTTTCATAATCGTCATCGCTATTGATACTGTCTGTCGGTGTCGACCTTTGATCTTCATTTGTATTTACAAATTCCTCTTGTAATTCGTACAGCAATTTAGATGTTTTTAATACATTAGCACCACTATCAGTAGTACTAGAATAAATTTGACATATTTGTACCTTAATTTTATTGAGACATTTTATTAACATTTTATTATTTCATTTTTTAGAAATTGAGCAGTATGTCTTTTTTTCAGTTGTACCATCCCAATTGTTCGAACTACTATATTAAAGTTTTTTACATATTGAATATTCACACCTAGCACACTTTGGTCCATTCTTGTTGCTACGTCCACTTTTAAACAGATCATTCGGTTTTCCACCTCTTTAGAAATATTTTCTTTAATTTTATACGCTGCAATATTTACGTTCTCAACCATATTCTTTGAATTTAAACTCGTGTTAAATTCCTTTTCGTAAGGCAGAATCAATTTTTTGAAATAATGTTCGTCGTCAAAAATGCGAAATGGAATATTTTTTACAGTTGCCAGTCCGATACAACACAATAAAAATTAATTTTTATCAATTTCCACAGAAATTTTATTCACTTTTTTGTTTTTTAATGTAGCTTGACTAACGCTTTCGGAACCAATGTTAAAATTGTGCACTTTAAAATAGTGTCTTTTTATATTTCCGGCCAACTTTCCTTTCAACTTTTTTCTACATTCCAAGCATTCCGACATATTGGTCTCCTTATCATATGATACATATTTTTCACATTCGAATACTTTTCGGCGACCCATTTTTGAAATTCTTATTAATTTACTCTCAGTTCAACACGTTAATTCACTTCAAAATGTGAACTTGGACTAGAATAATTATTTTGCGTTCAGATCATCTGTATCTATTGAGAGCAATGAGTGCAACTACACACCGCAACCGCAACTTCCGTTAGAATAATTCTTTTGCGTTCGTGATAAATTCACAAATTACCATTAAATTCTTCTTCCGAGTTAGTTAAAATTCGTTCCCAGAAAGAATTAAAAAATAAAATTCTCATCGGTAAATTTCGCTCGCGAACACAAAGAGATAAGATTCGAATCGCGAATGGAAAAATGTGAGAGATTGAAATTTTTTTGCATTCAGGAGTGATAATTTTCGTTCTTTGTTGTTAATCAAATCTGAGCGCTCTGAGTACGCTCTGAACTGAGCGTGCTCGATGTGCTCGAGCTCTGTTCAGAGCGCAGTTCACATCAAAAAAAGAAAAACGAGTAATGAAAACTGTGGAAATATAACCACCACAGCAGCGCCACTGCCAATATAAAGTTCCCTCCTTTTTTCGCTCTCGAACCGAATTTTATTTTTCAAATCGCGAATTTTATTTTTGAGGAGAATTTTATAAATTCCATTCGCTCCCGGGAACGAATGCAATTGGCTTGGTACTCAAAAAATTCGTTCGTGAGAACCAGTGAAAATCAGAAAATGAAGAGTATTTAATTTTTCTCTCGAAAGCGAAAAAAAACCGAAACGAAGTGTTCTTTTTCACTCTTTGAGTTGAGTTCATGGCGTATGCGGTAATGGTTAAAAAAACAACAATTATGTGTCACCGGAAAGTGTTTGATATTTCCAAATATCTTACTTATCATGAAATTTATAATTCATCGAAGTGTTTAGAGTGCAGGATTGATATTGTACAGTGTGCAGGGAATATAAAAAGAATTTATGCTACCGTGTATTGGCGCAACATCAACACATTTAACAGAACGTCATGTAAAACAAAAATTAGAAAATCCTTCTTATAATGAAAGTTTTTCCTTTGACACTAATATTTTACATTATTGGAAAGGGATTTATAATAAAAATCCTGATTTGGGTCGCTTAGGAAAAGTAGCATTAGCTGTTCCAGTAACCCAAATTTCCGTTTAACGGGAGTGCTTTTTCGACGATTTTAACAAAAATGAGAACAAAATTGTGGAATGAAATAATTAAAAATATTTTGATTATAAAACTGAACAGCAATGTACTGAATAAAATATATATCAGAGCGCAGTTCAGATCAAAAAAAGAAAAACGCCTAATAGTCCAGTCATTTAGGGGTTTCACCTCGGAATGAGAGATAATAAGCTGGAAACTCCTATACACGTTCATTTTGGTGTTCTGAAACTTGTCTCAAAAGTCTCATAAAATCTTATGTCTGCGTGGTAAGTTATTCAAGGTCAAAAGTCACGAAAATCGATTTTTCGCAATTATTTCGTTTCCTATGCGAAATACGTCATTTGAGGTTATTATGAATTTTGTTGATCATAAAATTGTCTATAATTTTCATTTAAAGCATTTTTTCATATCATCAACCATTCTCGAGCTATAACGCACCCTTATATGTATATAGAGGGTGTTTTGCTAAGGTCTGAACAGAGGTATGCCAATCGATTCTAAATGGTCTCCTGATCAACGTTTGTTCGGATACCCCCCTCTTAAAATCGGTCCTTCCCCCTAAAATCACGATTGAAAATTTGGAGGGGGTCAACCTAGAGAAAATGCTTTATAAGTTCTTTCAGAGACAGCCTAGGATACTGCTTGGTAACGCATTACAAAGCTGGGCCTTCAAGCTTTCCAACGATACCCACCCACGGCCCAATCTGTCAATAAACAATTGGGGGAGACCCCGTCAAATATCGAAAATAGTAATTTCAAAGCCCAAAATTTGACCTTGACCCTTCATTCTGCCGATTTTTTGCATGGGAAGATTGAAACTTTTTTTAGAGAAAAAGCTTCCCTGTTGTGTAGTCAACTATTTAATTGTCGACGCCGTTCACCTATAGATATTACATATAAGGACGCGCTTGCCACTCTCCGCGCTATATCTCGAGAATGGTTGATGTTATGAAACAATGTTTCAAATGAAAATTATAGACAATTTTATTATCTACAAAATTCATAATAACCTCAAATGACGTATGTCGCATAGGAAACGAGATTATTGCGAAAAACCGATTTTCGTGACCTTTGACCTTGAATAACTTGTGACGCAGACACGATATGATATGAGACTTTTTAGTCAGTCATTAGAACACCAAAAGAAAGCATTGTGGAAATTTACAGCTTATTATCTCCAATTCCGAGGTTTGCCCATTATTTTGGCTTATTTGACTGGACTATAATGAAAACAGTGGAGAAGAAACCACCACAGCAGTGCCTCTGACTTACGAAACCATGTATTCCTAAGTAATGCAAGGTACGGAAAATATCGCTCACGAACGAAAAAATAGAAAGTTCCCTCCATTTTTTTCGCTCTCGAACCGAATTTTATTTTTCAACTCGCGAATTTTATTTTTGAGGAGAATTTTATAAATTCCATTCGCTCACCGGGAACGAATGCAATTGGTTTGGTACTCAAAAAATTCGTTCGTGAAAACCAGTGAAAATGAAGAGTATTTAATTTTTCTCTCGAAAGCGAAAAAAAACCGAAACGAACGGTTATTTTTCACTCTTTGAGTTGAGTTCATGGCGTAATGGCTTAATCATGGCGTAATGGTTAAAAAACAGCAATTATGAGTCACCGGAAAGTGTTTGATATTTCCAAATATGTTACTTATCATGAAATTTCTAATTCATCGACGTGTTTAGAGTGCAGGATTGATATTGTAAAGTGTACAGGGAATATAAAAAGAATTTATGCTACCGTGCATTGGCGCAACATCAACACATTTAACGGAACGTTATGTAAAATAAAAATTAGAAAATCTTTCTTATAATGACAGATTTTCCTGTGACACTAATACATATTTTACATTATTGGAAAGGGATTTATAATAAAAATCCTGATTTGGGTCGAAAAGTAGCCTTAGCTGTTCCAGTCACCCAAATTTCCGTTTAACGGGCATTTAGTGCTCTTTCGACGATTTTAACAAAAATGAGAGCAAAATTGTCGAAAGAAATAATTAAAAATATTTTGATTATAAAACTGAACAGCAATGTACTGAATAAAATATACATTGAAACTTTATAACGAGTCATTAATTTATAATAAACTAGCGGATACCCGGCGTGTGCTACTACGCTAAAAAAACAAATACATTTTATTTGTTGGAAAAAAAGAAAATTTTCGTTTCGTCTCGTCTCGTCTCGTCTCGTCTCGTCTCGTCTCGTCTTATCTCATCTTATCTCATCTTATCTCATTTATCTCATCTCATCTCATCACATCGTATTCCCACTAATGTTTCAATCAATAATCATTTAATACAATAAATAAAATCGCATCAAGTTCCAAATCGGACACGAACTTTAATACGAAGTCTTCAATATTTCAGAATCTAAACGACACATTTTGGCAATTTATACGACCCAAAAAGAAGTAATTTCGCTGTTTATTTTTGGTATCGCTCACGAACGAAAAAATATAAAGTTTCCTCACACGCTTTCGGGTAGCAAACCTGAGTAAAATGATTATTTTTCTGGAGAAGTTGCCAAGTTGGAAGATTGTAAGCGCTTACAGTAAGCAAGCGAAAGTGTGGTTAGCCTCTGTGGTTGCTTTTGCATGCTTTAACGTAGAATTGTGGGACAAATTGAGATTGGTCACAATATAGTGCTGTAGAGGAGTTAGGATGAAAATAGTTGATTGGGGAAAGATAGTAATTATCTAATATAGAGGTCTTGATGTTTCGTTCATAAATTTCTTTTAATAAGACGTTGTGGTGGGATTTAAGTTTGGATATTTCGTTTCTCATTAGACGGGTTAGGTGGAGAGTTAATGGCTCGATTTTTGCTGTGGAGTATATATCTGCGTTTGTGTAATACTTTTTTGAGTATTTTCTAAAGCATTTGTTTGACTTATTTCTAAACACAAAATTACGATGACTCGCTCCAGCAGGTCCGGTTAACAGTCGGGCTGATCAAAGAAGAAAGAAGGAACCTCACTCACTTCACTGTGAAGTTGGATGATTGGTGAAAAGGGTGCGTTCAGTTGCTAGTGTTGCCAGCAGAAAACAGTAGCGAAACAAGGACCACAGGCAGCGCCTATTGGCAATCAAGGTAAGGAAAATATCGCTCACGAACGAAAAAATATAAAGTTCCCTCCTTTTTTTCGCTCTCGAATCGAATTTTATTTTTCAACTCGCGAATTTTATTTTTAAGGAGAATTTTATAAATTCCATTCGCTCACCGGGAACGAATGCAATTGGTTTGGTACTCAAAAAATTCGTTCGTGAGAACCAGTGAAAATGAAGAGTATTTAATTTTTCTCTCGAAAGCGAAAAAAAACCGAAACGAAGTGTTCTATTTCACTCTTTGAGTTGAGTTCATGGCGTATGCGGTAATGTTTAAAAAAACAGCAATTATGGGTCACCAGAAAGTGTTTGATATTTCCAAATATGTTACTTATCATGAAATTTCTAATTCATCATCACCATTTAGAGTGCAGGATTGATATTGTACAGTGTACAGGCAATATATAAAAAAAGAATTTATGCTACCGTGAATTGGCGCAACACCAACACATTTAACGGGACGTCATGTAAAACAAAAATTAGAAAATCTTTCTTATAATGACAGATTTTCCTTTGACACTAATACATATTTTAGGAACAAGTCAAGTTTAGAACAACCTAACGGATTTTAATAAAACTTTTTATAAACATTCAGTTCCTTCTAAAAGTGATGAATATGCAAAAAATTTTCCACGGAAACGATTATTTTACGAGAAATTACATTTTTCATTTTGGATATCGCAAGCCATACAAGCCTGCCATTTTTGCATATTTATTACTTCTTTTTCACTAATTTCACTATCGTTAGGTTGTACTAAACTTAACTTATGCCCTATGCGGCATAATTACCTTTGAACCTGCAAATAAAATAATTTAAATTATGATTTTAAATTAATAATTTAAAATGTTTACCTTTTTCCTAGTCTAACAGGTGACACTGACATTTGACATTTCCTGCATTCGTCAAATTTCGCTGCGGGTGCGTTCCAAAAATGAACACGAATTCGTCAAAAAACTTTAATGGATTTAATCAACAAAGAAAAAATTTAATTGAATACAAACTGTTTGTATAAGGGATAATTTTCCTATTTTCGCGTTATTGCCTTTCAAATGAAACCGGTTTGGGGCATATCGGTTGGATGGTTTAAGAGTCTATAAAATACATAGGTAGAAACAGTTTGTGTTTTATATACATATATAGATTAAAAAACAAGTGACATTATAATCAATAGAAAATGTAGACGAGTTAAACATATATCTTGAATGAAGTGAAGTCTGCGATGTGCCTATTACAATGCATACAATGCTTCATTTTATGCCGATATTCCAATCAACCTCAATCAATAATCATTTAATACAATAAATAAAATCGCATCAAGTTCCAAATCGGACGGGAATTGTAATTCAAAATCAATATTTCAAATTCTTAACGAGGCATTTTGGCAATTTATTCGACCCAAAAAGAAGTAATTTCCCTATTTATTTTTGTTAAATTTTGCTATGTGTTTTCTTCAAGGTAAGGAAAATATCGCACACGAACGAAAAAATATAAAGTTCCCTCCTTTTTTCGCTCTCGAACCGAATTTTATTCTTGAACTCGCGAATTTTATTTTTGAGGAGAATTTTATAAATTCCATTCGCTCACCGGGAACGAATGCAATTGGTTTGGTACTCAAAAAGTTCGTTCTCGAGAACGAGTGAAAATGAAGAGAATTTAATTTTTCTCTCGAGAGCGAAAAAAAACCGAAACGAATTGTTCTTTTTCACGCTTTGAGTTGAGTTCATGGCGTATGCGGTAATGGTTAAAAAAACAGCAATTATGGGTCACCGGAAAGTGTTTGATATTTCCAAATATCTTACTTATCATGAAATTTCTAATTCATCATCATTTAGAGTGCAGGATTGATATTGTACAGTGTACAGGGAATATAAAAAAAGAATTTATGCTACCGTGAATTGGCGCAACATCAACACATTTAACGGGACGTCATGTAAAACAAAAATTAGAAAATCTTTCTTATAATGACAGATTTTCCTTTGACACTAATATATATTTTAGGAACAAGTCAAGTTTAGAACAACCTAACGGATTTTAATAAAACTTTTTATAAACATTCAGTTCCTTCTAAAAGTGATGAATATGCAAAAAATTTTCCACGGAAACGATTATTTTACGAGAAATTACATTTTTCATTTTGGATATCGCAAGCCATACAAGCCTGCCATTTTTGCATATTTATCACTTCTTTTTCACTAATTTCACTATCGTTAGGTTGTACTAAACAAACTTAACTTATGCCCTATGCGGCATAATTACCTTTGAACCTGCAAATAAAATAATTTAAATTATGATTTTAAATTAATAATTTAAAATGTTTACCTTTTTCCTAGTCTAACAGGTGACACTGACATTTGACATTTCCTGCATTCGTCAAATTTCGCTGCGGGTGCGTTCCAAAAATGAACACGAATTCGTCAAAAAACTTTAATGGATTTAATCAACAAAGAAAAAATTTAATTGAATACAAACTGTTTGTATAAGGGATAATTTTCCTATTTTCGCGTTATTGCCTTTCAAATGAAACCGGTTTGGGGCATATCGGTTGGATGGTTTAAGAGTCTATAAAATACATAGGTAGAAACAGTTTGTGTTTTATATACATATATAGATTAAAAAACAAGTGACATTATAATCAATAGAAAATGTAGACGAGTTAAACATATATCTTGAATGAAGTGAAGTCTGCGATGTGCCTATTACAATGCATACAATGCTTCAATTTATGCCGATATTCCAATCAACCTCAATCAATAATCATTTAATACAATAAATAAAATCGCATCAAGTTCCAAATCGGACGGGAATTGTAATTCAAAATCAATATTTCAAATTATTAACGAGGCATTTTGGCAATTTATTCGACCCAAAAAGAAGTAATTTCGCTGTTTATTTTTGGTATGTGTTTTTTTCAAGGTAAGGAAAATATCGCTCACGAACGAAAAAATATAAAGTTTCCTCACACGCTTTCGGGTAGCAAACCCAACCATTTTGTGCGCATCCGTAACTCTTCCCTGTGCCATAACTCCATAACTCTCTAAAGCTGTGATGGCTTTTTGTCTCCCAATTCCACAGACTCTAAAACTAATCACATTATGTATTCATAAGGGTCACATTGAAAAAACACCCCAAGTTCCAAGTATGCTCAAATTAGTTACTGCATTCCAATAGACGTTCCAAATTAAACATGATATGTGTATTATACCAGTGAATTATTCTAAAAATGAAATTTTAGAAAGGTAATAATATTTTTTTGTCTATTACATCATAACGTAATGATGTTAAAAAACAAAAACATAATAAAAAAATTGTGTGTTTTACTTTAAATTCATATTTTCTCCTACCTTGCTTATTAGTCAATTCCGCGATTAAAGGAAGAAATAAATGAGAAGATCTTCATTCAACTACCGTTTATTTAAGTGTCGTTATCTTCTATTATACTCGACATTTTCAAATTCTAATTTAAGTGGCACGTTAAAACTTGCATGTATTTATGTAGCTTCAATAACCCGAAAAACCACACATCCGTAGCAGCTCAGCCAACTCCATGCACATATGTAGTTTCGAAACCTTTGTTTATGTTCGCAACTCCCGACCAGATTCAGCAAGTCATCTGAAAGAAGCCTGGTGGGAAGTCATTTAACAACTAGGGACACAATGAAGTGAAATTAAAAGGGCTATAGCACAAAGGGTAGAGAGCTGGCATCGTATGACCAGGAATATTTCGAAACTTTCCGCAACAATAAAATCTGTAGAAAGTACAGCCGGACCGCTTCAAGTTCGCCGAATTGTAATGGGGCCTAGGATCGGAGGTTGTCGTGGTTCGCCGAATCAGCTCATGCGGGCTTTTCTCCACATATCTTTCTTTCTTTTAACTAAGGACGAGTTCCTCTGTTGCGGCATTCTTCATTAGACCATATTCACCAGAGCCGTGGACAAAACGCTAAATGGCAATGCCGTTTTAAGGGAGAGCTGCTTCGATGTAAAAGTGTTTCACTGTCCTTTTATATAGCAGGTCACCACGATATAATCGCTTCCCGGAAGAAGTCTCTTTTAAATATTTTATTACACCAGAGCAAGAATGCCTAATTTAATTTGTTTAATCTAAGCTTATCTGAAAGAATTCACTTAACAAAAAAATAAATAAATTATCCCATGGATGGAAATATTTCGGCAAGCCAAGAATTTTGATGTAATTAATTAATGTCGCGGTTATTCACCTTCCTCTTTATTTCACAAATTTTTATTAGAACAATATCCGAAAGGTCACTGATATAAAATATTCGCGAAATGTATTGAAAATTTCCTTTATATTTGAAAGAACTTTAGAGAGACATTGTAGGATATTCATTGAGTAGCTGAACCTGTAAGCTTTCTAACGGTACCTCTTACGATCTAATCCGTCAACAAAGAAACGATAAAGACCACGTCGAAGTTCGAAAACGGCAATTTCAAAAACGAAAATTTGATCTTCAAAATCGGCCCTTCACCCCGAAAATCGCACTTAAAAATTTTGATAAGGTTAACCCAGAAAATACTTTATAACTCTTCTGAAAGACGTCATCAGATTTCGATTGATATGGTATTAGAAAGATTTTTTCTATGGGATCATCGAAATTTTTTCATAGTTTATATATTTTTAAAAATTTGGGGTCTATAATCAAAAGAATGATGAGATTTATTCCTTTTTAATGAGAGTTCAGCCTCGGTTTATTTTTGCGTTAACTTATATTTGTGCCATATATATTTTTTTAATTTGTAAGTTTTATTTTTATTTAATTATTATATTTTTATTTTTTAATTTATTTCTTAAAACATTTTATGTATGTTGGATTTGGGGGGTGTAGAGAAATCACAAAGAAACTAGTTTTAATCCGTTTATTATAAGGTTCATATAATAATTTGAGGAACGCGGAACAGTAAATAGGCACTCACGGCGAAAATACTTTCTAAATAAGGTATGCAGCGTTTTTAGACGATAAATTAAATTTTATAAACAGCGCAACTCAGCTTAGCGAACGTCCGACATCCGTAAAGGCACGACTGCATCTAAAAACCAAAAGGGAGACTCCATCTAAAAACCCAAAGCGAGACTCCATTTAAAAACAAAAGCGACTGCCATCTTTAAAAACAAAAGGCTACTGCCATCTGGGAAAAGGCGACTGGATTTTATTTATATTTTAGGTTCCCTTGTCCAGTTCCCACATGTACATATACATACATATATGCATTGCATGTATAACCTGTTCTGTCTGTTGTTATTGGCTGACAGCACAAAACTGATTATTTTTCAATTTTTTAAAACAATATACAAAAGCAACGACTACTATGACTTCTGCAAGCATTCTTGATCTACTTTCTACATACAGGAAAATTTTTAATGTCAAACAAAGCCTACTTGTACTGTTTCAGACACACATGGAAAGTAATATTAATAAGGCTTACAACAAATAAAATGATATACAATTTGGATATAAAGAAGCATATTTGAATAAGTAAAATAATCAGCAATTGTGGTATTGAAACTTTACGTATATCTTTGCTTAAATTATTTTACTACCTTCTCAAATAAGTTGAGGAATTTATTAGTCCTTTATTTAGTACTAATTTATACCGTTCCTGTTGGGCTACCTTTTCATCGCTGGGACATATTCCTCGGACGAATTGCATATTTACAACTTTTACAAAATCCATGAAATAATAGTTATCTATTTCTGATGATATATTAATATGTACATACACACATACATATATGTAATTCATGTCCACACCGTTATCCAAGTTCGAACATGTCGTTGGAGGAAAATAACTCCTCCGTTTGCATAACAAAAATATCAAAATCAAAATATTCCCAATTTTTGCGATTGTTTGCACTCTTATTGTTGTGGTCTTTAATGTTAATGTTGTTGTTATATATAAATCGATTTCAGGCATTTTCCATTTTCCCATGCACTGATCCGGTGTAAAATGCTTCAAACGAATTCTCTGCATTTCAAAAGTCCTCCCAAAATGTTTTCCGCTGAATTTTTTCAATGCTACTTATATTTTTTCATACTCGTATTTATTAATAAGGCATGGCCCTGTTTCGACTAAAATTTGTAAAACAAGCAAGATTTAAAAGACAATCTAAGGCCATAAATCATAATATTATTTACAGGTTATTGGTTGTATCACAGCTCTGCCTTTTCTCTTTATAGTGGGTATAATTTTCCAGGAATATTTTCTTTCCTGAAAATATAAGTAATCAGTTTAGAGCAAATTGGGGGTAGATGCAGCAACGTATGTTATTAAACTAAATTAACAACGCGTTTCATAGGCTCATATTTAAAGAAAAATTCGTCGAATTTTGTGTCTAATCTAGTTGAATTTTTAAAGTGTATAAATTATGACGCAAAACGCAAACAGATTTGTATTTTCTTTTGTCTCTTACAATAAAATAATTACTATTATGGAGGTCGACTAGTAATGGAGGTCAGCCTCCATTTAAATTTTATTTAAATTATCTATTTTTAAATTATTTTATAATTATTTAAACTTTTATTATTATTTTAGATTTTTTAGTTTATTTTTTACATAATTCAATTAATTAATTTATGTTTATTTTTAATGTTAATTCGACCTTCCCTCCTGAATGACAATCCGAGACTGAATTTTGTACATTAATTTTTTCTAAAACAAAACGATAGGCCTACTACAATTTTTACAAAATAATCACAGCCTGCTTTCACACAACACACAGCAGGTACCGCCACATAATACATATGATATCACAATGTTTATAGTTTTAGATAATAACTTCATTTTAGTGAAAAACTTATTTACCATGTTTTTACACTAAGGAATCCTATAGAATATCAACATTAATTAATTTTCTTTTTTGTGTATAAACTTTAGATCAAAGAAGATGAAAAGACGACCACGTTTTTGCACTGATCTTGCTAACTCTATAGTCTATAGTAGGTATACACAATGGGATTGTTGATACTATAATAAAAAAATATTGAGTAAAATACTTTATTCTCACGTAGGTCTAAATTTAGGTTGTGAAGTGCACAAACGTTGATACACGCATATATGTATTCATAGAAACATAGTCTATACATATAGGATATGCTTATGACACACATGGGGTAAACTTAACTGGGTATTTACAACATAGTATTTAAATTACCCAGTTAATTAGAACCCCCTGACACACATAAACCGGGCTATCTTTGACGTTTATTAAATATTTGATTATTTACGATTGGTGTTGTCAATTTGTGAAGTGCATAGCGAGTGAAGTGTGTAAAATGGAAATTCAAGAAATATTATAGTGTTAAATGAAATAATGGAACAGCAAGAATTAAAAATGAGGCACTTGCTTTTAAAAACTTTCTTTTCAGAATTTTTTTCTCCATTTCAACTGCCAAAACATTAAATACTTAACAAAATTACCGTTTCTAGTGACTACCAGTTGGCGCTTTGGTCAGTTAATTGCTTTTAGAACGGGGTAATTGAATAGAAGGACACACAAAGTTAAACAGATATTACAAATAAGAACAGTGTACAAAAAGGTGACCCTATTGCTAGGTAGCTTTTCCTATAGCATAATAGGTATAATTATTTATTTTTTCATACAATAGTTTTTGCGTGAGTATAAAATGAAATTATTGTTCAAAGACTAGGTAAATATCTTAACATGTAGAGCACAATGTGCAAGTTATTTACAGATTTTATTTAAAAAGTAATCTCATTCTCATTGTGTAATAAAAACTGCAGAAAATTCTCAGAATAGTGAAAGTGAAGAAGAAGAAATATTGAAAAAAACTACGTCTAATTGTAGTGATGAGGATTATGATACTGATAGCTTCGAAGAGCACGTCGGTAGAAAGAAGAAGAAGGAGGAGCAAATGCAACTAATAATAAACAACCCTCCAGTTGTTTTGGTAACAAAACTCTCTCCAGAAGATCTTAACTCTACTAAGCCTACAAAAGCTGCTAATCTGGTAGAGAATGCAACAACATTTAAATCGAAAGTCGATCAAATTGAATATTTTTTGAACAAAAATGTAAAAAATTTGTACTTTAAATGCAATTAATGTAAATAAAAATCATTATTAATGTCATAAATATGCTTTTAAATTTTTATCCTTGAAAAATACCAATATTTTCGAGAATTTTTGATTGATAAATTTTAAGTTATGAAACAGGTGTACCATACATATATTACTAATAAATATAAACGATTGAGCATTTAATGTGTTTTAATTAAACGAAAAATAAAAAAAACGGGATGAGTTTAAAAATGCCAACATAATGGAACCAGACGGAACAATCAGCATCCTGACTTGGTAAATGTTTTATTTTATATTATTTATTGATATTTTTTCCTTTTCCAATCCAGTTTCCATTGAGTATAAAAATGCGTTAAAAGGACCAACATAATGGAACCAGACGGAACAATCAGCATCCTGACTTGGTAAATGTTTTATTTCATATTATATATTGATATTTCTTCCTTTTCCAATCCAGTTCCTTCCAGTGAGTGAAACCTTGTCGTGGTTGGAAGGCTTAAGGGATTTCCATTGAGTATAAAAATGCGTTAAAAGGACCAACATAATGGAACCAGACGGAACAATCAGCATCCTGACTTGGTAAATGTTTTATTTCATATTATATATTGATATTTCTTCCTTTTCCAATCCAGTTCCTTCCAGTGAGTGAAACCTTGTCGTGGTTGGAAGACTTAAGGGATTTCCATTGAGTATAAAAATGCGTTAAAAGGACCAACATAATGGAACCAGACGGAACAATCAGCATCCTGACTTGGTAAATGTTTTATTTCATATTATATATTGATATTTCTTCCTTTTCCAATCCAGTTCCTTCCAGTGAGTGAAACCTTGTCGTGGTTGGAAGGCTTAAGGGATTTCCATTGAGTATAAAAATGCGTTAAAAGGACCAACATAATGGAACCAGACGGAACAATCAGCATCCTGACTTGGTAAATGTTTTATTTCTTATTATATATTGATATTTCTTCCTTTTCCAATCCAGTTCCTTCCAGTGAGTGAAACCTTGTCGTGGTTGGAAGACTTAAGGGATTTCCATTGAGTATAAAAATGCGTTAAAAGGACCAACATAATGGAACCAGACGGAACAATCAGCATCCTGACTTGGTAAATGTTTTATTTCATATTATATATTGATATTTCTTCCTTTTCCAATCCAGTTCCTTCCAGTGAGTGAAACCTTGTCGTGGTTGGAAGGCTTAAGGGATTTCCATTGAGTATAAAAATGCGTTAAAAGGACCAACATAATGGAACCAGACGGAACAATCAGCTTCCTGACTTGGTAAATGTTTTATTTCATATTATATATTGATATTTCTTCCTATTCCAATCCAGTTCCTTCCAGTGAGTAAAACCTCGTCGTGGTTGGAAGGCTTAAGGGATTTCCATTGAGTATAAAAATGCGTTAAAAGGACCAACATAATGGAACCAGACGGAACAATCAGCATCCTGACTTGGTAAATGTTTTATTTCTTATTATATATTGATATTTCTTCCTTTTCCAATCCAGTTCCTTCCAGTGAGTGAAACCTTGTCGTGGTTGGAAGGCTTAAGGGATTTCCATTGAGTATAAAAATGCGTTAAAAGGACCAACATAATGGAACCAGACGGAACAATCAGCATCCTGACTTGGTAAATGTTTTATTTCATATTATATATTGATATTTCTTCCTTTTCCAATCCAGTTCCTTCCAGTGAGTGAAACCTTGTCGTGGTTGGAAGACTTAAGGGATTTCCATTGAGTATAAAAATGCGTTAAAAGGACCAACATAATGGAACCAGACGGAACAATCAGCATCCTGACTTGGTAAATGTTTTATTTTATATTATTTATTGATATTTTTTCCTTTTCCAATCCAGTTCCTTCCAGTGAGTGAAACCTTGTCGTGGTTGGAAGGCTTAAGGGATTTCCATTGAGTATAAAAATGCGTTAAAAGGACCAACATAATGGAACCAGACGGAACAATCAGCATCCTGACTTGGTAAATGTTTTATTTCATATTATATACTGATATTTCTTCCTTTTCCAATCCAGTTCCTTCCAGTGAGTGAAACCTTGTCGTGGTTGGAAGGCTTAAGGGATTTCCATTGAGTATAAAAATGCGTTAAAAGGACCAACATAATGGAACCAGACGGAACAATCAGCATCCTGGCTTGGTAAATGTTTTATTTTATATTATTTATTGATATTTTTTCCTTTTCCAATCCAGTTCCTTCCAGTGAGTGAAACCTCGTCGTGGTTGGAAGGCTTAAGGGATTTCCATTGAGTATAAAAATGCGTTAAAAGGACCAACATAATGGAACCAGACGGAACAATCAGCATCCTGACTTGGTAAATGTTTTATTTCTTATTATATATTGATATTTCTTCCTTTTCCAATCCAGTTCCTTCCAGTGAGTGAAACCTTGTCGTGGTTGGAAGGCTTAAGGGATTTCCATTGAGTATAAAAATGCGTTAAAAGGACCAACATAATGGAACCAGACGGAACAATCAGCATCCTGACTTGGTAAATGTTTTATTTCATATTATATATTGATATTTCTTCCTTTTCCAATCCAGTTCCTTCCAGTGAGTGAAACCTTGTCGTGGTTGGAAGACTTAAGGGATTTCCATTGAGTATAAAAATGCGTTAAAAGGACCAACATAATGGAACCAGACGGAACAATCAGCATCCTGACTTGGTAAATGTTTTATTTTATATTATTTATTGATATTTCTTCCTTTTCCAATCCAGTTCCTTCCAGTGAGTGAAACCTTGTCGTGGTTGGAAGGCTTAAGGGATTTCCACTGAGTATAAAAATGCGTTAAAAGGACCAACATAATGGAACCAGACGGAACAATCAGCATCCTGACTTGGTAAATGTTTTATTTCATATTATATACTGATATTTCTTCCTTTTCCAATCCAGTTCCTTCCAGTGAGTGAAACCTTGTCGTGGTTGGAAGGCTTAAGGGATTTCCATTGAGTATAAAAATGCGTTAAAAGGACCAACATAATGGAACCAGACGGAACAATCAGCATCCTGACTTGGTAAATGTTTTATTTTATATTATTTATTGATATTTTTTCCTTTTCCAATCCAGTTCTTTCCAGTGAGTGAAACCTTGTCGTGGTTGGAAGGCTTAAGGGATTTCCATTGAGTATAAAAATGCGTTAAAAGGACCAACATAATGGAACCAGACGGAACAATCAGCATCCTGACTTGGTAAATGTTTTATTTCATATTATATATTGATATTTCTTCCTTTTCCAATCCAGTTCCTTCCAGTGAGTGAAACCTTGTCGTGGTTGGAAGGCTTAAGGGATTCTTAAAATTTTGGTTAATTTGAATAATATAGTTAATAATATAGTTTTTAGTATAAGAGCTAAATTTTAAGAATCCCAACGAATATCACTCAAATAAAATAAACTAATACCCATGTTCTGCATTCCGAGTGAAATGAAATCGAAAATAGTCTACAAAACTCAGTTTGAATTGAATTTCTTTAATAAAATTCTTAGGACTGTAACAAATATATTTCAGTTACCTTTGATTTCAACTAATATTTCCACAAAAACTACAAACTATATCAATTGGATTTTTTTATTGAGTTATTTTATTTCTAATAGGTACCTAACTGAAATGAATTTGTTAAAATCAAAAAATTTTATTACGAAAATTCCATTCAAAAGGAGTTTTGTAAGATCTTTTCTATTTTACTTCACCCGAAGTAGCTTCCCTGAAAGTCCTAATAAAAATAAATTGGTCAATTAATATTTGATCGCGCTGCCTCGCACTGAAATTTCAATAAAACTTCCTCTAATAAAAAAATCCGCAGTCATTTGACAATTCGCCAGAGAATTGTCAGAGAAAATCTTTAACGGCAATTCAGCCCGCTGAGAAATCTTTGACGTTATAGGACGTTAATGTTACGTCAATTCACGAACTGTCACTGCTTCAGAGCGAAAGAGAGGGAATAAAATTCCAATCGTCGACTTATATGGGAAATCGGGTACGTGAGCGGTCCATTATATTATACGTCAGTGGCACGACTGCATCTAAAAACCAAAAGGGAGACTCCATCTAAAAACCCAAAGCGAGACTCCATTTAAAAACAAAAGCGACTGCCATCTTTAAAAACAAAAGGCTACTGCCATCTGGGAAAAGGCGACTGGATTTTATTTATATTTTAGGTTCCGTTGTCCAGTTCCCACATGTACATATATGTATATGTATGTATAACCTGTCTGTTGTTATTGGCTGATAGCTCAAAACTGATTAGTTTTCAATTTTTTAAAACAATATACAAAAGCAACGACTACTATGACTTCTGCAAGCATTCTTGATCTACTTTCTACATACAGGACAATTTTTAATGTCAAACAAAGCCTACTTGTACTGTTTCAGACACACATGGAAAGTAATATTAATAAGGCTTACAACAAATAAAATGATATAAAATTTGGATATAAAGAGGCATATTTGAAAAAGTAAAATAATCAGCAATCGTAGTATTGAAACTTTACGTATATCTTTGCTTAAATTATTTTACTACCTTCTCAAATAAGTTGAGGAATTTATTAGTCCTTTATTTACTACTAATTTATACCGTTCCTGTTGGGCTACCTTTTCATTGCTGGGACATATTCCTCGGACGAATTGCATATTTACAACTTTTACAAAATCCATGAAGTAATAGTTATCTATTTCTGATGATATATTAATATGTACATACACACATACATATATGTAATTCATGTCCACACCGTTATCCAAGTTCGAACATGTCGTTGGAGGAAAATAACTCCTCCGTTTGCATAACAAAAATATCAAAATCAAAATATTCCCAATTTTTGCGATTGTTTGCACTCTTATTGTTGTGGTCTTTAATGTTAATGTTGTTGTTATATATAAATCGATTTCAGGCATTTTCCATTTTCCCATGCACTGATCCGGTGTAAAATGCTTCAAACGAATTCTCTGCATTTCAAAAGTCCTCCCAAAATGTTTTCCGCTGAATTTTTTCAATGCTACTTATATTTTTTCATACTCGTATTTATTAATAAGGCATGGCCCTGTTTCGACTAAAATTTATAAAACAAGCAAGATTTAAAAGACAATCTAGGGCCATAAATCATAATATTATTTACAGGTTATTGGTTGTATCACAGCTCTGCCTTTTCTCTTTATAGTGGGTATAATTTTCCAGGAATATTTTCTTTCCTGAAAATATAAGTAATCAGTTTAGAGCAAATTGGGGGTAGATGCAGCAACGTATTTTATTAAACTAAATTAACAACGCGTTTCATAGGCTCATATTTAAAGAAAAATTCGTCGAATTTTGTGTCTAATCTAGTTGAATTTTTAAAGTGTATAAATTATGACGCAAAACGCAAACAGATTTGTATTTTCTTTTGTCTCTTACAATAAAATAATTACTATTATGGAGGTCGACTAGTAATGGGGGTCAGCCTCCATTTAAATTTTATTTAAATTATTTATTTTTAAATTATTTTATAATTATTTATCTTTTATTATTATTTTAGATTTTTTAGTTTATTATTTACATAATTCAATTAATTAATTTATGTTTATTTTTAATTTTAATTCGACCTTCCCTTCTGAATGACAATCCGAGACTGAATTTTGTACATTAATTTTTTCTAAAACAAAACGATAGGCCTACTACAATTTTTAAAAAATAATCACAGCCTGCTTTCACACAACACACAGCAGGTACCGCCACATAATACATATGATATCACAATGTTTATAGTTTTAGATAATAACTTCATTTTAGTGAAAAACTTATTTACCATGTTTTTACACTAAGGAATCCTATAGAATATCAACATTAATTAATTTTCTTTTTTGTGTATAAACTTTAGTTCAAAGAAGATGAAAAGACGACCACGTTTTTGCACTGATCTTGCTAACTCTATAGTCTATAGTATACACAATGGGATTGTTGATACTATAATAAAAAAATATTGAGTAAAATACTTTATTCTCACGTAGGTCTAAATTTAGGTTGTGAAGTGCACAAACGTTGATACACGCATATATGTATTCATAGAAACATAGTCTATACATATAGGTTATGCTTATGACACACATGGGGTAAACTTAACTGGGTATTTACAACATAGTATTTAAATTACCCAGTTAATTAGAACCCCCTGACACACATAAACCGGGCTATCTTTGACGTTTATTAAATATTTGATTATTTACGATTGGTGTTGTCAATTTGTGAAGTGCATAGCGAGTGAAGTGTGTAAAATGGAAATTCAAGAAATATTATAGTGTTAAATGAAATAATGGAACAGCAAGAATTAAAAATGAGGCACTTGCTTTTAACAACTTTCTTTTCAGAATTTTTTTCTCCATTTCAACTGCCAAAACATTAAATCAAAGACTGTATATATATTAAGACGTCCCAAGCAGTGCAACTCACAATTTCCTAAAGCTCTACAACAGGCATCCTACATCAGCCGACATAGCTTTCCGAGGAGGCTTGATTTTTGTCGTCCACTTTTCTGAGTAAAAAGCTCTCTCCGCTGAAATTTTTCTTCTCTTGCGCATAGATGATTTTGCGAGACGCGGATCGCAGGCGGCGTTTGCTTTTCTATCGGGAAGAAGCAAGTCGTTTGTGTGTGTGCATTTTGCATATATGTATATGTCGGATTTTTGACATAGCCAACGCCGCCTGCGATCCGCGTCTCGCAAAATCATCTATGCGCAAGAGAAGAAAAATTTCAGCGGAGAGAGCTTTTTACTCAGAAAAGTGGACGACAAAAATCAAGCCTCCTCGGAAAGCTATGTCGGCTGATGTAGGATGCCTGTTGTAGAGCTTTAGGAAATTGTGAGTTGCACTGCTTGGGACGTCTTAATATATATACAGTCTTTGATTAAATACTTAACAAAATTACCGTTTCTAGTGACTACCAGTTGGCGCTTTGGTCAGTTAATTGCTTTTAGAACGGGGTAATTGAATAGAAGGACACACAAAGTTAAACAGATATTACAAATAAGAACAGTGTACAAAAAGGTGACCCTATTGCTAGGTAGCTTTTCCTATAGCATAATATAATTATTTATTTTTTCATACAATAGTTTTTGCGTGAGTATAAAATGAAATTATTGTTCAAAGACTAGGTAAATATCTTAACATATAGAGCACAATGTGCAAGTTATTTACAGATTTTATTTAAAAAGTAATCTCATTCTCATTGTGTAATTTGGTACAAATATACTCAGTGGGTGCCAGTGCGTCTCCCTAACTGCAAAAAGGAATAATCGAGTGTTTACCGTAAAGGCGTCTTAATGAATTTCTTCATCGATTTTCTACACTCTCTATCACTCTATTTCTGTACGGCGCGGCGCGACGCACAATTAAGTATATTCAGTATAGCATACCTACGTATATATATGAATAAAATACATATATACATATTATACTTCATTCGCGTCTATGCAATTTAATTTATCTTTTCCTAAGAATGGAGTCTCAGGATTCTTAAGAATTTTTCTTCATAGATACGCGCTTGATTTCCTAATGAACACATGAATCCTTCGGGAGCATCACCTGCATCGGATGCAATCATCATGGAGAAATGATTCCTTCCAGATGGAAGTAATTACTCCTGAGTAGCAACTACAAACAGTGCTCCGGTCCAGACCGTGTGAAGAATTTACAGTCCGGGTGGCAAAGCTCCAACAAGACTCCGATCTTTTGTATAATAATAGAGAAGGACTCCTATGCAACATGTTATTGTCTTCATGGCTTACACATTCAATTTCGATAGATTTCCCGAATCCGCTCGGTTGCAAGTCTCAAGATATTTATTATGTGGATATCTCCAGAAGCAAACAAATGTCCTAAAAGCAAACACATTTGCAGGAGCTACAACCAAGTGTAAACATGGCCGGTATCGTCCTGCCATGCCTTAGTCTCCTGGTTGGGGTCGGTGTTAGGACCAGAACTAAGGCTGGGGCCACATTCACTTGAAAGGTGGTGGTGGCGCGGCGCATAAAACGAGGAGAGAGGAAAATAAAACAGAGCTGAAAAGAAAACGTGCCAAAAGGCCAACACTCCCGTATATTAGAAACGTGCTGTATCTGGAAATTTGATATTGTTAACCAGAGATCCAGAAAATAAAAAATGACTTCCAGGACGGGGCATCGTTGCTGCCGTCTGAGGTGGAACAGTAGCAGCACCAGCAGCAGCAGCGCTACTCCTGGTTCTCGGTGTTGAATTCGGCGGTGGTGTGTATCTGGATCTACCGGGGTCCCTTCTTTGGCACGTATCTGGGACTGGGAACTGAATCCGGGATTAGTCACCGGGGAGATGGACCTGACCGCTGTACCTCCTGTCAGGAAGGCGCACAGTAATTCGTTGGCTCTTGGTATTCGTGCAATTGACCGAAGTGGATAAATCTGATCCGGACTATATCGAACTCGTTTCAATTTTATAGTGTGGACGTGTTGCATTTACGGATTGCCCTCAATTACTGTCAGGGCAAGCAAAAATCTATTGTAAAACTTTTCCGCTGTATCTCCGTTTTTTTTCTTTTTTTTTTTAAGTAATTTGCAACGATGACACACCACTGCCATAACCCAAATGGACACCCAGGTTTCAATGATACAAACTTTTCGCTCATTTGGTTATTGGACTAATTTGCGCGATAATACATATACACTATAACTTTTTTCCCGCGACATCGCTCCCGTCTAATTGAATATTAATGAATAACCAATTTGTTGAAAATTGTTTAGTAGAGTATTTATTGGTATGTACAATGTTTCAGGTTAATAGGCTAATTTTGTTAACTATTTCACATAAAGACTTGTATCCTACTTGTTTTAATTGGATTTCACAAAATGCTTTTTTAATCGTATATGATGCGTGATGTAAAGCAACGATTGTCCAAATTTCACAGCTCTATGTAGTTTTAGTGGCTGAGGCTGAGCGCTGAATAGTCCATTCAAATGGTAATTCAATCGTGTATTTGAGGTAAACAGCAATTTTTTTTTTTTAGTTTTTAAACTGTCCTTGGGCTTATAATGTAATCAGCTTCATTCGGCCGCCATTTTGAAAGTAGGTAGCATGTGCATGTCCTTTAAAACGCAAGTCTTACAAAAGTTCTGAATTTTTCTTTAGAATGTAATATAGTTTTTGGTTCAAGTTAGTTACACTCAGACTATGGGGCAAACTATTTTTATGTATAAAGGAGGATTACCTGACTATTTTTTGAAATCCTCCTTTTATTTTACTACAAAGATCTGGATTTACTAATTTTGAAGTCCTCTTTTTTTTTTAATAATCAGGATTTTGGGGCTCATCACAGATCATCAATTTTAACTTTATTTTGTAAAATCAGGAATAATTTTTTTTTGAATTATTTGTTTTTTTGTTAAATGTCAGATTTAAATTTTTTTTCCAGATTCAGATATCTTTATTTCGAGTGTACATAAATAATATTCATAGAGTATACATGAATAATATATATATTTAAAAGACATAAGTTATTGAGTTTGGGTATTTACTTTTGATATTTAGGTCTATTTTGTTACGAGGCCTGCTAATTGACATACAAACGTGAGCCTACTTAATAGAAGCACACCATTTGGAAAGTATGCTCAGATACATATTCTTAAAAAATATCATTCTCTAATTTTTAAATTTGTTATGAAACAATATTCGATCTAAACCGTTATTATCCAGACACATACATACATTTAAATCGGCTCGTAGTCCGGAAAAGAAAAGTTGGCGATGAGAATCAAGCAGATTTACACCGCAAACCAACAACGCCGACTACCACAGGTATCTAAAGGCCGTGTTACAATGTTGACGTCGTTAATCCAATTAATCCAGACAAACTGATTGCATTAATTATTTAGTTAGTATTGGATTAATATCAGTCAGGTTTTCACACCGCCTTCAAAAGTCTAGGAAAGTCTTGGTATTTAATGTAATTATTTTATACTTTTTAGGGCTTGGGATTTTTTGTAGTCGGTTCTAATTTTTTTTTTAAAATTTTTTTTACTATTCACTAAAAATAATGATACATATCCTGTCAAAATCGACCCATAATTGTTGAAGTTATCGCGTCATGAAGTGAGTGAAAATCAATAAAATTAAGTCATCCCCTAATTTTCCACACTTAGAAGTAGAATATTTTAATGAAATTTAAATGGGACCACCTGTGAGGTATAACCTATCCATTAGAAAAAGAATTATTAAAATCGGTTCACAATTGACGGAGAAATCGGGGAACGTACATAAAAAAAAAAAAGATTCCGATGAATTGAGAACCTCCTCCTTCTTGAAGTTGGTTAAAAATGAATAAAGTTCCGCTCTATAGCTATTATTAGTAATCAAATTAAAGATGAGATTAAAAGGTACGATAGTCGAATAGCATTTTTTAAAGTGAAGTTTTACCAATTTTACAATTTCTGAAGGTGTGAAGGTTAGCTCTTAGCAAAAATTTTGTTTTAAGACATGGCGAGTCAATGTTATGTTATGTTTACAGTTTCAAGCTGTTCGTTAAAAACTTAAGAAAAGTCACTTTTTAGTTACTTCACAATGACTTAGAAGTTATCGTTAACTTGAATGCATTTACTTGTATTAAATGCACTTGAAATGTAAGCAAAATAGTTGTCGAGTTTACAGATTATGTGCAATAACTACATATGTTATTTATGTTAGCTCGATATATGTATTATTGAAGCATCTTACTCACCCAACAGTTGAATTCAGTCCCCACTCTAATCGACATATGGAACCTTGCACGGTTTAAGAGATTTTTTACATTGCGTTCAGCCCGGAAAATGGAATTAATGTGCACGAAGAACTGGTGTCACAAACAATCTCCATCTGAGTGCCGTCGAGGACCACTGGTAAGGTGTAAATACCACTAGAAGATTCTGAAGCCACACTGAAAATGGAATTATTAAATAAATCGTAACTGAATTCAAAGTAAGATTTTTTTTTTAATAAATACATATTTGTAATTTTTGATCAGACGCTGTGCTGTTGACCGATATTTTGCATTTTAGTTTACTTGTCGCTGACAACTTTTGTAACAAACCTTTGTTTGAAAGATCATTATTTTTTATTAAATTTCATATGAAATATTATACCTATTGTATGCTACCCGATGAAAAGAAAAAAAAATTTATAATATTCTATGTACCTACTGTACATATATGCACAGTATGTATATGTATATTTGTACATATATGTTTATATAACATAATATTATATACATATGATATACATGAATAAACGATTAAACATACCATATTTCTAAATATCCAGGATGTCCGTCCCGATTGCAACGATAAAATCGTCTAAATTCAAATCAGAGCACGCGGAATGAGCCTGGAGGATTCTAATCAAATTACGGTTTATACAAATGCATTTAAAAGTTTAAAGGCAATTTACCCAGAAACTTTCTTGGTGTTGTTCATATACATACATACAGGGTGACTGGAAATTGCTGGCATTCCGCTCGGGAGAACAAACTATGACTAATTTGGAGTGATTTTTCCTATATCACTTAGGGGTCGAAAAGGCGCCATTTTCGAGAAAATCGACTTCGTATATTTTTTACAAAAATCCGAATTTTGGGAGTTAAAAATTAAAAAAAAAAAATTCTCACTTTTTGGCTTGAATTTTCCCATGATCTGAGAGCTTACTAGTTGGCCAACCATCCTAAAGCTAAAAACCACGAAATTTACTGTTAGATTTTTTGTTGTGTGTTCAAACTTACAATAAATAAAAAAAATAAAATTAAAATTCTTCACAAAAGTGTCATTTTCACAAAAAAAATGTCTGGAACTTGTCGTAAAAAGCATTGTCATTACATCTCAGTATCCTCAGCTATCCAAAAAGGTACAATTTTCAACAAAACAAATGGTAGTTTTTTATTTTAATTTGAAAATGTAGGAGTGGAGAAGTGTACAATAAGGTAAAATTTTAATTAATTAATACAACAAAAATTAGGAAAAATGTTCATTTAATCAAAAACTTTGCAACAGTTACAAATCTTGTTCAAATTGTCTACCATGATTCCGAATGCAAGCACGTAGCCTTTTACGCACTTCTGTTTTAACTACTCTCGATGTGAGTGATAGCTTGACTTGCTCAGCTGCATTGATGATTCTCTCTCTTAGTTCCTCCACTGAGTTGGCAGGTGTTTGATACACCAGATCCTTCATGTGACCCCATAGATAGAAATCACACGGCGTCAGATCAGGGCAACATGCTGGCCAAGGAATCGGTCCACGTTTGATACACCAGATCCTTCATGTGACCCCATAGATAGAAATCACACGATCTACATTCAGTCACCTGCGAGTACAGACGTGTTGTTGAATTCTGACTAAATGAGAATGAGATACCCACTTTGCTGGAGGAGGTGCCACTAGCAACAAGACAAGGTATGGTCTACCAACATGATGGCTGCCCAGCTCACTACCGCTTGGGTGTAAGGCAGTGGCTTGACCAAAACTACCCGAGACGTTGGATTGGTCGAGGTGGACCGATTCCTTGGCCAGCAAGGTGCCCCGATCTGACGCCGTGTGATTTCTATCTATGGGGTCACATGAAGGATCTGGTGTATCAAACACCTGCCAACTCAGTGGAGGAACTAAGAGAGAGAATCATCAATGCAGCTGAGCAAGTCAAGCTATCACTCACATCGAGAGTAGTTAAAACAGCAAAGTTTTTGATTAAATGAACATTTTTCCTAATTTTTGTTGTATTAATTAATTAAAATTTTACCTTATTGTACACTGCTCCACTCCTACATTTTCAAATTAAAATAAAAAACTACCATTTGTTTTGTTGAAAATTGTACCTTTTTGGATAGCTGAGGATACTGAGATGTAATGACATTGTCATTTTTTTTACGACAAGTTCCAGACATTTTTTTTGTGAAAATGACACTTTTGTGAAGAATTTTAATTTTATTTTTTTTATTTATTGTAAGTTTGAACACACAACAAAAAATCTAACAGTAAATTTCGTGGTTTTTAGCTTTAGGATGGTTGGCCAACTAGTAAGCTCTCAGATCATGGGAAAATTCAAGCCAAAAAGTGAGAATTTTTTTTTTTTAATTTTTAACTCCCAAAATTCGGATTTTTGTAAAAAATATACGAAGTCGATTTTCTCGAAAATGGCGCCTTTTCGACCCCTAAGTGATATAGGAAAAATCACTCCAAATTAGTCATAGTTTGTTCTCCCGAGAGGAATGCCAGCAATTTCCAGTCACCCTGTATATGTATGTTATATCAATCTATACATATATGTATATAAAAATTACGGCTCGACAGATTTGGATGATTCTTTTTCTCTTTTGTTGGTCTGAATTCAGGGGTGGTTTAAAAGGTAAGAAAATTAGGAAAAACCTAGAGGAAAAGCTCAAAAAGTAAAAAATCGAAAAACGGCACAAAATATACTTTGAATGCAAAAAAATTTGAATCAAAGTAACACTTTCGATGCAAAAAATTTAAGTCAACGTTTACTGAGATGATTTTACGACGGAAATTTTATACGGAATTTCAATTCAAAAGTATAGTTTTGGAGAAGGTGAATATATAATTTAAAATTGTTTATTCATAAACAAGTAGTGGATTTTTGAGGTAAAATTTATTTAAAACGAATTTAATTATATTTGGCGACGATCACTTTGATCAGCCATTCTTTTTTAAGGATATTCGATTAGTTTTGATACACGAGGATTTCAAGGTTGTAAAGTTCTCTAAAGAATACGTAACAAGGTTATTTCGACGTGTACAAATGATTGTGAAAACAATTCCGTGTCGTTTTACAGTGCCCATTACAATGCCAAAGAGAGGACGAGCTGACGTAGGTCGTCGCAAGTCAAATGCGCGGCGAACTACTTTACGTTTTAACTACACTGATGACCAGCGCGCGACGGATAGTGAAAATAGTAGTTTTGATATGTTCCTATTACGTTCGAGAGCGTCTCTTTTAGCTTTCATTTCAATCAGAATACAGAACATATGGGCAATTGTTACTGTAGATCTTGGCACAGGAGTTTTAGTGTCGAATGACAGACATTCATTTTTAAATACCTATACATATGTATGTATGTATGTATATTGGGAGTATTCAAATGATTCTGCCGTTTTTTTACTTGAAAAACTCATTTATTAATATACTATCAATTAAAGTATTATCCTTCGGTTGCTATAATCTTGGCCCACCTATCAGGCAAAGCATGGATTTCTTTGAAAAGGAATTCTTCATTTTTAGAAGCGATCCAATCGTCGATTCATTTTCTAAAACTTTCAAAAGAAGTGAAGCTATGATCATTGGTCGAAAAAGGTAAATATCCGACGGAGCTATATCCGGTGAATATGGTGGGTGGGGTAGAGGACGTGATTTAAGCGCAAAAAATATGTTGCTTATAGAATTGTTTTCAGGTCTGGCTGGGACCTACCATCCATTGAGTCCTTACGGAGATGAAATGAAAAAAAAATGGGTATATAACCTTCCAGGAACAGTCGGGAATTACGCTCTCAAAAACAGAGTTTTTAGGACTCTGAGAGCTGTACAATTTTTAACAGTAGTAAGTACTATTTCAAATCAAATTAAGGTAGCAACAAAAAATAAATGTGTTGTTACAAACTAAATTTACCATAGGCAATAGGCAAACTACATACATACATACATATTTGCTTCGATTTTGAGGCGAGCGAACTATTTATTTTTATTTGTTTGTGCTTTTGGTTTTTATCTAGTTTTGCGTTGTTAATTATTAGGTCTGTTCCCATCTTCTGCAGCTAAAATTTTTCTGCATTTTCCTTATTCATGTGGTGGGGGTTGATATGTAGGAGTTAGGGAACGACTTTCTGAAAGTTTCTGAAAAATGAGAAGCATTATGCTGAAATTTGAAGCATTATAGCTGTTCCAGGAGAGCACTGAAGAGTAATCATACTTTCTTCCATTTCTTCCTTTCCACTTTTTAAAGCTTTTGAAAAACGCGCTTAAATTTACACAACTGGCATTTGTGTTTGACAATCAGGAAATTTAAGGCAACTCAGAAAATAGCAAAAAATAAATTTCACTACCTAAATTTATGGTTTTTTCGATCAATATTTCGATAACGATGAACGATAGGCGAAAAATGTATATGACCTTAATTGTAGATCGTAAAAAAAGCAACAGAATTATTGCATCAACATTTTCGTATCTCAACGGAGAACCGAGTTATTGTAAAAAAAGTGAATGTAACCCTTTTTTCAAGATGGCGGAAAATGCACATATACATAGGTTACCTTACCTCGAGTTTTTGAAGTTAAGCTTTTCTAGGCCCCCCCCCCCACGTAATATCCAAAATTTAGCCTTCTCGGTTCACATGCATTTCCAAATGTAATGAATGACTGGACTAAATTGTAAAATTCTGAATTTCCCTGCATGAGGGCAAGTTGTGACGTCAGCAAGAATTAAACATGAAATCGAGTTAAGGAACGACTTTCTGCAGTTTCCTGATAAGTAATTATAATTCCTGCAAGTAAGGGAACAGACCTATTAGTTATTGTAATTTTTTTTCTAAACTATTAAAAATTAAATATAATAAACTTAAAAATGAGTATAAACTGTTCTCCATTATCTCAAAAAAGACAATATGGTTTTGTCTTTTTACAAGTAACTCATTTGAGAAACGGGTGAGCGAACTATAATATATAGTTTCCATTGAAGTGGTAGGTATATTAGGCCTTGAAAAGTTAAATAATCGAATTGAACTTATCCGAGTAAAGGGACCCTGGCGACTGCTGACCAAATGCATAGAAACAGGGTGCGCGTCCTGTTAAGGAATAAAATATAAAAAAAAAAAAAAATTGTCGAAAAATTAAACCGAGAGACAAACAATGAGAGACGTCTTTGCGAAAAATTTTAATTTCTGAAACAGAAAATGACGGCCGGCCATGCAGAAAGGCACACAACTCGTTTCCTTTTGACGATGGCCACTCAGGCATGGATTCACATTATATGACGTAAGGGACTAGAGATCCAGCGACGGGTATATCTTTGTAGCAGTTGCAGTATCTTTACTTTGAGCGGGTCTGAACTTTGTTGTTCATAACTTTTCAAATTTGCTGTAATAGTAGAAAGCACTTTACTGAATGAAAGCCCCGGTTTTTCCCTCTTGCCTCCCAATGACGACAACGTAGCTGACTGGTTATTACGTCCTCACTGCCGTAACGTCTGGAAAATGAATAGTAGGTACCTGAATGTACACTAAGTCAAATGGGAAAGAGGACGGTGTATCTGCCAGCAGAAATTTCAATTTCTTAAGCATTAAATTCTTATAATTAAAACCAACGAACTCTTTCAAAATAGATTCATTTTCTGATTAGCTTAGGGGATCATAAGGAGTAAATGGGGTGATGATTTCCTAGCTTATATTATCCTTTGAACGTCAGAGACGAACAAATTTGGCGACCCTGAGCTACTTGCGTTGAAATCAATTTCTTGGCGATGCTATTCCTGGTCATTTAAAATTTCGAAATGGAAACAGACAATACTTTCTCGTTGAATTTGTTCTATTCTAAATTAAGAGTTTTAAGACTGTGAAGAAACTAACTAACTTCAAAGTGCTTAGTTCCAACAATTATTATTTTAGTAAAATTTACTGTAATATGAATGAAAATAGAAGAATAGTTTGCCTTATTGCGGGAAAAGGTTAAATAAAATAATAGTATATATGTATTACTAACGTTTTTAGTGATACCTCTAACTATTTAAACAACAAGTTATTTTTATCCCCCAATATTTTTCAAAGATGAATGAACTATTTCAATGCCATTTGTGTCGTGTTTGTGGATTCGATTCCCACAGACGTAAAACCTTGGCTGACAATTTAAAAAAAAATCACATATACAGAAAGCGCCATGTGGACTTCATTCCATCGTGCGGGAAGAAGATAGCAGGATTATATTAGACTACCCCGTAGACACAAAACAAAAATACATATTTATAACAAACATTAGGATATTATTATTTTTTTGGCAATACTAAATATGTATATCAAGCCAATCGTACAATTATTTCCAACATTATTGTAAAAAATCATGTTATCAATTTATTGTGAGATGCTATTATGTAAGTAGTTAAAAAAAATGTCAGTATTTATAACTAAAAATCATAGTTCAGACAACTATCAAATTTTAGTATTTTTCTGAAATCTGAAAAATTGTTGGAAAACAGTTAATTAAACTGTGTATAGTTTATATTTAAATTGTGTGTTCTTAACTGTTCCCCAATGTAAAGACCAATCAACTAACTAATTTGAGTTAACCCTGTGTAAAGTACAACTCTTTGTCTGTAGTTATGCTAACTGGATTTTGAAACATCGTCGGGCAAATGTTAAATCTGGAGGAGGTTTTACACCTTTTAAGCGGAAAACTGCTCAATTTTTAGATATGTAGCGTTGGAATTATCGCAACATTTTTACAATCATCCGGGAGTCCGTGACATTTAAACTAGGTATCGTGATGACGCAATTTGAAAATTTTGGTGTAAATTGACGGAAAAAATCATACGAACAAATTAACCTATTAGTAGTATTCACGATGTGTCGAAAATGTGGAAGTCGTCGTGAATCGAGAAAACACCCAGCAGGAAAAATGAGGAGAGCTCCTTCAGGGATGCATAAAAGAGCATATAAAATTGCATTGTTTCTCACTTTTCTCCAAGAAACATCCTAAAGGAGGAAAACTGGAGGAGAAAAACGGAGATATACTCGGAGACAAGTTCGTGCATGCGAAATTTGTGAGTCATCATAACGACGGAGTTGATGATATGTTGCGTTTTTGTCTTATTTTATGTTGTGCTGTGTTCAATGCGGTCGTGCTGATCAGGCTGTGCAGTTTTGTGTTAAAGTTAAATTACATAAAGGTGAGTAAAAGTATTTCCCTTCAATTAAGAATCGTGTTTGTTTTGTCAGAAAACTGATTAGGATTAAAGTGAAAATATGCCTTTTAGTTCGCCGAAAATTATTCAGTTATGATTTTATACGACTTCAAAATAATTGATAAGTTTATTTCACATTAGGAAAAAAACGATCGTGTAAATATGAATATAATCTCTTCAAATTTTTTATCTACATATATTATTCGATTACTTAATTTAAAACATTAGAACAAATCTTTATAGGCAAGCTTAGAACTGCAAACAAATGTTGAAGAATATGCAAATAATAGAATCTAAACTATCTGTAGAGTTTATATTTGTATTAAGCATTTATTATTATGGTTATTCAGTCACATTTTAAGAAGTAAATCAATTTACGATATAATGTAGTATATATTTCATTAATATAATAAGCAAGGAAAGTAGTTTCTAAAATTATAGTACAATTGCAATGATTTTAACTTATTTGAATCAAGTGTTTTAGTACAAAAACTTGGGCCTTATTGATGACTTCATTCGAATAATAGTTTACGATGTCCAAAGAAATCTTGGGAATTTCAAAAAGACATTTTCGACGCCTTGTAAGAGCAGAAATTACCCATTCAGAGGAAAATATTTCTGCCTCTGCCATAGTCAACGAAGCAAGTGATAATATCGAATCAGTTGATATTCTTGAAGAAACTGAGGGAACAGAAGCACTAGACAATCAATTCCATAAAGAATTGCCAACAACCTTATCGCAAAAGTTGTTTTTGTGGGCAATTTCGCACAAAATATCGAGAAATGCAGTTGACGATCTTCTAAAAATTTTAATTGTGGAAAGAGTAGAGGTTCCGTCATGTGCAAAAACACTTTTGCAAACAAAAGTTCATGACCTTGACGTATGTGAAATGCCACCTGGAGAATATTTTCATGTTGGTTTAAAAAAAGCCATTAATATCCTAGACCTCGAAATACCAAACACTGTTTCAGACCTAGCACTCGATATTTTCGTAGATGGAATTCCCTTATATAAGAGCTCATCGAAGACTTTATGGCCCATTTTAGGTCATGTTGTGGAAAATGCTAAAGCTGCCCCATTTTTAATCGGGACTTATATAGGACCGTCGAAACCTCAAGATGTAAAATTGTATATAAAGAAATTCGTTGATGAATTTCTCCAAATTCAAAATGAAGGAGTGCTAATAAAGGAAAGAGTTCTTAAAATCAAAATAAGACTATTTACATGTGATACGCCAGCGAGAGCTTTTCTAACAGGCACTGTAGGCCACACTTCTGCTCGTGGTTGTTCTAAGTGCCAGCAAGAGGGGAAAAAAGTCAACAATAGATTAAGCTATAGTATCACACCTGGAATTTGTAGGTCGGACGACCATTTCAAAAACCGGGAAGACAAAAAGTTTCATATAGCTACATTTCACAATCATATCCATCCCTTAGAACTTTTGGACATTAAAATGATATCACAATTTCCCTTAGACACAATGCATCTGATAGATTTAGGAGTAATGAAGAAAATTCTTTTATTAATCCTCAACGGGAAACACAACAAAGCCAAATTAAATGATGGACAAAAAATTGAACTTAATAAGAAAATTATATCCTTATCTAAGTACACACCAAATGATTTTGCTCGAAAACCACGTAGTTTTGATGAGGTACGCAGATGGAAAGCAACAGAATTCCGCCAATTGGTGCTGTATACAGGCATTGTAATATTTAAAGATATAATTGATGACGATATATATTATAACTTTTTAGTATTGCATTCAGCATACAGATTGATTTCCTGTCCTGCGAACTGTCAGAATAATTTAGATTGTGCAAAACAACTGTTTGAGACATTTGTTAAAGATTTCGCACAAATTTACGGAAAGGATAAAGTGAGCTACAACGTGCATAACCTTTTGCATTTAGCAGAATGTGTTGGCATGTACGGCAACGTAAATAGCTTTTCCTCCTATAAGTTTGAAAACTTTTTACAACTGCTTAAAAAAGACTGCAGAAAGCCAACACACATTGCCCAACAGCTACATAACAGGATTCTGGAAAGAAGCCGTTTAGATAAAAACAAGGAGGATAACTACTTTCCGTATGGCTGGAAAAACAGAAACAATATGTATTCAAAATATCAATTTGGTAAATTCCAACTCTCTAAACATCATCCAAACAATTATTGTTACACAACAAATTTCACACCAATTAAAATTAGAGGATTTGTAAGTGATGCTGGATTAGAATATGTAGTTGCAAATAGTTTCACTGATGTAACAAGTTTTTTTGATGTGCCTGTCGATTCAAAAACTACTTTAGGAATATGTAAAGCAAAATCATTAAATGAGGTTGAAGAAAAAATAGAAATGAAGGATATATTGCAAAATTTTTCCTCTTCCTTATCAGGAATATTTTGTTTTTATTCCAATACTTCACCACTGTGATACGATAAATTAAAAACATGCTTATAAATACAGATCTTCGTTTAAGCTAAAATATGGATCACTCCAAAGTTAAAAGTGGACCCATCATAGCAACATCAGTGTACCGTAGCAATGCAACACTAGGTCAATATTCTTCGTCAAAAGAAAATGTTGGTAAGATTGCATTAATTAATATTTCGTTTTAGATTTGCTTACTAATTACTTTTAAATAGCTCCAGTTGATGGTGAAGATACATCGAGAAGGCTAAGCAAGATCGAAGGAAAATTAGATCTAATGTGCAATGCTATGAAATCCATGAAAGAAATAATCTGCAAACAAAATGTGTTACTTACACGGCTCACTAAAATGATAGGTCCGAAAAAAACAACCCTTAAGATATTCCCAATTAAATCCGTCGCAGAATTAAACGCAACAGAAGAAGTCATTGGAAGGACATCTGAAGATGAAATCGTAAGTTCACAATTTGTTTATTGTATTGTTTAAATCAGTTAATATTTCATTATTTTTAGATACTACATATAAAAGAAATTGTGGGTAGGTCTGATATTTACAAGTGTTTCCACAAAATTTTTGCAAATGATGTTATTTTAAAAATTAATTGGGACGGCGCAAAGAAGAAAATTGCTGTTAACAAATACAAATTATTCAACACTTACTTTTTTGGTAAAATATATTATGTAACACATATAGAGAACTTTATAATATTTTTGTTTTACAGAAGCAGTAAAATGTGAGGATTTTGGGTACCCGGACTTTGAAAAATCCATGAAGGAAGCTTTCAGAAAGGCTAAACAACAGTTTTATAGGGAAACATATAAATTGAAAAAAAATAATTAAAAATATTCCGGATTTAAATTACATATGTATTTACTTTGAGAAAAATGTCTATGTTATGTTATTGCAATGAAGTTATTTATTTTATTTAAAGTGGGTTATTTTATGTTGTTTAATAATTGAATTCAGATGATTTATTTTATTTTTTTAAGTAGAAAATTGTTGTTTTGTTTATTATATATTATTTATTTGTTATAAAATATAAACAAGCCAACTACGTGAATATTATCTGATATATGTATATATAAAGCAATATTTTGTGAACTATAGTTAATAGAATTTCTGTTTTTTTTGTTTTAATAATGAATTGTTTTTTTTTATCGAACTAATTTTAAGTAATTTCATTATATAGAATATACCAGGGTTTTAAGTGGACGCAGAGAGGTAGAGAACTTCATATTTATATTCAGGCTGTTAATAAATCTAAAAATAAAATAATGTTTTTGTATTATTTCCATGCCAGCAGTTTTTTTTGGTTTTTACTTTTATAAAATTTTATATGCATAAATAATGCAGAGCTAAAATAGTTACATTTTCAGATTATTTTTAAATTAAAAACGAGCTCTACCTTGTTATCCATTTCACAGATTTTAAAACATTTCTTTTGCTTTCATTGCAGCCTATTGTAGATAAATTAGAAGCACCCTTTCTTTTTCATTTTGGAGGTGAAACCATGCTTTCGGTTTTACCTCGCTTAAAACAAGGCCTCCCTTATTACTAATTTTGGAGGCCTCCCTTATTACTAATTTTGGAGGCCTCCCATATTACTAATTTTGGGAGCGAAACCCTGCGCTTCGCTTTTGCTCGGTTCGGACCTACAAAGAAGGCCTCTTCTATTGCTCTTGTGCTAGCAAAAGAGGAACACTCCTCTCCGTAGGACATGCCTATGTTAAAAAGAGGCCAAATGGATGCAAATGCGAGCACTCCATACATCGCAAAGAGCGCTCCGTGATTAATCGTAGGATGATCGCTTTTCCTACTGGGCATGGTTAGACGTCAATGTCAAATTGTCAACTGAACAGAAGAGAAATGCCATCTTACGTTGATTTGGCAGTCGAAAAATCTCGATTTCTCGACGAAAAACCAGCCCGCAGGCGTGGAAGTAATTGCAGAATAATAAAATGCCAAATTCACAAAAAATTTTCTTTGACGTCGAATGTTTTCTCGATTCGCGACGGTCGAAGTCGCCATCATCATCATCACCTTTTCCGACTGAGTAGGGTTTGTCATACCAATCTATATATATGTATATGTATATAAAAATGAATGCCTTTTTCCCTTGGTCACGCCATAACTTGAGAACGACTTTACCGATTTCATTCATCTTTTTTTTTAAATTTTCTAATACTTTGTAGAAGGTTCTTACGAAAAGAAAAACTAAGAAAATTGCCCAGAAAATTGGAATATTTCAGAAAACTTAACGACTATTTAAACTTCGCGCGTTTGACAGTTCGCACGCTGCAAATATCCTTTAACAGCTGCATCGGTCGGCATCTATCGATCAAAATATTCATTTATTCATTTCTTAGTACACAGACCATTCGATCGGAACGTTTATCCAGTTTTCAGATTGTTCGATGAGTTTTTTTAGAAGTGTTCGTTCATCGGAGTTAGTTCACCGCAATCACGCCATATATTAAAAGTTTAATTTAATATCGATTTTTGGTAAGTTTTGATAGACTAACACGTGGTGATCATACAGAAACACTAAGGGAGTCAGTTTTTTATTTCAATTGAATTTTGGTTCTTCAAAATGCCACCAATTAGACGTACCAACTTAGGTCGCAGAACTCGCAATGCTGCAAGTCAAAGATACATATATACGAGCAAGTTAAATTGATGAGCACCGCGAAGCGCGAAATGAAGTTGAACGGAACCAATGAATCGAAATCAACAATCGTTGCTACTAGACCAATGAACGTTGTGTGTCTACATTGCAAGGCATTTAAGTTTAAAAATGAAGTCCCTATGGATTATGTTGGGCCAGTGGCCAAGGCAAATTGATGCCATTGGTATCGCCACCAAAGCCACTCAAAGTTGACTCATATCCACAATACAATAATTGCTTTCAAGGTAAGTAATATTGGGAAACAATAAACCTTTACCACCATATGGCTGGTGCAAAATATGTTGACAGCTCTCAATTGACATGGTGCAAAGTATGTTGGTAGCTCTGAATTGCCAAAAGCAACCAGAAGTGAGTGTGTTTACAGATGATGGAATGGCAGTGCTGCCAACGTATTTTGCCAGCCACATGGCGGTACAAACAATTCTCTATACAATTACCTTTATTACATCTATTTACCCTTGTAGATTCAGGGTCAAACATATCATCGAACTACAAATGTTTGCTTTATTTTATGGGCGATTCAGCTAAGACAGGACAACGTCTGTCGGGTCAGCTAGTTTTCTATAAAATTTAGTCACAACGTATTCTGTTTCTATGATTTTTTACGGTCTTTGTGCACAAAAATGTTTCAATTCTGCGATTACGGTGCTTTTGATATTAGAAATCAATGTGAAAGTTGTGCTAAGGTGTTAAGGTCGCTGCACACTTACCGGCACGGCACGACCCGGCTCGAAACTACAAAATATTCTTCTCTGAAAACAAATGGACTCATGCACACATACCGACAACAGCACGACACCGGCCCGACCCGGCAACTGCACTGCCGATGGGTATCGTTGGAAAGAATTCCGACCGGCAGTAGCCGTTCGCTTACGGACTGCTATGACACTGTCAGAACAATAGAAACAGCTCAGATAATGTCGGTATAGGGTGCATGAAATTTGCCGGTGCGGGTCGGTTACGTGTCGTGCCGGCAAGTGTGCAGCGACCTTTATTTTGTATGTGCTTCCGATATCAGTTTTAGACTTGTTTCTGGATGGGCAACAATGAAAATTTTTGAAATAATTTCAGAACCATACGACAGCTGCTTCGTGCGAAACAATTTTATGTCTCATATCATAATACACGTACTCTTTTATAAAGTACCACCTTTGCTGAGGTGTCACAGATCGTAAACACCATTCCCAGACACATTGCTAACTTTCTAGCCAATATGTGTAATAAAAGTTGGTCTGCAAATCTACCACCATTTGACTTAGGTGCTCTTGAAGGTTATATACGACTATCTACAAAATCTCATTTTGTGTAGTGACATCGCCAATCTTTGATCATTTCGCTTTAATTACAAATTCAGAGGACTTTCTAACCAAGTTTTCGAATGAAAATATGCAAATTGTCTTGCTTCCAACAGTATTTAACCTTTCAGGCGCTTAGCACTTTGTCTGACAACTATTACGCCCTTGTAACGTCTCCCAGAAATCTTATATTACTTTTAAGGGTGAAGAAGGGTCGAAAGGATAGGTATATATTATCACATCATTCGAGAGGAAGCGGTCGTTTCGGCAGTTTCAAAGTAGGTCTTGTTTTGGGCTTTGGGTGCTCTTAAGAAAATCCTGCTTATCGGCTTTGTACTATCTATTGATTGAATGTTCTTCCTGGGCGTGTTCAGTTCAGAGAGGATTTCTGTACAGATATGCAAAAGTCAAGCCCACTGCCTTCCATACCTCCACACTCCGTGCCCTTTCAAGTTAACAAACTGACACTCTTTAATCTACTCGAAATTTTCAACCCAGTCGTATTTACTTACACCCTTTAAGTTTTCACCGTGAGATATTTAAATGCGCTCTAATATTATTTCTATTTACACAGCTCTCCGACGAGCCCTGTACTTGTTCCGAGAATCTTTCCGCATTCATCCGGGGCACCGTGCCTGGACCGTCTGCTGTGCCAAGCCCATTTACCTTACCTTTTCCTTCGGAATCACTTTTAGTTTAAAAAGGCCAAAATTATTGCTGAGATAAGGAGATTTCCAGGGTAATAATATGTGTAGTCAAAAAAGGGATCTCTTCTGCCACGTAATCTTATTATAAGGGTGGTAAAAGCTACACAAACATAGTCGTCAGTCACGGCTCATGAAGCGCCTAGCCATCTCTCGGCACCTGGCCGGGTCGGCTCAGGGCTATGTTTGTGTATCAAATTCAATCAAATGGAAATTTCGCCTTTTCGTAACGGCAGAGGGCGTGCTAACTGGGAGCTTTCACATCAATTTATATATTTAACGTCTTATTGAATCGGTCGGGTGAGTGGTCCAGGCGAACCGGACTTCCTACGTACCTTTTTGAAGGTATCTCCTCAAGTGAAAAGTGAATAAATTGCAATTAATTTTTTTTTTTTTCGACAAGGATGTATGAGATTTTGTTGTTGCACAGATTGCCGAATACGAATTTGTGAAGCTATGAAAAATTGAAGAAAAACCTTGATAATTTCTGTAGTACCTATTTTGGGCTACTAACTAGCTTTTATACATCTATACATGTAAATAAAATTGATGTGTCTGTCTGCCTGTTCCGGATAATCTTCGAAACGACTGAACCGATTTTGACGAAACTGCACAGACCTGAAGAGAAGGTGATCAGGCAACGTATAGGTGACTTTTTTTATTTATTATTTTTTGTTTATAACAATTGTTTTTCTTATAAACAATGGAAAAACATTTCTACCGATTCCGATGAAACTACATATACAGACAAGTTGCCAAGAGTGATTTAGGCCACTTTTTTAAATGTTTATTGTTAATAACAATTGTAGTTCTTATAAACAATAAAAAATTTAAAAAACGGGTGGTACTCCGGGAGTGCCGGCAGAAGTGAAAACTTGAACATTAACGTTGTGCATTTTTAAATATTTTGGAATGGTTAGGGAATAATTTCGCACGAATTGCTTTATTTATCAGTATAAAAGTACTATCATTTATGTGGTAAAATACAATATTCATTTATTGCGCTATCGTACACAAACATGACAATTTATATTACATAAAAAATTTAACACTTCAGAACTATTACAATTATTTTACATTAAAAAGTTTATCTCTCAGAAAAATCAACTTTTATCCATAATTTCAACGACTCTTTCACCATCATCATTACCAGCATCATCATCGCCAATCTCTAAAACTGATACAATAGGTTTATGGTAGCTGAAGTAAGAAACGAGCAATTTTGATTCGAATCTATTTAAATGTCTAATAAAGACCGCATCAATAGTAGTTTTGTATTACGTTGTGCGCGTAGCAGGCTGTGTACAAACACACACGCACACTCGCGCAAGCGCAGCGCCCTGTCCGTCTTACGAATTTTCGATCAGGGTCGTGTCCTGACGCGAGTTTTACATTTTTTACCCATCCCAAAAAAGTGCACAACGCCGCTAAAGAAGTTTTCACTCCAAAAAAAATTCGACCGAATCCGATAGGACTTTACAGGCATGAAGAGTAGTGGGTTGTGGTTATACCAACGCTACTGACCTGAGCAAATCGGATCTCAGGCTGCTGGTGGGTTACTTATCTGGCCATTATGGGGTCAGACATCACCTCAACAAGTTAGGTATGTCAATTGAGACAGAATGTAGACTTTGTCTAGAGGACGAAGAAACCACAGCTCACATACTGTGTGACTGTCCGGCACTGGTTCGGATTAGAAGTAGGACCTTCGGGAAAGGGTTTCTAAGCCCGGCTGAGGTCCGTAATTCTTCTGAGGGTGACCTTCTGGCTTTCCTTAGGGTAGCGGATCGTCTACTCCACTAACGGGGTTCCGGCACAAAAGACCGTCTGGTCGCAGTGCCCTCCGCTTGGGCGGCCCCACCAATAAATAATAATAATAAGAAGAAGAAACCAGTGCACCGGGGCGAAATTTGGTGCCGGGCGTTGTCCGGTATACCACTTTTTTACACGAAGATTGCCTCATCAACGATTGCTTTTGTTTGACCATACCAATACCCATTGTCATCGTCATTTTTAAAAAAAGGAAAAACATTCATCCATATACAACTTCACGAATCAATTTATCTAATCGTGAAAACTGGAAGAAACGTTTAGTAATACGGAGAAAAACCCCAGTGGGCCCTTTGGAAATTTTTTTGTGAATTAGCTTTTATAGTTTTTATTTAAAATTTACCGTCAAAGCTGAAAATTTTAATATGGCGGATGCAAATGTTTACGTTTAATCAATCTCAAAATATCCTGAAAATTTCGAGGTTCTTTTTTTTTGTATTTCAAGAAGAAAACATTTTTATAAATTAAAAAAAGATTTACAAAATTCAAAAATGAATTATTTTTTCCTTTAAGGACAACACTCTCTTGAAATGGTCACGAAATTTTTAATATTGATTGAATGTAGATTATGTAAGCACTTATTGAAATTGAAATCATAATCGGAATCGAAATCGAATTCGCATTCGAAAACTAAGTCGAAGTCGACGTTGAAATCATAGTCGCAATCGCTATCGAAAACTGGCTTATGTAAACCTTACTGTACTCCGAGTGAAATGAAAACTATGTACTAAACATGTAAAATCATTTCAGTAAACTTTAACTTTAATTTTTTTCATTCAAAGTATTATAATCCAATCGAAGTAGGTATTATGAAGTTTTTTGTCGAAAAGCTAAAGCAAAGGTATCTGAAATGAATTTTCAGGTTTATTCTGGACTTTTCTTTTTATTTAAACGCAAATTTTAAACAAATGGCGCATTTTAATTCTAAGTGAGTATGCGATGTCAGAAGCGGAAACGAAAACGCATCATTTGGTGTTTGGTTTATTGACACCCCTATCATGAATTCCACTGGAATAGAAACCAAAAGAGTTTAGAAAAGCCCTTTTTAGTAAATCTTTCTGAATAAACTTGCAAAATTTTTAAGAAATTTATTTAAGTTACCTTTGACTTCAATTAATTCCTTCGTTCAAAGTGTTCAAATAAATTCCACTAGAAAAATCCAATCGAATTATTTTGACGTTAAGTGCGGAAAAACTTATCAAAATCAAAGGTAACTTAATGAATTAGTACGAATTTTAGGACTCTATTAAGGAATTTTTATTCAAAATGAGCTTTATTAAGCTCCTTTGGATTCGATTCCACCGGAATTTATGATAGGGGTGTATATTTCACTTCAACATGACAATTCTTTCCTTATCACTGCCTACTACGTGGGAGAATTTAAGTATTTAAGGAGTATACTTCTTATATCTCCCCCGCTCGGGCGAGAATAATTGCATGTGTTTATCTTGTGCCGGTTTCAATCGGGATCAGCTTTGAGTAATGAAAAAGGTTAGATTCTTCTTTCCTGTGCCCAGTGTTTATTCGGAAAATTGATCCAGAAATTTTCTCTAATATCTCAAACGGTCCAGAAAATAGTTTGTGTTGGATATTTCGAATCTGGGTCAATTTGGGCAATTTTCGCAGAAAAGGAGTTTTGGTTCCGCCTGAATCTGAGGCCTCATCCTGTTGATCCTCTGAGCGATTCGAGTCGCGCGGGGGTGTTGTCAAATATGTTATAGCTTTAATTCCACTTAGATATGGGGGAGTAACACACCGAAAAGTTTCTCTGTAAAAACAAGAAACAACATTCAACGTTTATTACTCGTAATCTTGTTTAACAAATTATAACAAATTATATTTCACTTCAACATGACAATTCTTTCCTTATCACTGCCTCTACGTGGGAGAATTTAAGTATTTAAGGAGTACCTATACTTCTTATATATATAAGATCAGAATTACTTTTTTATATTAGTTTATTGTTTATAACAATTGCATTTGTTATAATAAAAAATTACAACAGTTTTCCTATATATGTACATACTTGAACATTAAACGATTGTTAATTCAGTTAAAATATATAAGAACGAACACTTATTTGATAATTTCGACTATCACAATTGAAATTTTTTCACCATTAGTGCAGCGCAAAAACCCCAAATTAAAAAACGAAGACAGGGGTGATCTCATGAGCTTCGTGATGATTTGCTCGAACTCCACGTGACTGCAGTCCCGGCGACCCGGAACTGCATTTTCGAAGAACCGGGCGGAGTTGCGGGTAAAAGCTAGTTCAAAATAAAATGGCAGATCTAATAAGGCGAAACGAATGCTTAAATAACGCCATACATTTTGGTATTCGTAAATTCTCTTAATGGTTGATCACGAATTTGTTGTCGAATTTCAGAAACTGAAAATGCCAGAACAAGGTGGAGACTAAAAATTTTAAATTTCGTAGTATTTTTATCAAGATGTTAATGAGCTTATAGGATATTATTGCAAGATTTACCTCCAGTTATGTATACTTAATTCACACTTGTTCCTTAAATCAAGTGGATATGGGGATTGGTGAGTACATAGTTCCCGCAAGCATGCGTGATCTGTCGTAAGATCACTAAGCGAAAGGCTTATTTCATAAAACTCAATTTAATAATTGTATAAAACTGTGGATTTACTCTGAAGGTGTCCACTGAAAATTAAGCTGAATTTGCTTTGTCAGATCTTCTGAGCTTTGTTATTTTCTTAAGGTATTAATCTATGGTAAAGTAAAGGAACTCAGCTAATTTTACACAATTTTATTGGGTCGTGAAGGATGAAACTTGTAGTGTACAATTTTGTCAATTTTAACAGATTGTTATTTGACAGTGACTTAATACTTTACCGTTCTGTTTTTTTTTTTTTTTGTTAAGTTATACCAGAGATTATAAAATACCAAGATGTAGCATCCAGTGGCTCAGAATGTTCGCACTTTTCAAATGCTATGGGACGTACCAGTAGGTACCACAACATGTTGAAAAGTACCTTAGAAACATTTTGCAACCTCAGCGACATTTTCCAGAATTGGTCGAGCGCCGCAACAGCAGAGCAGTGGAAAGATGTAGGAAAAGGGGACTTTAGAAAAGGCGCGGAAAGCGGCGTGAATGAAAGGCAAGCAAAAGTGAGATGTTGCAAAGCCCTCATACGAATGAGGCTGCTCTTCGGACGAACTGGAGAATATATGCGCCACCGGCTAGCACGAATCGAATCACTTACTTGGCTTTGCGGGATACGAGACTGTGTGCGAAGGGCTCTGCTATAATCTGTTGCCATTTCTGGTTGAGCGATTGAGCAGTTTAGAGGCGAATAGCGAACTTTGCGATTTTATTGGTAGTTTTGATATTGATATATAAATTGATATAATTGGTAGTTTTTTGTAGCCGTTTTTTATAAATTTTATTATATTTTATAAACTTTTCGAACTTGATTGTTTTTTTTTTAATTTTCGCTTCCGTTTCTTGTAAAAATGGAAGATAGAAAGCGAAAGAGGTCTAATGGGAACACCTGTTCCCTTCCTCATTGTAAAAAGTCAAGGAGAACTCATCCTTTGTTAAAAATATTTTCTTGTCCACCGAATGACACATTTCTTGGACAAATGTGGCGACAAAGATGTGCTTTTCCGGATGAGGGAAGTTTATTTGTTTGTGAGGAGCACTTTGTTTCCGAACAAATTGGGAAAAAATATTTGAAGAAGGAAGCAATACCTTCTAAAAATTTAAACCCACTAGGAGCCGCTTCTGAGTCTGTTGAGGACGCTGCTCAATCGCTAAACCAGAAATGGCAACAGATTATAGCAGAGCCCTTCGCACACAGTCTCGTATCCCGCAAAGCCAAGTAAAGTGATTCGATTCGTGCTAGCCGGTGGCGCATATATTCTCCAGTTCGTCCGAAGAGCAGCCTCATTCGTATGAGGGCTTTGCAACATCTCACTTTTGCTTGCCTTTCATTCACGCCGCTTTCCGCGCCTTTTCTAAAGTCCCCTTTTCCTACATCTTTCCACTGCTCTGCTGTTGCGGCGCTCGACCAATTCTGGAAAATGTCGCTGAGGTTGCAAAATGTTTCTAAGGTACTTTTCAACATGTTGTGGTACCTACTGGTACGTCCCATAGCATTTGAAAAGTGCGAACATTCTGAGCCACTGGATGCTACATCTTGGTATTTTATAATCTCTGGTTATACACATGTTGCCCGTAGACGTAAATTATTCACAGCTCTAAAAAATATTATTAACTTGTTTTAAAAACTAATTTTTTTTGATAATGGAACGGTCGGAAATTTGTACTGTTATGAAGTGTGAGTTCTGACATGGAATAACAGCATCGCAGACCGCACCAAATTTCGCATTGGTAACTTTGACCTCATAAATGATCCACGCGGTCGCCCAGAATCGAAGCTCAATAATGACGTAGGTACTAAAGGTCACCGTTGAGTCTGACCCATCTCAAAGTGCTTATGAATTATCATTAAAGATAAGTGTCAGCAAACAAGCAATATTAACCCATTCAGCTCAAATCGGGACAAGCTTTGCCTTTTTTTTACAAATTTCATCCTTGACGACCCAACATTTAGATGACCTGAATATGAAGCACTGAAAGGAACAACAAAATCAGCTAACTAATAAAGGGTAAACTACTCTTCAAAATTTTGCGAATATAAATTAAAAATATGAAAGTCTACTTACAATAGACATAACGTATGTAGGTAAATCTTCAACGAACTGACAGCTTCGAATGAAATAATTCGCATACCAACTAATTGTTACAAAATTTCATAGTAGGTACCTAATAATGAGTTAATAACATTAGATATAAGTGATGTGATACATAGGAGTCCTGCTATTCCGAATTTGACTGAAATTATATAAAACTAAAATAGCAGGGCTAAATTATACATATACACAAGGGGAGTATGTTACAATGATCTATCTACATACATGATGATCCCTGCCATGGAAGAATTATTTTAAATTAACTGATTTATATCAACGATTAAGGGATATAAACGCGTAATAGGACGTTTATATTAGGAATGTACAGTTTTAACTGTAATGACGCGTGTTCGGCCTTCCAAACCTGGGGGTGTAACTTCATTTCTTACAAGTTGCCACCTCACTTCGGACGGTGCTGAAGCATGTGTAAATAGTTCGTTGATCAAGCCCTCAAAAATGTTCAGATCTTTTCTATAAGCTGTCACCGAAAAAACGATGTTCGATAAACTCAAGAACAACAGGCTCAGAAAGCGAAATAAGCGGGAGCATCTATTAAAAAGTGTCCAGGAGTCAAAATGCTTTAATCATCGAAATTATCTGAAATGACAACGATCGGTTTATAATTAAGAGAAGCTTTTATGCGTATTACAAACTTTCCGAATGTTTATGTTTGAACTCTCACACACCTTTTAAGGTGATATTTTACGACTTTTATGGCAGTCTTCCACAATCCTTGTGCTGGTAGGAAGTGTCAGTACCACGAAATCTTGTTCATTGCGGTAATTTCAAATCTATTACCAAAATTTGGAAATTCAAGATGGCGGAGCCAATACAGCGATCACAGTTCTTCGAATTAAATGAAGTGAATTTAAGTCAAATTATGTAAGTATACCAGATTTCCCAACTAGTTACTAATTAATTTAAAAGAAAGTGATTTTTGACCAGTAATTATAAGTTTGAAGACTAGCGGACTCATGGAATTTATATGTATTGCTTCATTTAAACTCTTTAATGCTCCTTATTTTCGTCACTTGTGAAGTTACCGGTATATTATACTAAATGTATAAGCGAAGCTGAACTCGGAAAATAACGCAAAATAATGGTAATCTAACAAAGTTTCATTTATTTATTTATTTATTTATTTTTTACAATGTTCATCAAACAGCTGAATACTTGAATAAATATAAGAGAAAAAGAAATACAGTCAATTTTGCTTATTTTCGATCTTAGCCGATCCTTCAAAACAGGCTTGGAAACATTAAAATCAAATCAACTACGGTGTTCATTGAAGAGACGGGACATAGAAGGATATTCGCTCGTCACTGCCGTAGTTACTTCGGTGATAAGAAACCTGAAGAAGGCCATGATTTCTCAAAGAACGACCAGGTACCGAAATGTTAATTTGTGTTAGAAGTTCGGGGCTGTCACTACGACCCGTTAAAATATCACAGATTGTGACCATTCTAGCAAAGTTACGCCTTTTCTTCAAGGAATCGAGTGAAATCAACCCTAGATGGTCGACACAAGGTGGTAATAAAACTCAACACAAAAGTTGCAATAATTTTGAATTTATTAGCGATTAATAATTGATAACTATTAGTCTAATAATTTTATACAATAGGACCCCTGTACCTACTTTCTGTTGGCTAATATAGGAATGTTCGTTGAAGATAAATAGTACATAAGATAAATCACTCTTGTATGCATCGAGAAAGACAAATATTCGTTATTCCTGCTTAAAAACGAGGTTTTCTTCATTCAGTCAAGAAATTAAACCAAACAGTTCTCCAACACATCCAGTCAATTGAAGCATGTTCGTTCTGTTAGATAGAAAAAAGAGTTCTAAGGTACGGTGTTTATCAAAAACTAACCAGAGCAGCCGCGATCATCGCCAAAATTTAAAAACAACGCGGACCCATGTTTGGACCTAGGAACTACCTGTTCAAACTTTTCCATCCAGGTTGACCTTCTTTTCGTTAGAAAAGGTCACCCGCAAAAACTGAAAGAAGTTAAGGGACTCGCGTTATTTTTTAAAGTACACGATCATTGAATGAAATATTTATAAAAAAACAAGGACAGTATTTAACCGGTGTGCTTACAAAAATATTATGTACGTTCGTAGAGACTATTAAAGATATATTTAAGATGCCGTCTGCTTGACTTAAAAGCAATTTGTAGCAAGGCAAATAATACAAAATAAGAAAGAACGCATACTAATGTTTCGCAAAGACATGCAAAAGAACACCTAAATAATGGATTTCTCCATACCTCACAGCAACGAGCTAAACATGATTCCATTTCTACACAAAGTGGAGAGCCGTCCCACATATTTTTGAAGTGATTTCACTCAATGCTTATTAGGCAGTAAAATTCGAACATCACAAAATCTGTGGAGATGGCTGTAACTCCAGCAACGAGGACATTTCTCGTCAATACCATCCATCGAACAGGGATAACAACCAGAAACGAGCGTAAACATTGACATCGTATAGGGTGCTCCGTCTATAGCTAAATTATTTTCTTTCAAAATTTAAATGATTTGATTTCCTAGACCGATTACAACTTCCTTCCGCCTAAATGAAAATCTTTTCGTTGAAAATTCACTTAACATACTTGGAGGAAACTTTTACGTTTCGTTAAACTCTCCCCTCTGCATAAGTTCCGCAAAATACCAGCACATAAGTCATGAAGTTTTGAACTTTAGACCTGGGGCAAATGCTTTAAAAAAGTTGAAAATACGCCACTTCACCTAGTCGTGCAGCCGCCGCCGCCGACTCCCCGCAACAGCCCCAACGAACCCTTTATGTATAATAGAAATTTTACTTTTGCAGCCCTGTAAAGAGTCCGCCAGAGCTGCAGGGAGGCAAGACAAAAAAAAAAAAAAAACCAAAGATTTAACTGAAAAAAAAGATTTATGCAGAACGGAGCTCGGTCGTCCTCCACGACCAGGTAATATTTGCTTAATGCGAAACTATGGAGATAATGGGATATTTCGAAATCATCATTAAAGCATAGCCCTAAACAGGTATGGATTGCGCTCGAGGCTTGATGCTTCCTGAACTGCCTCTGCTGCGGTCGGCATGTGTATGTATGTGCACATGCCCAGACAGGTCTTGGGTCCCGGCCATACACGTCCAGGATCACATCTGTTCGCATTTCGCAGCACCTTTTATCTAATTAACTAGCTGGAATGTGCGCGGTTTTATTTCACCTCCCCGGCAGTCTCTGATTTTTAATATGCATTTAAAAACCAAGGAGCGGAGGTTCGCTGCTGCTATACTGCTGCAGTACACTTTCTTTTTAAAGTCCTTTAGATTAAACGTGCTTAGGTAATTGCCCCTGGCACAACATCCGGGGACTACTCGTTTTTGGGCATAAATATTTGTCACAATAGCTGAAGTCCGGGAAAAGTTTAACTACAAGACGACAAGATTTCTGAAAGCTATCTCATGTCCGATGGGAATAGGTAATTGATTTTTCTGCTTTTCCAATCTGTTCTTTGAAAACGCTTTAATTTTAAGTAAATCTTTAAATTTGTTGCATATTATGTGAATCATGTTGATTATTCTGAAAACATTTACTTTTTCATGAATATTCTGAGCAAGTTCGATTCATGCGACAAGTACCTACTTAATAATTAAATGATGTATCGCTCGGCAACCCTTTTATTGTCACTCAATTAAATTAGTGCGAGGTTTGTCACTATGGATCAAATGTAGAAAAATAATCCCCCATACACATGAACGTATCGAATTTCACTATAAAAATGAGGAACTCATGTTTATTATGTGCCTAGACAAAACGCGGCTAGGCCGACTGTCGAGTGACTCACCTGGATCATGATGCTGACCCACTTTAGGACGAATAACTTCGGAACGCAACATCGGATTCGGATTTTTCTAAGAAAGATCACACGCGCGTCGGTCGGGGGAGGTTTTTCTCAGCAAAAGAAAAAATTCGATCTTTCTATACAAAACTCAGCGAAACGAAGGGTCAAAATCAAATTTGGGGCATTGAAATAGAATAGCCATATTCGAATGTTAATGCGGGCTCTCCCGCTCTATCTTTGGAAAGCTTGAAGCATCAGCTTTCTAAAACGCTATCAACCAAAATCCTGCGATGTCTCTCAAAAAACTTATAAAGTATTTTCTGCGTTAACGTAGATAATCCAAATTTTCAATTGAAATTTTCGGGGTGAAGGAGCGATTTGAAGAGAGGAGAGCCTCAATCATTCATCAGGAGACCATGTAGAATCGATTTGCATACCCTTGTTTATACATTGACAAAACACCCTGTATTTAATATTTATTTTTATTGCACCTTCATAACTTGAAAAGTATCCTTGTAATAAAAGTAAGTAACTAAAAGTAATAAAAACAGTGTGACAAAGCGAGGCAGGTGGGCGGACTGGACGATCTTTTAAGGGTTTCTTGTTGTCATCGCGAAAATGAGCCAACTAAAACTAAGCTTTTTTTTATATAAGGACTCAAAAATGTTTCATCGATTTTTTTTCGTTGCACAAATAAACATTTTCTTCAGAATAAAATAATTGTGCATTTAAGATATATAACTGTTAATGGCGAAGCTAAAGCAGGAACGACGTATCTACGCCTACGGCGAGTTTTCGTAACATCTAATATTTCAGGAATATAATTTTGTCCACGAGAGATGTTCACGATAAACAGATGATAAAAATCTTTTCGTTTTCCAGTCATTGTTAAATTTTTCCGTTACTTTTTTTACAGCATTTACAAGTATATGTATATCACAGTTGAAATAAATACCGCCTCACGTAGCTGAGGAATTCAATTGGTCGATTCAATTTTAGTTATAGGCGGTAGCTGAGGACATTTTTTATTTGCACCTTTACTACATACACCAATACTAAAAACACCCAGAAAAAGAAATCTCGGTATAGATGATTCCCTTTCAAATTGACACATCGAAATTTGACATATTATTTAGAATGTTAACGAAAGTGTATATTAAAATCCAGCTTAGAAATTTTTTTGACAACATAAAATTCAACATGTATTAGTGCGCTATTTTTCTTTCCACAGATTTCACGTTTCCATAAAATTTGTAAGAAAATCAACAATCTTACTTTAGTGTTTCAATTATGATCCGAGTAGGTATATTCACACTTTCATCTAATTTCGTTACTGATTTATACTTTACTAACTGTACTAAAAACAAGCTCTATTTTTATAATTTCTCCTACACAAAAATCGGATTAAATCTGTTGTAACTGGAAACCATATTCCATATGTATGTATATATTTATTTAGCAGGATCTTGAACTTCCTACTTATAGAATTTAGATCTTGGATCTGATTGTGTTATTTCGAAGTTAAGCCTTGAGAAGAACTTCAAATTAAAAGTCACCTCTTAGTTGGAGTGGAAGATTATGAACCATTTGCACAAACGCCTCGAATCCTAAGATGGATGTAGAAGGTCGCATTTTCTCGGGGTGCTCGAAATATTTGTTTTTATTTTTTAATAAAAATTTGTTTAGTTGCTTATTAGTCAAATTTTCCTATAACACTGATCTTTTAATTTGCAAAACAAAAACAATTTTTTTTTTGTCTGAAGGCAAAGGTAATTATTCTTGATATAGGAAAGAATGTTCCAAGTATACTGACTTACTGTGAACCACAATACCAATCCCAGACTATTCATATTCCATGAAAACGTTCTCGCGATCATGAAAGATTGCAAAGAATATTCAACGAATTCAAGAAGAAAATAAAGGTTCATATAATAAATGGTGAAGGGAACCACGTAGCTACAACATCGGAGATTAAGTGGCTATTAAGAGGACGCAATATGGGACAGGACTAAAGCTTCGCCGAAAGTTTCTAGGACCGTGTTGCGTTCTTAAAGTTAAACCGAATAATGTCGAAAAAGTAGGAAATTACGAAGGCCTTGCAAGTACTTCCAATTCAGGCCTACATGATGTTTGAAGACGAAACCCTCTCTGATGAAGAAACCGAATCCCTAAATAATGACACGCAAACCCAAACTTAAAACATATGTAGAAACTCAAGGAAGCTGCAATGAGGACTAAAACACGAACAGTGTCCATACCATAGCACAAGAAGCAGAGTAAACAGAATACAAAAATAAAAAAATATATATTAAATATGAATTTCAATTAAATAAGACACGGTTATCTAAAAGAAGAATCTAAGCAAACTTAGAGCTATATGTGGTAGCACGATGGGCCAGAAATGGCCTAGGTGTGCCCTTCTAGAGCAGCCACTCCCACCTTACCTAACCTTAGCACGAGTTATGTTAATATTTAAGTATTTAACATTTTCGAAATGTAAAATCAATAGCAAAGAATTCAAAAAAAAAAAAATTAATGAACAACAGCCAAGAAACGAAACCCCGAAGACCACGTCTTAAAGTTCGTGCAAGATATTGTTGAAAGATAAGGATAAGGACTCTCTAGACAAAATATGATATCGAAGATATCCCCGAAACGAGGGCCGAATGGGGCAAATAGCCTTCAGGATGAAGGTAGCACGAGCAGATAGATGGCAGGCACAGCAGCATAGATGATCCTTTTTCTTTTCGAACTCCGAAGAAGCTTCCGCCGTCGTGACCAAGCCAAGAGGACATATTGTAAAATCAAGAGGATCAATAAAGTTTATTTTCACTTTAGATAAGAACACAGTCTTATTCTTTCTACTAAGATGTCGATTCTTCACGCCATTTTCAAGGACCTTGATTCGGTTACAACCTTTTCTAAATTGGTAGATCTGTTTTCTGCACAGATCTACCAATTTAGAAAAGGTTGTAACAGAATCAAGGTCCTTGAAAATGGCGTGAAGAATTTGACCAATTCAGTTGACTGCCTGCCTTTGCTCTGGGTTGCAGCACATAGAAAGTAATAAGCGGGTTGACAGACAAATGAAGTTGGTAACCACGAGCGAGGAATTACAGAAAGAGCCAGTTAGTGCTTCCTTCCTCTGAAAATTACAGGTAAACTTGTGTAGTTCCTGAATCAACCCGGTCTTCATATGACATGAAGAAAATCGAGGAACTTTTATTGGGGACACATATAAATAAAGTAGGTTGGGGTAATATAAACCATAAAGGTAATGTGAACCACTCCGATTTTTCGTACTTAACATTGGCATTTGAAAAAATTAAATATACTGTCGTCTGTTGCATTTTGTTTTTTATGTCATGTAACGCGATCAGACGCACATTTAGTTGCTCTTCGAAATCCTAGTAAACGTTGTTTTAGAATTTTCTGACTCATTTATAAAGTAAGAGCTTGATCACTTTTTATTATTGATTCTATTAAAACTATTTCTGTTATCCCGCAGAGATATTTTTAAAATGGCGACGGTGCTGAAGTGTGGATGTCTTGAAAAATCAATGAAATAAATCTTACGTAGGGAAACATAATTAGCATGATTAAGTCAGTTAATATGTGAACATTCGAAAAGAAAAGTCTTAGAATTCACAACAAGTAAAATCTTAAAAAGTATACATCTATCTGTCAGACATTATAGCGAACAGAACTTGAACAACAACATAAATATAAATTTGTAACTTCATAAATTGTAAGTTTTGTTTTTTTTTCCTTAGATATGTATGAACTCTATACCTACATACATATACATATTTTAAGAACAAATATTTAAGGAAAGATTTTTAACAAGGTAAAAAATTTAGCAAACAATTTACATATAAAGGCACACCAAAAATCTTAAAATTAACAACTACCTAGAACGTCAATACTTTTTTTGATATTTCTAATAACTATAGTTATAGAGCCTACAAGAGAGCTTCTGTTGGAAAATTGTGCCAAGCTCCTTGGTTGTATCAATATCCTCGTTGATTATTTTCTACATGTAAATGGCAGTCAGGTCATAGGATTGGATTCAAACAGAACCTCAATTATTAAATATCTCAAATATTGCAGTAAATCTGGCAAATAGAGCAAATAATAGCCCAGCCTTCCATAAAAAAAACTTGCTCGAAGTTATAATTCGCGAGTGTCCCTTGACCTCATCGAATAATTCGACGAAAACAATTACGAGTTGTTGAACATGCAAATAAGAAACGTGCACATTCACAATGATATATGTATATGGGGTTATATAAACGACACCATCCCAATGCCTAGAGCCAGTGATCTAATTAGAAGGTGTGAAACATCCAAAGAGGCCTAGGACAAATTAAAGGCTCCTTTCCAACCAAAAGAACCCAACTCTTCTTGTTTTTTTTTTCGTTGTGATGGCTTTCTTGGCATATCTGCGAGAAAACAAATCTTCATTGCGGTTTCACTAAATGACAATTTTAATGTCTTAAAAATTTAGAGAAAACAGATTGTAGGATCTTTTTAATACACTATTTAAATAAATTATCGTCCTTTTTTGTATCTGTTCTTAGCATTCCTTTATCATTTGATAGATTCATACATACTTCTTTAAATATCTCGATCTCTCAATCCAGTTTTTTATATAATAGCTTCGAATCCGCATTAACCTCAGCCCATTATTTAATTAATTTTTTCTATAAGACAATAATTTTTGTTTGGATGGTGGCACTATTTTCTGCTAATATTTCTGAAGTACTTTACATACTGTTGGACCTTTGAGTCAAACGGTGCAGATATGAAGGAAGGTTTAATTTGTTACAAAAAATGTTTTATTTTATTGAAGTACTCTTGTTAAAATTCGTCTGTTATCTTTTTAATAAAAGTAATTAGAAAACAAAATGCATTTGTTGTAAGCAGTTTATCAAGAACATTTACAGCAACAAGTGTTTTGCTCTTGCTCCAGAGTGTAAAATTGTGGAGGTATAAACTTATAGCATTGGTTCTGTGTTTTGTTTCAGTCACAAAAACAAAAAAAAAATTGAATTCGCAGCTGTTGAAGTATTTTTTGCAAATTTGTAAAGGATACAAATCAGAAAAATAGTAAAGATTGAAGGCTGAAACATGATTTGTAGTTATCAATACCGAGAATTATCTCATGGTAAATTTATGTAGGTACTACTTATTTAGTAATAGTATGATTATTTTAAAGATATGTCAAGACATAATTTTACTCTTGGCTTGGTATACCTACTTATTATTTTTTATATCTTTTATTTATTATTAAAAAAAATTGTATTTTTTTAAAGGATTTAAATAAACTATGCCAATCAAGGCTTGTGAAATCCTTTATGAATAGTAATCACATGTGGCAGAGCCAGGCAGATTTGGATATTTCCCATAATTTAAGATACTCAGGAAAGCAAGTAAGGGAACTAACTATAAGGATGTGGTGTCCTCTTTTGCACAGTCGTAGTCGTCCATAAAATCCAATAATTTTCTTATAATAAAACATAACTCTGCAAAAAAATATTTTTGTTTATGTGTCCATAAATTGAAAGCTAAAAAAAGCACTTCATGGAAAAGCGTTCAAGGATCAGCCGATAATTTGTTATTTGATGACTAGGTGCTCTTTTAACTACATTCACTTAAAATGATACTCTTGTTCTTAGTAAGAATAGGAAACTATTCTGAAGTACCTATTTTAACAAAAAAAATTTTGTTTTGCAATTTAGAGCAAATTTTACAGAAATAATAATTTTTCAAACTATTTCAGCTTTTACTGATGAAAATATTTAGTTTTAGATGTTGAATTAACATAACCGCCTAGAGGAGTCCAAAGTTTTTAGTATTTATGGAGAAAATTATTATTGGACTTTATTAATTCGAATCCTCCTAAGTACTACTCGAAAAACTAAATAAGTAAACTCGTCAGTGGATCAATAAGAATATTTTTTTATAGGTAATGTCAATTCAACAACTTCTCCAACTAATTTTTAATGTGTACATATACATATGTTACGGGCAATGTGTTTAACGTGAGCATTTTGTAAAATGGCCGGGCATTGTGTAGAATGTCCAATTTTTTGGGCAATGCATATCATGGACAGATATTTCGTAAATGGCCAGGATATTTTATATAATACCTACGGTTCATTGGGCACCGTGTTGAATTCAAAATTGATATTCTTTTACCTTCATTTATTATCGCATGCACTCTGTCCGTTACGATCTAAACTTGGTATAATGCCAGCAGATGCACGCGAAACAAATGTTTCTTTTTAAAAATACATATATGATCTGTTCTACAAATGCGTGCTTGTCTGTGCGCGAAAAAAAATATATAGGTATGATCTATCTACTCCATAAATGCGTGTTTGTCTGCGCGTGAAAACAAAACAAACATGAACAAATGTTTTGATATTATGTATTGTAATTTTTTACATTTGCATTTTAATGCATTGATCACAACCCTCTAAGCTTTTTCTATAATGATCGGACATTTTATAAATTGACCGATATTTTTTGCGGGCATTTTGTACATTGTATTTTCGAACGGGTATTGCTAAATGGAATATGTATTTCCAAAAGTCATATTATCATTTTCAATGATAATATTCCAATTTTATAATTTGGTTAGTAGTTGGGCTTTATGACATAGACACGCAGTAAGATAAGATTTTTCAAAAGTTAATTGCTCAGCAGGTATTACGTAGACGGTGTAAAAGTTTGTATTTAGGGAAAAATTATGAATCGAGCCTGTTAACATGAAATATTTAATCAATTTTTAACTAAACAACTAATTACACAAACATAGACGAAACGAAATTAAGCTCGTAAATCGTAAGCCCAATAAATAAGATATATGTATCTTGGAATAAAGCTTATAAGTATAAGGGTCTCCTATAGAAAAATTTTAAATTTTACGAAAGGCAAACTCAAATTTTAATCGAAATAGTTTTTGACTAACTTTTTGACGCAAAGTGGATATAAAAAAAAGCCATTTGATTTTATTTTCAGGAAATAAAAATTGTTTGATATGGTTAAATTTTTAAAATTTCATTCCAATGGAAAATTTTGGAACACTTTATGAAGGTTCGAAAACGGTATATTAATTTATTTCCTATACAAATCTCAGTTAAATTTTTTGTAATATATGAAGATTATGTGTGTTGAATAATGTTAAAAAAGAAGTATAGCTATAACCCATGACGATGGCGATTTAGATTCGAAATGTTCAACGAAAAATGATTTGAAATTAGAAATTAATGTGGGGTCTAGAAGTGATATTCCAAAATAAAATGTATAATAACATTTGACTTTTACAGCACTTAAGTACTAGTTGAAAAAATATTATTTAGCAGATGAAAACATTATAAATATTCACAATCAGAGCCGGTTTTTTTTTACATATGTTTAAAGGCCTTTTTTTAAAACAGTCGCTACTAGCTTTACCACTAAGCCTTTTGTTGCTGTTAGTTAGTGTGGTTAATTTAAGCCGTCATATTTTTCACAATTCGTAAAGATTATTAACTCACATAAATTACATTAAAACTTAAAAATTGCGCTTTATTATTTGTAGATTTCAACTCGCTTACAAGCCCATTCTTACTGGACGGGTGAAAAAGTGAAAAAATTTGTTTCCAAGTTCAACTGATAATTTCTAATTGGTTCACTGAATTGTTTGAGTGTCAACATTTTTTCAACGCTGTTCAACGTTGCACTTCTATCAACAAAAAACGTGTAGGCACCTAAAGCTTTATTTATAATTCCCAAAGTTGTCAATCATTTGCTTAAATTCGAGCATTGCCCGAAACATGTGGGCGAGTGAAAATTGGACAAAGAGCAGCAACAAAAAAGGGATTTTCTAATAAGTGTCGATTAAACGGTCCTGGTCGCGAATTTTATGTCCATAGAATAATGTCGTGGTGTCATAGTAACCAGATAAACAACATTAAAAGGCCATTAGACGGGCTGCGTGATAGTTCGCCGTTAAATGCCTTATTGTCGGGATTTCTTTTCGTCCGCACGCGGAGTTAAGGTGAATTAACATCGAAAAGTTTGAAAAACCCCTCGAATGTTATAGTACAATTTGCTGATCTCACGGCCGACAGATAAATGGGAAAAGTTAACTAAATTGATTTTTAATAAAATTACGTCTAAGCTAACCGGTCTCAGGTGGGCTGTCTCTCGGTGCGCTTCTGCAGTCGAATTGTGGTGCAGCAATTTTCTCAGTTATAAAATATTCCACTCTATCACCAAAAAGTTTTAGTACAACTCCCGGTTGAAATCACTCGTTTCTCGTGGGGACCGGGAGACGGATTTTAATTAGCACAGTGTGAATTTTGGAGACAGTCTTTCATTGGCACAAAACACTGAGAACACTGATGGCACTTGGCATCTATTATTAACCGCGAATCACTTAAAGTCATCCCGCTGAGACCAGTATATTATACCCGAATCGTACAGAACGCACTCCTCCGGCAATTTGACGAGCGATATAATGTTGCACGGGAAAAGGTTGCACGAGGACTAACTAAATTGTTTCGGAACCATGTCCCGGCTATTGGTATGGATAGACACTTCAACTCTGTCTGGATTGGGGCCACCTTCGGTGCTGCGAGCGTCGAAAGCGCGTACAAGACACACTAGGATGGAAGATGACTTGGTTCAGTGTGATTCTAGCGCTGGGTCCTGGAGCGGCACGATATTCCTTCTCCTGGACTGTTGGAGCCTTGGAGCCTGAAAGCACTCCATAACCGAATCTCGATTCCATGGAAAGCAGTTAGACTATATAAGCCCCGTCCTTGGTGGGAGGGAGAGCTTTGAACTTTTATATCATATAACGAGTTGCTGCGCACTGTTGGCATCACCAGAAATTATACTCCTGGCTCCTGGCACTGTTCTACAATCTTAAGGAGCTCCGGTTAGCTTCTGCTCCTGTTGGCCAAGTTTCTTTTGGTGCAGTTAACAATTGACAGCCTTGAAACAGCCGGGCTCTGGGGTGCCGCGGAAATGAACGCTTCACGGTAACTTGAAACGTCCTCAATGGGCTTGGGCACGATTGAAAGGATTTCACGGCTTTCATGCACCCTTGGCTCTTTAGGGGTATCCGGCCAACTTTCGAATGGCCGCTACAGAGAACGCCGGATGCCTTGACAAATAGATCGTTCGGGTCCGATAGGCCCACCACCGCAGAGACGGACAACATAGAAATATGTTCAAGGCCCAAACAGAATTTTTAATTAATTCTTGAATAGCTTTCACCGAGTTCTTTTGGGAAATTTTGAAATATTTCGGCTTTTCTAGGGTTTGCAAGAAGTTTAGCAAATTAATCAGAAACTTTTATGGATTGAAAACTGAACATAGAAAAATCTAAGCACATAATATACTTTTTCGAGTTGTATATTTTTAGTTTCATGTTCGCAATGTAACGATGCACCCCATTCAGAAACGTCGTAAGTAGGGCTGTGCGATTCAAATTACTCGAAGTATTTTCAAATAATAATAATAAAACCATATATTCTAATACTGAGATATTGTTCCAGATTCAAACAAATTTAGAAATTTTTATTTATTAACACTTAAAGTTTTATACATTTTGTTTCACTTTAATGCAAGTTACGGTATTTAATTAAGCGTCTTAAAATAAAATACATATGTATGTTCCCGAAGCGAAACCTGAAAAAAAAGAGAATAAAACATTAATTATAAAAAACGTAATAAAATATTTTTACTTACAATACCTCCCATACCTGAATCCTTCAGAAGGGGCATCTTAGTCGCAGATCTAAAAAAAAAAGAGAAAAATAAATGAAATGCACTGAATTTAACAGATAAACAAAAGGACCACCGAAAAATAAATATCACCAAATTTACACCACTAAACCAAGTAAATTCACTAAATCACAATACACAAAATGTAAAGGAGCTGCTTACCTGTCTTTTGATCCTAAATTTTTCAATATATATAAGCACTGAAATGCCGGAATTTAGCACTACAAAATCGCGACCCGCACATCTCAAACTTTAAAACCGCGAACTTATATCCGTGATTTGACAATTGCACAAGGGGTAATTGGGCACGATCAAATCAATGGCATTGCCAAAAAGTTGATTAAAATACCAATTATTGAAATAATCAATGAAAATTGATATTATAATTGGTGTAATGAGTGCCAGTGAGACCCCTCGAAATTCGAAAGGGTCAAATGCAAGATAGCCATATGGATATCAACCAAATTGGCCGATGCAGTGCGGAAAAGTGACATAAAGTCGATAATACAGTGCGGAAAAGGGCATAAAATCAATAATACAGTGCGGAAAAGGGCATAAAGTCGATAATACAGTTCGCAACACGTATAAAAGAACGCAGTGCAAGGATCTCGCTCTCATTCAATTTTGTGACTTTGTACGATAATGTGGTATACTGGACTTTCATGTTTATGAAAGTTTTTACTAGATTTTTACCCAAAAGTTGCAATACAGACCTAATTTGTTTTCTAAAATAAAATAAAAATTATCTATATTATATATGTATGTATATGTATAAAAATAAATACTGTGCGTTATTCGCGCAAAGGCTCGATATAGATGTATGGTAAATAATGATTTGTTGTCGCAATGCAATTAGACATAAACATCGCAAAACTGCAAATTGACGACGTTGGAATTTTGTTTTTATAAGGAATGGTTAGGGATCGTTATTAGTACTCTAACAAGCAATTTTCGCACTTAGGGAAAATATTTATTGAGCTTTCTGCAAAAAACAGCCACAAAACATGGACAATTTTTTTGGAAGAATAGGCTACTGCTACTGTCAAACCAACTGTAGCAGACACTTAAATATAAATTTTCATAAATAATTAATCTTCAATAAAGATGGAAGTATTCAAAAAGTTAAAGCAGTGCAGTTTTAATTACAAATTTGAAAATTTTTCATATTTTTGTTACTTATAATGTCCTTGAATTGTTCGATTCGAACAAACTAATATTTAAAGATACGAACTGTTAAGATAGGTACAATACAACCTGGGGTGCAGGGTCTATTGAATTAATTGAAAATCTTTATTTTAATTAATTGTGTTTTTTTATTCCCTTTTGTTTTTTTACACAATGGGGCAGAGGATCTATAGATAATTAAATTATTACGTTACATTTATCGGGGATCGAACCCGGCGCCTTTCACATGCAAAGCGAACGCTCTACCACTGAGCTACACCCCCGGGTTTATTTTAATTACACAGTTATTATTCAAGAACATTACTAGAGCACACACAATACAGAACTGCCTCGGAATTATTTTGATCTTTATTGTTTCTCCTGGAACCTGGGTTACTTGTGTTTTCTTTTGGTGGGACTTTCCTCAGACAGGGTACCGAGAACCGAAAAAATTAAATTCGCTCGCGAGCGAATCATAAGCAAAGGATTTTATTTTGAATTCGCTCGCGAATTTTATAAAACGAGTTTTATTTTTTAATTCTCCGTTCGCGAGCGAAATTTACTTTTAGGGAATTTGAAATATATTTTTCACTCGCGAATTATTCGTAAAAGAATCATTTCGAATCAAATATTATAGGTACCACATGAAATAAAAATTACTCAACAATTTTTATATTCATATTTATTATAAATTAATGACTTATTATAAAGTTTCAATTCAATTTTATTCAGTACATTGCTGTTCAGTTTTATAATCAAAATATTTTTAATTATTTCTTTCGAGAATTTTGCTCTCATTTTTGTTAAAATCGTCGAAAGAGCACTAAATGTCCGTTAAACGGAAATTTGGGTTACTGGAACAGCTAAAGCTACTTTTGCTAAGCGACCCAAATCAGGATTTTTATTATAAATCCCTTTCCAATAATGTAAAATATTAGTGTCAAAGGAAAATCTGTCATTATAAGAAAAATTTTCTAATTTTTGTTTTACATGACGTTCCGTTAAATGTGTTGATGTTGCGCCAATTCACGGTAGCATAAATTATTTTTATATTCCCTGTACACTGTACAATATCAATCCTGCACTCTAAACACGTCGATGAATTAGAAATTTCATGATAACACTTGCCGGTGACCCATAATTGCTTTTTATTAACCATTAGATACCGCATACGCCAAAGAGTGAAAAAGAACCGTTCGTTTCGGTTTTTTTTCACTCTCGAGAGAAAAATTAAATGAAATGTTCAATTTTTTATACCGGATCCGGATCCCGACGTATAGTCATTTCAATCATATCTTGACTGGTGTTTCCATTCAAGATTGGCTCACAGACAGAATCTTCTTGGGTAAAAAATGGTCGTCCTCCACTTTTTCCCTTTCTTTTTTGGACGTACCAATGGTATGAGAGAAGGACGGACGGTACACAGTCCTAAAGTGGCAGCGAATATAATAATTTCGCATCCATATATTGTCAACAAGAATCACTTAGATTTGTCCTGTAGTTGAAAACAATAAGTCGATAATATTAAGTACACTTTGTAAGATATCACACGTTGAAACGATCACCACCGGGTTTGTGAATGGAATAGCAGTGCTTAGCTCCAGTTGCCCTCTGACACCGTCGGGATGTCCGGCTGGAGTTTCAAATTCTGGATTGTTGGGTCATAGTATCCGGCTAAGTAGTAGGTGTCATTGTTGTCATAAATATTCTCGTACTGTTTCAGGTCTGGACCGAATTTCTTGGTGTACACCTCTAGAGAGAGAACCTCGCATTTGTGGGAGATCGTCTGGACGTCGTTCTCGTCGGCATGCGGTGATTCAAAGAGGGCCCCAGGATATTTAAGGTTCGGACAGCCGACAGTTTCTTCAGGATGGTAAAACCATTTAACTCGAACCATCTTATTGCTCGAAGCTGCAATGTGTTTAGTGGCGGCTTAGATAGAAATTCTATAAGTTGTAATGACATTAAACCATGAAAGGGATTTTATAAAAGTTTAAATATAATATTGGCATTGATCAATTCTAATGTTAAAAGCACTGTATAGAAGCAAAACGCACAACAACTCCAAATAACCAACATGCAAAAAATGGACGATTTGTCATGTATATAAATTAAAATTGCACTATGGTAAAACTGGGGTCCAAATACATATCTATTTATCGAGATGAGCTAGTGGGAAATTCAATAAATATTAATACTGTTAAATGCACGTATATTATTACACGATGTAACAAAAACAAATGGTCAATGCGAGTTCAAATTTTTGTATATATCCGTGCACTACTTTCTCTGTTTTTCGTATTGTATTATCACAGATAAGATACAGAAGTCGAGTGGCCATGTAGCAAAATGGTCCCAGATATGCTTATTTCCAATGGGTGCCTTTTCACCTAGCGCCATCTGTAGAATAAAACAATCATATGAGAAGTTAATTTACTCGGTAAGGGTTCGTTGCCTTAAAGACTTCGTTTTTTGTAGAATGTGATACTTATCATTCTTAAAGAAAATCTTAAAATTTATTTAAATAAATGTAAATTAATGTTAATTAGGGACAATACCATATATTCAAGTTAAAAACCATGCTTTTCGCAGGATGTTGAAAAACGATGCAACACTAAACGATTAAAAGACGAGTTCGACATCATGTTACCCGAATTAACAAAATCGTGTGAAATTATCGGAATGAACTACAACGATGCGCCATTTCTATTGCAATTTTTCTCCACATGGTCAGAAATAATTGTCGGCGCGGACAAAGACACTCGAAGACATATCGCTCTAGAAAAAAGTTCTGCTTTGTAAGTATGTACATATTAAAATTGTTTTGCAAAGAAAACTTATCACGAAATTTTGTATCAGGGCTGATATTTGCGAAACCATCTTCAAAACTGGACAATTTCATGCACAACTGAATGGGATAGAAGTGCTTTTAAGATATATCGAAGCCTGCGAAGTAGAAGTAAAGGCAAAAGTACTGAAGGATATTGCAATAGAAATGGTACATCGTCGTAGTTCATTGCGATAATTCCACACGATTCTGTTAAATCGGGTAACATTCGGGTAACGTCTTTTAATCGTTTAGTGTTGCATTGCTTTTCAACATCCTGCGAAAAGCATGGTTTTTAACTTGAATATATTGTCCCTAATTAACATTAATTTACATTTATTTAAATAAATTTTAACTTTCTTTAAGACTGATAAGTATCACATTTTACAAAAGACGAAGTCTTTAAAGGAAAAGAACAACCAGTAAAACAATACATTTTTCTTCATTTTTTACATACACAATTTCATCTTTGTAATTAAAAAAGTACATAACATTCAAATGTTTCTGAAAAAGGGGTTCTTAAAACAAAACAAATTGGTGCAAGGTGGGTTTGTCCGTATTATTAATTCATGGCAGCAGAAACTATAGGGGGGCTAAAATAGAACACTAGCTAAGTACATTTGTTTCGATTTCATCATTTGCTTCAATTTCATCGTTGATTTATTGTGGGGTGCAAGGTGGGTTTCCCGGTATTTTCCTCACCCGCAAACAGCGCGGGCGCGGGATATAATCCCAGCGAGTTCTTTTTTGGAGCAGTCCTGAACAGCATGCGCACACGAAGAACTTACAATAGATATCTGAGGATTTTTTCAATCCATACGCAAAGCTATTTCACCGTCACACACATTTTCATTTAATTGTGCAATGTGTAGGACAACATTGATCTAAATGCCGCAAAAAGTTTATTATTATTCATACGGATGTGATTTATTTAATCCAGGCAACGAACCCTTAGCGAGTAAATTAACTTCTCATATGATTGTTTTGTTCTACAGATGGCGCTAGGTGAAAAGGCACCCATTGGAAATAAGCATATATGGGACCATTTTGCTATATGGCCACTCGACATCTGTACCTTATCTGTGGTATAATGTACTTATACCTAGTTGAATGCTAGAAACTTAAGCAAAAATTAAAGTAGTTAATATGAACAATAAGTCTTTACTTGTTAATTTTTTAGTATTTTTTGCATATATGTATGTGCGTACATATGGTACATAAACTTAAAAAGAGGAAATTGTAATACTTAGGTAGAAAATTAAATAATCTTTCTGATGATCGACTTTTCAATCGGTTGATAACTTTATTCTTCAGATAAAAAAATGTAAACAGATTCTCGTATTATATATATTAAAAATTCTGATTGTTTAAATCTTTAATTATAACAACAGTGTCAACTCTATATATAGCGAACTATTTAACGAAAAACTCCTTAAAACGTAGAAATTGCTAAGGTTCGTTTGGTTTACATTGTAACCCGGCCTTTACACGGGACTGTATAACTGACGGACAATTCTGTCCGGAACTGTCAAATACTGTCCAGCTGGCCGATTAGCGTTCGAGTAACTGTCAAGACAATTCATTTTAAAAATGTTGTCGCACAGTGCGGTTGTTGCAATAACTTCTATAATGTGCTTAAAAGCTCTTGAGGATATCGAAAATGATGAATAACGGAGACGCAGGAAAAGGAAATATTGGTGACCTATAATTGCTGTTTTTTTAACCATTACCCCACCCCATACGCCAAAGAGTGAAAAAGAACCGTTCGTTTCGGTTTTTTTCGCTCTCGAGAGAAAAATTAAATTCTCTTCATTTTCACTCGTTCTCACGAACGAACTTTTTGAGTATTAAACCAATTGCATTCGTTCCCGGTGAGCGAATGGAATTTATAAAAGTCTCCTCAAAAATAAAATTCGCGAGTTGAAAAATAAAATTTGGTTCGAGAGCGAAAGAAAAGGAGGCAACTTCATATTTTTTCGTTCGTGAGCGATATTTTCCTTACCTTAATCCGTATCCTCAGCGCATTCTTGGTCTGTTGCCTCCACACCTATTCTTACTCTATCATTATTGTTAGGTTCTACCTCTTGACAAATTTCGTACTATTCACGAACACTCCATTAGTTAAGTGTCGCTGTCGCTGAAGAGTCTTTATTCCCGCCCGGTGTGCCTGCTGGTCACGCTGGATGTGCGCAACGCCTGCAACTCGGTGAGGTGGGGGGACGCGTTCAATGCACTCGAGCGTGACTTCAGGGTCCCTCAGTATCTATTGCAGATGATGAGGTGAAGTAACGTCCCTAAGACGGTCCCGGGGTGGAGCTCCTGGAGACGGGGAGCGGGGTTTCGACCAGGGAGTCCGGCACACGGGTGGCTTCGGTCACCTAGGTGCGCAACTGCATTTCCCCACTCCAACAAAAAACAAATAAAAACAATTAGTTGAAAAATTGGTAACAGTTATTCGCTCACAGCTCACAGATAATTTGCAATGCCTGCGCGAGCAAAACCTGGAGCATATTTGCATACCACATCGAGGTAGGCTTCCTACTTCTGAGTGTCCTTCCGGCAACCTGATTGTCAACTCGTTGCCCACACGATCCACCACCCAAGAGGAAACTTTTCTTTCCAGTCGGAGCGCAACATAAAAGGCTGGGAGTTTGCTTGTGACCAGCTCTTGTCCAAGATACAGGTCCTTAATTAAAAATTACGATGACACCAGTCGTTCATCGTATTGTCGTCTTGTCACCAGTATAGTCAGCGTCACAGTAGACCCTCAAAACATCTTCTTTCCTGTAGATGATTCCATAATCCACTGTATTCTTCAAATATCGAAATATTCGCTGTACTTGATTCCAGTCTTGCACTGTAGGTTTCTCCATGATTCGAGCTGCCTTATTCATAGTGAAGGCAATATCAGGACGTGTAGCTGTTGTTGAATACATTAAGGATCCAACCGCTTCACGATAAGGAACTCTGTTTGTGACTCTTTCTCCTGCATTTCTCTTTTCCCGTCCAATTGGAGTAGAAACCCCGTTCGACTCGGCTATTCCATATTTCTTCAGAATTTTCCTTGTATAGCCTTCTTGATCTATTGCTATTAATCCATCTTCATTCTGTTGTATACTCATACCTAAACAATTTCTTAGAGAAATCATTGTAGCCATCTGAATGAAGAAGAATTCCACTGAACGTAATCAGTGATGGCGCCTCCACGGAGAAACATGTAAATATTGTCATGTCATGTCATGTCATGACATTATTTTAATAAAAATTTGTTTTTTTTTCAGAATTAGTGTAATAAGAACGATAACTAGTGATGTGCCGTGCAGTGCTGAATAAAAAGTGAGGTTTAAATTAACAATAGTAAAGAAATTGTGCAAGTGGGAAAAATTTTGCGGCGAAATATTTAACTTGCAATTTTGACAAAACGTCAAAATTAAAAATAGGCGACCGCCGTAAAATTTTTTGCATATTCTTCCGTTGTAGACCCAACGGAAGCTACTTGCAAAATTTCATCCAAATCGGGCACAGCCCTCTATTGTTAATCTGTTGCTTTTCAGGAGACTGCAACACCTCAAGATACGCTTTGGGGTTTTCAAGTTCAATGACAGATCCGGCCATATACATACACATAATCTCCATTATTCATCCACTATGGTTTCTTGACTAATTTATTTTAGTCATAACAAATTCGACAGCTTGAAGTAAATGTAAATAATTTTTTTTGCGGTGCATTGTTCTGCTCTCATTAGCTTCGCTGCATCAAAACTGTAAACACTTAAAAAAAAGACGAAGTAAAAACCTATTCGTTCAAACTACTCTCTTATGGTCCAGTACTATATATTTTAGTGACTCATCCGTTTACTGGGTTATTGGAATTGGGTCATTTGCATCATAAGTTTCATCAAGCCTAGGTTAAGCTTGGTCTAAGCCTATCTCAAACTAGACTAACTCAGGTTGATCAGTTCAACTCGAACTAAACTTAGCTTAAAATGACCTAATCCTGCTTTAACCCTAGCATAAACCTAAAATAAACCAGATAAATTTTACTGCAGCTAAAGTCCCTCAGGTACCTACGCATGTGCAAAGTTTGGTGACCATATCAATACTTGTGTTAAGATTTCTATAATGAAAAACACAAACTTGCAGTCTTATAAATAGATATTAAAATTTAGTGTTATTTTTATTCTTACAGTTTTGCACTATCATATACATACATATTTGTGTAAGTGTTATTATATATTTTATTCATTTATTTATTGTCAAGAATGTGTAAATTAATTTATGAAGAATATTATATTACTAATTACAAGAAAAATTACTTCTTAATCTGACACCTTTTTTCAGTCTTCATAAGTGTGACCTTACAAATGAGGTTTATCTTTATCCTTCAAAAGATTAAAGGAAAATTTATTGTACTTAAAAAGGAGACAACCAGCTTATAAATTTATTATATATAACTCGATGTTTTCCTTTTTAATTGATTTCCTGACGAAAAGCGAATACAGACATCACATGAATAGCACGATACTTAAATTACAAGGAAGACCTAAATAGCATAGTTAAATATAACAACAACCCTCAATTAACCAGGAATGTAATTTCCAAAAGTGTTTAAATCATTAGTATCAAATAGCACGGTTTCGAATAACACGAAAACAATTAACCGTGCTTATCGAGGATTGATTGTATTTGACACCATTTATACTTTTAATTCTATGCATGCATTTAGGCGGTGTGGATGCCAATGCAGTGTATTTATGACAATTATATAGTTCAATTTAGTATGGACCTACTTGCAGCTGGGCAGCCAAGTATGCAAATAATCACAGAGAAACAATTTTTAATGAAATAAAAGTATTAAGTTTGCGTATTACGTCTTCAATTCGTGAAAAAACCCACTCCGCTTTTGATAGCAAATCCTTTTCTAAGAGTCCTTTTTATTAGTCATCTTCGATAAAGCACTATACAAAAGGGAGCTCTTCGAGCGGGGGGGGGGACAGTGGTGTGTATCCCAACATAATGCAAGAATATCTACTTTAGGCGATGTGATATTATTACTTGAGCAATTTTGCACCCTCAGAACTGCTTAAGATTCCGGACACGATCTTGATAAGCTTTTTGTCACATACAGTCACGTTTCTTCTTTTCGTCCGTTTGAAGTCGATGCTTGCGTTAGCCCAGGCCACACCATGGCTATTTCACTCAACTGAAAAAAAAAGATAAAAAGCGTCAACCAGGTTTTTCAACGTTAAGAGATCGAGGGATGAGATGGGTTCAAGCTATAGCGTCTCGAATCAAAGCCCCAAAATCTCTCGTTGTGAACTTACGCTTAGTGCTACCCCTCAGCCGAGATCTTATCAATTCCGAACGTGGTTTATGGTAATTGCCGAAACCAATAGGGAAGTTAATAATTTAACTATTCCGCACGCATCGACCCAATGTGACAATTTCATTGGATTACGGCGAGGTATTCTATTGCACTTCATCCATGGGTGGTGGAGTAGCTTTATGCAGGGCGAGATATTATTTTGCTTCTAAACCCTTTGTGTGATCGGATAACCGCGACGAACCATAAATTTTATTAGTCAAACCACAAATAGGGAAGGAACACAGAGAACTATCGAACGGAAATTTCTTAAAAGGACGCCCTCTCTCGTTCGCCTATTTAAGTGCCTCTTAAGAACGCGTGCTTTGATCCTTTATCTGTATTCAGTTTTCGCGTTCCCTTCATTTGCAGTAAATTTTGTGGTAAAGAAAACGGCAAGTTAAAGGAAATAAAACCTCAACTACAACAATTACAAACAGCTTCTTGAGCTCATCGAAAAAGCTCACCTCCCAGTGGCAGACTAACTCCTTTTGAGGCCTTGGCTTGTGTCGAATACCGGGTCTTTTTTTTTTTTAAGGAGAAATATCTATAATAGTGTTTTTGCTACCTGAAGCTTTTTTTTGTTTTTAAATGTTCCAAAAAAATTATAACTGTAGAAATATTCTAAAAATTCAATACTATTTCAATAAATTGACATATGCAATTTCTAAAACTTATTTAGTCCATCACTTCTCTTTTTTCTTTATTTCGACTGTTTGCGCATAGATAGATACACCTATCCCCTGATTTAAAGTAGGCTCCTTAAAAACCGTGTATATCGAATTCGTAGATTGTAATACGTAAAACCTTGTAAGTTGAAAACAAATTAAAATGTGCATAATTATAATTAAGTCTTTCAATTCAGTGTAAAATATAACTAAATATGCACATATATCTAAAAAATATAAAAATAACGGTCTATTTATAAAATGACAACAAAATATAAAGGTATGTATATATATACATATACGAATATATGAATGTAATTCATAAAGAAACAAAAAGTAGGTATTAATAAAATAACGTAACCATAAATTTGAATACTGTTATCGCCACTTTCGTATAGACTGTTAATCTTTTCTTCCTGATTAGTATGACGTCACTTTCTTCACTCTATTGTCCTGAATATATAAAATTATAAAAATGCTATAAACACTTATTATGTTTATCACTAACGCAGAAAATATGATGCTTTAAAAAATTTCGAACAGAAAAACATAATGGTGTGGACCTTTCTGTTACGAAAAATTTATTGCACTAATCACATGAATATAGAAAGTTTTATTTAACATACCAAATGGGAAATTCCTACTTTTAGATTGGAATAAATACAATGGAATCAACAACGCCAATGTTACCATGCGAACGGAATTTATAAATAACTGCAGATATTTTTTTGCATCCCATATATTTTAGAAACCGTGTAAAAGTGAAATTGTGTTAACAAAGTGCCATGTAAATCAGGGGATACGTGAACTTATTTTTTTATTTACTTATTTGGCTTACCTACTCCAAACTAAAAAAAAAACAGATAACAAGTAAAGAAATAATAATACCAACTTAAATTTAACAAAATGCAATGTAAAGTAAAACAAATAATAAATACGGATACAAACAAAAAATGAAATCAGAGACAGGGAAAAAAATCGAAAAAAGCCCACTTAAAAAAAATATAACATGTACATACTGTATACCTATATATCTAGGAGAAATTATTCAAGAAGTCTACAAAGCGCATATTCGAGACGAATTGCCGGCAGGATGGGAGGGCACAAGATTCCAATGTAACCTTATAAAAATCTCATGCTCACTTACATTGTTGTCTCCAAACTAAACTCTCACCTGCAACCTAGCCGAATCAACGCCGCCAAACACTTGATTAGAAGATATCTTACAAAGGAAGTTATTAAAGAAGTTTTCAAAAAGAAGTAGGTACTTACTAAACCTTGAAGAAGATACCCGAAGTTGAAGAAGTTAATACGTACTTAACTTAAAGAAGTTACCTGAAGTCAAAAAAGTCAATACGAAGAAGTTACCAGGAAGACCCACATTTACGAAGCCAAATAAAAGAAGTCTCTACGTGGAAGAAGTTACCCGAGGGCCCGAAGTCACCATCTAGGAGAAATTATTCAAGAAGTCTACAAAGCGTATATTCGAGACGAATTGCCGGCAGGATGGCCGTGAATGTGGGACCCAGCTTAAGCAGTGGGAATGTTGAACCCAGCTTTACCCACAACTTATTGAAATCTGCACTGTTCTTCAGCTTTGTTATACCGGATCTTCTCCCTTCCTTGGTGTTGATGCTGGATACAGCAGCTTTCTTCGCAGCCATACTCATGAATGACGTTATAATGGCTTCGAAGACAGCTGATGTGTCTGTCATCAAGCCCAAGGAAGGAAAAAAGTCCGGTAGAACAAAGCTGAAGAACAGTGCAGTTTTCAAAAAGAAACAACAATGGGACTACAGAATGCAACTTAAGAAAAGATCTGTACGATGGTTAAGTAAAAGACTTCATAAGGAACCTCCACCCGGAGTTCAATATGCTTGTCGATCTCAAAGATCTGAACTAGTAAAGACATCACCTGCACAAATTAAAACAAATCACGAAATAGAAGTGATCTCAATAGATTTAGATGATGCCCCAGAAATATCACAGCCTGCAACATCATTACAATCACATCAATTCAAAGAATGATCAGTTAAACCTCCTTTTTTAAAAATGCAGCAAGTTGATAAAATTCGGGATTCCATACAAAGTGCGGAAGATCTGAAGCAGCAGCAACAGCAACATGTTAAATCTTTAAAAGATGAAAGATGAAAAAAAATGTTGAGAACAACCATAAATTGCTAAATAATTCGTTAAAGTTAAACGGCAATGTTTCTAATGCAAAAACAGAAAATAACGAAAGAGTGCGAGGCGTCGATGGAATTTATTATATGTACATATATACATATGTATGTACATATATGAGTTGTGGTATTCTAATGTTGTGGGTAAAGCTGGGTTCCACATTCCCACTGCTTAAGCTGGGTCCCACATATGTATATACAGTAGACTCGCGATAGTGTGAACATTCGGTCCAGTGAAAAATCCGATGGAGTGAACAGCAAAATTTTTACACTAATTACTCTATAGAGTGAACAGCCTTTAATTTTCAACGCTTGAAATAATGAACAGTTTACAGGAAAATGCTCAATATTGTAAAAATCAAAGGCAAAAACACTCCCGCACATACTAGCTTGTGTGAGATTCACATAGTATCCCCAAAGTAAAGAGAACTACATAGAATACGCTCAAAAATATTGATACAATGTATGTCACCTTGTGGTTTTAGAGACAATTCAAACGCATATTCTTTAGTTTTAAGTGTATAGGCTTCTGTGCATTCTGAGTTTATCAGTTTTTAGCCTGAGCTCAACTAATGAAGTTGCACTTTTTTTGTGAAGTTAATCTTTTTATTACATATTTCTTGTAACTACACTATTTTCGCTATGAATAGGCGTAAGTTTTTGTCTCTAAATGTAAAGGCAAAAATAATTGAAGAAATAAACAGTAGTGCAACGGTAACTTCAATATCTAAACGCTATGGTATAGCTAAGTCAACTGTTTGTGGGATTAAAAATAAAAAGAGAGAGATTTTAAAAAGTGTAAACGCCTTAGTTCCATCAAAACGGTTTACTTTAAGAAAAGGAGAGTTGCCTAGAATGGAAAAGGCACTTTTTAAATGGATCAAAAGACAGAGAGAAAAACACTTTCCAGTTACTGCCCAAATGATCAAAAATAAAGCCAAGAAATTACACGAACTTTTTAAGGAAAATCAGGGATCATTTAACTCAAGCGATGGATGGATACAAAATTTTAAAGCAAGGTGGGGAATTCGCTTATTAAAAACAAGTGGAGAAAAATTATCAAGTCGGGCTGATTTGGTTGAACCTTTTAAAAAATTGTTGTCGGAAACCATTGAGCAGACTGGTTTAACTAAGGACCAGCTTTATAACGCAGACGAATCTGGATTATTTTGGCAGCTACTTCCAGATAAAACTTATGTGTTAATTAATGAAAAAACTGCTCCCGGAATGAAATCTGCTAAGCAAAGGATTACTTTTCTCGCCTGCTGTAATGCCACCGGTAAACATAGATTAAAACCCTTGGTAATAGGAAAAGCAAGAAATCCAAGAGCGTTTAAAAATTTTAAGTTACCACTGGAATACCAATCCTCAAAAAATGCCTGGATGACTCGTGACATTTTTAAAAACTGGTTTTTTAAATCGTTTGTACCAGAGGTAAATGATAAACATTTAAAATGTAGCTTTGAAATCTAAAACTAGTGCTGTTTTATTAGGTGAACAATTTTTTAACCAGTCAAGGGTTGCCCGGAAGGGCTCTCCTTCTACTGGACAATGCTCCATGTCATCCGTCGGTGGAGGAGTTACAAGATGACAACATACGGATTATGTACTTACCACCAAATGTAACTCCATTAATCCAACCTATGGATCAAAATGTAATTCGTCTGACAAAGCTATATTATCGCAATTCACTTTTGGCGTCATTAGTACTTGCTAAGGACAATATTCACGAAGCAATTAAGACTTTGACGATTAAGGATGCTGCTTTAAATTTGGCTAATGCTTGGGCTCGATTAGACCAAGATATGGTATCGAAGTGTTGGAACAATATTTTGGAGGAACCTTCTTCAGATGATCTAGATGACGAAGATGATATTCCACTAAGTGTATTACAAAAAAAGTGGTAAAATGAATCTTCTGAAAATGCTGTAGAAGATATCCTTAACTTACTCAATGCAATAAATCCTAATGTAAGGCTATCTTTTTTGTCAAATGTATGGCCTTTTAAATTTTTTACTATCAATGTAGGTCCACTTCAGCTGTGCAGAAATTCATAACTGGAACAGAGATAATCTCCAATTAGGCGATCAAGGTTCAGAAGAAATTGCGAGTGATTGCGAAGTTAGTAGTAATGATGGAAAATTGGAAGATACAAATAAAATTCCTCTACTGACAGGAATCGGAGCACTTAATTCATCTATAAAATGGGCGGAAGACAATTCAGTAGATTATGTTGATATTTTGGTCCTAAGAAAATTGAGGGATAAAGCTGCTCGTATGTATGCTGAAAAAAATAAAGTGCAAAAAAAAGTCACAGACTATTTCCAAAGAGAACTATAAGTAATAATAATAAATACATACCTATATGTATATACGAATTTATGAAGGATGAGGTACTATTCTTCATAAATTCGTATATATATTTAACTACATACATGTTTATTCCGAAGAAGTTGTTTTTTTTTTAAATATATGCACATATTTTATTTAAAATGCAAGGTATTTTTGTTATTTATAAGATTTTGTACTACTTCTTACTTATTTAACACATCCCATATATCCTCTCGAAAAAGTAAACATTTCGAAAAAGTGAACACCCTTGGTTTTTTTGTGTTCACTATATCGCGAGTCTACTGTATATATTTAAAGCCGTATATATGTATATACATATATGTGTATATTTAAAGCCGTTTGGCAAAAATTGTAGAAACAGTAGTAAGAATCATAACTCGAAAACTACAAAAAATCTAAAAACAAACGAATGACGAATTTTCCTTTGAATATCATTGGTTGGACCATCCTGTATGTATGTATATATGAGGGCCAAAATATTTGAAAACGTATATTCCAGAATGTGTATAATATTTGTGCATGTTCTACGAAAAATCATTGTAATATAAATCCCTAGCTAGTTTAAAAATAAATAGGGTAAAGTGTCTCACAGTGAACCATGTAAATTTCGAAGGCTCATAATTGTCTTTGTTTTTCATTCGATGTATTTAATTTTTATGTATATAGTCGAATCAATTTATTTAACTACAAATTTGTATTCATAGGGTCCTTAGTTTCTCTTTGGTTTTAGAGTAAAAACATATTTTATGAAAAATGGGATTTGGTTCAATACGTACCTACATACACCCAAGATGTGCAACCGGGGTATTTTCCACATTAAACCACTTTATTTAACACATCATAGCGACTACTTTTTTACCCAATTTTTGTATAAAATAATAAAAACACAGCATATTTTTTATGTTTTTATTATTAGGTAAACTTTTTTTTTTATTAAGTATTTAACTCTGACGAACTATTAATAAATTTCAGATCAATATAAACTTTCGTATTGTTCTGGAGACACGAAAAAAACCTAGCTAATATGCGACTGGGTGAGATTTGTCTTCCAGTTTCTGTATTAAGATTCATCCGATTCCCAATTTACTAGCATTCTGTTTCCGCATTCTGGTTGTATATTGCGAGTATTGGTCTTAATCAATTTTTTTTTGACGTGATAACGTCTTATAAATTGGTGCGCCTCGGGGGCATTCACGAAAAGTTGTAACGAAGCCACTAACGTCCGGTCACGTCGCGATGCTCGCGCAGCATTCGAGAAAGAGGCTCGCTGGACCTCTCTCTCCCACTCATGCGTAATCAGTCCGTTTGAAAGGCAGCGTGGTGTGGGCCTCGCGTCTCACTTCCACTCAAGCGTTCTTAGCGTCGGAACGTTATCACGTTCACGTTACAGACAACTTTACTTTGTGTTTTTTAAACTATCGAAAGTTTGTTACCTAAGGAAACTAGTTACTTGATGAACAGTTTTAGGCGTTGGGAATTCCCTAATACTTTAACTTTATTTAAGCTTTATTTAATAGACCTTCAATACTTCAATTCCTCCTATTCCTCGGAATTTAAACTCACTTCTATTCTATATCAGGTTTGGCTTTTTTTTCAATTTTGGATAACTGATTTATCGAAGTATTTTTGCACTTTTGCATAATAAGCAAACAAGTTTCGATGAAGTCAATTTCAAAAGAACGGACCAACTCACCAATACTTCGAGATTAGGATTGAAGAGTCAGCAACAACCAAGTGTAGGTGCAAAATCATCTCTTATCGCACCTGAGCGAGTGGACAATGTTACGGAAAACTGCCGGACATCTGCTATACCTAGTTCTGATACCTCTGTGCGATCTAATAGTCAGTATTTTTACGGATGCCGTCAGGAGTGGGGTAACGCATTTTGAGAGTGAAGTGCATCTGTCTGATGTTATTCTACGCGGTATTCCCTGTCTGGCTGATGAAAAGTCCCTCAAACTTCTCTCATCTTTAGCAGCGCAAATTGGACATTAGCTGTCATATGCCACTGCTGTTCGGCCGCGCTCATCGGGGCTCAGTCAATCGAAAGGAAACAGCTTGCTGATTTGCAAAGTTGTAATTGTGAACAGAGAATCAGAGATGTAGTTTTTAATATGTACAATAAAGAAATTACATTATTTATAAAATTCTTACACAATACTTACTTTAAAACGAAAATAACTCTTGCGTTTTAACAGGTCTTTGATTTAGATTTCCTGCGAGGCCGTTCGCATGATCGCTTTCGCGATGTCCTGCGTTTGTACCAACTTTTTTGATTTCATTAATTCTAAAACATGTTGCAAATATGTATGTATTTGCATTTCTCTTCCTCGTCCATTCTGTTCCAGGCTTTCCCGCCTTTGGCTTAGGTTTACAACAAGGGTTTCGATCCGATTTGAATGATTGAGGATGAATATACAAATCTCCGGTAAGCTCTAAAACAGAAAAACAAAAACTCAACATTAACTATTCGTAAATTATAATTCAAGTGCTAATTATTTACCAATATTCGTAATGTCATCGCCAAAATCATAAAAAGCGTTGTCGTGCTGGTTTTGGTGCGAGATGATTTTGTCATTTTCATTTTCTTGAAATATATTTCACCACCATTTGAAATAAATTATTAATTGGCCGATTTGCTATATTTCTCAAAGGTTCAAGCCATTTAAGTTTCGACTCAGGGTGTAAAATCGCTGCTATGATGGCATCGTCAATTTCTGGTGAAAGCATGAAAAACAATTTGAATCTACTTGGTGGTTTTTTGCAAAAACCCGAGCAGCTCTTTTAAATAAAACCATTGACACACTACACCGTCATTATGACGAAAAGTGTCTTTATGACGAAAAACCCCATCATTAAGACGAAAAGATAAGTACGAAAAGTAGCATCCTAAGTACGAAAAACACCCGTCATTATCTCACAATTACGAAAAGTTGCCATCTACCGGAAAAAATAAAAACCCGATTTGACTTTTTTCAATCAGCTATTGTGAACTATTTTATGAATCTTATGTCAAGCACGGTACGTTACATGTTCACTTACCATTTTCCAAATAGATCTATTCAAATTCTTCCTCAGGAGGACACTTATTATCAAGTTCCTCCTTCGAAGATTCCATAAAGCCTGTGAAAGGTGCTCTTCCCTCTTTTTCATTAATGCTCGTATCGCAGTTTTTCTCCGACGAGATAATTCAAAATAATGCAACAGCATGCTTGTAACATTAATATCATCCATATTCGACACAAAAAGAAACAATTAACTTAAAAATTCACAAATTCTTTTCACTTTGACACTTTTCACTTTTGACACTCACGAAAATCGTCTACTCACAGAACTAATGATGAAAAGGTATAATGTGTCACGGCGTCATTACCGTTTTCGTCATAAAGACACTTTTCGTCATAATGACGGTGTAGTGTGTCAATGGTATAATTTTCTTTTTCATTTGCTAATATCATAGACCAACTAATAACACAAAGACGGTGCACTCAGAACAAATTTTTGCAACGCTTTTTCCTCGATTCGAGAATCAGCGATGCCTCGCCTGACGTCACGAAAGCTTTTTCCGTTGCCACAGAGAGAGCACACACATGAGAGAGCTGCCGTGCTTTTCCTCGCCGTCGCATCTTCAGGCTCGCTCTATATGTTTTGGGTACATACATACATATTATGTATTTAGCTGTAAGCTGCGCGGTGCCTCACGCGCTAGGCTTCTCCCTTTGCTCCGCTGCGCAGCCTGAATCCATGACATTATTCCTCTAATTTTCATTTCGGTCTTGGCACTCGTCAGATTTGAATGCATTTTTGTAGTCATCAATTTTTGCTTTTGGGATTTTTGTACAATAATTTTCAAAGGTGGATTTCAATTACTTATTAAAAATAAATTTGGCTCTATTAGAGCTAAATAAATAGAATTTTAATTTTTTGGTTTTTACAAGAAATATTTTATTTTTAATTTGTTTCATCTTTTTGAGAGAATGTCAAGTAAAAAGGTGTGGGGAGTTGTTTGTTGTGTACCTGATTGCAAGGTTTCTAAAAAAAGCGACGGAAATGCTAAATTTTTTAGATTTCCCAAAGAGGGTACAGATAAATTCGATGAGTGGGTGCGAGCTTGTAACTTGTCCGTTCCACCGAGGCAGAAAAATGCTTATATCTGCCATAATCACTTTTCAGACAGATCTGTGGGAAAGAAAAGGCTAAAAAAAAATGCTATTCCATTAAAAAAAATCCACGAATCTACAGCTACTGATACAAATGGAGATGATGCTAATTTAGTAGTAAATTTTTGTGGAAAAACTTATGAACGGTCCCAAATAGAAGGACAATCATCTGAACTTTTAATTGATGACTTGATGCAAATAGAACAACCCTTGAATTTTCAAAATCAGGAAGATGATTCTTTAGCGGCTTTATGTAATTCATGCTTAAAGTCGGCGCAAAATGTTGATTATTATCGCCGAAAATATTCAAATTTATTGCGCAAATTTCAAAAAATTTCAAATGAATTGAAATCCATTAAAAAGAAGAGAAGATTTAATAAATTTAGTGTAAAAAAAAAATAAATCTAAGTTTTTTGGGGTTAAATTGGCATCAAAGATACCGATTTCATTAAAAATTGATAATTTAAAACATATATAAACGAGAACTCGAAAACATTTTCAAAAATGTTAATAACAAGAAACTATAAATCTGAAAAATGGACTAATAAGCAAAAAATTTTAGCTCAAAGTATTCACTACAAATCACCCTCCGCTTATAATTTTATGCGAGATATACTAGGATTTCAACATCCTTCAGTTAGTTCCTTACGGCGGTGGCAACCAGTTAAATATGTCAGGCCAGATTTTAATACTGAAGTTACACAAGCCTTGAAAATGTTTACTTCAAATTGCGACAATTTATCAAAAGAAGCTGTGCTAGTTTTCGATTAGATAGCAATAAGGCGAGATTTGATCTATAACAGTACATTGGATGAAATAATCGGATTTGAAGATTTTGGATATAAGAAGAGTAGCTCTGAAGGAAAACAAATCTGTTTATTTATGATTATGGGAATAAAAAACCCGTGGAGATTCATTATAAGCTACTATATCAGTGAAACTTCGATAAAGGGAAGAGATTTAACCATAAAAGTGCAGGAAAATATCAATTACTGTAATGAAATTGGTTTTAATATAAGGGCTATAGTGTGCGATCAAGGCCCAAATAATAGGAATTGTTGTAAGTTGCTTGGTGAAACTGATCCCTCGCATCCTTATTTTTTACATAATTTGAAAAAAATATTTTTTATTTATGATGTGCCTCATCTGATTAAATCAGTCCGAAATACAATTTTAAAGGCGGATATTCACACACCTGATGGTGTAGTAAGCTGGGATTGTGTTAAAGAGGTCTATCAAGCTGAACAAATGATGGAACTAAGATGTGTGTAAAAATCACAAAAAAACACGTTTATCCTAATAGTTGGGAGAAGATGAAAGTGTCATTTGCTACTCAAGTACTAAGCCATACTTGTAGTTCAGCAATAAGAGCAGCAAATGATCTCGGTTTATTTACAAGTAGTACTGCTGCAAAATCTCTCTCGACGGCAAATTTTTTTGAAAAATTTAATAAACTTTTCGATTGCCTTAACAGTAATCAGGAATGTAATAAAATTTTTTTCAAAAGTGCATTAAAGCGGACGGGTTGCGTTAAGAAATATTTGGAAGATATGCTTCCATACGTAGATCAAATTTGTGTTAACCGTACCCAAAAAAATTATTGATTGAAATCCACCTTTGAAAATTATTATACAAAAATCCCAAAAGCAAAAATTGATGACTACAAAAATGCATTCAAATCTGACGAGTGCCAAGACCGAAATGAAAATTAGAGGAATAATGTCATGGATTCAGGCTGCGCAGCGGAGCAAAGGGAGAAGCCTAGCGCGTGAGGCGCCGCGCAGCTTACAGCTAAATATATATGTATGTACATGTACCCAAAACATATAGAGCGAGCCTGAAGATGCGACGGCGAGGAAAAGCACGGCAGCTCTCTCATGTGTGTGCTCTCTCTGTGGCAACGGAAAAAGCTTTCGTGACGTCAGGCGAGGCATCGCTGATTCTCGAATCGAGGAAAAAGCGTTGCAAAAATTTGTTCTGAGTGCACCGTCTTTGTGTTATTAGTTGGTCTATGCTAATATCCTGTCAATTTTAACTTTAGTAGTCACCAACGTGGGAAGGAGAACACCATAAAAAACTCCTTTTTCTCCTTGCAAAACATCCAAAGCATTTGCAAACGGTTTCATAATAGTTACATAATCTTTCAAATACAGAATGTCTTCTGTGGTAAACTCAGATAATTGTTATATTAGTGATAGCCCACGCAGCAGTAGAATCCGTTTATTATGACTCCGCCTATATTGACCAACCGCTTAATATGAAGGAATTGCAGTGATACGATTCGCACTGGATGAGGGGCCGCGATGGTTTTTTCAGCACAATCGAGCCAAATGCGAAGCCCAAAAAGATGAGAATCGCTAGGAGCACATTCGTGAACAATTTCTTCCTTTTAAGGGATGAAAGGCGCACGCAAAATTCCGTGTAGGGAAAGACGACTCTTTTATAATCACTGAGCTAGCTTCTTGTAATTACACCATTCTGGCCTCGCTCGCCGACGATTTAATACCCGAAAATGATGGAAAATTCGACAAACAAAAACAGGAAAACATAAACATTGCTAGGGAGCAAATTCTCCCTGTATGAAAAAAAAAGTCCTTCAACCTTTCCGCACTAAAAACTTCCACCGGTAGGTCAATTTGTATGCAAATAGTTACTTAAACTTTAGAGAATTATTTTAATCGATTGTTCATTGACTTTAACCCGATTTCATGCCGCTAATTAAGGAAAATTCACGAATTTTGACAACTATTCTTTATAGCAAAGTTCGGATATAATGACTTCGTTTAAAGTGACATGTCGCTTATTATGACTTATTTTTAAGAAATTATGTCCTGTTATAGTGACCGACATGATTAATAACACCTTCGCATGTTTTTGTGACCCTCCACCCACACCCCAAAGTAGGTCACGTATACATTGGTATTACAATTTTCATTTTATGTTTTGTATATACGTATCTTTTTCTTTTTTTGTTAATAGATATATGTATGTACATACATACATATGTATATACAATTTGAAGTTTTTTTCTTTATTAAACTAAATAACTAACAAAAGTAGAAAGTTGTTTATTTTTTAAGACTTTATGCTTTGTATGACGTCCGTTTAGTATGACGTGTTTGTCATTTCCCTTCGAATTTAAAACACAGCAGCCTTTTATTGCTCATTGTTTGCTTCCATTTAATTTCACAAATGCTATATTTGAAATTCAAATGAAAAGTAAGTAATTGTCAAAGAAAAGCGAATTTCAGAGCTGGTTTTTCCTAATGCCATGTTTCCATCTCCCCAAAATCTCGGGATTTTGTGAGATTTCGTGAAATCCACATGACAATCTATTAGATTTCCCATACAAATAGCCGATTTTGATATCTTGAGATTTCGAGAGAATCTCAATCAAAATCTACTAATTCGTTGTGGCATCCCCAAAAAGTTTATTCACCACTATTCAGCAGGCGTCAAAATTGACAAATTTATATCTGTCATTTCATGTAGTGATTCAAAATGGAATAAGTGGTGGCAAGAAAACGAACATATAAGAAGAACAAAAAGTGGAGCTCAAGTGAGAAGCAAGTTCTGGTGGCTGTGTGTGCATTCATTTTAATTTTAACTTCAAGTATCAAATATCAAATGTCAAATGAAATCGCGTTATCAGATGGAAACACTTTTTGCCATGTTTCCATCTCCCCAAAATCTCGAGATTTTGAATAAGAGATTTAAAAGTGTTTCCATCTAGTAACGTGATTTCATTTGACATTTGATATGTCAAGTGTCATGTTTTCATTATTTCCAAAAAGTTTTTGTGCTAAAGAAGTGAATGTTAAAGTGATTAAATATCAACAAACTCTTGTTAGCCAACATTTGGACATAGTGAATAAATTTTAATTTGTGTGTAATAAAAGTAGAAGAAATCGACAGTCATAAATTTGTCAATTTTGACGCCTGTTGCATAGTGGTGAATAACTTTTTGGGGATGCCACAACGAATTTAGTAGATTTTGATTGAGATTCTCTCGAAATCTCAAGATTTCAAAATCGGCTACTTGTATGGGAAATCCAATAGATTTTCATATGGATTTCGCGAAATCTCGCAAAATCCCGAGATTTTAGGGAGATGGAAACATGGTATAAATCTCTTATTCAAAATCTCGAGATTTTGGGGAGATGGAAACATGGCATAAGACCCAAACCTTCGAAAATCAATTAGTAAGCTGAAAAGCAATCTCCCATACAAATTCTCGTTAGGTAATGAATTATGATGCATATCAAAGCTGAATTACTACGCAACACGGCATGAATAGATATAAATCGATACCTCTAGCAGAAAAGAGTAAAAAATAAAAGAAAACTAAAGAAAAAATTTACTTTTTGGGTTGTTTTTTTATAAAAATGTTCCTCCCGCATCAACCTTGCACGCGATACCACACAAACTAGTTGGCACCTATATTAGGATAGCATGATCTGGCAAAGTCGCATTTTTGAGATTAGACGGTGGTTCAATGTAGATGCCTGGTTCACTCCCTGCAGGAAATGTAGAGAGATATCCCTAAGGGAGCTTAAAGAGAGATTAAAAAAATTGAGATAAATATGCCAGAAGAGGCTAAAGGGATGAACAAGGGAGTTTATGTGGGAAATGGTGGGAGAGCGGTGAAAAAAGTCAGGTATTTTCAGCCCATGACGCATCCGCATTGTGAAACTTGAATTAAATTAATCGGACGTGAGTTTTTGTGCCGGAGGTAAAATTATAAAAATAGTGCAAAAATTAAGTGGAAAAGTTAAATTAGGTATTATTATTTTTGCTAAGTTTAGATGAATGTATGTATTTATTTTTATTAGTTGAAATTGATGAATTTTTGCTGTTATACATATTTACCTTTCTGTATTATTTTTATTAAGTTTACTAAATTTATTTATGTTTATTTGTTAAAGTGAATTTTTTTTATTTCTTTAAAATCTTGTTATAGTTCCCCTTGGATGTCGGAGGAGAATTTTTTTTAATACCTCATTGCGAATTAAATGGATATCGTCTTTTATGCTTCTTTGAAGGATAAAAGGACATATCCAGGTATAAAAAGAAGTCCATTTAAGGTCCCAAAAAGTTTCAAGAATATTCTCCATTCAAGCTCCCTTAAAGTTTCAAAAGGAGATCTCCATTCAATCTCCCTTCGAATTGCAAAAAGAGATCTCCACTTATGCTCTTTTGAGACGTAAAAGGAGACCTCTCCTCTGCGGACATGCTAATGTTAAAATCAGGGATATTAGAGGCATAAGCGAGGTCCCCTAAACTCCTCAAGGAGTACTCTTGGATTTATTTTAGATGATCCCTTTTCCTACTGGGTAGACACCCGACCCTACATACATATATATACATATTTCTGAGAAATATTGAGTTTGTCATCAATTGTAAAATATGACATCATACATATATGTATGTATGCATGTATAGATCCGATTTTCCTTCCCATTCTGTTGAAAATTCAAGTGCATATTGGGGCTGGCGTTCGGTCCGCGCTATCGTAGTGTCTGTGGGAGGAGAACCACTCCAAGAGATCAGGCTGGGCATCCTGAAAAATTTGTGGACTAATCTACCAAAGCGGCAGCGTTCATTCTCAAAAAATAAATTTTTAAATATGTCCCTAAATCGGGATTTCAAACGAAGGCAACCATCCCGAGTTGCCATGCCAGTGTCAAAAAATTATTACGTCCACGCGCTGAGAGCCCGCTTTGGGATTCATTTCGAGCTATCGACAAATTGCCTTCTCGAAATTTTCGGCGTTCCGTGGGCCAGTATATCTAAAATTTTGGGCGTTCACTAAGTGGGCGTGCTTTCGGCATGCAAATATTTTGTCATCGACATTATATAAACCTCATAAAATATCGATGAGTGCAAATTTTTTGTTTTATTCTTGATGCTTCACATATGTACATATGTGCATATTAAAATGTTCATCAGGAGCAACATAGCTTGCAATATTGCCAGCATTATACCAAATAGTTAAAGCAATAGGAATAAATGTTATAGAAGCAAGGAATTATTTAAATAATAATATTAAAATTGATGTGCTTCACTTCACATAAATATGTATTGGGGAAGGTGACTCACTTTGCCTTTAAATGAAGCAAAATTAATAAAATATATACGTTTTAAAAATTAGCGCTCCCACGGCGCCGATGGGAGTAGGGCAGTCCCTCCGTCCCGCTCGCACCGTGGCAGTCATTCGGTCTGTCCGCGATGAAAACCTTACTCCTGTGCAACAAAAAGTGATTTTGACGTTTTTATAAAAAAAAAATTCAAGATCATCGCGCTTTGAATTACAACTACTAAGCGTACTCAATGTGAGTAGTAATTTAGTTAACTTTTGATTTTCAAAGTACTCACATTATAAACTAGTTAACTTTTAAAAAGAAAAACTTTGAATGTCGAGATATAAAAGTAGGTATAGTACCGTGAATTCATGGACATCGTTAAGAAAATAAATATTTCAGAATATCTTTCTTAAGTCTATTTTTTTATTATTTATTTTTATTTTTTAATCTCATCCTATAGTATCAATAAGTAATGTGATTATCATTTTCAGTTCATTTCACTATATTTTAGTCATATTCAATCAAATTTATGATATGCATGCCTCACATTAATAATAAGGCCAATAAAAAAATATATAAGTATACGTATTTACAAAATATTAATCCGTAGAGCAAAACATTTAAAATAATACATATTTGTTTATCGTACGTCATTCTAAATCAAAGAATTTACAATATTTTAGACTATGAGACTGTTTAGTGTTTTATATTTATTATCCGCAGGTATACAGTTCACATATATTTTGCAATACCTACTAGTTGTTAATAGCATAGTTAACAAATAGTGTTGAGCACTTAAATGATTTTCAATTCTTTTCGTTTTCATTACATCACCTGATTATATTTATATTTATGTATGTATAGCTAAAAATGTTATACAATTCATTTGTGGCCGACTCACCCTGCCACCGTTCGATTCACTAACTAACATCAAAAAAATATAATAATTAATCAACTAGCCAAAGTTTTTAATTCTCTTGCGTCTTTAGAGATTGGCCCTGTAATAAACGTTATACGAAGTCTATATTTTACAATTACATAAAAATTTTTTAATAATACCTAAAGTTTATTTTAAAAACATAAGTATACTAATTCAAACGTTTAAGTTTAAAAAATTTAGAGATCAGTTTGAATACATTAAATAAACATTAATTAAAAAAGAATTACTTTTAATAATTTACAAGTTAAACAATGAAAACCTATATCAATAATGAACTATAAATTTTTTAGGGTTTTAATTTAATAAGAAAAATTTTCTAAAATGCGATATTATTTGCAACGTCTCGGGAATCATAAGACAAAGTTATTATAAACTTCGTAAAACTTGTTGATTTCATGATACTCCTTAAGATTTGTAACTAGAAATTATAGAGGACAAGTATCTATCTCAACTTGCAGAAGTACAGGGTCGGGTTATCGAGCGAGAAGGCCACAGTTGGACCATTCATTAGTAATACCTTGAGTATCTCTTTCGGCGCAAATGTATCGCTGCAGCAATTGCTTAAGTTGGAAGCGACACTTATCCGACGTACTTTAGCATTTTTCTGACGGGTGTCTTTATCTTATACGAAAAGTTCAATTCGCCATACGAGAGGGTTGAGGAACTTTTCAAAACTTTTACGTTCTTCGGTTAGGTGCAGGTGCAACCTCAAATTGCTTTTGACAGATCATCATGCCCGGGGCAGGGACTGTTCCGAACGTGGTCTGCAACCGGATGGTACCATACCAATTCATTTATTAATGGCTTCGTTGGTATTAGCGAAAACAAAGGGTATACAAAGGAACTCCCGTCCAATGTATTAAATATTTCAGGGAAAAAATGCAATTTAAATGGGCATTTTAAATTATTCAAACCTGCATTAAACCGATATCCCGTGCTATATCAAGTAAATATGCAAATCACTTCTTAGCAATATATCCATGTCAAGTGTGGGTATGCCAAGAATTTTTTCAATTTCACACATATTGAGTTTAGAACTTTATAAAATTTTTGTTTTGGTTTAGTAGGACCCATCCAGATTGCCGTACAAAACGTCGTAAAGTTAGTGAAGGGGCCAATGGTCTTCAAGTAAAATAAATTATATTACAGAATCAGCGGACGGTTGGCGTTATGACGGATAAATGAAACTGACTGAAATTTTTCGTAAAAAATGATTCAAATGCGTATCGAAGCTGTTCGCTGTTCGTTACAATTTTCATTAAAAGTACTAAGCACCGATATAGTTTACGAATTATGTAAAGGAGGAAAAAGGGACTTTACGAATAATTTTAAAAGCAAATATCCCGCGATTGCGATTGTGCTAAGTGTAAAAATGTTTTTCGTGTATTTTTCACCCTATTGAAGATGATTTTTAAAATATATTTTTTTCTGAAAATTTCATATATTCTGGTAATGAGTCCTGAATATTTATATAGCAACGGAATCCTTATCATTGTTTCATTTATTTATTTTTTTTTTAAATACCGAACTTATGAGGAAATATAGTCCCCCTTATAGTCCCGTAAACTTTGCATTTTGAATATTATGTTTTTGTTTTTTTTTTTATTATGAATGGTGGACCTATATACATGAGCTTACAGTTCTCTCTTCGGGGTTGGGATTGCAATTTGTCACTTCGATAATAAGTTATAAGAAAAAATTAAAAAGGTTAGAAAATTATATCGTTAAGAGATGATTTACATTTCTCTTGTTGGACTGAACCATTTTGCTTTTATATAAAATTTCGTGGAAATGTTTGTTGTACCATTAAATTAAATTCCACAAAAGGATTTTGGAAACAATTTTCTTTTTCAAAATTGGTTAATAAATGCATTTTGTCGACTTTTCACGTTTTTCAAGTTTCTTTTTTAAATGGACCCCGCACAAAATGTATGGCAAAGGCCTTTCAGTGAAATGAGCTGAAATTTTTGGAGTAAGTAGTTTTTGTGATGCTGATCAAAAGTCCCAATGGGCTGAAAGCTCCACAATGGCTACTTTTTCATTTATAGCGGGTTGAAGTTGCGAAAAATTGACAATGGGTCCACCTAGAAAATGCTTAATAAGTTCTTTCAGAGACATCCTACAATACTAGTTCATAACTGAGCTGAGCCTTCAAGCTTTCCAACGATACCATCTACAACCCAATTCGTCAACAAACAAGCGGGGGAGACCGCGACAAATTTCGAAAATGGCAATTTCAAAGCTCAAAATGTGACCTTGACCCTTCATTCTGCCGATTTTTTGTATGGGAAGATCGAAACTTGAAGGCTTGAAGGCTCAGTTTTCTAATACGTTATGAACCAGTATTGTACGATATTTCTGAAAGAACTTATTAAGCATTTTCTAGGTGGACCCATTGTCAATTTTTCGCAACTTCAACCCGCCATAAATGAAAAAGTAGCCATTGTGGAGCTTTCAGCCCATTGGGACTTTTGATCAGCATCACAAAAACTACTTACTCCCAAAATTTCAGCTCATTTCACCGAAAGGCCTTTTCCATATATTTTGTGCGGGGTCCTTTGTCGAAAACTGTTGAATCTATGTTGAAATTTGGTTTTGGATAGATTTTATAAATTTCATGCACAAATATCAAAATGACTAGAATATAAACGTATCGAAACTGGAAAACAACGTTCCAGTAAATGTTTTTTCTACTTTTTCGAGTTCCGTAACAAAACAAGGAACCCTTACTTATTAGATACATTGTTATTTTATTCAGCATTGTATTATTCGTATTTTATCGTTTGTAGTATAGCTATGGCTATGGAACCCTACACAAGCATTCTCTTAAATGTTTTTTGTTTTTTTTTTTGCAACAGAATTTTAAATGTTCATTATACACTTTGCATTAAGAGGTTGTGAATTGAGCGAAAAAGCTTTTCAAGTCTGGTTTTCGTACCTTAATTTTAAAGTTGTGTTAAACACAATCCAACATTTTTCTAAAAAGTTGAATCTCAAGGTGTGAGATTTCTTCAAACAAAGTTTTATTACAAAAAATTAAGTAAACCAATCCATATTTTGCCTTGTCAGTTCCATTTTTGCGAGATTGTGAAAAGGTTGATCCTCAATAAAATCAAGAAAGATAATTTAAACAAAAAGTTTTTTTTTCAATTTAAAAATAAATCTTAAAAATAAAGAGCATTTATTTGCGATTATGTAATTTAAGTAGGTACATATATTAAAATTTGGAGTAATATTTTCAATTCACCCAAATGTGTGACAGATATCATAAAAATATTTTCTTAATAGGTAGGTACATATTGAAAAGGATAAAATTTTCTATGGAATTGCTCATATACATTTTGACGTCCGATTCACTAGTTTTATCTTTTTGTCCTTATATAAAAGTTACAGAAAATATAATTATACTTAGTCAATTTTTTGCAGAATTTCATTCTTTATGAGTGCGAAAAATATTAAAGAGCAATAAACTGCCTTAACCTGCCTTTATAAAAAGTGCATTAATTTGGAATACGTTCCTCGAGATATAATGTTTTACATACTGAATGCTACAAGTGAAATTAAGTATATGTAAATAGGAACCTTAATTAAAAGAGATTAGAAGAGCATTTACAGAACCATGCGGATCAGATGCTGATCAATTGCGATAAAGAACTTGATTCAAAATTCGTCATTTGGATACCGTAATCACAGCGTTTTCAAATTCACCCAGATTCTAATTTTTTGATCGTTAACTGTACGAATTTAAATGCCTAGGACTCAATCTGGTGGGAGATATTTCAATAAATGTGTAATAAAGAATTCCAGAGGAGACAGAGATACACTCGACCGGAGATTTACGGGCTTGTAACCATTACGGGCCCATAAATTACAAACTACTTACATTCCGAGATTTTAATTTTCTATAGGCTCGAAGTATTTTCGCTCACATTCTCAAATTTATGGCATCGTAAAATTCACAAACCTTAAAAAGGGTCGGCGGACCCAAATCGACAAAGTCTGAACGTTCTCCAAGACAACGCATCAAGAGCTTGTGCTGACATTAAAATTTTATAGGATGGGGGGTGGATTTCAGGCGACTAAAACAATAGACGCGAAAATTCCATAGGCGTCCTACGGATGTGTAAGCGAACGGATGCGTGGCTATCCGCCACCCACTGAGGTCGCATATTGCCCGGAAAGGACATTAACGCTGGAGCTAAACGCATATTTTGTCAGGAGTGTTCAATTATTCTGATGAATGGGCTGCAAATTGAAATTTTATGTGAAAGCATTCTCAACATAAAATCAGCGGCCGCCTCATTACAGCCCTCCCAGGGTCCTCTGATCCGGTTTTTGGGTGCATATATAAATCAGTATCTGTTGGATTTTTAATTTGTCAACAATCTAACAGCCGACTTAGAAGTTTTTTTTTTCGTATACCATTACCGCGAATGGCATAAAATATTTGTATTGAAAAAAAATCTGGTGAGTTGTTTTTCCCCTTTATTTCACATTGTTCTCCTTGTTCCACAAGTGAGGCAAGGAGAAGTCCCAGAGCTGCATTGTGTTGATGAAGACCCACAATTATTCCCGGTGGTGCAGTTCCTTTTGCTGCATTTTACTTGGTATTACTTTCAATTGTTTTCATTCAGCAATGTCCTTGCGGGCATTGTTTGGTTCCTAACAGCCAGAACAATGGCTTATGTCAAATGCCCGTTGATGCAGTACTTGTTTCTTTTATTCCACTTGAGAACGGGCTCCCGTTTGAGGAAATTTTATTTGTGTGTGGACAGGATGCGACTGCACTGATGTGCCCTACCGGTCCTGCCACACGGGACCGGTTTAGTGTATTTTAAATGAAGATCGATAGGAGTTTTCTGAAAAACTGGTGAATTTTTTTTGCTTTCGTAAAAGCTATGAGCTCTGACTCTGTGCTTTGGAATTAAGCGAACAGCAAACTAAAATCGAAACTTTTTTGTAAACTTAACTATAATTTTTATGGAGAACTTATTTTTTCATACATATGACAGCCAACTAAATACACAAACCTCCTCTATCCTCTTTCTTCTTAAAAGTGAGAAAATGACTTTAGTAATTTAATTACATATGTATATTTAATCTGTCGCTGTGTTTTTTTTTGCTCGTGTAAGGACAATGCTAAAAAAAGCCCAGGGCGAACATACACAGAATGTAAAAATTTCACTATAAGATTAGATGCCTAAATGTGTGATAATGCTAATTGTTTTTCACTACGGTTTTTTTTTTAGGTATCTATGAAATATTGTTGAATTCGGTTGTACTAGCTAGATAATGCAAAACTATTATTCAATAATTTTATTACACTTCCGTGGCCACTAGTAAAGATTAAAGTAACAAACAATATAACAATACTGAAAAACAACGTATACGCATGTATACATATAGTATAATGATTTTTTCATCAGGGAATGTAAAAACCGATTCACACATTTCCGATCCTTCACCGTTTAATCGGTTTAATTTCCGAAGTTTCTGTTCACACATTTCCAGCACCTTAACCCGCAGTGCTTCTTCAGAAAGAATTAAGTATTTTGTATTTGAGTAAATTATTTCAAAAATGGCAGATTTACCTATTGTCCTATTATATAAAAAATTGGCGATAATAGCGTTCATTTTGACTGACGAAGAAACTACGAAAATTGAGAAAATGGAAATTAGAGTTTACAGAGTTTGGACATAACGGGAGGGTTAAGTAGAGCCTGTGATAGTATTTCTGCTTATTTATTTTCAAGTTTGTTTTGGTGAAATGGAGTACATTTTTGCATTTACTAATGGAAAACTGACTGAAACAATCCGGTTTGATGGTCACAAATCACCGATCAGTCAAGAGTTCGGGGCCTTTATCACTACGGCTTCAGTCAAAACATCACTTGCAACTTTCCTGTCAGGCGCGCATATGATTGAGCCGCATAGCCGTTGGAAAGGTCTGCATCGGAGATGTATGAAGTTTCGTGCAAAATATGTATATATATTCAATGACTAAAATAGTGACTGATTCTGCCTGGAAGGATCAGTGACCGAATCATCCCATTTGGGAAAATAGCGACCACATGGAAAGGAAGGAAAGAAAGAAGGTCCCCCCGCCCCAACTTTCTTCAAACCCTGCAATTTTCTAACATAAGCTACATTTCGAGCCTATAAATCGATACGCAAAGTACGAGAAAATCCATTTAGAATTGCAGCAGCTATCGCGGTAACAAAATCTGTGTAGCCCCTGACCCCTTTGACAGATCAACACTATTTAACACGACTTAAAACTACATGTTGTCAATGTGTGTGTCGTGTTCACAAGTTTCGTTATATCCCATATACGAGAATTTTTCAGATTTTTCCGAAACTGTGTAGCGTACAGGGTTATATTTTGCCCAACGAACCTTGAACAGGTTCATTCATTTTCAACTCTAATGGGCATTCTTGGCATTCTATCATATTGATATTATGTATAACAGACGTACCAATCTGTTATACATAATATCAATATGATAGATATTCCAAATTCCTCTGGAACCAGGAGATATTCCAAAAACAGCAATTTGTATTGTACTTCTTTTGTTCTGTTTGAATTAACTCGAATAACGTTTGGCCTTTGTAACCCAGCCCAAACTTTTTAGAGGTTCATTAATTTAAGTAGTTCTCCATACTTCCAGTTTAATTTCGTTTACCTTGGTAGTCTTATTTTCTAAACAGCCACATTTGGTTTGGATCTTTTAAGAAAAATTGTTCAACGATTATAAGAACACGGTTTATGCAATTATCGCAACATCGAGATGTATACCTTCACGCAACAATTATAAACAGAAATTGAAATTCGGTTTCGAATTGAAATCTAATTTCGGTCGATCACTAGTGGTTGGAGGAGATTTGCTCGAAGGGCAGGTAACTTTTCTAAATATAACTACGTGTATTTGCAGAAATTTGTGAGTTGGAGAGGTGAAGAAAAAAGTGTTAAGGCCATCCGATGTAGTTTTGCAGTTTAATGTAATCATTGCTATTCGTTCTTCCCGTTATAAATCGTACCCATATTCGTTTTCCCATTGTTGCTAATAGCAGCCCAAATTATATCACCCCTCCACCTCGAATTGGTCGTCGTTTCTTATAGAGTTCAACTTTCCGTAAATCGGGAAAATATTAACTCCATCCGTCAGGTCCATCTAAAGTAAATCGTTTTTAATCAGAAAAAATTATTTTTTGTGGACAATTTTTTCCAAGATGTTTTTATGCAAACTTCAGTTTGTTCTGTAAGTGTTGCTTGTTAAGAGATGGTTTTCTTTGCACCTTCTTCCGTTTAAGTTGCTCTGGATTTTGTAAAATTCGTTGCATGTTTCGTAGGTATAATTGTACGTACACCCGCTTGTGCTGCTATTGGTTTCGATGTTCCCGTAGAATCTGACGCTACTGTAAATTTGCACGTTAATCCCGATTAATTATTTTACGGGGTCTTCCTTCTTCCCATATAATTATCGGGATCTTTTAATAACACCGCGATAACACTTCTACTTCTGCTTAATATTTTTGCTATTTTAGCAATTCTCATATTCTCATTTTTTTTTATATAATAATTTTTATTTCACGCATTCAAAGTTTTTTTTCACGACCAATTTTATTAAATTATACTTAACGCTACGTCCGTCCGCTTATACGGTACGTCCCCTTGCGTATCTTTTTGTCGCGGAGATGAAATGATATCTGAGAAGTGGCAGAATTATGATAAGTTATTGAGAGTTTGAAAAATGAAAGAAAGAGGAAAGTTTTTCGCGGGGAATATTTGCAAAGTCGGGAAAATATTTCAGAAGATTTTCCGGACCTAATCGACACATATCATCATAGCTCGGCCAATTTACACAAAATATTTATAAACTAAACCTTCTTCGTAAGTCAATCTATCGATTGGTGAAAACCGAATGAAAATACAGTGAGTCTTTAATTTAACCTTTGTAGTGATGACTTAACGTTAGCTGGACGATTATTCAACCTCAAAGTTCACACGCATCTTAGAAGTTCAAATTGATCACAAAACCATATTACAATTTTTCTAAAAGCCAAAATATCAAAAGTGTAACACATTAGTAGCCTTGCATTTGTCTTGGTTATAATCGTAAACTGAAATTATAATTGAGATATACAAAAATAAGAAGTCCAGTATTAGTTGCTAATTTTCTGTTGACAAGGTGGCAAAGCACAAGTACCAAACATTTAAAGAAGAAAAATTAAAATATAAATGCTGAACTCTCGAACAGACATATTGCCTCCACAGGGGGAGTTGAAGTTTTAAATGGGCTGGTCCGCGAAGTGTCTAAACAAAGTTCGTGTCGCGATTACCCGCTCGGTTCGGTATAGTACGGATATTTGCCGAGGATTTAACCACCCGCAATACCCGCGCCGTCCAGCACTGGTTTCATTTGTAAAGATACCATCCGCAAAGAGGTGGAATGGGGCAACAAGAACGGAATTAATATCCTTTAACACTGGAGTCGGAGCATCACGCCGCGCCGCACGAACCGACAAAAGGACGGGCAGAAGGACCAAAATCCTGGCTATATCATATTCCAGAGTAAACATCCCATTGCCTCCTATTTAAACAGTTTATCCACTACTGATCCGCTATTGTCTCCACAAGAGTCCTTTTTGTCAACTCCTTAGCACCACACTTTGAAGTCATGATTGCAGTCGGAGTGGTTCTTAGCGAAGTGTATTGTGTCGCCTTTGGGTGCTCTCGGAGTGTATTATCCTTAGAGTGGACAAAAATTCTCGCGCAATGAAAGCTAATTCAAGACGTTATGGTAAACGAGCTGGAAAATTGTCCTTGGGGGGCTGCATTCAGTGGGCGGCAGTGTTTCCTTTGCGTCGCTTATTGAACCCGCTTAGCCATTTCTGCACCACGCCGGGTGGCCTAAGAATTATTCAGGGGGCGTCCCGGAGACAATATACTTTTCAATCTGATTTCATCTTGTTCCGGAAATGTAAAACCAACTGCCAACCGTGCGATTCACTCAAACCCCTCAACTTGTTCAATCCTTCACCAGCGCGGTACACCACCGCAACTCATGGATCTGTGAAAAAAAAATATCGAAAATACGAAAGCGAATCAACCGATTCAAATAAAACTCCAAACATTAAACCCGGGGAAAATTTAATAAGAAAAATTGTCGAAAGCAGATTTTCAATCGAATCAGATCCTCCGGTTCTATTTGGAGACGGCAGCAGTGATTACGTATTCGCTGTATTCGCCGTATTCGCCCGGATGCAAGGAGCGCCAGTGACTTTGCCACTCGAAGGACTTTATTGTCATTTTAATTCGCGTGTCACGAGCACTCACCATCTGCCGAAAGATGCTGCTGCGGTACGCCCTCTAGCCTCATTCCTATTTAACTATTTTTATTGATTGCCGGACGATTTTTGGTTCACGGTATCTACAAATGTTTTCTTTTTTTTTCTTTTTTCATAACACTAACAGATCTCAGTTTCAGAGTATGTACTTAATTTGTTATTATGCAGCGTGTAAAAAAGTTATGGGACGGTCGAATATCTCGCGTAATACAACTCGAATCAAAAAAGAAAAAATATCTACGTGTCAAAAATTTTATGTATAGAGCTACTCAATGATACCAAATTCGACCCCCACCCTATCCAGAAAGACATGTAGATTTCATTTAAATTTTCAAAAATTCTCCCCTCACAACCCCCAGAGGTAAAGTGTCGAGTTTGGTGTCATTGGAATTTTTTCGATATTCCCCGCATTCCCTACAATGAATTGAGAAAAATTTTCCAGGTAAAAGACTTCTCCTTTTTCCCGTATATATAGAGCCCGAATCCGGAATTAAAAATGGAAGTTACCATTTAAAATTTTATAGTTACCCCCACTCCCCCAGGACGTGGGGTTGGAGGTCGAATTTTATGTCATTCGATAGATTATTAAAAATTATTTGACACGTGTTATTTCTTTTTCTGATCCGACGTGTATTTCCCGAGATATTCACCCGTCCCGGAAATTTTTTTACACGCTGTATAAACATCACGGAAAGAAAAATGATGAAGTTTTCCAGGTAAAATTGAAATATTATGATAATGCAATACACAAAAAGGTAATTTGTGGAGAATATGGTTGTAAAAAAAAAAAATAAATAAATAAATAAATAAACAACGAATTTCACGACGGTTTCGCAGATACTCGCCCGCCAATTTCACGAGTACAAAGAAATCGCTGCGATGTCTGCAATATATTAAAATTATTAACTCTTGAACTGTTTTACATATTTACAAGAAATTCTTATTGCTTCAAAGGGAAAAAAATCGTTATTTTGCCATTATTACTTCGGGAGACAAGGTAAAGGTACTACTTACATAGTAATTGACCGTGCTCTAGTACTTGATCCTTTTAACAATAAAAGCCAAAAATAAAAATTTATGTCAAATGAAATTTAGTCTGCACATCTGATGATCAAAATTTGCATTTAACTTTTTTTGCACATTAGTAAAAGTAAAGTCCGCTTTTTATAATGACTAAAATGTCTTAGGTCTATCTACGCTAGAACGAAAAAGAAGAGATAAGCTGCGAGTATGTCATTACGAAATGAATTTACTATTCTCTTATGAAAATTATGCTCTATAGAGTAATGTATGTGTGATAGCGAGAATATTATTAATTTTGGGAGAGTAGTCCTCAGAGAAATTTCTGATAGTGCATCTGTCACGAAAATTATGTTAAATATTCTGACCCTGATACGGGTATATGATGGAATCTTTCCCCTTTCTAAATCCCTTGAGTTAATGCGTTGGAAATAATTTACCTGACCTTTAAAAAAATAGGATAGGTAAGAAAAAGCTTTTATATTATAGCTAAATTACAAAAAAAAAAAAAAAAACATTAATGAAATTCGAAAGCCTTCTTTGAGTAATTGAAGTTCTTTTGCATTAGTGTATACGTTTCCACATAAACATGATAGCAGCAAATCCTACCCTTCGTTCATTTACTCTTTGAATACCCGAAAAACCGCAAGTAATTGATTTTGAAACTGTGAACAGGAAACAGAAATCTTAGGATGAGCGCTAGAGGAAAAATTGTGCAATTATTCAAACACTAAAAAACATTTACATTATTGTAAAATGTCATGTCGCTTGTCGTAATTATTTAAAGTTGGCTCGAGGAGAGCCCGCGTCACTGCAAAAACCAATCTTCAATCATTTGTCAGGATAATTGGAGTTAAGAAAATTGAAAAAGAAGAAGAAATCGGCTGTTAAGCCGACTCCTCGAAGGAACCCCCTGACAAGTACAGATATGCTTTTCCATTTGTTTTAATTTCTTTCTGCTTGTACAGTACACAGCGGGTTCAAGCAATATCCTTAAGACATTTGTAACAACAAAAACCGTCGCGTCGGATCCTTTCAAAATGGATTTTGAGAATTTGCCTGTCACGGTGGCACCTCTTTCTATGCTATGTCGCGGGTTATGTAGATACCAATCTCGGTGTAGGTGTATGTGGGTGTATGTATGTATGTGCTGTACGACAGTGCCGCTCCCTTGTCGAACTACTTTAGGAACGACCTCGAAATTCATTCCACTGGGCGCACTCACGGCGCGGAGCCGTGGTTTTGACTTCCATAGGTTCTCACGATTACCGGAGAAAGGGCTCCACTACGATAGATGGAAGGCAAATAAAGGCGTTTATGAGTTTTACGATCATCTCATAAATTTGCTAGGCACGAAAATTTATTCCAAAATTACTGGGGGCAGCCGCACACTTTCCACCCTACGTTGACGACCTTTTTATGCAATTTTCCGGGGCGCAGAAAAATCGCCTCTTATGTGTCTAAATAGACGTGTGTCTTCAAATGGAATACAAGAAATGACTTGGGTATTGCGAATCCACCCCCCCCCCCCCCCCCCCCATAGGTGGGGAACATCGCAGAGAGACCAACAAATTTTGCCGACTTAATTAAAAAGGGGTTCACGCGGCCGCCCTCTCTAAGGAATGCGTTTCATGTCCTCACCTTACGTGTAATTATGTGTCTTAAGATATTTTCAAGGATTAATTAATATTTTACGACTCGCTGCGGCAGTTATGCTAGCATGTACCCTACAGAACAAAATTTATTTGTCGTCTTGCTTTACTATTACATTCGCGTTCGCTATAGAAAATTAATTTTTGCTTTATCTTCAAGTGTTTGCAGCTTAATGTTTTTGAAGAGGGTAACTTTGAAATTTGTGATATCTTATCACACTATTGATTACATCATTAAAAACGGAAGTTTACTATATTATCAATATTATCTGGAAACTTTGGTTCATGTTTTCTTCAGTGAGAATCATTTAAGCGTTGCTAAAACGAAAAACGTTGTATAATATTTTTAATTTAATTAGATTGCCGTTGAGGTTGTGGAGACACACTCACTTCGCTTCGATATAATTCATAAAATCTACTCAACCTGTTTTTTTAAGTATTCTGCACCAAAACAAGAAACCCTTACTTATACTTGTATGTAGTTTTCGCAAAAAATCCAATGAACCAACTTTGGATTTGGAAAAAACTCACTTTACTTTATACAAGTGCCAGTACCTATGATTAATTGCTTCTACGAGCTTGTTAGGATTTAGTTTCAAATTTGTAGATTTTCTTACTTTCTTAATCTCTATATTACAGACTTCTGTAAACACTAAGTTGCTAGCGATTCATTTAATCTAATTAATTCAACTAAATAATTTTAAATAGATCTTTTTTTTTATTATCACGCTGCTAGAGGCCTCCCCTTCAGCAGTTAAAGTAAGCGCGAAATTTACCACCAGTATTCTGTTCCGATACATTATATGTTACCCAAAGCACACATGCTACATACATATGTACATATATGTTATTTAAAAAGCTTTTAGTGGTGTTAGTTTAATAACCGACTTCCAAAAAGGCGGAGGTTCAATGTTCGTCTGTATGCATTTTGTTTTTTTCATGTACATATATGTTCATCGATATTTTACCAATTGTGGACCAATATAAAAAAATTCAAATATTAAATAATTTAGGCCATCAGTTTTTCTGGATCAATTGAATTAATATCAGTCAGGTTCTCACACCGACTTCAAAAGTCTAGCTAGTTCTTGGTATTTAATGTTGAAAGTAGTAACAGACGAATTTTAATATAAATCTATACTAATATTATGAAGCTGAAGAGTTTGTCTGTTTTTTTGTTTGTTTGGTTGAACGCGCTAATCTCAGGAACTTCTGGTTAGAATTGAAAAATCGTTTTTGTGTTGGAGAGTTCATTTATCGAGAAAGGCTATAGGCTATATAACATCACGCTACGACCCATAGGAGCGGAGCATCAATGAAAAATGTTCCAAAAACGGGAAAAATTATTCCTTTTGAGAGCTTCCGTTGCGTACGCGGCGTAAAACGGTTAAAGTGGCGCAAAAATCATATATGACGGAATTGTTCCCCTTTAATAGCTCTAAAAAAAGTCCGCGACAGCATACATCTATCTTTTAAGGTTGACTCACTATAACCTTTGTTATGGTAATCAAATTTGTTCTAAAATAATGCATGATTTGCGAAGGTGTTTTCATAAACATGATATTAATCCTTATCCAAATACCATAAATACGTTATTCATCACAAGTACGTATTTAATTTTGAACAAAATTGCCCTTGACATCATTTGATTTCAATGAATATCTATTTATTTATTTATTTATTTACTTTAGCCAATAGACAACCGCCCTGACTGTACAATAGGATATATACATAAAATAAGATATAAATAAGCAGAAGCGAATATTAATGATTTTTAAACCTATTTTTAATTTGTACTTTGTTTACATTAAAGTCTAGCACACAGTAATTTTTATTGTATAAAGTAATAAGTGAATTAATTGGACCCGACCTACCATAGTTGGTTCGATGAGTCCTATTTTGTAAAATGTCAGTTCTTCGGAGATTATATGGTGTAGTGCTAATATTAACCGAGGAAAGCAATTCAGGACAATCAATCTCACCAATCAGCAACTGATGCATGAATATGGTATTGAAGATCTCACGTCGGTGCTCCAGTGTCTGCATATTCAACAGTTTAAGCCTATCCAAGTAAGGTGGCAATTCCTGGGAATTGCCCCACGGCAAATTCCGTAGGGCGAAACGGAGGAAACGTTTTTGTACTGCTTCGATTCGAGAAATGTGGCATGCATAATAGGGAGACCATACCACACTAGCATATTCAAGAATAGGTCTCACTAATCCAACGTATAATGACTTCAAAACATAAGGGTCGCAAAGTTCCCTAGACCAACGCTTAATGAAGCCTAAAACAGAATTACTCTTATTTACTAAAGAGGCAATATGAAGTCCGAAATCGAGCTTATCGTCAAGAAGAACACCAAGATCAGAAACATGGTCAGTATAAGATAAAAATGAGTTAGACAGACGATAGTCAAAACTGAAATTCACAATCTTACGAGAAAACGACATGACAGAACACTTATCAACATTTAAGAATAAATGATTAAGGTCACACCAATAAACGAAACGATTCAAATCGTCTTGAAGCAAGCAACAATCGTCAGGACAGGTTATTTTTCTAAAAATTTTAACGTCATCTGCATAAATAAGGATTTCCGAGTTCAATATAACATCTTGTAAATCATTAATGAATAAAATGAATAATAAAGGGCCAAGATGACTACCCTGAGGTACACCAGAGTTAACATGAATTGTTTTAGATAGAGCCGTCTTAAAAAATACATTCTCAGAACGATCCACAAGATAAGACTCCAACCATAATAGGAGCCTCGGTAATATTCCTATTTTAGAAAGCTTTGACAATAAGGCCTTATGGGAAATCTTGTCAAAAGCCTTACTGAAGTCTGTGTACACACAGTCGACACTATTTCCATTTTCCATAACGTTTAGAGCAAAAGAAACGAAAGATATCAAGTTGGAGGTAGTGGATCTACCCTTGACAAAACCATGTTGTTTTGTAGAAATAACAGACTTACACCGGAAGTACATATAATCGTAAACAATTGATTCAAACAATTTGGGTATAGATGACAATTTAGCAATTGGACGATAATTGGAGGTTAAGTCACGTTTACCCTTTTTATGTATGGGGATGATAAATGCCTGCTTCCATAAAATGGGAAAGTTGGACGATTGAAGTAACAAATTAAATATATGACTGAGGGGCAATGCCAAAGTGTCACAACAATGTTTCAAAACACAGGTAGGAACTCCATCAGGTCCAGGCGAGTAACTATTGTCTAATTTAGATAGGTACTTCCAGACCTCAAGCTCAGTTATAATAGGAATATCACAGTTGAGGATAGAATCAACAGAAACACAGTCAAACATATTAGAAACATTAACATCACTGCAAGAAAAAGCCGACACAAAAAACTCAGCAAACATGTTAGCAATTATAGAAGGGTTGTCAGACGATAGGGAACCATTAGTCATAATACCAGGAAAATTATCCGATTTTCTTTTAGTATTACCGTAGGAGATATCATAGTTTTAAAATAACTCCGCAACAAAATAATGATCAAGTACCACGCGCGCATTTATGACGTGCAAGGCGGGTGGTTATGATGGAGGAGGGCGGGTGAAACCGCGGGGCACAGCAACAGCTAGTATTTTATACTTTTTAGGGCTTGGGATTTTTTGGAGTCGGGTTCATGTAGTGATGCAATGAAGTACAAGCCTCTACAACGAAGCAGACAACCTAAAAGACTTCTTCCGAAAATTTATTCAGCAGGTTGCAGGCAAAATGTAGATTTTAGAAATATCGTCATTAATTTTTCGGACGATGAGGCAGAATTTGAAAAGAAAGAAAAAATTAGAAAACGATTTAAACTACAAATAAGTTCAGTTGATGAAAAATCTGCTATTAAGTTAAGACTATTGTCGTCATTAATGATTAAATAGGCTAGATATATTTATAGAAATAGTTTTGGAATCGGTAACAACCATGGCAAGAAAAACAAAGAAATAATCTTAAGAAGCCTTCGCTGACACAAACTCAAAAATAACTTGATTAGATACTGTCAAAATTTAAGTGTCAATAATTTGATATATTGATAATAGTAATAAAATATATTAATTTAAACTTTTCAGTTTACATGTATGTTTAGGCCAAGTTTTGAAGTAGGTTTTTTTTTGTAAAAATTATTATATTTACTAAATTTTTTTAATATGAAGTTTTCTATAGATTGCATGAAATGAAACCAAAGACTGTATATATATTAAGACGTCCCAAGCAGTGCAACTCACAATTTCCTAAAGCTCTACAACAGGCATCCTACATCAGCCGACATAGCTTTCCGAGGAGGCTTGATTTTTGTCGTCCACTTTTCTGAGTAAAAAGCTCTCTCCGCTGAAATTTTTCTTCTCTTGCGCATAGATGATTTTGCGAGACGCGGATCGCAGGCGGCGTTGGCTATGTCAAAAATCCGACATATACATATATGCAAAATGCACACACACAAACGACTTGCTTCTTCCCGATAGAAAAGCAAACGCCGCCTGCGATCCGCGTCTCGCAAAATCATCTATGCGCAAGAGAAGAAAAATTTCAGCGGAGAGAGCTTTTTACTCAGAAAAGTGGACGACAAAAATCAAGCCTCCTCGGAAAGCTATGTCGGCTGATGTAGGATGCCTGTTGTAGAGCTTTAGGAAATTGTGAGTTGCACTGCTTGGGACGTCTTAATATATATACAGTCTTTGATGAAACTTTACATGCAGTTTGCAAGGACTACGTGTGCCAGCGTCAGTCATATAGTCTATTAATAAATTTATCGTCAAAGTGTGTCAGTAGCAGTGAAAATTCACAAGTGTTCATAGTTAGAACTGTCTTAGGTCAGCTCCACCCCATATCATTCACAGACCTGTTTTGTCCACACCACTGGAGTAAATGATATCCTCGAACATGACACAGAAGAAGAAATCAGCACGAAAGAGGGCCACATCCTTGGCTGGCCAAAATATAAACAAGGAAGAGTATTCATTGTAAACCAGCAGCCTGACCAATCCGGTAGGTTCTGCGTATCATTAGCGCACGCCCCCCACCCCCTTTTGTCAAGGCTGAACCGACAAAGAGAAAGGACCTTCGAGGCTGATTTGAGTTGCAAATTTCCATGTCTAGCTGGGGAGTCCATCAATTAACTAACATCAAGAACAGACTATCACAAATCGCAAAACTTTATGATGTCGCTATGTCCAGTCTATTCAAGGGCAAACTTTAAGTTGCTTGCCCCTTTTTGTCGAAAGATGAATCCCCAATCGTCGAAAATGAATTTTTTTCCAACTAAAGTTTTAGCTAACTAATCGCGAAAGAAAAAAAAATTTACAAAAGAATAAATACTTTCCCTACATATGTATGTAAGGTGGATGTTATTAATAGTCCTTATTTTTTATTAATTAAAGCGGATAGATTAATACCCTCTTTTTTTTTATTTATTTGTTATATTATAAATTAAACTTTTATTTATTTTCTTTTTATTGATTGCGTTATTACTTTCTTTTTTTGTTTTATTGAGACTGCTTCTTTTAATGAAGCTCGTAAAGGATTAATTAATTTTTATAAATATTCATTTTTTTCTTTTAAAGTCATAAAAACTGCCTACTAATTTTTTTTTTATATAAAGAAGCCCTTAGATTACAATAAGGTTATTCATGTCACTTCGTAAATTCTTCGTACTTGTCGTAGTTGTCGTACTTCGTAGTTTTTCGTAGTTCATATCCATATATTTTTTAACTACGACATCTTGTGTAAAGTACGAACCTGCAGAGTTTTTAAATAATGGGTTCGTAGTTTTAAAGTATCGTAGTTGTTGTTGACAAATATCAGCTGTTTTGACATTGTCAATTAAAAAATTATTTTAGGCTGTGTGCCAAACCAGACTTTTCGTTTGAAAAGTCCGGTAAAAATGTATTAGATTAAGTTGCCTGTGCCAAACAAGAGGAGTCTTTTGCAGTGACGTTGGACGAAGAAGATATCGAAGTTATAAATTTATTTCTTCAAATGTTTTCAAACTATTTAAAATACATAAAGGAAAAGAGGAGGAAACTAAATCGTTGCATGCAAAACAGGGTAACCAATATTTCAGCTTTTAATACACTGCATATAATAATGTGTTTTTAATATTTTAGTCACATTTATATTGTTCTAATCAAAAGTCGCTGCTCTATAAGGAAATATTTTAATAACAATTACCAGGTTTTTCGTGAAAATCTGCGGATTTCAAGAAGTTCATTTGAAAGGATTATTGAAATTAATCATATTCATCCGTTAAAATTTTCGGGAGAGATGGCTCTGCTTTCGATAAGGGAAAAGTACTGAATTGTCATTGAAAAGTCTACTCGCTAGATTACTTTTCGTTGAAAAGTCGACTTTTCAAAAGAAATGTCTGGTTTGGCACACAGCCGTAATTAACAAATTTTAGCAAAAAGATGGCTAGTGAAACCAAGTATTTAAATGAAATTAAAAAAGTAAGTTTTTACGAGATATGTATATTCACATTCCCAAACTGAAAACCAATTTTTCGCAGACAAGGCAACGCAAGAAATCGCAAGATCGTTGGACAAAACAACAAAGTGTGGCTTCATTAGAGGCAATAGTAGATAAGTTAAATGGTCCTCAAAAATTTGAAGTATACATATAATTTAATTTAACCCATAAAATTATTTATTCAAGTTTTTTATTTTTTACTTCAGAAACCAACGGCGTCGCAGTTTTACAGCGCATTATTTAATAATTATGCTCTGTATGACTTGGCTGAAATAGGAGTAGTCCCAGTAAAAAATAAAATTAGGAATATGATGGAGGCATTTATGAGAGCGGAAGAATGGAAGAGACAAACTGGAAGTGATCTATTTGAAGAAGGAAAAGAAGATAGCGTGAAAGCGTAAGCAAAATTATTTGGAAATCATAACTTCATTTATGAAATTTTACGGAATATGTTGAAAAAATATGTCCGCATTACAATCTTCTGGAAAGCATCTTTGGCGAAAGGAAATATGTAAATTTACCGAAAGTGATTGAGACAACAGACGAAGTGGCAATTGAAACATTATTCGATTTAGATACGGAAAGAACCTTTATTATTGATGATTCATCTGCAGAAACTCCATATCGAAAAGATAAACTGATCAAATAGTCCATAACAAAATTGTACAAAACTTCATCTCCTTCGTCGTAATTATTGTAAGCTACAATGAATTTCAATTAGATTACAAGAAAAGTAAAAATATATATTCTAATCTACCAGTCAGACTCCTCCAATTGCACAACATTGAGAACAGCTTTGTCGATTAATGCTTTCAATAATTTTTGCTTTTCACTTTTTCTGGGCATTTTCTCAAATAACAACCACGTCAAAATATGACAATTAAAATATGACACTTGCAATAATACGAAAAATGGTAAAAATGAACTACGAAAAAAATTCACTCCCTGAGTATGGTAAGCTCATAGTTAGCAAACACATTCTCAAAAGTAAAAAGAAAACAAAGTTTTTGAAATAATTGACAGTTGTCTGCAATTAAATTTGACTTTGTAAAAAATCGGAAAAAAAGAAAATGAGTTTGATAAGAGGAAAAAATGGGGAATTGTATGTTGAAATGCCTGATGGTGAGTACCAAATATATTAAATATATACTTAAGAGTTTTACTAATATTACAAATAATTACAGGGACTCTTCAAAATATAATCTATGAATGAATATTCAAGTACAGGACAATTTTATATAATTACACTAATTTACTTTATTCAAAGCGGCATTAATTGATCTACGAAAATGATCCACAGATGTATTTATAGCCGCTGCTACTAATATTCGCTTTTTATTTTCATCCATTTTATTTGGTTGGTTGAGTAACTGTATTGTTGTGTAGCTTTCCTCCAATTTAAAGAAGTTCTTGTTTAAAATCACAAATGGTTCCGACACGGAGAAAATATCAACACGCTTTATTTATAAAACACAAATTCCGTTCAATAATTGCTGCGTTCCATTGGGCCTGGCCAAGTACTCGGAAGTACTTGCGAGTAGATGTTCAATGGAACACAGCTTTTATCACAGGAGGCAGATCGTAACCTCAAACTGAAATGTCACTGTTTGTGTTTTGGCCTCTTTGGTGCGGTGTTATTTGTCTTTTTGGTGCGGTGTTATTTGTGCCTTTAGTGCGGTAAACGCGGAAATGAATAACCAGAAGCAAATTAAGAACTGATCGTACGACGAGGGGAAGGCTCTAATTTCTGTGTATGAAAACAGAAAGGATGAATATTTTCAGACCAGAAACAAGAAAAATTTCTGGCAAACCATCCTTACGGATTTTGAGGGAATGAAAGTTTTGGTAAAACAATTAAAATCAATTATATTTCAAGTTATTAATTATATTGTTTATAACTTTTCAGGTTTCCAAAGCTGCCAAAGACCGAGGAACGGGGACAAACCGGACGAAATTTGTATACATCGAAGAAATCGACAAGATCTTCTACGATAACTCACTGATAAAATCGTTGCATTCTGTGACAGTCGAACTCCAAAAAAACCCAACACCCGCACCGCCAAAACTAAAAGAGCTGATCTATATGTGATATTCCCATGGAGGCTGTTATGTTTTTAAGAATTTAAACCTGTATATATGAATGTTTGTTTATTAATATGAATATACTTTTTTTTTCTTTTCCAATACTTTATTTAATTAAGCAAGTTCAGACTGTCGAGATAATCAAAGATTTCTTGTTTTGTGCTGGTCCTGCTTTCCTCTTGAGATGAGCTATTTGAATAATCATTGTTAGGAGGATCTTCAGGTTCCATCCATTCTTCCACATCATTTTCATTGATGCAAATGTTATGCAAAACACACGCAGCCAACACGTAGTTTGCAATAAAGCCAATATTCGGACTTTCAAAGAATTTTAGTCTCCGAAATCGGCCTTTCAGCAACCCAAATGCATTCTCAACAACAATTCGAGTTGCGGAATGCATATAATTAAATTGGCAAAGTACTCGAAAGTACTTGCGAGTAGATGTTCAATGGAACACAGCATTATGAAAATATGAAAACCCCCTGGCGGAAAAAATCGCGTAACTACTTGTGAAGATTCTACTCAACAACCTCCAGCCAAGAGCATGTGTAGTTCGTGACACTTGGAAGTACTTGCGAGTACTTGGCCAGGCCCAATGGAACGCAGCCAATATAAAATGAACCTGTGGCGGTTGCAACAAAGCAAGCTTTGAAAAAAAAGTGGAAATCGTAGCAGGCCACGAGATGAAGTTTTTGTTTTATAAAAATTGAAAATATCAGTTTGGTAATTGACTCCGGCCGGTAAAGATTTAAATTAAAAATTAATAATAAAATAAACCCAAAAATTAATAGACACTTAAAATAAATCTATTGTAAATAATAATACAAGTGAAAATAAAATACAAAATAATAAATTATTTTAATTTAAATAAAATTTTATGCTAAATGGCACGGTGTTACCTTTTGTAGATGAAGTTACTAGTCTAGGGGTCAAGCTAAATAGCTCGCTTACTTGTTGTCCTCATGTACAATCTGTTATCAGAAAGGTGTATGGCAGCTTAAGAACACTTTGGCTATCAGCTGATGTACTGCCTTTTCAAATGAGACTGAAGTTGGCTAAAACCTTACTCATTCCTCATTTTACATATTGTAGTACTGTGTTCCCGAGACTTGACTCTACTTGCCGGCGGAAAATCAATGTAGCTTTCAACGATTGCATTAGATTTGTTTACTTGCTGCGCAGATCTGACCACATCTCAAATTACAACACCTCACTCCTGGGATGTGGCATTGAAACTTATCTGAAGCGTAGACTGCTGCTCTTTTTATTTAAGCTAATTAAGAAGAAAGTGCCTGGCTACTTGTATAAAGAGATACAATTTCTGGATTCGCGCCGTCATCGACATCTGCTTATTCTGAGATGTTCATCCAACATTTATGAGGGTTCGTTCCTGGTCCAGGCTTCCAGACTTTGGAACCAGTTACCACGCAATTTCTGGTGTGCCTCCTCCGTCGCCGAGTTCGAGCGCTTACTTCTCACCTACATTTAACTAAAATAATAAAAATTGATTTCTTATTCTCCTATTTGTCGATTTTGCTATTTTCTGGCCTTGGCGTTGTTGGGTGTTGATGCTCTTTTCTTTTTATGACCTCTCTTTCACTCTACTATTATTAATTTTTATTGTTCTATTGTTGTAACTATTATTGTTTTTATTGTTACTATTTTTATATTTTTATATTTTTTATATTTACCCATTTAGAGTACCTACTTTAAGTTCGAATTTTTCTTTTTCTTTTCTCTTTATCTTTCTTTTTATTATAAACTTCTTTTTATATTATTAGTCAACCTGGATTATGTTGTTTACCATCTTTGTTAGTGTGCTATCAAAAGAACCTGTATTCTTGTGTACACAAACTCCAATTGAATAAATAAATACAAATACAAATACAAAAATATTAGTATCAAAAGGCGAATCTCTGAAAATTCTAAAAGCTTTTTCTTGGAAAAAAAACCCAATGCGTGGTAGCAGAGGAAAAATTTGCATAGAGAAGTCCGCAACAACATATCAAACGCGTGTTTGTGTTCTCGTATAAACGTAAGGTAACGGACGAAATTTTGATGATCAAAAGATGTTGTATCTTTCTGAGCAAATGGGTGACTGATAAGCAGTCCCTAGATAACCAACCCTCTGGTGCTTTTCAGTCACCAGTTTTGTTTTGTAGATGTTAGGTACCTACTAAGTTAACATAAAAAGAAAAGTGTGTTTTTCCAGCGATTGGACCCTTTTCTTATTTCAACGATATGGTTTCAATAAAACACACTAGGAGTGATACATTAGGATGGATGCATTTTCAAAAAAGATAATAATAATAATAATAGTTCCGAAATAGCACTACTAAGTTTATTAATTCCAATTCGACAGAATTAATATACGGTACAATACATACAATACAATTTAAGATTTTGCTCAACGTCTTCCGGGTGTACCTGCATACTGGATCAATCTATAAGCTGTACAATCCTTCAAGATCCTTTTAATAAAAAAAACAAAAAAAAAATCCTTTAATTTTGCAATCGACTCAATTTACCTCTGTATATATCGTTGTTGAACTTCGAGATGATTCTCTGCTTTAATTTTCCAATCGACTCAATTTACATCTGTATTTATCGTTGTTGAACTTCGAGATGATTCTCTGTTCTGCAAATTACAATGATTAAATGCAGAATAAAATTTTAATTTGTCTGGGAAGCAAAAAAATATCCTTTAATTTTCCAATCGACTCAATTTACCTCTGTACTTATCGTTGTTAAACTTCGAGATGATTCTCTATTCTGCGAATTACGAGTCATACGAAATTAATTCTCAACGCTTGCTAGCGTTTCCTAAATTCGATTTACCCCAAAACAGTAATAAAAGTAGTACTATTTTAAAGTGTTTTTAGCTAATTGTTAAATTACGATGAATTATTAAGGAGGATTGCAACTGAGTTAAAAAAGTAAAGTTGTCTGTAAAGTCGGTATACGAGCGAAGTTTTTACGTGATAACGTTCCGACGCTAAGAACGCTTGAGTGGGAGTGAGACGCGAGGCCCACACCTGTCCAGCGTGCTTCTTTGTCGAATGCTGCGCGCGCATCGTGACGTGACCGGACTTCGTTACAACTTTTCGTGAATGCCATCGATTTATAAGACGTTATCACGTCAAAACAAGTACATAATATTCAAATTTGTATACTCAACCACATATTAATTGCGGCAAAAAAGTACTAACATGCATTTAAAAATCAGTGAAAATAATTGAAAGGAAAACGACTTTATTGAAATTTATGATACACATCCACTCGTACATACATATATGAAACATTTGGGAGTGGGAACACCTTATTTATATTTTTATATATTTTAATAGTGAAAACCACAGTCGCACATTATTTATTTTGAAAGAAATGAATATGCTGTTTGGTATACGTGACCTACAAATGGCCAAGACTCAGATGTCATTGATCAAGAAATATGAACTTGATATTTGTTCAGATATTAATGCTTGTTATGGCGTTCTAGAAGAGAAGAGATATACCAGCTTTATCAATAAAAGGACTCTCTAATCGTTGCATCGCTCTGGAGTTCTACTAAGTGTATACTTGCTTATCAGTTAACTTTCATAAAAATTGTCAAATTTTCAAATAGTGGTTTTCTGCTTTGCTATAAACAAGGTTTTAAACTCATCATATTCTTATACATGGAAGATTTGAGTGAGTGAGTGATTCACGAGAACGTCACCGTGAATAGTTCTCACAATTCCGATTTCTATAAGTCAGTGAGAACATCTGTGATGTCACATATTGCAAAATGAGAAAAACTCCCGATTTTGTAAGAAATTATTGTGAATATTTATTCGAAAAAACGTGAAATGTCCTTCATGTTAAATTTAGGTAGTTGGTTTGGTTTAGTCATTAGGAAGAGGGGAATTTGATCCAGTCGCTCATTAGTTGCCTCTGTAGCACTTTTGCTACCTCTTAGACACAACGGCATATCATTGCTTTGTTTAAGGAACTTAAAAAATCCAGGCCGATGTCTCTTTGTACAGACCCAGTAGCAAAGAAATGCAACGCAGCACACACTCGTGAGGAAACGGGTACAAATGTGTTTCTTATGCCGTCTCTCATAAGGGATTCAATTCGAATAATAAAATTTTTAATGTTTCGCGATTAATCCATAAAAATTTCCTGAATCTTTCTTCGGGAATCTCAAAAGGATTCAAATCAAACCATCCCGAAAAAAGCGTCTTTGAACGGTTAAAATATTCCGCGTATATGCTAACACTAATGGGAATGACCACATTGTAACTTAGCCAGAAATTAAATCCAGACAAAATATTAATAGTATTATTATCTGCCAGTTTCTTCCTTAACATTTCGATTAATCTACTTTTGTTATTGCTGTTTGCGAGGAACTTTTCTTCATCATAAACTTTGATTTCGTTGTTAACAGTAACGAAACGACTTCATCTTTTCTTGTTAATATCAAATCTTTAAAATTTTGTCCATTTATTTTCTTCATGGCTTTTACGCCTATATTAAAAGCATCGTAACAGTTTACTTTTTCATCACCGGTTATTCCAGTTGGAATCGACATAATGGCATTTGATATTTATTAATGAGATCGAAAATGAAAACGTTGTAGACAATTAATTTACGTGCGATCACCGTTTTTACAAAAATTTATAATTATTAAAAATTGATGCGTTTGTATTATTTAACCATTTTTTCATTTATTCTGTTTTTTGGAATTTCATTATAGCTGGATTCTACTAGTCAAGCCCTTTCAATTGATACCCATATTGAGGGGGTTGTGAAAAAAAAGTAATCCGCCATTTTGTGGTGGCGGTCATCTTGGATTTTGATTTTTTCTTGGGGTACTGTATTCTACTAGTTAAGACCTTTCATTTGATACTCATTTTGAGGGAATTGAAAATTTTGAGGGGATATAAAACAAAAATGTAATTCGCCATTTTGTGGCGGCAGCCATCTTGTATTTACAAAGAAGCGGCAATTTTTAATGCGTAAACTTTTTAGTTTATGGTATTAGAAATCCAAAGAAAAAGAAATCATTCAAATCCATTCACTGTAACTGGGTTCCGAGGTATAAACCTAATTGCACATGCACTGGACTATAATTAATCGTAAGTATTTTCAAATTTAAACAATCAGCTATTTAACTGTCAAACAAATATTACAAAGGGAACTGAGAATACCCAAGTGAGTTCTCACCCGAAGTTACAGATATAACAAATTTGTCAGTGTCATCAACGTTTGTTCGGCGACAACCGTTTTAACAATTAACAATTAACAAAATTAGTAGTTAAAAAAAGAGTACCAATTCAGTTATCACCTTGGCTAAGTATTTTGCAAATAAATTCCGCACATTCCGTACATTCCGTACAAAGAATTTAGCCGCAAAATGAACACAATACCGGGATTAAAAATTGAAAGGCTTTCTGTACTTATAACAGATGAAGGGGTGTTGGATTTCGCAGATCACAGAATCATCACAGCAGATTTTTCATTTTTTGCTGATCGACAATAGAAGAAACTTTTTGATCAGCAAAAAATGAAAAATCTGCTGTGATGATTTTGTGATCTGCGAAATCCAACACCCCTTCATCTGTTATACCTAAGTACAGAAAGCCTTTTACTACCATTTTTAAAGAAATATATTAAAGCGATTAGTAATAAACGCAAACTATCGACAGAATAACGAATTATCTCCTATATGTCCATATATGTATGTATGCATAAACCAGTACTATGATTGACTAACTGACAGACAAGGGTTGAATCTAACTAAAGGACTGACATTTTAACAGTTGTTTTTTTTTGCGACGATAGCACGAACTCCGAAAGGATTTTACGAAATTCTTTCCCTAAGGGGGTAAAATAGGGGAATTAAGTTTGCATCTCTCATTTTTTAAATGAAATGAATGAAAATTCGTATTTCGTCGTTAAGGCTTTTATTTTAGAAATTAAAAAAGATACATACCTTAGAATTTTTCGAAATTTATCCCTTAAGGGGATGAAAGTTTGTATAGGAGTTTCTTCATTTCATTACTACGACAGCAGAACTGTACCCGGAAAGTCAGTCGAGACTCAAGATCAAGAGAAAGTTTCTGAAAATTATTAAAAAAGGAATTGGAATTGCTTATACGAATTTCCTAAAACCCTGAAACCAATATGTTAGTTTTAATATCTAATTGTAAGTCTCCAACTTTTAAATTAACGAACTTCTATACAAACGTTTATCCCCAAATGTTCCTCCATTCTATTTCTGTTTATTTCGAAATCCTGGCAAACGAAACGAAGTCGCGGGCAGAAGGCTAGCCATAAAAGATAACAAAGGACTCAAAAGTCTACTAAGATGTAACAGAGGAGAAATTTACATAGGTACCTAGGAAAGTTTCATTCAAGTTTCAAGAGCATGAAACAAGTGCACTGTAAAAAGTGGGGATACAGCTTTTAAAAAAACCAAAACTTACAGGTAAAGTGTAAGATTCCACTGTGGTTGCTGAGTAAATAATTTTCAGCAAAAACAGAATTCAATAAGGAATTTAAAGGTCTTAAGCCCAAAGTTCAACAAGCAACGGCCAGTTTCACAGTGAATACGATTCCCTAAAAGAGGGGGAAAGTGTTGAAGCTACCCAACGCCAAATGAATTTGTGTAAAATTTTAATTGAACAGACCCCAGTTTGTCGCATTATGTAAAATACGAAAACGCAAAAAAAAACCCCCATCGAGACTGCAATGGAAAGGAAGTAATAAAAAAATGATGAGCGCTTTAAAGTGGCCCGATAAGCAAGGAGCTGACGAAATATTGGCAATTCCAGGAAGAGGGTCGAAACCAATTTACACCCTCTTCATTCCCCCGAATTACCCGTACAATGTTCACACTATGCCCTGAGTATGTGTCTAATATCGCACTTAGGTTATAACACGATTTTCTTTAGTAGATCTGGCCGGATCCCACCATCTTACCCGCTTTCTTATTACGGCGGGTGTAAATGTTTGCATTGCCTCCAAGCCTGATAAGCCATATTGAAAATTTCGCCTGGTTCCCGTCATTGCCCGCCTGGTGGCGCAGGGAAGGAGCAGCATATTCCGCACTTGACTATAGTGGGCTTGCTCCCCCCGCCCCAAAGTCTGTACTCTCTTTTTGTCTTCCTTTTGACTTTCGGAATTGTCCGCCTCTCTGCCGAGGGTTCAGCCGTTTCCCACTATCCAAGGGCTGAATATATTCAAAGTGTGCACTTAAGATGTAACGGCACGATAGAATTCTTTCCTCATTTTTCCTATACTAGAAATTATGTTACATACAAAATTAATAAAAGATTTATGTGATTTTTCTTTGAATTTTTATTCATTTTAGGGTATTTAACCACATACTGCAATTCTTATTTACATTAGGGCAAAAATATCGCGAAATGACCAGTTGCTTGCTTCAAACCAATTTTGTTCGTTTGTCAGTTGTATTTATATGTATGTACATATAACCTATGAGAACCTTTAGTTTTTATTTAACAAGGAGAAGATCCGTCTCTGGAATTTTTGTTTGGGGTCAGCTTGTTTTAATAGAAGTTTAAACTTATAGTAGGTAGTACTATGAAAAAATAGTAGCACGCATTATCCAGCCAATTGCAAGAAAAAAGAGTTTCAAACTTTTCATTTCCGCTTTATAATTTAACTTTTTTTTCCAATTTCAGCGTGCATAGTGACTAAAGAGGTTATGAGCTGGTTTCTGGAGCGCAAGGTACCAAATCCGATTCGTAATCAATGAAACTTTCTTTTCTTTTATTTTCTTTACCACTTTTTTTTTTATTACTTTTCATTAGATTTATTATTAATTAAATGTCGTTGATTTATTGATTCTTTCAAAGAGAATGAGAACAATTTCACTCCACAAAATATGGTCTATAGTCCTCAGTTTCTTAATATTATTTTTAATAATTAATTTTTACTTGATCGTTATCAATCAATTGAAAAATAAAAAATTCTTGATAATCCTTATCGAGCAACTGAAAAATCAATGTTATTAATTTTATTTCTTTGAATCCTTGGTTACATATTTTTGGACAAGAAAAGCCTTAATGATCTTTCGGATTCTTTTGAATATGAGTAAATAGATTCCTCATAAATAGGAGTTTACATTGGACAAGTCCAGAGATAAACCGTAATATTAATGCCACAATCCCTTAAACTGTAGAATTTTTCTCATATTGGAAGAAGAAAGATTTTGCATACTTTTACTGTTTATCTAAGCCTAAGGGATGTTTCAAAATATTATTATATTTTTAAAATGATTTTTTCTTCAATATATGTATTTTTTTTATGGAAATATATTGTTGTGTGAATACATTATGGCGTTTAGTGTACACAATTTTTTTTTGATTTCTTAAAAGACATTTTATATCAATTAATATTTTTATTGGATTTTCTGAAAAAAATTTGATTGGAAGACTGGTTTTACCAAAAAATACAAGAAAAAAAAAACAATTGTAAAATTGGATACCAACATTTTTTAATACTGATGATTTACTCTATCTATATAGCTATAAATGTGTGTAGAAAAACAAATTGAAAATTCAAAGCAATCGAACGAGTAGGTTTTTAAATCCTAGCAACGAGTCAAGAAAACATATGATTTTGTTTCGTCGAGATTCAGCCACAGTGAGCAATAGTGGGAAATCACGCAGTAGTCTGGAGGAAAAACAAAAACGTGACGTCGGAGTCGGAGCAGAAATTAATTAGTGACAGCTTTACTCTCAACCTGATCGGTGCTGTGCATAAGCTTTTCAATTTGTTCTTTTGAATAGGCAGTCCAGTTTTATGAATAATATTACATAAATGTCTATATATGATGTAGAGTGAATTAATAATTGTATAACAAATTTTAAAAATAAGTTTAAATTAAAAACAATGTTTTCAGGCAGCACTTTTAATGGGGGAGGGAATCAGCCTAAAAACACACCACATTTAATTTTCATCGAAGTTAATTACAAGTTTTATAACTTTTGGTAAGGTAGAAGTATAAAAATGTTGTGTTGCAAGATTAAACGCTATAACTTGAGTTAAATAAATTGTTTAAATAGTTAAATTACACACATAAATGTGCTGGAATTAGAGGCTGTTCTAGGTTCAAAAATGTTCGCTGAGAGCCCAATAAATGCAGAATTGCCAAAATTAATCGGAGTGGTGATTAGTGATTTGGAACATAAATTAGAAGTGAATTGAATGCACTTCGCGGACGTTTGTCACCTTGTAAAAATTTAATTTAGTCACGTTGTTGGATGAATGGATTGCTTTTTTCAGGTGAAATTGTCATTTTGTACATAATGCCTAAGCATATTCCAGAATATCAATAAAAATCTCGTAAATTGATTGTGACATGCCCAAAAAGTTTATTTAGTACAATTTAGTAGATGTTAAAGCTCACATTAAATTGAAATGGGACAAGTAGTTCAAAGTAAAGAAAATATAAACATTAAATAAAATCGCGCTACTATGATAGAAACAGTTTAAAATCACTTACTTTTTAATCCAAACATTTTGGGGAGATGGAAACATGGTATTATTGCTTGTTTATCTATCAGTGGCTACTTCAAGTCGTGCATATTTTCCATTTTTAAATTTTTCAAAACAGCCTTCATGAGTATCGAGATGTTCATATATTTACTTGCAGGGCTTTTCTGCTTAAAGGCATTCTATTAGCTGTCTACCTTTCAATCCAAGCAGCCCAAATGTTCTCCATTTTTTCAATTAGGGACGAGCGCGCTCTGGATGCTGTTGTAGTTGTGATGGACAATTTTATTTTGTCTTTGTTTTCCTTAATTCTTCGAATACTAGACTTGTTTACTCCACAAATTCGTCTAAATGAAGACGGCTTTTCCCCATTTTCCAAATAATTTCATTTTTGTTTCTTAGACTTGAGATCTTTTTTTCCGGACGGCTTTATTTTCACTGCTCAGATTTAAAACATATTAAATACATATTATGTACTCAACAATCAAAAATTGAATTCCAAACTAATTTTTCCCGAAGAAATAAAACACTTGCATTCCAATATATGTAAGTATGTACAGATATCTATAATATTGTGGGGGTTGTATAAAAGCAAGCTGTGAAATTTGTGTGAAAATCGAGTAGGCCACGACATGAAGTTGTGTTGTTTTGAAAAATAGAAAAGTTCAGTTTTGAATTCGACTTCGGCCGGTAAACTTCTAATGTGAAAAGAATCAAAATGTAAAAGACTTAAAATTAAATATAAACATTAAAAATAAATAAATTTCAAAATTATTTAAAAGTGGAAAGAGAAAATATAATATAAATAGAAACAATAAATTATAAATTATTTAGAATTTAAATAAAATATAAATGGAGGCCGACCTCCATTACTGGTCGACCTCCACAATATGAACTGTTAATTATAGAGCATGCACCTACATAATATAAATTAAGCGTGAATTTTAAAAATAATTAATATAAACAAAATCGCAAGTCGTAGCAATCGAAATCATGCAAAACGAGACTGCATAAACCGAAATTTTGTGATAACTTGAAAATCGTGTAAAATTGACATCGCGTAGACAGAACCCGATCAAAGTGCGCTTTGATTCTTGTGCTAAAACAAAAAAATTATATTTAGGGGCCAAATTTTATGTTTCGAGTTAAGTCCACCACTGGCACCGCGTGTACTTTGGCAGGTCCGATTTATTTGGTTTGCCATTGGTAATTAGCGATTTCATCTTCTTGATGTCGCTCTTTAATTTATGTACATATTTGAATATTTCATATGGCGGGCCGACTTCGAAAAATTTATTATTGAAAAAGGTGGATGTAGAATCAAGTTGCCATGTGATACAAGATGGTGTTCATACAGAGATTCTTATCGATGTTTAATAAAAAATTTGTCACATATGAAGCCGAATAAAAATAAAAAAAGATATTTTCTAATGATTTGAAATAGTTAAACAAACATTTTTTTATTTATATTTAGGTACATACAGAAATCCGTTTCCATTGTCTACATTGTATATGCGTAGAGAATGTAGACAAAAAACCATTGTCTACTTTGAATTGTTTACACGTAGAGAATGACGTAGTCTACATCACGTAGATTACGTCGCACAACGCTGGCTAACATCCTCAACAAAAATTAGTGTAAGTCCGTCGGTCCCCATGTTCCCCGAATCGTAGCGGCGGGCAAAATTGTAACAATACATATATGTACTTATATAACCAATAATTAAATTAATTAATTAATTAAATAATCTCGAAAGACTTAAAAAATAAATAATTTACAAATAGTAAGTTCTAAAGAGGATATTTAAACCTTATATTAAGAGGATATCAAAATACCATAGTCTTACCACACGAGGCTGTAAAGAATACAAGTGAATAAATCAAGTACCGACATAAGAGGCTGGAAATTCTTACATGTAGGTCGACGATTAAGTTTGATTAACAAAATAGTACAAGGCAGAATCGCTTCACATTCCCTACAAAAATTGTAGAGTTCTATTTTGTAACTTTTTCTACGAAACCGAACAAAGAAAAATGCGAATATCTCACTGAGGAACAGAAGAAAACACCTCTGAGAATAAGACACCCTTAGCATACTCGGCGGTACTGGGTACATAATTTTCAAGGGTGGCAATGTTTGTCCTGTTTGTTTGTTTGAGCTTACAAACAAGTAAACAGTAGCAGCTATATGAACCCTGGGTGATGTTACTCATTGAAAAGAAGGAAAGCGGAACGACAACAGAAAATTTACTTAAGGTCAACTACATATTAGATACGTGCTATATCACAAATTTTGATATTGGGCCAGCTACGGCGCAATGCCCGGGCTTGAAGAAGTTCGTGGCCCACGGAGACATATCGTTATCTACTCGAAGACACAGGGGCGCACCCGCCACTCTTCTCGCCATAGAGCAGGTTGAGGCGACCTTTGTCTAACACTCAAGTGGAAAATTGAAAGGTTAATAAAGTAGTTGCCCTCAGAAGTGCTCTGTTTGCTGGATCCTTTTGGGGAATGGGTGTATTTGCTCACCATTTTCAGAAAATCCAGGTTTGAGAGGCTGGGCTGTGTAAACTTTACCAACGTTTTCGTTTCGCGGATGGTGAAACAACTGCAAAAATGGACATCAGTCGGAGAATTTGATTTGTTGGTATAGCCAGGTCAAAAAGGGGAGATATTAAAATTACTCCTGCAGCACGAATCAATATCACATAAATAAGAGAGGTTTAAACATTTAAATCTAGGGCATTTTTAGAGACATGCATACAATGAATTTTAAACATTACCATAATCAAGTGCTTAGGACTAAAGATTACTGGCCGGGGGTCGACTCACTTGCCCTTTGCAGTTGCTGAACACATTTATCACCCAGAGAATTTACAATTCGAAACACGAAAGCGTATCATTTCATTTGTGTTCTGCTCGATTTCACAATAGCTCCAAATAAAATGGAGATTCCTTTCCATAGTCTTTGAATGATTCACGAGTTGCATGCAATCCGGGAATTTCGGGTACCAATCTCTTGTTCTGTCCGAAGTTGTACAACAGCTCGTTTTATTTGCTGTAGGTTGGGAGCCGCTCCTTTTCGCTGTGGCTATCTCTTCATTTCATCTCTAGTAAAGAAATTTGCTTAGAAATGAGCTGGCAGATTTGTAACGATTTTATTATTTTCGATGTAGGATTACCTCGGATTAGGGACGAATGCTATCCTAGCTATTGCCTCTCATCGCTGTGGCTTCTTCTATTATTTTGAGACTTATTGAATGGCTATTCCCTGAATTTGCCTGAGTCCTTTATCTGCCTTCTTTACACTCATTAGATTTGTTTATGCGCAGTTTGACGACAATCTTTTGTTTATGTGCACGGTTTTCCTTGTATTTTTTGTACATTACATAAATTTATTTGTCATATTAAAATTTGCTTGCGAAAAATTTGTTACACAAATTTTGATCCTTCTAATAAAGGGTGATACGTAAAAAGTATTCTAACAAATATGTACCAATGGATACACTACATTATTGTAATCAATGTTTGCTCATACATTTCCCCTATAAAATCACTTCCTCACCATAAATTCTGTTAGGGTCATTGCAGGATTATAAAATAAAAAGTTCGATCCAAAATTGAAACCTCCAAGGCTCCTAACAGTACGCGTGGACTCAGTACTATACCCCCCAATTTCACAAATACAAGAAAGTATAAGAATATTGTATATCTTGTGAAATACTTTACAGGGTGGTTTTTAGTGTGTTTGGAAAAATTACTGTTATGAAAGATCTGACCTAGACACACAAAACATTGTTGTTAACTTAAGCCCAGGGTTTTTACACGGTACAGCCGTTCCGTGCTTAGTTTATATTTCTATGAATAAGACCCATAAAAATAAAATAGTAATGGGCATACCATGGAAATTTCGAATCTACGAATCACCCTGTTAGTCCAAGGCGGCTGAAATCCCCCCATCTCCACCCCCTCTACCATACAAGGTTTTGGCATAAGTTAACAACAGTGGGATTGTCCCCGAATTGGATGAAATTTTGCAAGTGGGTTCCGTTGGGTCTAGAACGGAAGAATATGCAAAAATGTTGCAGCGGTTGTCAAAATTGAAAGTTAAATATTTCGCCGCAAAATTTTCACATTCATATCCTGGTCGGCCATGGTTATTTTCTAATACTAGAGAACAATTCAGAACTGACTCACCGCTTAATATGACGTTTAACCGATTAGCCCAATATCTTTCACTATATAAACTCAAGTTCATAATTCAAAGTTCGCAATGAGTCCACGGAGCCCCAAAATTCAATTCAAATTATCGATCACTACTAAGTGAATCACAAATCTCTACACATGCGAAAATTTAAAATGTAAAACCAAAGAGCTTATATTTATAATGTATCTAAGTTCTTTGGTAAAACGCTGAGCCTGACACATTATTGCCATTCAAGGTACGGAGAACTGAAAAAATTAAATTCGCTCGCGAGCGAATCATAAGCAAAGAATTTTATTTTGAATTAGCTCGCGAATTTTATAAAACGAGTTTTATTTTTTTAATTCTCCGTTCGCGAGCGAAATTTATTTTTAGGGAATTGAAATATATTTTTCGCTCGCGAATTATTCGTAAAAGAATCATTCTCGAATCAAATATTATACCACATGAAATAAAAATTACTCAACAATTTTTATATTCATATTTATTATAAATGAATGACTTATTATACAATTTCAATATATATTTTATTCAGTACATTGCTGTTCAGTTTTATAATCAAAATATTTTTAATTATTTCTTTCGACAATTTTGCTCTCATTTTTGTTAAAATCGTCGAAAAAGCACTCCCGTTAAACGGAAATTTGGGTTACTGGAACAGCTAATGCTACTTTTCCTATGCGACCCAAATCAGGATTTTTATTATAAATCCCTTTCCAATAATGTAAAATATTAGTGTCAAAGGAAAATCTTTCATTATAAGAAAGATTCTCTAATTTTTGTTTTACATGACGTTCCGCTAAATGTGTTGATGTTGCGCCAATTCACGGTAGCATAAATTCTTTTTATATTCCCTGTACACTGTACAATATCAATCCTGCACTCTAAACACGTCGATGAATTAGAAATTTCATGATAAGTAACATATTTGGAAATATCAAACACTTTCCGGTGACCCATAATTGCTGGTTTTTTAACCATTACCGCATACGCCATGAACTCAACTCAAAGAGTGGAAAAGAACCGTTCGTTTCGGTTTTTTTTTCGCTCTCGAGAGAAAAATTAAATACTCTTCATTTTCACTGGTTCTCACGAACGAGTTTTTTGAGTACCAAACCAATTGCATTCGTTCCCGGTGAGCGAATGGAATTTATAAAATTCTCCTCAAAAATAAAATTCGCGAGTTGAAAAATAAAATTCGGTTCGAGAGAGAAAAAAGGAGGGAACTTTATATTTTTTCGTTCGTGAGCGATATTTTCCGTACCTTGATTACATGCTTAGGAGTACATACTTTCGAATGGTAGTGGCGCTGCTGTGGTGGTTGTTTCTTCTCCACTGCTTTCATTAGGCGTTTTTCCTTTTTTGATCTGAACTGCGCTCTGAACAGAGCTCGAGCACATCGAGCACGCCCAGTTCAGAGCGTACTCAGAGCGCTCAGATTTGATTAGAAACACTTAGAGCACTGCCTGTTGTCATAATCATATGGAATGTCAAAACATCTGTGACTTTTGATTCGAGTGGAATTTATTTGTTGAGAAGCTGGATAAATTAATAATTATTAAAGAAACTTTTCAATTATTATTCGATGTTCGTGCTCTGTTCAGAGCAAAAAAAGAAAAACGCCTATTATTTTTTTGATTTTCTTCAGCAGGCTCTGAATTGTTGTACGTAGCCATGGAGGAACAAACGAAAACGGAGAGGCTGCATCGAGAAAAACTTTAAGCATTTCTCCAGGTGTGTGAGAGGTATTAGAAGGAGTGAGTTTTCCTCATTGTAGTAGATAAAAAGTGGCATTTTTGGGGGGAGGACTCTTTTTAATTTTTACAATGCCAATTATACGTTTTGATTAAGCAGTTAAACAAATGAGAAAATTACTATTTGAAATATTTTAATTCATTTCATAATTAACAAACAATTATAACTTGCAAAATTTTCCCGGTGCCCCGGTGTGATAGAGGTTTGTAAAAAACATTAGACCTTTGGACTTGATGGTGATTTGTGGGAGCTTCTTAAACCAGTCACAAAATGACCGGACCCATGGCTCCTCATGGGGTTGCAATTGTGCCTTAAGAGTTATGGTCGGATGGAGTGATTCGATATATATTATGGATGACCCTAGCATAAATGATTCGAGATTGGCATTATAGGTCAATTTTGATTGTTGAACTTGAGATTGTAATCGAGATGTTGTTATTGCATCTCTTTCCTTTCTTAATTCAGAAATATTGTCATTGAACTCATGTGAGATCTGATTAGCGACAGATATAAATGTTTCTGTGGTATTCTTAGTGGTAGCTAATAATTCTGAGATATCCCTGACATTCTTTCCAAGATCGTCAGTATGCTGCCTAAGGAGCTTAAGGGCTTCGCACTCCCGCTCCATGGACATGCCCTCTATTCTAAGAGCCCAGTCATGATCCATTTTCCTCCAGTGTGTGGTATTTTTGAAGTAATTAAATTCCTGGATCATTAGCAATAATTTTGAGATTGGTGGCGTGAAGCCAGTGTGCATTAGGAATGTGACTATTTCACTCTTCCGGAGATTTTGTTCTAGTGTCTGCTGATAATTGTCAATAGTTAAACTGTCGGTTATGGATGTTGATGAAAGGGAAGGACTGGGAGTTAATATTGATGGTAATAGCTGAGGTAGGGTGGTTGGCTTGGGTAATGGTAACTCCTTACCGAAGCATTCTATGTCGTCAATTGCTTGGTTGATCTCACTGCTGTGTTTGGAGATAAATTGAGTTGCTCCAGCGGAGGTTGAAGGCATTTGGCTCACGTCTAAAGAATCCATTAAGTGCTCGAGTGGTGGAGGTGATGGGGAGACTGAAGCTGACTGAAGGTTTTGTCGTGATGTTGGATGTCCGGTTGATTGGATTTGCTTGGTTTTCAAGCGTTTTGAAGTTCTGGGGGTATCTGATTCCCTGCTGGGACGCCTGTAGGGAGTAGACATGTTTTATCAATTAATTGAGATTCTTAGTTAAATACTTGAAGATTTTTATAGAGATTCCGCTTCTGTTATACGTCTTCTTTCATCCGATTGCTATCCTTTGGAAGTCTGAAATGGATAATGGATAATAACCACATTTAAAGTTTTTTTGCAAAATTTTCCCGGTGCCCCTATCCAATTCTTCCTGAAAATGTACCGCCACTAAAAAATAAGGTGATAAACAATAGTGGAGATTTTGAAACGTCAACAAACTGGGACACCTAAATTAAAACTTTATTTTCCCATTTATATAATTTAGGTCGACAAATTTGTTAATCGGAATTCACTTAAGTACATTTATAAAATATTAAATAACACTCTCACTTCCCTGAAAAATGTTTTTCCATTGGGATATCGCCGATTGTTTTTACAGCACACCACGGCGCACTTCATTTCCAAAATTACCTTTAATTATAAATCGAATTTGAATTCAAATAACAGGCAAACGTCAAAATAAGGTGATACCTCTGCCCCGTTTTGCACCGTTCCTGACAGCAAAAATGCTTATCTCACGTACAGGCTTTTTACACGACATAGTCTCTCCGTTTTCGTTTGTTCCTCCATGTCCGTAGCAGGTTCCATACTCTCATCATTCCCCCCTACACCTTTAGAAAGTGATTTCCGATTCGTCGGCCTCTCTCATTTCAATGTCATCGAAATTTTGCACTGGAGTCCTGCTGCCTCAGAATAAAAGTAAAGTTCGGTTATTTTTTTTGCGAGCTTTAAAGCGTCTGGTAGAAGTTACCGCCGATGAGAAGTGTCTGGCAGTGTTGATTATTAATTTTTAACATTATTCTACAAATCATAGGGTAAGTGCACCAATTCGCGTCCAGGAACCAATTCGCGTCCACTTTATCTTTCTTTATGCCATAACGCGTCATAATTTTCAGAAAAGCCAAAAATTCGTGTCCCTTTATGTATATGTGTATGTGTTTTCTTCCGCCCATGCAAATTACGGGAACATTAGTTTACAGTTAATTCGTCAGAGCTCAATTCATTGAGTGCACACGTGTGATATAGTGCGCAAGCGCAGGAAATCTAATTTGTTGTTTACTTAGTGCTGTGATTTTAAAAGGTAAGGGAATGCTATATTTTCCCGTTTTAATTTTATTTAAATTTTTTTTAAGTAATTAAAAGTTCAATAAATACATTATTACTCAAAATTTCCATTTAGTTTACAAAATTTACACATAATTTTTAATGGTCGCGAAATGGATCAATAAATCTGGCTTTTGCCAATTTGCGTATACAGTGGTGGACGCAAATTGGTGCTGAGTGTATTGCAGTGATGCAAATCGCGTCATTTAAGCACTGCCTTATAATTTATTCCAATTTAATACATTTTAGACAAGGAAATATGCCGAAATATAGTGCTGAAACACTGAAGGAAGCGCTATTGCAACTTCGAGAAGGAAATTTCTCTCTAAGTGTCAATTTCTCAATTGTTTATTTTAATGGCGGTTTGGATTGCTGAGAAAAACAAAAGTTTCATTCGATTTAATTGCCAATATTTATTTAATTTTATTATTATACTAAATTACAGCTTTTCCAAATTATGTTATTTATTTTTTGAGTTATAAATTGACTTCACTTTTATTTTTGCACTTAAATTCTTGGTTTAATTTAATTTAATTTTATTTTTTAACCACCCAAATTATTCATCAGATAAGCCCCATAAGTCTTTCAATCCTTAGATCATGTGATTTATGGTTTCACTTTTCTGATTTCAAATTTATTAATTATTATATATATTATTATTAATTATTATATATATATTATTAATTACACTCCTGATGTATGTCGCCTCCGTTTTAAATCACAGTCAAATACTAGAAGAAGGAATTGTAGTCTCCCTCCGTTTATATAGGGTCCATTTACAATGCGTTCCACAATCTTGGTTGGTTCATTAAGTTTATTATTAATCGCCTTTCCCAATTTGCATGGCCTTAGAAAGTGTAACCGCTGTAACTATAGTCATGACGGATCGTCTGAATTTAATAGTCAGTTTGACGTTTATGGTTGTTTTGTTGAAGTGCCGATTCGAAGTTCAGGTAAGTTTAACTTTATTAAATTTATAATAAACAACAGATTTGGAACATAAATTAAATGGTAATTATATTTATTTGCTTTTTCAGCCTGCATTAATACACCGAGCGATTTTCACCCAGGTAGGACTTTTTGAATTCAGTATATGTACTAATGTTTTATTTTGCTTTTTAGGGATTGATCGAACACTAAGAGTAGCCAGCCGAAAATACAATATACCAAAGACAACACTACAGGATAAGTTTTCTGGAAGACGTCCTGAACCAATTACAAAGCCGGGACCAGAAGCCATTTTAACGGAAGCCGCAGAAAAAACACTAGTTAAGTGGTGCGAATCACTAGCTAAATGTGGGTTTCCGTTAAGTCCCGACAGTCTTTTAAACAGAGTCCAAAAAATTATACAAAATGATGGTAGGACTACAGCATTTACTAATGGGCGACCACGGAAAAAATGGTACAACCTATTCCTGAAAAGACACCCAAACCTTGCTCTTCGAATTCCTGAAGGTCTGTCTAAAGCTAGAGCTGCTGTTTCCGAAGAGGGCATAAGAAAATGGTTCGAACAGCTGCAGGATCGACTTTTCCTCCGTTACTTGCTTCAATTTTGAAAACTCCTGCACTGCCTTTTAATATAAAAAATGGTTTCCGAAAATGTGGGCTTTATCCTCTAAATCCTGATGCGGTCGACTACAGCAAGTGCGTAAGAGATAATATACAAAACTTAATTAGCGAAACCGAATACAATCTAACCCATAGACAAGAAAAAAAAAACGTGGCAGTCGCGGGACTGGCCGACAGAAGCTACGCGTTAATTTGTTTTTTTCTCTCTCTAAAAAAAAAACAAAAAACAAAAAATTATACGCTTCTGGCCTATGTTTCGTGTGTTGAGCTCTGGCCAGAAACCGCCATATTGGATCGTGACGTCACGATGTCAGATCCCAATACGCACGGGGAGTCCCACGCACACAGCAGGCGACCGTTTCTCCTCTCTATCTCTCTGGCGAGTAGGCATGCGCCCAACGTTGCATGCCTACTTGCCAGTCGCGGGCCGCAAGGAGGGGAAATCTAACGCTTACGTCTTCGATTTTCTAGGTTGAGTCCCAGCCCGCGAAACCTCCGATAAAAAGCGTAGCTTCAAAAAGTGTATGTATATGAAACAGCAGAGGAAGTGATTTTAAAAATAAAACCAAGATTGTTAAAATATGGAATTGATAGCGGTGTTATTATTAGAGAAAATCAAAATGAAAAGAATGGACTCGACGAAAACATTGAAGATAATATCACACCAATCCCCATTTCGAACTATCTTGATTCGATTGGTATTGGTAATTATATTGTAAATGAAGATGGCTCACTTGCAGCAATTGATAAGTATGCTGAACGAGCAGAAAACACTACAGATCAAGATATTCCTTCGGCAGTAAAACAGGATACTAGGCGCGTGGAAAACATCTCTGAGCTTCAATACATGCTGAACAAGGTTTTGGATGAACCTTGTACTTCCAGCGATACCAACACCAGATTTGTATACTTGGGACCACCTCTATCAAATAAACAACATCAACTCATAGCAAATGCACTCAACTCCAATTCCAGTTTGGTGAAAATTTCTGAACATTTAACTCTGCCAATACAAAAACACATTTATAGTAGTTTAAGGAATCCGGAAGAAAAAAAAGATAAAGTTCCTTGTGCAATTTCGTCTAGTAAGTGGCAGGAAATCGCAAAAAAAAAAAAATTGGAAGCCACAACAACGAAACTTGAGGATATAGAAAAGCGCAAACAAGATCGATTAAAAAGGAAAATTGAAAAGGAATCCCTGCTAGAAAAAACAAGAAAGACAAAGGAACGTGTTAAGCGGACCTTACTGACAAATAAATTAATAAAAAAAGAAAAATAATAAAAAACCATGTATATATAGATACATTATGAATATATAAAAAGTTGAATGAATTAATTTTTTGTTTCTTAATTTATACAGTGTTGTATTTCTTTATATTATGTTTTTTATTTTGAATTGTTTTCAAAGACTGTTACCTGAGCAAATGTAATATAATAATAATAATAACGTAATAATTTTAATATTTAGAGAATTTTATTAAACATTTGTTGTTCCTGAAATGGTATTTTATATTTAAATTAACCAAAATACGTAAAAAGTAGTATTTGCTCAAAATAATTACTTTATTAGCCCCTTATAATGCAATTTATATAATACATGTTTTCCCTGGACGCAAATTGGTTTCGTGGTCTACGCAAACTGGTTTTGGCCGTACGCGAATTGGTGATTTTTGTATGGATTGTTATTTGCACTTGTTGTTAAAAAAGGGTAAACATGTTGAGTTTATAATTTATATTAATAGATGAACATATGTCTTGCTAATGCATTTCAAAAATTTGAACACTGATTTTAAATTAACCCCACCTAGGAGCTTCCACGCAGTGATGTCGTTTCCTTAAGTGTACGCGAATTGGTGCATTTACCCTATAGTGGGAGAATATTAAAATTCGACCTAACAAATTCGGACTAGGTTGAAATTTTGCATAGTTGTTAAGTAAGCCTCGCTGATGAAAATGTCAAAAGTCCTCATAGATCCCAGCTGGGCTTCAGCCGCCATCTTGGAAAATGGCGGCCGATTTTCGGTTTTTTTTAAATAACTTCCGAACCGTGAACATTAACAAAAAGCAACAAGCGTAATATTAATCTTTATTAAAAGCTGAACAATTTTTGTATTTACACTTTTTTTTGTGTGACGAACAATTAAAAAGTTATCAATGTTTTTAAAACTTGGTGTATACAAGATTTGCTTAATCGTCAACATCATCAAGTTCCATTTCAACTGACGAGTTGTTGCAAGTTGTTCCTTCGCATTTTCCACACATCGGTGAGCACAGCAAACCAGACCGTACACATTTGCATCTGTTAGTGCACCTTTGCTTACAATTGCATGAAATCAGGTGCAGAAGTTCTGATGGAGCTGCTTCTTTGGTAGTGGGGACAGGTTTGAGTGATCCGTTTGTCATACACCAACCCTACTCTGTCGGATCAAAGCTATTTCCCAACCATTCCTGGATCTGAAAGTACACTCTGTAAGAGTGTTGCTCCGCAGCTGCACTAGTTGGAGGTAGGGATGCCAACTGAAAGGACGTATCTAACTTCTGTTTTGCCACTATACGGTTGTACATGAAATACCGTAGGTCATCCAAGGACTTGAAATTTGATCCGTACAATTTTAAAATAAAATTTTCCCCTGCAACTTTAATTGCTTCTTTGGTGGCATCCTTTTTGTAGAAAGTTTTCATTTCCTCTCTCAATTCCTTATGCTTCTAAAGAAGTTTAAGTCCCCTCACTTTACCTTTTTTGTAAAACGCTGATGCTGTGTCACAACCAGTTATGGCATGAGCAAGTAGTAACACTTCACAAGTCTCCCCCAAATTTTGGTCTTCCTTCTGAATATGCTAAATGTAGTTGGTGACGTGTTGCATGTTCCGGGTTTCATAAACCACAGTTCTTTAACATCCGTATGGGCTAATGCAGTTAGAAGTACAAGCAGATCCGTATCTTGGCCTATGACAACTGTTGGATTCTTTAGCTTGATTTGATCTAGAGCAGCCGTGACAATAAGAGTGTCCGCATCACTCTCTCCTTGTAGCACAGTATAACCTTTTGTTCGCATTTTCGGTACAAGAGATGCTCGTTTGTTGTTCTTGTTTGCAAGACAATTCGACTTAGGGATACTTGTTGATGTATTATCATTGAATATTACGTCTCTGGAATTTTTTGGTTGTGATCTTCGCTGTTGTTCTGCACTTTTAGTTGTTTGTCTGTCAGGATAACCATCAAACACCACAGTACAGTTTTTACCATAATGACTCTGAACATAGGTTATATACGAGTCTAATATATGACCAAACGTGGTTGGTTTTGGCCAAACAACACAATGAAGCAGGTTCCCACCATCTAAGACATAGTGAGTATCTGATGGTAAATGGAAATTGTCTTTTTCTAATTTAAAAGCATTTACCAAAGATGACTTGTTTCCTTTCCTTAATAGCAACTCAGAATCAAATAGTGACGGAGGTACAGTTGCCAGCTCAAACTGAAAGTACGCTTTAAGTTCTGATTTATCTTTGTCTAGACAAATCATTCTATGGAAGAGTTGTTGTTGGGAATGCAATATTACATCATTGTTCCTCACCTTTAATGTGCCTGATGTCAGTTTAGACAAAGGAACTACGTTTTTCTTCCGTTCCGAACATCAGCGAAATTCTGTCCTGATAAAGACTTCATTGTTGCCGTACCAATCTCTACTGCTCTAAGCTAAAGAATCCAACAGTCGTCATTTGCCCGGAACATGAACACGTCACCAACTACATTTAACATTCAGAAGGAAAAACAAAATTTCGGGGAGACTTGTGAAGTGTTACTACTTGCTCATGCCATAACTGGTTGTGACACAACATCAGCGTTTTACAAAAAAGGTAAAGTGAGGGGACTTAAACTTCTTCAGAAGCATAAGGAATCGAGGAAATGAAAACTTTCTACAAAAAGAATGCCACCAAAGAAGCAGTTAAAGTTGCAGGGGAAAATTTTATTTTAAAATTGTACGGATCAAATTCCAAGTCCTTGGATGACCTACGGTATTTCATGTACAACCGTATAGTGGCAAAAAAGAAGTTAGATACGTCCTTTCAGCTGGCATCCCTACCTCCAACTAGTGCAGCTGCGGAGCAACACTCTTTCAGAGTGTACTTTCAGATCCAGGAATGGTTGGGAAATAGCTTTGATCCGACAGAGTAGGGTTGGTGTATGACAAACGGATCACTCAAACCTATCCCCACTACCAAAGAAGCAGCTCCATCAGAACTTCTGCACCTGATTTCATGCAATTGTAAGCAAAGGTGCACTAACAGATGCAAATGTGTACGGTCTGGTTTGCTGTGCTCACCGATGTGTGGAAAATGCGAAGGAACAACTTGCAACAACTCGTCAGTTGAAATGGAACTTGATGATGTTGACGATTAAGCAAATCTTGTTATACACCAAGTCTTTATAAACATTGATAACTTTTTAATTGTTCGTCACACAAAAAAAGTGTGAATACAAAAATTGTTCAGTTTTTAATAAAGAATAATATTACGCTTGTTGCTTTTTGTTAATGTTCACGGTTCGGAAGTTATTTTAAAAAAACCGAAATTCGGCCGCCATTTTCCAAGATGGCGGCTGAAGCACAGCTGGGATCTATCGGGACTTTTGATATTTTCATCAGCGAGGCTTACTTAACAACTGTGCAAAATTTCAACCTATTCCGAATTTGTTAGGTCGAATCACATTTTTATCCCTAAAAATCTTGGGAAAATCAGATCTCAGAATTTAAGAGAAGTAAGTAATGTTTTTACGTACTTTTAACACCTAATACCTGCGAATTGGCCGTCGCGTCGGCCCAAGCTAACAGGTAGGTACGCATACGTTCACAGCACATACTAAGGCCGTTTTCGAATTCACATGCACTTGCACTAAAATCTATTTTCCGCACTTAATTTTTTCCGAAAAACTCCGAATAGCTTTCGAAATCGTAACTAGATTGCCTTGCACTAACACTTTTTTATCTGTCAAAATCGAAGTGTACTGGCGAGTACACTAAAATGGATTTATATGATAGTATGATCGCAATTTATTGTAAGTCCAGGTGAATGACAGTTTCCGAATAAAATTTAGTGCAGTTGTATTCGAACAGCCTATTTAGGGCGTAAAAAAGTGCCAAGTGCAAGTGCGGTCGAAAGTGTTAGGGAGAAGTGCAAGTGCATGTGAATTCGAAAACGGCCTAACACTACTTTATCCCACACATTTTGTTACTCAGAAAATAAGTAACGTTTGGAGGCTCTGGGCTCTTGGACTATAAATTCTTCCTTTTTGTCATATCAGCGGACTAGTTCAATTACAAATTTCCAAAGATAGCAAGCTTTATAAAACTTTAAAACGGATAAACAAAGTTTTTTTTTTTTAATTCAAATAATACATAACAGCTTTAAGAAGTAAATTAAAGTAAAAATACTTAATAAAGTTGTTAGTTAGTTATAGGTAGTTGTCAGTGATGCCGCTACAAACGATTTGGAGAGGCGGTCATGCTTCCGGATTACATTGATACGATTTGGCGGCGGTTGAACTTCCGCAACGCCGCGTAATTTCCCGCAGTCGGAAACTAAAGGTGTTTAATAATTTTACACGTTGACCTACCACTCTAGCACCGACAACCCATATTCTTATGAATTGAGTTCATTAACATTTCTTTCAGAGCTTTCATTAAGTGTTTCAAGTAATAGAGTGTTTTATAATACATAACATTCTGGAATTTACCAAATGCTGGCTTTTTCCGCAAGCAATAAATTTAGAATTTAATTATTTTCGAGCCACGAATTACTGCAAAAGTTCTGCAGCCAGTTTCTCGTAAAATATACTTCAATATGCAAAGGGCTGTGAGCTTAATTCTGTAAGGTGCCCTGGTTATAGGAGTAATGATGGAGTTGCCGCTATACTTATAGGGTACTAATTATCAAAATTGACCTGTTTACGATTTATGATTATTAAGCGGTTTTAGCGGTGCATTTGTGTGCCATCAGCAAGGAGTCGCTGATCATTAAGTAGAGCTCACGAAAAGATTAGGTGTAACGCGGCGAAATGTTAGATTAATATTTGGAGGAGGAGTATTCTTTTACTTTGGATAGTCTGGAACTAGTTCATAAAAGGGCTTAAGTAATCGTTGGTGATTTGCGACAAAAGGCACCGTGCGAGCTCGATTTGTCACCCAAAGAAGAAAGCGAACTGGAGCCCCTTACAGCATTCGAAATAGTTTCGGATCATTTCTTTTGTCGTAAGTAAATCCCAACTAACTGTTTATTGAATACCCGAATATTGATTTCGTAGCTATCTAAACCTTCTACTCCTAACTCACTTAATCCCTAAAGCGCGGTACACACACTCGTGGTTCCGAGAACCGCTCGATGTTCCATGTTCGATGATTTAAAACGTCACCGTGCCTGGAACGTCATCCATACTACACGATGTTTACACCACTAAACTTCATTTGTGTGGATGCGTTTATCGGCTGCTGAATTTGGCGAGTCGAGATTGAAATCAAAAGTTTCTTCATATTGGCACATTCAGTTTTTTATTAAAGTTATTCTAAATAGGAACTCAATGTTGCCCACAAAACCCACAAAACCGCACGTAAATGTAGGAGCTCGTACAGTCTGACAACTGACAATCGAATCCACACAAACGAAGCTAGCGGTGAGCCCACGAGGAACGAGGAAAAATCAAACTGATGTTGATTTCGCACACGGGGTTATTCCCCGCCCGGTTTGTCGAACACACTGTCAATGTTCGTGGTACGACGAACAACGTACATCGCGACGAAACACGAGCGTGTGTACCGTGCTTAAACAGCTCCACCAAACTTACAACTTATAACTTCACTTAAAAAAATGGTATGCAAACCTTCATTTATTTCGCGATATTTATATATTTAGCAGATTATGTATTATTGACAGATTTCTAAAATCTTGAAACCGCCTGAATCAGCTGTCAATATGAAACATTCATAACAGTCAGAGACATCTTTTGAAAACAGACCGAACAACAACAAATAATTATAAGAATAATAGTATACAAAAGTATTAATAAGTGGAATAGAATATATGCATAGGCCATCTATGAACGCAGGGTTCTTTATTTGAATTTAGCATTATCAACATGCCGCGCCGTTGAAAGTATGTTTCAACCTGACCGCCTTCAATTGGAAGATGCACCAACTTTGTTATTGGTCTCTTTAGGATAATTTTTGAATTACACAGTGGCTACGCGAACCACGCTGTCAGTTTCCAGATATACTTTTGTAATCTTGGTCAGGACATCGAAGTGCGACTAGGAGGCTGCCGATTAGATATTGTAATCTTTGAGGGTGGTAGGGTTAGTCTAAGAAGGTATATTGATGAGAAGGACATGGCTGGACATTTTTTTCCCAGAATGGAGGGACATACTATTGAAAAATCAGCCTTTGGCGAGAGTCAAAGTTAATACGGCGAAATTGTGAGTAAATATCCATCGGTATAGTAAACCAAAAGGACGACCAATCGTGGGTTTTTCGCTGATATTGTGTTAAGAGAAGATGCTAAACCAATTTATCACGCTGCTTATGAGGTACGATTTAAATTAAGAGATAGAGCCGGATCGGAAATAGATAGACTTTGAATGAAAATATTCTGGTTCCATAGTAAAGCATAGAACGTATTCTTAAAAAAACTACTGTGAAATTTATTCAAAATTTATGTTTATTCCACTCAAAAATCACTGAAGAATAAGTTTATAATTTTCGAGACACTAAACCATATGTAGGTACTTCAACTTGGAAACTAAACCATTATCTATATAACATCCTATGTACTAACCATCCAATAATAAATTGAGTGCAATCCGACTATAAGCAGAAAAATCCGAATGCGGAACAAGAATAAGCGATGTGAGTAAAATGCCGCATAATAAATATAATGTGTTTAACGTGGCAGCGGAGACAGAGCAATTTTACATCCTGATCGCAGAGGAAATTTTTATAATTTTAAACTTAAGCCAAAGAATGCTTTATCAAACAATGGAGCTGTTGTGCATCCGCCTCAGCTGAGTCCTACATGGAGGTATAATTTTAATGTACATAAGCGTGATATGTATCGTGATAAGTGCCCAAACCCCAAGCGTATGCGCTCATGACTGAGGCAATATGTGTGAAGGTCTCCAAATTCGGTTCCTCCACTATATGTACATTGAATCCCAAATTCAAGAAGACAAAGTCTGTACAAAACTAAAACTCGTTGCAATGAGGCAAACAGCAGAAAAGTTTTCAGGAGCTTAGTCTGATAACAATCACTGGCATGGAATAAGTACAAAAAACAAGAAAATTAAAATAAACAACAGAAGTACATATGTATGTATGTATGTAAGTATGTACGGAGTGCTCAGGAACCTTCCCGAGAAGAAATTTAGCGAGCTCAGCACTGAATGGTACTATGAAACAAAATAACCCAACCCTGTTAGTGTTACACCCCCGCTCCATCTGGTAACGAGTGTGTGCGCTATTCATGGTTATATTTGCTATATACTTTTACTATAATATCAGTAATGATAAAACTTAAATACCCAAACCTACCCTATGGGACTTAACAAAGCGGTGAACAAATGTTTTGAGGTGACATTCACTTTTGTAACCCCAACAAAGCTCCTTTCAGATAACGACGTTAAAAATAATGGAGGCAAAACTATTGATACGACGCGACGCGTCTTTTTCTATAACCGCTGAACTTCGCTTTTAAGAGTGTCGCGTGCATCTTACAGTTCATGGCAAGTGATTCGTTAGTACTCTATCGGTAAATTTCATGTTACTAGAATGCATTTTTCATTTATTCATTCTCTGTCTAGTGTATATCCAAAATTTGGTTTGCAAAGGGCCTTTAAACATAAAATGTAATGTAGCCTATATCAATAATAGGTACAGTCACTCCCAACTTAAATGATGCTATCTAATCACATAGTGAAAGAAATGGATTTAAAGCGAATAGAAATAAAACAAAAACATCAAATTCAATCAGTATATTATGTAATTTAAAAGCAAATATGTAGTTTAAAAAATAAAAATAAATAATAACTATACTTCTTATACTACTTAATAAAAGTGATATCTCATCATACTTCATGCAATGTTAAAACTTAAAAAGCTATAATAAAATATGATTACAAAATTGTTTAGTTTTTTGTTGGGCCTCCATTTTGTTTTGGGACTTCTTTTAGTCGAGTAGGAGTGGATTGTACCAAGTTTTTTGTAAATTCAAGCGTGATTTTTTCCCACTTTTCCAATAACGCATAATTAAAAATTAATTATGAGATAAAAATATAAAATTATTAATAGACGAAGTTCTACGTAATTATGCCCTTACCTATTTGTATATCTAATGCATTTCTTTTAATTTTTGAAATGTATGGGTTTTTATTGTTTTATGAAATTTATCAATTAACTCTTTTTAAAACAAATAGTAGTTTAGTGGCCTTATTGCACCATGTGATATTGTTTAGATTTTAGGCTGAGCTGAGTCCTTTTATATACATATTTGTATATCTAGGTATATTATGATATACAATCGGAAAAGAAAACTTTCTATTATACATACATATGTGTATAAGTTTAGGAAGAAAACCCAATTTTTGCATAATATATGTATTTGTATATAACAGGTAGGTACAAATTCTACCAAATATGGTTATTATGGAACTTATTAAAAATTACCATGTGAGTTTTAAAAAAAAAATTGTTCTTCGTGGGATTAAAACTTGAAATCGGGTAGTAAATATGTACTTCAGGCAGGTAATACTGCAAGGTTGCTTATAGCTGTTAGATTAATTACGGATACTTAAGCGCTGAGGCAGATCAAAATTGTGAGATTTTGTAAACTTCCTAAGGTGAATGCACCAGTGGTTAACTAGATAAGGTGTCTTTGCTTTGCTCTCGTAAATTGAAATAGAAACGAAAATATTACAGATTGCAAATTGCGAATATGTAAAGTAAATTCGAAATTGAATAATTCATAAAGTTAGTATTATTTAAGAAGATTTAATAACCATACCCATCCTTTTGTTAATAATCTTCTTTTCTAAAAATGACCTTTTTACCAGTTGTTGAGCAGGTTCTTATTTGAAACCTTAGAACTGCTAGTTCAACATTTTTGGACTCAACAATCTAAATATCACAAGATATGTGTGTAAAGCAAACCGACAGAGCTTCAAAAGTTTCCCGAAAGTAATCCGTGTTTACGTTCTAAATTCAGACCGATTAAAAAAAGACTGAAATGTACTCACTCTATAATTAAGCAAAAACGTGTGAAATCTCAATGATACGAAATTGTTCGTCTATGTAATCAGTTCATTGACAATAAGCCTACGTATCCGATGCTTGAAAGCAATGATTAGTTGGTCCAATAGTTTAATATTTTAAATTTATTAGAAAATGGTCGGGTAGTGATGCAATCACCCTAAATAATGAAATTAGCAACTCTATAACCGCAACGAATTATTCGGAAATTAAACAACCTCTCTCCATGGTTGACCACCGATAAATTACTGTATGCGTTTTCAATGTACATATTATAAATATTTTGTAAAATAGCGAACGGTTCATTGGCTATACATATATTAAAGTGAATTCCTAAAAATCATACCGCAGAGAAGAGAAGATGAATATGGACAAATATTTATAAAAAAATTTCACGGAGTGAAAATCATTCATTCTTTTACACATAATTAAATCACGTAAAGCTTGTAGATTCATTGCAAAAGGATAATAAAACACATAAAAGGTGACATGTGTGATGGCCACTTACGCGATCACATGAACAGTGACCGGGCAGATATTTCAGAAATATTTAAAAGGCAATGCAAAACTCAAAATTCGTTTAATTTTTATCTCTCTCCTAGGCGATTTCACATTGTCGAGGCTGTAAACAATTTCGAGGTATTGGGAATTGGTTTTAAGAATTTTTAATAACCATCAATCAACTGGCGACGAATTTGTCCGGTAGACAGGCAGCAGGGCGAGATCCGATTACACGAGAATATGTAAATGCGAAACAAAACCTACCCTGAACACTTTCCGGTCATAAAATGAACGCGGCGTGATAAAATCAACTCATATTTTACGAAGTTTATGGCACAATAAAATGACCCATATCTTTTTATTGAAGCGGCTGTGACGCCCAATTTTCAGGAAATGAATTCTTGTGAACCTTTAACTTATGCACCAACTAATTCAGAGAGCATAATAAAGTTTGTAACTCAATTTCAGAACTACTGAACCGAGTCGGAAGTCACACGGGAGCCGAGACCGAGCATGATTCAGAGTAAGCCATCTGATGGTCCGTTTGTTTATTTGCAAACATGACTTTCTCGTGCGGTAAACATGTTCTATTCGAATAAAAGTTTATAATCATAACCGGATGGAATAAATTTGCGTTGGGCCATGCTTAGGCTAATTTGCCTAAAGTTGCAGGATGTCTGTGATGCAACTAGAATAAATTTATGTGTTCTACATGTTGCTGTAAGCACCACAGATATTAGTACCTACCTAGTTTCGTAGTGACCACTTAGGTTAGTTTAATTCGTCCATTATGGTCAGCAGAATGAGCTACTTTTCAACACGGCATTTTTCCCCTAATGTGTGCAATTTTTCTTATTATTATTATTTTTAAAGTGAAACTTTATTATCATCGCCACAAATTTTTTCGTTCATCTATCGCATGTCGCATTACAGCCGGCCGGTGAGTAGGGGTGCCGCGGAGACGGGGTAAAGTGAAAGGCGCTCGGCAGAGCAGCCAAGGCCAATGGCAGCGCCAATGGCTCGCATCAGCTGACCGTGTAGCATTTATATTTTCACTCATTCATCCAAGTGCTCCGCGGTATTTGTGCACGGAAAAAAATATGGATGGCAAAAATCCCCAACCAATTCACGAGCGTTTTTGCCATAAAATTCAACCACATATGTTGAAAAAGAAGCAGATCTCTTTGAAAGTTACAGGAGAAGACGTCAACATTTTACGCTGGTCATTTTCATTAAAAAGTTTAGAAATAACCCTGCTTTATTTCGCTTCTTCCCCTAAAAACAATGTCAAGAAATTCCCAAAACTTTACAGGAAGCATTTTTGAATCAAAAGGGAAATCTCGCAGAAAAAGTTGAAAATATCTTCTAACAATTAAAGCATTTGTTGCCCCAAAATATAGTATTATTACTATAATTAGTGTTAACGTATCTGGCCAAAATTTTTATGGAAAAATCCGAAAATTTTAATCAGAAACAATTGAAAAGTTATCGTCATCGCCCGTTTAATATGGCATCCCCAACATTTTCCTACGGTCAATTTCCTGGCACGATTTTATATTAAACGTCAACATTTTTAACGCATTTGGCCAAACTGTTAGCTATTTGTATAGAAAGTTAAGCAAAATTTCCTGAAGTGTTGAGTTATTCCTTGTAAAATTTTTGCTTGTAAAACCGATAGGTACATACAAAGAAGCACAAAGCGCATCTGTGCGCTTTAGGATTGCGTCATTTCATTTCATATGCTGCATCAGAATGTGCATGCGTGTGAGTGGCTTGGTTTGAACTGCGTTATTATTTCATTCTTGTGCTGGCGCAATTCACGTTCGACGCGGTGGGTTCTGCGTGCAGAAGAATTAAAAAAGAAAAAATTAATTTCGAAGTGCGTGTCGTGTTATGTTTTTAATAAAAATGAGTATTGAATATCTAAAAAGTGTTTTGGGGGAGATGCAGATGACGGAATATCTTCAGAAGTTTGTGGGTAAGTACATGTTTCAATCCTTTGCCGGAACCGCCTGACGAGCGAGCGTCGCTGTGCTCGAGAAATATTGATGCGCCGCGCCCAACAGTGTGTCCAAAAATTTTTTTTATTAACATTGAGTTTTTAATGAAGAGTTAACAAACACAAAATTTCTAAATTGTTTTTTTTTGTAAAAATTTGCTTTTGTAATTCCTTTGGCACATTTTGTTGTGAAAATTATATAATTTTTTTTAATCTAAATATTTTAGGAAGTAATTAACTGGCTTTACTTAAATATTTGGCTATAAATACATATTAAACATCTCTAAGGGCCTGTCCGAATCCAAGTTTTCGTCTTCGTTTCATTATAACAGTTCTGATTCCGTCTCACGAAGTCAACGAAAGCCTTGACTCGCTCATCAAGCTAAGCAATCTAAACTGTTGTATGTACTACGTAGCTAAACTGACTTCATAGAAATAAATTTGAACAAAGCGTAGCTCAGTGTTTCGTCACGAACTGTTATAACGAGACGAGAAGAAGACTTGGATTTAGACAGGCCCTAAACATTCATGTAATTACTTTCCCACGTTTATGCAATTTCGTGTTATAGACGAGGAATTCGACAAAGAATCGTTTGAAGCATTGGACTACGAGGCTTTAACCTCTATTATAACAAAAGCAGGACCCCGACAAAAGTTTTGGATTGCGTACAAAAAGCAATTTGGAGAGGTGATTTATTATTAAAATAATGTATTTAATTTTTGTTCATTTTTAAATTTCTGTGATCATTTCCACTAGAATTTATCAACTATTACAACATTATCAAATACATCCTCTTCACCTTGGCATTTAAATGATATAAATAGGGAATCAGTCGGAGAGACGAACTCACCAGTTTTGGCAAAAGTAAATTTATTTTATAAAAGCAATATTAGTTTCGATATGCTTTATTGTATTTTAGTTTTTCGAATACTATCCAGAACAAACTAATACAGTCGTAGAAACAGATGTGATATCATTTCCTTTGGATCAGGTTTCTCCAAGTAAAATTTGTACTGCTTCTCTACCAGAGCAAAATTCTTTATTAACTTCTGATATTTCAAACTGCCTTTTGGGCATCGACGGTTTGCTTATAAAAGAATATTATAATATCAACCATGTCTTAAATCAGTTTCACCGACATAAACTGTCAAACTTAATTTTACAAAAAGAGTTTGAAAAATCTGGACTAAATGATAATTTCAAAATTAATGCTGACAGATTTTGTGCATTGGCCAATGCTATAAAATGTATTTTTCCAAATGAAAAATCTGAAATTTATTTTGTGCCGTATAAAAGTGACAAGTACACAAAGCAGATATGCCGTCCAAGTGGTATGCTATATGAAGCATATTGCAATTTGAAGAAAAAAATTCGGCAATTATGTTCGTCAAAGGATGTTGACACTAATCAAAATACTAATGAAGTGTCAGTAGAAGAAAAAGAGAAGTGCAGTTTTTTGGAAAAAAATTTAGAACCATGGGAAAAAGTGCAAACACTATGGAATGACACACATCTGATTCGAATGCAGTCCGTAAAAAACATTCAAAAATACTTTGATACATATCCAATCTTGCGCACTCAACGAGGATATATTTTGCTATGCCAAGACTTTGACTTACTGCATAGCAAAGCATCAAATAAACTATTTGCTTGTTGGCCTTCCTCAAATAAAAAAATAATAAAATATGTAGAAGCTAAAAAACCTAAAATAATTTTTGCTACAAATAAATCCAACGATTTAACTGGTTTCATATTATTGCCTCATTTGCTATCACCTTGCATATATGCGAAAACAAAAGAAGGGAAACGTTTAAAGCTTTCTTCACAAGAGATTCTGGATTCATTTATTTTGCTTATACCGGTAAGTTATTGTACAAGCAATATAGAGTTTTTATAGTTTTTTTACTCTTAGGACGCAACACTGTTGATGAATAAAATAGACGAAAGACGAAAAATTTCTCAAGAATGTAAAGAGACTTTGCAGCCTTTTATAATATTAGTCGGACCCGCATATGGTATGAATAAAATAAAATAAAATTTAATAACATTATCTTACTCCCAATCTCTAGGTTCAATTCAATCGTCATACGTTATTGTGAATGATGTCATATATAATTCGGAATCTCCTTTGGCAGCAATTGATGTATGCTTCAAGTTATTCTCAGCTCTTCATGCCGAATATCCTAAACGATGCCATGCTGTGTGGCTTTTTATTCAGCTTTATGTATATGACATCACAACGCCACATGACAAGCAATTTACTACAGTCAACTCGTTAATGTCTGAGTTAGCGCAGGACACCAATCTTCCGTAAATTACAATATTAAAAGAACAAAAAAATGGAATGCTTTAAATGCCAACAATTCCAAGGTAACTTAAAAACTTACATTTTACATCTAAGAGTTTATCATAGTCACGAAAATGTATACATGTGCAAATTATGCGATCCTAAACGAACATTTGAAAAATTTAACTCTTTTAAAAAACACATATCACAACATTTTTTGAAATTTACGGGAACGACAGAAGTACCGAATGATCTTTTATATGATAGCATTTCAAGTCAAAATGAAAGAACGACAGAAGTGTTAAGTCAACACCAAGAAAACTTTGAACGAAGTATTAAGTTATCTGATTTAAAACAAAAAATATGTGAAGAAAATTTATATCTAATTCAAAAAATGTATAAAAACCCAGGAATTTGCAGGAAAACCATTGATGAAATAATAAAATGTTTTTCTGAATCATATTTCAATAATGGTTTAATAGACATTGTGGAAAAATTTATTATAGAAAATTTAAGTTTGAACAGTGAAAATGCCAGTTCTACCATTATTTCCGATGCTTTTTCTTTGCTTAGAACTAGTTTCGACGAAATACTTACAGAATACAAAAGAAAAAAATTATTAAAACATAAAAACAAAATTCTACCCCTGCAAAATATTATTATTGGTGAACGAATAGAATTACAAAAGCAAGGTCTTGAACCAATTTTGAAAACCATTGATGTTACTGCAACATTTATATCTATTGAAAATATTATGAGAACGTTTTTCCAAAGCCCTGAAGTCTTTAAAAAAGTTACTCAATATGTTAATTCTTTGAGAACAGATATGCAGTACGTTTCAAACATTATGCAATCTAAATTGTGGGAAGAAAAGATCTCTCGATTTAATCAATCAGCACTTGTTTTACCTCTCATATTATACTTTGACGAGTTTAATACAAATAACGTTCTTGGCTCTAAGTCTGGATTAGGTAATTTGGGAACATTTTATATTTCATTGCCATTTATACCACCAGAATTTCGTTCGAAACTGGAAAATATTTTTTTAGTTATGTTATTTAATAGTTTAGATAGGAAAACATATGGAAATAGAGTTTTTCATAAAGTTATTGCAGAGTTATCTCATATGGAAGAAAATGGTGTACTGATAGGAAATGAATACATATATTTTGTTTTAGCGGTTTGTACCGGAGATAACAAGGGCTTAAATTCCATTTTAGGATACACAGAATGTTTTGTTGCAAATTACTTTTGCCGATTTTGCAAATTACATCGTTCCCAAACAAGATTTGCAGTTGAAGAAAATCAAGCACTTCTAAGAAACAGACATAATTACTCAAACGATTTACTGCTTAACAACGTATCTCAAACAGGCATTATAAGTGAATGTGAGTTTAATTTAATTCCAAGTTTTCATGTAACCGAAAATTATTCGGTGGATCTTATGCATGACCTTCTAGAAGGAGTTTTGAATTTAGAAATTTCTATGATGCTGAAGCATTTCATTTTTGTAAATAAATTTTTCACCCTAAACAGTTTAAATAGTAGAATAAACTATTTTGATTTTACGTTTTACGAGAATATTAACAAACCATCGGAAATAATGGAAGATCATCTTAAATGTCAGAAGCTTAAATATTCATCTTCAGAGATATTATGGCTAACTAAATATTTAGGTCTGCTAATTGGTGATTGGATACCAGAAAATAATACAATGTGGACAGTCTTTCTTCTTCTTAAAGACATTCTTGAGAAATTATTTTTACCTTCAGTTAATGAGGAATTAATAAATGTAATTGAAAATTTAATCTCTTATCATCACACAATATTTCTACAACATTTTGGATCCCATTTGACTCCAAAGCATCATATAATGACCCACTATGGCACTATTATGAGAAAAGTCGGTCCGTTAATAAATTTATGGTCAATGCGATTTGAAAGTAAGCATAAAACTTTAAAAAATATAGCAAATTCTACTACAAGCCGTAAAAATATTTGTCATACTATCTCAGAAAGGTATTTGTTGTCTGATAGCTGTTTAATGCAAAACAGATTGAGTGACGTAATTATACATTATGGAAAAGTAATTAACGTTAATATTGATGATATCAGTCAAAACTATAATCTACAGACTCATACGTTTTATTATTCTGCTGAAGTCAATGGGGTTAAATTTAAAATAGGATCCATAATATGCACAGGCTATGATATACAAAGCTCTAATCTATTATTTGAAAAGATCACACACATTTGCACCAATAATGTATTAAATGAAACTAAATTATTTACGAATATACTTAATACCTGTTATTATGATTACCATTTGCAATGCTATGTCGTGGAATTAACTTGCAAAATTAATTTAGTTGATCTTAAAAATGTTTCTCTTCAAACTTTTTCGCTTCATAAACATGAAAGTGATTATGTAATAATTTAATTATTTTGTTTACTTTATTTGAAGAATAGAATTACTGCAAATGAATATGTACATATACGTAAAAAGCCCTGATTTTCTAAATTGATACCTAATAGTTGTCAGATCTTTATATGACAATAACAATTGGAATTGAATAAAACCAACTTATACTATAAAAAATGTCTACTTATTTATTAAACTACCCTTATAATAATACCACATTTTACAAAAAATCATAGAATCTGCCTTCTAATTTCACAGATTTTACATAAAATGTTCAAGTGTAGCAAGAAAAATTTTAAAAAATAATCCCAACAATGTTAGGACAGGTGGTTGCAAATTCAGGGTAAAGATCCCAAAATTTTTAGGAACTCTGGCCAAAAATAAAGGAGATATTCCGTAAATTTTTGATGAAATAAAGCAAACGCTTTAGAGTGGTTATGTTTATTCTCAGCAATATTCGTTGAAATTTTCACTGTGACCCCGAAAAATTTTAGCAGCATTTGCGTACATTTTTGGTAATAATTGTGAAAGATTTCATAACATTTACTAATTTTTGAACGTGATAACGTAAATTGTTAACAAAATTGACGTAAATTTTAAGCAACATTTGCTTACATAATTAATAATATATACAGCAAATAACTAGCAGAGATTACCGAAACTTTCAACAATATCTCCTAAAATTGTGCTACAGGAATGGTGAAAAAAACTTCTGTGATTTGCTATTTATTTTAATATTTTATGCCAATAATTTCTGAATGGTGATAACTATTTTTGTTTATGCCGTGGGATTTATTGGTATTTCTTGTGAATTAAAGCTGATTTAAAATCCCCGTCTTTTTCACAAATATAACCGAAATTATGCACTATCCCAAAATCCATCGGAAAATACGGGGATATTGCCAGAAACGACGCGATATTCATGCCAAATTTTTTTCCGTGTGTGTTTTGATCAGTGTATTGATGTAAATGTTGTTGTTCACTTGATCGTGATGGACAACGATACAGCGTTCAAAGCGTCTGAATGATTGTATTTATTATGTATTCCGTACTCTAATACGCAGATTGAAATTAAAATTTATAGTTGGATATCTTGTCTACTAGAGTAAGCACAAGGGATTTTCATCTACGTGTTGTTTAATCCAATTGGACACGGCTTGGTTAAGACCCTTCAACTTCGCATAGTATGTGCTCGATTTTTCGAAGTTGAAGGCGACAGATTTTGCTGACTCCTCAACTTTCAAGTCGTCTTTTTCTGTTTTCTCTGCTCAATAGTAGTACTATTGATTTCCCATTATCATTCCCATTTTCCAATTATTAAGTTAAGATGAAAAACGCGATTTTAATACCCTAAATCGAATTATTTTCCGAAAATTTTCAGTTAAATTCCTACGATCCGAAAAAAAGTTTCATTTGCATCGTGGTTTCATAACACCACACAATGTTTTTTTTTTAAATCTAATAATGAGTGAACGCTCTCAAAATAATTATCTTTTATGTTCTTTTGATAACAACTGCAAAAAATTACAGTTGCTTTAAAGTATCAGAGTGATGAACGATAAAAACCTTCCACATAATTTTGAGTGTTGAAAATAACTAAATCAACATCTGGCAATTCAATATATATTAATAGTACACGCACATTGCCCACATTGTTACTAATTACCGATGTTTTTATCCTAGGTTCCCCACGTCTGTGGGTTATTACGATGAGCTTTACAAACATACATAGGTACATAATTGAGACGGTACTACCATGTAAAAACTATTTTTTGCCCTTATTTAATAAATATCAAATTTATCCAATTGGCTATGATGGTAAGAAACAATTAAAACGAGTTTACAAGGAATAAATAGCTTCAAGCATGATATTAAAACGGGTTTGAGAGAAAAGATAAACAAGTTTATAACATAAAAACATTTTAAAAATAAATTAACATTACAAATAATTTGAGTTCATATTACCAGCTGTTCTAAAAGGGGGGATGAAATATTATAACCTAAAAAAACTTTTAAACGTTTTTGAAAAGTAAAATTACATAGCCTTAGTTAATTTTTCTGTTGCCTTAACTCTCTATGGGCCTTTGTAATTTTCAAGTCACACATTTTAAGAAATCGATATTTGATGATTTTCAACAACACACTTTATTGTACAATATGTCATAATTAACCAGTAATACACTTGGTAATGGCTATTAGCTCTAACCTGGAAAGTAAATGTAAATACTGTCGATGTTTAAAAAATACGAAATAGCGTATTATCGTATTATACACGTGATCAGTATTATATACTGACTGTGTAATAGATTTCATTTCATTAATCATATTATTACTATATCTATATATGTATATGCATATATATATATATATGTATGTGATAAGTTTTGTGACTTTTATGGAACAAAGGACTTTAATGGTCAGTCCGGTGTAACTTATGTAATAGCAATTGGGTTTCTCTGCTTTTTTTTTTAAACAATATTAGAGGCCTGAAAAAGGGATCATAAAAAATAAAAAAATAAAACAATAAGAATAAGAAGCATTAACATAATAGATCTAATAATAATATGTAATACCTCCATGTCAAATAATTCGCCCACCCATTTTTGAATGAGTATACACTATACATATGTAAAAACAAAAAAACAATGGCCCTGATGAATAAAAATGAAGCAATTGCTTTTCCTAATTTTTTTAAGCAATTGCTTGGAATTATATGAATAAAAATCTTTTACTTTTAGCAATTGCTTACGATTAAAGCAAATGCTTGTTGCTTAAAGGATTTGCTAAATTTTTAGAAGCAATTGCTTAAGATCATATGAATAAAACTTTTCTTTTGCTTAATGTCTCTAGCAATTGCTTGAATAATGTTAAGGCAGCTCAGTACCAGCCTAACGTTTATAGTTTCCGCGTGAAAGTTGTTTTAATAATGGCAAATTTTATTGAAATTCGGAAAAGTAAATCATATAACTGCCGGAAAAATCCTCAAACAACAGATAATCAGAAATTATATAGAAGATAGTGTCCACTGGCTAATGCAAACATTCTTAACAAGAAACGAATGAAAAACGCGGTGGTACCCTGCCTAGTGAAACAAAAATAAGAATAAGTTATCTTGCTCTGATCCCCCTCTTCAATTCTGACAATTTCCTATATCGAACATTGCAAGGGGAGGGTACTAATACCAAAGACCATATATGTATATATGTACATATGTGACTCTAACTACAAAGATGTCGCAACCTAGGCCAGCTCGAAAATGTTCTGGAGTCTTAGGTTGAGACCCCAAGGATGTATAATACATATAATAATATAGGGTCCATGATAAAAATTAAGCTTTTTTTACTTTTTAGAAACTCTGGTCAGTTTTATTTTTGTTTATTAGCTTTTTTTGAAACTATAATGTATCTTTTGTATTTCCAGTCCGGCCCCTTCAGTATAAGTGTGCACGCTAATTTTGTAAATAATAAACCAAATATCCAGTCTTGCCATAAAAAATGAATTGGTGTTTGATCTAATGGCACCCGCAGTGGAATGACCAAAATGAGTTCGAACAGTAGACCAAATAGCAATGGGATTAACGCGAACATGACAGCCAAAATTGATCCAGCTAATGTATAAGATGCACCTAAGGATATCCAGTGCTTCACCTTTTGTATAATTGCAGAACGTCCTTCTCGAAATAGATTGACCGCAAATGCTAGAACTTTGGACAAGAGCAAGCATAGACAGGCGCCCACTGCAGCAGTGTATAAGTCATGAGGACGGGGGAGTACTTCACTAGAATTAGATGCTTTGTTGAATATGTGTGTACCATCTTGCCAAATTGCCATGACCTACCGTCCAATCCAGACAGGCATTGTAATCGTCAGAAGGGAACTGATTACCAAGCTAGCGCATATCAGTGTTATAAGTCCAAATAGTCGAACTGGGAAGAAGGTTGGTTTATCATAGGGTTGAGGTTGATATTCGAACTGAACCTCCCTCGGTTGTGGCCTAGCTGCAATGTCGTCCTCATTCTCTCGATGTTCTGTACCAATTAGGTAGCTACGAATACCCAACAGCCTCGACACAGCATTGCACCATATTCGAAAGAGTCCTTTAAACCAAATTTTTGTGTTCGACTGCTCAAAAATGCTGTACATAATAATAATACTGAGGAGAAAAAGTTGGAAACCTAGCTCGTTTACGGCCCCTATTATGGTTAGCGAGTCGCCAAATCACATTCGAGTCGAAAAGAGCTTAAAAAAGCCCTTTTTGGATAAGAATTCCTAACAAAGTTCCTAAATTTTTAATAAATTCATTTCAGTTACCCTTGACTTCAGTGAATTTTTCCTCACATAACGTCAAAATAATTCGAATGGATTTTTCTATCGAGTAATTTCAACCACTTTGAACGAAAAAATTAATTGAAGTCAAAGGCTACTGAAATGATTTTATGATAATTTTAGAAACTTTATTAAGGAATTTTTTTCCAAAAAGGGCTTTTGTAAGCTCTTTTCGACTCGAATGTGATTTGGCGACTCGCTAACCATAATAGGGGCCTACTTCTGAGCCACCTGAGAGTGTGTAAGGTAAAAATGATGGCCAAACAGTTTTCAACGCTTGAATGGGTGTCACTAAGATTGTACAGATATACACTATCAAAGAAATGATGAATTTTCGAGTGTGCCAAAGTATGGAGAAGTGAATTACTTCCTGTATTGTGGTATTATTCAAACTTTCTCTCACAGCTCGACATGAACTCATCACCATAAAAACAACAGAACGAAATCTCCAGAACACAGTACTCATTTGAAAATTTAATATTTAATCGTAGCAATCCTTGGCGATTAAATATTTGAAAAAAAAATAGTAACCATGGCAACATTGCCTGAATTTAAGTATAAAAGGAGAGACAAACAAGGAGATTTTCATTCTGAATCTGATAGACTTCAGGTGTAGGTCTCCACCATACCAAAGATTGGACGAATTAGAATCTAAGCAGGTCTCGACCGTTAAGTAAGTTTCCACCGCCGCATTTTTATATGACTTGGAGGTTTTCACCACAAGTTGTATAGAAAATCATATAGAGTTCCGATTCCAGGGATGGTCGAATGTAGGTTTTCACCGCATTCTAGCATTTTTGGAATTAGAATCTGAGCAGGTATTCACCGCTACACACACACATTGACAATATTTTTTCACCAAAAAATATTGTTAATTATACACTGTTTAGAGATTACTTACACTGGCGGTATTCACCCCATTTTAATCATTTGGATATTTCATGAATATTTGTTTCTATTTCAGGTTATAGAAAGAAGAGTTAATTTTATTGTTTAAGTTTCTTTGTTGTTGTTGAATTGTTTGATTTAATTTAGAGAACTAGTTGTATTATTGTTTGTTTCTAACTTGTTAATAAATTTCATATGTTTCAACGTAAACAAGCGTGTTTGAAGCTGTAGATCCTAGATCCTACCCTTTACAGAACATTTAGACATTGAAATACATATTACAGCTATAAGAGGCTGTAATATCTCTGCTACAGACAAGAAGCTGTATCATTTGGTCCTTCGAACCAGGATATATCTCCGGCAGAACACGCTTGTTGAAAAAACATAACACATTAGGTACACATTCAGTTTGAACCTAAAAATAGATTTCAAATTAACAAAATGTTAGTTACAATAAAAACTCAGTTCTCTTTAAAATCTTCGCTTGAAAAAGCTCAAATAAACTATTCAAAGACAGGCGATAAAAGAAAAACGCCTAAATATTTATTAGGTCGTATAGAACAAATAAATAAATTCTGGCTACAATTCCAGGAAAATCATCTTGCTATAGAAACAGCAGATGAACAAGCGGACGAACAAATCATAGAGTTGGTTGAAAAATACAATCAAGCCCAAATCTATGACGAGTTCGAACAGTCATATTTGGAATTCCTTGGAGAACTTGAAGAACTCCTTGACGAGAAAAAGTTCAAAGGAAATTCAGTCGAAAAATCCAAAACCCTAAACAAAGCTCAGCCGGAAGGAAAGGTTGAAGTTAAACTGCCACGTATCGACCTTCCGAAATTCAATGGAAGTTATAAAACATGGAGATCATTCCATGACATGTTCAGCTCACTCATTCACATAGATAACCGAATTTCAGATGTGCAAAAATTGCACTATCTTAAATCATGTCTAAGCGGTGAAGCTGACCGTTACAATAACAAACGAGTTTTGATAACGGCTCAATTGAAAGAACTTTTCAGCCAAATCCCAATCAGAGGGGAATCACAAAACGCTTTAAAGGATCTTTTAGATAAAACAAAAGAATGTCTTGACGAGTTTAAAGCTTTAGACATTAATACGTCGGACTGGGACCCGATAATAATTTTTCTTTTGGTACAGCGGCTACCTCAAGAAACACATAGGCTATGGGAACAAACAATCTCCAATCAAAGAGAAATGACCAAGCTGGAACAACTTTTCGAATTTCTTGAATCAAGGTTTCGTACACTAGAAGCCATACTTGATTCAAGGAACCAGGTTTCTTTCAACAAACCAAGAAAGACAACCATCTATCATATCGATGAACAAACAAATTGCGTCATATGCAATGTAAATCATCATCTCAAGACATGCAAAAGGTTCGAAGCATTACATCCAAATGCTAAAAGGGACATTTTGCGGAAACACAAAATCTGTGTACAATGTCTTGAGAAACACGATTCTAGAGATTGTCGAGTAGCGAACCATTGTGCACTCTGCAAGGAATCACACGCATTAACGAAATGCGGAAAATTTAAACAATTGTCCAAAACGGACAAGGATCAGCTTATAGCAAAGAACAATTTATGCTATAACTGCTTAAGAAAACATGTCAGAATAGCATGTCCGAGCTATAATACATGTTTTAAATGTGATAAGCGGCATCATACATTGTTGCATGACGAATCAACAACGAATGACAGGAAACACATCGTGAAGCCATCCACTGCCTTATCACAACAAGAACCTAAATCCAACTGCCATTTCAACAGAAATCAGACGCAAACATTGCTGGCAACGGCATTGGTAACTATTAGGAGCAACAAGGGGATATCCTTAACACTTCGGGCTTTTATAGATCTAGGCTCCCAAAGTTCATTCATAACCGAAGCCGCATTTCAAGCGTTAAGTGCCTGTTTAGACGGTTCGCTTGAGCGAACGTTCGTGACGAAATTTGTAGGTGAGGGGTTGGTTCGGGTGAAGGGGAAGTGCGTCTCAATCAGAACAGGACTCACGTTCGCTTTTTTGACTGTTTCAATTGCATATTGTTTCATTTAAGTGTCTCATTGTCATTTTCGTTCCACCTGTCGCAAATAAATTGAATTTAAAATTGAATTAACTGTGTGCCGTGAATAATTAAATGTGTGTGTGGGGTTTGCTTCAGCAGCGCCACCTGCGCGCCACTCTAGGCGCAAGCAGGTGTTAGTGCCACGAGCAAGTTTCTAGCTCCACTCCATAGTCGAGAGCAGCTTAGGCTGCCGACAACGCTTTACGCAGCTCGGCGTCTTTTTTATCAGCTGCCGACAACGCTTTGCTCAGGTCGGGGCTTTTTGGTCAGCTGTCAGCTGCCGACAACGTGTTGCTCAGCTCGGAGTCTTTCTCTCGAACGATCTGCAGAAGACGACGCTAGTGAAGGGACGCGCATTTTTCTTTCCGAGTTTTTGGTAGCTGAGTTGTGTTGTAGGACATTTTCATTGTGGACAAATAAATTCATTTTGTACAGACTTCAAGGCTGTTGTCTTGTGCACCCGCACGCCTTATTAATAACCCTTAATGTACATTCCGAGACTATTAAATCAGGCCATTAAAGTGGTTGTTAAATGTGTACAAGCCGCAAATAAATTTCATTAAAAATTGAATTAACTGTGTGCCGTGAATAATTAAATAAACTACATATACAAAATTAGCGACTGTTTATGATAAGTCTTGCAAATATTATTTATGCGATTGAGAACTTTCAATAAACAAATTGAAAAGTTCGAATTGCGAGGTCGCATTTATTCGAAGCATTCGGAACATGCTCCAGAAATGTCTTTTTAGCATGCGCACAATACGGAAAACTACTTACTAAAAAGTCTGTTTATGAAAACACCATGGCAACTGCCATCCAAAATTACAATCTGCAAAACAAAAAATAAAATCGTTTGTTTTTAGTGTGACACTACATTGAGAGAGCAAAAGACGTGTATTATTAATTTCATTTGATTCATTTCATTTTCATTAATTATGGATAAGTGTTATTGCATTCCGGATTGGGCTGGGAAACCCCCGACTTGTCTTCATATCGACGAATTAGAAGATGATAAAGTTATCAAAACATTTAAATTTGGAGAAAATAGATGCTACATCTTTGGACGGCATCCAAAATGGAGTCATTTTAATATAGATGATATAACATGCTCTAAGGTACATGCGGTGTTTTTGTATCATCAACACGAAAATATGCCTTACGTAGTGGATCTGGCCTCAACTAATGGAACTTTTGTCGAAAATGCGAAACTGGAGCCGCACACACCCACCCCACTCCATGTCAATTCGACTTACATCTATTTTGGAGCCCCGACACGAAGATATATTTTGAGGGATCGGCCCACAGCAGAACACAACGTAGGAGCTGACGACAGTCTAAGGGAGCAAAACATAAATAAAAACGCTAGCACGAGTCGTCGAGTAAATTTTAACGAGGAGGAGATCATTGTAATCCCAGAAGACATCGATCCTACTATTGGATTTAGGAATTTAATAAAAACAGCAGTTGTTCCTTTCCCGTCGTCTTTTCCAGTTTTTAACCCACTCACGTTTTCTCTTTTTGAAATCGTTAATTTCATCAATTGCTAATAACGCTTCTGCAGAAGCAGATGTCGCCAATAAAAGGCCTATCATTGCTACAATTTTATCTTCATTCATTTCGAATGTTTTCCTTCCTGAACGAACCGTCTAAACAGGCACTTAAACCTCAAAAATATCTACAAATGTTAAATTGTTTAGATTCCAAGTGTTCCACTTGCCATGAAAACAACTGGACTCAAAGCGAACCGTCTGAACAGAACGTTCGCTTTGAGGCGCGACAACAGGAGCGACAAAGCGAACCGTCTAAACAGGCACTAAGAATGAAAGGAGACCCTACATACTTACAGATTGCAGGCCTTGGATCAACAAGGCTAGCAACATCAAGAAAGGAGGTTTCATTTACGTTACATTCAAACGCAGTTTGAATTACCAATGAAAGCATACGTTATTAAAAAAATAACTACCGTAGTTCCTCCCAAATATCTGTCAATAAAAGATCTTAAATACATTAATGATTTACAATTGGCAGACCCAGAATATGTCAAACCAGGGCATATTGACTTATTACTGGGAGCAAATGTATACTCAAGAATAATTCGAGATGGCGTCATCCGTGGTCAAAACAGAACGCCAACAGCACAAAATACAGAATTAGGATGGATCCTTTTTGGAGAAATACCATCACATGAGAATAACGAAAACAACTCCAGTTTTTCGGCTGTCATTAATGAAAGCCCAACTCTCGAAACACTGAATAAGCAACTATAAAAATTCTGGGAGTATGAAGAAATAACTGGGAGACGTTATTCAAAACAAGAGGAAGAATGTGAAGAGTTTTATACAAAAACAGTAACTCGTTTGCCAACAGGAGAGTATCAAGTACGCTTACCCTTCAAGAACAACGGTACTCCAAAACTAGGGGATTCGAAGAAACAAGCATTGTCAAGGTTCCTTCAGCTGGAGAGAAAGCTGCAGCAAAAACAGGACCTTTACAGAGAATACTCGGACTGCATCAACGATTACAAAAAACAAGGACACATGATTCCAGTACCACATGAAGAAAGTTCATATGGTTATGATTGTTATTATATGCCGCACCACGCAGTAATAAAAGAAAGCACAACTACGAAACTCCGAGTAGTGTTCGATGCTTCGGCTAAATCGGGCAATGGCATGAGTTTGAACGAACAGATGATGAACGGCCCTACCATACAGCCCAAGCTGTTTTCAACATTATTGAGTTGGCGGAAGCATAAATATGCTATGATGGGGGATATACAAAAGATGTATAGGATGATAAAAATGCATTCAGAAGATAGGAAGTATCAACGAATTCTGTGGAGAGATAATACGTCAACACAAGTTAAGGAATTTGAATTAACTACAGTTACGTTTGGAACCACTTCTGCTCCATATCTCGCCATTCGCACGCTTCATCAACTGGCTCAAGACGAGAAAGCTACCTATCCTCAAGCCTCAAAAGTAGTTTTACACGATTTTTACGTAGACGACTTATTGACGGGCACTGATACTATTCAGCAAGCAAAGGAGCTTCAAGCTGAATTACGCTCATTGCTGGAATCAGGAGGATTCTGCTTGCGCAAATGGGCAGCAAACAACGATTGCCTTCTGAAACACGTTCCAGAAATTGATAGAGAGATTCAACTTCCATTAAAGTTGTATGAAGACAAGCAAATCAAAGCACTTGGAATTTGCTGGCATCCAACTTTGGACTATTTTTCATACGCAATAGATCCAAAAGAATTTAACAAGCCACCTATATCAAAACGAAACATACTTTCAGAGATCGCAAAGCTCTACGATCCACTAGGTTGGTTAGCACCATCAGTAATTGTTGCAAAAGTTATAATGCAACTGTTGTGGTTGTGTAACGTTTCATGGGATGATCCAATACCGATAGAACTCGGTAACGAATGGAAACGATTTAAAGACGAATTATGTAATTTCAATAACATCAAAATTCCACGATGGATACATACAAGTTCCTCGCAGATTAATTGCCAATTACACGCTTTCGCTGATGCATCAACAAAAGCATTTGCGGCAACGGTTTACATCAGAATAATTGATGAGAAGTTGCCACCCCAAAATTGGCAGTTAGGTCGAATCGTAAAGGTCCATCCTGGCAATGGTGGAAAAATTCGAGTAGTTACTACAGCAACAAAAAACAACTTGACACAAAAACCAATTAATAAAATAGTTCCTTTATTACCAGTGACAGAGAAAGGTCAAGAAATGGAAGACGCATTAGAGATTATGGATAGTGACGGTTTTAGGACCCCAACACCCCCACCTGGAGTTCTACCGCCTACACCGGGAAGGAGGATTACTTGGGTTGCGAGGAAAGAAATGAAAGACCAGAAGGGCCCAACCGGGTTGAAGAAGAAGAGAGGACGCAGCAAGGAGATCGCGTTCTGTCCAGAGAGGAGAGGAAGCGAACACAGCCTCGGAAGTGGACAGGAAAAAGAAGGGAAGAGCCAGCGATTCCAGCCTCAAGCTCCACCACGGTTTCGTTGATGACGGCCACATCAATGCCGGATGTTCCGGTGGTTCAGACGCCTGCGGAAGGAGATTTACATCAGCCGACCCGAAAGCGTACACATGAAAGTTGCACGGAGTCTCTGGCACTTTATCCGGCACCGCGCGGTGGTGCGCCCTCAGATGTGAGCCAGCAACAACGCGATGCTGGCGCGGTTGGAAGAGGGGCACCCCATAAGGTCTATGACCTATTAACGATGGAGGGTGTCCAGTTCCAGATATCACAACAGGACCTCCAGCAGATCCCATACCGACAAATTAAGGAATCAAAAAGGAAGCGGCACACGGTTTTCCTGTCAGATGGAGCCAAAGTAAGATTGACCATCAAGGGGACAAAATTACTTTGGTATAATTACACCAAAAATTAGTGAGTATTATAATATACATCTCAAAGTTGAGGGGGGAGAATGTCGCAGCTCGACATGAATACACCATCAAGAAACAACACAAGTAAAGCTCAGTAACATTTGAAGCGACATCTGTGTTGCGACCAGGCATTACTCATTTAAATATTGTTACAGAATTTTCCTTCGTTATAATTCACACTTGGTTTTTGAAACGGGCGAATATGGGGGTCGGTGTTCGGTCCGCGCAAGTGTGGGCGTCTGTGGCAGGGGCACTGGTCTTCAGCCACACTGAAGGGATCTGGCCAGTGCCCCGGATCGAAACGCCGACCACTTTTTTTGTGTGCTCGTCTACCTCGGCAGATGAGCATTGTATTCTTAACAGAATAAGTGTTAGTCCGTCCCCATATCCCAGTAACCTGTGTGAGTTATAGCGAGGGGCAAACTTCAGTTTTGTCCGCCAGCCGCTCGGCGGGCAAAATTGTAACAATATTTTAGTCGCAGCAATCCTTGACAATTAAATATTTGAAAGTTGTTTATAGTAACCATGGCAACATTGCCTGAATTTAAGTATAAAAGGAGACACAAACCAGGAGATTTTCATTCTGAATCTGATAGTCTTCAGGTGTAGGTCTCCACCATACCAAAGACTGGACGAATTAGAATCTAAGCAGGTCTCGACCGCTAGGTAGGTTTCCACCGCCGCACTTTTATATGACTTGGAGGTTTTCACCACAAGTTGTATAGAAAATCATATAGAGTTCCGATTCCAGGGATGGTCGAATGTAGGTTTTCACCGCATTCTAGCATTTTTGGAATTAGAATCTGAGCAGGTATTCACCGCTACACACACACATTGACAATATTTTTTCACTAAAAAATATTGTTAATTATACACTGTTTAGAGATAACTTACACTGGCGGTATTCACCCCATTTTAATCATTTGGATATTTTATGAATATTTGTTTCTATTTCAGGTTATAGAAAGAAGAGTTAATTTTATTGTTTAAGTTTCTTTGTTTTTGTTGAATTGTTTGATTTAATTTAGAGAACTAAATAGTTGTATTATTGTTTGTTTCTAACTTGTTAATAAATTTTATATGTTTCAACGTAAACAAGCGTGTTTGAAGCCGTAAATCCTAGATCCTACCCTTTACAGAACATTTAGACATTGAAATATATATTACAGCTATAAGAGGCTGTAATATCTCTGCTACAGACAAGACGCTGTAACACTTGCCATAAAAAATGAATTGGTGTTTGATCTAATGGCACCCGCAGTAGAATGACCAAAATGAGTTTGAATAGTAGACCAAATAGCAATGGGATTAACGCGAACATGACAGCCAAAATTGATCCAGCTAATGTATACGATGCACCTAAGAATATCCAGTGCTTCACCTTTTGTATAATTGCAGAACGTCCTTCTCGAAATAGATTGACCGCAAATGCTAGAACTTTGGACAAGAGTAAGCATAGACAGGCGCCCACTGCAGCAGTGTATAAGTCATGAGGACGGGGAAGTACTTCACTAGAATTAGATGCTTTGTTGAATATGTGTGTACCATCTTGCCAAATTGCCATGACCTACCGTCCAATCCCGACAGGCATTGTAATCGTCAGAAGGGAACTGATTACCAAGCTAGCGCATATCAGTGTTATAAGTCCAAATAGTCGAACTGGGAAGAAGGTTGGTTTTTCATAGGGTTGGGGTTGATATTCGAACTGAACCTCCCTCGGTTGTGGCCTAGCTGCAATGTCGTCCTCATTCTCTCGATGTTCTGTACCAATTAGGTAGCTACGAATACCCAACAGCCTCGACACAGCATTGCACCATATTCGAAAGAGTCCTTTAAACCAAATTTTTGTGTTCGACTGCTCAAAAATGCTGTACATAATAATAATACTGAGGAGAAAAAGTTGGAAACCTAGCTCGTTTACTTCTGAGCCACCTGAGAGTGTGTAAGGTAAAAATGATGGCCAAACAGTTTTCAACACTTGAATGGGCAGCCAGAGTGTCACTAAGATTGTACAGATATACACTATCAAAGAAATGATGAGTTTTCGAGTGTGCCAAAGTATGGAGAAGTGAATTACTTCCTGTATTGTGGTATTATTCAAACTTTCAAAAAACCATAAAACGCCAGGTCGCAATACGCCTTGCAGAAGGCATATAAAATTTGAGAAAAAATAAGAATATACCACCCCAATAATCCAGTGGATAAACAAAAAAGTTCCTGGATCAGCATAAAAACTCTCTTTTCTGTCCTTAATCGTCACATCGAACACAGGAATCGAACAAATGTCTACACACTAACCCCAAGCAATGCCGATCACACCAACATTAAGCACCGTAAATAGCACGTATTTAACTATTATATAGTAGAGTCCAAGATGCCTCTGAATCCTCATCTTACAAAGTACCGCTAATGAACGTAAGATCACTAAAGGTCATGGCTAAAATGTCATAGACAAAAAACCCAGCATCGCCAGCAACGAAATGTATAAAAATGGGTTCACTAAAGTAAACCCATTACGTTTTCAAAAAATCAGCCTCCTAAACCATGTAGTATAGAAGTTATTATACTGTATACTTACATTGATTTTTCTTGACTTTTATTTTATCACTATCACTTTCATACATATTTAAATATGTATAATTATTAATAATCTTTGTATATATATTATATTTCTAGTGTATATTTTTTATTATTATATTTCTAGTGTATATTGTGATTGTTAAATAAAAAATAACGAATGTGACCGCCGATAAAAACAAAAGAACACCAACCATTCATTTCCTCAATTCAATGTATTTCATTAACGTAACGGACAAATTCATTATTTGATCTCTTAACAGTTCTAAGTAAGAAAGTGGAAAAAAGTAATACATTTTTTATCCTAAAGTAGGAAAATGAGCATTGAATGTTTTGCTCAACAGAGGCGAATATGGTACCACCCACCGATTGTCAATGTCAATGACTGTGTTGTTGATATTTAGCGTAAATGATTGTCCGCCATTATCAGTATTTCTTCGACGATATATTGGATATCCGTCGACATTTGTGATCGTGTCGTTGGTGAAATCTTTAGGAAAACGCTTTGTACATTTTCCATCTGCCATGCAAGGCGATAAACGATTCAGACCACCGCATGGGCCATGAATCATGTTTGTGGTAACAATATCGAACAGTAGTTGATCAGTAGACGGATCTGGAATTTCCGCGGAAATTACACTATCGATTTCCTCAGGGCGAATTTTGTCGACTAACCAAATCAAAATGTGTGCATGAGGTAGTCCTCTCTTTTGCCATTCAACCGAATACATCCAGCAACGTGTGGGACCGAATACGTGTAATTTTGTAATGAAGCTCATTAAAGACTTCAATTTTTGTTTGAACACACGTGCTATAATATCATGACGATGTATTGCATTTTGGCCTGGCAATAGCAAAGATGTAATCTCCTGCCACTTTGGATTACATGTAAACGTGATAAATAAACATGGTCGTCCGTACTCGCGCACGAAAGTCATAGCATCCTGTATGTATTCTTGCATATGACGTGGACTGCCTACGTACGATGATGGTAGAATGATAGAGTTGCCAATTTCGGCGGTCTCGGTGTCGCTCATGATAGCGTCTCGCAAGTGAATATATTCTTCCGCACGCAGCTTCTGTTGATTGTGTCGTAAGAATCGCAGTCGTTTGCTCTCTACCTTCGCGTACATGTCGACCATGAATTGTTGGTACAGCTCACGACATCGCAGAATGACGTTGTCCTGACCGCGTCGAATCATCATATGATACGCATAAAAATCCATCGAGCTCACTTTCTTGTTTGTTTCGGGCCCTGTAACAACATATTCATAAATGTTAATTCAAAACGAGTAATGATGTTCATAATGAATGAGTTACCTGTGGCGGGATCTCGTTGTTTAATGTTTATGCAATATCCGTCTTGTCCCTTCCAGAATATTAGCGGATATTGGAGAGCGTCGTATGAACGGTGTGTGTCGGCAATGAACTCCAGATTATTGTTTCTTCTTCGAATCACGATTTCTCGCGTCGATGTGCGATCGGCAATCATGATTCCAGCAACGTCGTCAATAACAGGCGCATTGAATCTACGCACATGCTCTCCAGCTGGCGTTTTATCAGGATTGATGATTATAGCGTGATTGTCACTTTGCAATTCGTGCATGTGTGATTTGAAGAATTTCAATAATTCATTGTGCTCATTCAATAGGGCGTCCAGTTCGCCGACGATGCGCCTGCCATTAGGCGAATTTAGGTTATTGTAGCCGCAACGTGCATCCACACGATTGATGTCCTCACCGCCCATGAAGTATATTTGTAAAAATTTATGTGGTTCGTTTGGCATTGGCAGCAATGAGCCGACTTTGTGGTACACTTGGCCTTTGATTTTGAACGTTGAATTGAATTGTTGACCATTTGCCGCAGTATTGTGAACTATTTCTGTTGCTCCGAACGAAGTCATATGGAAACATGAATTGAATGTGCGAATGGACTTCGGGAACAGGTTTGAATCTGGATCCGTGCCGATGAGCAAGCCGTTCAGTGGTCCTGGTGGTGTCTCAATTTCTGGTAGTTGCACTTTTCCTGATGCGCAACACATCCGGGCTGACTCATGTTTGAATTTGAGCGCATGACAATGGGGACATTCTTTGTCCATACCACCAATCAGCACTTTCGGATAAGCGGAATATTCAATATCTGGCTCGTACTCAAATGCGAGACGAAGGAACGAAGCGGATGTAAATGCTCGATGTACTTGTTGGCGTTGTTGGTCATTTGCTCTGCGTGTGTTAACTACGAACCGGCGCGCTTGTCTCCGTTCCAATTGTCGTTGTTGATTTCGTTCAGCTCGTGCCTCTTGTGATTGAGATGCACGCAATTGCGACATGCTCACACGCACATTTTCGTTATCTATCTGGATTTGTTCGTATGTTCTTTCTGCTCTATTATTTCGCAAGTTTGTTGCTTTATTCGTTCGAGGGCCCAAATGAGACCCTTTGCGTCTTGCTGGCATTGTTCACTATAATACACACACACAAACGTCAAAATGACGCGACGTAGCGACATTTGTCATTCAACAACATAAATAATTTCGTTCTCTTTGAAAAATTATCCACTTTTCTTTTGAATTGAAATTCCGTATAAAACTCCTAAGTCCAATCGTAAAATCATCTCAGTAAACTCTGATTTTAATTTTTTGCATTCAAAGTTTTATAATCTAATCGAAGTAGGTATATGAAGTGTTCAGTAGCTCTTTTACTATATTTTTCTGGATAGGGACACCCTAATCACCTAGCGGTATGAAATATACTTTACTTTGTATTCTCATACCTACCAAATAACATACAAAATTTCATAAATATCGGTCGAGCCGTTTCGGAGGAGTTTGACCACAAACACCGTGACACGAGATTTTTATATATATAGAAGAATATTCTTCTGTGTGTGTGCGTGTGTAAGTGTGTGTGTGTGTGTGTGTGTATGACTGAACAACGTCAAGTTGTGCATATAATATATAAAAAAAACATGATAAGATGTTTATATATTTTTTTAATTGTGTTCAATATCCAAACATACAGTATCTAAAAATCTTGCAGACTGGAGCAAATCCCCTTCATATCTGGCCCAAGCAAGAAAATATACAATGCTAATGATGTGGGCACAACTGCCTAACGTTCGGCGACGATGAATGCAGCTACAACAGAACTCCTTGATACATTGGCCATTGTATAATATGTAGCAGTAATAAGTTTTCGCCATTACATGTCTAGACTTAATTCGGCAACGTATAAGTGTGTTCTCTTCTTCCTCATCGTTATTTAATCTTATAAATTCAGGGTGTCTATACACTTCAATGGAGTATACGCCGGTTTCTCTTATATGTTCAAAGCAATAAGACTTCGCCAGTTTAACGTGGTACGTCCCAATCGCAAAAATCAGCAGTTGTTCATGAGTCATCCATGGGAAATCTGCTACGTCACGCAGAGTCGCCTCCATTCTTAAAAATGAAATATTTCTTTTCGCGTTTAAACGGTGCTCATCAACATAATCAGCCAGTAAGTTAGGTCGATTCATATGTCTGTCGATCATTTCAATGTAGTTATCGTTAAGGTGGCTGTCACTGTAGCTCTCATGGGTTGCGTTTATAAGCGCTGCAGCTATACGGAAATCCGTCATTGCGTTTGTTAACGTATTATTAAAATATCTATGTATAAATATTTTAAAATACAGCTTCATTTTCCCGTTCACCGCCAAAAATTAATAAACACTTAAAATAAACAAATTGTAAATAATAATAAAAGTGGAAATAAAATATAAAATAAAAATAATAAATTATTCTAATTTAAATAAAATTTAAATGGGGGCTAGTCCCCCATACATCAAATATTAAACGATAACTTCTATATGATAAAAAGGGCACGATTATCAGCCAAACAATCGCCACAAAAACGTAGTGTAGAAAATATTTAGTAACCGTTTTCACTGATTTTAGCAGGCCTTCAGCAACATAACGTAGGAGGACCATCCTGGGAATATTTGGTGAATAAACCGGGGTAAATGAAAACCGATGTCCACATAATTCACAATTCGTCCTCATTGAATAGCGCAACCATGTGGTGAGGCAATCCTCATGGATCCACGTAATGCTCCCACTGCAGTTGCACGGATGAAAGAGTGGATGATTTTCTTCACCCTCCAATTTGCACACTCTGCAAATATTCTCCTCTGTTAAGTCATCCATTGTATGGTAAAATAAGATATTTTTAAGCTATATGTTCTGCTCGGTATCGCTATAAAATTGTGGCACAATTTGACCGATTTCTGCAGCAAAAACAGAAGTTGTTATTTTGGTTGCTATGGTAGAAAACCAGATGGCTTTATACAATGTGTTTTCCTAGGGTCTCACCAGGAGCATGCCAATCGGTTCAAGATCAAGATGGCCTCCTGATCGGCGTTTGTTCTGAGACAACCCCCTCCCCTTTAAAATTCCTTTTTGCATGTATGCGTAGGTAGCTGTTCGAAGGATTCGATTTACATTGGGGAAGAAACTCTCATGAAAAAGGCAACTCGTAATCTAAAAAAAAGAAATTAATCTCAATCACTGCATACATTGATTTTGAAAACCATTCCCTTTGGCATGAATTTTTCCCTGCCTGTGACCAAAATATTGTATTGTATAAGCATTTTTTGTTGTTATCATATTTATTTATTGTTCGAACAAAATGCATGGTTTTGCTGAGAATTACGCAATTGCAATATTTAATTTTTAAATTAATGATCCCAAATAGAAGTTAGATAGTATTACAATTAGTTACTGGTGTAATGAGTAATTAGTTGGAAAATAAAACTAAATATTGCAACAGTTCAGGAATCTATCATAGTTGAATAACTGTCCATATCTATTCGATTTACAAGAAATAACTGAACTCCAAATATATCAAAAGTGTCGGGACATAAGAAGTGTTTCAATTTACATACATATACATACATATGTATTTCCATACTTTTTTCTATGTATTACAAAATCTTTAAGGAATTGCAGGATTTATGACACGATGATGCTAAATTATCATATTTTGGAATTCATAGAAAAGTTAACAAGAAATAATACAAATATCTTGAAGTTCTAAAGCAATTGTCGGGGTAATATTATAAAATATTCTTTTTATCAGAACATTATTTAAACTCCAGCAAAATTGCGATATATGTATATCCATGTTTGAATACTTATGCATACGAGCATATGTACAATACTTTTGTTCCCAGCTCAATCAAGTGTAAAAATTGTTTGCCACAAGATAAATAAAACTTTCGAGCCGAAACAAAATGTTGTTTGTCTTCATAGGACAAAAATCATCCTAAATCCTTCATTGAAAACTATTTTCTCGTAAGTTTACAAAATGGTTAACTTTCAACATTTAGCAGTAATACTTCAAGTGCCTTTTAATAGTCATTTCCAAAAGAATTGAAAATTGAGAAGCGAAGCTTCATTACTATAATATTCAGCCTGAAAAACCGATAGAGACTAAAAAAAAAGCACACTTTTTCATCCCGGTGTCTGTCTATCCGCAACCGAGCTTACAGACATTCCTTCGTACTATTCTTCATTTGTTACAGCAGAAAGCATTTGATATGTGATCGATCAAAGAATTTATTGCCCTTCCTCACTCGGAAATACTCCCAAGGCGCTTATTAAACTTTTTTTTTTTTTTTTTTGTGATTGCAAAAGCAATTTCCTGTGCCTTTTTCCGTACGGGGAGGATGTTAGAGAAGCCCATATCGCGATGAAATGAGAGTGAGCTTTAATGTTGTATAAATTCGGTTTGCAATAGACCTGCAATGGAATGAGGATGGAAGTAGCTGGCTAGAACATGAAATACGAAATTATCAATAAACTCGCCCGGGCTTAAATAGGTTTTACCACAATCGAGTTCGGAACTCTTAATAGCGTGCCCTGATGCCCCGGTGCCCGATGTGCGATTGGGTAACCCCATTAGGAATGCAGAAACCAACAAAACGTTGCCAACAGCCTCCACCAAATCCATCAAGTAAATTATATTAACTCCAAGAGAAACCGTATCAACATTCAATTCACAAGTGACCCTGTGACATGGCAGTTCACAGGGTGCACGATCGGACATGAAAGAGCATCCAGCTCGGGACGGGATAATATACAACGGATGAGCGGAAGATTCAATGGAGCTTCATGGGGATGAGGGCGTCTGTTTGGAAACAAATAACCTGAACAGCAAGCTGGCCACCTCATTGTGTTGCCATGTAAAATAATGTCCTCGACTTGCATATGTACCCGGTCCGGGAAACCAGGACCAGCGCCAGGTATAGGTATGCTATACTAGCGACCACTGGACACCCTGCTGAGCTCCCAACCTCAACTAGGGGATGTGCCCTAGGCAATGCTCACTACACGTCCATGAGGTAGCTGCTACCAACGAGTGCCCGAAATCATGAAGGAAATCAAGTTTCCGACCAACATGAATATGCTAATACGGAAGGCATTTCGGGGATGCTCCTGCTATTTATCTCAAACTCTTTCCTCCATGTCTTTTCGCATAATCTATTCCGGACCTTTGAGATATTTATTTAATTAACTGCGTTCATTACGGCCTAGGTTTCGTAATAACCTCCCGCTAGATAATTTATTAACTCATCTTGGTACCTACTGAAGTGAACTAGGACTTCAACATTTCTATTTTATCCCTGGGATGACCTGAAAAATTCAAGTTCGTCTTTGCTGATTTTTGATTTTTAAAACAGATAATTCAGACCAATCCATTGAAATAGATAATTCAATGATTTAATTAATGAAAACTATTTAATAGATTGGATAGATTTCATATTTTCAAAATTGAAGCCGGAGTCCTCATAAAAAAAAAGCGGTTAATAGCAATTCGGGACATGCTTTTGAAGGGCTCCATAACATGAATACAAATGATAAAATACAAATATACATACATACACATATTCATACATGCGCACATATATTTGCGCATGCACATAAAAACTCGTGACCGAAACAAACTTAATCGAAAGTGGCCAATTTGTTGTCAAATATTTCAAAACCACCTATTACCTACTAATAATATGTTAACATTTAGCAGGCACACTAAACGAAATGTGTGGTTAAAGTTTTTCTAGTAAGAAATACCCCAAAGAAGACGTTACTTTGGGTTTCTCTTATCCCTCGAAAAAATTCTATTGGACACTTAGAAAACACTGCTTAGCGACTTCCATTACTGTACCGGAAGTATAAATTTTAAGTATAAATTATTTTATTTTCACAAAATTTGATGTTTTGTTGTCTTATCAATTTCCATCCTGATGTGAATATGGGCCCTATTGCGAATATCGTCATTTCTGCGACTAAGAGTCGATTATAAGAATCGAAAAGAGCTTTAAAAACCCTTTTTCCGTAAAAATTCCTTAATAAAGTTTCAAAACTCTCATAAATGCATTTCAGTAACCTCTGACTTCAATTAATATTTTCTTTCAAAGTGTCAAAATCATTCGATTAAAAAAATCCGGTCGAATTATTTGGACTCTCGGTCGAATTTTTTTAGCCACTTTGAACAAACAATTAATTGAAGTCAAAGGTTACTGAAATGAATTTATGAGAATTTTGAAATTTTATTAAGGAATTTTTACCGAAAAAGGGCTTTTTAAAGCTCTTTTCGATTCTTATAATCGACTCTTAGTCGCAGAAATGACGATATTCGCAATAGGGCCCTATGTATTATAAAATGAAAGTATGAACTATAGTTGGATACTTGTATTCTTTTGAACTCCTAATATTTTGTTTTTTATGTTTTCGTAGATTCGGAGCTGTGTCCATATAGGATGTGGAAACACCTAAACATTCATATTTCATATGTGCATGTATACATAAATGTTTATTCTTTATTTTGTCGATTCTACATGGTCTCCTAATCAACGTTTGTTTCGGTTGATAACGCATTATAAAGCTGAGCCTTCAAGCTTTCTAATGATACCGGCCTCGACCCAATCCGCTAACAAACAAGCGGGAGAGACCGCGTCAAATTTCGAAAATGGCATTTTTAAAGCCCAAAATGTGACCTTGACCCTTCATTCTGCCGGTTTATTGTATGGGAAGATCGTAACGTTAATAAGGAAACTATGTAGAATCGATTGGCATACCGCCTACCCCTGTTCAGACCTTAGCAAAGCACCCTGTATATACATATGTATCTATGCATAAATTAAAAATCAACGATGAAAGAAACAGCATATTTTCATCGTAATATCTTCAGTTACAATTCAAAATATTTAAAATTACGCAAAAACTTAAAAATTAAACAAAAACTTCAAATTGAATATGGCGGCGCACTGTGACGTGCAAAATGGCGGACCTATTTTAACCTTTACTATACCTTATTTTCCGTGGAGAAGTGTACCTGACAAGCCTGAAGTGCAGTAAAAATCATGTAATATCATCAAATAAGCCAACCACCGTTTATAGAAAGACATCATTAATTTAAAAATATATGTAGGTATATAAGTTTAGAAAATATACATATGCACATATAATAAAAATTATCGATACTAACTTTTCGATACAATATGTTTATTTTGACTTTAAAAGGGACATTTCCAAAGGTATACAAAAAAATACTGCCGGCTCGGATATAGGAAGCTTGAACTTCACCTTTTTTATATTCTTTTATTTTTTCAACTTTCACAAAATATATGTATAATTTTCTTTTTCTTTTTTCAACCTTTCACAAAAAATATATGTATAATTTTCTTTTTATTTTTTCAACCCTTTACAAAATATATTTTTTTTTTTCTTTTATTTTCTTTCACAATTTCACTTAAACAATATGGTGTAATCTAAGTCATGCAGGCAGGTTCCTGGGGATCACGATAGCCTTAGGAATGGCAACAAAGCTTACCACGAATTCGTGCGCTTTTGCTGCTAGATCCACCGGCGGAGAGACGAACGAGAATGAATGTCAATGCAAAAGTTTCTGGCTTTTATACTGATATAACTGTAAAAAGGATCTCGCCAAAAAACTCTCCAGGACATTTCAGGCTGCCATATGAGGCGTGGAACCCGTTGCGGAACCACACCTTTCACTAACAAGCATTTGTCGTAAACAAACTTCAAAAACACAACACGTCAACCATTTAACCGTTCTCCCCTACATCCAAAAACATTACCTCCAATTAATTAGTACTCCGAATTAATAAAAAACTGCTCAGATCTTTGACATCAACCAAATCAACAAAATCTCCGCCCACAGTTTGCCTGTTGACCTGGCAAGTCCTACACAAATGCAGAACGAGCGTCGGCCATAACTCTCCACTCAATCTCATTCTATCCCGTTCCAAAGTTCTTCCCTTTCTAACACATTAGTGTTAATGGAAAAATTTAAATTAGTAAATTTCTCAACGGGCAGTTATGCTTGCCGTGAGTGATCGGTCCTATTAGAACTGCCGAAAAATTCCGCAACGAATCCCACGCCTAGAATGCGCGTGCCATTAAAAAACCGGCCGTAAAAAAAGGGCAGTGAAAAAATCGATTGACATTTTTAAAGTTTCAGCCATGTTGCCATGTTTCCCTATTTTTGTTTTTTTTTTTTTATTTAATTTTAGTTTTATAAAATCTTCCGGAGGAACATACTCCCGCCCGTTGAACCAATAGTTCAACCTATAGGTACAAAATATATTTTATTAATTCAGTCATATACATATATATATTTTTTTACAGATGAGCTGCATCGCCCTTTGAACACTTCTTGTTTATGTTAAATTAAGCTTATTTATAAAGTATTACAAATACATTTTTGTACAAACAACAAAAAAAAAAAACAAACTTAAACAGAATTATTGAAATTATTTGCGGTTTGGCCTTCGCTTCTTGTGATGGTGAAATTGGATTCGACCATCGCCATAAACATGAAGTTTTACTTCAAACATATCCGGCAAATTGATTTTGAAGTCCTTACCTCTGGACTTTTGAATTCTCTCAAAATCAATTCGCCGGAGAACATGTTTAGGTATGAATATGTCCTCGCCGTCTCTTGTCACAAAACGCTGAATGTCATTGTCCATTCTCATCTTGACCTGCTGTATGGTATTCGACTCCCGAAGTATACTAAGATCCGGTTCATAGACGCCGTTGATCCTCGCTGGGATACATTTCTTCGGTGATGACTTAGGCTTCCGGTGTCTAGCTTCCGTTGGAGTAGTTGATGTTGACGGTGTGTCTCTTGTGCGTTGCTGATCGTCCTTTTTCGGTAGACCGGTTAAGCAGTCAGTGCCCGGCTCCACCAATAATTGTAGCATTGAGCTATGCACCGGAGAAAAACGGATGTTCTCGTCCAACCACAGGGTGTCAAAGTCTTCCGCATGCATAATGTTCTGTAATAAATTAAGTTATCAAAACGTTCTTCTTCTCTTCTCCCCCTTCTCTCCCTTTTTTCTTTATTTTTATTTTGTTGTTATTGTTTTTTTTTTTTTTATTATTATACATATATATTTTGTTAGGTTTTTTGCTCCTCATCAACGGGAATAGGACACAACTTTGTAATAGAACGTTTAAAAACACTGGAACCTGTACGAACTTCGACTACTCGCACTAGTCCATCCGTACCAGGAAAAACCCTTTCAACTCTTCCCAAAGGCCAATACATGGGAGGAGTGTTCTCGTCCTTAAGTAGAACGATGTCACCGACCTTAAAATTCGACTGAATCTTTAACCATTTTGGTCGTTGCTGCAGCTTATTCAAATAATCTTTGGACCATTTGCTCCAGAATTGCTGCATCATATATTGCACGTGCTTCCAACGACGTGTTGTTGTAGTTTTGTTATCAATTATTTGAGGTTCAGGAACCGCATTAAGGGCTCTGCCGATCAGAAAGTGCCCGGGAGTTAAAACTTCCAAATCCTCAACGTTATTTCCAATAGGACAAAGTGGACGAGAATTGACGCATGCTTCTATCTGTGTAAGCAATGTGCAATACTCCTCAAATGTATATACAGATTTTCCTATTATTCTCCGAAGATGATACTTAATAGATCTCACTCCAGCCTCCCACAACCCTCCGAAATGGGGTGATGCCGGCGGATTGAAATGCCATGTTATATTTTTCGAACTGAAATATCGCATCACCTCCGATGAAGAATCATTCAAAACCTGTGTTAGGTCCTTGATCAGAATTTTTTCTGCACCCTTGAAATTCGTTCCACAATCTGAGTACACGTCTGTGCAGAGTCCACGTCTGGACACAAATCGTTTAAACGCCGCAAGAAAGGCGACTGCAGTAAGATCCGATACCAATTCCAAATGAATGGCTTTTGTTGCCATACAAACATATATACAAAAATACCCTTTGTAGATTTTGATTGTACGGTGCGGAGAAGTTTTTAAATTTACTGGTCCCGCGTAGTCAACCCCCACATGAGAGAATGGCTGAGATCTGTTGACCCTGGCAGCCGGCAAATTTCCCATTAATTGTGATCTCTGCTGCTGTCTATATGTAATGCAAGTTCTGCACAAGTTCAATCTTTTTGAGATTGCTCTCTTTGCATCAACAATCCAGTACTGATGCCGGCTTGTGTTTAACGTCAGTCCAACTCCCCCATGTAACGTATCCGCATGTATCTGATCAATGATGATGTTTGTAATGTGATGACTGGTGGGCAAAATAATAGGATGTTTTCTTTCATAGGTAATGTTGGCGTTTTCCAAACGACCTCCAACTCTGATGAGATTATTTTCATCAAAAATCGGACTCAACGACAGCAAGCGACTTTTTCGGTGCAATGGTTGTTTCCTCTTTAGTGCCATGTACTCCTCCGGAAACGCAGCTCGTTGAATCATTTGAAGCACAGTAATGCGTGCAGCACTTATCTCGGTTACAGACAATGGTCCATAATTTCCTGCCTTGGCTCTACAAATATTTACAAAACGTTTCATCATGGCCACAACACGTACTAATTTAGTAAATGATGCATACCGAAGCAAAATATCCGCATCCACTTCCGAATAGAATGTAACCGTTTTTATCCTTTTTAATTCCGGTTCCGGCTTACTTATGTTAATTTTACATGGTGGCCATTCGGTACTAGTTTTAACAAGCCACTCCGGGCCATGCCACCAAAGATCATTTTCAATTATTTCGTTCGCAAAGAGGCCCCTTGAAGCGATGTCTGCTGGGTTTTGATGTGTAGGGACGTATCTCCAATGCTGTGGATTTGTTGCATCCTGTATCTCGGCAACCCTGTTTGCGACATACGTTTTCCATTTCGATGGATGGCTTCTGATCCAATGAAGTGCTACCATTGAGTCAGACCATGCAACCACAGATGTCTCTGTTAATTCGAGATCCTGAATTGTTGAAACTATTAAATTTGCTAGGAGCATTGCACCGTTCAGCTCCAACCGAGGAACAGTGGTTGGCCGTACTGGGGCTACTCTTGTTTTAGCTGTCAGCAAATAAGATTTCACTGTGCCATCACTATCCTCAACCCGTGCGTAGACTACCGCGGCATATGCTTTGTTGGACGCATCGCAAAATCCATGCAATTGTATAATTTTCTGCCCTTTCGATGTACCTATCCATCTAGATATCCTTACTGCTTCCAATTTATACAACTGCTCTTTAAATCTTTGCCAATGCTTTGCTATATCTTCTTCAACTTCAGCATCCCATGAATAACCCTTTATCCACAAAGTCTGAATGAGTATTTTTGCTAAAACTATCACCGGTGCAATCCAGCCTAATGGATCATACAGCGAGGCGACCTCGGACAAAATTGATCTCTTGCTCAGAGTGTGTCTTTTTTTATTAGCGTTGTACGCATACGTAAAATAATCCTTGGAAGGATTCCATTTTATTCCCAATGTTTTAATAGTTTCTGTTTCGTCAAAATTCAGCACACCCTGAGATTCTCTAAACTCTTTAGGCACCTGTTCCAAAATTTCCGCACTATTACTGGCCCATTTTCTCAAATTGAAACCGCCCGCCTTCAGCATATTAATGCATTGCATTTGTAATGTTTTTGCCTCATGAATCGTGTCCGCTCCTGTCAACAGATCATCCACATAAAAGTCTGTAAATGCAATTTTGGATGCTAAAGGCCAGTTGTTTGCTTCATCCATTGCCAATTGTTGCAGAGTTCGAATCGCAAGGAATGGTGCTGCGGCTGTTCCAAACGTTACAGTGCACAATTCGTACTCCTCAATGATTTTTGTCTCAGGATTCTGCCATATTATTCTCTGGTATGGGCGATGTGTAGGGTCAATTAAAATCATTCTGTACATTTTTTCTATGTCTGCCGTCATTGCGATTCGATATCTTCTCCATCTTAGAAGCGTACAAGCTAATTTAGGTTGAATTGTGGGGCCAATAAGTAGTTGTTCGTTCAACGACTGTCCATTATAACTTTTTGCTGAGGCATCAAACACCACTCGAACCTTCGTGGTGGTACTCTCTTTAAACACGGCGTGATGCGGAATATAATAACTGTCGTTACCTAAAGCCTCAGTCTCATTTACTTGTTGCATATGACCCAACGTTATGTATTCATTTAGGCATTTTGTATACTCCCCCTCCAAATAAGAATCTGTTTTTAATTTATTTTGTAACTGATAAAAACGTTTCAGGGCCAAATTTCTAGAAGGGCCAAACTTTGGTTCCCTGTCTCCTTTGAACGGTAGTTTCACCTGATACTGCCCGTTTTCCAGTCTACGATGTGTTGCTTTAAATATATCTTCACACTCTGCATCTTCTGGCTTCATTATAGGTTTTTCAATAACTTCCTCTATTTCCCAAAATTTTTTGATTTGGTTATTTAGTTGTTCTTCAGAATTGATGGTTGTCATAAAGGCTTCTACCTTTGGAATTGGGGAGGCAGGTATGTTTCCTATGATTATCCATCCAAATATTGTATTGATCGCGATGGGAGCATTATTTGCTCCCTTTTTCATTCCTTTCATTAACATCTTAGCATATGCCTTTGCTCCAAGAAGCACATCCACAGCTCCCGGCCTCCAAAAATCAGGATCCGCCAAATCTAATCCTGATAAATGATCCCAATTTTCCATTTTAATTGGTGCTGTTGGTAACATGTCCGTAATTTTCTGTATCACCAGCATATCCACCTTCATACTCGCGTAATCGTAACAAGACACAAGCTTCAAACTAACTAATCTATTGGATTTAGTTGCTGTGCTGCAATTTAATCCTGTTACCTTTATTTTGGTAGGCTCTCCCTGCACTTTAAGACGCCGGCAAGCATCTTCCGTCATAAAAGACATCTGCGATCCTGGATCCACCAAGCATCGCAAACTGATCCTTTTTCCTTCAATGGTCTTTGCTGTGACTTTAGCTGTAGCCAGTAATGCATTATGAAATTTTGTTGACATGAAACTTCGAGTTCCATCATTATCGGAACCGCCTCCAGATAACCCCCTTGTCTCATTGTCCCCACAACCACCCTGGCTGTTTATACCGAGCTGATCGTAACCTTGTTTATGTACATAACTCTTAGAGTTATCCTCATTTTTTTCCTTTACATCCACTTTCAGTTTGTGACCTGTATGATTGCCATTATGGATCCCTTTAACCCCTTTGAACCTCTCGTTCGTACCCCTTCTGTTATCAGCTGACGCCGAAAAATGCAACAAATTATGATGGGACCCCTTACATATCCTACATCTTCGATCACTACTACATGAGTTTGCCCTATGCTTATTGGAAAAGCAGTTGAAGCATCTTTTCGATTCCTCTATGCATCTTTTTTTGATGTTGAACATCCATCTTGAGAAATGTTGGACACGCACCAACGTAATGTCCAGCTCCACATGCTGGACATTTAGCTTCATTCATTACATGATGAGCCTTCGTATTTTGTTCTTTTGGACCCATTGCATGAGCCAAAGACTCCAATACTCTAAACCTGGTTTCCAAAAATGTCCGAAATTGTCCGAACTTTGCCAACTCCTCTGATGCGCCAAGTTCCTCTTCCCAAAGTTTTAGAGTTACCAATGGCAATTTCTGTGCCAATAAGTGAATCAGCAAAGTATCCCACGAAGATATATCTATTTCCAACGCCCTTAATTGCTGCAAGCACTCCTCGGTCGTATCCAACAGAGACTTAATTGTCCTACTGTTTTCTGAAACCATTTTAGGCTGACTCACGAGCAATGTGAGCTGTGAGCTTGCCAAAATTCTTTTATTTTCGTAGCGAGACTGCAACTTTGTCCAAGCCGGTTCGTAATCCTCGTCAGTTATAGGAACATGCTGCAACAATCGTTCCGCCTCTCCAGAAAGACAGCCCTTCAAATAGTGCAATTTTTGAACTGCTGGCAGCCGGTTATTACTGTGAACCAAAGACACAAATAAATCCCGAAACGATCGCCAGGCGGAGTATTCTCCATTAAATTTCGGCAAATTAACCCGAGGAAGAAGACCCTGACCGCCGCTGCTGTGAATTATCGTAGGGCCTCTTTCAACTGTTGCCGCCGTTGGCAACGGTAAACCCTGTATTGGAGTTGCCGCAATTAATCCATCCGTTATTTCTCCCACATACTCCGAGTATTTTACATGAATATTGGAATATATATCAGCAGTAACATATTCATGCGTGCACAATTCCTTTGATGTTTCCATTAGCCTATGAAGATCTGCATCGTTGTTGTCAAATTCCCTCCACAGATCTCGCAATTCCGTAAGTTTATTCTGATAAAACCCTGCTGTACGTTTTTCATATTTTGTCTTTCTTCCATTAACGATCGCTCTCTCTATCCTCTGCGTCAATACAACCAGCTCAATGCAGAGGTCGTCCATGTTGAGCAAAAAGAACCGCTATACGCGTACAGTTGCCCACAAACGACCACGTGATCACCGTTAGCACAGATGCCGCACCAAATTGTTCAAGGATTCACGCGCACAAATTATAATTATGCCAATTGTTCAGGCAATCCAGCTCCCCATATCCGGCTCGAAGGACCAAAAATGTTTATTTTGACTTTAAAAGGGACATTTCCAAAGGTATACAAAAAAATACTGCCGGCTCGGATATAGGAAGCTTGAACTTCACCTTTTTTATATTCTTTTATTTTTTCAACTTTCACAAAATATATGTATAATTTTCTTTTTCTTTTTTCAACCTTTCACAAAAAATATATGTATAATTTTCTTTTTATTTTTTCAACCCTTTACAAAATATATTTTTTTTTTTTCTTTTATTTTCTTTCACAATTTCACTTAAACAATATGGTGTAATCTAAGTCATGCAGGCAGGTTCCTGGGGATCACGATAGCCTTAGGAATGGCAACAAAGCTTACCACGAATTCGTGCGCTTTTGCTGCTAGATCCACCGGCGGAGAGACGAACGAGAATGAATGTCAATGCAAAAGTTTCTGGCTTTTATACTGATATAACTGTAAAAAGGATCTCGCCAAAAAACTCTCCAGGACATTTCAGGCTGCCATATGAGGCGTGGAACCCGTTGCGGAACCACACCTTTCACTAACAAGCATTTGTCGTAAACAAACTTCAAAAACACAACACGTCAACCATTTAACCGTTCTCCCCTACATCCAAAAACATTACCTCCAATTAATTAGTACTCCGAATTAATAAAAAACTGCTCAGATCTTTGACATCAACCAAATCAACAAAATCTCCGCCCACAGTTTGCCTGTTGACCTGGCAAGTCCTACACAAATGCAGAACGAGCGTCGGCCATAACTCTCCACTCAATCTCATTCTATCCCGTTCCAAAGTTCTTCCCTTTCTAACACATTAGTGTTAATGGAAAAATTTAAATTAGTAAATTTCTCAACGGGCAGTTATGCTTGCCGTGAGTGATCGGTCCTATTAGAACTGCCGAAAAATTCCGCAACGAATCCCACGCCTAGAATGCGCGTGCCATTAAAAAACCGGCCGTAAAAAAAGGGCAGTGAAAAAATCGATTGACATTTTTAAAGTTTCAGCCATGTTGCCATGTTTCCCTATTTTTGTTTTTTTTTTTTTATTTAATTTTAGTTTTATAAAATCTTCCGGAGGAACACAATATTATGAATACTACACTAGGGGGTGTAAAATTACAACAGCATAAAATCAATTTAAATTCACTTGCACTTGAATGAAATTAATATTGACAACATTGGTATAGTATGACTTTTCTAATTGTATACAAATGTATTTCGTTTAAAATATCAATTGAATGAAATAAATATAATAAATGAGAGGTGAGATCTCCTCTACCGGCAATCATTTGCTAGACAATTTTTCACCAAAAATTCTGCATTAATTTTACGGAGGAGTCCCAAAATTAGTTCGCGCACAAACCTCACCGGCCCTCATAATAAATTTTGAAAAGCTTGACGCTAATTGATTTTAGGGTGAGGGTGAGTTGCTGCTCATTTTGCGTAAATTAAAAACAAAAGCCGCTTGCCTCGGCATAGAAGCGTATGCGGTGAGATATTTATTTTGCGTGCTTTGTTTAATGCACTCAATTTGACGATTTCGGGGCAATCGCTTCTGGTGGTGCCCAGAACAGGGCCCACAGGCGAGCACGGAACAGAAACATACCCGAGCCTACCGGTAGAGGGTTCCATCCTGTACCCGTATTGCGGCAAGTTTAATTAATATCCCTCACGTTTAGCAACGAGCCCCAGCTAAGCTGGTTGCTTTTGATGCCTTTAAATGGGAACTGCCAACTCACAAAGCAATTTTCGCTTCCCTTTTGCATCTCTCTCCAAATGGAAACTCCCACCTTTCTTTAGACACACATACGCGTTGAAAGGCGGCAACAGAATCCTAATGAATTTTAGAGCTCGCATTTTTCGTGCATGCCAGCTCAAATGGTGCTAGTATGTGTCCTTAAAGCTGGGCTTGCAGTAATTAACTTAGACAGCGAATTTTTATTTTAAGCCTTACCTCCCGAAGGTACAGAGTTCCTGTTTCGAAAAAAAAAACTTATTTTCAATTCTGAGTTCATGTTTTTTAAAGACAATACAAGGTGGGGAAAAAGTCTTGCCATAATGTGAATAGGCTGCCATTTTGTTAGGTTTGGTTAGGTCATTTTGTTGGAAATGAAAAAATTGGGCTCTGTAACAACAGTTCTGCGTTTTTCAGGTGCGTATCGCTCCAGTTCTTGTTTTCAACTAATTCTCTGTATACAACATAAACGTCAAAGCACAATGACATTTGACACCATTTGAAAAAATTATGGCACATTCACATTATGCCATTACTTTTGCTCCATCTTGTATAATAATATTACGCGTTTGCGGGGCTAATTTCGTAGCCCTCAGCCCTGTAAGGCTCGAATACAATATCTACACTGCTCTAATACTATTAAATTCATGCATTTCTTCAAAGAAAGGAGACAATTTTAAAAGAGTCTTACAAGCCATTTCCCAGCACAACTGCTCAGCTTGTTATTTTTGGAGGCAACTTAGTTCTACTGAGCAAGTAATTCGCCATTGAAGTGCAATGATCCGGAAAATTCAAACAACTTTGACTAGAAGACATCCGTTTCTAGGAGTCCAAATAAAAACAGAGATAAAGTGAAGCGAGTGTCGGCTCAATAAATGTTTTGCAAAATCTACGTTTTATTCCGATATTTCTGTTTACCTTGTACAGCTTTTGATTTAAACAACTTTGGGGCAAATGGGCAATTGGATAGGATTGACTTGGATTACTTTGCTCGAGCGGAGCCTGCACAGACTTGAACAATGTTATTGCTTTTCTCATTTCTTTGTTCTAAATTATTTTTAAAATAATTACGATTTTAGCCGAGAATATTATTAGTCCACCGTCATGGTTCTTTGTATGTACGAATAATCAAACAAATTCATAATCCCATTAATAATTTTGAAAATATATGTATGAGACTAGGTGCGACTGGTCTACCCACAGTGCCTACTCCCCATTTGCTGTGGTTGAAAAACATATTTTACAACAATTGTTTTTTGTAGTATTTTTGTTATAAGAAAAATAATAATAAAATAAATTTATGTAATTTTTGTATGTAATTGTGTCAAATGGAATTGGCTCGGGTTCACGAGATATATGTAGGTATGCGAGACGAAATAAAATTCACGAACGTACTTACGTAACGTATACATTCACGTAGACGTCTTTCTAAAAACGATTGCTACTCTAGAGACCTCAAAACGTGAAGATACATACATACATACCTATGTCAAAATTTTTAATTCGAAAAATCCGACCCATACAAAAATTTCCAACTGAGAAGTTAAAAATTCTCTCCTAATTAATTAAATTAAGTCAAACACAACTAATTGTAAGTAGTACGAGGGTTGTCCGAAAAGTTCCCAACCTGAACATGAATAGAAAAAGGAAGCAATAAAAATAAATTTGAAGACAAAATGTCTGGTACCAACCTATGTTTGCTAAATCGGAAACTTTTCAGACAACCCTCGTAAGTAGGTATGTACCTACATAAGTAAGACAGTCGAAATTAAAAAAAAAAACACTTGGCACACTTGGCATTTAACAGCTAATTTCATTTCAAATGACCGAAATGATGATGAAATGATATTCAAAAATCATTGGCTTTAAATAAATTTTAAATGATTTCCCACAATTTTAAAGAATAGTCTTAAATAGTGATTTAGCTGGCAGCATTGAATCACTTTTGCTATGTGCTTCGCCGGTTTCTAAATTTGGATCAAAACCTTAACCTTAAGTAGGTATGACCAGTGCAGCCGTGGTTATTAGGTAATGATTTCCCATTTGGAAGTTATTATAATAGGTATACGATTTTTGGAATTGAAAATGCAGTCATACATACATACATATATGTAGGTATGCCTCGATCTCCACGTTTTGATGTCCCCAAGGTCCCTTTTTTCGTCTCGCATATCTCGTGAACAAATAATGCTATCGACTTCGAACCAATTCCATTTGACGCACAATTACATAATGAACACCTGATAAGATTTGCACAAAATTTGAATTGACGGGCACAAAATTGGAAGTTGGTAGTTTTGGTAGAATAGTCGCACCCAGCCTCATTTTATTATATGTAATTAAAATTTTATAATTTAATAATATTTGGAACGTATTACAGATACGAAATTGACTGTTTGTTCACATTGTCCAAATTAAGTGCCAAATAGTTATGCAATAGATAAATTATCCGAAAGTTTAAACCTAAGTTTAACTAACATTGCGTTTCACAATGATCAACTTCATATTTTTATCTGCTGAATACTTATTCAAGGGTTTACAATGTAATGAAATATAGTTGGCAATAAATAAATGTCAATTAATTTGGAATTTACTTTTTAATGAAAAAATCTCATTGTTTGTGCTACTTCTGCAAGTTTATTTTAAAAGTTTGGTGAATTCTGCGGTGATTTTAAAGATGTCAAATAAACGCGAAAGAAGCGGTAACTTTACAACGCAAGAAACAGACCTCTTTTAAGCATGTTGAGGAAAATAAACGCGTTATAGAAAACAAAACGAGTGACGCTGTTATTTGGGATGAAAAAGAACGTTGTTGGAAAGTAATCGAGGCCGCTTTTAATAGTGCAAGTGGTGTAACTTACCGAAGTGCAAAAAAAAATCTTGGCTGAGGAGTTTCAGAATAAAAGAAAGCAATGGAGTTTGGAAGAAAAAGAAATAGAAATTCAACAGAAACGATCGGACTTTGAAGAAGAGGAACGAGAACACAAATGGAAAATGTGGTATTTAGAAAAAAAACTATTATTGGATAAACTTGAAAGTAAATAAATGATCTCAGGACCAAAAACTTTATTTTATTAACGCAATACAATTGACTTGACTACATATATTTATCTTAAAACATAATTCACAGCTTCTTTGGTGAGTCTGAATCATATTCTAAAATCAGCATCATCCAGGGTCTCTATATAGTTTGGGCGATTTCGGAGTACGGGATGCCTGCGTGGTCTCTCTAATCGGTCGAAAAAATCATCAAACTCGTCCTCCATCATATCAAATATGCCCATTTTATACGAATATTAAAACAAAAACACCACATATACCTACTCGGAAAGTCACTAAATTTATTGACATCTGTTTAAAAACAGATGACAAATAAGCTATCTATCACATAACTGTGCTATTTGCCACTCAATCTGACCTATAAGTTATTCAGGACTTTATGTGATGGTTAGCCCTATTTGATGATTGTGGAACGAAAACTCAGCGTTTATTTATGAAATAAGTTTCAAATAGCTTATTTGGCACTTTAGTTGGACATTGTGAAACAGACCCTTAATTTGTTTATAATTCAGCTATGATTCTAGACCACATTATTTTTTAGTAGCGATTTAAGTATGTAGATACTTCTTCGTTTTCTTAATTTCGATCTAAAACTTAAACAAAACACCACCACCACGACGGGCAAAAGTCAAGTTTAATAATTCCGGCACCAATTGAAAGATTACGAATGAAGAAAGTAAAATTAGGGCGAGGGATTTAATAAGCAACCAGGCAATTATTTACAACAGCCGTACAACAGGCCGTATGATAAATTTCATTAGAGCAATATGTGGAAACACATAATTGCTGAAGTTAGTAAATCCTTCAAGCGAATCACATTGGGTAAATTATGCACGGTCTGGTGAGTTGGCCAAATCCGAAAAGGTGATAAAACTAAGTAAACAACCTACATATACGTATGTACATGAGAAACTTGTTTACTATAAAAACAAAAACTTTGAAATCAAATTTGTTTTCTTACCACACTCAAAACCGCAGAGATATCTTTCGTTGCATGCGCTGGAAAACTTCTGATTTATGTATGATTTGAGAATTTCCTGTTTGTCAGTCCCTAATAAAATGCAATGAAATGTACGAAGATAAATGCGGAACTCCCGCATTCCTATTTCGTTTATATGTAAGGGTCTATCTAGAGTGTTGAGGCGCACTGTAACCCAACCGTCTTAGACAAATGTTCCTAGATTGCCCGTAAATTTATGCTCTCTATTCATATTCATGCATTCACGACAGTGCCTCCATGCAGTCAATAATAGGGCAAGAACATCGCTAATTTGGCTTCAAACTATTTTCTTTCAGATGTTGGCTGGCACTCGTCCCAAGATACTTTTAAGATTAATTTTAAGTAGGCTTTTAAATTTTCTAGCCGTTCAAATCGCTGCAGCAAAGATCTTTTGGCGTCTTCTATGTATGTACATAAAGCATAACAAAATGGCTAGCCATTCTGACGTCAAAACGACTGGACCATTTGTATTATTTTACATATAGTTCTAGTTGTTATATTTTGATTAATTCATGAATATTTATGGTAGTACCTTATTGAAACGTACAAGTATTTGAAATTTTTAAAGGGCACTATTCTACATTGGACTGGCGAAAGTGCGGGAGGGCATAAGCTGATTGGTAATAAATTTGATAATAAGTATTCCTTATTTTATTATTTTTTCTCTTATGTTAAGCTTTTATACCTAGTTCGTTGCAAGAAAATGATAATTATTCGTAAGAAACTAATCAAGTTTTTGACTTAAATATTGATTATTATGCGTAACTATTTTCTAGGACTACTTAAAAATTTGAACATAATGTACGTAGGTTCCAATTAGGTACTAAAACTTCATGAATATATAATCAAAGTATAAGATCTAGAACTATGTAAAATACAAATGGTCCAGCCGTCATGACGTCGGAATGGCTGACCACTTTCTTAATGGTTTTTCTTAGTCTATACAGTGGTATCAAAAAATTCATTATAGGTACCAACTTGTACCAAAAAGTTACTTAATTATTCTGAAATTTTAACGTAATTTTCTCATTTGGTCTAGCCATCCTGATGGACACGAGAAATCCCCCTACGCTAGCCAACCAAAAGATAATTTTGACGCCGCAATTTTGATAAAATGAAACATGAAAAAGAAAGTTTTTATCAATTTAAGTTGTTTTTAATGATGTATTCATTACAAAATTTAGTAATGAAAAATTATTTGAATTGTAAAATAAGAATTTTCAAAAAAGACACGAAAACAACTGCGAACCCCCTTTACGGGGTTATGCCTAGTTGTAAGTCTAAGAAAATGTGGTTTTTCAGGAATTTTTTATGAAGAGACATTTTATTATATAAATACATCAAATACATGTACATTTAGAGAATTTAATTTACTTTAAGACCCCGTAAATTTTTGTTTAAAATATTGAGTTTCCTTGCTTCTACAGACGATCTCCTGAAGGTCCTTCGCAGAGTCGGTGAGCAAAATTACTCCAAAATAGCTGGACCGATCGTTTTGAAATTTATACACAATTTTCTTAGATACATTCCTCAGGTAATGAACGAAGGAATAAGATTTTTGACAAAAAAATTTCCATTTTCAAGCCACTTTTAAGTGAGAATTTTGTTGAAAAAAACGATTTTTTTTTGGGAAGACGCCATTTTGTCAAAAATCAAAATTGTGATTATTTCTTCTTTCATTACCTGTATTTATCTATGCTGAAAATAAATCCTTCATTTTTTGGTTTTCAGATAATTTGCACCAGACATATCTTGCTCACCGCCAAACACCTTTCTGCGATATATAATAATAATAATTCTTACCATTTCATTCATTAATTTGTTATTGCTAATGCCATTAACGATTGTATCGTATTAGTGTATCAATAAAGAATTATTATTATTTCTAATATTATGAATTTTTATCATTGTTTAAAAATAGAAGCACATTAAAAACGATTGTAACATACTTTAATCACATTGTTTGATCTGATTCTTCAAATGCCGAATCAATCCCCTACTTTTGTATGGGAACTGTTTCTTATTTTACGTGTTAGGAACTTATCTACCGCGTAAAAACAGAATTGGGTGTATACAGGGCGTTCAAAAATATCGGACCTCCGCCATTTCGAAAAATACTGTTCGGAAAAAAAAATACCAACACAGAAGTTGTAGGGTTTCGCGTGGGCGATCTAAGGGTGACCTTGAACTTCTAAATCCAAGATGGCGGATACAGTATGACTGACCTTATTTTCGAATTAAGTTATTTTCAAATTTCTTGTGTTGGTTTTCAGGGTAAATAATACGGCATATTACTTTACAAAATTTCCATTTGCTGGTTCAAAAGTAGCTAATCTTCCTTGACATTCTGAGGTTGATCTTCAGAATTTCAGAATGACTTTGAAGGTCAAGTTTAAGGTCACCGATAGATCGCCCATTCGAAACTCTACACCTTTTGTCCGGATCATTTTTTTCGACCCGTAAATTAACCAACGTGTCTACAGAAAAGAAAACACCACGACAATTCGACAATAAGTTGATGATTTACAGGACTCCCAAAAATTTCTGATCTACTGTTGACTACTTTATCCTATGTAATCCCACTATTCTAAAATGGTCCAATTATTATTAATCTGTCTGAGCAACTTCAATTCATTTCGTTTGTCTTCTGAATAAATGTAGGTAAAGAAATCTCAGTTATTGACTGTTGGACTTTAGGAGTCAGTAATAGGATTAAGCAGATAGATTTAACATACATTTATCGAGCTGTCGAAATGAATTCGCTTGAAACACACCTACCAACCAGGCGTTCTAGTATCAAATCTGTGAATTTTTTCACGTCCTCGTTGAGGAATTAGCCAGGCCGCTCCCGTGTAGCCCGGAATCAACTGAACCCTCATATTTCATATAAAATTGTCTGTTTATCCTCCACTGCTATCTAGAATAAACACATAAACTGCGAATGGAGTCGAAATATGGAGAAAAATGCTAGGAAGATTCGCTGAAGTACCCAAAAAACGACACAGCTTTGCTCTCCACATTCACCAGAGCTTAAGAGGTTCGCCCCGTGATGAGGATAAGAAAGGCAAGTCACCACGGTCCCGCCACCCGCGCCGTCACGTCGCAAGGGGTGAGGAGGCGTACCGGATAGGATTCGGTGATAGCGGCAGAAATGACAAGCAGCTCCCTTGAAATATTCATGGTACCAGTCATATAGCAATAAAATGACAACATGCGTGGAAATTTTTATAAGCTCTCCCAAAGGGTTTATGCTGCGTTTCGGGCTATGTGAGGCCAACCCCCGGCCGTCTTGGGCCACCCTCAGCCCATGTGTATGTGATTTAAATCTGTTATATCGGGGTCGAATGGCCCCGGCTTCTTTAAGGTACTTCACATTTTTCGGGTTTCTCGGTTTTTATATTCGGCAAGACGGTCGGGGGCGACCTTTGAATATTTTATTGTATTTTCTTATGAAAACTGGCGTCATAGTAGTTTTATACACCAGAAGCTTATTTTCCAGGGCCATTTCCATGCCCGAACTCCTTTTTCGGAGTTTGGTAGTTGCAGGACTAGTTCCCGGAGAGTCCCATAGATATACTATATCCTACATATAGCCTTTGACATCGGTGGTTGCTTCCGCGGCCGGGTCCAACCCTCCCCTATCATGTGCTATATCCGCTGTTACATTGTGCATGACTTTTTTTTTTTTTTTGGGAATTGTTCACTCGATTTACATTTTATGCAAATGTCCTTAAGGAGAACCGTTTGCGGTGTGATTTGATGTCATCGGGTATTTTTGGTATTTACTTGAGTGCCTTTCGAATGCGGGGTTAAGTAGCGATATCATGCCGTTCACCCCGGAGACTAAGTCGATTGTTGAGGGATTTTCCGCTTGTAGATAAGTTCACTTCAACTGATTTAGATTTCCCTCGTTGCTCTATGTAGACGACGATTGTAATAAGCAGTTTATTTCGTTCGAAAAGAAAAATGAGATTTACAATGGGTTTTGTTTTCGTAAAGTAAAACTATACTCAAATTTCCTTTGTAGACATAGTAATCGAAGATAGGAGACATGACTTTTAGCAAAATGAAATTTTTTTTTATTCAAATAAGAAAACAATTTTAGGAACAAGATTGAGTTTAAGGTCTCTTCGCGGTTTTTAATAAAAATTTATAAAAATGCAAACTTACAATGAAAGTTTTTGAAGATCCTGGAAAGAAAATTATAAGAATTAAAACATGAATGAAATTAATTATGTAGGTATATGTAGATAAAATTATCACTCCTGGAGAACTCACAGGTGCATTTCCACCGTTGCATTATATGTATCTGAAAAGATAAATAAACCAATTAGTATTAGACATTTTATTAAATGAAATGAATTTTGAACAAACACATGATCCAAAACATAAAGTTTGTTCACATTTTTATAATTACGACAACAATACGTGCAATCTAAATTAAAATGACCATTTGTTTAAATAAAAACACAAATGAGTTATAAAGGCACAGGAAAATTATGTTAATGTTAATTTATCGCGTTGAATTAATCCAAAGGGAACACTTATGCTCCTAATTAACTTCCTATTACCAGAGCGGTTAGGTTAGTTGAAGGTTGATTTTTAAACAAACAGATTTGCTTTTTTGCACAATAATAACAAGGAACTACATGAAATTGATCAATTAAATGACCTACCTGAGATTCCCGCGAAGTATTATTCACCAAAAATCACTAAAACTTTTCACTCGCGCGCGGCACTTAAACTTGTCGAGAAACGTCAAATCAAACTGCATGTGCTCCCGGCGCAACGGTGAGTCTGATCATTCCACTGCTTTTAAAACAACGAACTCAGAGGAGTTGCTCAAACTGCTATTGCCTTTTAACACTTTTTAAGTAATTCTTAACTTCGAATATTAAGCTTAAAGGTAAATAAATAATAATAAAAGAATATGAATTTCGCAGTACGGACTGAACAATTTTGGTGAATTTCAAATTTAGTTAAGAGTTCGATAAGTTTTCCTTTAAAGTAATTTTATTTAAAGTTTTTAACTAAATCAAAGTAAATTATTATTAAATAAATAGTTTCATTTAGTTTTTTCTTGAATATTATACTTCGGTATCGCGATCTAGAATTAATTCCTTTTTTTTGTTTTCATTATTATTATTAAAAAGCAATTAAATATAATTTTTATTAAAAAAAACACATGTAGGTACATATATGTACATAGGTATTATGTATTTCTATTTATTTTTTGTTTTGGTCGCACAACCGTTTCACGAAACATCGAACGAAAAGAGGGAAAAAAAAGAAAAATAAATTAAAATAACAATCATAAGGTACCTACATCTTTCATTCCGGTACACACCTATCGTACTCAGGTGGTCTTTTGTTTAAAAACAGTTTTTTTTTTAGAAATTATATTTTGGTTTTTTTACAGTTTTGGTCAACTACTGCTTAAAATGAAACAATTTTGAATAAGGACAGGTCACGTTACGAGATTTTATTATAAGTTTAGATTCATCTGCAGATTACTTTAACTTTTTTCTTTAAATTATAAATGAAGAAATCTAAAAAATTTAAAAATTTAAGAGTGTATTTAAGAATTTATGAAATAATGACATGTATATAGTTTTGAAACTATAATGATAAATTTCGTTTTAGTAATAATGACGCTTTCAAGCGATTTGGTACACCTGGTTATAAGAGCTCTTCAAAGTTAAACCTCTTATACAAAATATTAGAAATTGTTTGTTGTTAGTGCCACACGAAGAAAACGTGGCAGTACACGAGCTTCAAAATTTAGGAATCAATGTTTCTCCTGAAGCACCGACGATAATGTACTATAGTCAGTACCTTAAACGAGTTATTTCAGAAAATATTATATCTTATCTAATTAAAAATTGTGATCTGTTGCAGCAAAAATAATTATTCAAAACCATTCTTTGAAGTTTTAGTAATCAGTACCATCCCCCAAAGGTGGAGAAATTTCCATGTATATGACAGCCATTTTAAATTAATATACCAGTTATACTTAATACATATCTATCTATTACTCCAAATCACTACCGAAATCCCAATTAATATTATGTGTTCAGACCTACCGTGGGATTCAGTTAATTTAAGCATTAGAACTACCGAAACTTGTAAATTTCATAAGTAGAACCAGAAAAAAAATTAAGATCGCTTAGGTTTTTGGAATGCCTCGACGTAACAACCTGAGCTTGTAGTTTTCTTCAATCGCATGTTCTCTGTGTGAGAGCATTCGCACACATAAAGGTGAACATTTTTCGATGGTGCCATACTCCATGTTGTAAATCATCAACATGACGGGAAATACCACCGCAGAACTGGTAGTTTTAAAGGAAATGTTGACTATAGCGATTCTTATGATCATGTCCTTTTACATTATGGGTATGTATGTACACTGGCCATCCTGATGGTTCCATTCCGTTATATTACCATCCCTCCAAAAATATTTCGTATATACCTAAAATAGGTTGCCAAAACTCACAAGCTTATAACACTTTCACTGTTAAAAAGTTATCAGTTATCAGAGCCAAACCCCTAAGCCCTAACTCTACAAACCCTACATCTTGGTCAAAAACTATGGCTTGGCTTGCGCTTTCAAAAGATACACCACACGATATATCTATATATGTATACTTACATGTTCCTTTACAAATTTATTTTTCTTTGGACCAAACTGACCGCTCATTTTTATTAAATAATGTTATATTCTTAATCGTTACCTGACGATATACATATGTATGTGCGCGTTACCAAGACCTCATATAATGCCAAATTGTAAATCATACGTTAAATACATATGTAGGTACATAATTTTCGAGGAACGATTCTGTGACAGACGGACGGACACGAGAATATATGTATATAAGGGCTCCGTACCTCAAAAGGAAAAATGGAATCCTTATAGGATCACTTCGTTGTCCGTCTGTCCATCTGTTAAGACCCTTTTCTTCGGGAACTGTACAAAAATCATGCTTCAATGTCAATGCAATCAAAAAATACGGGCGTTTATGCTGCATAATTTGACACTCGTCAATAAATCAAAACCTATTGGATACTTTCCGTTGACCAAAATCATGAAACTTGGCAAGAAGTCTCACACCACAAGTAAAGGACCACATCCGAAAATCGTTAATTTGTAGTTATACATATCACATAAAAAAATATTTTAGGGGCGCGAGTTAGACTCGCACTTATTCGGTTTTTTTCCCTTTAAGGTCTGGAACCTTAAAAAAATAAATATTAATACAAAACAAAAAAAAAACAGCTCAGTTATTCAGACTAAAGAGGTTTATTTTGCTTTTCACTTTTCACTTCCTTTTTCGTCGGTTTAATTTTGTGTTAAAAAGCTTTTATTTTTCACTTTTAGGTTTCTTTTTTTTTGCCCCAATGGGTAGAATTTTGTTTTCAAATTTTAATAGGAACAACTTCGAGGTATACCCCATCCAATAAAAAGAGAATCATCAAAATCGGACCACTCTGTAAAAAGTTATGGGTGAAGATACATAAAAAAAAAACAAATATACACGTCGACTTGAGAACCTCCTCCTTTTTTTGTCGGTTAAAAAGTAGACAGACTTCATCATCGAATCAAAAAAATATTCAATTAATTTCGTGGAGTCTTCAAGGAAGGGAAGCAATTGTTCCTATGTTATTTCTCACAAAAATAAATATGTATGTTAGCCTTCTCATTGGCCTAGTCACTTGATAATTTTGGGACGTTGAGGAGATTTCTGCTATTACTATTTCTGTCATGGTATTGAGATGCGATAAAAGTCTTTAATACAATATTTTTTTCAAAAACGGCATGTTGTAATGGTTTTACGTTTCCTTAGAATCACGAATTTCATAGAAAATGACCGATTTTTTGATCGCAAAACCATTATCTGCCTTTTATTTAAAGTACATTTACTTCATTGATTTTACAAGCCCTGTAATATATAATTTCTTACGCATTGCCTGCCTCCCTCATGTTATTGCATTTCTTATGTAGCTAAGGCCATGGTCTACAATCTACACAATCACATCGTCGCCTTTGATTCACAGTTCGCATATTTTTCTTTTCATTAACATTTCCTTTCATGGCGTGTCTTCCCCAGAAGGCAGATGGAACGATATTGAGCCAATGATAGACGATACGCGGTCGCCACAACTCATCCTAAGTAATTGCTTAATGGCATAAAAATCAGCACGAACGGATATCCAACTGAGCTCACAAGGAGAGCAATGGGCCAAACATTTTCTCCGAATAAATAGAGAGGGGTCACTAGAAGTTTTTAATTTTCACGTAATAAAGTGTTCATTTCCTGGTATGAAATATCTGACCGAGTTAAAGAGTTTTCATTTTCCTTAAAAGCAGTGCAGTAGGACTGAAGTTTTAGAACTTCACATACACACATCGAAACCAACCCAACATGCCAGTCTAGGGTATAATAAGAGGGTGGGAACATCGTCTGCCCTAAAGAAGGAGCTCAATAGTAGGAAAATGAGGAGGGCCCATATGAGAGTCCATACGGTAGCGGAACTGCTTCGAAGTGTTCCTCCTACCCCATGTACGCCCCGCACCGTAACAACGAGCAACAGGAAGGAAAACTATTAACATTCCGGCGCACAGCTATTAACCTTTTTCTCCAGACTGATATATGGATCCAAGACTGCTCTGTGCTCGATGGGAAGGATGGGCCTGGTTGGATTATTTTGCTGCTCCTTGTCTCCTCGCTATTCGCCGTTTTGCCGTATTACCTCACCCTTAAGCTTGCTTCTTATATACGCTTCCATGTTTTCTTAAACTTAAAATATTACCAAAAAGGCTTTTTATGCCTTTCTTAATAACTCAGGAGAACATAAGACGATCCATCCGCTCTGAAAAAGTACATATAATTGTATACGCTTTGATAAGCCAAGCTTATTTTAAACTTAGGGCGCATTGTGATGTATTAAAATATGTACGTTGGTGAAGCATTCAAAATTAAAAGTAGGATGTGCAGCAATGCTGCACCGGGTTTTGGGAACATTCAGGCACATACATACATACATATGCAGGGGAAGATGGTTTCGAAATCCTTTCCACGCAATTTTTCCAAGCAGTTTTAAATTATATTTTGATAAAAACTTGCCAAGTACAAGTCGGGACTCAGGCAATTAGTGTTCCATATTAGATTACCTAATCCGTTAATATAATTACTATATAAATAATATCATATAACATGGATCGTACTAAACTTACGCTGAATAATTTCACAAATAACCGTTTAATTTAAAACAAATTACCCCCTCCACCGCTCAAGCTAACGACAGCTTTTAGGGCTGAAGCACTGACATATAGAAATGGACCACTCGCCCCATACAAAATGCCTATGAAGCGATGGTGCACTTTCACGTTCCCTCTTGCTCACACCATTAACGGATTTTGAGCAGTCAGCTGTGGATTTGAATTGCTGTCAAATGCATTTTTGGGGCATTAGTCCGTTTTAATTGCATAAATCCATCAAATATTTACTCCAAAAATTATAAAATAATTCCTTTTGTATCTTAAGTCACTTCAAAGGAATGCAAACATTAAATTACTCCGTTGTAAGATAGAACTGAATGTTACACAATTTCTCATTTTGCGGTAGAAATTGTGTTATTAAATTATGAAAATTAGTCTTTTCTTATCTCATATTTCAAATTCTTCTTATCTTATGTCTGATTTACGGCAAAAATGGCACAAAAAACACACAAAAACCTGAGTGACGTAGTACGGCGAATCAATTCGGAATTAATTGCATTTATGTCCTTTTACTGTAACTAAATTAAGTGAAGTATACAGCAAAAATACAAAATTGCTCTAATTTTTACTTTTGAGTTCTTAAAACAGTTGTTTAGCGATATAAATCGCATATCCAGAAGAGAGCATTTCAACGTTTTGCTGAGAATTTTTCAATGAAAAATGTGTTATTCCATAAACTTTTCGCCGCGAAATTATTTGAGATTGGATGCTACTTTCAGGGGAATCAGATTTAAGCGTGCAGGTTACAAATAAAATTAATATAATTTTTAAATTTTCCGCCTTTTGAAGCCCCCTATCTCGCGTAATGCGAAAGAAATAGACAGATATATGCCTTCTATATCTGAACTCTCCTTAGGTGAGAACTTTCAAAAGTGTGCACCATTTGAGATAGCAAATCGAGTGGTCCATTTCTATATGTCAGTGGGCTGAAGTGAAGCCATACCGCGTTTTAATTTTACTAACAGCGTCATCTACCGGCAAGAGGATTTTCGACACAACAAAAAAGGATTAAGTTTAACGCAAACCATATCGGGTTTTAATTTTACCAGCAACCGGAGGACGAAGTAACTGAAGAAGTTAATATTGGAAGGTAGTTTTTAAGTGATAGAAACACAATTATTCAAGGTAACATTAATGTAATAATTTTCGTCCAATCACTCATTACGAATTTTCATGTTTTCTTTTCAGAACGTAAATGCTTATATAGTATTGGAAATAAGGCTAAGGGCAGCATTTTTTTAACGTTTTTTGAATAATTTGTTAAAAAAAAAGTTTTTATAATATAAATATAAAAAAAAAAGTTGTCATTATATACCCACACGTTATTGAAGAGTTTGTTTTTTAATTATTCACTTCTGTCCAACAAAACTGACCCCTAAATTAGAATGAACCTTTTTTGACATCAGTTCTGATTTTGGGCTATAAATGTGGGCTATGTGTGAAAAATCTCAGTTCCTTACGTCTAATAGTCTTTGAAAAGCGGCTGCGACACACGGTCGGACGAACACCGAGGTGATTCCATAAGTGTTTCGTTTTGACCATTTTGTTACGGAACTCTAAAAACAATTTATTTAATGCTGTATATTAACAAAGAAGCAAACCGATAACAGAAAGAAGTTAAAATGATAAATATAGCATATAAACGACAAGTGAAGCCAAATCAATAATAAAAACAAATAAATTAAATTCAACAATAACCAAATAAAAAGAAGATTAACTCTTTAAAACAATAAAAAACTTTTACAAATTTAAATGCAACCATATAAACTTTAATAACAACTATTTCGACATGAAAAACAACTGTATTCAACCAAATACAACTTATTCAAATTAATTAACATCTAAATAATATATGAGGTAATCAAGTATTGATGAAAATGAGTCTCGATGCAAACGGTGCAAAATTATTCAACCTTACAAGAACATTAAGGGAAAAAAATACTTGCAATACGTCTGGATTTTTACTAGACTTAAAACCATTGTAACAAACTAAGAGTTGAGTGAGATATAACATAAATCGGTTCGTGACAATTTAATTAGTAGCCAAAGAGCGGGTTTTGTATTTTTTAGTAAACAACACCAGCTCGGTTTCCTCGGTTTCCTCCGGATTATAATGAACTAAAGAGAGAATTTTTATAACCATTTGAAAAAAAGATTTAGATGATTAGAATGTTTTTCTTATTAAAGACATAATTACTTAAAGAGCGATTCAACCCCTACGCTCTGTCTGAAACCACCTCGTAGAATTTCACTCTTAAAGATAAAGTAAAAGTCAAATAAAATGAAACGAAAAGATTTGATATCATCCAAAAGGTCTACTAATTGGCTGTACAATCTAGTGGTAGTCGAAAAGCCCGACAAAAACATTCTTTTATGCCTGGATCCACAGGATCTCAATATAAATATAAAAAGAAAACCTTATGAAGTGCCAAAACTAGCAGATTTAACCAGTAAAATTAAAAAATAATGGATAGGAAATACGCGTTCTGGCAAGTCCTTCTTTAAAATAACAGCAGTAATTTGTGCACTTTTATTACTTCGTTTGGGTGCTACAATTTTGTAAGTAATAATGCTTTTTGGGTAAAAATGTGTACCAGAACTACTTTAAAAACATAATACTAAATATTTTGGATATTTGCCTGGAACATTTATTTGTTTCGATGACGAAATAAAGAGGAATATGATACGAATTTCGCGTTTTTAACAATGCCAAACAATTTAACATATAGAATTTAATCCTAATAAAATGTAATATAATTTAAAAGAATTGGGTCTGGGCGATATATTTTCAAAACAAGGCATTAAAAAAAATAAGGGCAATCGAAGCTATGGACGAGCCTACTGATAATCCAAATTTGCAACGATTCTTTGAAATAATAAATTATTTAAGCAACTTTATATCCAGAATGTCTGAACCAACAACATTGGCTTTGAGAGGCTTACTTAGAAACGGAATTGAATTTAAGTGGCTTTAGATCCACTTAAAGGCGTTTCAAAAACTAAGAAATGCTATATTGCAGGCTTCTACAAAATTTCCCGGAAGATCTACTTATGAAATACAAGCAGATGCCTCACAGGAGGATTTAAGAAGTTGTTAAATTCAAAATGGCCAACCTATTTGTTATGCTTCAAAAAGTTTAAGTATTACACAAAAAAAATATGCGCAAATCGAGAAGGAGCTTCTTGTGTTAATCTATACGTGTAACAAATTTCGCAATCTTATTTTATTTATGGTAGAAAAACAACAATTTTAACCGACCATAAGCCCCTTGTTTCTTTGCTTAATAAATCAATAAGTGAAATGCGTCCAGACGGTAGCAAAGAACAAAATTAAAATTATTAAATTACTTAAATATGGAAATATCTATTTGATAAATATATGTATACATGTTTAATGCGAATACCCTCTCGCGAAATTTCTACGAGACCATTACTGATGAAAATGATAGCAAAAGCTCCATATATTTACCTGTATTGGCATAATATTTATTAATGGGGATATTGAAGATTTTGTAATGCTTTGTAAGATCCGTGAAAAGTTTCAGTGTTTAAATAACAAATCTTCTACCCCATAGGAAATCCCAGATTTGCTTTTTAATAAAAAATGCTTCGATGCGACACATACGCACTAGTCTGAACAAAGGTGTGGCAATCGATTCTATTATTCATAGTATCCTAGTCATCAACGTCGTTTGTTCGGACCCTTTGAAATTGCAATTGGAAATTTGGAGCGAGTGAACCTAGAAAATAATAATATATAATTTCTTCACATCGTAGGATTTTAGTTGTTGGAAAAACTGAGTCTTCAACCTTTCTAAAGAAACATCTTAGGTACGATCCAAACGCTTCTCAAAAAACCTTACACGAATTTGACATCGTGTTCCGAAGTTATTCTTGATAGAGTGGTTCAGAATATGTACATACATATGTATGAGGAATCGATTGGCATACCCCCGTGCAGACCTTAGCGAAACACCCTGTATAATCAATGTTGTACAGAATTAAGTTCTCTACAATTAGGTGAGAACACTTGTCCATGTCATATAATAATGATTAGTGATTTTTGGCAGAAATATTTATCTCAAAAATTATTAATATAAAAATTACGTAAGAACACTTACCTACATACATACGTCAGATTAATAGTTAGTTGAAAGAATTAGTTTAGTTCATAATGTGACGTCAAAATATTTATGAACGTTTTATAGACAATTTTACCGTCTACAATACTACGCAACTATAGTAGTTTTACGATATCTGTTGTAGTTAATGAGTAACTTTCAAAAACTTTAAGTAACATCCATGAGTTTAGTCTGGCCTGTCACTGTATGCATCATCTATAACAAATATTTGTTTGAAATATTTGAAATATTGACGGTGACTAGGACCTAAGCGAGATCGAAATTGAGACTACTTACACAACCTAGCTAAAAAATTAGAATCACCGTAATTTCATAAATTCTCAGTTCCGATGTGCCAGTGACAGAGGAAATGGACATGATATTAGAAACAGTTTTTATATGGAAGATCTCTTTATTGGTGATAGGATATTGCACAAAATGAATATTTAATGACTAATCCTTAGTGTTACCACCTTTTGTTTTTAAAAGTGCTTTAACTCGTCTAGGCATGCTCTCTATGGAAGCTCTAATGCAATTTGTAATTTCAGGAGCTCGTTGCCACACTTGAATTAATACTTCACGAGTGAGGTTTCACCTTTGAATAACTAATTTTTTAACATATTCCATATATTTTCAATAGAGTTCAAAATGAACGAATTACCTGGCCAAGGCAAAAGAGAAAATTTTTTGGTTATAGAAGAAAAATTATTATTGCTTCTTACAGTGGCATAGAACCTACCTTTAAGTAGGTACAGGAACATTTTCGAGGAAGGGTTAAACGTGAAAAAAACAATTTTGCGAAAATTTTAATGTTGGGTCTTATTTTTTTGGTCAGGTACTGTAGTTAGTAATTAGGTACTAAGGACAGAGCTGGCATAAAGGTAATTAGAGTCGAATAGTAGCCAACACCTCATTTTCGGTCTCAATAAACCCGTAATGCCTTTTCTTTTGTTCTATGCGCAACATAAAAACACTATTTTGCTACTATATAGTATGTAGATATAAGCCGTGTTAACATAAAACAGCTCAAAACACAAACACGAATCGATTGGGTGTGCTATATACATATAAAATATACATCGAAATCTGGATGTCGTAGCGCTTAGTGGGCATTATTAATGAGTTATAGGAAATGCAAGCACTGTTCCGGGAGACAGACGCTGAAAAGACATTTATCAATTTGCAGGACACATTGATTTGGCCTCGAGTGCAGAATTAGTGCTGACTAGCAAATTGCTGTCGGCTGGGCTGATAACCGGATCCAGACTAGCCACTACTTTGTGCCGACAACAATTGAATCGGCAAGTTCGAAACAAAACTTTAAAACGGACTGTAAATATGACTCGATTAACCCAATAAATCGTTGACGTGTAAATTTAGCTAGGCCAACTTTCCAACTGCGAAAGTTGCAGATCTATTGGCTTTCAATGAACTCATTCAAATCTTATTGTAGTAATCCACCTCGGCACTTCGACTTATTTACGTTCATCTGAGCCAATTGTTATTCATCTCAGATTCCAGGATGGGGCTGGGAATTACCCGGAGCCCAAGTTGGAACACCTTACACATACCTAACTGGCATCTAATATTATTTACAAGGGCAAGTACATACAAACATACATATATGTATGTAGGGCAGTCCTCCAGGCTCTTACCACTATTCGCGTAAGGACGACTTTGGCTGATGGTGTTGTTATTAGTTTGGGACGCAACCCGGCTGCTCCACTCACAAATGGATGCCGCCGTCCCACTAGAGTTTCCAAATAAATTGTTTTGAGGTTTCTTAGACGGTCTATCCAGAATTACGAAAAGGTTTAGAAGATGAGATGACACGGACGACTCATTCGTGTATTACTGCCGATTAGAAGTGGATTAAGTATACGGAAAAGTGATGGCATATGCATTAATTTTGGCTGGGGTGGAAATGTGGCTGGAAAATACTAGTCCTGGGATTTCCCATTAGATTGAAAGATGACAAATTGGGCTCACGATAATATTCAGGTAATAAGTTATTTCGAAACAAATGAAATTGATGCTGTTTGTATCGAAACAAGCAGGTCTCCTGAGTTTATATTAAACTGTTTAGTATTAGCTACTATGGTAAAAAAAATGCTGATACTGCAGTTGACGTTATTACTGATTGGGTTTACGTTAAAGCCTTTCAGTTGCTTGTTGCAACAATTTAATGGCCGAAATATGAATTTTTACTAGAAATGCCTGGAGCATAAAAATGCGAAGCCATACGGGCTTGAACTCAATTGTTTTAATAGAATTATTGGTTTAAATATTTTAACAGTTTTGAAATATAATTTTTAGTTAGGAGCTAACGACATGGAGAAAATTTGGCACCTTTTTTATATTTTTAAAGTTCCATATCTCAAAAGGACAAAAAGGAAGCCCTATAGGATCACTCTATTGTCCGTCTGTCTGTCTGGTCAAGTCCCTCTTTTCTTAGTAACGCGTGGAGGTATCGAGTTCAAATTAATGTTAAACACTTAGGTGCATTGAAGCTGTAAAAAAATCAAGCTTCTAAGCAAACGCAATAAAAAAATACGACCATTTATGTATGCCGCATAATTTGACACTCGCTAATAAATCAAAACCTATTGGGTACTTCCCGTTGATCTAGAATCATGAAATTTGGCAAGGAGCAAGGTCTCACAGCACAAGTAAAGCAAAAAATCGGAAAACCGTTAATTTGTAGTTCTATCACAAAAAAATAAATATTTTTTGGAACCCTCGGTGCGCGAATCGCACTTGTCCGATTGTTCTTTATTAATTTTGAAGTTTTTGGTATTCTTTTTTTAATGTTTTAATTCCTTTTATTACTTATGTTTTTTACTTAAAAGTTTATTTCCTTAAGATTCAATGATGTATACCTAATGAAATTGGGAGCCCATGACACATGCAGACACTTCTGAAAAATTTAAATAACTTTTGTAGAAAAAGAAGTATATCAACTTGAAATTTGTAGAAAAAAGGAGTATCAGTATATAAATCGGTCGAATATTTTTGGAGGAAAAGAAATTACAAAATTTGCACGAAAACCGGAGAATAAGGCTTCGCCCAAAAATAGATATTAATATCTGAGAATAGCCACTTATGTTAATATGTCTTTGAAATTATCACACTACTGATCACAACTTAAAAATTATTTGAAGTGCACCGATGGGACGAAGCCACGGGTAGATGGGGCGGAATATCTTGGAATTGGTATACTGATTTGGACATGGATCCCACGATATGTAAATCAATACACAAATGATATATGTGGACATCCTAAGCAATAAACTAATTCCGTTTACAAAATGGAATATGTCCCTAAGGACCTTTATTCGAATAGGATAATGTCCGCCCTCATGTTGCTGCGTGCACTTTAAATTGGTTTAATTTAATGACCTTACAGTCCAGATCTGACTATAATCAAGGATGTTTACGGGTGAAATAGTTTCAAAGAGAAGGCCGAAGATACATATGTAGTATAGAAGCATTGAAGAATCTACTACTTGAAGAATGGATAGCTTTACAAAACGAACTGATAATTTGCTTGTTTACAACTTACAAAGATTTTTTTTATAAATTCAAAAATACCTATACTTTTACTTTTGAATTCAAGGAATAATTTTGCAACATGTCCGGACGAGCAAAGCCCATACGTCGATCCTCCTTTAGCAGACGTTGTAGCATCCGAGTGCAGGTTCCCCATTTGCGCAACTTGAGAACCTCACGAAAAGGAGTATATATGGTAATTTAGTGGCGATAGATTGTCTTTCTCATAGACTGAGTCAGCATCCACCGTAGAAATTAGAAAAGTTCTCCAATTGCGACACAATCAAGCCGAAGCAATTAAAATAAAGAGATATATCATGAACCAATTAAACAAGTTGGTCACAATCCTTCAGATATTTTTCCAATAACCCGAGAATTTGAAAATACTTAGATATTTAATTGCATTCAAACGATCTTCGAATTTCCTAAATAAACCTTTCTCTAACTCCTCCAACTTAGCATCAAAGATAAGGCGGGGTTTCCGGCTGAAGATATGTTGATAGGAATTTCTCGTTTTCCTTACTCCTGGTAGTCATTATTGCGATAACTGATACGAAGTCCACCCACACCAACAAGATGATTCTCTACAGCAGCCCACTAAAAACGATATGTGGCAAATCGAGTGTTTAAAGTACAATTTAGATTAATAAAAAAAATCAATTAGAAGATTGCAGCCGAATGTCTACATACTTCGTACCAAATAGGTTAAGAAAAGTATCGCGAAACGAATGAAACAAAGCACGGACACTGCTTTATGACAATGAAAGGAAAATCTTCATAGTGACAAAACATCTTCATTGTACAACAAGTGCATCATTTCAAATTAAATCAGTAAATAAAGGGTCAGTAGTAAATTGATGCCACCGTCTTAAGCGCTATAGAAATGAAAACATTTTCTACATTGTCAATATATCAATTCAAAAATTCGCCATTGTTTTAATTTTTTTGCAAGCTCACAAAATCATATTGAGCTTGCGGAGAATTTACCAATTGCGTGGATTTGTTGGAGAGGGAAAGGATTCCTATTAAACGAGTATCTGGAGCTACGGCTTTATAGGAATCCTGTGCTGGGAGGACATATCTCCAGCGACAACATCGAAATAGAAGTGTTCCGGGACGAAATATGCACTTGGCTGGTGCTGTAATGCAGCTAAACTCGCATTTTCAGATAATTAATCCCAAACTCGCAGTTGTTTTCCCATTTACCCGAAATCGCTAGAATTATGCACGGAAGCGCTACGAAAGAATAAAACTGTCAGCTGGAGACAAAACGACTCTTTCATGCCACAGACACGTAATTTAAATTCCCATCAATCTTAAAGCTCGCCAAAGTTATTGGGCGTTAAATTGAAAAATTCCGCAAGCTTTAAAGTTTCATGACAGCGGAGCACTCTTTACCAAGCCATGGGATGACATTAAAATTTCTGTGTGCGGGCGGGAACCAGGACTTTTAGGTGTATGAATGTTAGTGTTTTACACCCCCCTCCACTGGTGATATACTTCAGGAGGAGCCCCAAAAACTTTATTTCTCGTGAATGTCTAAGAAGCTCAAGAACTTTTTCATTAAAATTAATCAATTAATTTTACATCGCCCTTTAGCCCAGGCATATGCGGAATTTTGGCCATAATTAGTACAAAAAAGAAAAAACCTTGACAAAGCTTACACTTAGCTAACCCAGAAAGAGTTCAGATTCCCGTGGTCACTATGCATATGATGTCTGCATTACGCGTCTCCATTGTAGTAAATTACAGACAATTCTGGGGAAAAAAGTAGAAGAGCACCTGCCCTTTCTAAATTTTTACGAACTCCAAATAGCGTTTCCACTAACGCATGTTGGTAAACACAATGTATAACAAAAGGAGTTTAACTTAGCCACAACTCCAAGGAATATTGCAGCGTGATGAATTCCCGGAATTTAGCCAACGTCCCCTAGGAACGGAGGCATAAACATCCCAAATATTCAGAAACCCCATGTGTGGTTTAGCTGGTGCTGTCTGGTATTTCCTTTTTAGCTGCACCAAAGTGTAAACAAATTTTACATATCTGGAAAACAACTTGATGCCACCTCGACGAGTAGCTATGTTCTGGAAGAGAAAGCATAAAATCCCTTTCATTGCTTGACCAGTGCTTTTCAAATACCATGGAAACTACCGAAAGAACTGCAGATACGAAAAGTATACCAAACAAAGGGGCGCCGGTATTGTTGCATTTTTCGACAAAACGGGCGTGTGGCTAATTACAACAAATTAGTTTATGTACAATGCGCTCAGCGTAAATTCTCTTAAATTTCATTTTCCAACAATGTTGCGTTCTCGGCAAAAGCATAAATTTTTGCTAGATTACATGTTTTACCAATGGCCGATGTTTCTGTAAGCAGACGTGACTTAATTTCACAGAGGAAGTTTCCAAACCGCGAAACCGAGGATGCGATTCGTTTTATTACAATTAGCAAATTGCACTAACCATGCAGCAAAAAGATAGCTTAACTGCAATAAGTTAGCAGCCACTAAGAAAAATAACATTTAAGCTTTAAAAACTATGCAGGAAAGTTTATTTAAATTTTAGTTAGTGAAAATTTATATAGATACATTTATTTTAAGTGATATCTTCAATCTTCATCTTAACTACGGCTGAACGGCTCTGTGTCGCAAATCGGATTTCCGCATTATGGTCAGGGGGTGCTTGGGTCACTAAACTTTTCATACGATTTCGGTTGGCAGAGAGGTATACGTCAAAACCGTAGAACAAAGTCTCTTTATCATTTCGTTTACGCCCTCTTTCAAACCGATTCCAGTCGATGAGATCGACTCAAACCATTTCCATAGACACTTTCTCAAACCGGATCAAGACTTCCAAACCGGATCGATAAGTCCTCCTTTCGATCTAGCTTGAAATTTGTCGATCCACCTCGAAAAGTGTCATAAAAACCTGCCCTATTCGGAAAGAATTTAAAAGAGCTTACAAAAGCCTTTTCTGGACAAAAATTTTTTAATAAAATTGCTCTCATATTCTTTATAATCCTTTTAGGCTGTGTGCGAAATCTCTTGAAATGATATCATTTCGATCATTTCGGTCATTTCATGTTCGAAAACAAGATGGCGCCGAAATGATACACCTCAGAGCGAACATTTCAATGACAGTTCGTATCATTTCAGAGCAGACAAAATTGGGATGAATATATTTAATCGGATTTACTTAATACTTTTAAATAGTACCCTCATAGGTCTTGCTATCGACCATGCATTGTGTACAGTTGAAATTAAATACTCTTCGTATTTAATAAACACTTGTAACACCTTTAATAGCAGAAATACTAAGTATATGAAATTTAGCTCCTCTTCCATTAATTCCACATCGATTATAAAGTTCCTCTTCCTATAAAACAATCTATATTATTACACCACAATATTTCCAAAACAAAGTGCGGTACCTTGACAGTTGATATGATACGTCAAAGATTTCGCACACTTTTCTTGACATTTCCCATTTTTGTGCATTTCAAATGATTGAAATGATCGAAATGATATTCGAAAGAGATTTCGCACACAGCCTTAGTAACATTTGGCTTCCATTAATTTGACGTCAAAATAATTCGATTTGATTTTTCCAAGCAATTATTTTAACCACTTTGAACGAAAAAATTAATTGAAGTCAAAGGTTACTCCATGAAATGAATTTATCAAATTTTTGCAACTTTACTATGGAATTTTCGTACAAAATAGTCTTTTGTAAAGTCTTTTCAATTCGATTTGAACGGGTTTAAAAATAGGGCAGATTGAAAAATGCGTAAACACTTTTGAAATGTGTTTGATTCAAGACAGTTTTCAATTCGGATCAAATTTCAATTCGAATGCATTAGGTCATTATCGTGTAGGTCTGTGATGAAATGGAACTCCAAATTCAGCAAGGTCGCAATACGCCCTATATGTACACGCACACATTTTTCATTTTCAAGCCCACAACAGGCACCGTTGTAGAACAATCATTCCTATATCACACCCGAAACGCGTTTGCAATAGGCCCGAAATGTGCTGCAAAGGCCCAAAACGTATCGCAAACAGATTTAAATCGTGCCCGAAATAGGCTCAAACGCGCCTGAAACAGACGCACATTTTTATAAACTGCGCCCGCAAAAAACTGGAATTTTTATGCTTTTATCGCAAAATTAAAAATGACTGTAATAGCACTCACCTGTAGTTATTATTATTATTCACAACCACGTTTAAATCCTATCGGCTGCGCGCCGTGTACTGTCTTATTGCTAACTGGTATTAACGATTTATATTTATCCATCACTACTACATGCTTATCTCTAAAAAGGCCAGGCACTGTATCAAAACCATTGACTCACACGTTCGTGTTCTGTGTCTTAAGCCGGCCAATGCTGTTAAAACTTTACGTGTGTGGGTATCTCAGGCTCAGTTCAACTCAACTGCACACTTTAAAGCCACACGTACAGTTTTAACTGTACAGTTATAACTGGCAGTTAAAACTGTACGTGTATGGCCGGCTTTACAGATGTGTTTTAAAAAATTTAGCCTTGTTGTGAGCTCATTTCGGCCCTGTTGCGGGCTTCAAAAATGGATAATGTTTGGGTGTGCAACGGGCATGCTAAAGAATTTAGATATTTTTACTAAGGTAAATAGGCGTACTGCGGGCGTGTTATAGACGCATATTCCTGATCTTATTTCTCTTCAAAAATGATACGGGCCCGATTCGGGCGCATATAGGGCGCTTATTCAATTCCGGGCGTGTTGCATGTGCGTTTTGGGCCTAGGTATATATATTCTTACTAGGGATAATGCACTGGGAGCTTCAGCGCTTTAAACAAATGGGAAAATATTATCTTACTACCTAATACCTAAATTAAATTATATGGTTAAGAATTATCATAGATGTAACTGTATACGTTTTGTAACAGCTCATCTGAACTTTTTTTTTTTTTTTTTAAACGAACGTAATAAAACTCTTCACTCGTCAAGACGTCTGCATGCGAACACAACAGAAAGTATCTTCATCTTCTTCTTAACAAAATTACACTTCCACTGAGTATTTTCCTAGAAAGATGCTTCTTTTACACATACTACACGTACACGATAATATGTCTGTGCCTTTCCTCTTATATTGAAAGGTTCAAAACCAATTTAATCATTTATTCCGGAATCTGGAAAATAGGAAAGGGTCAAAGCCAAAGGCCTGTAGGCATTCATATGTTGCGAACTTATTGCTAATTAAAAGCGTGAAAAACACTTTGAGGTCACCCAAATTTCGTTATCAGCTCAAGATTCTTTCCTTCAAGTTAATTAAAAACCTTAAAAATTTCTAGAAAAATTCGAATTGGCTTCTGGGAAATATATCTAAAAAGACTCAAAGAAATCCGAGGAGTCGTTAATCCTGTAGCTGCAAGTTTCATGAAAGAATGAGCGGGGAACAGCACCGGCTTTCTATTCTCGGTTTGACTATTTGAGTAGTCCTAATTAAGGCGGGAACTTCATTTTCTTTGTCTTTCTTTAATTAGAGATCCCTCTTTGTTTTCGTCACAAAATTTGCATATTCTTGTCCTTTTATGCTGGGAATGCTTAATGCGCACTTATCAGGAGATAACCAAACCAATAAGCAACTCGAGCAAAGCAATTACATATGTGTGAGTGTAGCTAGCTCAGATTTATTTGACAGGATCTAATTAGTGAAATAAAGTCATATTAAGGACTATCGATAAATATATGTATACACACACATGCTTGCACGAGTTGAGATTTTTAAAATTTGCAAGCGAAGAGCTCTCAAGCATAAGAAATGGAACTCAAATTTTTGTTAAAATCCATTCTATTATTTTTTTTAAATATTTACCTGCCATAAGTCCTCTTTTTGAATTGTTTTTCAGAACATTGAAATCAAATCAGAACAATAAAGTTCAGGCACTTGTTGAATTGACCAAAGACTGGATGGATTTCGGCTGTTGCGTATACATTAACAAGTAAGCTGGTCTATTGTTGTTTAGGATAGCAAATTATTACGATAGCATGTTAAATGATGTTAGGTTATCGTTTCAGGTATTATGCTCAAACAAAACTGTTAACAGAACGCTATAAGAGCCAGACAAAAGTGGTTGTTGAAAGCTTACTGGAAATAACTCAAAAACACTTGAGATAATAATTTACTGGAGACGTAATTTTGCATATTTTTATACTTAGCCTCACAATATTTCTTAAGTACTTATATCGAATTTTTTTTCAATTCAATTCAAGGTCTTTATTATTTACTCAATACTTGCATTGGTATAAAACTAAGGAGACGGAAGTCAGCTTACTGAAATTTTATATGATGTGATGATTAATTTGTTAGTTAAGGAAGAACACTATTTAAAAAACCCTATAATTCCCTGATTTGTTCTATCTTACTTATCTATCTTACATTCTACGATTAATGTTCTCAAAATCAAGGGTCTTATTCCGAAGTTTATTATTATTCTGTTATTTCGCATCAACTTAATTACGCCTAGTAGTAGCAATTGATTTTTTCATGTATTCATTTAGAAATAGTAAAATGTTAGAGATAACTGCTATTAGTATTACAATACTCAACAAATTGTTCACGCAAGTTACGTTACCAGAAGATGAGTCAATTCCTCAAAATCTGGAGACGATAATCCAGAAATATTCCAACAATTAAATTCAAACGTCTTGAAATTGTAACCCCTAAACTCATCAAATTTATTTTGCAATAAAAACATTTTTTGTGCTGACCGGTCTCAGGTTCTGTGGAAACGCAGCAAACATCACGTTGCCACAAAACGTGAAACCAAGATGCAATGTCAGCCCTATTTTCTGGTAACGCAACTCAACTCTCGACCCCGAATTAGCAGTCTTGATCTGGATGTTATAGAGAGCTCATCTTCAGTGCTATTAAAAAAGGTTTGTCAGTGCTATCCATCAGTGTTGTTGTAAAATCTAACCGTGTTGTAAAATCTAACAGTGTTATCATAAAAACAAAGAATTTTTAATAAAGACGTTTAAAAGAAAAATAAGTGATTTCAGTTTTAAAAGAATACCCAAAAGAAAAAGAATTATAACAATAACTTAACAGTAAAGTTATTGTTATTATTCTTTTTCTTTTGGGTATTCTTTTAAACCTGAAATCACTTATTTTTCTTTTAAACGTCTTTATTAAAAATTCTTTGTTTTTATGATAACACTGTTAGATTTTACAACACGGTTAGATTTTACAATAACACTGATGGATAGCACTGACAAACCTTGTTTAATAGCACTGAAGATGACCTCTCTATAACATCCAGATCAAGACTGCTAATTCGGGGTCGAGAGTTGAGTTGCGTTACCAGAAAATAGGGCTGACATTGCATCTTTGTTTCACGTTTTGTGGCAACGTGATGTTTGCTGCGTTTCCACAGAACCTGAGACCGGTCAGCACAAAAAATGTTTTTATTGCAAAATAAATTTGATGAGTTTAGGGATTACAATTTCAAGACGTTTGAATTTAATTATTGGAATATTTCTGGATTATCGTCTCCAGATTTTGAGGAATTGACTCATCTTCTGGTAACGTAACTCGCACGTCAAATGCCATATGTGTACCGTGTCTTGGGGCTACAACATTATTTAATGCACCAAATGTCGGTTCAGTCAGGTTCACCTAAATCATTAAAGTAAAAAGGATCGCACTTTTTTTTGACCACATAAAAATTGATATTCGGGTCCAAAAGTAGCCATCAGAACAACTGAAAATGTCTTTAAATAGTAAAAGTGTTTCGACCAACTATTTTTTGAGCATTTGATGGTTACATGTTTTCTATCTACGTGACTCCCAAAAATAACCGGACAAAATATAATAAGTAGGTAAATAGATAATAGCAATACTAGCTTTTAAATAAGTAAACAAAAACTGTTTTTTTAAATAAAATATTATTAGCAACATGTTTACAAATATAAACGAGTCTAATATAATATATCTTAACAATATTATTATCAAAAAGAAAACTTAACATATATAATGGACTCACTTCCCATCACAAAAGTATCCGGACAAGGGAAATTATCTTTGAAAGGGATTTGATAGTTTACCGTTAAACAAAAGGAAACTGCCTCAATTTCGATAAGCATTTTATTTTCACCCTATTACTTCACTTATAGATGTCTAAAGCAGATTAGTCGTTCAGAATTTCATAAAATTGCGCCGAAAAAGTATACCACGCATGAACAAAAGGATTTGGTGATTTTTCATTATGAGAAAGAGAACAAATACTGTGAAATAAGCGAAATTTTAACTATTCCTAAAAGGACTACAGGAGATATATGTATGTATGTACTTAAAAAATATAAAACCGGTGGTCAAATTTATGTTAACCTAAACGGGCGCGCGGTGTCGAATCGACCGCGCTAAATATACATTTTTGTTCATAATATTATTATTACTCGTCACATGCATTTCTCATTCCTAGTAGCCTGTTGTTTTGTCACTGTGTGCGAAATAAATAGTTTACCTCCATTCTCTCCGCTCCTCCCCTCTCCATAGATCGCTATTGTTTTAGTCGAGGCGCAGGCGTCGAAAGCACACCACGCGTCTGCGCGATATATACATATATTGAATTAAGCTAGTAATACTGTTTTTTTTTATAAAATGAGTCGTCGACCGCTAACACAGGATACAGATGAAGAGAATTTACCTCTTTCAGATAGAAGCAGCAGAGTTTATGTTACTTATTTATCTGAATACAAAAATATAAATGATTATTGGTTAATTAGTGTTTTATTTCTTCAATATATCCCATAGGTCTTTTCGATTACGCGCGATAGCTGCCGTTACAAATGACCGCGCGCCCGCTTGAAGGTTAAAGGCCGAAACACATCGATTGCGATTGCGTTCGCGATTTATAATTTTGACAGTTCCCTGGACGAGCGAAAAAATAAAAAGTGAAAATGTGTTCTAGGTACGAGGAAGAGATTTTATTGCTGTTAGCTTTATGTGAGGATGAGAGGAATGCTTTTAAATGTAATATAGTTATTTTAAAAATATTTAATTTTTTTAATTTGCAGCGCTAGGAAAAGGAACTGGATACATGAAATAAATATTGATCGGGACACGAAAGGAGAATTTCCTATGCTATTTGCTGATTTGGAAAAGGACTCAAGACGATTTTACAAGTATTTCAGAATGACGAAAGAATGTTTTTATGAATTTCTGGGCCTGATAGAAAAAGATATTATTAAAGAGAACACAAACTATCGTCGTGCAATTCCGCCAATAGAGCGGTTAGCAGTAACTTTAAGGTAGATATGCAATTTAACCAAAAGCAAATTTTTTCAAAAATAGGTATATTTAAATTAACACATAAATTCATTGCTTTCGCATAAGTTCTTTGTTTTTGTTTTTCATAAGTTGCTTCAAATAACTCACGAACTTTCGCCTGAGAACTGCTCTATACAGGGTGTTTTGCTAAGGTCTGAACAGGGGTATGCCAATCGATTCTAAATGGTCTCCTGATCAACGTTTCTTCGGACACCCCCCCCCCCCCCCTCTCCCCTTAAAATCGACCCTTCCCCCATAAAATCGCGATTGAAAATTTGGAGGAGGTCAACCTAGAAAATGCATTATAAGTTCTTTCAGAGACATCCTAGGATACTGGTTGATAACGCATTAGAAAGCTGAGCCTTCAAGATACCACCCACGACAGTATGATGAATGTAAGGTGTTATTTGTAAATAACCCTGTGAATACTAGCAATAAGTCTGTATCGTTGCCTGCTATTAATAAGACGATTAGTTACAAAAGGGTGGACTAAACGGCTGTTAAATATTTTAATATGTCGCCTAATGAATTGAAGACTTTAACTTGTAGTAAGGAAAACAATAAAAAGGAGAATTATTGACATGGCTATTATTGTGCCTCTTTTAGGGCAAAAAATTGTAAAGGGTTGAGAGAGGGGAGGGGGGGATACAGAGCAATCAGTCACGCGAACAGTACTTATCTAATTCAGATGAAATTCTACAGGCATATTACGCAAAACCTCCCAAATTACATAAGTAGTTTACATCGCAATTGGAAAAGGGGGAGGGGGTGAAGGGACAAGAGAGAGGAGGAAATACTAAGCAGTTAAATGTTTATGATAAGTCTTGCAAATATTATTTATGCAATTGAGAACTTTCAATAAACAAATTGAAAAGTTCGAATTGAGAGGTCGCATTTATTCGAAGCATTCGGAACATGCCCCAGAAATGTCTTTTTAGCATGCGCACAATACGGAAAACTACTTACTAAAAAGTCTGTTTATGAAAACACCATGGCAATTGCCATCCAAAACTACAATCTGCAAAAAAAAAAAAAAAAATCTTTTGTTTTTAGTGTGACATTTTACATTGAGAGTAAAAGACGTGTATATTAATTATGGAGAAGTGTTATTGCGTTCCGAATTGGACTGGGAAACCCCCGACTTGTCTTCATATCGACATATTAGAAGATGATAAAGTTATCAAAACATTTAAATTTGGAGAAAATAGATGCTACATCTTTGGACGGCATCCAAAATGGAGTCATTTTAATATAGATCACATAACATGCTCTAGGATACATGCGGCGTTTTTATATAATCAACACCAAAATATTCCTTACCTAGTGGATCTGGCCTCAACTAATGGAACTTTTATCGAAAATACGAACCTGGAGTCGCACACACCCACCCAACTCCAAGTCAATTCGACTTACTTCCATTTTGGTGCCCCTACACGACGATATATTTTGAGGGATCGGCTCCCAGCAGAACACAACCTAGGAGCTCTACTACCGGCACTTCCACAAAGTGAAACGGAATCGGAAAATTTACCAAGGTGTAATACATTATACAACCGAAGCGTATCGACGATTAGAATAACGAAGACAGAAGGTCTTTACCATGCTAGAAACTGGTACAGCGCAATAGAAGTAGCTAATTATTCAAATTTCGATAAAGAACTATTTTTGGAACAACCCCTCAAAGTGACCCAATTCAAAAACAATTTCAACGAATTAAACAACTTAAATATAAACCATAGCAACGAAACCGCGAATACATCCAACCCTAGCGATATAACTAATTTAATCCGAACTTCTCACCTCAATACAGAAGAAAAAAAATTAATTTCCAAAATTAGCAAACAATATGAGGACCTACTTTTCAAAGAAAATGAAAAACTCTCTTTCACGAGCAAAATAAAACATAGAATTAGAACTTCCGATGATGCTCCGGTCTATACTAAATCGTACCGTTTCCCCCACGTCCATAAACAAGAAGTCCAAAGACAAATTAAGCAAATGTTGGACCAAGGAATTATAAGACCCAGCGACTCTCCTTGGAGCGCACCAATTTGGATCGTCCCAAAAAAGAAGGACTCTAGTGGTAAACAAAAATGGCGGCTAGTCATCGACTACCGCAAGTTGAACGAAAAAACTATTAGTGCTAGGTATCCCATCCCCAACATCAACGACATTCTAGACAAACTTGGGAAGTCCATTTACTTTTCGACCTTAGACCTGGCAAGTGGTTTCCACCAGATCGAAATGGATCCGAAAGATGTTGAAAAAACGCCATTCACAGTAGAGGGAGGCCATTATGAATACATCCGGATGCCGTTCGGCCTCAAAAACGCTCCATCGACCTTTCAAAGGGCTATGGACAACGTTTTAGAGGACTTACAAGGCAAAATCTGCCTAGTCTACATAGATGACATCATAATTTTTTCGACTTCCCTACAACACGCAGAAAACCTGAAAAAAGTTTTCAATAAATTACGCCAAGCCAATTTCAAGATCCAATTGGATAAGTCAGAATTCCTTCACAAGGAAATCAGCCTTTTAGGCCATATAATAACAAGCGAAGGAATTTGACCAAACCCAGATAAAATTAAAGCGATTCGTAACTTCCCGCTTCCCCAGAGCCGCAAGGATATAAAATCATTTTTAGGGCTACTAGGGTACTATCGCAAATTTATTAAAGATTTCGCGAAGCTTACCAAACCATTCACCGAATGTCTAAAAATAGGGAAAACAATAGAACTTAACGAAAGATACACCCAAACCTTCGAGTGCTGCAAAGACATTTTAATGAACGAACCGATTCTCCAACACCCCGATTTCTCCAAGCCATTTATCCTTGCAACAGACGCCAGCAATGTCGCAATAGGGGCGATTTTATCACAAGGTCCCATTGGGAGCGACCGACCTGTGTGCTATGCTAGCCGTACCTTAACGGACACGGAAAGCAATTTCTCAACAATAGAAAAAGAATTGCTGGCTATAGTCTGGGCAACCAAATATTTTAGGCCATACTTGATAGGGAACAAATTCACAATAGTGACCGATCATAAGCCTTTAACATGGCTTATGAGCCTAAAGGACCCAAATTCCAAATTAGTACGCTGGAGATTAAAACTTGAAGAATTCAACTACCAGGTAATTTACAAGAAAGGTACGCAAAATTCTAATGCCGACGCCCTTAGCCGTATAAAATGAATCAATGAAGAATCGGAAACTACTAATTAAATAGAGCTAAATACGAACGAATCCGTCTATAACTGTTTTATATCCACTTAAGGGAATCAAGAAATATTACGAACAGTAATCCAAATAAGAGGTTCGAAATCACTGAATTAACTATAAAAATTTATTTTCAATTCAAATTCCTAATTACAAACAAAAAGGTTACAATTTATCGTTTATCACTAGGTGGAATACAAATTTCCACTCGACAATTCAAACTTAACAATCCTTTTCTTTATTTATTCAAATACACAAATCAACAATTCAAAATTATTCTAAGGTTTTTTTTTTAAATTAACAATTCAACAAAATATGTTCTAAGTCTTTATACAATTTATCCTTGAAAAGATTCTAAGTCTTTTTATAAATACACTGGACAGCAAATAAACCGGGCCACCCGATACCTTGGAACTCTGATGCGATTTTTTCAAAAAGTATAAAACTTACAACTATCAAAGTTATACCTACAGAAAGTGCGTTTCATGACGGTTAAAATGACTATAAATTTATTCTAAAGTACCATCAACTCACACTGTAACCTAGCATCAAACGCAATGCTAACGGTTTTCTCTGTTTTGTCTAGAGTTCGCTATTAGCGTTCTTTTGTTCTATAATGAGGGTGGTCGGATATTTTTTGTTATTTCTTTAGTTTTTGCCCATCGTTTGATCGGACGCATGCATTTTTGCTACTTTTTTAAATCAATAATGGATACGACACCTCAGGAAGCAGCTCAAGCTGTAGCACTACTTCAAGCAGGTATTGCGCAACGTGAAGTCGCTCGAAGACTTCGAATCAGCAGATCTTCGGTGCAACGAGTTTATAGACGATACCTAGAGACTGGAGCATTCGATCGCCGTCCAGGTACGGGTAGACCTAGGGCTACATCAGCAGCAGATGATCGTTATATCCAGCTCACTGTTCTGCGAAATCGCCGCCTCAACGCAGTTCAAGTCCAACAAAGTCTGCGTGAAGAACGCCAAGTGGTCATAAGTTCAGATACCGTCAGAAGGAGACTTGCTGAACGGAACCTGGCTCCAAAAAGAGCTGCGACAGCTCCAGTATTAACGGTAGCCCACCGTCGAGCACGACTTGAGTTTGCTCGAGAACATAGGGATTGGACGCTAGAACAGTGGGGTAATGTACTCTTCACCGATGAGACCAGGGTAAGTCTACATGGAAGTGATCGACGTCAGAGAGTATATCGTCGCCCTGGAGAACGTTATTCTCAGTGTTGCATCGAGGAAACTGTTGCTTATGGAGGAGGATCTGTAATGCGTCCAATCCCTATGTTCTCCAGCAAACTCAAGTCGTGCTCGACGGTGGGCTACCGTTAATACTGGAGCTGTTGCAGCTCTTTTTGGAGCCAGGTTCCGTTCAGCAAGTCTCCTTCTGACGGTATCTGAACTTATGACCACTTGGCGTTCGTCACGCAGACTTTGTTGGACTTGAACTGCGTTGAGGCGGCGATTTCGCAGAACAGTGAGTTGGATATAACGATCATCTTCTGCTGATGTAGCCCTAGGTCTACCCGTACCTGGACGGCGATCGAATGCTCCAGTCTCTAGGTATCGTCTATAAACTCGTTGCACCGAAGATCTGCTGATTCGAAATCTTCGAGCGACTTCACGTTGCGCAATACCTGCTTGAAGTAGTGCTACAGCTTGAGCTGCTTCCTGAGGTGTCGTATCCATTATTGATTTAAAAAAGTAGCAAAAATGCATGCGTCCGATCAAACGATGGGCAAAAACTAAAGAAATAACAAAAAATATCCGACCACCCTCATTGTAGAACAAAAGAACGCTAATAGCGAACTCTAGACAAAAAAGAGAAAACCGTTAGCATTGCGTTTGATGCTAGGTTACAGTGTGATTTGATGGTACTTTAGAATAAATTTATAGTCATTTTAATCGTCATGAAACGCACTTTCTGTAGGTATAACTTTGATAGTTGTAAGTTTTATACTTTTTGAGAAAATCGCATCAGAGTTCCAAGGTAGCGGGTGGCCCGGTTTATTTGCTGTCCAGTGTAGTTCAAAAAATACTCTAAGTTTTAATACAATTTATCCTTGAAAAGATTCTAAGTCTTTTTATAAACAAAAAATTAATTTGCCGAAGATTATACCGTATTAGGGCAGAAAGCATAAAGGAAGTCAATTCAACCTTGGGTCATATTCTTCCTACTTCACTTTCTTACCTTTAGGTTTTGGTCTTTCGCATTTGCTGGTTCACGAAAGAGTGATTTCCAAGTCCAGCGCTGCTTCTTTTATACCGTCCTCCTTGTTTCATTTATCAAACATCCGTTTCCATGGTTTTCGGTTGGTTCTCCATGGTCTCCGGCTTAATTCGCCTTCCACACTCTGTGCTGTGGCATCACTAATCAGTGGGTCCTGGAACATCTTCCACCTAGTGCTTTCTCCCTTGCGCATTTTGCCATCTCTTTTCCACAACATGAATGCGGTTATGTTGATATAATTCATTATTTGCATACTTTTATGCTTTTTTATTAGCATAGACAAAATCCGCAAGTCGCGAAAATGTAGATTGAGAAGCACTGATATCGCAGAAAATGTTAGTTTGAAGGATATCGGTGACGGAAAGTTTGACAGTTCGTTCGGGTGTGATTAGTGACAATTGCCGGTGAATTTAGATAAAGAAGTGCGGTAAGTTGTTATTATGAGCATTTTACACATAGTATGTATTGTAGTTAATGTATATTCAGTATAAAATCTAGTGTAGAAGTCCTTCGCGCAGTGAATTTGCTCGCTGCAAATTGCATGTTTTTTTGGTTATGCTAGGGACTTCTCTGGCCCTGAATTAGGCCTTAAATTAGAGCTCTTTGGCTCTTTAAGCACACATATTGTGTGTATTTGAAATGTGGAGTAACAGTTAATAAGAATTCTTTCTTTTTCCTATCTTCAGGATGATCACTGGTTCCGTAGTGATGACTGGACATCGTTGAAGGAGCACCAAGCTTGGTCCCCAAAGATAAGTATATAAATATCACATGAAGTTGTAGCTAAAATTTTATTTTCCTTTTCAGGACGTATGTTGACGAACAATAACAATAATTTCGAAAATTTAAATCAAAGTACGAATATCTCCACAATACACTTAGCAGTAGAAAATCTTAATGACCATATATACATATCCGAACGCCCTTTGAACGAATTCAATTTACAAGTTATCTTGGAAAAATCTGACAAACGACCACCGACGACAGTAGAACAAATTTTTAAAAATAAACAAAGACGCACCATGCGCATGCCGTACTTCACTAACGAAAACATAACAGGCATTTTCAAAAGATTTTTGGCACCAAATAGACTAACAGCCATATTCACTGACGACGAGACTTTTAAAATAGTACAGGAGATCTATAGAAAATGTAAGGCGATAATTTTCGCCTTAATTCAACTATAGGTAAAGACGAATTATTTAACAACTTCTATCTTTATTGAATGATGTTCCGACAATGACTTCATGAATTAATTTTTGTTTTTTTTGGTGTGGCTACTACTTATCCAGTTCCAATTTTTCTACATAGCCTACCAAGTTCAAATTTAGAAACTATAGGAATCTGTGTCAGCTTCACTGCTGACGAGGCTGAGTGGCTATTCTAGGGATGACTTAAATCTAAACATGCCGGCCGCCTTGAAGGGATTTCACAAATGCCTTCAATCATCCAGTGGTAGGGGCGCTAATTTGTGAATGGCTCTCCGGAAAACAGCATTACGTGTCCTAACGTCTGCAACTCGAACATGATCATCAGAACCTCGGATTACGCGGACAATTCGCCCTAATAGCCATCTTTGGGGTGGTAGTTGGTCGTCGGAAATCAGAACAAGGGTCCCTTCCTTGAGCTCGGGAGACGTCGTTGTCCACTTATGTCTTTGCTGCAGGATAGGCACATATTCACGAGACCATCTATACCAAAAGTGTTGAGCAAGGGTGGTTGCATACTGCCAACGTTTAACACTGGGTATGTGTGCATCCTTAAGGTTGGGTTCGGGGAGTGCATTCAATGGGCCTCCAACTAAAAAGTGACCCGTGGTGAGGGCTTGCTCGTCATTCGGGTCAGATGACATCGCTGAAATCGGACAGGAATTGAGTATGGCTTCAATTTGAGTAATTACCGTGCTAAGTTCCTCGAATGTTAGAGTTGAGTGGTGCAGTGTCCGACGGAGGTGGTACTTCGCAGACTTCACTGCTGCCTCCCACAACCCACCGAAGTGGGAACTCTATTCCTTCTGCCAGGGATGCCTCTATTATCTTTTTCTGATTTTTTAGCGACATCTGATGAACTTCAGCCAATTTTGAATGCGCACCTACAAAATTTGTGGCGTTATCGCAAAACAAGTTGGAGCAGATGCCACGTCGAGATATAAATCGCTTTAATGCCCCTATAAAGGCGTCTGCTGATAGGTCCGACACAACTTTCAGATGTACAGCTCGGGTTTCAAATCTACAGAAAATAATAACGAACTCGATGCAAATGACACTGTGGACTGATTCTGAAATCGTGCTTCACTGGATCGCTGGCGAGCCACATTTGTGGAATGTTTTCGTTGCTAATCGGACAGCTAAAATCCTTGAATTAGTAGGAAGAAATTGCTGGAGGCATGTGGATACAAGGTCGAACCCCGCTGACATTGTTTCGCGGGGCGCGGTTGCAAGCGAACTCAAAAACTCCATCTGGTTTACTGGTCCACCTTTTTTGAGATTATCTAGTGAGCAGTGGCCTCAAAATGATAAATTTCAGTTGTCGGACACTGAAATTCCAGACAGACGACGTATTAAGACCGTTCTCTTAACCAAGATCGAGAGTTTGAATCCTGAATTCATATCTGGCCAAAGGTACATCAACAGTTTTACGAAGCTCTGTCGGATTATGAGTCAAATTCTAAGGGCGGTAAAAATTCTACATAGTCGAGCACGTCAACGGATTCAGAAAAGATCTCTTACTCTGCTACCTTTACCAGAAACTTTTGTACGGGAAAAACCTTTAAATTTCTTAATAGTGTAAATTACAGTGACGAACATGACTTCTTAAATAAACTAAATGAATTCCAGGAAAAACTCTATCCGATCATCAAAACAAAAACTCAGGAAATATTTAACAAAAATATAGAAAAATTAAATCAATCTAGAGAAGACCCAACCGACCTTAAAGAAAACGAGACCATTTACAGGAAAGAATGCAGACGTAACAAGCTAACCCCCAGATTCTCTAAACAAAAAATTAAACGAAATAGGAAGGTTACAGTCATTACAAAAGAAAATAAAAAACTCCATAAATCAAAAATTAAAAGAAAACGAAAATTTCAGGTTCCTCACAACGACGATTCTTGGACAGAAACTGGAAATTCACGACCTCAATAGTAGACATGGACTCTTTCCGCTTACACTAGGCAAATCACGGACGATATGGACGTACAGGAAACTGATTCCCATTGTAGAACTCGACAAGTACGACGAAAACGTGGCCAACATAAGCAGATCCTTAGAAACCCTAGATGAGAACAAAGCTTTACAAGATACTATAGAAATCACGAAACTTAAATTCAAGGAACTAAATTTTAAACTTCACACCCTTTTACCAAAAAAGAAAAGCAAAAGAGGATTAATCAACGGTCTCGGTAGTGCAACCAAATTCATAACGGGGAACATGGATGCATACGACGTCATAGAAATAAATAGACAAATTTCAAACCTTCAAAATAACCAAGGAAGTCTCGACAACAAAATTAACAAACAAACTCTTATTAACGAACAGATGAGGGAAAGATTCAATAACATAACTACTCACATTAACAAACAACAAGAAACCGTAGAGTCATACCTAAATTACTATCGCAGAACCATAGACAATAAAATAAGAACACACGCACAATACATAAACAGAATTAACTTTAACATCGACTTATTGACCAACCACTTATCAGATATCGCAGAAGCTGTTACACTAGCACGAATCAATATTATTTCCAAGCACATTTTGAATCCAGAAGAATTTTTCCAAAAGGAAAATGTCGAGTTGGTATCAGACGAACATATACGAGTTTCTCGGTCTACAAGCCTACTATAACTGCTCAAATATTATATTCAAATTCAACATACTAATACCAATAGTTTCTAGGGAATATTATACATTCTATCGTCTAATACCCCTTCCGATTAACAAAACCCTCACCATAAATAGCAAACCCTATGTTTCCTTGAACGAACTTGAAATTTACTTCTACGACGAACCCTGCCAACTAATAGAGAGAGCTTATTACTGCAAACTTCCAACCACCAACGCAACAATAGACCAAACCAGATGCATTTCTAACATTATAAAAAATAAACAAGCTAGCTGCAACCTTTTCGACGGAGTAGAGATAACCGAAATTTACCAACCGGAACCTAATTACATCCTCTTTATCAACATACCAAGCACAAATTTAACATCAACCTGCGGCATCACAGAAAGCACAATCAACGGGACAGGACTGATTCACTTCGAGAACTGCACTATAATAATCAACGAAATCACCTACGGCTACGACAGCAAATACAGCCTACACTGGGATGACATCCTAATACACCCCGCATCGTTTAATGAAATAAATTCATCTTCAACTTCCGTTAATATTACCCTGGAAAAACTAAAAACCTATCAGCAAGAGAACCTATCTGAGATAAAGCTCCTAGAAAACCAAACAGTCACAACTTACTATCAAAATTTTGGATTCTTCATCTTCATCTGCATCGCTATCACAGCTTACGCACTCTACTCGCAAAGCCAAATCAATCGTCATCGGACCAGTATGTCTTCAGTCATCCCCACACCAGCATCCACTGGCATCCAACTCTTGTGGCCTTCCCTGCATACGCATCAATCTCAGGGGGAGGAGTTACGGTATGCAATGCATAATTTCCAAATATCTATGTAAAGCACCAGTAGAACACCCCGAGTGCATTCACCTGTTCTCGATCAACCAATCACGTTTTGCAGTGCCCAGGTAAAACCGCAGACATAGCGTCAGCATAATTCTAATTGCCCGAAATATTGTTCAATAGCTTTTAGTTTAGAATTCAGTCAGTCTTGTACGAGCTTCGAAAGAATAAAGTCGATATTTTTCCCGGCAAATTCCAGTGTTTTATTTTTTTTTTGATTTCTTCTCCGCTCTACACCTTAACTCAGGCGAGTGCAGCATTCGGCGATGGAACGGGGGAAAAGCATCGGAATTCACGGGATTATTGTATTTATTGGAACCTCCGGCAAAAATTCGGCGTTACTGTAGCATATGTTCAACAAAAAAGAAAAGAATGTCTAAGATGACGTGTAGGTGTATAAAATTATTTTTTTTTCTGATCAACGCCCTAGCTAGATGAAAGTGGAGTGATGACTGGTACCTAGGACCTAACGAAGCTCATAAAAATCTTTATTTTATTTTTTTTATAGTTTATAACTTTATTTAAAATTAGTGGACTATCGGAATTAGGGTCCGCGAGTAATTTAAAAAGAATGAAATAAAAAAATAAAATTAAAAATTTTAAGTAACCCCCGACACAAAAAAAAGAAACGCTAAAAAGTAAAAAATAAAATTTTTCTCTCGGCCTTTTAACTTCATTAAAAGAACCTATTAATGTGTTGGTTGGCCCTTTAACTTTAATATAAGTACTTATTAATATTTTGATCCAAGCGTCGTTGACCCTTCATTCTGCCGATTTTTTGTATGGGAAGATCGAAAGTTTTTTTGAGAAAAGCTTCCCTGTCGTGGGGCCTTTCTCAATAAAAACACCGCACTCGAATCCTACGGCACGTTCCGAAGTTATTCGTGTTATAATAATTAATAAAACAACAAAACCCATACTATCCGCAATGAAGTCCAATTGGAAAGTGACGTCACGCCAGTATCCTAGGATGTCTCTGAAAGAACTTATAGAATTCTCAGAGCCAGATATTATTATTATTATTATTATTATTATTTATTAGTTTTAAATAAAAACTTTTATAATACATAATAATTTACAATATATATATGTATATGTAGTATTAAATTCGTAATTCAATAGTTTAACTTCACAAATTGCGACACCAGTCTCCGAAAGCTCATCAGATTCGATTCAGCCTTTATATTGTTAGGCAGGGAGTTGAATAATTGTAGACCCTTGTACAACAGTGCATTCTGTGTTGCCGACCGATTCCATTTCTCTACCCTGAAGTTATCCGCATCTCTCAAGTCGTACGGCTGAAGATCACTGACATAGCGCATATTCCTCTCCAGGTATGAAGGCAGCAATTTATATTTTATTTTAAACACGAAAATTAGCACTTGATACTTTATTCGTTGCACAACGCTCATCCATTGTAGAGTCTCCAACATCTGGTTTACAGAAGTGTAAACGTTACACTTTAAGATGGTTCTCAAACCTTTGTTTTGCAGCCTTTGCAACCTAGCTCTCATCTCCGCCGAGCATGAGAAAGTTAGTGTGGCACAGTAATCAAAATGGGGGAGTATTAATGCATTGTACAGCATAATGGCTGTCGACCTTGACAACCTATGTCTAATCCGCTTTAGGAACCCAATTTTTTTTGAAATTTTAGCACAGATTTTACTGAGGTGCTCATCAAATTTCAACTTATTGTCTATAATAACACCGAGGTATTTGACACTAGGTACTACCATTAAACTCTCACCATTAATATTTAAATTTACTGTAGATGTCGAGTTAAGTACCATACAGTTCGTTTTTGTCACGTTTAGCTTTAATTTGTTCATATCAAGCCAGTTAGAAATGCTTTTTAAGTCAGCGTTCATTTTGTACTCTAGTTCTATTCGGTTTTTACCACTAATATACAATAGGCAATCGTCCGCGAACAATGCAATTTCACAAAATTTGACCACAGATGCAATGTCATTAATGTAAAGAAGAAAAAGTAACACTCCCAGTACAGTTCCCTGAGGTACACCTATATTTACGGCCTCTGGATCGGACTGTACGCCATTAACAACCGTTCTCTGTGTTCTTCCCGACAAATATGACTTGAACCACTCACTTTCTTTCCCCAAAACACCAAACTGTTTAAGCTTCTTGATCAATATGTCACGATCAATAGTTTCAAAAGCACGTCTATAGTCCAGGAAAACAGCTATAACTATATCTCCAGCATCCATGACTTTTTTCCATTCAAAAGTTACCCAGTTCAAAGCAGTCTCACATGAATATCCTTTACGAAATCCTGATTGCTGTGGAATGAGGATGCTGTTCAGCTCAAGGTAGGTTTCCAACTGCTTGTGAACTACTTTTTCCAGTATTTTTTCATATATAGGCATCATATTAATAGGTCGAAAATCCTCACATTTAATAGAACCTTTGATCTTAGGAATTGGTACAACTATTGATTCCTTCCAGCATTTTGGGAAAATTCCCGATTCCATCGAAGCATTTATTACGTTTATCAACACTGGACCAATCACCGAAAAAGAGTTTAATAACATTTCAATTTTCAATCCACTAAAGTCCTTTTTTTTATTCATTCCACTCATTATATGTTTAAGTGCCGATTCAGTTATGAGCTCAAATGTAAATCTACTCACCACAGGGACTATTACGGAAACATATTGCACATTAGGGATACTCTTGTTAATATCGCAAATACTTTTTACAAAAAATCGATTTAATTAATTAGGTATTTCATCTGTATTTTTAAAAGTTTTATCATCTAGACTAATTTCGGAAATGAGATTTTCATTGTTTTGTTTCAACACAAATTTTTTAACACTTTTCCAAAGCGCCCTTTGGTCCTTAGAATTGGTCTTTATTTGATTCTTTAAATACTTATCCTTAGCCTTAATTATTTCTTGCTTATAAAAGCTCCTCAGGCTTTTATATTCATTCCAACACGCATCATTTCCACGACTATATACCGCACTCATATAACTTCGGTGTTTATCGCGCTTAACCTGTTTCAGGTAACTGTTGAACCAACCAGGTATATTACTTGAACACGAAATCGTTTTAGTTTCCGATATGTTCTCAACACATTTTAAAATTTTTCTTTGGAATTGGAAAGCGCCTTCATTCAAATCACTAATATTTATCAGCGAACTGAAGTTTACATCCTTTAAAATCTCTATGAAAGCTTCGTCCGTATATTTGATTATTTTTACTTTTTTAATATTCTTGCTATTATTATTATAAGCTCTTATATCTACTCTAATAGACTCGTGATCCGAAATGTTCTCACTGCTATTTATTTCATACGAAACAGTTTGGCAATAGTTCTTAACAATAACATAGTCAATTAATGTTTTTGAATTTACTGTAATTCTAGTCGGTTCCTTTACTATTTGTTTAAGCCCTTCATCACTTATGGTATTAACCATTTGCTTGGAATTGTCTTTAAGTAAGTCAATGTTAAAGTCACCCACAATTAAGCAGTTCTGTTCTTTTTCAATTTCATCTTTACACCAGTTGGCAAAATTTTGCATAAAATAACTTACCGAATACAAGTTTGTAGGTGATCTATATAGTACAGATATGTGCCACTCTATTCCACCAAAACTAACTTTTAAGGATAAAATCCATAAACATTTCATTTTCAATTGACTTGAAGCACTGAGCTTTAAGAGTTTTTTAATATATATTGCCACCCCTCCAGTATGCCTTGAGTGTGAATTACAATTAACCACATTATAATTTTCAATAAGATATTCACATTCATTTATTTCATCCGTGATATGCGTTTCACTCAAAAATACTACGTCAAAATTGTTTCGTTTTACCAATAATTCAAGCTCATCAAAATTATTAAGCAGCCCTGCAATGTTAAGGTATATGCAACTTAAGCTATAATCGTTGTTTTTTAATTGCTAAAATATTTTCCTCCTTTCAACGTTGAGTTTCCTTTTATATACCTCGCAGTTATTAACATCAAAAGCATTATGATCAACACATAGATTAAGCTTGAAGTCCCGGTTAATTTTAATACAATTTATACACTTATATTCCGAAACATTGCATTTGTGATTTTCATTATACTCTTTAGCACACTTAAAACAAATTTTATTTCCACTACAGTCTGCACTAGAATGCTGGTAACCCAGGCATTTGAAGCAACGCTTTACATATGTACCATCGTATACTTTACAGTAATCCCATCCAATTCTAATCTTCCCTTCTCTCATAACATTATTGTAGTCTTCAACTTCCAGTTCCAAAATAGCAAAATAAGGGTTATACTTCCTTTTCCCTTTAAAAAATGCCTTAAGTTCAATGTTGCTATTTCGAAGAGATTCATTTTGCTCCTTTACAGCGTTAATCACATCAGTTTCTTTAAATTCTTCCGATATGCCACAGACACGAATTCGTGGGTTTCTGCTTTTAACAACATTTATGTCATAACTTGAACCCAGAGCTGTTTTAGCAGCCGATTGAAACTTTTTTAGTGAATCATCATTTTCACAAGCAACAATTAATGCCCCATTTCTTATTGGTTTTAATTGCTCAATTTTAAAACCCTCTTGAACAGGATCCATGTTAGATTTTACATCACTTTTGGTTTTATCCGCACTTTGCCTACTTTTCGGTTTAACAATCACAGCTGGTACCTTCTTGACAACATCAGAAAAGGAAGCTTTACCTTTTTCTTTATGCTTAATTTTTTGCGACAAATTGGCAATAACATTCTTTTGAGTATCAACACTATCCTTAATTTCATTTAACACTTCGTCTCTTCTACTTTCATTTAGATTGTTAACAGCATCCAATATGACTTTGAGCTCATTCTCTTGTTTCAACATATTATTTTTGCTTTCCAACACTGCTTCCAATATATTTTGAACTTTTTGAATAATAGTTTCCTTATAAATAATGCACTCATCACATAAGTACACTATATTCTTGTGCGAAGCTATCAATTTCGCATCATACTCAGACAACTGGGCACACTTTAGGTGGTAAACAGAACCACAGCTCCCACTACATGGGAAAGTAGAATCTTTCCTCGACGAACTATCGCACTGTCTACAGTTATTTGCCATGATTTATTACAGCCTTTTATATAGTCTATCTTTATATTTTTTTTCGCAATTTAAGACACTTTCTATAAACCACGATCACTTCTATCATCTAGATATGATTTTTTAAAAAAAAAAATTTGAGTTTATCACCGAATTTAACACCTTTTAAACGGAGCTATTGATAACGGCGAACACCGCCGCAAGCCAGCCGCAAAAAAAGATATAATTTGTATTCAATATTAACGTTATTAAACGCAACACATAAAATTAAGAATATTATTCATCGGTATCCGATTTGGGGGTTGAATTTGATTGATTATCTAAAAACCGTGAAAACGCGAAAGACTTCAGTATAGTAGTTTTGAGATAATTGAATTTAAAATTATCCATCCTTTCGCTACCTGTTACAAAGGCTATAGAACCTAAAAGACTATCAATATCATCAGAAAAATTTAACAGTGTATTTTCGAAAGACTATACTCTGGTCGAAAATATTAAATTAAAAAAAAAAGACTATATTTCGAAAATTCGAGACCACCGCCTTTTAAGGAAGAATTGCCATGACAACGCCAAACAACCACGTATGTGTTACATTTTTATGTGAACTAGCAAAACTATTGGAGAAGAGTTGTCTTATGCAATAGATTGAAAAAAATATATTAAAACAGGAAGAAATTACAAATAGTAATAGTAAGTTTTTCTTGGAAGATTCTGTCAAGTGAAGAAGTGTTTTGTTTGTTATGTGCGACAAAAGTGCAAAAAACCCGGATAATTCGGGGCCGGAATGCTCTGCAGGTCCACCCGCGGACGACAGGAGCGCCGCCGGGAGGAGTAGCGACCGCGGAGGAGGAGTTCCTGCGCCCAGGGAGGAGAGGTCTGGAGCTGCGCGCCAGCCTGCCGGGACCAACACCTCGCTCCAGTCGGACGCGGACAGGAGGGAGAAGGAAGACGGGATGTGGAGGTTGGCTGGTAGCAGACGCAAAGCTACCAAGCAAAACATTACACCTGCCGACGCGCGAAGCAGGTTGCTGGTGGGTGCAGGTGGGCCGGGAGGTGCTCCGCCTTCATCAGGGAACGCGGCTACAGCAGCTGTCAAAGCTGCCCAAGCTGCCGGCAAGGACGCCAACCTGTCGAGTGCGCGGCAGCCCAGTATTTCCCGTGGTAGAGGGTTTGCGCCTCCGAAGGCGGAAGCTCTCGCCGCGAAAGCTGACAGATCATGTACAGGTCAAGCCAGCAGTGAGCTTCCGAAGCTTAGTAAAAATTCTCGTCGCCGCAGAAATGCGGCGATACGCAAACAACTCGGCTTCAGCTCGTTGAGCAGAAAGGGGTGGCTGGGGGGTCTGCAGAACCCCAGAACAAAATAGTTCAGGGTTATTCCGGCACTCCCAAGCGCCCACTTTCGCCGGAAAAAACACCACCGGAGGCGAGGCAGGTAGCGAAGCGCTGCAAAGCTGCAGCTAAGGCTGGGGAGGGTGGCTGTGACGCACTGAGGCCAACATTCGCTCAGGTCGCTGGCGACCAAAGCGTCCGTATGGCCTTTGGTCCCGCAGCGGAAGACCTCCTCCTAACAAGCGAACAGGCTGCCTCGCTCCGCTCGTTGATCTCCGAAGAGATTTTTAATGTCGCTGCCGGCGGTCCGTCGCTTGCTTTCAGCGGCGCAAATTTTGTAGGTAGGGGCTGCGACAACCGCGGCTACCTGCAGATCGTGTGCCTGAACGCGGAGACCAGGCGATGGCTCGTTGACTTCGCGAAGAAGTTAAAGGCGCCCTGGAGCGGAGCTGAGCTGGTGGCCTGCGAATTTTCGAAAATTCCCAGGCACACCAAGGTCACGCTCTGGATACCAGAGTGCTATAATGTCTCTGCAGAACAGCTTCATGCTAGCAGGGTTGTAAAAGAATGCAATCTTTTCGGCAAATAATTCATTGGATTTATGTGAAAAGTATTTTAATTCATTAACTTCACTTTGATACTGGGACTTACAGAAACCAAATCGCCATTCTTTTTGAAGTCATGAATGATGCAGTCTTTTCAACAAATCAAAAAGCTTGAAGTCATGAATGTGAAATCTTGTGATTTACTTACTTTCGTTGAAGTACCGCTGAAGTTTGCATTCGTTTGCAGTCATTTTCAATCAATTGAATTCATTAAGAGCTTCAGTGACTAAAATCATTTTCTTTGCATCGTTGTGTCTTGGGGGTTAAAAATATAGTCTTTATCTCGCTAAATAAAAAAGCTATGACTGAACAAATATTCATATATTTATGACGTATTAATACAAGATAAAGTGAAATTGTTAGTTTTTAATATTAACAGCTTCTCAAAATTGGAGTCTGAAAGTGCTCCACGCCGAGGAGTGTCAATCATTCCAGCAAACGAAAATAAGCGCTGCGGCTGAGGAAGGTAAGGGCGTATTGTATTTTAAAAATAGTGTTTTAATGTTCGGGTATCGGTTTAAGTTAGGTTTAAGTTAAACCGATACCCGAACATTAAAACACTATTTTTAAAATACAATACGCCCTTACCTTCCTCAGCCGCAGTCGAGCGCTTATTTTCGTTTGCTGGAATGATTGACACTCCTCGGCGTGGAGCACTTTCAGACTCCAATTTTGAGAAGCTGTTAATATTAAAAACTAACAATTTCACTTTATCTTGTATTAATACGTCATAAATATATGAATATTTGTTCAGTCATAGCTTTTTTATTTAGCGAGATAAAGACTATATTTTTAACCCCCAAGACACAACGATGCAAAGAAAATGATTTTAGTCACTGAAGCTCTTAATGAATTCAATTGATTGAAAATGACTGCAAACGAATGCAAACTTCAGCGGTACTTCAACGAAAGTAAGTAAATCACAAGATTTCACATTCATGACTTCAAGCTTTTTGATTTGTTGAAAAGACTGCATCATTCATGACTTCAAAAAGAATGGCGATTTGATTTCTGTAAGTCCCAGTATCAAATTGAAGTTAATGATTTCAAACTTAAAAAATCAATAATTTGCAGTGAATTCAAGGAATGCATTCCTTAAAGATTGCATTCTTTTACAACTCTGCATGCTAGACTGCAGAGGCAGAATAAAGTTCTCGGGGTAGACAGATGGCGGCTGTTTCACCTGAAGGATGATCCCCCACAGGGAACCCTTTTGGTGCTAGGGCTAGACCAGCTGTCCCTCGACATTCTTCTGGCACTCGGTGGGAAAGTCTACTATGGACTTTCTGAGCTCCACGCGCGCATTAAGAGCAATGCCGCTAAAGACTCTGGAGAGTGTGACGAGGACCCAGCGGACTCGGTGTCGGGGAGCGTGATGGCGACTAAGGTTGTTGTCGCCGCCTCCGGCTCTGAAGTGGCCGCGGGGTGCGCTCACTCCTCAGAGGTTTCCGAGGGGTTACCCCCTGTCCTAGATGTCGAAATGAGCGCACTTTAGAATGGGTGCTGACTCTTTTAACATCATACAGATTAACTTGCAACATGGCAAATCGGCCTCTGCGGAACTATGCAGAGTCCTTGCGTTGGGGCAGATAAAACTAGCCCTAGTGCAGGAACCCTGGTTGTTCAAAAATCAGGTTCGTGGACTGGGTCTAAGTAATGGTCGAGTATTTGCGGCCGATACCGCCACTAAACCTAGGGCATGTATCTGGATCGCCAACAGTCTTAAGACAACCCCGATTCATGAGCACAGCTCCAGAGACCAGGCTACCATTCGGGTAACTCTGAGCCTGGCTGATGGCGCTCAGGACGTTATCGTTGTCGTTGTCGTTATCGTTGTTTTTCAAAACAATCTCTGGCGACCCAATCATCAGCTGGTAGGGCACTCCCAGATCTGGGACAAACTGTTACATACCAACAGTTGCGTACAAATGATCTCGGATTATACTACGCCCTATCTCAGCCTACGTAAAAGGTATGTTGTGTCTATTCCCTCCCGAACGGAGTGGGACGAAGACTATCTCAGTAACACAGTGTCGGACGCCGGATCTGCGTGGTTCACAGACGGATCCCTCGCTGAGGGCCTGGCCGAAGTCGGAGTGTACGGCCTTAGCGAAGATTTGTGCATCTCCCGCTCGCTAGGCAGATTCGTCTCCATCTTCCAGGCGGAAGTTCTCGGCATCTTGATCTGTGCTCAAGAGATTTTAAAGAGGAAACAGTGTGGGAAAGATATTTTTATTTTCTCCGACAGTCAAGCTGCTCTTAAAGCACTTGACTCTTACATAGTCTCGTCTAAGCTCCTCAGCGAGTGTCGTCACGCGCTTGACCTCATTGCGACAACTAATAATGTCTCAATAATCTGGGTCCCTGGCCACTGTAACATTGCAGGCAATGAGACTGCAGACAGGCTGGCGAAAGAAGGGGCCTGCTTTTCCTTTATAGGACCAGAACCCTACGTGGGTGTTGCACCATCTCTCATCAGTCGTTCAATGGAGGAATGGGTCCGCTCTGAGCACAATGAGAGGTGGTCAGCTAGTACAGATTGTAGACAGTCTAAGATGTTCTTACATCGGGTCGACCTAGGCCTAGGCAGACGTCTACTCAACCTCAGTAGATGCCAGTTGAGCCTAGCGATGGCCATTATTACCGGCCATTGCAGGCTGAACAAGCATCTACATAAAATACGAATAGCGGAATCACCGCGTTGTGGTTGCGAGCTGGAGGACGAGACTATCGCTCACCTTTTGTGTGCGTGTCCGTTCTACAATAGCGCCAGAGCCGCTTTATTCGGGAACTACCAGGTGGATCCACAGGATCTGCACAAACTCACGCTGCCCACCATCCTGAGCTTTGTTAGAAGAACTGGTCGTCTAACGGCTCTATCAGGGCATCGAGATTAACCCAGATGGCAGTATCTCTTCTCGAGGTTTGTACAATGGACCTTTGGTCTAAGTGCAGGGTGAATCAACCCGCCTCATGACAATCTACATCTACAAGTTTTTCTTTCATTAAAACGGGATTTTTTTATTTTATTTTAAACATTATCAGCTTAATTTGTGAACCTGATCAGACTTTTTGAAAAGCTCAACGAAATCTGGAGCTCAATATGGCCGCCGGAAAGAATAAGGAAATGGAGGTTAAGGATAAAGAGAATTTGGTACCTTCCGCTCGGGAGCAGGAGCAGCATCACTCTGCAGCAGAAAAAGAAGGTTTAACTTTTAAGCGATTGTTTTTATGTAATTTTGTATAAATGTAAAAATAAAATTTGTTTAATTATTGGTTTTTTAATAAATATACATCATAAAAGAACATTTATACATTTATAAACAATAAAAATTATTAACAAAAAAATTAAGTAACAAAAAAAATATGGGGCCCCATATCATTCACTGCTTAGAGCCTCACAGACTGATAATCCGGCCCTGACTCTGCTCCAGCGCAACTGATAGTGCCAATTTATTCAGATGGATATGGCCGCGGCCAGCGGCCGGCGGCATTAGGAAGAGGATACGCCGCAGGATTTCGCAAAATCACTCCCAAGATTCCCCGCTTACCGACTGAAGAGTCTTTCGCGTTTTCACGGTTTTTAGATAATCAATCAAATTCAACCCCCAAATCGGATACCGATGAATAATATTTTTAATTTTATGTGTTGCGTTTAATAACGTTAATATTGAATACAAATTATAGGTATCTGGCTGTGAGAATTCTATAATAAAAAGAAATTCAAATTAAAATTCCCTGAGCATGAGTTTTCTTTTATTTCAAATTTTATTTTTTTCACGTAACCATAGAGCCAGTTTAAAAAATAAAAAAATGTTCCTCCTTGCCTCACAATAAATTATAAGTATGTAAGTGAAGATAAGCCAGTCAAATTAGAGAGACCATTTAGAATCGATTGGCATACCCCTGTTCAAACCTTAGCAAAACACCCTGTATAGGCATTAATTTCCGTATTTTCTGACTTTATTGTATCTGGTCCAGATCTTCAATCTGTGTTGGAGACGTGATGGGAGAAATTATGTCCGGAGAATTTAAATAAAATACTGCGGAAGATGGTGCTCTGGTTTTTGAAGTTACTTGTATTGGATGGAATTGTCGGTTCAATGCATTTTGTTCCTCTTGTTTTCGTTTTAATTCTTGCTCCATTATTATTTTCTCAATTTGCATTTTTGTCTCAGCTTGTACTAGTGGTGAAAATGACTCGATGGTGAAAATGACTCAACTTGTGAAAATGTTGCTATTCGTCAGAATTTCGTAAATTATTTTAATATAAACACATAATTAAATATGTTCCCAAATGTAATAAAATGGAAAAATATTCAAAATACTAAAATATCGATGTGTTTTTTACTTACCGTCCTTACACAGAATCTTCCCTATCTCATCCCATATCTTTTCCTTTTTTTTAACATTTTTGTAGTCGGCGATTGGGGAAGTCCGTAAACGCAGAAAAAGCTCGTCATGTTATAAGTACATATATGGTCTCAAAGTGGTGGGTTTCGGTCAAAATTATCTGTGTATCACACATGTTTGCTGTACATGTAAGATGTCAAATACCTTGTTGAACTTATAAGTTGTTGCGCTCTTGTATTGCTGAATCACGAATCTGTGGATTATCAAAGTTACGTCTTTTGCATTCTGGATTTTTTTTTTTTTAATAGTAAGTTCCTCATTTTTCAAAACCTATCTTCTGATTTGAAAACATCAAAGTAGCAAAAGTATTTGCATTTCCTTCATTTTTTTTTGTCTTATAGTAGACGCTGGCTACACTAAAACACATTAATTGTGATTAGGCTATAGATCGGCATATTCTTTTATGTTTGATAAGCTGTTTTTATGAAAATGGCGTTTCGAAATCACATTCTATGTTATGCATGTGATCAAAATAGGGTGCCCAGATTTACATCTCAATTAGATGATGATGAAAATGCTGTAGCTTGGGAAATCGCTGTTACTCGACGAACAAATCTTGGCAGACCTCCACTTGCCATAACTCCTGAGACTCGAATATGCCACACTTGCAAAGGAACAATACGTCAAGAAATAGAGATATTACAAAATGATCCTCAGTGTATGAGACTAAATGTTCTCACCCAAACGTCCTCGCATACTTACCTGCTTTGTAATGGAGTTAATAATATTCATAAATTGTCATTAAGAGTCTAAAGTTGACAGTTTTGTCAAAAGAAATATATACATATATTCCCGCAACACATGTTTGTTGCAATCATCATTTAGATGAACAAGGTTATTTGATTCCAGGATTTCTAGATGGCTTGAGGTACATCAATAGACCTTACATACTCAAAGGACAAGAGTTACAATCTTGTTTGGAAGCTTTGCGTTTGGAAGTAGGCCGCGCTGTTACTCGTAGATACGAAGATGAACTTACTAAGTTCGGACGCAAGCTTTAAGAATATCATGGTGACTATTTCATTAAACTATTATAAATGTAATTTTTGTACTTAGTGCACCTTAAATCTATGTATATATAAATGAATGTTTGTCTGTATGTATGTATATCCCCTATGCGTTCCTAAGCCATTTATCCGATTGTGATGAAATTTTGGTGAGTTGTTCTGCGTACGCCCGTGAAGGTTCCTAGCCCAAAAAAAAATTGTTTTTCTTGGTAAAATAAAAGAGCTAATAATAAATCGAAAAACTTTATAATACCTACTTCGACCAGATTATAACACTTTAAATGCAAAAAATTAAATTCAAAGTTTACTGAGATGATTTTACGATAGGAGTTTTATACGGAAACGCTGATTGACATCTAATAAATTCAAACGCATTTTTCAAGTCATTCCCGTACAATTATGCCTCCAAAGCGACAAGCAATTGGCCGACCTACACCTCAAGCACGGAAGAAAAGAGCATTACGAGCCTCAGAATCAGACGAGCAACGAGCATTAAGGCTGGAAAATCTTCGAGGACATGCCGCTGAGACCCGTTCGTCTGAATCATCTGAACAACGAGAAGTGAGGTTAGAAACTGATCGAATACATACTACTCAGGCCCGTTCGTCTGAGTTTTATGGCGTCATTTACAGAAATTGACTTTGAAAACCAACATGCGTGTACAACTACAACGGGATGCATCGGCTGAAAATTTTGCAAAACAATTAATGGATATTGGAAATGGGCGAACGTAAATTGATGAATCTACGCAATGTATCACCTTGCCAGCAAACTTCTGTAAGATCACAGAAAGCATAGACGAATTGGTGCAAAAAGTTTTCCCAAACATTGCACAGAACTACAAAAATCATCAGTGGCTCAGTACGCGTGCTATATTAGCGGCCAAAACCATCGATGTCAATACCATCAACTTCACTATTCAGAATGGAATACCCGGCGAAACGACAACATATAAGTCCATCGATACTGTGGTGAATCAAGACGAAGTTGTCAACTATCCAACTGAATTCTTGAATTCGCTTGATTTGCCAGGCATACCACCGCACGTTCTTACATTGAAAATTGGCGTACCCATCATTCTTCTTCGAAACATAAATCCACTACGACTTTGCAACGGAACCAGACTCTCAGTCAAGAAAATGATGAGCAATGTTATCGAGGCAACAATTTTGACTGGAAAATTCAAAGGTGAAGACGTACTGTTGGCACGTATCCCAATGATCCCGACAGTTATGCCATTCGAATTCAAACGTTTGCAGTTCCCGGTGCGACTCGCTTTCGCAATAACTATCAACAAAGCACAAGGACAATCGTTGCAAGTGTATGGATTAAATTTGGAGAATCCATGCTTCTCACATGGGCAGCTCTATGTGGCCTGCTCACGCGTCGGAAAACCTTCTGATTTATTCGTTTACGCACCAGATGGAAAAACAAGAAATATTGTGTATCGCACAGCACTTCAATAAATATCGAATTGAAACGAAAAGCTGCAATGTCACAATTTTTTCGAAATGAACAAAATCAATAAAATGACTCAAAATGAATTGAATATTTGTGTAATGTTTGTTGGATCACAAAATGTATTTCTTTTTTTAGCGTAGTAGCACACGCCGGGTATTCGCTAGTTAAATATAAAAATTATATGTAATTTTTATATTTTAAAAAAAGAATGTTTTTCAATAATAACGTATTTTCAGATTCAAAAATTATCATCCATAATAAATACACGTCAGGATATAGTGAGAAATGCAAGTCGCATAATCCGCTTTAATATGGCTCGAGATGTGGCACTCAAATATACTCCTGTAAAGGCAACTGTGGCAAAACCAAAAATATTTAAGACAACGAGTTTTTATAAATTGATACAAAGTAAGTACGAACAATTATACTCGTTGAAAAGTATTTAAAGGCATTTTGTGTAAAGGTAGACCTAAACGTTATAATTTTTTATTATATGTAGGTGTATTTATTAAAAAATTTTCGAAATCAATGGAGGATCCAATATCTGAAGACATCATTACGAAAGCTGTATCTCAGTTTTACATCATTGCCGTGATTGGGATGGTGGTCGCTCAGCACTTAAAAAAAAAAAGATAATGTCAATCAAGACAAGTGAAATTAAATAAATATTATTATTTTTCACATTAATATATAATATATTTTGCATTTAATATAATTATTATTTCATAGGTATACCTACTACATTATTTTATAATTTTTATGTATTTTATTCTCATTTATTATATTAAATAGTTTATGTTCGTAATATGGAAATAACCCAATAATCATATCCCACATTTCCTAAATACAACCTAATGTCCACCCAATGAGGTCTTCCCATTTAGGGCCGAATCGGGACAAGCGTTACTTTTATTTATTTATTTATTTATTTATTTATTTGCAGTAAGACAAGCAATATCTTATAGTATACACAGAAATATATCAATTATCTACAAAGATTATATTACAAGAGAAAAAGATAAAGAAAGCAAAATTAACAATGTAGGCCAAAGGGTTTGTTTTAAGAGAGAAGATAAATTAAAATCAAAAATATCATTATGATTAGGGCCTAATGCGGTTTCCTCGTCAGGCCTTAATGCGAAATTCGGCATGCCTAATTAGTTTCCCATTACTACTGAACTCTAAATTCCAGTCGGGTAGTCGACACCTTTACTTGCTTGAAGAGAAATTAGTCGATTGAGGAGCCAGTATGTGATTTTGTTTTCAAGAGAGAAGAAGTTTTCCTTTAAAAAATAATAATAAACCAAAATATATAATAAACTAAATGTAACATCCTGTCTTCATTTTAATAAAAGAAATATATATTAAAAACATCTCTAATTAATTGATAAAAATAGTTACATTACTCATCAAGAAAAATACATAAATGGGAGTTTCGGTTAAACCAGTAAGTTAATCAAAACCCCCTGTATATATTTATTTATTTAGTAGGTATTACTTAATTTCAAAAGAACACTTTTTGACGTGACAACGTCTATTAAATCGATTTAACTTGGAGACATTGTCGAAAACGGCGTTACGGCGGATCTCACGCCACACGACGTGACAACGTCTATTAAATCGATTTAACTTGGAGACATTGTCGAAAACGGCGTTACGCCGGATCTCACGCCACACGGCAAGCGAGCGCACTGTAGGAGAAAGAGACGCGCTACACCTCTCTCTCTCCCACCCGTTGCGCTTGAGAGGCATTCTCGAGAACGCCGTAACGGCCGATCTCACGCCACACGGCAAGCGAGCGCACTGTAGGAGAAAGAGAGTGTTATAATATTAAGTAAGATTAGATGTCAATATGTAGAAACGAAAATATAAATAGAAAATTAAGTAAACTTATCCTTGTGCACAATAATAGCTGCGTTTTTTTCACCGGGATTTGTGACCAGATTTAACAGGAAATTTTGCATTGAATTGAAATTCTAAAGACTGTCACGTATATAAAGATTTTAAAATTTGCGAAAGCGCATCAAATTAGCCATGATATTTACGCATATAACCTTCAAACCCTTAAACCAGATAAACTTTTGGGTTGCTATTTGACGTAAAATGGGTATAAAATCCAGGCAACTTGAATTTATTTTTGCCAAGCCAACATTTTTTGATATGTATAACTACTCATAAATTTCAATTCAATGCAAAATTTCCTGTTAAATCTGGGTCACAAACCCCGGTGAAAAAAACGCAGCTAATAATAAAACAAAATTTTTGAATACAATTTGAATAGCAAATTTGAAAAAATGAATCAACACTGAATAAATCTGAAAGGAATATAATTATAATTGTTATTTTTATTAAATCCTTTGTACCAAGAAAAAATTACCACGTATTAGACGTTGTCACGTTTAAATATCGACCGTAAACCGACTTTACAGGCAACCAATTTTTTTACAGAACACTTTTTTTTTACAAGAACGACAAGACAAATTTGCTGTCTCTTAGCTGGGTGTGATCCGCTGAGTCCCAAAAGTTTCACTTCTTTCACGTCTATCTACTGAGTTACACGTGACTTTTTTTTATAAAACCTAATTTCATGTCATTGATAAAACACATATTTTCAATTGTCGAAAATTCAACGTCAATCATGCTAGACTAAACGCGTTTAAATCATAATCTGGGTTTGCATAATGCTACAGCGCAATTTCTGCACATATGACAAAAAGTTACTAGTGACCTTTGTCCACAAACCAAATCTAAAGCTTGTAGTACCTAGCTCAGAGAAAAATGTTGTTCAAAATTCTCGCAAAACACTTTTGAATAAAAAGAAAATCAGAAAGCACTTTTCTTTGCATTCTAAAAATTGTAGTGACATCTCAAAACAAATCGTCTTTAACTTGTAAGTCCCAACTTTTATAGAACTCACTTTGAAATGCTTTTAATCAAACTGCTACTTTGCATATTACGCGCAAGCAAATCATGACATATTCAAATATTCGTCTTCCCAGCGTGTCAGCAATCATAAAAATGTTCCAGTGAATATAAGAAAGAAGAAAATTAGGCACGTGAGCCAAAGATTCGACCCCAAATTTCTATCCATCATCTCGGCAATTCCTTGCCTGATTGATATTCGTCTCGTGTTTTGTGTGTCGGAAATAATTTGCAGAACAATCTACGCCGACATCCCACCCCTGCTTTGTACATTGAAAAATTTACGTACATCGTCCCGATGCCAATCCGCCATAGGGTACCTAGAAAAGCAAAGGCGAGGTGCTCTCAAAATTTTGAATTGTTTACTATTCATTGAGTCACGATCGTCTATTCTATGTATAGGATAAGCTTAAAATCAGGGAGAAGGCCGTTCCTCGATTACCACAAAACGTTCCGAGTGGCATCGATTTCAGTTCTGTTTTGATTTGCCTTTGATTGAGCCATCTTAATTTTTCATCCAAAAAAGTGTTTTTTATATTTTTTAGTCAAACTATGTGACTTTTCAATGTTGTTAAAGCAGAAAGATCTTTGTATAAACCAAATACTTATGGTATATGGTTTTAGAAACCTCCCAACTTTACAAATAATCTTTAATCACTTACAAGAACTTGAACTTGACCTTGATGCTGATCGGCACGACACAAACTTTGGTCTGTGTAGCACTGTACAAAATAATTGAAAAAAAAAACTGTTGCATAGGCTATAAAACAGATTTTATCTTTCAAGCTATGCAATAATTGCATTTAGTAGAATGTGTTGAAAGAGCGCCTCAAATTTCACGCTTTTTGTGGTTGCCAAGATAGGATGTAACATAGATTTCGGGAGACAAGGGGCTACCAGGTCAAACTCAGTGGGAATTCCAGGGTAAGAGGAAAAGACCCGAAGTCTAGATACATAATCCTTTTATTACCTAATAATAACAATATTTAATACTAACAATCTAACTCTAAAATTACCCTAGGGAAGGACAATATGCCCTTCCGGAACGCGGAAAATATAGGTTTCGCGGGGAGATAAAGACCAATGCCGAGGACGGGAATCCGAAAGAGTCAACACCTCGATCAGGGATGGGTAAACGGATGGCAAGGTATAATAGCGGCCGGAAAACCAGAACTAGCGGAAGAGTCAACACCTCGACTGCTATTAGTGAACTGGCGGGTCATTCAGCAAAATGCATGGGTTTTTATAGGGCGAGCTCGGCCCCCCCACCACGTTGTCACAATTGTTACTGTTTATCCTGTCGTCATAGTTATTGTTGATCCTGTCGTCATAGTTACCGTTCATCCTGTTTCAGTCAGAGTTGCCGTTCATCCTTTTTCAGTCCGAGTTACCGTCGTGGTTCGTTACACCATCATGTATAAAGTTTAAAATTTTGTAAGATCACAGACAAATAATAATACAGATTTCGCCTCAGCATAGGAAAACGAGAACGCATTTCTATTTCTGCAGTTTTAAACAAGTTCGGATGAAAATGTCTCAGCAATATGAATCGAAGCTGGAGCCTCTGCACTTGCCCACTTGGTCGAGCGTCAGGACACGAGAGCAGCGAGGTGTTCGTGGGCGCCGGCTTGAATGATAGTGAGGCGTGAGGGAATTTCAATGTTGCAATGGTTCCATCATATTCTGCATCAATACCACTGATGCAGGAAAAGGAAAAGAGAATGCGCAAAGGGATTATTCACGCCAACATAAAGAAATAGCGAAGCGAACGGGGGGGAAATGGTTCGCTGGTATTTATTTGATTATTTACGTTGACGATTTCGGCCCTTTTTTAATTGATAAATTATCAATTTTGGCACAGATATTCTTCTTATTGACGACTTTGGCTACGTTTCAGGATTCATTATATGAATATTGTTTATGCGCTTATTTGTGACAATAGATTGCTGAAAAGGTAGCTCCTCGGAGATTCAGAATGAGCCAATACTTTGTGGACATACATATGTATGTAAGATAAGACTATTTCCGATTTGTAGCGCATGTTAATCGTTTTCGAGATATTAAAACTTAATTATTATCAAGAAGTCCAGCTGGTTTATTATTTGTCTGGTCGTTAGTCACTCGAGGTGGTTCGCGGAAAAAGAAAGACAGGTTTCTCGGAAATATTAATCTAATCAAGTAACAATAAATAATAATAAGGATGAATTTAAGTGGAATATGAGTTTAAATTAATAGAATATGGCTTTTTACATTACATATTTATGTATTTTTACTATTTCAAAAAGTAATAATCTTAGATTATGTGTAGTATTTTTTTAGTTTCTTCCTGTTAACCTTGGCAAGTGCTTTCTTCTCTGTTCGATAACGGTCAATAGCCCATGTACAATGTTTTCTTAATAACACTTTTAACATAAAGTCTAAAATATTTAGTCGATGAGTGCTACATTCATTATTGCATTTAAACCAATCCTCATACGCTGCGACACATTTTTCGATTATTACCTTTTTAATGTTTGCAATATGAGGTAGCGTTTTGAAGATTTCCTCAAACATTTTAATATTATCTTTACAAATATTAAAAAACTTTTCAGAAGGAGTTGTTAGACCAATATTTGTTGAGGAATAACTTTTAGTTTTAATTAAAATGTTTGACAAATCACTATTGCAATTCATTTCTGTAAGCTCCATTATGCAATTTTCGCAGGGTGTCTTCATTTTTTTCAGAATTTGGTAGCAACAATACCCAACAAAATATTTCGTGGAGGCATCATCTGGTTGAATCTGCTCATAATTTTGAAAATATTTGATTTCATCGTCAACATCATCACTTCCAAGTTCATTAGAAATGTTTTCCTCTTCGTGATCTTGTTCTCCATTTTCATCTATTAAAACATTTGGATTAGAATCTGATATATTCAGTACTGCAGACCAATCAAAATCAAAATATTCATCGCCATCATTCTCACAATTTGAAAATGCAGATGTATAAAAAAGTTTTAAAGTTATAACTTTTGCCAATATTTGATTGAATTCAAATAAATTTGGATTACTTTTATTAGCATTTCTAGCTCTTCAAAGTGAATGCTACATATGTAAAGTTTTTTCTTTTTAGTAATTTCGTCAGCTGAGAGGTAGCAGACGTTAATCCACTTTTCATATTTTTCGGAGCCGAGTTTGGGGAAAAGGAAAAAACGCCTATCGGGATACTTTTCCGCAGTAGCTAAACAACATATAATGCTACATTTCACATTCCACAATTTTGCCATGTTTAATAAAATCAAAAGCCAAAGTTCGTCAACAGAATTCCAAGAACCAATTTGAAGAAAATAACAGGAAAATCAAAATTCAGCCAAAGTCGACAACAATTATCCAAATAATCGAAAGTCCCAAAAGCAAAGCCGCGATCGTCAACGAGTTTAAATTTAATTCAATATTCTGTAGAAAAATTAAAATCGGAAGCCAAATCAAAATCCAAATCAGGAGCCAAATCAAAATCCAAGTCAATATATAAATCCAAATATGTATAAACAGCAAAAAATCTCTAATCGCACAACCTTTCAACGCAAGCATCCAAGGAAGCAATGAGCAGACGAAAATCGAATGCCTCCTATTCTGTTCTTTCGATCCTGCTTTCGCCGCAGCGGGGGCGCACGCAGGCACACAGCTCCAATAGGCGCATATGCAGTCATCTGCTTGTTTGTATTTCTCACACAAGCTCACTCAGTCGCATTTCGAAACAAGAAAGCTTTGCAACTTGGCTGTGAAATGCTGCGCAACCAACTTGGCTGTGTATAGCTACAAACTTGGCTACGAGACCAATTTACTTGGCTACTGGAAATGTTGCAATGCGGAAACTTTTTAGCATGGCATACGAGATCTGTATTATTATTTGTCTGTGGTAAGATAGAATTGAAAGCAAACATGTCAAGTGGTGCTGTTGTAAATACATTCTAATTATTTTGTTTTAATAATAATAATAGGTACTAATTGTGATTAAATACCCAAGACATTAAATATATATTGCAAATATAAATAACAATAAACACTTATTTTAAATTTGAAAGTAATGTGATTTATCCAAATTAAATAAAGTAGTGCTATTTATTTGCTTTTCCAGGTACTTTGACAATTAATCAATGCATATTTAAGAGCTCTTAATTAGATAATTAGTATTCATGTAATTATTATTATGATTTAATTAAAATAATCTAAATTTTTCCTGATGTACTACTTTTTTTTACATAACATTTTACTTTCTTCTGGATCCGGAACAGGAAAGTAAGGGACTTACTGGAGTTTTCCACTTAATTCCTTGGAAACGTTCGGATCAATACTTTATAAATTATGTCACGGCGGATATAAAAGTTTCGAAAAATTTGTGTGGCTTTAACAACTGACCAATAATTTTCAATTTAACAATTTTCCGTTAATCCCCTCATCGAATAAGCTTCCCCAGAAGGAAACGCAAAAAAAAAAAATGAAGGAAAAAACAATTATTATTCCACCGCACTACCCTTCTTATCTTGGTCATGGTGAAACCATCCAACACGCTATAGATCACTTTCGAACTTTCTGCCTCGCTAATTTAGTCAAACTTTATCACTCCATCCATCCATGCGAAGAGTGCCTCTGGTCTTCCAAGGTTTAGTGTGGGTGTCCTGTGAACAAATTTTCAATTCCCAGCCCAAATTCCCCACTCCACCCGTCCCCTCATCTACCCCTCCTATGACAAAATTAATCATTCAAAATGTGACAAGAATAAAGTTGAACTCTCAAGTTCTTTGGCGCGAACTTTTAATCCCTCTCCGCAAAGTGTTTGTACAGCGCCAACGGTATAAAAATACAGCAAGTTGTTCAATATATCAAAAGGGTGATACTGCTTAATAACCAGCCAATTAATTTTGTCATTCGGGTGGCTTGCCTAACGCGAAAAATACCTTTATTCAGTCATAGTGCTCTGTGGCCATTTCCATAGATGGTAAATAGCACCAGGTGGCTGCCGAGGACAAGGATAACCCCGAACAGTTGGGGGTAAGTTTGTTTATAAATTCTACACACAACATACCGCTGCTTTCGGGGTTTTCTTTTATGTTGTTTTATGGTATAGAATTAATTTAAAACTTCAAACCATAGAAAAAAAAACTTTTATAATTTGCACTTTCAATGTGTCACATACATTGGTACTTCTATTTAATGAGAGATAATGTGGCTTAAATTAAGAATCCATGAAGCTCACGGGTTTTTGTGAAGCTTTATAGGAATATCCTTTTAGAACTCAAACTACATAGCTAATATGCAATGCACATATAATATCCAATTCCTGGAAAATTTCACTTACAAATTCGTCAATAGCACTTTCTTAACATTTCTGATAACTTCATACACTCAATAATATCCGAAAATATAAAAAACTTGCATTATTTATTTTGATTACTTTCCAGGATCGCTTTTTGTTATGGGACATGTGTCAAACTGATATTTGGGATTGTCAAACTGATTCATATTTTACATTTTACTTTTATAAACTACCTACTGACATATGCAATTTTGAGGCTTCACGGATTCTTAACTCCTTCCGATAATGTAACGAAATTTAAACCTAGTTCATAGTATAAGTTCGTAAATTGAAATATTATACTTCAATTAAAACTCACCATAAAGCAACACTTTATAGAGTGAGAGGCAGCGCTTGCCAGATACATATACCTGCGTTAAAGTATAAAGGCTGAAATGTTGTGTATGTATTCTTACTACTGCAGGTATGTACGTTCGTGGTTACAAATCTTGCCTAACGGTGACTTATACAGGTATCAGGTTATAAAGGTGTGCAATAATCTGGCTTACTCACATTAAAGTATAAAATCTGGGATTTAAACATTATGTTCAAATAACTATTTTAAGTCAAGGTGTAAGAAGCCAGCGCCTGCCAGACATACGTTAAAGTATAAAGGCAGGTGCTGGCTCTCACTCTACATATATGTATATGGGTAACGGCTTTCTCGATGTATTTGACCTTCTACCGACTTTGTGGGGGTGTTATACGGATGGGTCTGGCTTCTAAAACCCTGACTTAAAATAGTTATTTGAACATAATATATAAATCCCAGACTTTATACTTTAACGTGAGTAGTCCAGGTTATTGCACACCTTTATTACCTGATACCTGTATAAGTCACCGTTATTCAAGATTCGTAACCCCCAACGTTCTTACCTGCAGTATTGAGAATACATACACAAAATTTTAGCCTTTATACTTTAACGTATGTCTGGTAGGCGCTGGCTCTTAGTCTAATAGTAATGCATTCATTCTAATTCAAACATCCCAAATGTTTGCATATGCTGTTGACTTACAAGGGAATGGCACTACTGCTGTGAAAACGGTGTTTTATTTATTATTCGATTTATTCAATACTTTGGCAGAAGGTCGAAAATGAAGCAATACGCAATACCTAAGCGCAAATTAAACTCTTCTTATCTCCTAAGCTTGCAATCCCCGCAAGAAAGTTCAATGGGGCCCTCCATTTTAATTTATCAATATAATTTATTTCAAACGCTAACGTAACTTAGTAGCATTGTGCCTTGTTGATGTATGTTAATAGCCGACCACACCCGACGACGGTTTTTGGCGTACAAACTTGGGACAATCTTTTTGACAAACTTCGTTTGTATACGCCATTTTACCCACAAACGATGTTGGTTTTCAGTTCCACGTACTCCTGACTTTTAACTTTCCACAAAAAAAGGAATTTCTATAAATTCCAATAAACTCAAGAATCAAGAAAGAAATCGCGACTCCACGATCTAATGACAGAGCGATTCATCTTGACAGTTGGTAAACAAAGCAAAACGACAGAAAAATCAAATGCGACAAATATTTGGGATGGTTTTGGGACGGTTTTAAGTTTGTACGCCAAGTTGCCCACAAACGATCAATCAAATGTTTGTACGCGTGCTTGTACGCCAAAAACCGTCCCGTGTGTGGCCTACTAATCATTATATCGACGTTTAAATGACTTGCTTATATATAACTGATCAAAACCCAGTAACACTAAGTGTCGACGTTACTTAATTTATAAGGATGAAGATTAAAAAAATCTTTTGAAGCAAACAATTGTATTAACAAAGGTAATACGAATCTTTCAGCAGGCAAAAACACAAATAATGTTATTCAATAAAAAAAACAGATTTATATTACATGTTATTAGAAAATCTTTGTGAACGTGTGATGTCGTAGGGATTTTTGTTAGGAATACATGTGAAAGGGATAAGAAGATGTCACTCACATTTACGTGATTGGGCGTAAGTGTTTTTTAATGACATATTTTTAGTTTATAAAAGGATCGTTCCGCCGATGCTATCATAACAGGTAATGTTATATACAATGGCGACATAGCTGTTCTGATATCAAAATTATTTGGAGGTTAAACTGAGAATCCATTGGGACCATCAGTTTCCTTGATGTAGCAAGCCATAACGTGCTAAAAATTTTGAACTAAAACTTTTCCAATAGAAATAGTAGGCTCATACATAATTTTAACAAAATATTTTAATGTAATTAAATCGTTTAGTCATAGGACATCTAAAAAAGCAGAAGCTTCATGGGATAAAAGCGAAGGTAAATTGTTTCTTCTTAAAAAATTACCAAATAATAAACAATGACGCGAAAATGTGTAATTGAGGGCTGCAAATCCAATTCTGGAGAAGCCCAGCAACAGGAAGTGAGTTTTCACTCCTCTCCCTTCTAGTCGGAAGTTCGAGGAAACTGGATAATTAAATGCCGCATACCGGCTGGTAAAAATATCTCAAAGAATGTTCTAGTATGTTCTAGGCACTTCCAACGGGCAGATTTTCAACACATCCAGGCACACAAACTTAAACAGGGAGCGGTGCCCACAATATTTCCATAGGATTCAGATCCAGCGTCTCCAAATATCGAAGGGAAAATTATTGTTACAAATTTTCCTTCGTTACGATTCACACTTGAAGTTCGAATCAAGTGCATATGAGGACCGGCGTTCGATCCGCACAATCGTGGTGTTTGTGGCAGGGGCACTGGTCTTCAACCACACTGAAGAGATCTGGCCAGTGTCCCAGATCGAAACGCCGACCAGTTTTTTTTATGCCCGTCTGCCTCGGCGCATGGGCCTAAGTTCTCAACAAAATGTCAGTCCGTCCCCATAATGCGAAATGAACATCTGGCGAATTTAATCCCGTCAGATATTTATTTCGTTCAGGGCTAATACATTCTCACGCTTGAACTTCATTTGGGCCGATGACATTTTCAATTGACAGCGTGAAGAAGCGAGCGAAATGGATAAGTTTTTGTTATATTTTCTATTTATGCGGAGAAAATCAAAACGTATTAAAAAGTTAATACTAAAAAAAAAGCAAAATATCTATAATGAAGATGAATTATTTGAGAAGTATTTTGCTAAGTGTGATGCGAAACAGATTTTTTTGGACAATTGTATGTAGAGAGCCCTTATTAATTAACATACATATTAGTAGTATTCACGATGTGTCGAAAATGTCGAAATCGTCGCAAATCGAAAAAAATAGTTCGACGTCGAAGAACATTTATATATATGAATTTGACATTTGCGTATTCTGCGACAACTTCCACGCCTGAGGGCATGTTTAACGTCAAAAAACCGTAATTCTTCGACTGTCAGCTCAATCAGCTGATTGATTTGTTAGAAGTGAGGTTAAAGGTTCGTGAGAAAATAGAATAATAAAGCAGAAATAATAGCGTGTTGATGGACCAACAGCAAAAGCGTATATGGTGTTCTTCTTCTTCTTCGACATCAATTTTGATGATTTCGATAGAGACGGAAAAAGGTCGTTCAGAATCTGGACCTTTTCGACGTTTTCGATCTGCGACGATTTCGACGTTTTCGACACATCGTGAATACTACTATTGTTACAAATTTTCCTTCGTTATAATTCACACTTGGAGTTGGAAGCGGGTGAATATGGGGGCCGGTGTTCGGTCTGCGCAAGTGTGGGCGTCTGTGGCAGGGGCACTGCTCTTCAGCCACACTGAAGAGATTTGGCCAGTGCCCCGGATCCGGATTTTGAATACTCGCCTGCCGCGGCAGATGAGCAGCTATTCTCAACAATATAAGTGTGAGTCCGTCCCCATTTCCCCATTTCCCCATAACCCCGGTGAATTGTAGCGATGGCAAGCCGTGCAATTTTGGCCGCCAGCCGCTCGGCTGGCAAAATAGTAACAATATATTCTAATTATTAAATTTGTAGGAAAGAAATAGTAAATTTTGGGAATTACAAGTTCCAAAATGTACACAAAATAATTTTTAAGAAAATTTTGGAATAACGAGAAAATCCTTCAAGACTTCATCATTTAAAAAGGTCTGATACAAATATGAGATCGCCTTGTCCTTTAGAAAAGCGCGTCGCTGCATGCCTGTATGCCCTTAGATCATCTGCTGAATATAGGACTGTGGCAAATTTATTTGGAATAGGCAGAACATCAGTAGGAAAATTCGTGCTAGAATTTTGTGACGGAGTCTATTCTTTACTCAAACGTGATTATATAAATGCCTATCCTCCCGCTCCCGCCCAGAGTAAAATAGATGAAATTTTTGCCGGTTTCAACAATTTGGGCTTCCAACAATGTTACGGAGCTATAGGTAAGGTTTTAATTCTGCAATATTATGAGTACACATATGTACATATATAATACATTTAATTTCAGATGGGTGTCATATTGAAGTCGGTCCACCAAGATCCGATACAACAGATTATTACAATTTTAAGGGGCGGTGCTTAATAAATTTATTTGCTGCTGCAGATCATAAGTGGGTAAATACTATGAAGATAACAACATTTTTATATGAATCACTTCTTAGGTGTAAATTTACATATATCAACGTCGGAGCAACTGGGCGTAATAAAGACTCTAGCATTTTCGGAAACTCCACAATAAAAGCATTACACGAACGATCATCGATTTTTAAAGAGAATAGTGTGGAAATAAATGGAGTTTCTATTCCCGTATTACTTATTGGTGACTCCGCGTTTAAGTTGTCTACTTATGTGAGGAAACCCTTTCCTTTTATTCCCAATCAGAGTGCCCGCGATAAAAGGTTTAATACAAACTCTCTAAAAGTAGAGGGTGATAGAAAACGCATTTAGGCAACTAAAAGCAAGATTTCGCAAAATAGGAAAGGGTTTGGATGTCCATATAGAAATGTTGGAGGTACTGAAATAAGGAACGCATTAGCTGCATATTTCGGTAATTGTTTTTTTATTTTTTATAACAAAAATTAAACCAGTTTCAAGAAAAAAATAAAATAGTGTTCTTCACTTTAAATTAATAAAGACTTAACAAAATTGCACAGAACCCATAATAGGAAGAACCCATAATATGAGAGAACCCATAATAGGAGAGAACCCAGAATAGGAAGAGTCGTAGCGAGGGCAAAAGTGCAATTTTGTTCGCCAGCCGCTCGGCGGGCAAAATTGTAACATTATATTAATATTACAACTTAATTCTTGCCTATTTAGTTCCCCGGCTGATGAATTACCTGGATTTATAGCGATGGAAGAAACGGCGCCTGAGACAAGTGTCCGTTGCGCAGATAAAGCGGCGGCGCCCCCAACGGAAGGCTATTTTGCTGGTTTAGAGGAAACGCCTCATACTTTTACATCAGCAAAACGGCCAAGAATGAGTACAGTTGCAACAACGCAACCCAGTACAGTTGCGACAAGCCAGAGTCCAGTTATAGTTGTGCTTCCAGCCGAAAATCAATCTATGCCAAGCAGCTCTTCAGTTCGGAGGACGGAAACAATGTCTGAATTCACTACAGATGTGCCGATGGAGGACAACAATTGGGAAGTAATATGGGAAGATGCCCGCATTGTGTCAGTGGAAACAAACGGGCGAGTAGTTTATATTTATTTGGACCACTCTGGCGAATCCAACCGCGATATGAAAGTAAAAAAAAAAGTACGCGGAATAAATTACAAAATTTCATTAGAATCAGTTGAGTGTCTTAGGAGTTATGAATTAAACTTGGCTTAAGCCTAGCTCAAACTTTGTCGAAACATGGCTCAAACCGAACTAAGTTTGGCTCAAATTGGACTAAACTCAACTCAACGACTTAAGAAAAAAAAGGATTGTGTGGTTTTTATGAAACCACGGTAAAAGTGAAACTTTTTTTCACATTATAGACATTTAACTAAAAATTTTCGGAATAATATTCCATTAATGGTATAGGTATAGACTATTACTCATTTGTGCCATTGCTCCACGCTATTTTGTTTGTTTTTTACGGCGTAAAATTAATTCATCGTCATTCATTTTTGCATGATTCTTTGCTTTTTCCTCGTTGATCAGTTTTTTGGACTCACTAGCTGTGTCGTTGTTTACCAAAAGCAAATAAATAACAACATTTACATTAAACACTGACAAAAACAAACAAAATAGCGTGGAGCACTGGCACAAATGAGTAATAGTCTATACACTACACGATCAGCTGATGCGAAGTATAGGCGCCGCCATATTGGCCTCAGCTGCTCTGACGAGCGCCTTTCACTTTATCCCTACTCCGCGGCCGACCGTCACGCGACATGCAACACACAGACGAAAAAGTGTGAGACGATGTAATAAAAGTTTCACTTTAAAAAAAAATTACAATATAAAAACTTGTATTTTATCCTAAACCATTCTATTGTAGTAGGCCTGTCGTTTTGTTTTTAGAAAAAATTAATGTAAAAAATTCAAAATTTCGGTTTGTCATTTAGAAGCGAAGGTCGAAGTAAAAATAAATAATTAAAATAAATCAATTAATTGAATATTATGTAAATAAAAATCTAAAACATCTAAAATAATAATAAAAGTTAAAATAATTATAAAATAATTTAAAAATAAATAGTTTAAATAAACTGTAAATGGAGGCCGACTTCCATTACTAGTCGACCTCCATAGTATATCATAAAACATACATACTTGTTGGTATGGTAAGATGTGTATTTATTTATTTTTTATTAATTAATTTATTCCTTTCAGTACTGGTATCAACATTAAAAATTTCCCACCTCTCTCAAGTTTTCCTTAAATTATCGCAAAGAATTTTCCTTTCATTTGCACAATGGCTAAGATCGTACCAACATGAAAACTTAACGACGAATATCAAGGGTGAAGCATAATACAGCGATTCTAAGTCAGCAATTTTGGCAATTTCCAACCGCCAACAAAATGGTGAAGGCTTGCCATATTGCTCCTCAGCACCACCCAACACCCAATTCGACTGATCTGGACCCCGGCCGATTCTGGCATAATGGGCAATGTGGTGGCAACAATGCAGCCAAATCCCACTTCCCTCGGACGGCCAGAGAAGAGGAACTTCCAGCTACATTTTTCGTCAGAAGGCTATGCATGCGGAAGTTGAAGCGAGCTGCCGAAGATGCCTGGTAACATGACTCCACCTTCTTGGCCCAACACCACAAAGTCGTAACCCCGCCCTCCTACAACAGGGACCTCTCTAGGTGGAATGGTGTTAGGATTTTCCGGGTCCTAACGGGCCACACCAAGGCTTTCTCATGCCCACCTGATGGTACGTTGACCACAGCTTGGCTGCCAGCATTGCCAAAAGGCCCTTCACATTCGCCACCTTCTAACGGAATGTAAGATCACCAGGAACGTTTGCGGAGGAGAGTTTCCTGACCTCCTCACCCTCCTGGACCCGTCCAACCCCACAGCCCTTCTGACCATATTGGATAAGCTAGGCTTACTAAAAGCTGAATTAAAAAAAAAAACCTGTGATATAATATTATTTTTATTTAAATTGGAAATGAATTCTGCGCTTAACCATAAGAACAATACTTACTTAGTCTAAATTAGAAATAAATTACGTTTTATTATTATAGATAGAACATAACTAATTCTAAGGAAAAAAGAATACAAATTTTATTTGCCATGAATTATTATTATTAGATGTAAGTTTTTATATTGAGGTATCTTCGATCTCTAAAAGGTAGGGTAGAAATTAATTTTGTACCCTATGAGGCTTAAATAAATAAATTTCATTGATGTATGTAAGTACTAAAGGCAGCTGTTCTTCTTTATGCATCCGCGAGACGAATATAACATCATCACAAGAATTTGCTAAATTTGCATTCCAGCCGGATGCGATTTTGTGAAACTTTTTAAAAAGGCATTTAAGCATTATCAGTTCGATGCCGCTAACAAACCATTCCAACAAAAAGTTTTCACCTACAAATCACTGAATTCATTCACTCACGCTTTGGTTCGAAATGATAAAATTAAATCTCCTTTACAAAGCCCATACGATGGATTTTTTCCCATCATCTTTCGAGAAACGCATAAACATACACGCTTAACATCAAAGAAAATATATTTAGGTTTCAATTAATCGATTAAAACCATACTACACCATGAACGAAAATAATTTTCTATTAAATGATATCACCATTCAAAATCAGCTAGAAGATAAAAACAAATATGTACTAACTATACAGAAAGAGATTCGCCAGTGTCGAATCCCAGTCAGTCACAGAGCTATGGACCAGCTTCCGTAGCACTAAACTATTATTGTTGTTGTTGTTCAAGTTAGCCAGCCTTCTTGTTAAGAACATCGCATAACTGATATTAAAATAAAAATAATATTTACCAAACTGATGACCTCACTTTCTTCTTCCATTAGGAAGATTGTGCAACGACGCGACGCGACGCGACGTATCGAACGTAAACGTATTGAGCTATCAAACGTACGTAGAAAGATAAGTAAAACGTAAATCTTAGCGCACGTATGTTTTATACGTCTACGGGTACGTATAGTATACTTTGCGCAAGAAATTGAATAGCAAACGTATGTAATAAGATACGTTTAAAAGTTGTCAAATGGTCAAAATCACATAGGAATCGACGTATAAAAATCGTTGCTGCGGTAATGAACGTTGTTAGAAATTGACGTTAAATTTAAAAATGTTTGATTTTGTTGAGAAGGTTCAAGTTAAATATAAGCTGAAGTGCATTAAAATGAATTTAAAAGGTAAGTTGTTGCTGCTGCAGTTCGTCTATTTCTCCTTATTTGATTTTTTTAAAGATTTAATTAGGTGAATTTTGCTGGACCTTAATATCCTTCGATGATTGTTTCAAATATAAGGAGTGTATTAAAAAGAAGTATTTTAGGAAACAAAAAGCCCAGTTTAATTTAGATTATTTTAATGATTTTGTCATTCATGTCGTAATATTAGGTAACTACGTTTACGTTTTGCCACAGTACCCAATAACACTGTACGCAACCTTAAAGTTCTAACGTACCACAAGGCGCAAACTGAAACGACGTAAACGTAAACCTTCACGCGCGTTTGACAATAATACTTTTACGTTTTCGTCTTTTGTGCAATATCTCTATTATTTCGTCTCCTTTCACGGAATGTGAAATAATAAATAAATAATAGGACTTAAATCAACCAACAGCGCTGCGACCAGCAAAAAACAATAATTAACATAATACTAAAACAAACTACACTCAAGAATGGCTCACATCGAGTGTACACAAAGACAAAAGCAAAAACATATCCATCAAGTTGTTATTGGTTGGTATAGAAACAAAACACATGACCACACACTTGTCAACAGGATAATTCGAAAATGTAGGAGCCATTGCTAATCCGGCATAGGGTGGTTATTCAACGAGTAAGTCCACCACCATTTTTGAAATTCTTTTTCTCTTTATTTTCACGACACCTTGAATTTTGAATACCCGCTAATAACACTTTCCTTTTTAAAAGAGAGAGAGAGTTATGTCTGTCGGCGACCTTCCGGTGTTTCAGTTTGACCGGTCTTTCGCTCTTCACCTCCTTGCAATTACCTACTCATGACTAAAATTTAATTGTTAATTCAGCTTTTTTTATCTGTAACTCCAGGTAAGGCCCTTAACAATATATGTATGTATATCCGTATGTGGGATACGCACTTATTAATGTTATTAACAATTTTAAAGTTCCTGCTCTAAATATAGCAAAAGGCTTACTTCCACAAAGTTTTTAATAAATTTGAAAATTTTGAAAACAACAACACGCTTTTCACTTACTATCTTTAAGAGTCCTTCTTGTTCGACTGACTATTTAAAAGAAAGTCGCATTTTGTAAAGTATTACCAAAATGCGCAGTACTTAACCGTACTCTCTATAATTAGCATCTGAAAAACACCTGAGAAACTAGTGATGGCTACAGAGGTGCTCCCTGACGCGAGCTATCTATCTGTGCAATTTTGAAAACCACCTAAGAGATGGTTTCATCAACTACCTCAAAAGACCGGAAGTATAATCTTTCAATAAGGCTCCAGCCTCCAGGTAAAGTTTTACTTAACTAATAGATCCGAGCAAGTCTATTTAAGATGGAAAACTGTTGAAGAAAGGCTGTTCCATCTCAACATTAACAGACAGCTATGAGTTCTTTTACTGTTCGTCTTGAGAAGCGACCACAAAGTGCCTGAAATAAATTTCACTAGCCAAGCAGCGCAAGAATTTACAGAAGACCCATCGAAAGTTGCAATATTCTAGTTCTTGCGCTCAACACCGCCGTCTGCCCCGGGGAAAATACCGACTGTTTTTGCAAGCGTCCGCAGGAGAGCACTTTTGCAATAAGCTTATTATGTGCGAAACTTTCCTCTGTGTTTTAAGTGCTTAACATAATTACGTTATAGAGAAATATGTTCGACTAACGAAACGAGAAACTTACTATATGTACAATCGACTTTAATGGGGAGGTGTTTTGTGCAGGTTATTCGACCATTAATACGCTTCCCAACGCAAAACTACTTTATTACCACTAAGAAAAATACATGTAAATAACTTCCTTCACAGCACGTTTCGAATTTTGACCGTTTTTTACAGAGTTGCATAGGTGCAACAAAGCTGTAACAGCAAATATGTCATATCCAATTGCAGGACAGCGACAGCACCAAAATAAAAGAACAATAGATCTGGACTTAAAACTTTTATTTACTTCTACTCCGGAACATCTTATACTTCCTTCCCAAGAAGCCAAAATCGCTTTTCCACTAACAGTTCGCGTCGCAAACAGATGTTTAGCTTTTCTTTTATTAATGCAAGAAACGTTCTCGGTTTGCAGGAAAAGTTTAACATTCTTTTGCCAAACCAGCGATTGCTGCGGCCTCTTGGAGTGTGGATAGCTGCTAGTTTCATCAGCAAACAACAAATTGTTAACCCTCTTTGCTATAGTTAAATATTATGTTTTTATGGTTTTATCCATATTCGTATCAGAATAAATAAATAAATTATAAATTGAGAGTAAGTCTAACACACATATATTATTAATTTTTACATTATAACTTTATCATCCGAAGTCTATCCGAAAACTGATATTTTCCATTTTTTAAAAACAAAAACTCCATCTCGTGGCCTGCTACGATTTCCACTTTTATTTCACAGCTTGCTTTGTTACAATCGCCACATTCATTATTTTTTTAATTTGCCAGAAAAATTTATTCTTCAAATAAAAGCCGTGTTCTTTTGTGCACGCTATCCAGAGTACAACAAGAACAGCACATAAGAACGGTCCGGAACAACGATTTTTGTTTGGAGATGTTGGTAGGACTGAGAACTGTCAAATGTGTTTTCATTCAAGGAGGTTCACTCAGAGTGAAGATGAATAAAGAAAAGTGAGTAATATTTTTATTTATTTCATATACATACATATACATATATTAATATTGTTGCGCTAGGTTAAAGTAGGTTTACAATTAATTGTATGTCTACTCTTAATAAATAAATAAATAATATTGTTATATTATTTTATTATTAGGTATATATTAATATACATATAGCTTGAAAATTTATAGCAAAGAAAATCGAAGGACGTGGGACTACGCCGAAATCAAAGCCCTCCTCAGTTGCTACTTAGCAAGAAAAGACGAATTTCAGTCGTTCAGGAAAACAAAATTTGCCTATCAGAACCTTGTGGACGATCTGACGGCCTTAAATGTTTTCGTGGGTTTTATATATACTAAATTGATATATGTATAATAAATTGACTTATTGTTCAGAAATCACCAGTGACTGCCGTATTAGTAGAAAATAAAACAACAACAAAACTGGAAATTCCCCATGTTTTGAGCCATTTCATGAGGAAATTAAAAATTAATTAATTAAAAAAGTTGCGGGACGAAAAAGAAAAGGAAAAAGACCATCGCTTAGAGGCTAAAACAAAATTAATTAAGGAACTGATAGAAACTTGCAAAAAAATATGTTCTGAGATATAGAAGTTTTGCAAGTAAAGCTGTGGTTTTTTGATGATCTGATCTGGATCAGATTTCGCAGCAAATTTTCAAATAGTGACTCGTAACAAAACTTTGTAATTTTGTGAAAAGGGTATCAACCTGCATTGATTGCAATTTGATGAACTTTTTCCAAAGTTTAAAATATTCAATTCAATGTGAAATTGGTGATCCAGATCAGATTATCAAAAAAACACAACTAATATAAGACTGAATAAGCGAATTTATTGAAATTAGAATGAATTTATATTTATATTTTTATTCTTAACATTTACTTTTGAATTTACCTTTATATTTGTTTTTGACATGAATTAATTGTTATGTTGTTTTATTGTTATTGAAATTAATACATACATGGAATTTTAATTATAGCAAAATATAAATATCTTTATTTACATACAGAAGAATCCGTGCATTTTTTTTTTACTTAAATACCATTATTCTCACGAATTCAAGTTATATTTTAAAAAATGGCAAATTTTCATTACTAACGATTATGCCACTAGCAATTTATCGTACTATTACTATAAATAATCATTAAAATTACTTTTCCTGATTTGCCAAAAAAATATTGCCACAATACGTCATTTGACGTTCCTTTAAAGCAAAATGAAGAATACGTATTTTCTCCCAGGCATACCTTGTATTCTGTTTATCGTGCTTGTACCAACCGCCGAGACATTAACCTCCATAAAAATTTACACATAGCGCCACTTGTGCTCAATAGAACAACTAAGTGAACAGAATAAGAAATTACATACTCTGTTCGACGTAGAATCCGCTCAACTAAACAAAAGTTTTTGTTTCCATTCGCTACGCGCGGAACGAATCTGCTGGACCATGAACGTACCCTAAATCGCATTTATGCTTGCTTTTAATTTTTATTGCATTAACAGCGAGTCTTCTATTTGATACTTGCCTTGTATCACATGATCTTATAAAAATAAATGAAAGAAAACAAAATAAAGCTTAAACTTATTCGCTCCTTAAACAGGCAGATTAGACTATTTACGTCAGTTAATTTTGACAAATAGAGTAAAAATTAATTTTTCCTCACGGCTAAGTTGATTTATCATCTGAAGAATAGAGTAATTATCAGCCGATTGAAAAAGCTGCATAGAAGTTCATCTAAATTTTTCTTCATCTAAACTGCCGTGAGTAGCGATACTACATTATGCTACGTAGTCGCTACTCACGGTGGTAGATTTTGGCCCCTCTTGATCACCAACCTAATTCATTTCAATGAATCGGTCCCCATAGTCCTGACAATCCTATAAGGACCGAAAAGATTGGGATAAAATTTTAACGAGTTACAAAACTGTGTCCTCTTGACTGCAACAAGGTCTTCTATTTGGTACTTCCGTGAAATTAGGGATTCAATGGCTCGACGTATAAACAGTTATTAGCTAAGTTTACCGTTCATATAGATCAAAGCTATCTTATGCAATGCCAAAGATTGGAATATTTTATTGATAAGTCTCTGGAATATCATGCGAACAGTCCAAATGGCATTTTCAGAAATTTGAATTGCGTGCTAAAAGTAACAAAAGAAGTATGTAAATTTAAAACTGTCCTCCACGGTGGCAAAAGTCTACAAGAACGTCAGTACCAAAAAACCATTCCGTGCTAATGTCATTTGCTCGATCAATACAGCGATCCGAGGCGAGGACAAAGAAGAACCTATCAACCTATCCAAATAGTGGTGGCTAAACAATAGCTGTGTTTTTTTCATCCGGATCAAGGTCAAGATCAGTATCCTAACATGCAATTATAAAAATAACACGTGATCCGCAGTTTTATCTATGGATGTTGGTGAAGACTTCAAAGGTGTTGGTTAAAAATTTTTTCACGAGAGGTTCTTGAGCGATTGGCTGTAACAAATAGCCTTCAAGAAATGCATATCTACCGAAAACACCAATCCATTTCCTACAATTTTATTCATTCAGTTTTTAAAATCACACAAATTACCTGCGGCAAAATAAACCTAAACGCGAACCTTATTCTACCACCCACTTTTGTTATGCGACTTTCCGAAACACAAATCTGCCTTCTTCTCAATCTAAACAAGTGCAAATCCGGGTTTTTTTTTTTATTTTTAGTTTTTTTTTTAACTAATCAAATAGATTACGTTATTAATTTTCCTCATATTAGCTTGGAAATTCCATATAATAGCGCCATGTGTGGCTTTCAATATTGACATCCGATATCTGCAATCGGATTAACAAAATCAATTTTAATTACGATTTGAGAAGATAGGGATATATGAGCGCATTTATACATCACAGGGAAAGGGGCCAAGAATGTTCTGTTTACTCCGCAACCAGGGAATAATATTTCTTCTCGCCCCTTAAGATGTTCTGGTACTTGGGTGCCTTTAGGATCGCATGCATGTTTCATATACAGGCTAACTGCTATCGAACACTGACAAATATCTGTACGAGGGCGTTGACGGGCAGAACGGGGAGGAAGAAGATCCGAAGCAGTTTAAGCGCTCTCTCAAGAAAGGACTAATTTTAAGAAATATTCCGTTTGGCAGAGACAAATTGAACCGCAGCACTTTACACGTACTCGTACAAAACCATTAAATTCGTGGCATGTGTGCGAAAAGGAATTGCGGTCGAAAATGTTTGAAAGTGTGTACCCATCGGGACAATTTTCTTGCGATGTTCCGCTTGTTGTACAAGAAACGTCTGACGTCAGAATTTATGCTGTAGCAGGAAATATTGCTTTGGTACTGCAGAATGAGAACTTGCGGCCGAGCATATTCACTTAGTCAATTTTCTCTCGCGAAAGGCATAAATTAAAAGAAAGAGTTGAATAGCGCAGAATAGTCGACAGAAAAAGTTCCATAAATTTTTATTGCCATTTTCTGAATAAAGAGTCAAGTGACTTCAGCCCTATTTGCAGTGATTTATTATTAAAACCTCTTCAAGGAAAGCTATTCAATACGTAGATAGATACTTGTATTGTCATTTACAGAAAATAAATACTGCAAACAATTTCTCAAACCAATCAGTACAATAATATGGTATCTTCAGCTTCGTTTTAATATTTTAAATAAAAGTTTGTTGAGCGATTTTTAAACCTCTCTCATAATAATTTCAATCAAAGAACGAGTATCTACGTCAAACGCAAGGAAAATGCTCTTGTTATAAATTGTATATAAAATGTAAAGCAAAACGAGAATAATTTGATAACAATTAAAGCAATTCTTTGTTGACTAATTTATTATTACCACAATGCTCTTAAAAAGTAATGTACCAAAAAAATTAAGAAATTTGGATCGCAAAGAAAAAAACCCACTTAAAGTAGGGATAAAGACCAAATGTAAAACCGTGTTTTGAATCGTTCTCAGTTGCGATTTCTGGCCTCGGATTATAAAGGCCTTCACACACCGACGCGAAACCGCGGGAGCGGGACCGGGAGCGAAATTCGCGCGGGACTCGAAACTATGGCGGGATATGGGACCTCTCACACTGACGCGTCATTTCCCGTAGCGAACGCGGGATTGCAGCGTTTCATTTTTGGTTCGCAGCATGCAGCGTTTTTCCCGTCATTCGCGTAGTTCCCGCAGAAAGATGAATATTGAAAAATTAATTGAATTTGTGAAGTTAAACCCAATTTTATATGATTTATCCTACCCGGAATGTAAAAATGTTCACAAGAAAGATAAAGTTTGGGATGAAATTGGCGTGGAATTGAAGACAAATGGTAAGTAAACGAATAGTAGTTGATTTTTTACATGAATTTATTCATAAACAGTAAAAAATTATAAATTATGAATAGATTAATCGTTGTTATTATTAAAATAGTCAACAAATTGTTCACGCACGTCAAATGCCATGCTTGTACCGCGTCTAGAGGCGACATTAATATTATTGAATGCACTAACTGTCGACTCAGGCTCTTCTAAATAATTAAAGTAAAGAGAATCGCATTTTTTTGTCCTCAGAAAATTATGTAGGATGCATGTTGCCTTAATTATAGAAATTGTAGTATCTACATTTACTTCAATTGCCCTATAATAAATTCTCCACTTTTGGGCTAATATGCCAAATGCATTTTCTACCACGCGTCGTGCTCTACAAAGACTTGTATTATATTTTTCCTTTTGTTTATCGCTTCTCGATTGTCTGTAGGGAAATGGTCTCATGAGGAAAGGTTTTAGCGCAAAAGCTTCATCTCCTATCAAGACGTGCGGACATGGTTGAGTTTTCCCGGGAAGATTTTTTTCTTTGGGTACATTCATAGTACCATTTTCAAATCTTCTTCCCATATTGGAGACTTCGAAAATTCCTCCATCACTATTTTTCCCATAACCGCCAACATCCACACATATAAATTCATATTCGGGTCCAACAATAGCCATGAGAACAACTGAAAATTTATTTAAATAGCAAAAGTGGTTTGACCCACTATTTTTTGGGCATTTGATGGTCACATGTTTTCCATCTATACTGCCTATACAATTAGGAAATTGCCACAAATTCTTAAACCCTTCAGTAGATTTTTCCCAAATTGCTTCTGTCGGCTTAGGCATGTACAGTGGTTGCATTCTCTTCCAAATTGCTTTACAAATTTCTTTGACAATACAACTAACTGTTGAAAACCCAACTCGAAAACTATGACCTATTGTAGAATAGGAATCGCCAGTCGCAAAAAATCTGTAAAAAATATCTTTTTAGGTACTGAAGCAAAAAAAAAATGGAAAAATCTAAGAGATACATATGCAAAATATTTAAGAAGCACAAAGACTAAAACGGGCCAAGCGAAAAAGAATTACGCGAATTGGCAATGGGCACAATTAATGGAGCCCTTTAGGTACTCTATGCAATATGCCAAAACCGATTCCAATGTAGAAGCAACGGTTGATTGTGAAAATCAAACAGAAACAGACCTAACATTGGAATCAGTGGAATCCCAAATAAACCTAACACCGGAATCGGCAGATTTGCCAGAAAAAGAAAATGATGAAAATGTGCTAAATTTAAAAAAATCCATCCATCCGTGTAATATGAGGCGACCGTTGCGAGAACAGGGCAATCGAAGTACTAGTAATTCTAGTAATAATGAAAACAAAACAAATATATCTTCGGTTGACACGGTCGTACAGTACCTCGAAAATAAAAGGAAACCGATAGAAATGGATGACATTGATTTAATTTTTCTTGGCTATGCAAAAACTATTAAATCGTTCAAGAAAAGACGACAAGCAGTCGCCAAGATGGATATTGCCAAAATTATAATGCAGCACGAACTAAAGAATTTAGAAGAAATCACCAGCGACAAACCATCTACAAGTACGAATTCGTCATCCAATTTACAGGAGTTGAGACCTCCTTTAAGTGCTTTAAATGTCTCACGCGAGTTGCAGTTTTCTGACTGCGAAAGCAGCAGTCGGTCTTCTCTTTTGCAAGAAACCCAGCCATCTTCAGTATTTTCGTACTTAAATTCTTACAACCAGTTTGACTTTGAACAAACCAATATTTTGTAATTTCCTTCCGAGGTAAATTTTGATTTTGTCTCTTCAAACAAAATTCATTTTTTTTAATTTTATCGTTTTGTTTAAAACAGAGAAGGAAGTTTGTTGTCCGTTATTTTAAAAAATAAATGAATTATATGTTCTCCAGTATTTTTCTTTACCTCAACGCAATTGCAAGACGTTCCTCACAGCAAATGGCTTCACGATAATTTGTATCTTCTTTGCGAATATCATCTTTTATGAGAGCTAGGATTTCGTCAAAACAATCGCTGGTCATCCTAAAGTAAATATAAAACCTCTTCTCATCTTTCCTGAGTTCCGGCATTAAGGCGCGTTTCCAATACAACGTGGAGATTCAGAGTATTTGCTATCTCCACGCTCCACATGTCAGAATTGTATCTTTTGTCTCTTTCAAAATCTCGCTCTGAAGCCGAGAGTCAGCGCGAAAGTAGGTTCTAGTTCTACTCCCGCGCTGGCGACTGCGAAAAAATTTCGGAATTTTAGCTTCAATTTTTTGACGCAAGATAGAGCAACTATGCAATTGATTTGTTGAGTGAGAAAATTTGCAAAGAAAACTCATTTCGGCTGATAAAATCAATTGTGTGTTGCATAATTTCTTGTGAGGATAAAGGTTTTTGGAAAAATTTTCATTGTTTCAGTCATGATATTATTCTTGAAATTTGCATTTTCGAATCAGCTGGCTTCTGCATTTTCGAACAGTTTTTGAACTACCAAACGCGGCTTTGATTTTCATTATCTAGTACAACTGCATTAAGGCATAACAGAAACAATAGCTGCAACTTGGTTTTCCATCACAACTAATTCCAAAACAGCTAATTATCACACTAGTAAAAAGTGACATGTAATCATATGATTTCGAAAAACTGAACTTCCGAGCATGCGCTACGCTGCATTTGAAACGGGGCCAGCGCTGGCGCGAACTTGACGCTGTATTGGAAACGCCGCTTTAGTGTGTGGAATTCGCCGTGGATTTTGCGTTCTAAATTAATTTGGTGAACCCATATTCTTTTCTGTCTAGTGTTCAATAACATATACATCATCAGAATATTTGACGTTTGCCCAAGAATATTTATTTTACCTGTTATTTTCTTCATCTTCTGCCAATGCTAATAGCAAAAGAGCTTCTTCTTCGTCGTCCGAGTAAAACATTTTTAAATCTTCAATTTATTTATTTATTTATGTATTTATTTTTATTTATTTAATTTACTTAATTTCAAAAGAACACCCTTTCACTTGCATAGACAAATTTTTTAAGAACGACGGGACAGATTCGTTCCCGCTTCGTTCCCGCTTCGTTGGGTGTGAATGGATCATAATTTCCCGCTCCCGCTGAGTCCCGCCGAAATTCGTTCCCGGTCCCGCTCCCGCGGTTTCGCGTCGGTGTGTGAAGGCCTTAAAATGAATAATTGTAACAAAATGCTACCTGCTAGTCGGAAAAAGTTTTAATCGTCAAAAATTAGAACATAAAACAACTGACATTTCAATAATATTAATAAAAAATACAAAAGACAAGGCCTACATATAAAAGTTTTTAAATTTCACCTATACTTGATTTTTTTTTTTTTTGTGAGAAATTGTAACTAGTGGAAATCATCACAGTATTTTGCTTTTTTACCCGACTGACCCAGACGAAGGGTTATGTTTTTCGTGTGTATGTATGTCCGTTTCATTGTGACCTCCTGTAGCCTAAACGGCTTGACTGATTTTGAAGAGTGAGGTGTCATTAGATTCGTCTCAATTGGAGGAGTGACATATCTATATCTACATATATATGTATATAAAACAAAGTCCGGTTAGTTAGACCATTTATAACTTAAGAACGGCTGGACCGATTTTTATGATCTTTGATTTGTTGGATTCGTCTCCACCCCGACTAACAGAATAACTATTCAAATATCCGAAAAATTCACGGAAAAAGAATTTATGAAGAAAATTCATTTTCTCATACATTTTGTATAGAACCGCTTTTTTGATGATATCTCGAGAACGGCTCGACCGATTTGGAGATTCTTTTTTTGGTTTGTTCGTCTCAATAAAGGGGTGTCTTAAAAGAAAAGAAAATTGGAAAAAACCAAAAGGAAAATCACAAAAAATAGTAGATCGGAAAATAGCACAATAGCTACTTCGATTAGATTATAACACTTTGAAACCGTTTTAATGGTCATAGAATGAAAAAATAAAATTTGCCAACAAACAAAATTATTCCTGTTACTCGATTTATCGAAGACGTTCACTTTATAAATAATAAAAGGTTATCGTAGAAAAATACCATTTATCGAACGAAGATTGTTTAGCGACCTTTTTGAATAGACATGCTTTTTAAAAATATAAAACTGGATTAAATACTAATATTGGTGGTACAATAATATTATAAAATACCTACTTTGAAACGTAGGTTACTTGATTGGATTTCATTTTTAATAATCGCATGCTTTTGTGACGCAGCCTGTTTGTCTTTGGTTTGGGGTAAGAATGTTATCTTTGGCATATGATCTGATTAATTGAACTTAATGGTGTTGTTCCTTCTTCATAGATATTGTTAGTGTTCAGCTCTTGTTCTTTTTTCACATATTTTGCATTTCTGAACTTTTGAGTTATACAAGATATCAGTGTCAGAAAAATCAGCCTTCTTACGATCTAAATATATAATAGTAAAAAAAAATTAATGTTGTATTGTTACTTACCTTGATAGTACGAGCATATAAGTTTCCCAAAGACCTGGAAATAGAAAAATACATGGCTTAAAAATATTGAATTATGAATATTTGATTATAAATAATTTTTTTCGAGTTTGTGCAAAGCATGTTGAAGAAAATGTTGTCGAAAAAAGAAGTTGAAAAAGAAACTGTTCTAATACCTGAAAAACTGAAACGAAGAATAACAAATGCTGTTTTAAGAGTTTGTGCAATATTTCTCCTCGGTTCGATTTATTCAGATTTCCTAAAAATTAAGAATGCCGGGAAGCTTGCATTAAACTCGTACATACGGCATCCAAGAAAGAACACATAATATGGTTAAAAGGTGGGTCAAATCCACCAATATTTCTCATACTTATTCAAATAACTCAGTTGACTCTTTGAAAAAGCTGAAATTCGCTAAAAAGAAAAAAGTTTTGCATAAATGGCTTACATGCGAACTATAAATGCCATTTTAATTACTTTGTGAAGATATATTTGACCGTGAGGAAGGAGATACATATATGTATGTAAGTTTTTTGATATTTTCCAGAGTCAACCAAAATATCTATCTGTATACGAATTTGATTATAACCTATCATTGCAACGATCATGTCCATGAAGTTTTTAAGTTATTCACCATGTCAAAATTTTGAACATGACCATGATTCAATGATTGACTGTAAAGAACCAGAGTTGAATACTGAGGATCAATCATTGAGCTAGCGAAATTAATTGTTTAAAGAATATCGCTAGCGATTAGTTCTTTAATAAAATTATAAATGAATTTGAAATAAAAGATCAAATAAACAAGATTTACATTGACGAAAATGCAAAAAATATTACGATGTATATGGAATATGTATTTAAAAAAGCTTTACAAAAATTAAATGGAAGGAATTCGAACACATTATGACATCCAGGGACTGCAAATGACCATTATGTTGTATTTTTCAAATAAAAAAGATCACAAAGACACGATGATCTGATCTCACATTCGGAACAATCTTTTCGCCGTCAAGTAAACTAACTATTGATTTCTGACGTACTTTTAATAAAAGTTGATAAATAATGGTTAATTTTAATTTAAAATTTATTGTTTAATCTTTAACCATCATTTAACAAATATTTTTTTTCTGGTAAAGAGTTTCCAGTAATGAGAGTTATTTCGGGATTTTTATTTATTTTTGTTACCGTATGTGCATAATTAAGTAATTATTTTTTCTCACCCAATTCTAATTTTCATGATATTTCCACCAAACTTTAAGGCTGAGGTCGCTGCTTTTAAACCAACAGTGGGACTTTCAATTTTTCGAATTCGCTGCTTTCAAACCAACTATTAGAATTTACGATTTCTAAATGGCACACTGTCAAATTTTCAATCTTATGCATTTTCCAAAAAATTGGTTCTTTGAGTTTTAAAATGATTTATTCTAAACGCAAATATCTAGAACCTGAACAATTAGCTCAACAACTCATTATACATAATGTGATCACACCATGCAATCATTGCTTCGTTTCGTCTATTTCTCAGACCCACCGATAAGAGAAATTAAAACAGTTCAGCATTCTCTATCGCAAACATCATCTTCAGACAGCGCAGCTAGAAAGTTTTCAAGTTTTCTCATGCAATGTCTGGACTCCAATATAAGAAAATTTTTTCGTTCGACAGTTAGTGGCACTTTCTGTCATACTAAGGTTCTTTGGTCTTAGGTCCAATAATTCACGAAATTTATTTTCCCTCTTCAAGCTTTTAAATTAAAAGAAATATTAACTTACAACTTCTGTGGGTCCAGAACGATCGCCGCACTTATACCTACACACATATGTATAGATACATATAAAGAAAATCTAGAAAAATTAAAACCTCCTTCAGTTATGGATGATGTAAAATATATGTCACCTGAAAAAAGGCAAGAAACCTATGTATGTATGTATGTATATGTTTAATCTTTCCATTTCAAGTGTTCGGTTTTTGTTTAATCAGAGAATAGCAAATTTTATTTTTAAATATATTTTGTTTATGTTAGTATTTTTATGTTCTGCAAAAGGATCTTGGGGTATAATGTTCAAAACTAGCTGCACCAGTTCGTAAACATTTTAAAAATTTGATAACTTAAAGATTTGGTGTCGTTCACACCAATAGGTCGCTTTGCTTATATTCAAAAGGCCACAAGTTGCCAATTTCGCAATAAAAATTAAACAGAATATTCCAAACTAGATTTTTTAGACTAGAATGACTGCTTAAGTCATCATGTGTTATTGCTAATAGCTGAAGTGGTAGGAGAGGGCGAAATAAGCAATAGAAATGTGTTTGAATAACATTTAGGTATGCTCTTGAGCATAGATTCCAGATATCTACATAACATATGTATGTACATACATGCATATGTAAGTTTCAAGGAGTTTCAAAACACGTAGAAATGTAATTACTGGCCCAACGAGTAAGCCCTGGAGAAGGCTGCAAAAGGCAGTCGACATGTCAAGGCGGTAAGGTGGCATAACGCAGGTAAGAAACAGGATTCCAAAGGGAAGGAAACAAACATCTACCATCTATGAAAGGACAGGGCTAACAGAACTAATATATCAAATTACTTTTGTTGTGGCCCTTAGAGTTCTCAGATCGTCGTACTTTTTGGAATCCAATTGCCAGCATAGGTAGCTTCTGGCAATGGCGGTGTACTAACCTAAGCCAAAACTCCGCTTGGTACATTTGAAATTCAGGCAACGTCTTAAGAATTATTTAAAGTGAAATGCGAAAAAGGCAAGACTCTACGGACTTTGAATAATTTTCACTTGACATTAAATTAAAGAAAAATGCATAAGATAAGACCGGAGCATCCTTTTCCCGGTCGTCTTTCGTGTGCTACTACTCGACAAGTTATATCCTTCGAGAAATTCGTTCGTGCAGTGAAATTCCGATTTTTGAGATGCATGACACGCTTTTGGCGAAAAAGTGTGATGTTGAGCATTATTAGATAAATTAACAAGTTCTGAGCTGATGGAGCGCGGGAGAAGTTGATTCACAGCTTCTAGATGGAATCGCAAGGACACTCTGTCATTGATTAACGCGAAATTCACTGGATTTTCCTTTATTATCGTTGTAAGAAATTACTCGCTGAAAAGTTATCTCCTCTGAAGGTGTGGCCAGAATATCATTTGTTCGCTATTCCATCTACATATAGCATACTTCTAAAACTAACTAATGTAATATACGGTAGCCTGCAGCTGCAATCAGCTAATGTAATTTAGGATTACGTTTTTTTGTTTGTCTGGAAATTATACATATGTGCATGTGGGGACGCTGCACCAAGTTTCTTTCTTTGTTATCTTTATTTTGTTGGAAATCAAATTTGTATTTCCGACATAATCAATTATAAATACTCAGGAAATTATATAGAAAGCTCGTAATGTGAATATGAGCACAAGATATATAATTTTCATGAAAACAAGTAATTGCAGATTTCGGAGAAAACAAACCTGTTATGAAAACAAAATGGCGATGAAATTAAGTAACATGTTACCAAAACATTGATTACAGCCTGCCAAATTATACACTTTAATTTTTTTGCGCTTTCAAGGTCGCTGATCTTATGTATTGATGTGAACCCCATTTATACTGTTTGAATCGCTTCTCTAGCGACGGCCGATGTGATCGTATTACCAGTATTACCTTAGTAGCAGTAACAACTGCTATAATTAATTTATTTATACAGAAATAATAAACAAAATAATCAGTTTTAAAATAACAAAGGAACTTAAACTAAAACTGAAACAAGGGACAAATAACAAAACAAACAGGAATGAAATGTAGGGTGGGGGAGGTGGGTCTGGGTGATAAAAGGAATGTTTGAGGGTAGCTTCCTTTATCCACGTGGAATTCAAAGGGGGGAATTGTTAACTTTACGTATAGCATTCCCGTACAGGGCTTAAGGTGTAGCTAGTGGCTGCAGGTTAATCAATTTGAATTGATTCTAATAAAGAAGAAGATTAAACTTATCAACCGAAAGCAGGCTGCGAAAGCGAAGGAACCTACGCTGAACCATTTCATCCTTTAAATCCGTTTCATAAAATTAGAAATTAAAGATTAGGCTAATTCAATTTTGTATAATTATTGAACGGGTTTGAATAAAATTTGTTAGTGACGGTGTTTTGCGAGAACTACATATTCACAAATTTAGATTTACTACGATAATTTCGAAATTCATAATGGCTGATAACATTGTTACGACAAAAAAATAACACATTTAAACCGAAAAATAAGCTTTGAAATGTTTCCATTTATTTCACGTAAACAACTTTTTTCGTCCCGATACCCACTTTTAAATTATATAAAATAGTAGGAGTGATAATTTTTCTAAACCTTGTAACATCTAGCACAGACGACGGGATGTTAATCTTGATTCATAAACTAGAAGATACAAGCATTTAAAAATACATTTTTTGGTTCTCTTTTATTTAATACTTTTGATGAATGTATGTACCTTGTAATATTACTTTTTCCATAGTCAAGATTTTGATTTTTTAAATCAATTTTTGAAAATCCATTCCTCCAAGATTCTTCGTGCCAAAATTAAGCTTCTTTATATGTATGTAGTAAGATAGACTGTTCATATCATCTCAATAAACACTGAATACTATCTACTGGACTGTGGCATGAAATGGGATCTCCACAATTTCCATGAGGACCCAAGTCCATCCTTCCAGTACAAGTTGCTTGCAAAGATTTAGATTATGCGGTTACTGCTGGAAATCGTTGGCAGCATTCGTGGCAAATATCCGGATGGAGGTGCTGATTTTATTTAAATTTTTCAAAGTTTTCTTTGGAATGCCGAGCCGCAAGTCTTCCAACTGCACAAACTAAAGAAGTGTTTTCTCGCGCTGGTCGGAACCAAAAGAAAACTCGGTGGAGGCAAAAACGTTATTGCCACTTCCTCCTTGGAACTGGGATCTTGGGACGAGAGTGGAATTTTTTGCATTCGTGCCGGTAGTGAGAAGAATACTTCCAGCAGCCACATTCCGATTCTCTGTATTTATTGTCTTTCATCCCCTTCCCGTGCCCGGGTGGTGCAAGTTCAAAATATTTCATGTCAAGTTGTTTTCATTTAACTTCTTGACATATAAACGAATTTTCCTCAAGCTTTCGGGCTCCTTTTATTTTTCTTGTCGCTCTGGCACTCCATTCAGCCACTTATCCATAAAGTCGCTGTGAGCATTTTTCCATCGAGTGGAATTCGCTCCCAAAAGTATCGATGCGAAGGAAAGAAGTGGAAATCTGTTCCGCTTTTTATGAGGCTGTTTTGATCAAGTCTACAGCGGTTGACTTTGCATAAAGCGGGCGCAAATTATTTGATTTGTTATCGAACCGAAAGAGAAAAGTTCCTGTTTGCCCATACACATCCCAACCATATTTCGTGCGGGCGGAGATAACTCCGACGAAGTTAAGATTTGTTTTCCGATTGAAGTTCACTTCCGATGCCCCTCTCCTTCGCTGCCGTCGTCGCGCTGTAAAATATGTTGCCCCGGCGAAGATCAACAGAATTTTTGAGAAGCTACGAGTGGTTGGCGGGTAAACGCCTCAGAATTTTTATGGCGTGCAGATTAGGATGTGGATTACGAACAGAGCGGAAAAGCTGTCGAAATCCAAGCCAACCTTTCTTCCTTCAGGTCATCATCATTCAGTGGGCTGCTTACCAGTTTGAGTAGCTTATGTTTTTTATTAACTTTTGGTAAACATCACTCGTTCCAAGCGATTTGATGTTACCCCGGGGGATACAGGGTGAACTTTGTTCGAAGAATAGAAAATGTCACATAAATCAAACATTGTCCAATATACATACATACATATATGTATATTTTTCCACAGGAACAGAAATAGAAAACTTTTTGAACTTAACTTTCTTTTCTCTAAATTAGAGTTCAGGTAGGTTACTTTACTTTAAAGTTTCTAAACCAAGATTTGAAAAATGTTGATTAAATTAAATGAAGAACCTACTAAATCCGATTTTATTTTAGTCTGATCAGAATCTCAATTTGGTGACCCATAATTATTTTCTAGCTTTTTAGTATGTCATCGATTGTATGCAATGTATACAATAAAACTGTTTAAGTTAGAAAGGTTTTCTACACCTTTTATTTTTTCTTTTTAAGTGTGATAACGCAATGTAATAAAATTACATTAAAAGTTTAACACTATGTAGACTTACGGATATACTATATACGTTTTTTTTTACTCAAATTCGTCTTTTTGACGGGTATATTAAAATGCAATGTTTTTGTAAATTATTTATGGATTTTAATTTACTTGTAGTTTCAATACATTTTTTACATGCAAACCCTATCTTTAATGTTGAAATTACCTCTGACATTGGTCGAAAGAAAAATATGTATTAGAAAAAAATTCATGTTATCTTAAAAAATAATATTGTTGGTAGAAATAAAGTATTTTTTAACTTGTAAGAATATTATGTCTTACATTTATCTTTTTATCGGTTTTTTTTACCGACCACGCCCATTGCTTTCTTAAAACTACTAACAATAGTATACGGTCATTTATTTGGTAGTTTTACCTGGAAAGTTTAGGTATACTGGGAGTTTTGAAAATTGGTAACTATAAATTTCGATGTGCTCTTTCCGAATTTCTACTTTGCCACCTCGTATTTTTATCGCTCGCGCCGCCATATTGGAAAAATGGCGCCTAAAAGAAGTTTTTTGACAATATCTACTTTCCGGCTCATTTCACGATAAAAACATTTATATACTAAATGAAAGAAGAGAAATTTGCCTACAATTTAAGTAATAACATTTTTTTTCGTAAAATCAATAGTTTTGGCGTACGAGCGCCGCAGATGTTAGTCCCTCGATGATATACAGGAAAAGAGGACAAAGGTTTCTGTAATGTGTATGTTGTAACTAGATGTTGTTTGAGGAGTAGTCTGCGGGGGCTCTTACAGTTAGAATTTCGTAAAGCACGAACTTGTACTGGATGACTGGAATATTTTTAGGCATTATGTACAAAATGACAATTTCTACTGACAAAAACAGTGCATTAAGCAGCGTGACCAACGTTTAAAATTAATTTTTTACAAGGTGGCAAACGTCTGCGAAGTGCATTCAATTCACTTCTAATTTATGTTCCAAATCAGTAATCACTTCACTCCGATTAATTAATTCATCGTAATAGCGAAGATTGCTGAAGGCTACGTGTACTTCGTGTATACTTCGTGTACCAGTTGCAGACACGGAGCAATACACGGAAACGTTAGGTATACAAACATCCACTACCTAATTTTAATGCCGTTTTATGTAGTTTCTGACTAAATTGGATTTTCGAAAACGAAAAAAATTCTTGGACGTATAATCATTTATCACTTACTACCTATAAATAACAGAGTCAAAGTTAGCCAAGGAATCCAAAAAGGTGGGAGCTTGATTGACACCTCGGCGGAGTCAAGCAAATATCTAGCCAACCACCCTGAATGAAGTAGGAAAAGAAGCTGGTGTTCAAATAATGGATAAAAAGTACTCGACGAAAGTCTAATCAAACTTTTACCGTGAAGTCAAACAAAGGGGAGAACAGCTTTAGTATAACTCAAAAAAGAAAAAAAGGGTTCTCTGACATATTTCAAGATGCCAGAGCCTTCTCAGAAAACCATGGATACCTACACACAAGGGCATGCAAGTGGCTGACGTGTTGTCCGGATGAGTAGAATTGATTTCGCAAAATTTAATTTTTAATTTAAATGTATCGAAAAAGTTTTAGGCTATTTTGACCAATTCCGAAATGGACTTATTAAATAATATTTTCAAATGGGATCGGGTTCGGTTTGGGATCTGCAGGGCTCACTGAAGACAATGGTACCTATGTATATCGATGAAAATGTTATTAAAAAACTTTTACTCCTGCCTCTCTACCGCTAATAATCCCTACAAAAACGGGTTGGTAGTTCTCTGTCAAAATTTATAATTTTCGTGGGAACATGACGAAGCCGAACCTTGTTATTTATCTTAACCCGGGTTTCAGAAGATGAATTGGTTTTAGTGAAAATCTAATTTAACTCTAGGTGAAAGGCAAGTTTTGTGATATTAATTAAATTTCCGAGCTGGCCCTTGCCACATTTGCATTGAAGTATGTAAAAGATCGCACATCAGGCGGTTTTTTTACAACTCCGGCAGGCTGCCCTGCATCCAATCGATAAATTCCAAGAATCTCCTCCACATTACCCTCGGCCATGTTCAGGCCAAAAATTTTACGTTAAGGTCGGCCACATGTGTGGTGGAGAAGAATGGAATGAATATTTAATAGGCGGACCATCTGCCGGAGCCTCTTGTCGGCTGCATCAGGACTGCGGGGCCAGTCGCATTTTGATATGAAATCGATAAAAGTTGGGCCCGAATCGCTTGAAATCGGCACAGCCAGGCACCCTGGGATAGGATCAAGAGCGTTGAGCGTTTTGTGATGAACTTTAAGCCGACTCTCATCAAAATTAATTTAACCAGGAAAATCGCTACTAAAGGTTTAATTATGTAGCAATTGTTTGTGATATTCGGTTATTTGATGAAAATTTAATTAAAATGGTTTTTTTCTTTATATGGCATTATTATTAAATGCTCAACGGGCCTGAAGCGCATGTATTAAACCAAAGAGCTAACTGTCTTTTCACATATGGAGCCCTGTATGCACACCCCGTCAGAGTGGGCAGCAAGCGCTGCAAAATATTAAATTATCAATTTCCATTTGTATATTCAGTTAATATGAAAGCAGTCAATCAGTTTCATTAATTTATTTAATGGCGGCAACGATAAAGCCTCTGAGCATTTGTTAGAAATGGTTGGTTGGCGTGGTTTGCAAATCCATCAACGAACCTCATCGTGGTGTCCTGCCTTTAGAGTTTCAACAAAAACAAAGGAAATAATTCCTTACCAATTAATGTGCCTCTTTACTAATTGTTGAGTAATTTGTCCATTTTTGTATTCCGCAAATTTGATAAGCCGGAAGTCCATTGATTTTTCCGTTTACACTTGGTGAAACATATTCATTTTCGTTTGCGATATGTCAAGAGAGAAAAAATAAAATTGAAATTTTATACAAACATACAGACCAAAACTATGTATAAATACTAGACTTGCAACGAATATTCGGTATTCGACCTATTCGGATACTTTTATCCTATTCGGCCAAATACCGAATATCTAGATACCTACTACTTGGCCGAATACCGAATACTTAAGCAATATGTTTTGTTGTAATCAGATAATTGGTAAAATGAAAATATTGATTTATTTTATAATATAAAATTTTTTTCTTGTAATCATTAAAGTAGTTGTAGGTACATAATTAGCTTCTGTATTACAAGGATTACCAAATTCGTTGTTGTAGATTTACCTTTTTCTAAACCTTCGTGATTAATTGGAAATCACGGATCGACAGCAGTAGTAGAATCGGTCATATAAATTGATTCAAACGTCTTCGGAATAGTACACAATTTTGCTACAGTTCTATAATTTGAGACAGCATCACGTTTATCATTTTTATGTAGAGGTATAATAAAAGATAGTTTCCATATATCAGGAAACTGCGATAGTTTGAGAGAGAGGTTAAACAAGTGCGACAAGGGAAGAGACAGAGAATCACAGCACTTCTTCAGTACAGAAGATGGAATACAGTCTGGTCCTGGAGAGAAATTATACTTTAAGTTACTTAAGTAAGTCACCACGGTGGACTTTTCAATGTTCGTAATATTAAAATCCAAAACAGATTTAACAGGCAGGCCGAAGCCGACGAGCATTCAAAAAAAGTGATCGGCGTTTCGATCCGGGGCACTGGCCAGATCTCTTCATAGTGGCTGAAGACCAGTGCCCCTGCCACAGACTCCCACAATTGAGCGGACCGAACACCGGGCCCCTATATGCACTTGATCCCAACTTCAAGTGTGAATCGTAAGCGAAGGAAAATTTGTAACAGTATGTATTTCCAGAATTCTTTCGGAGATGTACGCTTGTCATGACGTGATATGTTCTTAATACTTAAATAAAGGTATATTTCTGTTGCAACTGTATTTTTGCTTTCGATTTCTCGGTATAGGCTGTGCTTTTTTCTGCAATCACCTCTTCGAAGCAATCCAATAAAACAACACAATTTACACATTTTTATATTCCTCGAAGTATATCCATATAGACGATTTCTTTTTAGATGCCATAATCAATTATTATTTATTATTAGTTAGATCTTACAAAATTTCACTTTTAAACAAATCAAAACATAGAGAGTACGATAAACTGTGCTTTCGAATTTACGAAGTATACAAAACTAAGCTTGTCAAAACACGCAGCGCGATAGCAACTGACTGAACGGGGCGATGCGGCGCGGCGTGGGCGGGCCGAGAAACATGCACGTCGATACAAGTTTTCCCGCCACGTGCTGACCGAATATTTTTGCCTAATATTCGGCCAGAAAGTTTACAAAATATTCGGTATTCGGCGTATGGCCCAATATATTCGTTGCGAGTCTGATAAATACACAAAACTTTTAAACATTTATTTGGTCTACATACATATATGTAGTTTTCAAAATTTATTTGGTCTCTTTACAGATTTTATTCATACCTTTATTGATTTTTAGGCAGAATTCATATGAAAAAACTACAGTCTACCTGATGAAAAGACTATAATAATACCAAAATTAATTTTAGAGGTCGTAGACTTAAAAAATATACATATGTTTCTACGCACAGTATGTATGCAAAACATATTGAACTGATTGTAACTCTATGCAACACTATCTTCATATACACTTTTTATCTTTGATATGACCTGAATTTATTTCATATTATTTTTAGGACACAACCCTATACATTTTAAAGAATATACTCCAAAAAATAACAAAACTCATTTGCCGAAAACAGTAACCATTATTATTACCGCTAATAGGTTTGTTTTTCTCTCGTGAAATACGGCTCACCTTATGTAAAATAGTTAATTCAAATCAAAAAGGTTCGAGGATTTTCACAGTAGGATAACACAAAAGAAGGTATCTATTAAGTGTTGAATTCCAAAACAAAAGATATATTAGTCATTCTGTCTACCAATTTTTTTTATCGTTATCGGCTTGTTAATTTACGTTTTGGTGTTTGGATTGATAAACATAATTTATTTCGGACAATATTTGGATTGGAAGAACTTGCATATGGTAATGAGTTTTAGTTTTTAGTTTTTTTTAAAAATAAATAAAGGCCCCACTTCATTTCCTAACCATATATCTTGTAAGGTGCTCAATAGTTCCATTAAGAATCTATGTACTACCCTCGGTTGAACACGGGACTGATGGAACGCGGGCATAGTCCACTAATATCCATCAAGCGCAATAAGTTCAAGGGAATTGCCCTTCCTGAAGTGAAACAAGGATTCCAAGGAGCAATTATTTACGTAAATTTTCCTGCCTTGAACATGCAGCTCAATATTAAATTTGTTTAATGGCTCATGTCTTAGGTAAATGAAAATCTTCTACTCACAGAGGTGGGAAATTCAGGAAGCCAGAGAAAAGTATTTTCGCAGATAATTTTGCGTTTGCCATGCTTTTTGTAAGGGTTAGCTTTTAAGTATATTTGAGCAATTCTTTAGGAATTTTCCGCCGAGTTCTACCTTCGCTACACCGACTAGCCGTCCGTCTTGATGGTATTTTATCCTCCTGGCTGTAAATTTTCATGGGCTGGAATCTTCTTTTTAACCGATTTCCACTTTTTTCAGCATGCAAAAAAAAAAACTGCATTTATATACATACAACTGAGAAGTAGGTACTTTATGTACTAAGGTATCCTCGTACAAGTTTTGTGTTCTCGTGTTTTTGATGTATAGAATTATTTATATCAGCGGAACATGCATCGAATGAAAAACCACTTGTAATGAGTTTCTGCTACTCGAGGCGAACTCCAGAGGCTTTCCTCTTTGTCGGGTAGATACTTCCTAATTGCCTAACTTATCTGCTCGAATTAATCAGGGTAATCGTTCGGGAATCAGAGAACTTTTGGTATAATATAATCAAGCGTCGGCTCACATAACTAACCGCATTTAGATTATAGATTTGGCTTTGTTTAATATGGGGTGCGACGGACACTAACCAAAAGAAACTATAGGGGGACCATTTGCCTGTTTGCTGTTTCGCAACAAACAAAAGTTGGCGACTTAAGAAAATAAATCAAAGAATTAAAAACCACTAAAAGTTTGCAGTGGGAAGCGTTAGTATACAACTTTCATCTGTTAGAATTAAAAGTAAATTTTAGCCAGATTCTTTTGAATTTAATAAATAAGAAGTCGGGAGTAACATAGATTCAGGACAGGGTTCCTTTTTGTCTATTCATGCCGCAGAATATTTCACAGGAAACCTTTCTTCACCGAACTGAAGCTTTGCTCTTTCCTTAAGATACGAACATACGACCGGTATGACGGAGCTTTTTTCGCTTTTCATTCACGGACTGTTTGCTTCTGCGTTGCTTCTTTTAACAGTTGTTTGTTGTTATATTGTCCCCGTTTCTGATGCGCCCGGTAACGTTCTCCTCGGCCGTGTTTCATTTTTTATCTATCCTGGTGGCAGGACTAAAAGGATAACATGAATGAAGTTGGTGATTAATTAACTTAGGTACAACCGGAAAGAAAATGGTGAAAAGTTTGATTAATGTTTCTTTGATTGAATTACAACGTGCAGATAAAAGTTTCCCAGCAAGACTGTTGTACTCTTTCTCGTTCGCATCTTCGGCTTACCGAGATTTTGTAAGTCGTTTGACCACAGTCGAGTGATTTTGCAAATAGAAAATATTCAAGTGCGGTCGATTGTAAAGAAAGCTGAAATGAATCCTCTCCGGGTTAGGAGTGTTCCCATAATTTAATGGGTTCCTTGATAAACTGATCAGTTCCATATTTCACGATCATCTGCATCACAGCAGAATTGTGTTTGCAGTTGTGTCTCTTAAAAACATCCCACTTATGAAAGAACAAGAGTCAAATCAGTAGACCACCAAAATTGAAAGTTACAGTTGCTAGCCTCGGTTAACTTTGAAGTTATAGCTATCACACATGAGACCAATAGTCAGCTCAAAGAATTTTTGGAAAATCAATCATACAAATTTTCCAAAATTCCTGTTTAAGGGAGTTACAAGCAAATTTTCTGTGAAAAATCGATGTCTCGCGTAAAACCATGCGTTTTCGAAATACGAACAAAAGCTTTTAGAGAAGTCCACAATTTATCACATCCCATCAGAAGAAAAAATAAGATGATCACTTCGAAATACTTTTGGCCCCCAATTAACAAAGATGTCATAGTTGCTTAGCATGTCAGAAGAGCAAAATTTCCTGTGACGTCTAAAAAATTCAATTGGTTCGTTTCCTACTTCATCCAAGAGGTTCGAAACCATTCATATTAGACATTATCGGTCCTTTTCCCAATCCAAAGATTTCAAGTATTACCTACATCGCTATAAGCGTTGCTATAAGCGATCGTTATTCTCGATGACATGAACCTATACTGTTAACAAATATTTCTGCCAAACCATGCGCTATATGGTCATATGGAGTACCCAAAATTATAGTCACCGACCATAGGTAGGCAATTCGAATCATCATCTCTTCAAATAAATATCTAAACTTCTAGGATTTTTAAATATAATGGTTTAACCCCATACCATGCCCAACAACTATTAAAACTTATAATGTCTGGTCTGAAAGAAACCCTCACTAAATGCATAGAAATTAGTTCCCAGTCAAATTGGCTGAAATAATAGTATACATCATGCCCTTCTGATGATTGAAAGTCTCCATGGGCAGAAAGTTCAAAAATCAATAGATCCGGAGTTACAGACTCTTGAATCATTAAAAAATCGAAAAAATAAAACAGCATTTTTCTCTTTATAGACTTATTCTGACTAGAAAATTGTTTTACGAAAAATATCAACGGAATAATTACGCCATAATTACCACCCAAAGAGATTTTCCAGAATTGTTATGAAGGCTATTTTTCCATTATCAACAGACAATAATATTTTTTTACAGTGAAAGTTAACGACAAGGATATTAACGTTTCTTTGAATCGGTTGAAGCCATACTTCAAGTCGAGTGCTGACGAAGCGAATCATCTTTGTATTGGGGAAACAGAAATCAGTGTTGTTGAATATCGAGATACACATCAGTTCTTAGATAAAGTCCAGCCAGTGCCTGTTCAGGATGATGAATAGCTAAATCGAGCAGCGTCCTTTGAAATCTGTCAGTCTTCTAGGAAATCTGATTTAAAAGCTCTCTGGTTTAAAAACAAAAGACAAAAACAGTACAATTTCTAGAAAAACTTAAAACCTTTCAAACAAAATTTTCCCAACTATTTTCACTCAATGACTACTACATCGCTGGGGGTATTGTGGCCACACTGCAGAAACGACATGTGTTGGCACAGATACATATGGGAGTGCCACGTACAATCGAGAAAACAAAACTCTAGGCAAAAGGTTATTTTTTTATAACATGTAAATTCATTTGTATGGATATCAGAGTTTCTCTTTCATTATTAAGAAAAAAAACAGCAACACCTTTTAATTTAATGAAACGGAAATACTTATCATAATTAAAATATTGTTATTAAAATATTGTTCATCCAAGAAATACATATACATATGTATGTATATTATCTCGAGAACAAATAATTATATCGATTCCGGACCAATTCCATTCGGCGCACAATTACATGATGCGAACACCTGATAAGGTTTGGAAAAAAATTGAATTGGCGGGTTTTTAATAATTAAATAACTCACCAACCCTTGACTAAATAACTTTGTGATCAAGAGTGACGTTCGTGACGAAAATGTGAAATTTTGTGGAGCTTATTAGAGAAGTAAACGTGGATGGACTTACATCGGGTTATTTGATTTAGAATTAGTAAATGGGGAGTTTTCCGTAGGGGTACAAAATATTACGTTTTTAGGAGTTTTGCAATGGGGGGTGGTAAGTATCACTGTCTATGGTATCACGCTAGGGGTTGTCCAATTTGGGCCGTGTGTGATATTGTGAATATTTTTTTCTTCTGAAAGAAGCGACTTTTTTTACCCGCATATCGTTTTTTTAGTTAGTGCATTTTATTTAGAAAAGTTATTTTTTTAAAAGTTTATTTAATATCTATAAATTATCTTATTCTTCTTATAACAAAAAAACGACAAAAAAATTGTTGTAAAATATGTTTTCCAAGGGTACCAAATGAGAAGTTGGCAGTGTGGGTTAGTCCGATAGTACAACACACATCTACCCTAAAAACAATGTTACCGCTATAAGATATGTGTAAAAATCTATTTCATTAATTACGCTACTTGAGAGGGAAAATATGTACTCATTTTACATGTCCCACTTTTTATCGAATTAATCCGGAAGTACCACTTACGATAAATCTTTTTTGTTTGTGGTTAAATTAGCAGAAGAAGACAATGTGATTTTGCAACTCTCTTTTTCCTCAAATGGGATACCAAATTAAGGCATAATCTCTCTATAGCTTTGTAACGCAGTGTATGTACATACCTACACAGATATGGAACTGGTAGTAAACATTTTCAAAAATTAATTATAAATTAGTTAATTACAGGTACCTGCTAGAAATATCCTTCTTTAACTAAAAGTTTTCAATTTAAAATGTGAGGTTTCTGGAATTAATATATTTTGGTTTTTGCTATGGTAATTAGAAAATCCCGCATAATTAAAGCAAAATATTCCCTAGTGCATTAATCTCTTAATTTACTCCAATGAGCGGTATTTATCCCTTTTTTAAACTACAAAATATTTAGTCTGCTGCAGAGGAAAAACCGAAAGAACTGAAGTATTCATTGAAGCAAATCTACTTTGCTCGCATTCACCGCATACAGGAAAATTTTTAATTTTTTATGCCCATTTTGCATAGGCAGGTATTGAGCATCGTAATTGCAGTAGAGCTCAGCTCGCTCAATTTTCGCTCGTATGCCGGTGACATTTTCAAATCTCTATATAATATGAATATGCGTGGGTTTTTAAGCCTTTAATCTTTTTAAATTCGCCCCTCTGAGGGAGATGCAGTGGAATCGCACATTCATAAGCCATTTGGATATTGCTTGACTGCCTATAAAATAGAGAACCGCTGGGATCCTCTTGAACGTCGTCGTCGGCTGAAACGATGCCAGCAAAGTTATTTGTGCCTATTACCCCCATAGCCATCAAGGATCCTTTTCTCGGGTTCACTTTATATGAAAGTAAGATATTAAGCGTTCGCGTGACTATTTGAATGGACAAAAATTAATTAAATTGTATGTAAACTTCCACCTATTACAGTAGACGATGTAACTTGTACATAAATATTAGGGTTTCTTCTAAAATATTTATTGACAAATGAAACAGAAGAATTACTAAATCGCTAATGCAGGCTGATGGGTATACCATGTGTTAGACAATGCGTGATCCTAGAATCCGTTCGATATGTCCTTTAAGAAATTTAATTGTATTACAATGTTTAGCATCAACTAAACTTGTATGGGATCCTTTTAACTTTTCTCAATTTTCGAGAATTGGAAGAATCCAAGAACTTTCACTAAGTGTGATATTCGATTATTGCGTTGGATTTTTGAAATGCCTGGATTACAAAATCCAGATGCTTACTTCATACTTGGAGTTCATCCTGAAGAAGTTCGACGAAAGTATTTCGGTACAATGTTTGTATGGGATATTGTCAATTACCGAATTGACTACCCTTTTATACTGTACTGTGACCTTAGGTCTCGAGAACTTTTTCGTGTCCCTTATCATAGAGTGCATTACGTCTTTAATGAACCTATCTATCACCCGTTGCTTAAGGCAGGTTAACTCTGCAGATTCATCGATTTTTATTTTTACAAGCTTTTATTTAACTTGCAATCTTCGTATGTAAGTTTTCCGCACCGAAATTTGCAAGTTAAATTTGACCCACTTCCCGGTATCTGATTGAGTTGAAATTTAGAACACGTATGTAAAGTCGGTGACAATACAATATTTTGGTACCATCGAGCTGATCTGACGATGGAGTCGGAAGATGGCCACAGCCACAACTCAGTACTAAAAAATTTTAAGTTTGATCATAGCAACATTTCTTCCGGTCTCGATGGGAACTTGATTTAAAAAAATAAAAAATAAAATGAAACGTCAACACAACGAAAAAGGCGCTTTCAAAAAGCTTGTTTTTAAAATTGTTTTTTTACTTTTAATTTTTTAATATTTTTTACAAGCTAGAATGATTCAAAAGGCTGACGTGTTGCTCTAAAGTCTAAAAGATACATTAGACTCGACGGTGTGGGAAATGTTAGCAGAAGAGCAACAAGCGCATAGTTTACATAGGCCAACAAAATTGAAGTGACTCAAGTGAATTCAAAACAATATCCATAAATTAATTTAAATTATAAAAGAGTGGGCGATAGCTTAATAGTTACGTGAATAATTTTGGCTATAGAGTTATATCTGCCGAATTATAATATGTATCTTGAATATATGTACTAAATGCTCCCGCAATGTCTTTTTCACGTTCCAATTTCATATATTTTGCAGAAATCCATATCCTACATATATGTATGTATATAGCATATCTTTACAAAATTAACTATACTATAAAATAATGTTTCTCTAAATTTTGTTAATTTATGAGCTCTAGTGATTTTAATTGCATTTACTCAATTTACTTTTTATTTATTGAAAAGAGTAAAGGTATTGTATGAGGTAAAAATTGACAAAACAACGCGTATTCTCAAAGTTAAAATATAGCTTAATTTTAAGCATAGCGCAATATGTATACAAACAACCGCATAAATAAAACAAATTTTTTCGAGAATATAATATATCTTAAAGATATGTACTTTTTATCAAGAATCTGAGGAGAACTATTAAAAAGTATGGATTGGGACAAGTATAGATATTGTGCTTTTCAAGACTACAATTAATAAAACTTTATCACTATTGCGAGTTAGAATCACAACAAAAGAATTAATTATTTTTTTAAGTGTTAACTTTCCTAATCATTTTTATTCTAGTTTACCACGAAAAAGAACGGTCAAAATGCTAATAGAATTAGTAAAATTCTTATAAGCTTGTCACGGCTACCAGTTGTAAAAAATGCATTTAAACTTTTTTAACGACCTCAAGCACTGATGGTATTTCCCTCAATTAAAACCCTTTTTAAAATTTTAGTCATTTTAGTGGGTTACAATTTTGATAAAAATAGCCCCTAAAGATTTTATAACTTTGAATTTTTATTTTTATTCTAATAGAGATTCTATTAAATTCAATTTACTTCACGCAGAATTAAATTCTGTTGCACGACTATTACTACCATTAGTTGCGAAATAGTCTTTAGAAGTTGTAAACATATTGATTGATGAAATTTGAAATAAAAATGTATATACCTATGTATGTACAATGTACATATATATGAACTCGTTTCGAGCGAAAAATGAAGATTTATTCTCATATTAAGGACGGATTGGGTCGGATGGAGCTCTTGGAAATGCAAAAACGACATAAAGAGTGAATTAACCTGCGGCAGATTTAGTCTATCTAAAGTACTCATAATCTCTAGTACTCAGAGCTAAATGCAAATCAGAAGTAGCACTAACGACCGCTCGTACACGGCCTGATTCCCAGATTTATGGATTCTGGTAATTTATTCGGAGCACACGCAAGATGGAAATGTTAGGTAAACACATAGGGCTGAAGTTTTGTTTTATTGTTGGGAATTGTTCTTGTCTAAATCCTAGCTGAGTGTAAAATATTAGTTAGTAACGAACGTTATATATGTATATAGGTTACAATGGGTACAGCTGGCTGGAGGCAAGGTGCTTTTACGGAAAACATAGTTGAATACGGAAAATGCATTCGAATTCATTCTGAGTACTTTTTATTGTACGGAATATTTTTTGATTTTGAATATTCACCTGAGTTATTATTATTCTGGGCGTTAATTTAAACATAATAATAAAATGCACAGATAAAACATGAATACTTTTTGAAGCGAAGCTTCTATAGAGTCGTTGCAGACTCGGCCGCCGCGGAGCAAACCGGGATAAAAACGTGAACTTATCGTTAACTTTGCCCTCCATTAACGTGGGAAGGAAGTACAGGTCCGTGTAACACGGAACGCCACGGAAGGCGTCTAGGCTTTTAAGTTACGAACTATCCTTTTTCCGCGTGCAGACAAGCACGCATTTGCGCTGTATTTTAGTATTTTATCAAGTTTTTTTAGCACAATGGTGTGCTATGATATCAAATCTGTGTTCTTTAAGCTTAGCCAGGTAAATTGAAACAAAAAATCAAACACTTATCTTAATTATTCAAGTCAATATTACTACAAAGATCTTCCTCGTAGTTTGGTAAAAACTCACGAAAAACAAACATAATTCATAAACTAAGCAAAATCGCTAACATATGTACGTGGGAATGGTTCGAGCACCTCTGGGGCGATCTACTACGGAACTTCCACTTGACACTTCTTTTTGGGACACCATGTGTGTATATTTCTGAAGCTAGTTATAATATTAACAATTTTGGAATGACTTTACACACTGACGTGAACAATTTTTTGTTTGAAAGATCATAAGTGCTTAATTTTTGAAGCTATGCTTCTTATCGGAGGTTTCGCGGGCTGGACTCGTAGAAAATCGAAGACGTAACCGCATAAACGTTACGTAACCGTAAGCGCGTTAAATTCCCCCTCCTTGCGGCCCGCGACTGGCGAGTATGCATGCGCTGTCGGGCGCCCGGCAGCGTCAAGAAAGATAGAAAGAGAGATAGAGAGAGAGAAACGGTCGACTACTGCGTTCCAAAAATTATTATTTTTGTTTATTTTGTTTTTTTTTTTAACATTTATGTTTCAAAAGCAAGAGCTTGAGAGAAAAAAACAAATGAACGCGTAGCTTCTGTCGGCCAGTCCCGCGACTGCCACGTTTTTTTTTATAAAATAAATCAAATTTTTTAGAGAATATGAGAAGAAAATGGATTTCAAGAATAAAGAAAGGAAACGGATTGCCAAAACACATTTCTAGAAAATTTAACTTTCCAACCGCCTGTTTACACAGTAGGAGGCGAATTGTGTTATGCGAAATACTCTTTAAAGTTTCAGATGCTGCATTTTCGAACAACCTTTGCTTTATAATCCTAGAATGTTCAGAAGAAAGTAATAAAAACATTATTTTTATTCAATGTTGATATTCATACACGGTATTTCTTTAAGGTCTGAAGAGGGATATGCCATGCCAATCATTCTACATGGTCTCCTACTCAACGTTTATGCGGAGACCCACACTCCGTCCTCTAAAATCAACCCTTCACCGCTAAAATCGCAATCGAAAAATGTGAGGGGGTAAACCCATAAAACGCTTTATAAGTCCTTTGAGAGACATCGGAGGATTTTGGTTGATAGCGCGGTGTTGTTGCATTTGCATGTTTTCCATTCAAGTTCTAAAATTTCAGCACATGTGTAGCGCAGTATTGGTCCACCCACAGTCGCAGTGCAGTGTAGCACCGCTAAAACAATTAAATTAATTGAAAACTTGACATCGACGAAAATTATCAAATTGTTTCAATAAATTACAAACTCTTGCTGCTTCCTGGCATAATTAGCGAGCTCTTCCCTCCCCCTACAATCATTCCTTCCCCTTCAAAATGTTCCCAGGACATAGAGCGGAGGCTCATTCAAAGGAAGACACAAGTAGGTACCTATCCCACGATATTTCACTTGTTCGGACCGAGATTTACGTTAAAAAGTAGAGATTGCTCGTGTTTTCTTCAAAAATTGTTGATAAAAATTTCGACAGAGTTCGCTCGCCACGTCCGCATGGTTGAAATTTAACTTGAACTCTCTTTTAAGGCTACACGGTATTTTTATGAATGTTAGTTACCCCATAAATTCATGCGGAGACTTAGAGATAATGGGCGCTTCTCCTCCATTGCCATAATCATACTCTTTTATATAATAGTCTTATTACTGCCGGGATTAAAGTCCTCATCCTCAAACTCTTTCAATAGTTCTTAATTGTTATCTTCATTGCAAGTCCAATTAGCGTCAAGTTGAATATTCAATTCCTTAAATAGACTACACAATATGCTTTTTCACGATCTGTTTTAGGCCTTATCCTAGTTATGGAATTCTATTACATAACTAGATCCTAGATGTATTCTAGTGATAAGTATTAGACGTATAAGATATATAATGGCATTACTGGCAGAAAGAAGTCCACTGTCACACGTCATCCTGTGTAGACCTGTCGGAGTCAGCTAAACTAAATAATAAAATATTAAACTAAAGTGGTGTTTCAATTAATATTAAAAGGTCAACACACAACATGAGGTCTGTTCCCTTACTTGCAGGAATTATAATTCCTTATCAGAAAACTGCAGAAAGTCGTTCCTTAACTCGATTTCATCTTTAATTCTTGCGGACGTCACAACTTCCCCTCCTGCAGGAAAATTCAGAATTTTGCAGTAGGTCTGAGTTGCCTTAAATTTCCTGATTGTCAAATACAAATGCCAGTTGTGTAAATTTACGCGCGTTTTTCAAAAGTTTTAAAAAGTGGAAAGGAAGAAATGGAAGAAAATATGATTACTCTTCAGTGCTCTCTGGAACAGCTATAATGCTTCTCAGAAATTTTCAGAAAATCGTTCCCTAACTCCTACATATCAACCCCCACCACATGAATAAGGAAAATGCAGAAAAATTTTAGCTGCAGAAGTAAGGGAACAGACCTTCAGAAGTGAGTGCTAGAAATGAGTGATAAAAGTAATTCTTCAATAAGTTCGGACGACGACTCAAAAACCACATCACGATCGCAAGTCAAAATGGCCGTCAATACCGTTAATATACGACCTTTTCAATCAACACCTCCAATAAATTTGAAGAATCCAAATATGCCACTTGAATGGAAAAAATGGCTAAATGGATTTAAGATCTACATACGAGCAACTTCAATGGAAAGTCAACCAGACACACAGAAGTTAGCATTACTTTTGCACCACATGGGTAGTGAGGCTCTTGAAATTTTTAATTCCTTTAATGAGGATCTACATAGACACCATTGAATTGGAAGATCTCATCAGGAAATTCACGTCATACTTCGAGCCAAAAGTTAACATAACAGTCGAGCGATATAAATTTTCCACACGAAGACAGCAGGACAATGAATCCATCGAACAGTACCATACGTAACTGTTATAAAAAACCTCAGCTTAACATGTGATTTTAAAACCATGCGGGAGGAATTAGTGCGTGATATTTTCATTTGTGGCTTGCATCCAAATTAAAGTCGAATAAAAGAAAAATTATTGACAGAAACAAAGATAGAGCTGGAAAGGGAAATGGAAATTGATTTAATCAAAAGAATTGTCAAAAGAACAAACTGAAAATCTCCAAGGAAATAACAGTTTCATAGGGATGATATCAAAAAAAAGCCAGCAACAATACAACTACAAAAATTCTAGAAATTTTTGGATCTACTCATGCACACAGAAGTCAAACGTCATCATCAAACACTAACAAGACGACGCCACACAGACAAGGCTCTCATTCACAGTCAACAAAATCCGAGCGATGTACCAGATGCGGTGAAATACATCGATACAAATGTCCAGCTAACGGAGTAAAAATGCAACAAATGCGGCCGATTGAACCATTTCGCAAAGATGTGTAGAACCAACACAGCGTCAACCTCAACACCATAGCTACACAAGAGAAGAAGAAAATAAATCACATCGACATTGATTCTCAGTCAGACTCATCTCTATTTATTGGCGTCATAGAAGAAAGTCACACACAAAATTCGTCATGGTGTATTACAATGGAGATCAACCACAAATCAGTCCTATGTCAACTTGATAGCGGTGCCCAAGCGAACATCATGTCATGGTCACAACTGCAGCAACCATTGAAAAACGATCGAAATCCCCTATAAAATTAAAGAAATTCCATCAAAGAAGGGGTCTATGTTTTTGATTCAAATCGATTGCGATGAGGATGTAGTGGTGGCGGGTGTGAGGGATACTGTTTACGACGGAATGATCCAGTACTTAAAGTATATGCTGCGTTAAAGGATTCTAAAGTGTGTTTTATAATTTTACAATGTTGAATTACATTTTTCATTTACTACTTATTCTTTATAATTTCAAAATCCTTTTGTTTTAAAAAGACTTAAATGATATTTTTGTTTTGAGTGATACTCCTGATGTTGAATATACAATACATATGTGATCCTGGACAAATAATGAATTGTTTTATTAATCAATACTAATATTTAATATTATAAAGAGCTAAAGTTTGTATGTAGAGGGTTATCTTTGGCTCACTTTCTCATTTATTTATTTATTTATTTATAGAAGAGGTTACTTGTAGGAATAGGTACTGTAGAAATTATTTGTGTCAAGGAGATCTAGTCAGCTTGTGCTTAAAAATAGTAGGCACCTTTTTATATTGTTTTAAAAATCAGATTTTTTCAGTCAGTCAGTTGTAAAGATTTGTAAGAACAAGGGAAGATTTAAAAAATATATCCGATTTTACATATAAAGAAGTCTTATTACTAAAAGTAAAATAAAATTATAGAGAGGACTCGATCCCCTCAATTGGTGACCCCGACATTCACAAAAGGAATTAAATAAATATAAGAGCTCAAAAAAAATCCAATACTTAAAAAAACAAAAAAAAATAAATAAAAAAAAACGGGCAATTTATATAATAATTAATTAATAATTAACTAAAATAAAAAGCATTATCAAATAATCAATATAAAAATAATATTGAAAAAAAAAAAAAGAAATTGAAAATTGAAGAAGGAAGAAACTGAAAATTCAAGAAAGAAGAAAAAAATAAGAAAGAAAAAGGAAGACTGAAAATTCAACCCTCAACCAATTACTGGATACACTAATAACCAAATATTGGAATAGAGAATTGAAGACTGCTAGAAAAAAAGTTCAAGAAATTGTTCAGGGAGTTCATTGTATTAGTTAGAATTTTTTTGTTAAAACTTTTTAGAAAGAAAAAGAAAACTTTTAATAGTTAATATTGTAAAACAGCTATTTCCTTTCACACGCCGCATTCTTTCTCGATTTAAAGTGAAGTTAAAATATATTAAAGAGCAATTAAAATAAAGTAAAATGAATAGTGCAAGTGGTGACTTTTCACAAGGTGAAGGTGGAAGTGATTTTTTTTTTATTCTGGAGGCCCTCTCCCTTCACCTCGTAACGCGATCTGCGATTTGTAATCGTGTGAATGGGAAGAGCTGTTAGTTTTTGTAGAAGAGGTTACTTGTAGGAATAGGTACTGTAGAAATTATTTGTGTCAAGGAGATCTAGTCAACTTGTGCTTAAAAATAGTAGGCACCTTTTTATATTGTTTTAAAAATCAGATTTTTTCAGTCAGTCAGTTGTAAAGATTTGTAAGAACAAGGGAAGATTTACAAAATATATCCGATTTTACATATAAAGAAGTCTTATTACTAAAAGTAAAATAAAATAATAGAGAGGACTCGATCCCCTCACATATGTACATAGAAAACGTCCCCCGATATTGAAGACATTCCGCAGACCCACTTCGAGACGATTCCCATTTCGGATGCGGTAGTTGATTTGAGGGAATTGTGTCTCAGGAAGAATCACCCGTTACCGAATTTTGATCTTGTGCAGATTGCAGGACCCCCAGATGCTCCAGAGTTTAGTTTTGCGAGCAGAATGTCTACAATTGAGACAATTGTAGCCACCCTGCACACAAAAGTAAACTTTGGAGCATCTGGGGGTCCTGCAATCTGCACAAGATGAAAAGTCGGTAACGGGTGATTCTCCTTTAGACACAAATCCCTCAAATCATCTACCGCATCCGAAGTGGGAATCGTCTCAAAGTGGACTTGCGGAATGTCTTCAATATCGGGGGACGTTTTCTTCAGTTTTTTAATTATGTTTGCGGCCGCCATTTCAGAAAACTCGTTAAAGTTATTGGGCGATATGACTTTGCAAGTTTATAGCTGCTTTTTCCCGGTTTAGGGATAAAAATTACTTTCGCGTCTCTCCAGCTTATCGGTATGTATCAATAGGCCAATGAGGCTTTGTAAATCTTTACAAGGACCCGGCTGATTACTCCTAGTCCCTCTTGAAGGGTGATTGGGTGTATTCCATCTTTGCCAGGGCTTTTATATGGCGAAAAAGAATTGACCGCCCACCTTACTTTGCCAGCCGTAACGATCGAAATCGCGATATTCCACTCTGATTCACGCGGGTTGTACTGATCGTTAGTAAAGAAGGTGGCTGATGTTTTTGCACATCCTGGGAAGTGGGTTTCCAGCAGATGTTCGCCTATTTCCAGACTGTTTTCTGTGTACTCTCCTGTTGGTAATTGAAGCGTCCCAAGATGTGCTATCCTATCTTTTGTTAATATTTTGTGGATCCTCGCTGATGCGCTGATACCCTCTATTTCGTTACAAAATTTTTGCCACGATTTTATTTTAGCGATTTTGATCTCTCTCTTGTACTCTTGCTGTAGAGATCTGTATTTTTCTCTTTCTTTTACGGTCTTTAGGTTTCTAGCGCGATTGAACTGCCGCCGTACGCTTTTTCTTAAAGATTCTAAGTTGCGAGTCCACCAAACGTTTTTATTTCCGGGTTTGGGAACAGTCAGTGGACAGGCTAACTGGAAGCTATCATTTAGGGATTTTCCTAAATCATTTACCGCCTCTTCAATGTCCTTTTCGCATCTTAAAGCGGGATCCCAATTCACTAGCTTAGAATCCAGTACTTCCCCGAACAATGCCCAGTTGCATTTCCGTGGATTTCTAAGGCCAGTGGGAGGGTCATCTCGCTGTTCTAGCTTGAGTGATATACTCCTGTGGTCTGAAGTGAGAACCGCGTTGGAGACTTTCCACTCCCTGGCATGGTCAACCAAGCTCGGTGAGCATAAAGTGATGTTCATTGTCTCACTTCTCACCGAGTTAATAAATGTAGGCTCATGTCCATTGTTTAGAATGTTTAGGTCTGTACCTATTATAAAGTCAAATAGGTTTTGACCTCTTAAGTTTGTGTTTGAGCTGCCCCAGCATATATGGTGGGAGTTTGCGTCACACCCTATGATAATCGGTATATTCCTCCTAGTGCTAAAATCGATCACCTCTTTGAGCTCCTCACTTGGGGGAGGCGCAGGTGAATCGTATGGCAGATAGGAAGACACAATTAACATGTCAATATTATTGTTGTTTCCTGTTTTATAAGTGGTGAGAATAGTTACCTGATCCTTTCCCGTATGTTGTTGGATCGGAGTAACATCTAACCTTTTTGCCGCCCATATGCAGGCTCTTGGCTTTTCTGACTCTACAGACCAGAATTTTACCTCCAGCTGACCCTAGGCCCATGATTCGGTTTTTTACAACCCAGGGTTCCTGGATAATTGCTAAATCTGTATGCCCCATAGCAAGGATTCTGCTTAGTTCTACAGAGGCCGATTTGCTACGTTGCAAGTTGATCTGTATAATATTGAATGAATCAGAATTCATAATTAAGATTCCTTCATTTCAATATCAATTGCGCGGTCTTTCGTCGCTGCACCTTCCGAGGAGTACTTTTCTGTGGCAGCTGGCGCATCGTTAAGTATCGCGGCTTCTTTGGACAAGTCCTTATCAGCCGCTGCACTTGGCCCTGCCTCAGCGTCACAATGTTTTCCTCCTTTGGTTTCCTCCTTGGCTGGCTTAATCTTTGCCACGATCTCCATCAGCCAATAGTGCAGCCTACCTTCACGGGTTTTGAGGTTTTCGGCCATATTTTCTTCTACCCCCAGTACTAGAACCGATCCTTTCGGGTCGTCGTCGTTCCTGTGGTATAGCCTCTGTAAGTCTAAATCAATACTTAAGTAGATTAGAGGAAGCGAGAGTATCGGGCGGAATCTCTGTGAAGCATTGCAACGAGTTTGAAAAACAATTTTATGAAACTCGTGAAAAAAGATATGCATGCATTAAAAAATTAAAAGAAGATACAGTAAGATTCCGAGAAGCCCTAGCCAATTTTGAAGGATGCTCACGCTCTTTCCATAACCTCGGGACAGAATCCGAGCCCTGTAGATAATAATAGTGAATTAAATTTAAGCGCAAAAAAAAAGAGCCGACAGTAGTCGAAATAGTAATAGATTGCTTGAGCGCGCCCATTGCAAGCTCGGACCAATCCAATATAACCGAGTCGAGTTTTATTAATAGTCCGCGAATAAACAGGTCTGACCGAAATTCGGGAAACATGGTAGACTAAGTAAAAATAATTAAAATCGTAGCGCTGTCAGTTCCGACTTTTTCAGCAACACCGGGTTCAGAGCTGACGAGTCAACTCCAGAAGATTTTGGGTGGCTGCAGACTGGTACAGAGCTATCTGACAGAGGAAGAAAAAGCCATCTCATCCTAGGTGAACCGCCTTGAGGGAACCGCATATCAATTATTCGCAGCAGACCCTCCGACCTCTTTTGAAAATTTCGAGGAGCGCCTTAGTAGAGCGTTCCTACCTAGAGAGACATACCATGAGTTGGTAAATAAAATGATTACTTGCCATAGAAGATATAATAAGTGATAATGTAAATAGAGCAAATGAATTGGTTGATTACATGATCCGAAACAACCTAAACAGGCAAAGAATTGCATTCAGGCCGCTAGACGTGAACAATCCCGAATTAAGAGATTTTCCTCAGTTAACTTACAATGATCTAGTTCTATTTGCTGGGAACATACCATTTGAAGCTGGCCAGATCGTATTGCCACGAGCATATGCGACCAAATGGAGTCTATATAATAGAATTATATCATCACAGGGAGTTGGTAGAAAATAAAGTATTAAAAAGTATTCCAAAAAGTTGCGCACGCATGATGCTCTTTTTCCGTTGTATGAACCTTTTCAAAATTTAGCTTCTTTTAAAAAACGTCATATTTAAATTTTTAACCGATTTTAATTTGAAGCAAAAAAAACTGACATATAGGAAATGCTGCTGGTCCTTGATAAAAACTAACTTATGCATTGCATAACATAACATTACATAGCACTTATTTCTTCATTTAATTTTAAATTAAAATTTTTTGCGTATCTGAATTGCTAGATTCTGGGGTGTTTGTGGGAACTGTTACGATTTGATAACAAGCATTTTATTTAATCATATTTTTATTATCGATTTTATTGTAATTATATCTTTACAGTTTGATATATGTATATAAAGAAAACTCCTCATTGCTGCAACTCTCCTTTGAATACCCGTTCAAAAATATTGTGAATATATGTAGTTTCATAGAAAAATAAAGGAATCATCAAACCCGCGGATTGAAGCTTATCAAGCATGCTCATGTGAAGTATGTACATATGTAGCTACAAATTAACAACTTTATAATTTTTATCATATTTATATGAAAAAAATGCAGTTTAAAAAAAAATTTTTTAAAAACAACCTTGTATTTTTTTTTTTTTTTTTTAATCATGTTCCCATCGAGACCGGAAGAAATGTTGCTGTTCAGAACTGAACAAACTTGTAATCATTACAATTCTTTATTTCGTAATTAATTTCCAAATGTAATAAGTCGGTCATTATTTCATGTCACCTACTTGCAATTGCAGCACAAGCAATACTTGACCTGACCGCAAAAGACATGAAGCAATGGCCAACTTACCTAATTGATCGTACTATATGCTTAGTTGTAAGTTTTTATTGTTATAAATACCGCACGGTTTTGTTAATAAAGTTAGTATTCAAAGAACCTTTTGAGTATTCATTTTCATTTTGACCATCCGAGTCAAACATTGGTCCTTCGAGCCTTCAACAAGTACCGCGAAAATTCAAGTCACTTGAATTATTTTACGACAACTTACTCTACTAGCCGATTCGATAAACACTCCGAATCAAATCCACAACTGCCGCCCGCGCAAAGCTTTTAGAATTCAAGAACCTTGGATTCTTTCAGCCATAGCACCATCACTTGGACAACCCGATCCACAACTGCCGCCCGCGCAAAAGCTTTTAGAATTCAAGAATCTTGAATTCTTCTAGCCACAGCCCCATCGCTTGGACAACCCGATCCACAACTGCCGCCCGCGCAAAAGCTTTTAGAATTCAAGAACCTTGAATTCTTCTAGCCACAGCCCCATCGCTTGGACAATCCGATCCGCAACTGCCTTCCGCGCAAAGCTTTTAGAATTCAAGAACCTTGGATTCTTCTAGCCACAATCACCATCATAATTTACCAAATATTACACAGAGCTTAAGAACAACACCTCGAGAACAACATCAACGACTCTGAATCTACACTCCGTGGCGAGCAACACACTGCGTAAACTAAATCTGGAGATCATACAAACCCGGATCAACAATTCATCACCCTACTAATTTGTTCCCGCCAAGACCATATTACAACTAAACTGCTTGCTTCGAGTTGATTGCCCCTCACCTATCGCCGAGTAATCAAAACCGTCAAGTAGCAAAATGAGCGCAGAAATTTTGATTACCAACCAGATGGAGATAGCTCAGAGAATTGAGCGCCTCATAAGCAATTTCAAAAAAGACAGTCCGGAACGAAAAACGCCGGAATATTTAAGGAAGAAAAATGAGGAACTTGAGCACTTATGGGAAAATTTCAAGCTTCTTCACAACCAGATTGTACACCTTCTCAGCGAAGATGAAGATCATGCCTACTTCAGGGAACAAATATACATGAAGACCGAAAAGATTTATTCAAATGCTTCGGAAAAAATCATGGCCTGCTTGCAAAAGGACCCAACAGCTAGCTCTTCAGACTCCGATTTGGCAAGATTGCCTAGACGCTCAGCACCAGCGGAGCCACCTGCGCCTCCTGCTTCCTCTCCACGCCCAAACATTAATGCTAACGCACATCCTCAGGCCAATTCTTGGGAATCGTTGCTCCCGCTAGGCCTAGAAGCGAGCCGTTACAACAATTTACCAAAACTACCGCCAGTGAAAATTCCGAAGTTCTCTGGCAATTATAAAGAATGGAAACCCTTCTCAGACATTTTCACTACTGTGATTCACGCCAATATATATCTGAGCAAGGTAGAGAAAATGCAATACCTTCTATACCACTTGGAAGGTGATGCTAAGAAGGTAATAAGCCACCTTCAGCTTTGGAACGAAAATTACGACACTGCATTAACGCTGGTGAAGGCACGCTACAATAACAACAGGAAAATCATTACAACGTACATTAATACAATGCTGGACACAAAAAAGGTAGAGCATAGATGTCAGGAAGATATTATTATGCTTTATGACACCATAAGAGAATGTATAGAAGCGCTAAAAAATTTCAATTGCAATACACAAGAGTGGGGACCGATAATTGTTTGCATTGCCATGAGAAAGCTCGACGTCGAGAGCCTGCGTTTCTTTGAAGAAGCTCTTACTAATCCAAGAGAAATGCCCACAACTAGCGAATTGCCAAAATTTTTGGAGAAGCGATATCAAGTGCTGGATTGCATCAAAGAGTCAAAACAAAACAAGTTCGACTCCTCCTTTAAAAAAAAGGCATTTCATGCTACAGTAACCCGAGCCTGTGCCTTCTGCAATAAGGGGCACGCAATATACCAATGCACAGAATTCAGAAAATTAAGTGTGCATGAAAGAAGCGCATTCGTTGCCAAAAAGAATCTATGTGCTAATTGCATGGCTCACAACAAAACTGAGAGATGCAAGACAAATAAATCATGTTTCTACTGCAACCAGAGACACCATACATTGCTCCACCGTAAAACAGAACCAACGGGAAACTCATCACCTAAAGAAAAGGCTAAAGGAGACTCACCTAAACAGGCTGGAGCTGACGATGCATTGGCCTTTCACAAGAATACAAAGGTAGGAAAAGTCCTACTACCAACGACGTTAATAAGAATAAAAAACACTCTTGGGCAATCAGAGAGGCTTAGGGCATTGATTGACCCAGGATCCCAAGTATCGTTCATTACCGAGGAGGCCGTTCAGTTGCTTAAATTAATGAAAGAGAGAATCAAAACAACAATCCTAGGAGTCGGGGAATCCAAAACAGCAAAAGCCTTCAGCAAAGTAAGGTTTTCAATGCAGTTAAACGATGCCAGGAACTCATTCCTGTGCGTAGAAGCACTCGTTTTGCCAAAAATAAACTCGACGCTGCCTGATACTTCAATACCCGAAGTCAACGTTCAGCGATACGGAAATATTATACTAGCAGACCCCACATTTAATAGGCCAGGCCCTATTGACATATTGTTGGGAGCTGACGTCTACGCAAGGATAATCATGGAAGGAGTGATAGCTGATTCCAACCTACCGACTGCTCAAAATACCAAACTAGGGTGGATAGTTTTTGGAGATGTCCCAAGAAAGGCCACCCAGAGTCGCAATGAGGTCTCAAGTTTCCTTTCTCTTGCCGAAATTGATGAGAAGCTCGAACAATTTTGGGAGCTAAAAGCTGATAATGCACCAAGTCAACTGAGTGATTCATGCGACGGTCACTTTGAATCTACCCATAAGCGGGACAAGGATGGCCGTTACGTCGTCCGTTTGCCTTTCAAGGACACTCAACAAAAATTAGGCGACTCTCGAAATAGAGCTGTAGCCAGACTACTACAAATGGAAAAGAAGCTAAGCAAATCACCTCAAGATAAGATGGAATATAACAAGTTTCTGTTGGAATATCTAGCTCGTGGGCACATGAGTCCAGCAAAAAAATTCCTAGGGGATCCTTCTAAGGTATTCTACTTACCCCATCATGCAGTGTTCAAAAGGGACAGTACCACCACTAAGCTACGAGTAGTTTTCGATGGATCTTGCAAGACGGAATCAGGAACAAGCCTTAATGATTTGCTGCACTCCGGCCAGAAATTACAGTGCGACTTAAGCCAGATTCTATTGAGATGGCGTAAGCATCGGTACGTATTCACGGCGGACATCGAAAAAATGTTTCGGCAATTAAATATGGCAAAAGAGGACAAGAACTATCAAAGAATACTATGGAGAGAGGATCCCTCCCAGCAAATTCAGGAATATACATTGAACACGGTTACTTATGGCACTGCACCAGCCAAGTATCTAGCAGTAAGAGCACTAAAACAACTTGCTACAGATGAAGGCAGTCATCTGCCCATTGCAAAGGAGGTATTAATGAGGGATTTCTACGTTGATGACATGCTTTCTGGTGCAGATACCAAAGCAGAAGCTTATCAACTCCAGGAGCAAATTATCCACCTGTTAAAAGCAGGAGGTTTCAACTTGCGAAAATGGACATCTAATCATGACGAATTAATAAAAAATATTCCTCAAGACTTGTTAGAAAAGGGAATATTGGAGATAACTGAGGACGATTCAGTTAAAACATTGGGATTAAACTGGAATCCTAGAAAAGACGAATTTCAATTTATGATCAATGGGAAGGAGCGCAGTGCCGAACTAACAAAGCGATCACTATTATCCACAATTGCAACAATTTTTGACCCTCTAGGATGGTTGGCCCCAGTCACTGTATCTGCAAAACTAATAATGCAATCACTTTGGAAGATAGGAGCAGATTGGGATGAGCTCCGACCAGACGACATTATAAACTCTTGGAGGAAAATTGAAACAGAGATGACTGAATTACACAAGATTAAAATTCCTCGATGGATAAACTATCGGAAAAATCTAGAGGTTCAAATTCATGGGTTCTGTGATGCCTCTGAAAAAGCATATGCTGCAGCGCTATATGTAAGGACAACTGACAACATGAACAAAGTTCATACAACGTTATTAACCGCAAAAACCAAGGTTGCTCCCTTAAAACAAAAAACCACACTGCCCCGCTTTGAGCTATGCGGTGCTCTTCTCTTAGCACAACTAATTAAAACTGCCAAGGCTGCTTTAGAGATAAATTCTCCGAAAATCTTTGCTTGGTGCGTTTCTGAGATAACCCTCGCCTGGATATCAAAGAGCCCTAGCAACTGGCATACCTTCGTTGGAAATCGTGTAAGTGAGATACATGACTTAGTAGGAAGAGATATATGGAGACATGTTTCATCCTCTGAAAACCCCGCGGACCTCGCAACCAGAGGGATAAGTCCTAGTAAACTTGTGTCAAACAATCTCTGGTGGAAGGGACCACTTTGGCTTAGTAAATCGCCGGAATCCTGGCCTTTAAAAAGACTTAATTTGGTAACCGATAAGGAAGAAAGAAAAACAGCTACAGTTTTTACCACAACTGTCTCCTCTCAGGAAATTTTTAAATGTTCATCATTCACGAAACAAGTCCGAGTAATCGCTTATGCCTTACGGTTTTTCAACAATGCCAGATCGAACAAGGAAAAGAGAATAACAAGCTACCTATCCGCAGAGGAACTACAAAATGCAAAAAATTGCATTACAAAATTAGTACAGCTGGAAGAATTCCCAGAAGAGATAAATGCGCTCAACAGAAAACAACAGCTGAGGAAGAATAGCAAGTTGCTCTCACTTCATCCATTCATAGATTCAAACGGCATTTTAAGAGTTGGGGGCAGGCTGGAAAAGTCACTCTTGCCAATAGATGCAAGACATCAGATACTTTTACCCCCAAAACATCATATTACGAACCTGATAATTGATCACGCTCACCGACAAACGCTGCATGGTGGTACGCAGCTTACGCTAAACTATCTAAGACAGAATTTCTGGGTTATTGACGCCAAAAGAGTAGTACAGGGAAGGAACCAAAAATGTATTACATGCCTTCGATATCGTCAAAATAATTCTCAGCAACTCATGGGCAACTATCCAGCAGTAAGAGTTACTCCATCCCCGCCATTTTCAAGTACAGGAGTAGATTATGCAGGACCCTTCTTAACAAAGGCTTCAAAGGAGAGAGGCACCAAGGCACTTAAGGGCTACATAGCTATATTTGCATGTATGGTCACCAAAGCGGTTCATTTAGAGCTTGTCAGCGACTTAACTACGGACTCCTTCCTCGCAGCGTTCAGAAGATTTGTTTCTCGTCGAGGAATTGGCAAAACAGTTTATAGCGACAATGGGACGAACTTTGTCGGTGCCAATAACAAATTAAACAGAGATCTACAACTTGCAATCTCCGATGCGACTAAACAAGCAGAAGAAACATTAGCAAATGACGGTACAGAATGGAAGTTCATTCCGGCAGCTAGTCCACACTTTGGAGGGCTCTGGGAAGCCGGAGTCAAATCGGTCAAGGGACACTTAAGGCGAATTTTGGGCGAAACTCTACTCACTTACGAAGAATTTAGTACCGTTTTAACTCAAGTAGAAGCCTGCTTAAATTCAAGGCCAATTGGACAACTTTCTAGCGACCCAAGAGACCTAGAGCCGCTCACGCCTGGGCATTTCTTAATAGGCAAGCCACTAATAGCACCCCCAGTTCCAGAAATTGAGGAAAAAGGGTTACATCAACGATGGAAGCTAGTAGCGAAGCTTCAGCAAGACATTTGGAAAAGGTGGTCATCAGAATACCTATCCCTGCTTCAACAGAGAAGTAAGTGGAAAACTGAAAAGAGTAATCCAAAAATTGGAGAATTAGTCCTCATCAAAGAGGATAACATGCCACCCCAGAAATGGGCTTTGGGACGTATTGTAGAATTACATCCTGGAGATGACGGATTGGTTCGTGTCGTTTCTGTACAATTTAGAAATGGAATCAAGAAACGTTCTTTAACCAAATTGTGTCAGTTGCCGCTTTCGATCTACAACGAAGAAGACACTAATTCCAGCACCAAACCTGTCACAGCAATGACTGCTGTCACACGTAAGCGAAATTCTTACAAAACAATTCATAATGAACCCGAAGCTGCGTCAAAACCGGAAAATTTTGACCAAATCACTACAATAAAAAATAATACCTTCGCTGACGACAAAAAAAGAAGAAGCACTTCCTCAAGCGAAAAGGGGAATAAAAAACGGAAAATTGCTCCATGCACTTGGTCAATGAAGTTACTGCACACAACCCTTCTAATTCTGTACTGGTTGACTGTAGCATTCGCAAAGCAAAGGACTGTGAGATCATACAACCTAAGTTGGGTTTCTTTGTGGAAAACTTAGGTAATGCTCGAATTAAAAGAGGCAATCTCAGGCTGCAGGTATCGCTCCCAAGGGATGAGTTGATTACCGATCAAAAGAATATTGACATAACTTGGGATCAAATTAAAAGTACATGCGAGAGAACAAAGTCCCTTACTTACATCACTCGCTGCCAGACATATCATGATCATATGTCTACAAGAAGACAAGAGCTCCTTAAAGTTACTGATGAGAGCCGAGAAAGGTTAGATCACAAGAACAGGAACAAAAGAGGCATTCTTGGCAGACTGCTCACTTCAGTGTTCGGGGTAAACGATGAAGTGTACAGTGACATTGAGTCCCAACAGCGTAATCAACAAGATATGCTACATTTTACAAATCAGCAAGTACTACTTCTAAATACCAAAGTAAATCAGTCAAATTTTAGAACACTGGAAAAATTAAAGCAGGTTGGGGCCAGGTTAGATGATATTAGCTCAACAATCAGGGAGATGTCATCATGGATCATAAGTGCAGATCACAACAGGTTGAACATAGAAATTATCTCCGCCTACTTAAGCGCAGAAGACTATTACGACGAGCTAAAGGAGAAATATGACAAATGGCTAAGAGCGCTACATAATCAAGGGAATATATTGGACTTTGTTCACATCCGGGACATCAATGCAATCATTCAAAATGTCTCTCAAGGGCTAGGCACAAATTTCGTAATACTGCAAGCGCCTCAAACACGACTAGATGTTGAGGTCGAGAACAGTACAATAAACTTGTATGGATATCTCAATATAGTGGAGAGAACAATTTATAACTTGATTCACGTTACTCCAACTCCACATAGGATCAAGGAAGACACATATGTGGTAGCCGATATACAACATTCAACTCTTGCGATCAACTTCAACCAACAAACATACTTCAGCCACAGATAAACTAACTAACAGATGACCCATCCCGTACAAAAAACTTGAGCCAAATCATGCGCCCCAAGTGGTCCTTATAGACCACGTGCTCGACACGCAGCTCAGCGGCGCGGCCGCACACAATTCCACCCTCCCGATCGATACGATCCATCTTACCCCTGACGACGCGCGCCTCTCGGCGATTCCCTTCCACGCAATTCTCGCTCACCGCCCGCCGTCCCCGCAACCGTCTGCCCTAAATGCCTCCACACGACCTTTTCGTCTGGAATTTTACTTAGCGCGATGCGGGAAAATTGCTTTTCATTTTGCACTAAACAAAAAAGGTTGAAACCTTAATACAAGATGGATAATTATTTATTATATGATCCTTCAAAATTTCAACCCCTTCTAGCCTATTAAGCATATAGCCGTAATTTGAAAAACCTTTTTCTCGGTACAAAATTTTTCAAGCTAGGTCAAATCACATGATCACTGAAAACTATTCCTTCTATAGAAAACTTTAACTGGTCACTCAGATTTTTTGATAAAATGCGTTTTCTCTAAAACTTATAACAATATAAGCATAAATACGACTCTCGTTCAATCGGAAGAAGCAGAAGGAAGTTTTTTGTAATGAAATCAAAACTTGCAAAGAGCTTCGAATGCTTTTAGGTTTGAGTACTTGAAATATTTTACAATAATTTTAGCGGTAATCTTATTCAATTTATCGTAGTGGTCCGTATGCTGTTGTCTATAAGGACCACTTGGGGCGCATGATTTGGCTCAAGTTTTTTGTACGGGATGGGTCATCTGTTAGTTAGTTTATCTGTGCTTCAGCTTAACAGGAGAGGATCTGAGATCATGTACAGTAGACAACCAGCTTCACCTCTGCACACCAACAATCGTATACAACATAGAGGAAAGTCCATCATGTGTCATTGACGAACTTTACAATCGACATCCAAAAACCATGTGTGACATGCATCAAGTGAAGGTCATGGGCATTGTCTGGAAGGCAATGGCAATGAAAAACACCTGGCCTTACGTTACAAACGAAACCACAGTAATCGCCGTTATCTGTAAAGGCACCAGAACAGAAGCAATACTCAACAGCACTGGAATAATTCATCTACATGATGACTGCCATGTAAAAACGAAGGAAGTGACTCTAAAAACCAACTTTGAAGAGTCAGTGAAAGTTTTAGGCACCCACATGAAGGAGATTCCACCTAAGGCCGCTGATATCACGCTAAAAAATCCTCCATCAATACTGCAATCCAAGAGTCTTCTCCAATCAAACGAACAACTTCTGGATTACAGCATTGAACCAGAACTGCATGGACCGAATCTAAGGAAGGCACTGATTCTATATTCATCAGGCATAGGAGCAACCCTCATCACCTTCTTCCTTGTTATTCTTGGATGGAAGTACTGGACGCAGCTTAAAGGTTTGGTACTCGGGCACAAAGGAAAAATACCTCAACCCAAAGTCGACAACCCACAAGCATCTCCTCAGACATCAATTGGACAACATTATCATCGGGTCTTGGCCCCCGGCTCCCCCCAGCATGTTCAGAACTGAACAAACTTGTAATCATTACAATTCTTTATTTCGTAATTAATTTCCAAATGTAATAAGTCGGTCATTATTTCATGTCACCTACTTGCAATTGCAGCACAAGCAATACTTGACCTGACCGCAAAAGACATGAAGCAATGGCCAACTTACCTAATTGATCGTACTATATGCTTAGTTGTAAGTTTTTATTGTTATAAATACCGCACGGTTTTGTTAATAAAGTTAGTATTCAAAGAACCTTTTGAGTATTCATTTTCATTTTGACCATCCGAGTCAAACAGTTGCTATGATCAAACTCAAAATTTTTTAGTACTAAGTTGTGGCTGTGGCCATCTTCCGACTCCATCATCAGATCAGCTCGATGGTACCAAAATATTGTATTGTCACCGACTTTACATACGTGTTCTAAATTTCAACTCAATGGGATACCGGGAAGTGGGTCAAATTTAACTTGCAAATTTCGGTGCGGACCACTTACATACGAAGATTGCAAGTTAAATAAAAGCTTGTACTAAGAGGCCGAATACAGTCCCGTCATATCAGAACAAAATAATATTACACATACGTACTGATAAATCCGGCACTGCAGGGAAGACTACAGAAATGTGACCTATACCATTGTAATCTAGATGTAATTACCTATCCTTCTGATCTAATTTTATTTTTGTTCGGCGTGGGTAATTGTTCCATACAAAAATGCCCATTGTCCTTTAAAAAGGGGAAACCAGAACCGTTGTAAAATCACGAGAACTATTACCATTTGCTTAAACACAAACTCCAGAAAACTTACGCTACAGCGCGAAAGAATATTCTGGCAAGCAAAAATAAATCGAAAGAATATTATGATAGGAGCTCCAAGCCCATTTCTTTTCATGTAGGAGACAATGTACTCCTAAAGAGCGAGAATAGAAAACATAAGCTCTCAGAAATGTAGTTAGGTCCCTATCGAGTAACATCAATCCCTTCACCGGTGAATACCGAAATTAAGATATGTATGTAGGTAAACGTCTTAAAGTTATTCACAACAACCGGTTGAAGCCATATTGCGATTAACGCAATAATCAATAAACATAACGACACGAATAGATGGTAAATATTTTCATTGTAATTTGGGTCTAAGGTCTAAGGGATTTAAGAATAATACTAAATATCTGACAGTATTTAATCTATATATATAAAACAAAGTCGTGTTAGTTAGACCACTTATAACTCAAGAACGGCGGAACGATTTTTATGATCGTTGATTTGTTGGATTCGTCTCCGCCCTCCCTAACAAAATACCTAGTAAAATATCGGAAAAATTCACGGAAAAAGAACTTATGAAGAAAATTCATTTTCTCATACATTTTGTATGGAACCGCTTTTTTGATGATATCTCGAGAACGGCTCGACCGATTTGGATGATTCTTTTTTTTGGTTTGTTCGTCTCAATAAAGGGGTGTCTTAAAAGAAAAGAAAATTGGGAAAAACCAAAAGGAAAAGCACAAGAAATAGTAGATCGGAAAATAGCACATTAGCTAGTCAAAGTTTACTGAGATCCTTTTACGAGAGAATTTTAAAATACGGAATTTCAATTCAAAAGAAAAGTATAGTGTTAGAGCAGGTGCGTTTTTTGATAAAAGCATAAGTAATAAAGGCCCGAACAGATAACACTCGTTCCGTCCCGTCACGTAAAAATGTCAAAGTTGAACATATGGGACGAACATGTTATTGCACACAACGGTCGAAACGGTTGAGTTGAGCGAATTTCAATTTTTACGGAACACATAACCTCAAACCCTGTTAGACCAGATTGAAATGGAAAACGATTACAGAGAAACAAAGTGAAATCAGTGATGAAATCAAAATGAGCGACGAAGAAATCATAGGGCTGTGCGAAATAAAAACAAAATTATATGATAATTCGAATAAGTTTTATTTTCACAACTGTCAAATTACGGAACGGATCGAACTGTTGTGGCCACTTATCCGACTGGTCGAAACGGGACGCGAACGTGACGTGACGGAACGGGTGTTATCTGTTCGGGCCTTATAGGTTACCGGTCGATTTGTTTGTTTTGTGCGAGTGTTATTAATAAATCTTAATGTGCGAGTAATAATATTAAAAATGCCACGACCCAGAAGATCTAATCTTTCCCAACAAAGCTAATTGCATTACGGCTTTATTGGGAAAGAATAGATCTACTGGATCGCGGCATTTTTATATGCTTTGAGAAGCACGAAGTCGGGCCATACTAACGCGGCTCTGTTGGCAATGAGAAAAAGTCGAGCTTATCGCACAGATCAACAACGAGATAATCTTCGACGCGCAAGAAGAAATGCTTCAAGTGTTGATTATGTAGAATCGAGCAGCGTTTCTATACGATTGCACAATTTATTACAGTTCGCATCCTTTCGTTCGCATTAGTCCAATGGACGTTGTTTTCCTTTGAGTTTAAACGAATTCAATTTCCGATTCGTGTAAGCCAGGCACATCCAAGGAGTTTAAAAATTCAGTTGACTGTTAGGCGGTACAAAGTTCGCCGGGACAGCTAGTAATAAATAAAAAGGGAAAAATAAATCAGCAAAACAGTATCATACGCAATCTAAAACATTTTATTTCATCAGCTTCAAACACATTAGTTGTTACACAATAGTTTTTAGATTAATTAACACACACAAAAATATATATATAAAATGAATGAAAACACAGCTTAAAATTCCGCATCCGGGGACGCTGAAGGCGCCGGGGACGGTCCTTCGGAATATCCCTCGTCGGCCAATCTCCAGGTAGGCGAGTTATTCGGAATCTCGTCCTCAAGGTGCCCGACCAGATTCAATTTACACCCTACAGAACATGGAAACACACATTTTTTAATAAAATTCAAATCAAAAAATATATATTATATAAAAACTTTTACTTACCTAAGGCGCGTAGTTGACACCCGGCAGGCAGAGGCCAGGTTACGGACCAGTGGCCTTCTCGAAAAGAGCCCTCCGCCCAAATAGTCTTGTAGTCCAAAGTCCTGGGCGCGTAATAAAGGAGGCGCATGGGACCAACCCAGGCCGCGTCACCTTCAGCAATATGGGGTACAGCAACAACCCCAGTAACCACAAATTTCCGCGGAACACGGGTAATATCCGAATTCACCTTAATAACTGCAAACATTTTCACTGCTTTACCAACTGACTAAAACAACTGCTAAGAACCGAATGAATAAATCTAACTTTAAACGATAAAAAGAAACCTCGGGTTATACAAATTCAAACGATGGGAACACGCGGGCGGGTAAGATGACCGACAGGAATTCCCGAGCAACCCGAGAGCACAAACGTAAACAGCAAATAAAACACTGCCGAAACTAAATCTCCCAGCTTGCAATTTCGCACATTCCACAGAAAAAGCAATTCAACCCATAACAGAACACAAAAAAAAAAAAAAGAGAATTTTTTAAATATATGTTATGGTCATTAACCCTTATCTTATAGAAAATATCGTAAAATAAGGCAACATGTCTTAAATGTAAGAATTACTAACAAAAAAAAGAAAACATTTTCAAAGATATTTCTAAGTATGTAATTCAGATTCAGAGGTAAGAAACATATGTCTAAAATAAATGTAAACCGTGACCGAATCTTCTTCAAAAATTTTGAAGACAATACACTTCTCATCCCTGAGAATTATTCCTCTTCAAAGAATAATCCTCTTTTTCCGATTGCTTCCACACTTCAGAGAAACATTTGGGAGTAATTAGGAAACTATTTATGATGCTGATGCTGATGCTGATGCTCACGTTTCAGGCATAAATATTGAAATACAAGATTTAATGTATGATGCTGAAGTGCCTCACACTTCAGGTAGGGAAAATATCGAATATGCACCCTTGCAGATATTCAAGGACATCGCCTGCGCTGCGGTGAAATGACCCAAGAGCATAATTTACGACTTACGTAAATTATCCCGAGGGCGACAACCTGACCCAAAGTCAAGTGCTGGGTGAAAGTGCGATCACAGCACACGCGCGATAACTAAAGTGATCGCGCGGCAATAAGTGCTGGATCAATTTTCAACGATAATCGATCGTCACCAGAAACCGAGGTTTCTTGCGATCGAGAATTCGAGCACTGGTCAGTTAGAAATTGAGAGTCGAGTTGATAGTTGTCCTAAAGTCAGAAATTAGGAGTTCGGTCCCGGGAATAATCTTTACATAGTATAAAATGAAGTCGCTTCCGCTGTCTGTTCGCTTAGATCTTTTAAACTACTCAACGGATTTTAATGCAGTTTTCAGCAATCTGCAATAGATAGAGTGATTCAAGAGGAAGGTTTATGTGTATAATACCACAGACTGTATAACTATCAGACTATTCATGTGGCTCAAATCGAGAAAAATTTTCAAGTCCCAAAGATGCAAACATTGGGTTGTGCTTTCCAATGAGACTTCCACGCACAAGCAATCGGCGAACAGCGCGCTGCCGTCGCAGAGCCTGTGCTGTGGAATTGGAATTTGGAAAGGTTCCTTTTCCTTTCCCTTTTATCCCTTGCACTGCGTTGGGGCTTGAGGGGTTGCGCTGAGGTGAAACGTGAGGGGGATTCATTTGAATTTTTCTAGGAATCCTCTGAGTTGCGTGCTCTGCTCAACTCAATGAATAAAATCTTCAAGGGATTTTTGGTGGCTAGGTGTTTTTGACTAATTATAAACAATTATTTAAAAAAAATAACTTTTAGGAATCGTTTTGGATACTTTTATCTGAAACCATTTTCAAAGAGGATTCTTCGTTAACGTTTATTTTCACTTCAAGATTCAACCAAGATCTTATTGAAAACTTTTTTGCACTTATCAGAGCTAAAAATGGTAACAATAGAAATCCGTCTGCATCAATATTTAACATATCGGTAGCTAGGCTTGAAATAATATCTTTAAATGAAAAAAATGAGAAGGTCATTATACTAGAGAAATTTATTGAGGCAAATCTGGATAGATATTTACAACAAAAATTTAGAGTTTCCGAAGCAGCGAAGCTATACTTTCTAGGTTATGCTATTTTCAAAACATCAAAAAAATTAAATTGTGAAGTTTGTAAGCAAAAGATGGTGAAGCATTCTTCAGAAAAACTTGAATTACCTTCAGAATTCATGATTATTATTAGTAAAGATTATGGAAGTAAAACTCTTACTTGTGCACTTCAGCCACCCACAGATTATTTTTTTGATATATGTAAACGGTTTTACAATGTACATATATGAACAAATTTTTGATAAATATTTACATATCTCAAATATAAAAAAAACAATTATTGACAAATGCATAGAGGACTAAAAAAGATTTCCCCGAGTGGTTTCAGGAACACGATGCTTGGTATCAACATAAAATACAGAAATTGAACTTTATAATCTTAGTTCTTTTCAGGAAAAACTGTACGTGGTTGGCCAAAAGTAAATCTGTGAACTCCGCAAATTCAAAATATTGTATTCTTAAGCAATAAAAGTTAAAATTAAAAGATTATTTTCGATTGACATAAACATTCTACACATTCTCACATAAACATTCTACGACGACTTTAAATATAATTTAAGGTTTTCAGACTCCCTTTAGAAGTTTAACTTATTTTATTCCTTTGTATAAAAATATGTTTCACCACAATGCACGAATTTTTGCAGATATAATTTTAAACATATATATTCTTTAAGCTGATAAAAACCTATATTAATTGAATTAACTCTTTCAATCCAATAAAAATTAAACCCTTTGCAAACTTACATCCAAAACGATTCCTAAAAGTTATTTTTTTTAAATAATTGTTTATAATTAGTCAAAAACACCTAGCCACCAAAAATCCCTTGAAGATTTCATTCATTGAGTTGAGCAGAGCACGCAACTCAGAGGATTCCTAGAAAAATTCAAATGAATCCCCCTCACGTTTCACCTCAGCGCAACCCCTCAAGCCCCAACGCAGTGCAAGGGATAAAAAGGAAAGGAAAAGGAACCTTTCCAAATTCCAATTCCACAGCACAGGCTCTGCGACGGCAGCGCGCTGTTCGCCGATTGCTTGTGCGTGGAAGTCTCATTGGAAAGCACAACCCAATGTTTGCATCTTTGGGACTTGAAAATTTTTCTCGATTTGAGCCACATGAATAGTCTGATAGTTATACAGTCTGTGATAATACGTACATATTATAGTACAGAAAAGCCGAAAAATTCAAAGATTTGTAAGGTGATGTCGTAACAAACAAATTTTTGTGCGCTTAAATCGCAAACGCTGGCAAAACCTTACAAGATAGATCAAATTAATGTACTACGGAATTGTATATCTTAAAAAGATCGATAAAAAAGTCCGGGATGGTATATATTTATCTCCTAAGGATAACCCACAGTAACCATTTTTATCTTTTACATATTACAAAAAAAATATGTGTTATTAACCAAGCTATTTTATACTATTATATAAAAATGAATCCCTATTTCCCTTGGTCACGCCATAACTTGGGAACGAAACGACTTTACCGATTTCATTCATCTTTTTTTTTTAAGTTTTCTAATACTTTGTAGAAGGTTCTTACGGAAACAAAAATTAAGAAAATTGCGCAGAAAATTGGAAAATTTCAGAAAACTTATAAAGAGCTCAGTCGATTCGGTAGAGCGTTGAACTTTTAATCGAACGTTAAATTTTCAAATTAATGTTTAGTATGAAAATCATAAGCTTGTGGATAAATCGCTTATTTTGTAATGATGCTTCATAAATGGTCAAAATATTGCATTTTGTAGCTTTAATCTTATTTTTCTTGAAAATGGGACCTGGATTGACCATTGTGTCACACACAAAAAAAAAAAAGTCCAAACCTAGACAAAAATCCGACAGAGCTAAAAATCTACAAAGCCCTTTGAATAGTCAATAATAAAATTGTAACCGGCCGATGTCTGTACATTATAGATATTGAAAAAAAACTTATATGGGGGGTGTTTATTAGAGCAACAGAAGCCAAAACAACAGTTTTTAGAATTTTTGTCTGTCTGTCTGTATGTTTGTATTTGTACACTCATCACGCTAAAACTACGGCATGGAATTAAATGCATTTTTCACAGATGTATTGTTAGAGGTCTAACTTAAAATATAGCTCCATTTTACCCGAAGAAAATATCTTATTCCGATTGTTTTAAATTTAATATTGCCCGGATCTCACGTTATTTAATGAACTTAATGCTGAATTAACAGATTTTGAGGAGACACGGCGCACTTCCATGAGCAGATAAGTTAGTCGTTCTGTATAGTTGTTACTCAAAAAGAAAATCATATATGCTGCTCTTTATAATTTTAAAGGTTTATCTCAACCGATCTCAACCGACTAAGTACAACTAATCTACATATGTAGCCATAGAATCGAAATATTGCCCGGATCTCACGTTATTTAATGAACTTAATGCTGAATTAACAGATTTTGAGGAGACACGGCGCACTTCCATGAACAGATAAGTTATCGTTCTGTATAGTTGTTACTCAAAAAAAAATCATATACGCTGCTGTTTATCATTTTAAAGGTTTATCTCAACACTCAACCGATCTCAACCGACTACAACTAATCTACGTATGTAGCCATAGAATCGAATAGAAGAGAATAGAATAGAAGGACACACAAAGTTAAACAGAAATTACAAATAAGAACAGTATACAAAAATGCGACCCTGTAGGTAGCTTTTCCTATAGCATAATATAATTATTTATTTTTTCATACAGTAGTTTTTGCGTGATGCGTACGAAGTCGCGGGTAAAAGCTAGTAAGTAATAAATAGTAGATACTTGTAAAACTTAAGTGTTACAAAAGTGTAGTATTAATAATTCGAAATAAATCGAGTGAACGAATGTGTATAGTCGTAGTTTATTTTCGCGAAACTACACCCATTCCCGTGTGCCCACTAATAGGAAGTCCCCCACACACAAGGACTCCCTAGGACTCCCTACAAAGCCCTTGGCCATCAAATTAGAAGCAGCACAAGTTGAACACCACCACCACCGAGTGTTGTAAACAAATTTATTGTTGCAACACAGTGGGTGCAGACCCGCGCCTTTACAACAAGCTCATCGTTTTACTTCTTTCGAAAGTTGTAAAAAATGGATTAACGATTAGATCGCTTCTAAAAATGAAGAATTCTTTTTCAAGGAATTCCATGCTCCATTAGAGCTCTTATCTTACCAAATGCATTTCTACGTGTAAGTCTCCATAAAAGCTGTCGGTAAAAAATTTCAATCGAGTATTTTAGTCACTTAGAACGAGAAAATTAATTGAAGTCAAAGGTAACTGAGATGAATTTACTAAAAATTTTGAATTTTATTAAGGAATTTCAATTCAAAAGGTGCTTTTATAAGCTCTTTTCGATCCGATTCGCGTGACAACGAGAATAAGGCCAACAATCTAATCGATGTAGATATTGGACTGTTTTTCGATTTATTATATTTTGAGCTTTTTCTTTCGGGTTTACCTAATTTTCTTTATTTTTAAACCAACCCAGTATTGAGACGAACACAACAAAAAAGGAATCATCCAAATCGGCCGAGCCGTTCTCGAGCCTTTCCGCGACTAACGCACGACATTCATTTTTTATATATGTAGATTTGAGCCCTTATTGGGACTTATCCTCCAATCCGCCAGCGGGAATGGTGAATGGTTAAAATCATATGAATGCGAATCCTGTCCGCTAAAATCCGCCACCAAATGGTTGCGGAATTGAGTCAACAAGGAAAAGATGTAAACGTGTATTTACTGTCTTCATATCAAATATATTTAAAGATTAAATAATTGCTTGAATATTTACATATGTTGCAACACTTCGCTTATTTGGTATAAAACATGAAAGTACATCCATACATACATCAGAAGAAACATGACAACAAAATCGCCCGAGAATGTAAAATCATTTTGGGAAAATTTGAAAAACTAAATTAAACCGTTTGAGGCCTTCCAAAAGAACTTAATGAGTGGAAAAGGATAAATAATTTGCAAAAAGCAAATTTTGAAAACAAAATAAAATATTTCAGTTGTGGAGTGATTCTAACACCTTCTATCCGAAAAAAAAATTGTCAACGGATAGGAGTGAAAAATGTACCACTGGAGAAGGGCTGCACAAAGATGAAATCTTTTTTCCATTACAAGAAAAGATAATCGCTCTTGTAAATAATTGCGCAAGTCGTTTGCCCCATTCAAAAAGTTTTGACCCTTTAACATCAAGTGCACTAGATGCAGAGCTTGAAGGCACAGATATTTTTGGAGGAGATGACAATTTTATGAAAGAAAATCAGCCAAATATTTTAAGCATCTCATCTCAAAGTCCAAGTGCCGAGCCACTTGAAGTACTAATAAAAAAAAAAGAAAAGATATAAGAGGAAATGATGTAGAATTTAGTGAAAATGAATCATGACTGGTTAGAGTACTATTTATTAATTTATGAGGAAAGTTTTAGGAAATATCAACAGATCTTTTGTTTTTTAAAACTATTATTATATGAATTTATTTAAAGCTTCCTTAAAATTTAATTTCTTAAATCATTGGCTTCACCTGTATATTGTATTATTATGTATTATTATACATATTGTTGCAACCCCTTACAATAAAAATAAAAAATTGATAAAATAAAATTTCAGTTTATGTAAGTATTATTTATTTTTTAATTCATGTTCGAAGCTAAAGGGAGGTTTTATTACTCATTTGATGGACAGTCCAGGACACAAAGGACCGAAGAGGGTCAAGCGGTCAAGGCTATCCATACCTTTAATGTGACCAGACCCGAAGCTTCGAAGTGAATCGATAGGTGCTATAAGGAAAAGAATAAGTTAACAAGCAAATTAATTAAAAAAATCAAGAAAACCCGAGTGGGTAAAAGTAAACTCAAAAGATGGAAAACCTTGACCCTTCAACTAATATTTGTTTAATCTTAATACTATGTTAACCAAGAGGAGTATTTTGACCTCTCTCAATTTATTTTAAATTTGTCTGTCCAAGAGTATTCATGCCATATTTAACAAAAATTTTCGAATTGATTTTTCATTATATTTGTCTTATAAATACATACATATATGAAAATATTTTCTGAAAATATGGCATGATCTTTCTTACAGAGAATTAATTTAAAATAAACTGAAGAGATTAAAATGATTCTATAAATTTACCATTAAATAATTTATGACGAGTTTAACATTTCGCATATTTTAGTAAGAGATTAGATACGTATATTATGTACTTTACGAAAGAGGGTTATTCAGGCTGAAATGGTTAGTTAATTAATTTGGCTTTTTACTTTATCCAACAAGTACGGAACAGTGGAAACCCAGGAAGCTGTTGTATTATTGTTATTTAAATATTTATTTATTCATCTTTACCTCAAACGCTCACAAAAGCAAAATTAGTTTATAATGATAACGAAGTAATTTTTATTTTTCAATCGCCCGACAATGATTAAAAATTAATTTTTAATTTTCGATCGCCCCACTACAATTATCAAATAATTTTTATTTTTCGATCGCTCGATAACTATCAAGTAATTATTATTATAATTAATAATAAGAAACGATTTATATCCGACTTAAAAAACGAAAAGGCTATCATACCTAATTTTTATGAATTAAGAAGTCTTGAAAGACGGAAAATAGTGAAATAAGTTTTATTTCGAACAATTAATTAATAAATATTACTTGACAATTGAACGATTAAAAAATATATATAATGCCATAATTGTTTCATAATTATTTTAGTAATGAGATAAGAGTTATCAATTTAATTAATAACCAATAAATTTTTATTTTGCAATTAGCGACCGCTGCATAATAATTTTCATGAAAATTCGATGGCTAGAAAAATACGTGCTTGTGAGATTGAATGGCCTAACTCTAACATATGTATCAATAAAATAAAAAATCTATCATTTTCAAACAGTTGTACTACCAGAAAAAAATTAATGCAGTTCGGGTCTTTGTTATAACATGGGGGCAAATTTAGAGGATTTTTTTTTTTGTATTGTCAAGTAGTTTCATTTCTAATGATGTTTTTATGATATTACATGATATTTCTTGGTAGAAAAAAAATTTCAAGCTACACCGCTGCCGCAGGGAACATATGTAGGTATATTATGTTAACAAACATTGTGCATGCTTAAAAAGGTTTTAACACGTCATGCATTTAATCTATAAGTAATAAGTATATTACGTAAGTATATTTTTAATTTCATTTCAAGGTAGACATTAAAAATTCCTTAGGAGTCTAGCTTGTCATTGTGTTGCAGTTAAACTTCTTAAAGTAGCGAGGAAGAAGCTAAGAAGCTGCCAAAACTCAAAAGTAGGTAGGTACTTAATTCTTCGAAAGGTTCTTGAAGTTCCTTTTGGGGAAAAAACTCAGCTATTCACAAGAGGCCTCCAGGGAGTGATTTTTTGCCGGAATATAAAATTCAAATTAATCTTATAATACTTATAAAATTCAAAGTTTGTTTGTATGTTGTTTATAGACTTGTAAACCGTTTATCCAATTGTTATGAAACTTTTGATGAGTTGTTATGCGAATGCCAACAAAAGTTTGTGTAAAAAAAAAAAATGTCAAAAGATTCAAGATGGCGGATCCAATATGTCGGCGAGTTTTTCAACTTCAAGGAATCTTTATGGAAATGGGCACTCGGGGTTTTCCGGGATCACTGACTTTGCATTCAAAATGTTGGAATTTAAGATGTCAAGAGTATCTCAAATTTTATCTTTTATTTTAATGCGAGTAAATATAAAAAGAGCGCGCCAATTGATAATTTTTATCAGCCAGTCACACCGATAACAAGCTATGTATTAATTTATAAAATGATCTTTTGTTGGAGTTAAATGAAGTTGCACGCAATTCGCGCGTCACTGAAATATAATTCCTGCTTACTTTTCTCAACGAACACTCCTTGTTCCTGTTCCGGTCTTCTTTCTACAATCACGAAACAAGGCAGACGTTGCAGGAATTTGTGAAGTTTGATTTAAATAAAATAAAATCCTTAATTATATTATCCAAGCAAGTTTCAATTGTCCTGTAGCTCGGTCCTGCCCACCACTGCACTCAACAGGTTATGGGCATCGTACGCATCTCCGGTATGGTCAAACTATGCAAAAGCTCATAAAAAGTAACTGCACTACAACAGAATAATATACTACAAATTATTACAAACCTCCCTTGGCATTGCTCGACAAAACTTCTTCACAATCATATGCTGACACAAAGTAAATTGAGGAAATTTGCACCTTAAACATGAACAGTTTAGAAAATGATAGAGAATAGAACTAACAATAAGCTTTCCCAAAAATATGATAGAGAAATTATAAAAGTGGCATAATATGATGATGATAGGTACATTGTATATGAAATGGTTACAATACAAACTTATTTTGTATCAATAAATAAAATAGTTTTTTTTACAAGTAAACATTTTTTAAAGAAAACTTACACTAAACTTGAAATTCTTAATAAGAAGATTCATGATAATAGTATGTTAAATGTAGATGGGCAAATATAAATAATAAAAAAGTTGTACTGTCGGGTTTCCATACAAAACAAGAAAAGTCAAATCTTGGCGGAGGAAGAGATAACCTAGACCTAGAAAATCAACGACTGCATTGTTTTTATAAACATATCTAGGAACGCCAAGATTATCTAGGCATAAGCTGCTCGAACTGAACACACTTCTCTTTTTCTGTTCCGTGTCGTAAAATAAGATCGCTGTTTTCCGGCAATGAAGAGGTATTTGCGTCACCAACGCCCAAAAACTTTATATTCCTTAATGGTGGCGGAATGAATAAGCTTTCGCACAAGAAGTGAAAAGTGAGAACATAATGCAAATTTTATGAACGCGATAAAGAATCCAATTTTCAGCACTTAAACGCTCCTAACGGCAAAAAGTAAAAACTTTGGATTTACAATTTCAAGGATTAGAGAAATGTTCCTTTAATCCTCCTATTACTCAGCTTGTTTCTAGATGAAGTGGTGATAATGAATACTTTATGGGGCTGACGAATAAGCGATAGCAGGGCCAGACGTTAGCCATGCCTCGCAGAGATCACGGTCTCTGTGCTGTCTATTTATGTACAAATTTTCATTCGTAGAGTTCACTTATTCTTGGGAAAATCGAAATTACCTGGGATTAGCGCCTCTGAATTGTAATAGCGAACAGAAACAAATTTTAAACAAGCAATGAATTGAGAGAATACTCGTTGTCATCGTGTTCATGTTGTTTAAAAAAAAAAAAGAACCTGTAGGAGGATAGTGTTCAGGACAAAATCCAAGTCACAATTTCAGTATCAGTTTTCCCATTTCGAAAAATTTAAAATTTATTTGCAACGTTGAGCGGTATTAGTGCAGGCTCTTCTTAACCAGAGCCTTAAAGCCAGAGCACCACCGTATAACATCAGACGAAGAGGGACCAAACCGGCGCTCGTAAAGCCGACAGTCAAATGAATAAAAAGGATATGGATTCATGTAATCCCTGTTCTTGTATTTTTTTTCGTTTTTTTTTTTTTTTCTGGGTACAGTGGCACATAAGGCAGCTGAAACGGCATAAAGCAAGAAATTCCTCTCCATGTGCAAAATTCCAGTGAATACAAGTCGAATTTCATCCTACCTGGTTGCCTACGGAAGTCGGCCTACCTCAGAGACACAAATAAGCAGCAAGAGCAGCACTTTATTACATTTGCATAATTAAATTTGGCAATTTGCTGCCGGAAATAAAAGAATTTCAAGGACCGCGTTTCGGCGCTGCGGAGTGCCCGTGGTTAGATGCAGGCAGATCCGTATCGTCGCCCAGTAGCCGCTCCAGCTTCCGTCCTCCCCCCTCCCCCCAAACGACTTGCCACTGAAGTAATTTTTTCATTGAGATAGTTATTAAAGCCGCTTCACGCACCTAAAAGAGCCAAAGCCAGAATTAAGGGCTTATCAGGGGGCGAGTGCGAGTATATTGAAAGAAGGCGGGGAGAATTTTATTGCGAGAATTAGATATTAATGAAATGCGAAAGAAAAGAAATTGAGAGATCTATACAAGATATGCCTTTCATTTCACTAATTAACCATCAATTAAACGCTATTATCAAACGTAATCAACGCGCGAATATCTCAGATTTGCATACTATGCCAATATCTTTTATATATGTATGTATATAAAGAAGAAAATTTAATTTTCGCCGAGCTCCTAATGTGGTGGGGAGCAACAAAAGCATCTGTTATAAATTTTTATTGCTGGCACGGAAAAGTCCCCTATCGACAATGTCGTTGCCGACACACAACTTCCTAGAGGGCTGTAGAACGCTATAAAATAGAAAGGTGGAAGAAATGGAACTGATTACTTCCGTCATTTGGTGCGGTGAATAATGTCACCTGATGGGAGATTCCCTGCAAAAAATGTATGCTGATCAAAGATTATCTCTTGTATCGCAGCATATGGAATACCGCGTGGTGTTGTGATATTAAAGTTCTTGGAAACTGGCCAGTTTATATGTTGTCCTCCTTTGCCTGCACCTGATGAAATTGAAACAGAAACTAGCAAATACAAAATTAAATTACGTAATTTTACATATAGGGGTGTTGTATTAAGGTTTGAACATGAGTTAGGGGTGATGAGCAAAAGAACAAGACCAAGCCTTTGATAGTTGTATTAGTATTGGTTCTTGCACACTCGCTCTTGGTTTTGGCCTTGCAACAATGGACTTAATCCTTGGCCTTGGTCTTGCAACATCTTGGTCTTCGTCTCGTCTATCAGGTCTTGATCTCGTTTGCAATACTCTTACAGTTTTGTATTTTCATATTCAAAAATTCGTATTAGTAAGTAGTAGTATTTCGTAAGTAGTATCTTATAAGTAAAATTATTAAATTACCTTCAGCTTCTCATACACCGTTTAAGTAGTTAACAGACAAATAAAAAAACAATTGAAAATATAAAGGAAAATGATAACGTTTTGTGACTGAAATTGAAGTAATCTCCTTATTTCCTTCTTTTTTGAGTATTAATCAAATGTGAAACTCATTTTATCGAATCAGTTTATCAATTTAAACTGAAAAAAATTCTAAAGTTTAAGATAAGCGCCTTCAGATCCAGAGATACGTATGCTATTTTGAAAAAAAAAAACAAATATTTAGGTTATATAAGAAACAATTTAAAAAAAACCTTTTCCTTTTATTTGGATCAGCAAAATAGAAGAAATTAAAGTTTGTGGGGTTTAATTTACTCCAATGTACCCTTATAAAAAAAATTACATCTTTGGTGGTTCATTCACTCATGAAAAGGGAATTAATTAAACATTTAACATTGAAGAACAATTAACTTTTACTTTTAAACCAAGAATTGAGACATATCGATATCATTATTTAATCTATTGCTGTGTATACGTACCACCAGCGATTCTTTGTAAACAGTCCTTCGGCGGGAATGTAGTTGCTTGTATGAATAAAAAAACCGGACAAGTGCGAGTCTGACTCGCGCACCGAGGGTTCCACAAAGTATCTTTTTTATGAGATGTAACTGGAAAGTAACGATTTTCGGATTTTTTCCTTTACTTGTGCTGTAAGACCTTGCTTCTTGGCAAATTTCATAATTCTAGGTCAACGGGAAGTACCCTATAGGTTTTGATTCCCTTGCACGTGTCAAAATATGCGGCATCTTTTGATTGCGTTGACTTAACAGCTTAATTTTTCACAGCTCCAAGGGATTGCAGGCCTGAGTATTTGATATTAATTTTAACTTGATACCTCCACGCGTTCCTGATAAAAAGGGTCTTGACAGACAGACAGACAGACAGACAACGAAGTGATCCTATAAGGGTTCCTTTTTTCCTTTTGAGGTAAGGAACCCTAAAAATCACGAACCGTCTTGGCTAATTGTAAGTTAGGAAATCGCAGTTGATGTTGCTTCCACCATTGTAAAATATCTTCCTTGTTGCAGGCCTTCGGTTCTTAGAACTTTGGATGTCTTTATCATCGTCTGTACAGCTTGGACTCTTTTTGGCTTAAAGGGGCCTTTTGTTCTTGTTCAAGTCTCGCATAGTCTTGTTTTTGGTCTCTAGGTCTCTTGGTCGAGTCTTGGTTTTGGTCTTGGTCTGGCATTTTCTGCGAGATCAAAACCAAAACTGCAAGACCACGACTGATTTTGCCCATCACTATTCTACATGGTCTCCTGATCAACGTTTATTGTCGTATTAATTGGCGATATTCTGTACTACCTATACACTTGCTCCATGTGGTGCTTAAAAAAATCCCAAAAGTTCTCATTGATACATGTGCCGCTAAAACTTTTACAGGTGATCGAAAGCCTATGACTAACCCTTTTCCAAAAATAAGTTAAAGAGGTTGTAATAATTATTTTTGTACCGTATTTTTTAACAATTTTACTCTTAATATTTTGGTCATCTGATTCACAAAAAATATAGTTTCAGTTTCAAGTTTTCAAAAGGGCACTATCCATTATACAGGTTACTTCAGGTTTATGCCGTATAAATTTAAAAGCTACTCTTCAATTCAACGGGATGCGCTGACATAATGAATAGGTACTGGACTACTGGTCCCATAAAAAACTCTCTGTCTCTCGTTTGTACCCAGTGGTTTAGTACTCGGGATCTTGTGGCGGCGTCCATTATGCAAATATTACAATATTGAGTATTGAATATGGTATTGTCACCAGAACTATAGGTGTATGCCAAATATCAGCTCAATCGGATACCAGCAAGTGGTTGAAAAATGGTTTGCAAATTTTGAACGGACAACTTACATACGAAATATTGCAAGTTAAATAAAAGCTTGTAAAGACAGTTGTAGTCGACTGCCAAAAAAATCTACGAATCTAAAGGAAGACCAAAAACCTAAAGGAAAGCATCAACTTAACGTTGTTATCCAAGATTTTTGTTATAGAATCAGTTTTTTGATATTCCTGTATAATATGTAAGTCGAATTTTAGTTTTATTTTTTTTTTTACCCATTTTTAAGTTATTTGTTTTAGTCTGCGACGCGTGAAATATTTTTTTTGAATCAGACCATTTGCGTATGCACATAATGTAAGAGGCCAGTTCACGGCCTGTAAATATAGAAAGTTTTACTACTATGCGCTATTATAATTAAAGATTTCATGTAAATACCATGTGAAGAAAAACTTATATGTATGTATATAAAAAGTAACAATAAAAAAAAGACGAAAAATAGTTTGGAGCTGAAACGTTTTAATTTTAATTTTTGCTCTTAATTGTTGGGTTGCGTTGTTATTCAGAGCCCAAACAAATTGTTGAGCACCCTTGAATATTGATTAGTGAAATATAAATTATTATTATTGCTTGTGCAGTGCTGATAGTTAGTGAGAGCACCAGATTTAAACTTTTTTTGTTCTTAAATTAATTATGCCTTGTTAAACCATTGCCAAAATTTCATGATTTATCTATACAAAAGTTATGTGGGTATATCATTATATTTTTCCGTCAATTCCTTTTGAAGTACTTATTAAGACTGCTAAGAGTATGTACATCATTTTCAGGATTTCTTTCTTCATTTTTAGATCTGGATCTCCAAATGGCCAAAATTTTAGAATCGCCTAACATTAGATAGCACAACTACCTTCGTTTTTCGATTCCTAATTCAATCTCCATTTTATACCTGCAAAATATTTGGCGTGAGAAATTCATTCAATATTCAAAATGAAGAAGCTAAATAAACTAAGTTTTCACTATCTGGCAACGAATTCAAAAACCTTCTACTTTCTAGAGTTCAGTAAAATTTGCAATTATTTACTATACATAGATAGTCCACAGAAAAATATTGTCAAAATGTAGCAAACATTTTGTGGGTAAACAAAAATCTATAAATTATTATTGCTTCTTTTAGTTTTTTAAATGGAAATGATTATTTTGTTATAAATTTCTAGCATTTATTAATTTGAATTTGAGCTGAGCCTCTTATTTAGTTAATATTTTCAAATCAATGTACACACAGCTGAACAAAAATAGAATAATAAAATTTATGCATATAATACAATTACAAAGTTCCACACAGGTAATAAATCGACCGAGCGAGAGTACATCTATGTAAAATGCGGAAACATTTCTCTTAAGTAATTTGGGATGTAAACAAATTGTCACCCTAAAATGGCAAGCACAAAACATCCAAGCCTCTGATAAATTGCCCAGAGATTAGCTGAGCGCCGATGAAGTGTCATGCTTAAAGTCACATCACACGAAACATGTTCCCCTTAATCCGATTGCAATTTATCCGGTTACACTTGATTTAATCTCCATCGAAATAAAGTTCTTACACATGTACATAATTAATTACGGACTGAGTGACAACAACACGCTCTGACACGTGTAGTAACCCCATGTTCATGTTCATATGCCTACATAATTATGTCCCGTAATTATGACGAGGTGCTTATTAGGCCCTAATGACACGTTACTCGCCTTATTTGGCTCCAAGGGGGCGAAAACTCCATCAAGAGGTGTCTGAAGAAAGAACGACAACTTCGTCGGCGGGAAGGTAGTGTCCGCGGGGTGGATTGTAAGTCCTAGGCTAAATGGAGCTGTTCAGGATGTTTTAGAGCTGACTGTTAAGTTCTTTCCGTTTTGGCAGGCTCACGACAGCGGAGGGACAATCCTGTTTTAACTGAATAATGAATAAAGTACCGACACGGGAAAGCTTATCTAAGTGATATGGCTTTAAAATTAATTAGCCCATTCCACCAGGTGTATTAAATGTCTGGTAGTGGGCAGGGGGAGTTTACAATTTCGAAATTAAGGAATGGTGTTTTAAAGTCATATATAATAAATAGGTAAAAATGATCTGGCAGGGGGGTACAATCTTGAGAATTATAGATTTCTTTAATCTATACATACTATATGTACATACATATATAAAAAGAAAAGTCCTGACTGTTTCACTGACTTATCAACTCCCAGCCCAACACCTACATAGAAAGCTGAAATTTTGCACAGAGATTCCCTTTATAATGTATACAAGGAAAAAGGAAGGATATTTCAAAATTCAACCCCTAAAGGGGTAAAATGAGGATTCAAAGTTTGTACAGAGAAACAATATTAAATAAACATTTCGACTCGAAACTTCGTAGGAGTACTTTTAAAAGCAAATAAGCAAATACGTATAATTCGCGATTTTTTCAAAATCAATCCTTTAAGAGGTGAAATTCGGTAAATAAACTTTAAATTTCATTTCAGATACCTTTGCTTTTGCTTTTCCATAAAAAACTTAAAGTTTACTGACATAAGTTTATTGACATAATTATACGAAAATTTTAGCAGTTTTATACATACTGAATTTCAATTCAAAAGAAAAGGAGTTATACAAGCTCTTTTCGATTTCCTTTCACTCGGAATACAGAATTCAGAAAATAGTTACGTTATGTCCTGAAATAAGGCATAGACTACTTTTCGATATCGCTTTAGACTTCCATTTCAACGCAGATTTCGACTTCGTTGTCGATTGCGAATTCGATTTCGATTGTGAATTCAATTTCAATAAGCCTTTACATAATTAACGTTCAATCAATATTAATAATTTCGTGACTTTTTCAAGTGTTTTTCTTAAAAAAAAAAAGAAACGTGGCAGTTGCGGGACTGGCCGAGAGAAGCTCTCAAGCTCTTGCTTTTGAAACATAAATGTTAAAAAAAAAAAAAAATAATAATAATTTTTGGAACGTAGCAGTCGACCGTTTCTCTCCCTCTCTATCTTTCTTGACGCTGCCGGGCGCCCGACAGCGCATGCCTACTCGCCAGTCGCGGGCCACAAGGAGGGGGAATTTAACGAGCTTAGGGTAACGTAACGCTTATGCGGTTACGTCTTCGAGTTTCTACGGCGAGACCAGCCCGCGAAACCTCCGATAAGAAGCGTAGCTTCAAAAATGATTTAATTTTGGAATTTTACAAATCTTGTTTAATGTAGGCATTAAATTTAAACTTAAATCAAGTGTCTTGAAATTTCACAAAGAAAGAATGCTTCGTTAATGCGTTTCTTTTATGCCTGCGCCCCTAATACCAGCGACACACGGCCGAGTCAAATGATCATTTCCAAATTATACTTAGGCGTCAAATACTACTTAAGAAATCCGGGTGACACACGGTAAGTCGGCAAGTAGCCTTTGTGAACTGTGAAATCACATGTGACGTTTAACGTCAAGGAAGAGTTTTATTAATAAAAATACAGTTTAAAATGCAGAAAGTAATGAAATAACCGACTTAATAAAATTATAGAAGAGATGCAGTGATTTTTGGGAACGAGAAATTAAAAATGACAGCTCTAACAGGTGGAAACCTTGGAAAATTCCAGTGCTCTCATCTTCAATTGCCGAAAATGAAGTTCCTACAAACTACTTAACAGTAGAGAACATTTACACAAATACTGTTTTTTTACTTTTATTTATTCCAAAGTTATTCATAGTAATAACTAGAACACGGTGGCGGTCATTTTGACTGGTGAAGGAAATAATATCCTGGGCCAGTTGAGAATTGCTTTTGTTGTATCTATTTAGTACTCTAAATGTACTCTAAATTGTAACAACATATTATATAAATATAGCCTTTTTACAACCTTTATAAATCGATTATTCTGTCGTCGACACCTATAATTGCATGAAAGCCTTTAGCATAATTACAGCGGTCATTTTGACCGCCGCCGTCATTCTAGGAGGGTTACATATGTCCGTCGTTCTAGTGTTAAGAAATGAGCTTCGAAATGAAACTCAAGGCTCTTAAGTAGCATTTGGAGGGTGACACAAGGTCATAGAAATGATCATTTGCGGCAAATGATCATTTGACTCGGCCGTGTTTTGCCGGTATAACAGCCCCCTCTGTTGTCAGCCTGTAGCTACGATGCTGAATTTAGGAACTTAATGTCCCTTTCCTTCCTGGGATAGCACATTCCCAAATCATTAGATTTAAAGTTCCATCGTTGTTCTTCGTTGGTCTAGCTAGCCACAAGGTGAAGCTAGACCGAGGAACACTGGACACTGGCATGTGCTGTACTAAACGACTGTCCGGGCACCGAAAGGCCAGTTGCGCCATCAACTAGGCGGCGGTGGCGGCAGTCCGGGAGCACGAGCAAGTTGTAATGTGCCATAAAATCGGATCCTAGGATAGCCAGGGCCACATCAGCGACAACAAAACGCCAGGTAAAGTCACGACGAAACCCTAGATTAAGGCTTAAGGGAAGTTCGCCGTAAGTTTTGATGGTTGTCTTGTTGGCAGCGCTGAGCTCAAAGACCGTGGCTGCACGACGGTCCTTCAGAAGAGATCGGGGAAAACATGATAGATCAGAGCCGGTATCGATAAGTGTAGCGTGAATACTCAAAATTCCGGTTAGGTGAGAGAAGCAAACACAAAGTTAGATTAGACGAAGAGAGACGCAAACACAAAGTTAGACTAGACGAAGAGACTTTTATTAAGACAAAAACACAAATGCATAGGTTTAGTTAAAAGCGAAGAATGAATTCAGGAACAATAAAAACAAAAGCTTATTAACGGACTGACATATTTTCCAAAGGAGCCGGTTGCTGAGATGATATGTACATTACTTTGACGAGCGGGTTGCTGAGCCGATTCTTTCCTATTTTAGCACAGTTGATTACTCAACAATAAGAAATTGCCTTTTGGATGTGTAATCTGTAACGAGAAGGCGGCTCGCTCCAGATCGGCAGCCAGTCGCCGCCGTTAGACCAACGAAGAACATCGATGGAACTTTAAATCTAATGATTTGGGAATGTGCTATTCCAGGAAAGAAAGGGACATTAAATTCTTAAATTGTAATCAGCATCGTAGCTACAGACTGACAACAGAGGGGGCTGTTATACCGGCGACACACAAATGATCATTTGCCGCAAATGATCATTTCTATGACCTTGTGTCACCCTCCAAATGCTGCTTAAGAGCCTTGAGTTTCATTTCGAAGCTCATTTCTTAACACTACAACGACGGACATAATATGTAACTCTCCTAGAATGACGGCGGCGGTCAAAATGACCGCTGCAATTATGCTAGAGGCTTTCATGCAATTACAGGTGTCGACGGTAGAATAATCGATTTACAAAGGTTGTAAAAAGGCTATTGTATTTATACATAATGTGTTGTTACAATAAAACTTTTGTCTTACATTTAGAGTACTAAAGCAATTCTCAACTGGCCCAGGATATTATTTCCTTCACCAGTCAAAATGACCGCCACCGTGTTCTAGTTATTACTATGAATAACTTTGGAATAAATAAAAGTAAAAAAACAGTATTTGTGTAAATGTTCTCTACTGTTAAGTAGCTTGTAGGAACTTCATTTTCGGCAAATGAAGATGAGAGCACTAGAATTTTCCAAGGTTTCCACCTGTTAGAGCTGTCATTTTTAATTTCTCGTTCCCAAAAATCACTGCATCTCTCCTATAATTTTATTAAGTCGGTTATTTCATTACTTTCTGCATTTTAAACTGTATTTTTATTAATAAAACTCTTCCTTGACGTTAAAAGTCACATCTGATTTCACAGTTCACAAAGGCTACTTGCCGACTTGAAGGGTGTCACCCGGATTTCTTAAGTAGTATTTGACACTTAAGTATAATTTGGAAATGATCATTTGACTCGGTCGTGTGTCGCTGGTATTAGGGGCGCAGGCATCAAATAAACGCATTAACAAAGTTTTCTTTCTTTTTGAAATTTCAAGACACTTGATTTAAGTTTAAATTTAATGCCTACATTAAAGAAGACTAAAAGATTATCGAATTCATACCGCGACGTTCGGGCAGCTATGTATGTACTGTTTTAAATAAAACATGAATAACTCGTTTAACAAAACAAATTGAATAATTTGCAAACTAACTCTACTTACGCTCTTCACACACAGGTTTGCTGAATTTTCGGTAGTATTAGCGTTCGACCTAGTGCTTCAAAAGATTGGCCTATGGGACCGAAAAAATCCAAAAACAGAAAAAAAACTCCTAGGGCAACGACATTTTTCGATGAAAAAGTCAACGATTTTTGATTATTTTAGTTATTTTCAACTATTTCAGAGTGCAAACAAGAATACGTTCACAGGTTTGATTCAGGAGTGTGAAGGGTTTTCGGGTGGATTTTTTTGAGATCTAGAGCTAAATCTCGTTAGGCCTTGGCTACAAGACGTCTCTAAGCCTTGGCTAAAAGACGTCTTTAAGCCTTGGCCGAAAGACGACTTTAAGACCATGGCTAAAAGACGACTGATTCTGTAACATAAGTTGTCTTTACTACGACAATTGTCTCAGTCTTAAAGACGTCGCGGTACGAATTCGGCCATCTTTTAGCCGTCTTTAATACATCTGGGATATCAAGACATTTCGGCTTTAATTTTTCCTTAATGGGTAACTTAGCGCTAGTAAAAAACTCGCTGAATAATTACACTTACAATTATGAACATACATACTTTAAAATAACTTTCGTTGCCAATCTCCTCAACTCCTCTCAAATTTTGAACAAAATGAAACCAGGAGACTAATTTGGGAAGGCAATCGTATTGAACCGATTCGAATTTAAATTGCGTGATGACATTTTCGATTTTCGAATAATTTCACGTTCGCCCCAGGTGAATTTGCGAGCAATGTAATAAATTATTTTTATTATTATAATTTATTTGTTTATATAAAAATTAATAAAACGATTGTTAGAAATTTCAAACACTTTTGTTTGTAAAGAATAAAAAAATTACTAATTTAAAACAAACAATTACTATTAAAGAAAACAGTTTCGACTTTATTGCGTTACTCTTTGCAATATGTACTATATCACAATATTTTTACACAAAAGAACTCTAGAAATATTGCAATATTTTTACTAAAAGAAAGAGACATTAAATTAGTTGAACTAGTTGGATGTCAGCGCCTGTTGAACGTTCCCGAAAGACTCCCGGTGCCCTCCTTCTTCCGTGGTGCGAAATGCAACGTTTTGCTTTTCGGTGGTGCGAGGCGTTGCCCCGTAGCGCGTGGAAATTGATGCTGCCGGGAACAGTCTTTTACTTAGATTGAATAATACTTTTCATGAAAGGTTTAATTTTTTTCGACTAATTTATACTTTTCGATCAGGTGATTACGAAGTAATTTTTATTTTTCGATCCATCGATAATGATTAAGAACTAATTTTTATTTTTTTTGCTCGATAACGATCATGTAGATATTAGTTATTATAAATACTAATAAGAAACGAATTTTAACCGACTTTAAACACGAAGAGGAAAATAATGAAATAAGTTTTATTTCAAACAATCAAAAAACAAAAATTACTTCGAATCGTTATCGAGCAATCGAACAATAAAAATTACTTCGTAATCATTATCAACCAATCGAAAAATAAAAAAATTACTTGGTGATCATTATTTCATTTCTATTTTTTTGATCATTGTCATTACAGTCACTGAAATAAACTCAATATTCCAAATTTAATATCTATGAAGCCATCCAAAGTGTTCTGCTCTCATTTTTCATCTTTTAACATAGCGTTATTATATCTTTCTCGGAAAAATGTGTAGGTGAAAGTTTGTATGAGATGGTCAAATAAGTCCAACTTGTAATTGTAATTGGTATAGTGCTTTAATACAATGTTGAATAGTCAGTATTTCTAAATTCCGCAATTAGCTTTCTTTAGAGTCCGCAATCTTAATATAACTGATAAAATATTAAAAACAGCGGCAATACCACCACCAGATGAATAAGTCAATTCATTGCCGCTTGTGCCACGTAGGTCCAAGTGGCCTCTTTATCCTGTTTACAGAAGCACTAGAGCTAGAGAGTCCTTTTCAGGCGTCCCACTATCTCTTCGCTATTCTTCTCATCAAAGTCGTGTTTGAGCATCATTTGGCTTTCCATTAAGGTTGCAGCCATTAAAAAAAGAGAACATCTCCGCGTGGGGGCTCGTGCTTATTTCTTGGCAAAGGGCTTCCACATTAAAGGCATAAAATAGCTTCAGGATCCTGTAAAAAAAAATACCTGAAAGCCATTTGCTTCTTGAAATGACCCCAAAAAACTGCAGAGTCGAAGCAGCAGAGAGTGTGGCTCCATTAAAAATTTTCAAGGTGGGTTTTATTGACCTTTTTTTTCCGCTTAATGCAACCACGTATGTACCTTTACTTTGGTCAGAAAGGAGATCCGGGTGTCCTGCATAACTTTATCCCTCAGTGAGTTGCGATTTTCAAAACAATGTTGGCATTAAGCAAGTGAGTTCTGCGAACGCAGAGTTTCGAGTTATGGTTTCCTAAAATCTCCCCGGAGCACAAAGGACTCAAAGGGCTGATCCACTTACGTGGTTCAGTTTTCCATTGCACGTTGACCCCGATTATTGCGAATAGGTAGGAAGTTCACGTCACATGGACTATAAAATTGTCGTAAAATCGCATGTCTCTGCAGAATGCCTCGTTACACGTGACGACGGCTACTGAACAATTGCACTATATCACGAATGGGAGCCGTGAAACGGAAAGCTCAGGATGTTGCCCCACCAAGAAATATTCCCCAGTGTCGTCAAAGAGAAGATTGAAAAGCTTAAAAAGCTCAAATGGAGCACTGGAATATGTTAATGTTGGAACTTCCACTGATCCTGGAGAAAAATGGGAGGAGCTTAAGGACAATAAATTACGAAACATGCAACCAGCTGACTTTTATTACTTTCTGCAGTTTGTGGTCTATTTACAATTCGAAATTGTCTTCGTAATTATCTTTGAACTGCAGCAAATGCTCGAGGGCTTCATGGTAGTCATCGGCTTCAAGGCCAGTCTCCTTAAAACGGTGCAATTTTTTGATTTTAATTCGATTTCCTTCCCTGTGCAAGGATTCAACAGTATCGGCAAGGTCTCCGGAACACTGAACGGATGCAACAGTTGGCACCGAGGTCACTTTTTCATTTTCCGTCCGTTCAATGTCCTGCACGTAACCCTGCAAATTTAGTCGAGTATCGAAAATTTCAACTGGAAATGGAATTTTCGTAGTGAGCCCTTCTTGGGCGGCTACCACGTGGGCTAGGCTAGCGTGATTTTCACATTGGAAATATAACTGGAACATTTCTGATACCGAGTTGCACTTATATGCGGCCATTTTCATCTGCTGTTGGGCCTGTTGCATTGGCTTCTTTAAACGCGTTCTGGGAATTCCTCGAACACAAACGGACTGTATCACATAATTTTTTCCAATTTTTGAGTTAGGTGACAACTGGGTGAATATCTCCCCATTGAACTTGTCCAGACAGTCAATCAGATCCTGATCACTTCGCATGGGGAAAGGAAAGGAGAATGTTGCGGCTCCAAGCTTTCGACCGTAGTTTGTAAGATCAGCACAAAATCCAGGAAGGAAACTAAAACAGGTAGCGTCCCTGAGACGATAACGGAGCGTTGCTGTGTCTAGAAAAGATGCCAATACCGCTGATGTCTGGTAAAGATTTTCTTCTTCGTAAGATAGCAATGGAAATTTTCGGGCAGTCCCTAAATTACGCCACGCCCTATCTCTTGTCGAAAGTGGAACGAATAATGAAGACTGCTCTGATAATCGGCTGTATGATAAGGCTATATTGGCTGTGCGTATTGAGTCCGTCATTGCAGCGTCTGTAAAAATTATTTCATTTATTTTCGCACAATTTATCGTCTTTGTTTTAATAAATTTCTAAACTATATGTATAAACACTGAAGAGTTTAGATTTGTTTTTTTTCTGAATTTATTTTCTAATGATATTTACGAGGGAACCAACCACTGACATCAATGAAATCTCTAGCGATACGGAAATCAGGAAAAAAAAGCCTCCTAATTCCTGATTGCTTCCTCAGGCTCAGAATCAACAATTGATCCAATTAATATATGAATATTTAATAAAGTACTACGAAATATAAAAATAGCGGTTAAGCCCATGTCGGGAAATGTTTGTATAGAATTCCGTAGCTACTACACAAATACAAATGCAATGCTAAATAAAAAATATAATAATTTGTATATTACATACACATATGTATTCATATTTGCGCACGCATATACAAACGTGCGCGCGGTTTTTACCGAACAGTTGTTTGATTCCAAATAAGCATAATTTGGTCGGCTATGTCTTGTAAACTATTTTTTCAGATTTCCCGAAATTCTGTTCAGGAAAACATCTTTACCGACCCAAGCCTAATCGAAAATGGCCACTTTGGAGTCGATTATTTTAAAAACGGGGCATAATTTTGAAAAACGGGTTATAAAACCTCATGATGATTTTAAATTTCTTTTCCAACGATACCCCATTCGGTGGGGTAAGTAAAGTTTGTTTTTTTCATCCCCACTTTGCATTTAGGGAAGGTAGCCTTAAATTTTTTTGTCTAAAAATATTAATACAGATCTTTGTAGCGGGTATAACTATCTATGAATAAAATTATTGTAACATACTGGCGGACATGGCGAAACTTGTTTTGCTACGGAACCCTAAAAATAAACTTTAGGCACCAGCCAGACGGAGAGGTCGTTTTTAATGCGATAAAAATTATTTTTACATAAGGGAACGTATTTAATACTGAATTCCCCACCCAAGGAGAATATTTTAATCAAGTTTAATCAAAATCGATTAAGAAATATACGGTCTACTTGGAAATAAATTAAAATCTATAGCAATGTGAAAGTCTCCCTCCTGCTTCACCAAATGCATAAATAAAGTTGGACCAAAATCCTTTTAGTAATGCAGCAGCTTTTACGATAACAAAATCACTTTCAGAAACTGATGTAAGCAATTATGATTATAACGAAAACTAAAATTAAATTAAAATCAATTGGCATCAAGTCTTCCAGTTACAGAATTAAGTTCACAAAATATAGTAAAAGCTATATAAACCTTTTTATTGTTTTTTTTTTCGTAAAAGTAGCTCACAATAGTGTTATAATAATATTATTATTATTCGCGTTACAACCGAAAAAAAAACTATACACTTTTACAACTGCAACTGGTGGAACAAATTTCAGAAGTGTTATTTGCAATATTAAATGTAAAAGTTAAAAATACTTTTAAATAGTGCTTCATGACTTTATCGGTATTTATTTAAAACTCCCATATTAAACCAACCACACTTTTAGATTAGGATACAACTTTTCTATATTTTTGTGTGACTGGTGGAACGAACATTCGCCATTCATCGCTTCAAAAAAAGATAAAATAAAAACTTAATAACTTTTGCAGTCTATTTCTTCACAGATAAAATAATTTTAAATACGCCTTTCCTAAAAAAAAAATCCTGCCAGTATGAAAAGTTCAAAAAATAATAAATCGAAAAACAGCCCAATACCTACTTCGATTAGATTGTAACACTTTGAATGCAAAAAATTAAGTCAAAGTTTACTGTGATGATTTTACGAAAGAAGTTTTATACGGAATTTCAATTCAAAAGAAAAGTAGTTTTACATACAACAGGTAGACCTATAATTTAAAATTGTTTTTAATCGACTTCCAAAATAGGAGGAGGTTCTATATTCGTCCGTATGTAATATTTTTTTTTAAACATACATATGTTCACCAATATTTTCGCCAATTGTGAACCAATTTAAAAAAAACTTTTTTGTTTGAAAGGGTATACTCCTGAGGTGGTCCAATTCAAATTTGAAGAAAGTATCCCACCCCTAAGGGTGGTAAAATAAGGGATGAGTGATTTTTCACCCACCGGTTTAATGTCTGTTCGCGCATAACTAATAATGAACGGTTGAGTCGATTTTAATGATTATTTATTTGTTGGATAGTCTAAGATTCTCCGGGGTTACAATGACTTATATGAAAACCCTGAGGGGCAAAGAGACACCACAACGGAGATGAGAACCAACTCCAAAAAAAAATTGACTAACATACATATATTCCACTAAAAAGAATTAAATAAAAAGAACTTTACAAAAAATAGAACCAGCTCGAAAAAAAAACTTTTTTAAAAAAAATAGAACCGACCGACCGAAAAAATCGCAAGCCCTAAAAAGTATAAAATAAATATGAACATTAAACCTTCTCTGCTACTACATTCAATATTAAATACCAAGACTTTCCTAGACTTTTGAAGTCGGTGTGAAAACCTGACTGATATTAATCCGATACTAAATAATTAAGACAATCAGTTTGTCTGGATTAATTGAATTAATATCAGTCAGGTTTTCACACCGACTTAAAAAATTTAGGGAAGTTTTGGTAATTAATGTTGAAAGTAGTAGCAGACGACTTTTGATATAATTATTTTATACTTTCTAGGGTTTGGGATTTTCTCATAAAAAAGTAGTGGACTTTTGACATAAGATTTGGTTAAAGCGAAATTAAATACGTTTGATAGCTACGCGAAAATTTGTGAAATATAATAAATTTAAAATTGATTTTCATAAAAAATAGTGGATTTTGAGGTAAGATTTGGTTAAAGCAAAATTAATAACATTTTGCAAACAATTACTTTGATTAGCCATTGTTTTTTAGCGATACTCGATTAGTTTTGATACACAAGGATTTCAAGATTATAAAGTTCTCATTTCAACATTTTTAACGCTATAAAAAAAAGTAAATTTAAAAAATCAAAAAACCCGACTGTGTAAAAAATGAACTTTAAATAAAAACTGAAAAGAAAAAAAACAAGTCCAGTAGCCTAGAATTCTGTTAATTGAATAACTACACCATTGAGTAGTTTCATGATCGATACACACATAAAACAAATAATAAATTCTAATGCGGAACATAGCGACTTTAACAGTCGGGACCCATTATTGGGGAATTTTGATCCGGTCTAGAATATTAAATGGGTCCCGGGCAAGGCCCAAAATCAAAACGACCTATGAAGGAGTTACAATCAAATCAATTTCAGATGGTACGAAGTTCACCGGGTCAGCTAGTTGTTAATATAAAGATAATAGGAGTGAAATAAAAATATTTGGCCTTTTCCTCTTTAGTGTGGGTGGAATGACCCTTTATTAACTTGTCATGTGTGACAATTTACAACAAATTGTTAAACAAAATAACTTTAACAAAAAAAAAAAAATTAGTGAAAAATAGGTCGATTTTTTACACTTTTTCCAAACACCCGCCATTCTTCGTTTTTTGATTTTTCATTAACAGTGGAGAATTGTCACGTAAAGAAACCTTCCTTTTTAACACATTCACTGTTAATTACGAGTAAATTCGTAGGTGGCAATAGCTGAATTTTCTCTCGGCAGCGAATTGGTTAAGATACTTTTTCATTTCTTGTTTATTTGAGTCTTGCTAATCGTGAGATTAACTGTTTGCCATGGGACGAAAATTTTTCAAAGAGTCGACTTTAGCGCCTTCTAGAAATTAGACAAAAAATCAAATTTTTTGTATTCTCAAAGGGTAAAACAAAAAAAAAGCTTTATATATAAAAATGAGTGCCGTGCTAGCAAAAACTCGAGAACGGCTCGACCGATTTGGATGATTCGTTTTTTGTTTTGTCCGTCTCAATTCAGGGTTGTTTTAAAAGCTAAGAAAATTAGGAAAAACCTAAAGAAAAGCTAAGCTAAAAAAGTAAGAAATCGAAAAACAGCACAAAACATACTTCGATTAGATTATAACACTTCGAATGCAAAAAATTTAAGTCAACGTTTACTGAGATGGTTTTACGACGGAAGTTTTATACGGAATTTCAATTTAAAAGTTAAGTAGTTTTAGAGCATGTGGATATATAATTTAAAATTGTTTTTTCATAACAAAGTAGTGGATTTTTGAGGTCAGATTTATTTAAAGCGAATTTAATTACATTTGGCGACGATCACTTTGATCAGTCATTGTTTTTTAGCGATATTGAATTAGTTTTGATACACGAGGATTTCAAGGTTGCAAAGTTCTCAGTGAAGAATAACAAGGTAATTTCGACAGATTTGGTTCGTGTCCAAGTGATTGGGAAAGCAATTCCGTGTCATTTTACAGTGCCCATTACAATGCCAAAGAGAGGATGAGGATGAGCTGACGTAGGTCGTCGCAATCAGTCAAATGCGCGGCGAACTACTTTACGTGCGAATTGCACTGATGACCAGGGCGCGGCGAATAGTGAAAATAGTTGTTTTGGCATGTCCCAATTACGTTCGAGAGCGTCTCTTTTCGATTTCATTTCAATCGGAATACAGAACATATGGGCAATGGTTACTTTAGATCCTGGAATAGGAGGCTTAGTGTCGATAATAAATTTCTACTTAATTCTCTAGGGGTAGCTTGCAGAGCATACATAGTTTCAAAAACATACGTTTAAGATTGTTCATACCGATTCCTTAAGCGAATGTTTAAACATTTCAAAGATACAGTTTCATTTCATCTCATTTGTTCATAAATCAAAACACCTTTTTCATTATTATCTTTGATTTTCTTTTATACCTGTTAAATTCCTGTTAGAAAGTATTATTACAAAAATTTTAAAAAAATCTGGGCTAATCCCTAATCCAAAACTCCTCGTGCGGTTTTTTTCGACTTAAAGAAGCCAACCTCGGGAACTTCACTGGGATTTATTACGAAAATGAGAACAAAGGATTTTGCAACTTACTTACATAATTAAATCATCATCTAAATAATTCACTCAAATTGCACCCGCGCTGCCGCCCAGCCTGCGAATTCCGATATAACGCGATTTAATGCCACGAACTTCCACCTGAGCACCAAATTAATTGACTTTATGACCGCATCCGGACCGGCGAGCATCTCGGCTCTCAACATTTCTTCGCATGGAATTTTCAGAACTTTTCCGCGTCGAATTTTAAAAAATTAATAATATTATGTAGGCAAACTTTTAAGTGGCTATACTTACGCAGCAATTAAACGGATTAAATGAATTTAAATAGATTTTCTCACTCCGAGACGATGCTGGGCGCACAGTTTCAGTAAATGTCACTTCCAACTGGCGGAATGGCGGGAAATGGCCACTGAACTTAATGTTCAGGGGGAACTGCGAGGAAGCGCCTGAGCGGGAAATTTAAATTATTTAAGTCATTGTGCAGTTTCTGCGGCGATGGAAAAATATATTTTATTGTTCCCATCGGCCTGAGTTTTCTGTTGCCTGTCCTAAACTTCACAGAAAGACGCTTTCCTTTCCAAGAGATTTATTTTATATTATTTACTAATAACAGCAAACTGATTGCCTTAATTATTTAGTTTTAGATTAATATCAGTTAGGTTTTCACACCGACTTCAAAAATCTAGGAAAGTCTTGGTATTTAATGTTGAAAGTAGTAGCAGTGGACTTTTGATAAATGTTATACTTTTTAAGGCTTGGGAGTTTTTCATAAAAAAGTTGTGGATTGTTGAGGTAAGATTTGGCTAAAGCGAAATTAATAACATTGTGCAAATAATTACTTTGATCAGCAATTGTGTTTTAGCGATACTCGATTAGTTTTGATACACAAAGATTTCAGGATTGTAAAGTTCTCAGTGAAGGCTAACAAGGTAATTTCTATAGATTCCGTTTGTGCTCTAATTTCAACATTTCTCAACAATCTCAATGAATTGGAGTTGGAAAGTTGATTGGGATTCATAATCTCTTATGAAGAGTTACAATCAAATCAATATCAGGTGGTACAAAGTTTACCGGATCAGCTAGTATATAATAAAGGAGCTGAGAAACAAAATGTTAAAAAATAGCTTTTTTTGGCCTTCCAAAATGCATACAAGGTTATTAAAAAAAAAAAGCAATTGGCACATCTAATTGTAGGAACTGTTTTAAAACTAAACATATATTTAAGTAGATACTTACCGGCATTTTCAAATAAAACACTTTTGGGTGGAAATACAGGAAAAGCTAGAATATCTTTGCCATACTCATCATTTAAATGCTCCATACATGTAAGGGTGAAACCAGAAAAAGCATTATGGCAGTCAAAAATTATGTGGAAACCCTAAAGAAATCATTTCGTTAAAAATATCTAAAAAATAACTTACATTGTTTACCTGGCAATTATCACATTCTTCCAAATATTTTCGTATTTTGTCTGCAAAGTCATAGTTAAATTGCTCAACGTCCCAGATTCGCATGCCATTTGAAAATGAATCAAAACTCTCCTTCTCTGTGGAGTGTTTGTACTCTTTGATGAGGTTTATGGTCCTAGGATGGTACCGAGTATACAAGTAATTTGCCCATGATTCAACGTTTTCAGAAAGGTTATACTCATTATCTGAAATAAAAAAAAAGTGAAGTTAACACAGGTTCGTATTCAGGAAAAATATGGGTGTCTTGTTTAAAAACTATTGGCACAAAAGACCGTCTGGTCGCAGTGCCCACCATATGGCTAGCCCGTCTCAATAATAATAATAATATTTAAAAAATAATTTAGTGCCCAATTAAATCATTTAATACCTGTTCGATTTGGTTGGAGAACTGTCAATACCAAAATGTATGTTGATGAACTAATCTCTAACTTAGCAAAAAGAAGAATACAATAATTTAACCTGTTAACCAATAGCAAGAAAACAACAATAATGGACAACCTTGTTTTTCATTTAAAAAGATACGATTGCATATTTCTTAAGTTTGGTTTTTATGTCTGCATACATACATATATCAGTAGAACTATTATAAATGTATCGTACATTTTTTTTGAAATAAAAAAGATCATTAACTGACTTACAGCAAGCATTTTCGTGGCTGGATTCACGCGGACCCCACATTGCCAACTATGTAGTTTTTAATAAACTGCAAAGATCGAAAATTACATACAAGTTTTAGGAATCGTGTTGAAAAAATTGCAGTTTCGGAATAATATTAAATACTCAATATTTTATAAAAATATAGCAGTTTACCATTGATCGGCTTATTAGTAATGAAATAATTTATAATATATGTATTGGCAATTAGAAAACAGCTCTCTATTATGAATAAAATCACATATTTCCCTATGCTACAACTTTTTTTCATTTCCATAATTGGTATAGCTAACGATCATACAATGAATCATAATACAATCCGCTTTTAATTGATATTTCGGATTGTTAGACAACTTTGTAGTCCATTTGTTCTAGTTCAAATATTTCCCAAAAGCACTACTTTTCCATCGTAATTTTTAAATAGGCTATTTGTAAAAGAAAAAAAACTTCCTTTCGGAAAAAATAATTGGAGGAAAAATTGGGTATTAGAAAACAGAAATCGCGGAAAAATTACCCATTGGAAAAAAACAAACCTACCGATACTTCGTCAAAAACTAAAGAAGTTACCCCCATCATATGTTTCCAACTGACTTACTAATGTTTATAAATTGTCTGTAACGTTTGCATTAAAGGAGGGCACAACTGGATCGGATCTTAAAAAAGCAATTGTTTTTATTTTCGCATTTTCTAAAATTACAAATTGTTAGCACAAACTTTAAGACCTAAATCATAAAATTGACGAAAATATAGTCGTTGATTTTCAATTTCAAAACCAAAATGTGCGTAATTGTAGTACCTAACTTTGTACACGCGTAGTGGTTTTTAAATTTAGTATGAATACGATCAAAAATTTGATTAAAAATTCGACTTTTGTTTTTAACATACACCATGGACCATTACGAAGTTAGAAATCGGGCTGTTGGACCACAGTAAATTAATTTCAGACTTAAACTACATAGACTTTTGTAACAACCTTCTTATTGGAAACGTTAAATATGCAGAAGTTTAAATTTGTTTTTCTCAATATGGTCTATATTATTCCGTGTCTCATCAGAAGCATTTTTATCGCATTAAAATCTTCCTCTCCTTATGACTACTAAAATCCAGATTTGCTATAAAAATAAACATCTTTTTCAAAAATAACCTTATTGGAAAAACACACAAGCAGTAACTAGTACAATTTTTTTTAGTTCTTTTTATAATGCGATAAGCGTGGAAATAATTTGATTATTTATTTACGTTTTTGAAATTGAACTTAGGGGTGTTTTTTGTGTGCCCCTTTTTAGATTTATATCTCTTTTCAAGGAATATGTACCCATAAGTGAACAAAAAAATCTCTGGCATTCCTATAAACAAAGGAAAACAAATTTAATATTTCGCTACAAATGTATGTAGGTATATTAAACTTATTTCGGAGTTTGGACGGAATTCCGTGTCGCACTTTAGCACTTTATTTATACAAAGAAATATTCTGTGGAGACAAGATAAATTTGCCATTTCTTTTAAAGTATCATTTCGAATGTCCAAATATTTACAATAGTTTTTTTTCAGTTTAATAATAATTGCTATAATAATAAGCATAATTTTTAGATACATATATGGAGATAGATGAAGATAAGCGTAGCTTTATTTACTTAGTATTTTCTACTATGTACTAACTATCAATGAATTGAATAATTCCTTCACTGAAATGATTGCTTTCAAATACATCATTTCGTAACTACCTTGTTTTCGAAAACGTAATTATTGAAATGATACCATTTCACTAAATTTGGTATACAGCCTAAATGTTCAAACAAATCACTATGCAAATTAATTTATAGCACCGCTTTCAAATTTTCAATAGCATAAAATATTTAAAAATTTTTACACAATTTAATTCCGGCTTATAACTAGTGGCTACAAATTTCACTGTGTAGTTTTCTGTGCGAACTACGTACGAACAAATTCAACAAGCGGAAATATTTTGCACGAATTTTTGTGCAATTTGCATACCAGGCTTTACTAACATGCAGCTAGCAAACCTAGATGGACAAAATAATAGGTGTACCTAGCATTTCTCTATTTTTATTGGAATATGTAGATTTCGAGAATAATTTTTGATCTTTAAGTAATAATTAAGAAATGTCTTGACTTGAATTGATAACAAAAAAATATAAAATAAATAAACAGCAACATAGCAATATAAGAACATCCAAGAAAATAGCGCTAGCAGTTTGTTGTTCCCAGAATATGGACACCAATGCCCTAATAAAGTAACAACTGCAAAATGTTGAAAAGCGAGAAAGACCATTCAAAACATACAATGTTATTGATCGCTAAATTTATTTCCCTTGTAAACAAATCGTTTCAGCACTGCACTGTTCGGCTAAGAAAGTACTATTGAATATAAACAAAAGGAAAAAAATTCACCACATCATACCTCGATTAGGTTGGCCGGTTGGCCCAGAAATAGCTAAACTGTGGAGACATGTTTTTATTTTACATATAAAGGTTTATGGGTGGAGATGGAAAATGCTTGCTTATGCTACATTTTGAGGATTTGTTAAAAAATATTTCTAACGCAGACCAACTCGAGGCCAGAACACAAGACTTAGATACACTACATAAAAACATATTCTATTTTTCCTCACATTATGCCTTTCGCCCACATGTACCAACATAAGGAAAACAACAAGCGTATAGTCTTTAGTCATGTAATGGCCACAAAAGTCAACAGTTTTGTCATCTAAAATGGTAGCGATATATGATTGGTGTATTAAAATTACTGGGTACCTAAAGTTGGCGGCCAGTTTATAATTTGTAATTTGGGGAAAGAATTTAGGGCCCTGATCCAACTTTCACAAGAAACGAAGCGAAAAGAGCTTGTAGAAAGTCTTACTGGATAAAAATTCCATAAAAAAAATCCTCAAATTCTCAAAAATTCAGAAAGAATGAGGAAAAGCTATAAGAGCACTCCTGAATCAAATCAAACTACTATTGCCATTCCGAACGAATTACAAGAAGTTTGATTAGAATAGTGAGGTGGGTCCACACTGAGCCACCGAAAGCGAACGCATGAGTACACATGTTTGCAATCCAAGTTTTCTAGTGTGTACGCTGAAGAAACATAAAAAAACATGCGCGTTCGCTATGTTTGCTTTCATAATCACGCGTGCTGCATAGGCGTCCGTAGATATGCAAGCAAACACAAGCGAAATTTTTTAAGTGTGGACGCCTTTTGACAAGGCGTCAATCAGGTTTACTTACATTTGCATGTTTTCCATTCAAGTTGGAAAATCTGAGCGAATGTATATAAAATATGGCGAATATTTCGTGTTTTCTACCAATTTTCTATACAAACTTCGGTAAATTTTGAATTTGAACCCTCATTTAACTCGTACATGTCCAAGGAATCGATTGGTACAGCGTTTCCTACATGATATCAAAACAGCCTTTTTTTTTTTTTTTTGTTGATTTATTAGTGAATCACAGTATGCATATAAGTAAAGGCTCAGTAATTGCAATTATAACTTCATTGTCCGATATATTGAGCAAAACTGACAAAAATTCATATGCTGGAGTCGCTATAATTTCACAATCGAAATGAAACTCAAGCACAGGGTATAGCACACATTCGTTCTAATTTCTTTGACGTACACACTCGGCAAACTTGTTTGTTTGTTTAGGACTTTAGGGTTTTCTTCTTTGTTTGTTTAGGGTTTTTTAATTACCTTCGCTAAAGATTCGTGAGGCGTCCGCACTGCTTTTCGTAGAAATTTATGTTCGTTCACAACTTGCTCGTTCTTGCTTCCACATTTGGCAGCAGCACGAAACAAGAGCACAGGGTATAGAACAGATTCGTTCGCGTTTGAAACGCGTACACATTAAGCGAAAACTTGTCCTCGAACACATATGTTCGCTTTCGGTGGCTCAGTGTGGACCCACCTTAAGAATGATAATGTAATTTTAAAATATATGCAACTAGCTGGATTACCCGGTCTCACCCGTGCTAGATTAGTTTTGCGTATGCGAGGAATTTTCGAAAGCAAAAAATCCTGTTATCAAATTGAAGTCGTTGTAGCACAAAATTTAAATATTCACACACACGTCTGCCCCCACGTGTCTGCCTGTTCCGTTAATGGGGCCTTTAAAAAGTCATATGACATTTTAAATCTCTGTTCAAAGGAGACATATGAATGCGTTTACACTGTATGACTCGTCGTTTTTATTGTTCTTAACAATTCCCATTGTTTTTAACATTCGAAAGTAAAAAAAAAGTAGCCTATGACCTTCTCTATGGTCTACTAATCTATCACTGTACCAAATTTCCTCAAAATCGGTTAAATGGTTTAGACGTGAATAGACGTGAAAGCGTAGCAGACAGACAGACAAAAAGTAGCCTATGTCCTTCTCCTAGTTCTAATCTATCTTTGTACCAAATTTCATCAAAATCGGATCAGAGGTTTAGGCGTGAAAGGCCAACAGACATACAGACAGAGTTAATTTCGCATTTATACAGTGCTGTCTAAAATTATAGGACCAAGCTTTAATTTTGCATATATGGTATATTCCCAAGCCCATAACTTGTTGGTAAGGAGAAGAGGGATGGTGACAACTGGTATATATGAAATCGTTGTGTATCCTTTATTATTTCATAAATTTTTTTTTAAAATTCATGTACTAATTTTAACAAAAATCGTAAAAAACTCAATACAATAGTGTTTAAAATTATAGGACCACTTAATATGATGTCTTTGGCCTTTATATACAGGGTGTTTTGCTAAGGTCTGAACAGGGGTATGCCAATCGATTCTAAATGGTCTCCTGATCAACGTTTCTTCGGACACCCCACCCCCTTAAAATCGGTCCTTCCCCCCCAAAATCGCGATTGAAAATTTGGAGGGGGTCAACCTAGAAAATGCTTCATAAGTTCTTTCAAAGATATCCTAGAATACTGGTTGATAATGCATTAGAAAGCTGAGCCTTCAAGCTTTCCAACGATACCACCCGCGACCCAATCAGTACACAAACAAGCGGGGGAGACCCCGTCAAATTTCGAAAATGGCAATTTCAAAGCCCAAAATTTGACCTTGACCCTTCATTCTGTCGATTATTTATATGGGAAGATCGAAACTTTTCTTGAGAAAAAGCTTCCCTGTCATATGGCCTTTCTCAAGAAAAAAACCGCACTGGAATCCGACAGCGCGTTCCAAAGTTATTCGTGTTCGATGGTTCAGCCCTACGGAGCAGATGCTCGATGTGACACTTTCCAATTGGACTTCATTGCGGATAGTGGGTTTTGTTGTTCTATCAATTATTGTAACACGAATAACTTCGGAACGCGACGTCGGATTCCAGTACGGTTTTTTTCTTGAGAAAGGCCATATGACAGGGAAGCTTTTTCTCAGGAAAAGTTTCGATCTTCCCATATAAATAATCGACAGAATGAAGGGTCAAGGTCAAATTTTGGGCTTTGAAATTGCCATTTTCGAAATTTGACGGGGTCTCCCCCGCTTGTTTGTGTACTGATTGGGTCGCGGGTGGTATCGTTGGAAAGCTTGAAGGCTCAGCTTTCTAATGCATTATCAACCAGTATTCTAGGATATCTTTGAAAGAACTTATGAAGCATTTTCTAGGTTGACCCCCTCCAAATTTTCAATCGCGATTTTGGGGGGGAAGGACCGATTTTAAGGGGGTGGGGTGTCCGAAGAAACGTTGATCAGGAGACCATTTAGAATCGATTGGCATACCCCTGTTCAGACCTTAGCAAAACACCCTGTATATAAAGGCCAAAGACATCATATTAAGTGGTCCTATAATTTTAAACACTATTGTATTGAGTTTTTTACGATTTTTGTTAAAATTAGTACATGAATTTTAAAAAAAATTTATGAAATAATTAAGGACACACAACGATTTCATATATACCAGTTGTCACCATCTCTCTTCTCCTTACCAACAAGTTATGGGCTTGGGAATACGCCATATATGCAAAATTAAAGCTTGGTCCTATAATTTTAGACAGCACTGTATATAGCATTCGCACATTGATTTAACCCAAAAGCAAATCAATTTGATCCTTTGGCAAATGAGTTTAAACTAAACACACATATATTTAACCCATTCGCAAATAAATTTGATCTGAACGCAAATATATTTAACCCATACACAAACAGATTTAACCTCTTCACAAATATATTTAAACCATTCACATATAGATTTAACCAAAACGCAAATAAATTTAACTTTTTCGCAAATTTATTTAAACTTTTAAAACTCATATATGGAACCAAATAAAATCCTTTTTTTTAAATAAAATAAACACTTGAAAATTTTACTTAAAATTTATTTCGATACAATCCAAGCAAGCTGCCTTTCAATAGCAAAAATTGTCGTTACTAAGGAACTTCATTCCAATTACAGGATTTACTGTTGAGCCAAAGTTTATAGCAGTGTGCAATAGATTACACATTTCTAGTCTTAACGAGCGATACTAGAATTGATAATAATAATTTATCATCCCTCACTAATTTTAATCAACAAGTTCCAATAAAAAGCAGCCTTTAATTTTCGAAGAGTTTTAAAGTTTCATGTCCTATTTCTTCAATATCGTTGAAATATAATTTAAAAAAAGAATAAGTTTTTGATATTCCGCCATATGCAACTTATAACTTGATTAATTTAAAATCAGCGATTTCGGAAACGCTCATGTAGTAAATAGGATGTATGTTTTGAATTTTGTATTACGAACATTATCTTATTAGTTCAACGATTTTAAATTTTAATGCCGGTAGATATAAATGGATTTTAAAACTCTACAGTTATCTGAAATTTTTGAATTAAGGGACTAGACAGACTATAAACAACGACTTTATGACACTAACAACATTTGGACTCAACAACATGGAGAATTTTCATAAATAACGATCACGACATTGTCTTGAACATAAAATTTGGAATTATCCTCTGGATTTGTGCCTTCTGCTTCAAAGTACATAACTATAGGGGCTGAAGACGGTGTGGGGGATTTAGGTAAGTTTTCATTAGAAGAAGTCACTTTTATTGTTGTTTCTACAATTTCAAATTTAGCTACGATTACACCGTTTTTCTGATTTTCATTTCGTATATTTTGATTTGATTCATTTTCAACTTCTTTTACGATATTTAAAACAGATTTTGTTTCTTTTACATACTGGTAAATTTGTGAATTCATCCTTGAGTTTTAAAAGTTTAAATAAATTTGTGAAAAAGTTAAATTTATTTGCGTTTTGGTTAAATCTATATGTGAATGGTTTAAATATATTTGTGAAGAGGTTAAATCTATTTGTGTATGGGTTAAATATATTTGCGTTCAGATTAAATTTATTTGCGAATGGGTTAAATATATTTGTGTTTAGTTTAAACTCATTTGCCAAAGGATCAAATTGATTTGCTTTTTGGTCAAATCAATGTGCGAATACTATATTAGTAGGGAAGTAGAGATTGCAGGGCAGTGCTCTTAAAACAACTTTCTTCTTACGCTCGTACGATGTTTCTAATAATAATGTACGAGAACTCATACATAAAAGATTTGGATGCGCTTGATAAGTCTTATCACACTTCCTTAAGTTCATGTTCTAAGCTTTAACCACTTGGTATTAAAAAATGTATTAAGTCAAAGATAAACGAAATAAATGTATTACAAATTTAGGAAGTCTGTTATGGACTTTTTACACAAAAAGGGTTTTTGTAACCTCTTATCGATTCATTTTGTATGAAAATTTGAAAAGGGCTATTAAAAAATTTGTTAACAGACTTCCGGAAATGTCACAACATCTGACAAATTAAGCAACAGCAGAAATAGTGAATGTTATATGAAAAATTTGTTACAATTTTGAGGAGCCACTTTGTCTTGGATCAACAGTCTCCAGTGTATACATATCAGTGGTTGGATGTCAGACTTAACGAATCATTGTTAACTTTTATCTATATAAATAAAAATGAATCGCCAAATGTGTTGCTAAGCGCAAAACTCGAGAACGGCTCGACCAATTCAGCTAATTTTTTTTTCATATTTTCCTTAAGGCACAAGGTTCTTATGGAGAGAAAAAACATAAAAATTGCTTGGAAAATAGTAAAAACAACACTTTTCTTTTCCCGCCAAATCACAGAGTAAATTAAAACAACTGCGCAAAAAATTTAAGTCAAAGGAACACTTTCCAGGCAAAAAATGTATGACAAAGTTTACTGAGATGATTTTACGACAGAAGTTTTACACGGAATTTCAATTCAAAAGAGTAGTTTTAGAGTATGTGGACCCATAATTTAAAATTGATTTTCATAAAATATAGTGAATTTTGAGGTAAGATTTGGTGAAAGCGAAATTTTGCAAACAATTACATTGATCAGTCATTGGTTTTTAGCGATACTCGATTAGTTTTGATTTGATACACGAGGATTTCAAGATTGTAAAATTCTCAGTGAAGAATAACAAGATAATTTCGATAGATTTCGTTCGTCCTGTAATTTCAACATTTTTAAAGGTGTATAAAAGCTTCTTAACCAAAAATTAAACCGACAAAAAAGGAACTGAAAAATGAAAAATAAAATAAACCCTTTTAGTCTGAATAACTGAGCACCTAAACTAATGTAAGTAACTAATTTTTAGTCGGCGCCAAACAAACAAAAAATTTTTCCTTTGGCGCCAACTCATAGATTGGGCCACATAGTCCATAAATTAGAACATCTAATAGACGCAGTATATCCCGGTCTTGAAAATTGATTGGAAAGAAATTATCACTGGCTTTGCTCAAAGGCAATAGTATCACCCAGAAACGATACAGTGAATGAAATAAATAAACTGATTTTACAGAAAATTCCCGGTCAAGTCAAACAGTATATGTATGTAAGTCAGTTGACACGGTGTGTAATATTGAGGATGGATACAGTGCACTATCCTCAAGAATTTTTAAATTCTTTGAGCCCTTCTGGCCTACCACCTCAAGACCTTATGTTAAAAGTCGGCATTCCTATCATGCTGTTAAGAAACTTGAGCCCTCCCAACATGTGTAATGGCACAAGGCTACTGTGGGCAGCAGTGGGACAATTTGCTTATATTCCGCGGAACCCATGATTCCGACGGATTTGCCAATATCGTTCAAAAGGCTGCAGTTTCCAATCAGAGTTTCATTTGCCCTCACGATAAATAAGTCCCAGGGTCAAACATTCTCTCTGGTGAGCGTTGACTTGAAAAAGGATTGTTTTTCCCATGGGCAGTCATATGTATGTTGGCTTATCTCGAGTTGGAACTCCAGAAAACCAATACAATTTGCTACCATACAATAGCACAATATCAAACATAGTATTCAGAGATGTCTTAAACAATTAACATACTCGCCCAATACATACTAGCAGCCAACAAGAAATAAAACAAACATAAAATAAATCCTAAATACTCAGTACTAAGAACCACACAAGATAATTTCATCACAAGTAAAAATGTTTGACACCCTGCGAAGTGGGCACGGGTCAGCTAGTGTTTTAATAAGTGTTATACAATTATAATCGAATTAAGGAAATTTACCCTCAATATCCACATCTGGGTCGTCTAAATCCTTCTGAAACTTTGGTTTACTGACTGGATCTTTCTTTATCACTTCTATGGAAGACTGGTCCCAAGCTATCGTTTGCTTTACTGTGTCTATTTTCTTTTCTGTGTTAAGAGTTCCGGCAACCTCTTGAAAGTCTTCATATAGAGTCCCCTCCTCAGGCAAATGCTGCAATGAAGCACTCAAATCAACGAGCAGAAGGCGCGGTGTGTACGTAGTTTGCCCCTGCAAATATATGTTTTTTTGTTCTCCTCACGCGAATCCGAATGCTTTTAAAAGCTTAAGTTAATATTAACCTTAAAGTCCCGTCCTTCCCTGTACAGAATATCCTGGTTAATTTCTGATGGTCCTGCATTCGCATCGTAGTTGAAAGAAGATTCCTGTAAACAAATGTGACTTTTATATTAAAATCTTTCAGCGAACGCAAGTTTACCTGAATATTCCACCAGTGCGCCCCTATGTAATTTGAATAATTCCCAAATTGCAATGTCAAAATTTCCCTAGTAGAGCTCATTTTCTCGCATAGAAAAATTATTGTTTTTCTTCGCAGTTCTCACCACTCACAACAAAACTTTACGTCAGTGTTTATCACGAGCGGCCACTGACATTTATGACAATTCGTTCAGCCTAGACTTGTCAAATTTTGCCTTAGAGAAAACAACTAAAATTAAAACACTGACCACTGACATCAGTAATGGACCACTCTAAAACGTTGGCCTTCGCGACAGTTCTCAACTAATAAGTGCACATTTTTCGCTTTGAGAATGGTCCGTTTTCGAAACAAAAATACATAATATGGAAATGCATTTAAACTATGTATTTATGATTACATTTAAATTCACTTTGTATCAGGAAAATGTTCATTCAATTATGCCGAAAAAAAAAAAAACATTAACGAAAATTTAAACAAAAATTATTTATCTTGAGAATGAAACAAAAAAATTAACCGAAAGATTTTTATCATCTCTTAACACAATGAAAATAATTAAAACCATGACTTATCATAAATTCCTGATAAAAGTCAATAGTTTTCAGCGTTTTAATTTCTATCACAATTCGGTTTATATTTGTTGCCATTATTTTGTTTTTTATGTGCAATTAAATTCCCATTGTATATAGCTAAAAATTTATCAATTTTTAATATATAGGTAATCTACAGATTTTAAGTTGCTATTTTTATATACATATGTCTCGCCTCGAATGTACTTTTGTATTTTTATAAGCATACTAGCTGACCCGGTAAACTTAGTACCACCTGAAATTGATTTGATTTTAAATAAGAGATTATGAATCCCAATCAACTTTCCAACTCCAATTCATTGAGATTGTGGCATAAGTCAAGTTTACAACAACCTAACGGATTTTATTAAAACTTTTTATGAACATTGAGTTCCTTCTAAAAGTGATAAATATGCAAAAAATTTTCCACGGAAATGATTATTTTCCGAGAAATTACATTTTTCATTTTTGAAATCGCAAGCCATACAAGCCTGCCATTTTTGCATATTTATCACTTCTTTTTCACTTATTTCACTCTCGTTAGGTTGCACTACACTTAACTTATGCCCTATGCGGCATAATTACCTTTGAACCTGCAAATGAAATAATTTATTATGATTTTAAATTAAAATTTAAAATATTTACCTTTTTCCTAGTCTAACAGGTCAGTCAGATCAGTCACACTGACATTTGAGATTTCCTGCATTTGTCAAATTTCGTTGCGGGTGCGTTCCAAAAATTAAAAAGAATTTCCGTTCAAAAAGAGTTCGTATAAGGGAGAATTTCCCTTATACAAAAAGTTTTTTAAGGGAGAATTTCCCTTATACAAACTGTTGATATAAGGGAGAATTTCCCTTATACAAAAAGTTTTTTAAGGGAGAATTTCCCTTATACAAACTGTTGGTATAAGGGAGAATTTCCCTTATACAAAAAGTTTTTTAAGGGAGAATTTCCCTTATACAAACTGTTGGTATAAGGGAGAATTTCCCTTATACAAAAAGTTTTTTAAGGGAGAATTTCCCTTCTACAAACTGTTTGTATAAGGGATAATTTTCCTTATACAAACTGTTTTATAAGGGAGAATTTCCGTTCAAAAAGAGTTCGTATAAGGGAGAATTTCCCTTATACAAAAAGTTTTTTAAGGGAGAATTTCCCTTATACAAACTGTTAGTATAAGGGAGAATTTCCCTTATACAAAAAGTTTTTTAAGGGAGAATTTCCCTTATACGAACTGTTTGTATAAGGGATAATTTTCTTTATACAAACTTGATTAAATCCATTTAAGTTTTTTGACGAATTCGTGTTCATTTTTGGAACGCACCCGCAGCGAAATTTGACAAATGCAGGAAATCTCAAATGTCAATGTGACTGACCTGACTGACCTGTTAGACTAGGAAAAAGGTAAATATTTTAAATTATTAATTTAAAATCATAATAAATTATTTCATTTGCAGGTTCAAAGGTAATTATTCCCCATAGGGCATAAGTTAAGTGTAGTGCAACCTAAAGAGAGTGAAATAAGTGAAAAAGAAGTGATAAATATGCAAAAATGGCAGGCTTGTATGGCTTGCGATTTCAAAAATGAAAAATGTAATTTCTCGGAAAATAATCATTTCCGTGGAAAATTTTTTGCATATTTATCACTTTTAGAAGGAACTCAATGTTTATAAAAAGTTTTAATAAAATCCGTTAGGTTGTTGTAAACTTGACATGTTCCCTTTACAAACTTGAAATACTTGTGTATCAAAACTAATCGAGTATCGCTAAAACACAATGGCTGATCAAAGTAATTGTTTGCACAATGTTATTAATTTTGCTTTAGCCAAATCATAAATCCACTACTTTTTTATGAAAAACTCCCAAGCCTTAAAAAGTATAAAATAATAACATTAACAAAAGTCCTGTGCTACTACTTTCAACATTAAATACCAAGACTTTCCTAGATTTTTGAAGTCGGTGTGAAAACCTGACTGATATTAATCCAAAACTAAATAATTAAGGCAATCACTTTGCTGTTATTAGTAAATAATATAAAATAAATCTCTCGGAAAGGAAAGCGTCTTTCTGTGAAGTTTATAACTGCCAACAGAAAACTCAGGCCGATGGGAACAATAAAATATATTTTTCCATTGCCGCAGAAACTGCACAATGATTTAAATAATTTAAATTTCCCGCTCAGGCGCCTCCTCTCAGTTCCCCCTGAACATTAAGTTCAGTGGCCATTTCCCGCCATTCCGCCAGTTGGAAGTGACATTTTCTGAAACTGCACGCCCAGCATCGTCTCGGAGTGAGAATATTATTAAATTTTTTAAAATTCGACGCGGAAAAGTTCTGAAAATTGCATGCGAAGAAGTGTTGAGAGCCGAGATGCTCGCCGGTCCGGATGCGTTCATAAAGTCAATTAATTTGGTGCTCAGGTGGAAGTTCGTGGCATTAAATCGCGTTTTATCGGAATTCGCAGGCTGGGCGGCAGCGCGGGTGCAATTTGAGTGAATTATTTAGATGATGATTTAATTATGTAAGTAAGTTGCAAAATCCTTTGTTCTCATTTTCGTAATAAATCCCAGTGAAGTTGCCGAGGTTGGCTTCTTTAAGACGAAAAAAACCGCACGAAAAGTTTTGGATTAGGGATTAGGTAGCCCAGATTTTTTGAAAATTTTTGTAATAATACTTTCTAACAGGAATTTAACAGGTATAAAAGAAAATCCAAGATTATAATGAAAAAGGTGTTTTGGGCACTTTCCTTAGAATAATTATGAACAAATGATATGAAATGAAACTAGCTGCGTTCGACTGGGCACAGTCTCAGTGAGCCAGCTCACATTAAACCAGCTGTCAAATTGACTGGCTCAGTTGTGGCTCAGTGAGCGCGTCTGGCCCAGAAAAACGGACAGTGAGAAGTGGATTGTCAATTTTCAATTGTGCTGTCAGAATGGTGAGTTGGTAATAAAATAATCGTATGAAATTTTTACTACTCGAAATGTCACTCAACTCAAGTTTTATTCACCTTTAATAAACATATAAAACTCGTAATGTCACTTGTGAAACGAACTGAGCTGAGCAAGTGAGTACAGAATGAAGTGGCTCAGAAAACTCAGTTCTGGCTCAGAAAACACTAGCGACGCCATGCGGAGAAAAGGTGACATTAGGAGCCAGAAAAACGGTCCATCTCAGTGAGCAACTGAGTAACTGAGTTGGCTCACTGAGGCAGTGCCCAGTCGAACGCAGCTACTGTATCTTTGAAATGTTTAAACATTCGCTTGTGGCGTCAGAAGTTAGCCACAGTTGGCCTGCTACTGTGATTTCCCTACTCGGTTGAATTCAGCAACCGGAGTAGTAGCAGTGGAAATCACAGTAGCCTGGCTGAAAAGCATTGCCGTAATGGAGCAGCCATTACGTTAGTATTCTCGGAAAAGGCTTGTAAGCAGGACGTAGCTGGCAAAAATAAAATCACCAATATTCAAATGAAGTCTGTGTTTTAATATTCACTAAATTGGTGACCCCGACGAAGGCGAACAATTTTAAATAGTTTTCAGTGTATTAATAAACATTTTAACAAAATAAAAAACAATTTCCGCCGTGTTATTAAAAAATAAAAGAAATAATAAATAAATGTGGCCGACACAAAATAAAATTAATTTTCCGGTCGTGAATTAATTTAATATAGTTCATTTAAGAGAAAAAGTTTTTTTTTTTCCGGCGCGAATAATTATTTAAATAATAATTAATAAATAATTTATTATAAAATTTTTTTCCAAAAATTTCCCGGCGCCCGATTTGCCAATCAATCGTTATTTAATTAGTGAATAACCACAGCAACATTTTTTTTTGCCAACCTCACCTTTCCTCACGAAGCAGAACATGTTTAAAAAGAACAATTTTAATTAAATTTTAAATATGGCCGAAGAGTCTGCAGCTGATTTGAAGGCGCAGCTAGACCTGCTCAAGACGCAGTATGATGCCCTTCTCCAGCAGCATCAGCAAAGCCGAGAACATTCGCAGCCCCAGCAATACCAACAACCCAGTCAACAACCTCAACAGCCCCAGCAACATTTACAGACTTTTGAAGAAAGTCCTGCTGTTTTCCGTGCAGCAATTCGTCTTCCTCCATTTTGGCCGGACAAACCCGAAGTGTGGTTCGCACAGGTGGAGGCCCAGTTCACCATCAGCGGCATCACACAGGAGGCAACGAAGTATAATTACGTCGTTGCTCAGCTGGACCTGCGTTGGACTAATGAGGTATTCGTCATCATTGCTAACCCTCCACCACAGACTGAGCGCTATTCCAAGCTCAAAGCAGAGCTAATCCGTCGTCTGTCGCTTTCGGAGGAGCAAAGAGTGCGGCAACTGCTAAGTTCTGAGGAGTTGGGAGACAGAAAGCCCTCCCAGTTTCTTAGGCACCTCCGTTCTCTAGCCGGTACCTCTCCGGTTAGCGAGAACATCCTGCGCACACTTTGGCTGCAACGTTTGCCGTCTAACGTGCAACAGATTCTGAAGGTGAAGCCGAATCTGCCCTTAGATGATACTGCAGATATTGCTGACAGTATCATGCAGGTGAATCCACCGACTTCATCGTTTGCTGTCAGTGCACCGTCAGCACTACCGGCTCAGCCAGTCAATAATGGTGAACAACTGGTGCAGAAGATCGAGGAGCTCATCCATATGGTCGCAGCGCTCCACACCGGTCGCCGAGATTCTTCAATTAATCGAAGAGTTCGGGAGCGCTCACGATCTCGGGGTAAACGAGAGTTCTCTCATCGCGGCGCATCCTGTGAGCGTGTATGCTGGTATCATCGCCGTTTTGGTACCAATGCTCGGAACTGCATTGCTCCATGCTCATACAAGTCGGGAAACCCCTCCGGCAGCCACTAACAGCGGCGACTGGCTGCCGATCTGGAGGGAGCCGCCTTCTCGTGACAGATCGCTCTTCCAAAAGGCAATTTCTTGTTGATACCGGCTCCGATCTATCGTGTTTTCCCCGATCTCTTCTGAAGGACCGTCGTACAGCCACGGACTTTGAACTCAGCGCTGCCAACAAATCAACCATCAAAACTTACGGCGAACTTCCCTTAAGCCTTAATCTAGGGCTTCGTCGTGACTTTACCTGGCGTTTTGTTGTCGCTGATGTGGCCCTGCCCATCCTAGGATCCGATTTTATGGCGCATTGCAACTTGCTTCCGGACTGCCGCCACCGCCGCCTAGTTGATGGCGTAACTGGCCTCTCGGCGCCCGGACAGTCGTTTAATACGGCACATGTCAGTGTCAGGGTACTTACTGTTCCTCAGTCTACCTTCACTGACATCCTCAGCAAGTTCCCGCAGCTAATTCGGCCAGCTGGAGTCCCACGCGAAGTGCGTCACTCCACCGAGCATTTTATTCGGACGACTCCGGGACCGCCACTATCGTGTCGTGCAAGACGACTCGCACCAGACCGGTTAAACATAGCCAAAGAGGTGTTCGACGCCATGCTCAGAGAGGGCACGGCTCGCCGTTCGGAGAGTGCTTGGTCCTCGCCGTTGCACATGGTGCCCAAGAAGAATGACGGCTGGCGTCCATGCGGCGATTACCGCGCCTTGAATGCGCGTACGGTTCCAGATCGCTACCCGGTACGTCACATTCAAGACTTCAACCACAGGATTCATGGTTGTACAATCTTCTCAGTGATTGACCTTGTGAAGGCCTACAACCAAATTCCTGTTAACCCTGAGGACGTCCAGAAGACAGCAATCATTACACCATTCGGGTTGTTCGAGTTCCCGTTCATGGGTTTTGGGGTAATGTGGCGTCAGAAGTTAGCCACAGTTGGCCTGCTACTGTGATTTCCCTACTCGGTTGAATTCAGCAACCGGAGTAGTAGCAGTGGAAATCACAGTAGCCTGGCTGAAAAGCATTGCCGTAATGGAGCAGCCATTACGTTAGTATTCTCGGAAAAGGCTTGTAAGCAGGACGTAGCTGGCAAAAATAAAATCACCAATATTCAAATAAAGTCTGTGTTTTAATATTCACTAAACGCTTAAGGAGTCGGTATGAACAATCTTAAAAGTATATTTTTAAAACTATGTATGCTCTGCAAGCTACCCCTAGAGAATTAAGTAGAAATTTATTATCGACACTAAGACTACTATTCCAGCATCTAAAGTAACTATTGCCCATATGTTCTGTATTCCGATTGAAATGAAATCGAAAAGAGAGGCTCTCGAACGTAATTGGGACATGCCAAAACGACTATTTTCACTATCTGTCGCGCGCTGGTCATCAGTGCAATTCGCACGTAAAGTAGTTCGCCGCGCATTTGACTGATTGCGACGACCTACGTCAGCTCATCCTCATCCTTTCTTTGGCATTGTAATGGGCACTGTAAAATGACACGGAATTGCTTTCCCAATCACTTGGACACGAACCAAATCTGTCGAAATTACCTTGTTATTCTTCACTGAGAACTTTGCAACCTTGAAATCCTCGTGTATCAAAACTAATCCAATATCGCTAATAAACAATGGCTGATCAAAGTGATCGTCGCCAAATGTAATTAAATTCGCTTTAAATAACTCTGACCTCAAAAATCCACTACTTTGTTATGAAAAAACAATTTTAAATTATATATCCACATGCTCTAAAGCTACTTAACTTTTAAATTGAAATTCCGTATAAAACTTCCGTCGTAAAACCATCTCAGTAAACTTTGACTTAAATTTTTTGCATTCAAAGTGTTACTTTGACTAAAAGTTCTCATTTTTGAATGAACGAAAACCGTTATTAAATATTTTAGTTCAAAACTCGTTATGAAGAATAGATTGAGTGTTTTTAAAATCGTTCACCCTTGTTCTGTGTTTATGGGTCATAATTATCCAACGATCGCGCTGTTACCTTTGCCCTCAATTGCCAAATAACGAAATACTCCAACAAATGCATTCATATGCAAAAAACATTCTAATATAGCTAAAAAATGTATTAAATGTATATCAATAACGAATAGTAAATTCTATTTGGCTGATTTATTGATTGGTTAGTTTCTTCGAGCACACAAAAAGGGTTAAAGTATTATATTTCGTAGAAAATTTTCTTCTTCAATAACGTTTGTTTTTATTTGGCGAATATAAATCAGTTCTGAAGGGCTTTAACTTGAACCTTCTCAACAAAATCAACAATTTTTAAATTTAACGTAAATTTCTAACAACGTTCATTAAACCGCAGCAACGATTTTTATGCGTCGATTCCTATGTGATTTTGTCCATTTCACAACTCTTAACGTATCTTATTAGTTCTTTATTACATACGTTGTCTATTCAATTTCTGTGCGCAAAGTATACTATATGTATCCGCAGACGTATAAAACATACGTGCATTAAGATTTACGTTTTACTTATCTTTCTACTTACGTTTGATCGCTCAATACGTTTACGTTCATCCATACGTCGTTGCGCAATTTCCCTATTAGTTGTACATACAGTTTAAAAATAAATGAAAGTGAAATAAATAGTTGATAATAGTGGACGCAAAAAGCAGCTCCTTAAGACGAAAGCGGAGAGGGAATTGGTTGGATGAAGATAAGGTATGTTTTTCTCCACTTGATAGGAATGCAACTTCTTTTGCTTTTAAAAATGAGCGAATTTGTTATTTTTAGCTTTTGCTGCAGGAGTTAACTAAGGAGCGGGTATTAGCTATTGAAAATAAAAATACTGATACAAACACCGACCGGGAAAAAAAGGTGCATGGGTTGGTTTCTTGATAGGTAAGCAGATATTCCTTTTCTCAATTCAAACGTCTTTTAAGTTTCCAGAAAATGTCGTTTCATTGGTATATTTTAGTTTTAACATTATGTGCAACGGGAGTCAACGCGGTATAATAAAAACGACATCAAAAAAAGCAAAAGCTGCACAGCGCAGGGAAATTATGAAGACTGTGGCGGTAAACAATCGAAAATTATAATAAAATGTAAATCAAAAGTTAGTATTGTAGTTTGATTCAGGAACGGCAGCTAAAATTACTTGTTGTAAAATTACTTCGAATTATATAATTTCTCCAAGCATGCCGTTAGAGAAACGTAGTAGTCTAAATTTTTATATTGTTCAGAATAAAAAATTATTTTTCAGTCGCTATAAGTCTTACGTTGAATTAAGAACTAAAACATAAATTATAAAATTTTAATTCAAAATAATACAAGAATTTTAATAATAAAATCCCAAAATAATAAAATAATAAAATAAATAAATAACTTAATAAATTAATAAAATTAAATTTAATTGGAGGCTAGTTCCACCATAAAGACTGATGGAGGACCGAGCAACCAGCCACAGCAGTAGTTTAGTTGCTCATGATATCAGCTCTTGGTTACCAAATGAGTTTGTAATTGACTCCAACGAGTTTGATTCGGATCGTATACAGATGGTAATGTCGTTATTTTAATCCCGAAATTAAATAAATTACCGTATTACGACGGGGGACGCGGCTGAAAGTAAAGGGATTTTCAGTGGTATTGCAGGTAGACTTCTCTATTTTTCGCAAACATAATGTTTAAATGTGATTATTGAATTATTGAATATGTTTGCTTAAGGTACATAATTGAAAAAAGTGAAGGGCAAAAAGAAGACAATCAGCAAACCCTGAAAGAATTATCTCCAAAGGCTATTTTAGTGAGTGAGGAACCACCAAAAAAAAGAAAGGTAGGAAAAATTCATATTTGTATCGAAAACCTTAAACGGTTAACAATGTGGAATATGATCAGTTCACCTCATTTAACTTGTCCCCCTTTTTTAGAGGTCATTGCACCCATAGAAATCAAATTCTGTTGCAAAAGAATATATTGAGGTTATTACAAAACTTGAAATGGAGTGCAAAAAATCTCTTGATAGCCTCCAAGTTTGTAATGAAAAACGGGCTAGGAACCTTGATCTTGAGTATGAAGTTTTGAGGGAGATGTTTCAATATTATAAAAGAAAAAATCAAGAATTAGGAACCTATGTGCTTATTTTATTATTACTACTAATATTAAAAGTTATTTTGAATAAAACTCCTAAGAATATAATTGCCCCACCTTTCCTGTTGTTGGTTCACCACACTACCCTCTTGTTGATTGCCAACTTCTAATGCTAATTTCTTGCAGGAGTAATCTCTTCTTCATCTGAAAATAATGAATTTTTATTTTTTAATTTTGCAGGTACGGATGGTATACAAGGAGGAAGATGATCGGAGTGGATTAATATAAGATACAATTCTTCTACCTTTTTTTTATTGTTATGCTTGAAATTGGAATAATATTTATGTTGATTTGTTAAATAAAATACTAACCTGGAATGGCTTCATTCATTTCTAAGGCTATGTTATGAAGTACAGCTAAGGCTACAATTAAAGTTTTTGCATTTTGTAGGGAAACAGGGGGCCTATTCCAGAACTCGACTCGATCGAATTGCTCCTCGAGAAGCGCAAATCGGTATTCCGCAACTCGATGTCGAGCTTATTTCAATGACACTCGATCGACGATTTTGTCGACAACTAAATGGCAGTCGAGTGTGCTTTGTGCGGTGGTGCTGTGAGTGTTTTTCGAATAAGATTTAAGTATTTAATCCTTAAAAGTGTACCGTTTGCATTGTGGAACAATTTAATTACACTAGTTTACAATAATACTATATTAGGATACTAGAGCTAATTTGCTGTAATATTTCCAACACAATCGAATGTAAAATGTTTCGTATATTTAAAATTTTTTTTTATATTCTGAATTTCATTTTTACAGTAAAATCGTCGGAGATATGCTAGTTTCGTAGTTAGGAATTGGTAGTAATTGTGTGCGATTTTTATATACTGTTACGCGTAAATCTAATGGCTCCATGGCAGCGACGGATATACAAATTATTATTGTTTTAATTACACACATCCATAGGTTATTTCAATGATAAAATTTTACTTTTGCATTTTCATCAGCGCACCATTTTATACTGTTCATAATATTCTTCTTTATGAATTTTTGAAAGCTTTAATTAATCACTGCAATAGATTGTTATTAAATCTTCAGGTATGATAGGGATCGAATTCCTATAACCACACCACTACAACTGGAAAGTAATTTGGGAGTTCAATTAGTAGAGCGTTAGGAGCCTGGTACGAGTAAGACTGACGAAAATTTCATCGATTTAAGCGACGAAGCAAGCAGCCTCAAAAAAGCACGACGCACTGATTCAGGACAAAAGGATGATGCTACGAAGACTAAAAAAAAAAAAGACGAAGGTGATCCTGGTTCGAGTGACATTGAATCGGAAGCATCCTCTAATAATAGTCATGCAAAAAACGACGACAATTTCAATGATTTAACCGACGAAGCAAGCAAAGCAGCTCCAAAAAAGCACGACGCAATGATTCAGGACAAAAGGATGATGCTAGGAAGACAAAGATTAAAAAAGATGAAGATGAAGATGTAATTGTCATTGAATAAATTACACCGAACAAATATTGAATGAATTTGTCTTTTACTTTTCTTTGAATGTTTTTGCGATAGAGTCTGCAAAAAATATTAAACTTCGAAAGGAGTTTGTCAAGAAGTATGAGTCATGGAGCGAAAATGGAAACAGGATTTAGATTTTTCACACCACTATTTCTTGTTTCATTGCGATATGAAATTATCTTGGTCCGACGAGACGAAAATAAACAGGATCCATTCGGATGGCCGCTCATGGTACTGGTACAAAGATCAGCATAGCATGCATCCATTGGGAGTAAGACAGACTGTTAAATTCGGTGGTGGGTCTTTGATGGTTTGGGGAAGTATAACCCAAGGGCGTATCCAGGTAGGGGCAGGGGGGGCAGCTGCCCCCCCCCCTAGAAGAAAAAATAAACTCGCCTTTTCCCAGATGGCAGTCGTTTTTGTTTTTAAATGGATTCGCGATTTTGTTTTTAAATGCAGTCTCGCTTTTGTTTTTATATGGAGTCTCGCTTTGGGGTTTTGCAGTTGCAGTCGATCCTTTAAGGATATCAGTCGTTCGCTGAGCTGAGCTACGCTGTTTAATTTAATTTATTTATCGAGTAAAAAACGCTGTATTCCTATCTGAGAAGTATTTTCGCCGTGAGTGCATATTTACTGTTCCGCGTTTCTCTAATTATTGTATGAACCTTGCATTAAACGGATTAAAATAGTTCATTTGTGATTTCTCTACACCCCGACAAATCCCACATACAACAAATAGTACAGTCACTGAAGGTAAAAATCGACCATTACCTCCGATTTCGGTGAACATCCATCGATTTGTATGAAAATTGGTGAGTAGTTAGAGGATACCTCAATAAACAAAAGTGACATAGTGCCAACTTGCGCTTTTACCCTTGGGGTGGATGCCACCCCTTCTCGGGGGTGGAAATTATTTTTCGAAAAATAACCCCAGGAGTCGATAGAGGGACCAATTCTAAGCAAAATTTGTTCTATAAAGTTATTAAAATAAATCAATACTTTTTGAATTAATAAAGATCATAGTTTTTGAGTTATTTATGAAAAACCGCTTTAAAACATGCATTTTTTTCACGAAAAATCAAAATCTTATTGAACGCTTTTCAAAGTACTTATTGAACGCTTTTCAAAGTACTTATTGAACGCTTTTCAAAGTACTCACAAATACCTTTAAAATGAGCTTTCGGAAAAGTTGATAGCATCAAAATTAAGCAAGTTATGATGAAAATAAGATGACCCTTTCGAATTTTTTAGGAAAAAGTGAAAAATAAAACCTACGCCATTTCCAGAAAAATTAAAATTTATAGTAATCCCTATAAGACTTTTTGTATTTTAGCATAAGTAATGACGTAAAAAATTTTGACCGGTTTAGAATGCATATTTTAAGAAAAAAATATGATTTAAAAAAATCAGAATTTTTCAAATTTTCGTAAATTTCAACTCCAAAAATACTCGATATACGTAAAAAATACTAGAGAACTATCCCATGAACTACGGCGACCGTAGAACGGTCCTTCAGTACCCTGCGAAGAGAGAAGACGTGGCTAAGAAGCACCATGGGAGAAGGAAGACTCACTGGGTTATGTCTGATGAGCGTATACATCGCGATTATGTAAAAGAAAACCGTGAGTTTTTTGAAAAGTTTGTCATAGACAAATTTGCGGCAAATCCGAGAAGATTGATATTAAATTAAAAAATTATTTTTGTAAATTTGTAAATAAAAGTAATTTGTCATTTTTTTTTGTTTTATGTATTAGATGGGAAACATTATACCCGACCGTCTCGAAACAGGTATGAGCTGCCCCCCCAGCTCAAATCCTGGGTACGCCCTTGAACCCCTAACGGAGTTGGTCCCCTAGTTAGGATCGAAGGTACTATGACTAAGGAATATTACCTGAAAATTCTGCAAGAAAATTTGCCAACAGCAATGGACTTAATGAGTGAAAATGTTGTTGATATTGTATTTCAACATGACAATGACCCCAAACATACGGCCAAAGTCGTATCAGAATGGCTTCAGAGACAACGTTTCAGTGTTCTATTTTGGCCACCACAAAGTCCGGCCTTAAATCCAATCGACAACTTGTGGTCCAATCTAAAACAACAATTGACGAAGTACGCAACGCCTCCACAAGGAATGAATGAATTGTGGAAGCGCGTACAGGAAGAATGGTACGCGATTCCAACAGAAACTCTCAAAAAATTTTATGAAAGTGTTCCAAAACGAATTCAAGAAGTGAAACGGGCTAAAGGATTGTGGACAAATTATTAAATATACATAGGTTTAATATGAGGGGTGCAAAAGTGAGTCAATGCACTAAATCTGGTAATTGTGATTATTCTATAGATTTAAATTAATTTTTTTTAATTTTCTTATCTAAAATTATTAATTATAAGGTCTTCATGAAATCTAAAATAAAATCAGAAGTACAATAAAAGGTTTCTTTCTAAAATATAATTTTTATTTTTAAAACTAGCCTCATTGAATCAGTTTTGCTCCTCAGTGTATATAGTTGAGTATAACTCAAAAGGGGGTCCAACAGAGTGTCTACACTCACGAAATGGAGAAATTGGAAAAACGTTTGATCCCGCCAACTCAAATTAGTAACATTAGTTAAGGGACTCAGTTTTTAAGGTTAAAAACGTTTATTTATTCCCGTTTTCAGTTTCTTTTTCATGTAGATTTAATTTTTTGTTAAAAAGTTTTTATGGATGCCAAAGTTATGATGAACTGCTACAAATTATAGTATCAGAGGTGACTCATTCGTTTTTATCCTTCCTCGGGCACAGTAGTAAAAAGTAGTAAGAATATAAAATGTAAATAGAAAGCTGGTGTACTCAATGATATATTTAAAAACTTAAAAAAATTAACTTAAGCACATTCGTTTTTCTTTATTATTGTTTTTCTAAAAAAATTACTCCTCAATTACTCCCATAGAATCAAAGATTTATTTATTTATTGCTCCTATGCTTTTTCGGAATATACTCGTACTAATGATCAGATTTAAGAAAAGTAAATTATTAAGAAAAAAATAAAAATAAAAACTGTCAAGATTGTCGCGTTATACTTTGTGTGTGGTTCCTCAGCTGTTACCACAAACGATAAAATCGATTGAATCGACTCAATCCCTTCGACGGGTCTCCATTATCCGAAGATCCTTTAGATCAACTGGAGTCAAGCAAAACTCCGTCCTGCTCCAGGTGAAGTTCACGAGGTCATCGAGACCTTGAGAAGAACCGGAACGCACTTTGTTCACTGGTTCCTCCTGCAGCACAACGCTGGACCACATTCCGTTGTTAACTCGTCTCTAAATCATTCACTGCAAGGAAATGAAGACATGGTTAATAACATTAACTCTTTTAAGAAGTGAGGTAGATTGACGAAAAGTTATGATTTATTTAATGCTTATATCTTTTTTCTACTTAATATCGCACCTTCGTGGTCCTCAAATTTTCATCGAATGGGCTTCGCAGAATCAGTTCCTCTATCTGAATTTGTGAGAAGATTCGGTTCGGAAAGGAAACCTTAAGGACATATTGATAAAAACTGAAAAAATGTATATACATACATACTTTGAAGTGGAAAAAACAAGCTTTCAAATATTTATTGAAACACTCGGCTTGCAGGAAGAAAATTCTGTTGATGATGCTGATATGAGTGAGCCGACCACATCGTATTTCGTCAATGAGTCGTCCTCAAGGCTTTCAAGTATAGATTCAAATATAAACACGCCAGTTAAATCGACAACCAAGAGGATCAAAATAACGGTGGAGGATATTTATGAAAATGTTGTCGAATTAATTGAAAAAAGAAACAAAAACGATCATAAATTCCGTAATGATTTCTTAGCTGTGCAGAAATAAACTACCGAGGCTTTAGATAAAATGGCGGAGGGAATAAGTGCCATGGTTGAAGTTCTAAAAACATTGAAAAAGTAAATGTGGACAACAATTTTTTTTTTTGGAGTTGGGAAATGCAGTTCCGCACCTAGGTGAGCAAAGCTACCCGGTGTCCACATTTACTTTTTCAATGTTTTTAGAACTTCAACTAATAATAACAAAGGTTTATATATTATATATGTATATATATTTTTTATAATAAATGCGTGGATATATACAGGTGCTTTTTTTTTATACATTGCAGTAAGACAAATGAAGTTGAAAGGTAAAATTCTGAAATTTTTTAAAAGAACTAATTGATAAAAATAAGTGTATAGGAAATTAAAAAACAATTACCTTCATAAGGAATTTATCAGTTGGCTAACAGACTCCAGTGACCACTCAAGCGGAGTAGAAGAAATTCCAGCGAAGAGGCGTTTCGTACTCCAGCGATGAAGAAATTTGGGATTAGATTTTGTCTAATTTAAAATAAAATTTTATTGACATCGGACAGAGTTTTGTTTAATTTATTTGATTTAATTTAATTTTTTTTTTTCACTTACTATCGCGCTCCGGGCTAAAACTGTAAAAAGTTTACTCAGCAAAGTGAAATTTCAAGTGAAGTGCTAAATTGCTATGACTTTTTTGCCGATTGTTTCAAATTTGTTAAAACAATTCAAAATGGATGACAATAAAAAAGAAAACACAAATGCTGAAGAGGGAGATAATTCGTTGCTTCAGGAATTAACCTACTCTCTCATAAGCGATGATGAGAGCGACGAGAGCAACGACGAAGTACAAATCATTGAAGAAGAAATTCCCTGCGTAGTACTATCTAGCGATGACGAAGACGTAGTGATCCTGACCTCCAGTGATGACGAGGACTCCCCACCTACAACCTTGAAAGAGGCTCAGGGCCGGATTTAGAGGCCAAATATTTTGCACAATTTTTTTCTGTTGAGTCGTCTTCTCGATGGGATGATTGTTGTTGGTCTGTTAATGCATTTTTGTCCAACACTTGGAAATGATATATCAGGAGCGAGATTAAAGAACTCCAAAAGCCCTTTGTACGCAGTTACGAGCTTTTATATGCATATCGTTGAATTTTTTCTCTTTAGCGGTTTCTGGATTTAAACTGGATTTAAAAGCCACGGTTCCAGTGGATACCCAGAGTCTCGAATAAGCCAGCTAAAATGTTGGCTGTTATAAGTTTGTATAAGATGCAGGCGTACCGGACTAGTAGTCCATATGCCAGAATCATGGCAAGATCCGGGAAATTTTGCGTTCACATGCAAAAATATCAATTCATGATCACAAATCTATTTATTTGAATAATGTTTGTTATTAATTTACTATTATTTTTCAAAACTACTTTTCCACAACCTTTACGAATGAAATGCGAAATCTGTGATAAGAATTTCAAAAATGATATTCTCCTAGAGATTCACCGCCAAACCCACGATGGGAAATCAGAATCATTTGATGAAATGAAACAAATTTATACTATAATAACCTTTATGAATGAAATGCGAAATCTGTGATAAGAATTTCAAAAATGATATTCTCCTAGAGATTCACCGCAAAACCCACGATGGGAAATCAGAATCATTTGATGAAATGAAACAAATATTATGTTCTCAACCAATAATAACAATCTTTGACGCAAACCTACCTATCCACATATACACAGATGCTAGTATACTAGGAGTAGGAGCAGTCTTGAAACAGCCACAACAAAACAATGAAGAAAAACCAGTGGCATACTTTTCAAAAAAATTGAATGAAGTACAAAAAAGAAAGAAAGCTATATATATGGAATGCCTGGCAATCAAACAATGTGTACAATATTGGCAGCATCTGTTAATGGGTAGGAAATTTACTGTCTTTTCAGATCATAAGCCACTGGAGAATATGAACATAAAATCTAGAACAGATGAAGAATTAGGCGATTTAACATATTACTTATCACAATATGATTTCCAGATTAAATATTCTCCAGGAAGATATAACGTGGAAGCAGATTGTCTGAGCAGAAATCCGGTCCTTGAACCAGAGGAAAACGTAGAGGAACAGTTAAAAGTAGTTAACACAATAACACTAGAAGATATTTTACAAGATTAAGTTAAAAATGAATATATACAGCGCAGAAAAGACAAGTTACAAACAAAAAACAATGTGTACTTACTACAAGAAAGTTAAGAAAAAAGGAAAAATAATTATATCAGAGAAATTCAGCATAGAACTCATGAATAACGTACATACAGATCTGGGTCACATTGGAATTAAACAGATGCAAAGAATGATTGGCTCAGTGTATACAGCAGAAAACATGACGAAAAACATAAAAAGAATCTGTGAGAGTTGTATAGTATGTTTAAAGAAAAAATCAAGAGGAAGAAATAGATATGGATTGATGTCCCACTTAGGTCGCGCCATAAAAGCTTTTCAGATATGCTCCATTGATACCATTGGAGGTTTCGGAGGTTCCAGATCAACGAAGAGATACTTACACCTGCTATCAGATCATTTTACTAGATATGCATATATTTTGACATCTAGTACTCAAAATGCAAATGATTTCATCAAACTTATAAAAAACTGTGCAGAAACTGATGACATCGAATTGATACTCTCAGATCAATACCCGGGTATCAATTCAAAGGAATACAAAAAATTTTTGGACGAAAAGAATATTCCAATAATTTTTACAGCAGTAAATTCGCCTTTCTCAAATTGCTTGAACGAAAGACTAAACCAAACATTGCTCAACAAAATCAGATGCAAGATAAGCGAACATGACACGAAAATAGCATGGCCAACTATAGCACACAACTGTGTAAAAAAATACAATGAAACAGAGCACACTGTTACTGGATATGCCCCAAAATACCTACTTTATGGCACAGATGTTGCTATTTTGCCAAATGAGTTGAGACAGAAGAAAACTGAGTATGATTTAATCCTGGACAGGAAAAGAGCTCTGGAAAATACAATCAGATCACATAATTACAACAATACAATTTACGATAAAAATAGAAGATATATAGACTTTAAAGTTGGTGATACTGTTTTTGTGGAGAACGGAAACAAACTAAATAGAAAGAAGCTTGATGAATTGAAAATCGGACCCTACAAGATCATAGAAAAAATATCAAACTCAATTTACAAGATAAACACTGACCATAAGAAATCAAAATCTAACTTTTTCCACATCTCGAAGCTAACGCCAGCTCCTGCCTACGCTTGAAGAGTAATATGCATGAGTAAACCCGTTGTTTCATCTTCTCTCGAGGGGGAGATGTAAAGAAAACTATCATTTTCTTCAATTCAAATTCTCCCGCGCAACAAACGTCACCGAGTCGCATCATGTAGTCTATGGAAAAAGATGAAGGCAGATTGTGAAATGGGTGCCATTGTCAAGTAATTGCACAGACGGTTATTATAATTGTGATTAAGACACCGTGTTTAATAACATTAAATGTCGTTTCTTTTTTTATAGGTTTGTAAGGTTTTGTTACTAAAAGCTTTTAATTCATGTAAATATTGATGTACATATAGAATAACATAATAAAACTTTTCTTATAGAGAAACTCAATTGTGTTTGATTGACGGTGTCGCCTGGATCACAGGCATATTATATAACAGTCTTATATATAAATGTGCAGGATTTTCTACATAATAGATCGGAGGAGAAACTATTGCAATATGTGTGCAATCTATGGCTCCTAAAGTTCCTTTTATCCCAAAATTGGAATAAAATCTACGAAAAATAAATCACATTACTATAGTTCGAAAAGTAAGTTCATATGTATATAAATTAATTACCCAGCTTTTTTCAACATCTTTTCTTTTCGTATACGAGGAAAGATTATTTCGTTTTTTTTAAATCTTATAATTAACGATGATGCAAACGAAATATTCCTGGAAACTGAAGCCTGGCTCATTGGTGCTATGTAATCATTTGAAATGCACTTTTGGTAGGAACCATGGCCGTAAAAATATAAAGTTTTATGAAGCTCGTATTTGATAAAGAAAATGGGTCGCTTTGGTCCCTCAATTTCCTCAACTCGATTCGCCGAAGCGCACTTTAGTCGATTTTTAAATCACATATATTATTTGTGGAGGTCGACCTGTAAGGGAGGTCGGCCTCCATTTAAATTTTATTTAAAATATTTAATTTTGAGTTAAAAATAGTTTTAGCTTTTATTTCCACTTTTATTATTAATTTTAAATTGTTTTAGTTTATTATTTACATGATATTTGATTTTACAATTATTTTATTATTAATTAGTACATTAGGACTTTATCATCCGATGTCTATCCGAAAACTGATATTTTCCATTTTTTAAAAACAAAAACTTCATCTCGTGGCCTGCTACGATTTCCACTTTTATTTCACAGCTTGCTTTGTTACAACCGCCACATTATTTATTGAAATTTTGGTCCTACCTTTTTCTTTTTGCTACCAAAAACATTAGCAAAAGCAAAATCTCTTCCATTTTTAACACTTGTGATGTGCTCTTTCGACCATCACAATTTTGTGATCTATTTTTTAAACGTCAAACTTGTGACATTTTTCTGAATATCAAGTCACAAAAATTGTACAGTAGTCTCAATTTTGTGATTATGGAGACTTGTGACTGTTTTCTGAATACCCCCTATTCAGTCCACGCAAATTTTGTTGCAGTTTTTAAAAGAATGGGTAAAAGAAAAGTTGATAATAGCATTCTGTGGCAAGTGAGTATTCATATTCTTTAAATACTGGCTGAAATTTATTAAGTTGCTCTTGAAAAGGTTGTGGCTTTGCACTTTGCTCCAAAATCGTTCGATGAGATACCAAAACCCAGAGCGGCACGATTCCCTCCGCCACAGGTTTTTTTAACGATGTTGGGGCTTTTCATCTTGACCCAACAAGACACCACACAAATATTGGGGTGTAATGTTTGGGGGTGCGGAAAATCCTCCTTAGTTGCGATGTAGGAAAGGACCTTCTTGGTTGACTCTTTAAAATCCTCGGCTCTTCCGAATGTGGGGAAACCGCAGAAATATAAATTTAATATTGCGCAATATTAAATTTTTTTTTTTGGTTCCTTTTTCAGTCGTCTATTGATTTAATAATATATATATTTTGTGGTTTCCTTTTTTTTTAGTTTTTATTTAACCGCCACAACGACTTTCTCATCGAAGAGACCTTGGCAAGTTCCAATGTTAGCGGACTTGCGTGTGCGGGGTATCCACAGAATTAAAATAAAACACCGATTTGCGATTAATATCAAACTAAACTTTATTGTTGCGACATAAACAAATGCTCTAGGTGGCAGAAATACAAAAAGTAACAGTCGAAATCTCCACACGTGTGGTGCTGTCTGACAAGAGCAACGAAAATTCGGGCTGTCAAACAGGAGCAACGAAGAAGTTGTCCTGAAGCCGCTGCGATGTGCGAGGAAGTGGTGAGCTAGCAAACACCTCGCGCGAGTTCATTTTTTTGAAAACTCGAAAGGAATCGAAAGTGAAGCCAGTTTAAGCTGAGATCCTCACCTTCTCTAGCAAAAACACTGACATATAAAAGTGGACTTCGCATCTCACAAAACAGCGCAATTTGTACTAAAAGGAACTGTCAAAATAATTGAAATCCACATTACAGCCCATATGTTGTTTGTTTACTTTTCGGTTGGCTTACAGTTTGTCTTCCCATTTCGACTGCATACTTTACTTTTATCAATCGAAATTTTGTTTAATTTTTGAAAGAAATGCATGATACGCGTGACGAAATAAGATACTATTAGTGCACTACCAGAACAATAGCAAAAGAAACACACAAACAATGAATAAAACAGACTTCGAGACATTCTCTTTTTGTCGTTTCTGTCTTCAAACTGCAGATTCAATGGAAGAAATTTTCAATTCACACGCAGAGTATATTCTTGAGGTGGAGGACTTTACAGGGATTAAGGTGCGTTTTCCATAAAGATCCGTGATTTCTCGTAGGTAAATTTCCAATTTCAGATAAGAAATGACTTAAATGTTCCCTCATTAATCTGCGAGGAGTGTCGAAAAGTGACTGAAATCTTAAGAAAATTTAGGAACACTTGCCGTCGATCCGAGTTTCTTCTTAGAAAATTCTTCTGCATTAAAGCCAAAGAAGTAGAGCGGCTTCCAGATCGTGTTGATGAAACAATTGAAGAAAATACTTGCCAAACAGTCTGTAATGTTAGTCATGATGAAGAAGAAACAGATTTACCGAATATAAACAGGAAAAATATGAAGGAGAAGAGAGATTTGTTGGAGACATCCGATCCTGATTGCAAAGAATCCTCTAAAAACGAGAAAAGAAATTGCAAGAACCTGATTGCCTGTCATATCTGCGGGAAACAGTACGAGTCCAGTCGACTGAATTACCACCTTAACAGCCATACAGGTTTGCGCTAATACTTCAAATCTTCTGCAAACGGTACCCCAAAATATCGCTTCTAGGCTCTCGTCCTTATGCGTGCTCGTACGAGAACTGTGGAAAATCATTCCCGTCACCGTTCCTATTGAAGAGTCATAATAAAATCTGCCACACCGACTATTTTCCCTATGCTTGCGACATTTGCGGGAGGCTGTTTAAGGTTCGTACCACGTTTCTGGTCCACAGGAGTTACCACTTAGATCCCGAAATCCCATGTATGCTGTGTGGGAAATTGCTACGGAACAAACGAGCGCTCAAGAAGCACATGATGTCGCACACGGGAGAGCGTCCCTTTTCTTGTCAGGTCTGTAAGAAGTCTTTTCAGAACAAATACACACTGAAAGTGCATCAGCGCGTCCACACCAAAGAGAAGCCTTTTGCTTGCAAGCGGTGCGGTAAATCGTTCGGGTACAACTGCCTCCTGAAGGCACACACTATTAAGCAGCACCAAGGTGTAGAAGAATGATGACATTTTTTCAGGTATTCACATTTATTGTTACTTTCGTTCAAAAAACATCTATTTCAAATAAAATTTGTCTTCGGATTTCTGGTTCTTTATTTCTCTAAACAGCATACTCTGTGCAACACTGACAATTGCTGAATCTCTAGCTCACACCAAATTGGAATTCAAAACTAACATGCAATGTACTCAGCGGAACTCATCTGCAACCACGCAGTGAATAAATGAATACAGTAGACCTTCCTTAATTCGAAATCCTCTGTAGGACGAGAAAATTAGCCATCCCCTTTCGTTGAAGTACGAAAAACCCTACAACTCGAAATATTTAAAACGCTATAACTCGATAAATTTAGAGCAATATTGGGATTCTCTAAACATGAATTTTTGTCTGTTGCCCTGGATATCTCTGCAAATTTCTATAATTTCAAGTATGCAGTTTACGAATCTATTCATGAGATTCTCTAAACATTTTCTCTCTTAGAGTTCTAAGTTAGAACGACAGAGTTTCTATTGGACGAGGCGGTTGTATGCTAAATATTGGCAGAATTAATGTTTTTAATTGCTCTTGGACGCTATCGATTATACTCATAGATTCTCTGACGTCCATTCCCAGTTCAACTAAAAAAGAATTTTTGTCTGTTGCCCTGGATATCTCTCCAAATTTGTATAATTTTAAGTATGCAGTTTTCATGAAATTACTGAATTGGCACCCGTTTTCAAGAAAAATAGAACCAAAAAATACAAATCATGCTGTTTTATCTGTAGCGGCATCGTCTACGGAAAGGGCTTTAAACACTTTGATTTTAATAACCTGTTCATTTTTAAATTGAAGTAGGTGGAGTAAGGATATCGGGATAGGCGTTGTGTAAAAAAATAAAAAAATTCAGTCAGCTTTTGTCTTGACAAGGAGTAGAATCATAAAAAATAAAAATTAAAATTCTCTTACTATAATTCAATTCATTGAAAGTTTTATTTAAAAAAATAATGAAAAATATATAGCAACTTTGCAAAATAAATAAATAAAAAAAATAAATATGGAATAAAACTGTTTTTATCTTCCATATTATCTCCCAGAGGAGTTGTGAAGGCCGTTATGGGGGACTAGCCTCCATTTAAATTTTATTTTAATTAAAATAATTTATTATTTTTATTTTGTATTTTATTTTCACTCGTATTATTATTTACAATTTGTTTATTTTAAGTACATATTTATTAATTTTTGGGTTTATTTTATTATTAATTTTTTAATTTAAATCTTTACCGGCCGGAGTCAATTACCAAACTGATATTTTCAATTTTATAAAACAAAAACTTCATCTCGTGGCCTGCTACGATTTCCACTTTTAATTCACAGCTTGCTTTGTTACCACCGCCACACCGTCCATCCCAAAATTCCAAGTCACTCAATAAGTGATTTAATTTAGAATTCTTCTTTGTCGCTTGTACTTGCAAAAAAGTTTGGCTACAAAGCCTACTATTTCTCCGAAATAAATGTCTTTAACAAAATACATTGTGTGATACTAAAAATCGAGACCATGCAATAAACACTGGTATGCGCGATACTTCCGGCCGTTTGTAAGCCCGCATACCAAGATATTTTAAAATGTGGCATTAAAATGCGTAAAATGAAAAAAAAATTACGGTTTCCGTGATAACAGAGAAATTGTCACCCTTCCAATAGGTATGTTTCCAATAGTGTTTATGTGGCCATAATATTGTTTGGTGGTTGTCATGACAGTATAATAATCTATCAGACTTGTGTTGTGGTAACAACAGAGGAGGTTTGAGAATTTAGCTGTTCAACCAGTTGAGTCAACTTTTGCTTGCGTTCCTTATTCGCCTTCATCGATAGGTTGATGTAACGGATAATCGCTTCTATAGAGTCGCGCACAGCTTGTTTTACTCTCGGGATAGCTGGGGTACGTTCAATATCTCGACTCGAGTCGACTCGGGTAAATCTGACTTACTCCGGAGCGTTCAATATCTCACTCGAGTCGACTCGAGTTATTTTTACTTTTACTCTATGTCGTTCATTATCTTACTCGAGTTCACACGAACTATTGTCTGTGAACTCTTAGATTAGGTTGTATGCGTGAGATGTTTGACTCGGGTTGCCGTTCATTATCTTACTCCATCCAATAGGTATGCCGGACCTTTCCGGCTAAAAAATATTGGTCGACCGGGTTATTTCTTATTATGTATGAAATTTCGAATCAAATTAGCTTTAATTGATCAAAATCCGCGATGACGGGAAAAATTTACTGTAATTTCATAATACATAATTTATTTAAACATATTTTCGGCCAATTAAATCCACGACGACCAAATTCATCTTATTCGTCTATAAGGTTAACTATTGTTTTTCATTAAAAATTTTCAAATCCCGACCACGGGGCTTTTAAGATTGCCGGCTCCCCGCCTATTACTAATTATATGAAACTAAGATTCAACCAAGGATAATCAAAAATTTATTTTCTAATCTCTGTTGCAAAATCGAGAATTTCATTTGGGCCTGCGAGGATCTCGAGTTCAAAGAATTACGCACACAAGAATAAAATCTGATTTCGGCTCATGTATCAACCACGAAATTCCAACCCTTCTCCTCGAAGCACCTGTCGGTGGACGGCTTACCCACAAACGTTGTCTTCTCTCTTCCTGCTTTCGCCCTTTTTCCAACATTTAGGAACAAATGGCAGCGACAGCAGCAACCAGAGAGGCCAGCAGGCAGCAAAACCACCGAAAGCAGCAAAATGATTCCTATCTTGATCTACTGAAATTGGCGAATTTTTGCCAGAGCTTTCAGCTGTGAGACGTCTTCGTATATTAAAGATCTTTGGTCATAATCATCCTTAATATTAAGAATCAGTTGTTCACAAAAGCTATTTCTGAATTTTAAAGGAACTAAGGATGAAATGATGCCCGATCTAACAGCGATGAGTATTCCGCCTCCTCTGGAAAGATTAGTAGCATCTAAGCCTCGATCACGGCGATAGACATTGTATTGGCTTTCGTCTATAAACTCCGATGACAAAATGGATGAGGTTAACCACGTCTCCGTCAGGATGGTAACATCATACTCATTCTCCAAAACTGAGCAATAGAATTTACATAGTAAGAGCGCATACCGGAAACATTCGAGTAGTAGAAAAATTAGCGAAGAAGGGAGAAGACGGATCATAAAGAATGTCCCAATAAGAGTGCACTTTTTCATTTTAAAATAAAAATACTTATTTTTTGAGCGAGTTGTGATATTTTTATTGCATTGTAAAGTAGACATATTCCGATCAAGTATGGAATAAAATATTCGGCAAATGACCCCCGCGGCTCTGATGACAGGACATTGCTCTTTTTATAAAATTTTCGATGACTTTTTGACAAAGATGTGACTGTATCTCACCGATGACGCGTTGGATCTCGGCTTTGAGCTCAGGAATTGTTTGTGGCTTATTCGCATAAACCCGAGATTTCACAAAACCCCAAAGAAAGAAATCGCACGGCGTTAAATCGCATGATCTTGGTGGCCTCAACTGGCCAGAATTTCGTGAGAATCAGAATTTCGCGAAGTTTGCGAGCGGTCTCAGCGTAACTTTCCCCATTTTGTAATGGGTTTTCACAATGATAACGCGTTCTTCTTTTGTGTAGCGATCCATTTTTAATAATCGGAACAACCATAGGTGACTGTTGTTAAATTTCAGAGTTGCCACTTGCACTAAAAAAAAATGACACAAAATTTAAATAGTGCACTCTTATTGGGACACCCTATATGTAATTACGTTTGTTTTGACGTGATAACGTCTTATAAATCGATGCGGCTCGGGGGCATTCACGAAAAGTTGTAACGAAGTCCGGTCACGTTACGATGCTCGCGCAGCATTCGAGAAAGAGGCTCGCTGGACCTCTCTCTCCCACTCATGCGTAATCGGTCCGTTTGAAAGGCATCCTCGAAAAAGTGGTAAAGAGCCTGGTCACGTCACGATGCGCGCGCAGCATTCGACAAAGAAGCACGCTGGACCGGTGTGGGCCTCGCGTCTCACTCCCACTCAAGCGTTCTTAGCGTCGGAACGTTATCACGTAAAAACTTCGCCCGTATACCGAGTTTACAGACAACTTTAATTTTTGCTTTACGAGGATGTTGCGGCCTATAAGAGGCACCACTGAATGCGGTACTGATTCAGTATATCGGGAGAAGCAAGGGGAGGTCAAAATAACAACAAGATCGATTTTTTATGGTAAAAAATAAGTTTTATTCAAAGATGTATTCTAAAAACCAAACCAAAAATTCCTTATACCAATATTTACAAATAAGTTAGTCAAACAGAATAAAACTAAAGCAAAAGACAATTCATGCAACCAAATAATTAATTTAAAGATACAGAAGCTATATACAAAGATTAATTCTATAATGAAATGATTATATGTCTGGAATGAGAAAGAACTCATGTGTTAGTGAATTTTGTTATATAGAAATAGTTTTCAATGTGTCTGCTGTAAGTATGTGTAGTATGGTGTGTAAGAATGGAACAGAGAAGAAGGGAAATTTATTAGCCTCTAGGAAATCCTATTGACAATAAATGTGAGGAGTGCTTAGAAAAGCCTAAGGATGTAGGAAAGCCTACTATGAGGTAAAGGAAAGCCTTTACTTGTAGGAAAGCCTGCTGTGAGGTGAAGGAAAGCCTTTAGATGTAGGAAAGCCTACTATGAAGTAAAGGAAAGCCTTTACTGTGTAACCGCCGGAAATCCAGCGAATGAGTGACCACTTGGTTGATATCAGGGAAGCCTGATAGTGTAGGAAAGCCTACTGCTAAGTAAAAGAAATCTCTTACTTACTTGTTGCTGGAAAGCCAGCTCGTGATCGACTGGTTGATTGAGCTTCAGCCTCCTGTATTTATACTAGGTCAGGCCAATGATAGCTGCCATGATGATGGCTGCCATGCCAGCATAATAAGTGTTTATGTGGCCATAATATTGTTTGGTGGTTGTCATGACAGTATAATAATCTATCAGACTTGTGTTGTGGTAACAACAGAGGAGGTTTGAGAATTTAGGTGTTCAACCAGTTGAGTCAACTTTTGCTTGCGTTCCTTATTCGCCTTCATCGATAGGTTGATGTAACGGATAATCGCTTCTATAGAGTCGCGCACAGCTTGTTTTACTCTCGGGATAGCTGGGGTACGTTCAATATTTCGACTCGAGTCGACTCGGGTAAATCTGACTTACTCCGGAGCGTTCAATATCTCACTCGAGTCGACTCGAGTTATTTTTACTTTTACTCTATGTCGTTCATTATCTTACTCGAGTTCACACGAACTATTGTCTGTGAACTCTTATATTAGGTTGTATGCGTGAGATGTTTGACTCGGGTTGCCGTTCATTATCTTACTCGAGTCGATTAAGCTTACTCGAGTCAGTTTAGACAGTGGTAAAAAGGTCGAAGCAAAGTGACTCGACGTTAAATTTGACGTCATCATGGAAGAGCTTGGGGTACTTGTAACGTACCAAGAAGATGCTGTTGCGGAAAATGGGGAGATAATTACCCAAGAAACGGCAAGGTGGAGCAGAAATGCTACTCTTTGCCTTATTGATGCCTAGATATACCTACAAAATGATTTTTCGTCAGACAGAGTAAGGCGTGAAGTAGTATGGAAAAAAGTTGCAGCGAAAATACAAGAAAATAATTATATTCTCCATTGCAACACTTAAAATATTTCATATTATTACTTTTCTCTCCATGGTTATACGCTGTTATGACAAATTTGATTTTTCTATGACATTTACGCACACATTTGTAAGGTTGAACTCGAGTGAAACTTGCTCGAGTCGACTCGGGTAAGATATTGAACGCTCCGGAGTAAGTCAGATTTACCCGAGTCGACTCGAGTCGAGATATTGAACGTACCCCTGGTTTTCCTTCTGAATGTGCTTTTTTGCTCCATCTTGTTGGTTACTTCGTTTTTCGGATACGGAGTCTCTCAAAGCAATTCCGGCAGGCCAATTCTTTGGTTCCAGTGCAGCCAGCGACAAGTTAGCAGAGATGCCGATTTTAAAGTTAACGAACATTAAGGAATTCAATTCACAATCCCTTTTTACTAGCTTTACGCAGGCAGCCGATTCTTTTGGCATGTTCAGTTTGGATCTTACGTAGCCTCTCAAAGTTTCCGCGTCCGTGTCCGAATGAAATCTAGGCGCATGAAACTATTTCATTTTACAAACCACCTTAATGTCCTTGAGATTAAAGTCACGACCAACAATTGTTCGTTTAATCAATCGGCCTCGCTTACCCACTAAGTTCCAATCGTTAGAGGGTTTCACTCAGAGTTAACCGATGGTAAGGCACAGACAGTTGAAGCAGCCGTATCGAAGTTCTCCTTTATTACAAAATCTGATGCAATAACAGTAGCAGAATTAGCAGCAGCGGCGTTCGAAGAGGAAGGTACAGAGGAGAATCTAAAAAAACCAACGGTTGGAAAATCCATCAAAAAGGAGAACGTTTTCGATGTCGTCATCGAATTGGTGATCGATGTAGACACAAGTGAGGAAGCTCCGCTAGATTTTCCAACCGTTGGTTTTTTTAGTACCGCTATGCACTAAGCTAGGCAATAAGACTTTAGATTTCACATTTTCAGCATGATTATCATTTCTTAGTTTCTCGACGATTACACTTATATCATTCAGCTTGTTTATCAACCCAGAGATGCAGAAAGATTTACATGAGTTACAGATCCACACAATGTTAGAACATGACTTCGTTGAAGATAGAGCAATATCGCTAACAGCTGCACATCTTTTATGAAACACTAGATGGCATACAAAGCAAGCTATATCAGAGTCCTTAAAGACCTCCTTTTCACATTTAGCACAAACGTTCAGGTTCATTAAAATGAATTAATTGAATACACAGAGTACACTTCATAAATCGCAATATAAGACGAGCAAGAGCTGACACTTCTCTGCCCTACGACGTTCCACTTCTCTATTAATTAAAGGCACGCTCGCTTAGACCGAATCAATTACTATTAAAATTAAAAACTTCCATTAAAATTAAAAAAATTAATAAATGGCTAGAGTAACAGACGAGTAGCCAAGGTAAGGAAAATATCGCTAACGAACGAAAAAATATAAAGTTCCCGCTCTCGAACCGAATTTTATTTTTCAACTCGCGAATTTTATTTTTGAGGAGAATTTTATAAATTCCATTCGCTCACCGGGAATGAATGCAATTGGTTTGGTTTCTGACCTTGGACTTATTTGTGATTACAAAGTTGTTTTCAAATCGCATATCCATTTTGTCATATTGCGTTCAAATTGGTGGTTAGCACGCAACATATTCTTATACAATGATTTTCACAGTTCGAATTATGGAATAAACGCGATTATGTCAGTCATGTCTACAGTTTTTACCAAATATTCGCAAGATAGATTTCAATATCTCATTGTCATAGATTTCAATATCTATATATACACTCCGCGACACATGATTATAGGCAGTCTCAAATACTCAGGCATTTTAAGTAATTACGAATTTTAAGAAAATGCATACCCCTTCTTACTTAGAACAAGTAAGTGCTAATTACTTTGTGGGATTTTCCCGTCCATTTGATGCGTTATTTTTGTTTTGTTTTTTTTACCTGAAAATTGCTATAAAAACCTGCGACACTTGATTGTAGACACTACCAGTTTTCTGAAGAAATTTTCCGGTTAAAAAAAAGGGGAATGGGTTTAAAGGAAATTAAATGTCCAACACCACATTACCATTTATTCATTTTTTTAATAATGTGTGTTACCACCATTTCGGTTTATAACTTCCAAAATTCTATTTTCCATAGAATTGTCCAAATTCCTTATTATTTCCAAGGGAATCTCGTTCCAAGCAGTTGTTATTGTTGTTATTGCTTTCGATTCTTCAATGGTGTGAAATTGTTTTCCGGACCCATAAATTTTTCTGGTAAGCCATCCCCAGAGGTTTTCGATGATTTTTAGGTCTGGAGATAGTGATGGCCAATCCAAAACTGCAACATTTTCGTTCTCAAACCACCGTTTAACAACTCTGGCTGTATGAACTGCAGTGTGATCATGTTGGAAAGTCCAATGGAAACCTTCCATCATTTCAATTATTTTTAGTTTGGCGCTCCTTAGCACTTTTATGTAATCATTAGATGTGTGCCGCCCAGTATAAAAATAAGGTCTATTTGTCCATTGCAAGAAATGGCTCCCCAAACCATCACACCTCCTGCTCTGCTATGACGACATGCTAGAAATTTCTGCACCGTGTGAATACTGGCAGATCTTCCAACCTATTTTTGAATTTCCCCCGATGTCTTTGATGCATTTGAGGCTATTCGTAAGATCCTGCGCCTCTCGTTGCTCTTTTTGTCCTCCCTTGTTGTTTTTCCCATAATTTTCGGGATCCTTAAGGAAGTTGTCAACTACTCCAACACTTCCGTTGATCCTTTTACCAATTTCTCGATTGGAATGTCCTTTTTCTTTAAGTGCCCTTATTTTTCAAATTTCCTCAAGAGTGAGTCTTTTTTCACTACCCATTTTATTCTATCCACTAGCTATTTACTTCACAATACAATGTGATTACAGTTATGCAGTTTGTTTCGCTCCAAATGACCAAAAACGTCTGTGCCTATAATCAAGTGTCGCAGGTTTTTATAGCAATTTTCAGGTAAAAAATCATAAAAAAAAAATAACGCATCAAATGGACGGGAAAATCCCACAAAGTAATTAGCACTTACTTCTTCTAAGTAATGAGGGGTATGCATTTTCTTAGAATTCGTAATTACTTATAATACCTGAGTATTTTAGACTGCCTATAATCATGTGTCGCGGAGTGTATATATATACATATATATATGTATATGATTGGACCGATTGGACATTTCAATAACTTTCAAATTGAAAATTATATCGCTTCCATCACTACCTACTACGCTTCCTAAAATTAATGTGAGCGGCTTCAAAATATGCTGGTTAGATTTTGTTTTGTCTCTGATTTTCTTGATCAAGGAATCGTCTATCCGGGGTACATTCAAATGTTTTGACTCTATAACAGTTTATGGGTCCAGTTGGTCAATAAACAATAAAAGTATTGATCTAATTTGAATAAAACTTGGATGTTTCTTTTTCTTTAATTTTATTAAGTCCAATTTGCTCTGACAAAATTTCATTCTGATGCAAAGAAAAAAACAAATCAATATATATAATTTAGACAGGTTCCTATGACCACTAATTTTTTTTAACAAAAATACTTCCATACTGTTGAAGTTCAATGAATGAAGTTGTACGCAATTCGCGCGTCACTAAAATATAAATTCCTGCATCAACGAACACTCCTTGTTCCGGTTCCGGTATTCTTTATACGATAAGGAAACAAGGCAGACCTTGCAAAGTTTGAAGTTTGATTTAAATAAAAATAAATCCGTAATAATATCATCCAACGAAGTATTCAATTATCCTATAGCTCGGTCCTGCCCACCACTAGAATCAACACATACAAAGTGTTTATAAAATAACCATGAAGTTTACAGTGCAGAGATCAGCAAAATTAATAAAGTTGAATTTGCAACTGACATTTTGCAGGAATTTAAAAAAAAATGCAAAATTGGTTCGTCGGAAAACAATTTTTAAAATTAAACATCCCAAAAAGTCATTGAAATTAAAAATTTTAAATAATTCCATTAAATTTTGTATTGGAACTGAGCAAACACATCCACGATGCAGCTCGGAGGTTAATGAAATAATGGCCAATGATAAGCGTCAAAATGTTCTTTTTGAAAAGATGCGGACGACATCGACGTTGATGGTAAATATGTTTAGCATTTAATATTCACTTAAAGCGATTTGCTTTTATTTATCATTTTTTATCATTAACTTACTACATCCTTAGTTACTACATAAATTCCTCGATATTACTGGATTGAAAATTTAAATAATACGTGTAGCATAAGTAAAAAGAGTAAAATTAATTAACAACAATGGTATTTTTTAAAATCTATACTACATACATGCGCTAACTTTTAAGATAATTGGCCAGTCAAGTTCATTATATATTTTTTTACGCCATTTTGCTTTAGAATGCCGGATGAAACTTTTAATAGCGATTGCCTAAAGATGGTTAAATTTCCTACAAGAACTTTGGTATGGCTGTATGGTGGCAAATGTTGTAGGAAATCTTCATTTTAGCAGGATCTGTTGATGCTAAGAAATAGATAAAAATACTGGAGGAAAATCTGACGCAGCCTGTAAAAGAGTTGAGGCGTATGGGAGAATACATCTTCTGGGAAGACAATGGCATCAGCACATATTTACTACCATTAAGTCTAAAGATTGGCTTAGAAATCACAAAATACCTACTTTAGAATTACGCTCAATAGCCTTCACCTTAGCCCAATTGAGTATTTGTGTGGAATAAAACGCTACGTGATCTACCTAGGCAAAGACTGAACTTTTTAAAACACGAAATTCATGAAATATGGGATTCAGTAACACTGGAAGAATGTTAGAAACTAAAATGTACTTTTGCAGATCAAGTGTCCGCAGAATTTTCTAAATTTATACTTTTTGGAGTATAACCTTATAAATAAATATGTACGACCGAATTCTTATTTGTCAAAATAATTATTTTTTAACGCAGTATTATTGACTTAAAAATATTATAACTTATTAAAATCCGATCAATTTATAGGGAACTAATAGAAAAAGTAAAAGAGTTAAAGAAAATGACTACTTTATTTATGTAAAGGTCCAAAATTTAAGGCCGCGTCACAAGTTCTTGAATTTTCTACTACTGTATCTATCCTTACTATTGTTTTACAATTACTAGCATAGCATCGCACTAAATACGTAAAAACAAGCATAAATGTGTTCAGAACTTAAACTGATTTCATCGATACACCACATCATAAGGAAATTAATTTTGGAAGTCATTATTCAAATACCGATAAAACGGTATTTATTGTCTTATTTTCGTGAATTTATGGACTTATACTTTAAAAGTAAAATGTTCGTCAGATGTAAACGGAATGAATATCAATCTGAGAAATATTTATTTACGGCATTCTCCCATTTTTGTATCGAAACTAATATAAAAAGGCCCAATGAGGTAATTTGGGCTACAGAAAACAATTTGTCTCCGATAGGGATCCCATTTATCTCGCCATTGGCAAAGCAGGACCATCCTCATCAAAAAATAAAGCACCGGACAAGTCATATCGCCAAAAAAGCCCAAGTATTAACTGTGGCCTGCCTTTCTCAGACTTACCACGAGACGCCTTAGAGACCCTGCAAGTGGCCTACAGATATGCCACCAATTCACGTTATTATTAGCTCATTATGAGATTATTTCGACCGATAATGTATGTCCGGTTCGAAGAATCCATTTATTAAGATACGACGAGAAAAGAAATTGAATCGGGCGTGGGACATTGAAGTCCTTTGGGAAAAAGACTAGCAAGGATAGTGTGGTACTTACGTAAGAAAACAGCAGAGCTATCCTTGCTGGGCAGAGGATGGTGTTATCTTCGAATTACATTCGGTTCGCATGTTCGGTTTATTAAATATTGAGGCAAACTAGGGTGACACCACACACTCCGCACAGACAAGCAACGAATTTTATGAGACCTCATCTCGTTTTTACGGTCAGTTGGATTTTTACAACGTGCCCTAAGAAATCTGCAAGTGATGTCCTGATAGCTTCATATGGCCTTCTGGCACAGTGGTTAATGGAGTTGTATTGATGACCGGTCGTTGACACATCGTTTGCGACTCAATTTTTAGTTAAGGTCTTCACGAAACCTACATTTTAGAAGCCGCGATATGGTCTTGTAGCAGCATCGTCGCACTTGTTGTTAGGTTTCTAAATAAGCACTTTGATTTCTGATTTAAAATTTTTAATTTGACTAACCTTTGGAAAATTGTATAGCGATCAGGTAGGTAGAAACAAATTGTAATTTTTGATTTTTTTATGAAAAATGTAAAAAAAAGTTAGTTAGAAGAAAGTCGTAAAGAGATCAAGTTTAAATATTAACAAAAAGCTTATATTAAATTTTATAAAATATTAACAGTCAAGTTTAGTAACGGGCATGATTAAGCCCTCAAACAAATAAAGCTAAAAATAATAAACTATTGAATTGTTTCAAATCTCAACGTTTTATTCTAAAAATGGAGAAATGATAAGCCGCCATTGGTTTTCTCATTTACTCCATAATTGGTGACCCCGACGTGATGACTTAAGAAAAGTAGTAATTATTTTTCAACCGATTGAGAGCAAGCTTTAGCTGCAGAAACAACTCAAAAAAAAAGAAGAACAATTTTAAGAAAGTTCTGCATCAATCGGTAGCAACGGTATCAGCATCCCCATTCCAGCATCTCCATTTCTGCATCATTAAATTGTGAAGTACCAAGTTTGTATCTAATGATTTAAGGCATCTTTTTCTTAGTTTTTTGTCGATTTTTCATTTGTAAACAATTTTCCAACTTCTTCCATCATTTAAATTTCAATTCAAAATTATTACAGCTTTAAAATAAGTATATTAATCTTATTTAATATTTTAAAGTGTTTAAAAAGCTAAGACAACATGATTAATAACAGTGCAAATTTTGAACGGGCAGCTGATGATAATGCTCCTCCAGTTGTTGATTTCGTGTCGGTTAAACCTCCACCGTTTTGGAGAGACATGCCTTCTCTTTGGTTTGATCGTCTTGAGGCACAATTTGAACTCGCTAGAATTTCTTGTCAAAGAATCAAGTTCAATCATGTATTACTTGCTCTTGATGGCGACATTATTAGAATCATCAGTGATTATATACGAAATCCTCATCAAACTGAACGGTATACTCATTTAAAAGAAACGATTATTTCGCGTTTGTCGGCGAGTGAATCTTCGCGTTTGAACCAATTGTTGGGCGAGTTATGTCTAGGAGACCGTCGTCCTTCTCAACTCCTTCGAGAGATGAGGGAATTGGGAGATAACACTGTAGGCGACGAATTATTGCGGACGTTATGGTTGCAAAGGCTCCCAGAAAGTATGCAGGCAATTCTCGCGTGCAACCCTGGAAATTTAAATGAGTTAGCAAATTGTGCAGATAAAATTTCAAAGGTTTATAATAAACCTTCTATTTCGGCTGTATCTTTCACTTCGGAACAAAGCAGCAATTTTAATCAAAACAACCTTGCTTCTCAAATTGAACAATTAGTGAAACAATTTCAGGCATTCGATTCAAAGCTTAAAGCAATAAATTCTAAATTTGAATCTTTTCAAAGAAGAAGTCGTTCCTTAAGCAAAGGAACTCATAGCAGAGGGAGAAGTATCTCTTCAAATAAAAATTATAAAAGATATTGCTGGTATCATTTTAAATACGGAGATAATGCCGTTAAATGTGTAGCTCCGTGTAGCTTTTCAAAAAAAAAAACAAGTGACTTTTCAAAAAATTAAACCGCCTTTCTTCTCAGACGACGGATAGTAAAGGCAATTTCACCAGTCGTCTACACATTTTTGACAAGTCTTCTGGAAGACATTTTTTAGTAGATACAGGTGCGGATGTATCCGTTATTCCACCACCATTTTGGATTGATTTGAAAATTTCGAAACGAAATGGCTTTGGAATGTATGAACGAGCTCCAAAAGAGGTCTCGCAAAATATTTGAATGTCACTTCCATAAACTGGAAATTTAGAAAATTTATAAGATTCGTTTATTAGAAGTTCTTTCAGCATTTCGTCCTTTTCTTGAGCTTGGGCAATAGTCTTATCATGTGTGCGTAATTGGTTTAGGTGAACCTCAAAGTTCGAGGTCTTTACATTTGGTCTTATTACCTTAGAATATGTATGCAGAAGAATTTGCATTTAAACTGGTTTTTAAAATTTCAAGAACAGTAAATTAAGTAAAACTTTAAACTTTAGTCAGCGTTATACCTTTTCTGCCAAAACAAAATATGATACTGATTTATGGTTATTTAATCGAATTTTTTACTTATTTATTTGTTGTTTATAGACAACATATTAAGAAAGAAATCGGCAGGACTTAAAATGTATTTGCACGAAAATCAGTTTTTATTTTCAATTTCATTTTCTATGGGTCCGAGATTCTGATAAAAAATTTTTACCGAAAAACAATCAAATTGGAAATTCGCTTCCACTGCAAGAAAGATCATTCAATTTGTTACAAATATCACCTGATGCACTTTAAAAGCATAGCTACCTCTGAAGCATACTCAGCAGTACCAGAGATAACATATTACTACGTCTAGATGTGCAATCTTATAGAAAACTTTCGTCAAGAGCTCTCACTTTAAAAACCTCCAATCTACTTCCAATCGCACATGGCTCAGCTATAAGCGAAGAGATCGTCAGTTTCCCTTCTAGAACATGCTCATAGACTCTTTCAGCTGTTATCCTTTCGAACTCCGTTCGGCGCAACCAAAAACTATCCAGAATAAGATATGGTTCCCACGACGTTTCGCTAAAATTTTAGTGATCTTGGTACCGTTACCCAAACGAGAATTTCGCGAGAAGTAAATAGCAATAAGAAGCTCATGTTAAAGAAAGAGATAAAAATTTGAGAGGAACTGGAAAGAAAATTGAAAAACTTCCGTAGGGTGATTCTTTATTTATTTACAAATTTACGATACCCGCGGCATCTCATAATAAAATTTATCTAAAATTGTTAAAACAAACAAAATTGTGTTACTTAATCAATATAGGAAAACATGCACATGCTTATTTACAAATTAATTTCTGTAATCGTAACATTTTTCCAAATAATTTCTCAAGTTTTAAAACTTCTCTCAGAACATCAAGCCCACCTTGTAGTCGCCCGCAGGATCCACACATAATCGGCATGGTTTACATAGACGAAAAGCAAAATCAAAATCGGCGCATCCGTATATAAGTCCTTTGTGTGCTACCTGTATCTTCTTCCTTCCTTATTTCTGACATTTCCTATATCAGAACCACTGATATATAGATAGATATGTCAGTGGTACCAGCGCAGAGCGTAAAATATGGAAATTGACTGTAGTAAAAATTTGTGCGGAAATGAAAAAAGCGCAGCCAAAGAATTAAATATAGATAATATTAAAAGCGAGAAAGAGTGCGAGCTCGCTGATAAAGATCAGAAAGATATGGTCGCGAACACGGCGGAGGGCGCAGCGACGAAAACAGCGGATCTGGCGCAGGCGCAGACACGGACACCACGGAGGAGGAGGAGGACGGTGAGGAGGAGGAGGAGGAGGAGGAGGAGGAGGAGGAGGAGGAGGAGGAGGAGGAGGAGGAGGAGGAGGTGGTGGAGGAGGAGGAGGAGGAAGAGGTGGAGGAGGAGGAGGACGGTGAGGAGAAGGATAAGGAGGAGGCGCAGGAGGAGGAGGATGAGGAGTGCGAGAAGTCATCTTCGATGAAGGGATGCGAGGTGGTATTGATTTCAGATACCGACGAGTACAACGAGGAGCAGGACGCTGACTACGTTATTGAGATAACTGAGGACGACGACGAGAATGAGGACGAGAACGACACCTCTTCTATACCCAGCGAGCTCGATAATATGAACCTCTTCAAGGGTTTCTCCGATGTTGATGAGGACTCTGACGAGGACCGACCGACCGACCAGCAGAATTCGCTCAGAAAGTCATTAGTCAAGACTGTGATAAAACCCCTGAGAAATGTATGGAATCCACCCACTGCTCACCAGTCACCTACAGTGCTTACATTATAAAGAATAAATGTGACCACTTTTTGTATATGGAGTTTTCGAGTTAACCAAAGCATATGTATGCAGTGCCTGCTTCTTGTGTCATGGTGTTAGTGCCCTCCTCTTGCAATGTTCTGATATAGGAAATGTCAGAAATAAAAAAGGAAGAAGAAACAAGTAGCACACACAGGCCTTATACTTATACGGATGCGCCGATTTTGATTTTGCTTTTCGTCTAAACCATGCCAATTGTGTGTGGCTCCAGCGGGCGAGTACAAGGTGGGCTTGATTTTCTCAGAGAATTTTAAAACCGGAGAAATTGTTTGGAAAAATGATACGAGATTAATTTGGACATAAGAATGTGCACGTTTTGCTTTGAACTTAAGTAATACAATTTTGTTTGTTTTAAAAATTGTAGGTGCGTTTTCTCATACCTACTTGTAAAATGTTCTGTTTATTCACTTGAGGTATATTATTTTATCAATATCTCAATAAATTCATTTAGAGGATAAAGGAAGGAGATAAATATTAAGTATTATTAAAACTTCCTTAGTTCGTCGAAAATGCAATTTTTCTCACTAAAGTCAGTCCGCTATCGAAGGCGTTAGTATAAAATTTAATAAATAATTTTATTACAGATGGTTGGACACGCAATCAGGCTGTAACCAAAATTGACCTTCCAAATAAAATTGTGTATCCTTGCAAAGGGGAGACAATAACCCTTAGGGTAATGCATATAGTAATTGTGGAGTTTTTCTTTGCACATATCATATCGTTCGAAGATAAGTATAAGCAAAGAACTTGTTGTTTAGAAGTTCTTTGGTATAAGCCAACTCTCAATGAACTAATTACAAAGATGAATGCATTGGAACACAAAATTGCATACAAGAAGTTAGAGAATTTACCAGGTAAGAAGTATTAAGAGGAGTTTCTACTTTGTTGAGTTACAAAAACTATCAGTAATATAAGTCATTTTTGAGTCTGGAGAATTTGTGATTTGGAATTTTAACCAGTTTCTAGGACTGTAGTTATAGGCTATTGATTATGTCCTAAAAAGAAGGGTCAAAAGGAACTAAGACGTTCAAGGGTTTTTATTGCACGAATCGTTCAATTGGTTATTAAGGATGAAAAAGCCGCGGAGTGCTATTAAATTAGAGGGTGCAAATTAGAGATAGGGGTGGAAATGCAACCCTTACGGTTTTTTGAGTATAGCTCGAAAACGAAGCAAAATTTTGGATTTTTCTATATGGCAAATATTATAGAGAATAAGATTTTATATCGAAATAGCTTATTTAAAAAATTAAAAAAAAAATTTTAGCTCAAAATATATTAAAAAGACTTTAACAAAAAAATGCAAAAAATTCAATTTCTTCTTTTTTTTTACTTTTATGCAAATAACTTTTTTCTGAGCAGAGATAGGTATAGGAATTGCTTCATATAAAAAAAAGTAGACAAAATTTCCTTTAAAATGGTAGGTTGTAAAAGTGTTTTGGTTTAAAATTGACCGATATATTGTTGGTTGAACACAGTCATTCCTTTCGCTTTTTATCGCTTTTAGGTTGATATAATGTTTTACTTCTCATATTTTCAACAAAATTATTATTTTACTTAATAAACAGATATTTTAAGTTAATTTTTTAATAATAAATAAGTATTTAAACAATGGTAATTAATTATACTAGAATATTGAATTTTTTAAATACTTCTTATACATTGTTTAAATACTTATTTATTATTAAAAAATTAACTTAAAATATCTTTTTATTAAGTAAAATAATAATTTTGTTGAAAATATGAGAAGTAAAACATTATATCAACCTAAAAGCGATAAAAAGCGAAAGGAATGACTGTGTTCAACCAACAATATATCGGTCAATTTTAAACCAAAACACTTTTACAACCTACCATTTTAAAGGAAATTTTGTCTACTTTTTTTTATATGAAGCAATTCCTATACCTATCTCTGCTCAGAAAAAAGTTATTTGCATAAAAGTAAAAAAAAAGAAGAAATTGAATTTTTTGCATTTTTTTGTTAAAGTCTTTTTAATATATTTTGAGCTAAAATTTTTTTTTTAATTTTTTAAATAAGCTATTTCGATATAAAATCTTATTCTCTATAATATTTGCCATATAGAAAAATCCAAAATTTTGCTTCGTTTTCGAGCTATACTCAAAAAACCGTAAGGGTTGCATTTCCACCCCTATCTCTAATTTGCACCCTCTAATTTAATAGCACTCCGCGGCTTTTTCATCCTTAATAACCAATTGAACGATTCGTGCAATAAAAACCCTTGAACGTCTTAGTTCCTTTTGAAATGACATAATCAATAGCCTATTACGGACTGCACATTCAGCACTCAAGTTGCCGTTGAACATTCAAACAAATCCAGATGCAGTGTGCAACATAAAAAAGCATTCCGGTATGGCTAAAGTTTTGCAAAAATGCAAAATTATTATCTGGGATGAATGCACTATGGCCCACAAGCATTCACTTGAAGCTCACGATAGAATGATGAAAGATCTAAATAATAACACCAGGCTTTTCGGTGGTGCTGTACTGCTGCTGTCCGGTGATTTTAGACAGACATTGCCGGTCATTCCACGCGCTACATATGCGGATGAAATTAACGCATGTATAAAACAATCATATCTATGGCGAAATGTCAGTACATTACGTCTTAACACAAATATACGTGTTCAACTGCAAAACGATCCATTGGCACTATCATTCTCCGAGCAATTGCTCAACATTGGAAATGGAACAATACCATTGCATGGAGACACACAATGCATCAAATTGCCAGACAATTTCTGCAACATGGTAAATACGAAAGATGCTTTGATTGAAAGCGTATTTCCAGATTTACAAGCTAATTATATTAATCATGCGTGGCTTCGTGAACGAGCTATTTTAGCTGCAAAAAATATCGATGTTGACGCTATTAACTTCAAAATACAACAGTCATTGCCCGGCAATGAGATATTGTTCAAATCGATCGACACTGTTACCGATCCTGACGAAGCAGTCAACTATCCTGTTGAATTTTTGAATTCGCTGGATTTACCAGGAATGCCACCACATAACTTGAGATTAAAAATTGGCTCACCTATTATTTTGCTTCGGAATTTAAATGCACCTCAGCTATGCAACGGTACAAGATTAATCATAAAAAAAATTATGGGCAATGTTCTTGAAGCTACAATTTTGAACGGCAAATTTGAAGGTGAAGTTGTTCTCCTGCCACGAATCCCAATGATCCCTTCAGACTCACCCATTCCATTCAGACGTCTGCAATTTCCAATTCGCTTGGCATTTGCCATGACTATTAATAAGTCACAAGGTCAAACAATGTCGATTTGTGGGTTGGATCTAGAAAATCCGGTCTTTGCACATGGCCAATTATATGTGGCGTGTTCTCGCGTTGGAAAACCGTCAAGTTTATTCATTTATACTCCTCAGGAATTGACTAAAAATATTGTTCATTGCTGTTCGTTAGTCTTGCTAAAACTCGAGAACGGCTGGACCGATTTGGATGATTCTTTTTTTGTTTTGTTCGTCTCAATTCAGGGGTGGTTTAAAAGATAAGAAAATTAGGAAAAACCTAAAGGAAAAGCTAAAAAAGTAAGAAATCGAAAAACAGCACAAAAGATACTTCGATTAGATTATAACACTTTGAATGCAAAAAATTTTAGTCAAAGTAACACTTTGAATGATTATTTGTGGTGTCACAAATTAAATTTCTATCTTTGTGAGTGACGATTACCGCTACGTGCGCGAGAACTTTCCTTACTTCGGTGATCCTTTGTGATAGTGATATTTCAAGTTATGTGCTCTTTTTTTTTTTGATCTTTTGTGATAGTGGTACTTTACTGCTAAGTGCGCGAGAACTTTTCTCACTTTGATTAATTACAATTTACGATGCCGAGGAGAAGACGACCTGACTTAGGTCGTCGCAGTCAATCAAATATGCGAAAAGCCACCTCACGTGCTAACCGCACTGATGAAAAGAGAGAGACAGATCAAAAAAATAGTCGTATTGCTATGTCAGAATTGCGTTCTTTAGTGAGTGACAATGAAGTAGATAAGCTTAGAAGGCAACGAGTTCGTGCACATCAAACACAACAACAGCGAGCACGACATAATGAAATTGACGATTCCGCAGACGCAGTGCTCCTGTGATTCTGGAACGTGCTGCATTCCACTATGATCCGGCAATAGATTATTGTGCCGACAAATCGGTAACAATTGGGGAAATGACAATAATTTGTAAATATTGTACGGCGTTCAAATACAGTGGTGAATCTACAGGATTATGTTGTACTGGAGGCAAAGTAAAATTGCCACAATTGGTCCCACCACCAGATCCTTTACGCTCTTTAGTTTCTGGGATTGGAAATGATTCTAAGGCAACAATCATAAAAGGAAAATTCAAAGGAGAGGATGTCTTGATCCCGCGTATACCGATGATTCCAACGGATTTACCATTCGATTTTAAACGTTTACAATTTCCAGTACGTCTGGCCTTTGCGATGACCATAAATAAATCACAAGGCCAGTCGTTGGAAGTTTGCGGAATCAACTTGGAGTTTCCCTGTTTCGCCCATGGACAATTATACGTCGCGTGTTCGCGCGTCGGAAAACCGTCATCTTTGTATATTTACGCACCACAAAACAAAACAAAAAATATAGTTTATCAGAAAGCTTTAAAGTGTAGTGTAGTGTAGTGTGTAAGACTGTATCATAACTGTGTGTGTCTGTCAATATCAAATTGAAACCTTATAAATAGCCAGTATTTCAGGAAAACTCTGTTTTGTAAGTAAGCAACATCATGTGCAATTAATCGAAAATAATAATAATTATGGATTCCTTTTGTTTGTTTCAAGTTTATTTTATACAAAAGTTTAGGTCTTTTATTTATCGATGAGGCAGTACAAAGTCTGCCGGGTCAGCTAGTTTGAAATAAAACTCTTTTTAAAAGCTTTTTATTAGCTTCACCGTGTGTCCTGGAATTTTGCAATCAATATTTCACCCACTTCCAATGAAGCTATTGGGCTGAAATTTTGCATATACCTTTAGTTCTGGTGACAATGCAATATGCAATACTCAAAATTGCAATATCTTTAAAATGGCCGCCGCCACAAGATGGTGGGTCGTGGAATTTTGCAATCAATATTTCACCCACTTCCAATGAAGCTATAGGGCTGAAATTTTGCATACACCTTTAGTTCTGGTGACAATGCAATATGCAATACTCAAAATTGCAATATCTTTAAAATGGCCGCCGCCACAAGATGGTGGACCACGTATTTTTGGTCGATCCCCTTAATATGGGTATCAAATGAAAGAGCTTGAAGAGTAGGAAAGGATAAAATGAGTAACGCCATTTATAAATCCAATATGGCGGACGTCACAAAATGGCGATTTATAATTTTCATAGTATAATCCCTATGATATGGGTATCAAATGAAAGGGCTTGATAAGCGAAATACAATAAGTAATGTGACGTTATTCTAAATCCAATATGGCGGACGTCTAATATAATAACGCATAAGTTCAAAAGAAGAGTTTCAAGATGCTAATGCACGATTCAGCTTCAAACGGTACCACGCACTAGTTACTCAGCGTCTTGGTAACGCCTTTTTTACATTTCAATTTGACGTTCTTTTACTAATAAAGACATCGTTTTTTAGTCTCAAAAAAACATTAAATAAAAGAATATTTTTTAAAGAAAAGCTTTTATTTAACAATGAAATATAAAGAATATACTAAAAAGGAAAAAATAAGTTTTTGCTAAAATTTATCAATTTTGGGCCTAATATATATTTCAACCAAATATACCTTTAACGTATTTCTTCACGGTATTTCTGTATTTGTATGACTATAAATAAAAGCTTAGGCGCTCTCATTACAAGCGAAATTATGCTTAAATTACACAATATTTCGCTTCGTTTCACTACTGCTATTGTTTATAATTTTAATATCTAATGAGCGCCCAAGCTTTTATTTATAGTCATACAAATACAGAAATACCGTGAAGAAATACGTTAAAGGTATATTTGGTTGAAATATATTTTAGGCCCAAAATTGATAAATTTTAGCAAAAACTTATTTTTTCCTTTTTAGTATATTTTTTATATTTCATTGTTTAAATAAAAGCTTTTCTTTAAAAAATATTTTTTTATTTAATTGTTATTTTTAAGTTATATAATATTTTATTGCTAATGCGTATTTTTCTAAAGCTCGTTTAAGTTTAACTAATTTATTTTACTCTAGATTCAATTGTTTTTTTTTATGTCATAAAAAATGCCTACTAATTTTTTTACATAAAAAACTTCCTAGATTACAATATTATTTAAATTTTTACAGTGAATTTATTTTGCTGCTATTACCTAATGACTACAACAACTTCTTATCCCTTTCACATATGTTCCAAACAAAAATCCCTACAACACCACAGTCATCCCATAAATATATTTACAATCTAACGCCTAAAATTCAGCGATTTAATCGCGATAGTGATTATTCTCTACAAATCATAAATAGGTACATATTTATATTGGAACCCTTTATAGGTACTTCCTATTCGGAGCATAAGCTGGAATAGTAGGAACCTCCTTAATACTTTTAATCCGGGCAGAGCTAGGACACCCCGGATCACTTATTGGAGACGATCAAATCAACAATGTAGTTGTTGTCTTTGATTTGAATTTGAATTTATGTTTTAACGTAGATGGTGGTTTCTGAGAAAATAATTATAATTAAAAATGTGTTTACAAATACTGCAGAGTATGAACAGAGTATGTATGTATACAGAGTATGTACATACATACATATATGAACTGATCGAATTAAAATTTTTTTTGAAAAATTTGCCACAACATGCAAATAAACTTACTTTTCCAATGAGATAGCTCATGACCTAAGTAAGGATTACAAATGACGTAAACATATATACTTACATATATCATCATTCGAGTGTTTGTGCTGATGACACTTTTCGTATCGATGACGGGTATCAATGTTATAATTCTTCTTGCTCGCCTGTAATTGAAAACTTCCCAGCCTCTAGTTAAGATTTTTCTTGGGTAAGGACACATCAAATTGTTTCAATTGAAAAGCGGCATCAGCAACGAAGAAGTGTAGGAACATTTTGTTGCTTTTCGGAAGCTAAGAGTTTACAGGAATCGAAAAGTTGCCCTCAATCAAGACAAATGCTTCAGGATTTACATTTTTATTTTTTTCAAAATTCGCCGCAAAGTAGGTACTCCAAAATTTCTCGGACCTATTTATGGGCTGTACCCACCATCTTCTTGTTCTTCTACGGTATCTTTTGTAGAGCATGTGTATCAAACACAAACCCGAAAACATTCCAAAAAAGAACATAGAATCCGCTTATGATTTCACAATTGGCGTTGCGCTTCGTCTTAATGACCAACTAAAAAAGAATGGTTTTCCTGTTTTCTGGTAATTCGATCAAATTCCAAGTTTTGTTTGCCATTATTGAATCGAATTCTTTCATCATTGCAAGATACATCATTATACCCTTTGCATTGAAGTCCATTGAATTGTACAAAAATTGCAGTTCCCTTTCTTCAACTGTTCAGTAATTCGATGAAAACGACGTATACATAGTTTACCTGATTTTTCAATAGTTACATCAGGGTTGAAATAAAGAGGTATGGTTTTACCCTACCTGGGGGTGGTTAGCGGCCAAAGGCTTCAAGCTCTCTAACTGTACCTTCTGTCGTATCCCCACCAGAAATGACTATAATAACGAAAGGAACCCGATATATTTTTTTTTTCAAATTTATTTTATAAAAATAAGATTACACTTTGTACGTTACAGGAATTGAACATTTTTAAAGCATTGATTTAAAACTATTTACAGTATTTACATATTGAACACAGAAATTCAATATAAAATATTAAATATTTGAAGACAGAAAACATTTCATCTATTTCAAAAATGAAATCAGTATAACTGAAGGCTGCCATTATTTCGAATGGAAGTGCATACATATACAGTACAAGCACAAAACATAAATTCATGAGGTTTACCTCAACGTCAAAAAAAAATATCCTTTAATAAAAAATTTGCGTAAATGTAGGCGATACTATTTTGCACTTGAGACAGTTGCGGATTCAAGGTCTATTGTATTCTGGCTATGAAAACCCGAATCCGCATCATCACAGGGTTTTGTCTTACATACACTTCGCCTTACATTTATTCTTTTTGGGTAAATAAGGCAATCTTCTTTGGTATTGCTTTGATTGCACGAAACCATATCCATATCTTTGTCCATCTGAAGTCTCTTCATTTCATCCGGTGTAAAGTATAGGTCTGTAGCGGCACTGCTGCTACGACAACACTGTGGGCAATAGACACTGTGTATTGCCTAAGGCTCCTGCGTCTTAAAAACAATATTAATTTTTACAAAAGACTTAGCAGGCCTTGAAATTTTGTTTTAGTTCCTTCCCGATTTGATGTTATAAAAGTGTGTCACAAATTAATTGTCCTGTATAAAATAATAAAATATTATTATAAAACTCCCCATAATTCTTGTATTATTGTGGCTATAAAATAGGTAAAAAGAATACCTAAATTGGTGACCCCGATAAAAGAACACAAACAAGAATTTTAAAAGTTTTTCGGAAGGACGATAAGCGAGTGTGAAATACTTTCATTGTGGACAGAAAAGTGGCAACAGCAACTACCACAACAACGATAACAGATAACAGAGCCTTGCCGAAACTTCGCGAAATTCAACTCGGAAGCTCAGGAAATTTTAAAAGAAGTCTTCACCAAAAAAGAAGAGTGACGAGGCGTTAAGGAGCATCTGCAGCAGGACATGCAACAAGACATCACGATGCACGACAGTGGCATCACCACAGGAGATTCAACCTTGTTGACGCCTCCAGAGGTCGGGGTCGAAGCGGTCTCGTTGTCGGCGAGATTTAAGTTGCCGAAATTTTCGACAGCTTACCCGGCTACTTGGTTTGAGCAGGCAGAACTAGATTTCCTGCTCAACCGCATTAAGAAAAATGAGGACAAAGTTCTCCATGTTTTGGTGGCACTGCCTACCGAAATTATGGCGGTTATCCCGGCAGAACTTAAAAATCCTGCGAGTTTAAGACCGTACGAGGATTTAAAGAATACAATTCTAGCCAAGTACGGTCTATCACCCCAGCAACGGCCGGAACAACTCCTATCCGAGCAGGATTTGGGGGATCAATCCCCCACAGAGTTTTACTCTTCACTGAAGAGACTCGCGGGAGACGGCATGACATCAGCCATGCTAAAGGACTTGTGGAAACGGCGACTTCCACGGGAAATAGCCCTGGCAATAACACCCATTGAGGCGCATTGCACCCTCGACAACGTTTTGTCCACTGCGGACAAAATATGGGAGTTGTTGCCCAAGTCGAGGATTCGGGCTACCGCTATCAGCTCTGTATCCAGAGTTGAGGGAGCCCGAAACGGACCACAGGACCGCATATCCCGACTTGAAGGTCAAGTCCTTCATTTAACTAGGCAGATTAATAAATTAATCCGCAGCCGGAGCCAGACACCGAGTAGCCGGGCAAGGTCGCACTCGCGACCAAAAGGGCAGGCGATGGCAGAGACACTCTGCTATTATCACCGAAAATTCGGTGATAAAGCCAAAGCCTGCGTCAACAACTGCCCGCGATTCAAGGAACGCGGACACCCGACCCCGTCCACATCAAAAAAAGCGACAAAAAAACTTGAGGTAAGTCTCGAATCGATACAGTCTAAAGTAGACTACAAAAACGCGGACAAAAGACCGTATATACGAGATGAGAGAAGTAAACTTTATTTCCTCATCGATTCGGGCGCGAGCGTCTCGTTAATTCCACCAACCAATACGCACACTCGCACTACATCACCGAACCTACTGCTACGAGCAGCTAACGGTACGACGATTCGTACCTTCGGTACCAAAATTCTAGAGCTTGATCTTGGTCTACGACGGAGATTCGTACACTGTTTCATTATCGCAAATTGCACAATCCCTATCCTAGGCGCAGATTTTTTGACTAAGTTCAAACTGGCTCTTGACTTCAACAATAATCAACTGATTGATTCGGAAACTAGTCTTCGGGTTAAAACCTACCTTAAAGCTACACCGAGATCAGTTGAAACACAATATATGGTCGACAAGAAGTTTAAACTGCTACTAACAAAGTATGCAGAACTTACTAAGCCACCAAACTTCAAATTGCCGATCAAACATAATGTGCAACATCACATTTTGACGCAAGGCCAATTACCTTTCACTACAGCTCGGAGACTTCATCCCGAGAAAATGAAAGAGGCCAAATTAGAGTTCGAACACATGATCGAACTAGGCATATGTCGACCATCTTCATCGCCAGCTGCTTCACCACTTCATCTGGTCCCTAAAAAGGATACAAATGATTGGCGGCCATGTGGCGATTATCGCCGTTTAAATGCAGTCACGATACCGGATAGATACCCTATCCCACACATACAAAATTTTTCGCAATACCTACAAGGATGCAAAATTTTTTCAAAAGTGGATTTGGTACGAGCTTACCACAATATTCCGGTAACACCGGAAGATATCCACAAGACTGCAATTATCACTCCTTTCGGTTTATTCGAATTTACTCGAATGCCGTTTGGTTTACGAAACGCGGCTCAAACTTTTCAAAGATTTATGAACGAAGTCACAAGAGAGTTAGACTTCGCTTTTGTTTATTTAGATGATATTCTCATCGCAAGCAAAAGCGAAGAAGAACATTTGATCCACTTGGATCAGCTTCTTAATAGGCTACAGGATTTCGGATTGACCATTAAGTTGGAAAAATGCGTTTTTGGAGTTCCAGAAATCAACTTTCTGAGCCATCGGGTCACTGCCCAAGGCATTCTTCCATCGGAAGACAGAGTTAAAGCGATTTCTGAACTTCCGCCTCCAACATCGGTTAAACAAATCCAAAAATTTATTGGAATGGTAAACTTTTACCACCGTTTTATTCCAAGACTGGCAGACATTTTAACGCCAATTTACGCACTGCTAAAAAAATTAGTCAACTCGAAGACACCAAAGAATTCTAAAACAATTCCTTGGTCTGAGCACTGCCAGACAGCCTTCGAAAAAGTTAAAAATGCGATGGCACAAGCAACTTTGCTCAATCATCCGATTGATAATGCCAAATACAGCATTTCAACTGATGCGTCGGATTACGCACTAGGTGCAGTTTTAGCGCAGCTAAACAACAATCATTGGCAACCACTGGCATATTTTTCGAAGAAACTTTCTTCATCCGAACAAAAATACTCTGCGTTTGATCGCGAATTATTAGCCATCTACACAGCAATTAAACATTTTCGTTATGCCGTTGAAGGTCGAGAGTTCACGGTATTCACAGACCATAAGCCCCTGATTAAAGCAATCACATCGAAGACTGAGAGATCACCGCGACAAGCTCGATACCTCGACTATATTGTACAATTTACCAATGATATAAGACACATATCTGGTAAAGACAATGTAGTTGCGGATTATCTTTCTCGTCCTCTATCGGCTGACATGGTCAGTGCGATGAAATTCGACCTTCCAACACTGGAAGAAACACAAAAGGACGATGAAGAACTTAAAGTATTGGTGAAATCGCCTAAAAACAATTCTAGTTACAAACTAGCAATAACACCAATACCGTTCACTTCGAACAAAGTTTGGTGCGATATAGGCTCACAAATATCACGACCGTATATCACGAAGTCTTTGCGAAGATTAGCTTTCGACTCAGAGCATAATCTTTCACATCCCGGTACTCGAGCAACACGGCGTGCGGTTACTTCCAAATATTTTTGGCCAAATATGAATAAAGACTGCAACGAGTGGTCACGTTCATGCTTGGGATGTCAGAGATCTAAAGTGTCCAGACATATCAAATCGCCATTAGAGCAATTTAATCTGCCGAAAAGTCGTTTCGAACATATCCATATGGATATTGTGGGACCTCTGTCGCCATCACAAGGATATGCTTATATCCTCACGATCGTCGATCGATTTTCAAGATGGCCTGAAGCATATCCTATTAGAGATATTTCTGCACACACAGTGGCTAAACGTTTTGTGACAGAGTACATTCCTAGATTTGGAGTTCCACTCGAGATCACAACAGATCAAGGTACACAATTCGAATCAAAACTTTTCGCAGAAATCACAAAACTCCTAGGTACTCACCGTATTCGAACCACAGCATACCATCCGCAAGCAAACGGAATGGTCGAGAGATTCCACAGGACTCTCAAAGCTGCCCTAAAAGCAAGAGACAACACTTCACATTGGAGTGAAGAATTGCCCTTTGTTTTATTAGGAATTCGAACAGGAGTTAAAGAGGATTTAAACTGTTCACCCGCAGAATTAGTCTATGGACAAAATCTCAGACTACCAAGTGAGATTTCAATCTCTGCTAAATAAGAAATCACACAGTCTGATTTTCTGGAACGACTACGTTCATACGTTCGAAACCTTCGGGCAAGTCAACCGCGGTTACCTACCGCACAAAAGACTTACGTACCCACGTCACTCGAGAACACTGATTACGTCTTCGTCCGAGTAGATCATACACACAAACCTCTTGATCAACCTTACTCAGGACCCTACCACGTAATCAAACGACTTCGGAAAAATTACGTCATTGACATAAACGGGACAAACAAGTCGATATCTATCGACCGACTTAAACCAGCCTATATTCCTACAAACAATAAAACATAGTTTTGTTCTTTATTTTTTTTCTAGACATAGATCGCTGAGCTGGAGAGGGGGTATGTAGCGGCACTGCTGCTACGACAACACTGTGGGCAATAGACACTGTGTATTGCCTAAGGCTCCTGCGTCTTAAAAACAATATTAATTTTTACAAAAGACTTAGCAGGCCTTGAAATTTTGTTTTAGTTCCTTCCCGATTTGATGTTATAAAAGTGTGTCACAAATTAATTGTCCTGTATAAAATAATAAAATATTATTATAAAACTCCCCATAATTCTTGTATTATTGTGGCTATAAAATAGGTAAAAAGAATACCTAAAGGTCTAAATTGAGACTATACTTTTTTGATAATTTCCGAATGTAGTCATCTCTGTGATCTTCAATTTCTCTTACTAGCAGATCCCTTTCTGTTTCTTTATGACGCTTTAATATCTCAAGCATCTGGTTGTCATTTTTCCCAGCAGGTTCCTTATGTTCTACTACCCGTTCAGAGCTGATGCTAGCAATTTCCGAAGAGGTGCTCGAACGCCGTTCGTGGTTGTTTGACGATGAACGTGATATTTTTTTCTCCGGTGCCCCTACGTCATCTTCTATGGAGACATTGTGCCTTTTTCTGCTTAGTAAAGTAAGCTGTATTTTGCTTAGTGGAGTTGGTTTTTCTTTACTGCCATCTAGGACTTCCAATCTAACGTTATTTTGATTCGCCAACAATAGCATAGAAAGAAAATATCGTGATATATAGCTGGGATCCTTATCCTGCATGATTGTACCGAAGGATATTGACGGAGTTGGCCTATCACCAGTTTGTGGAAATTTGTCCAAAATCTTTGATCCGATTGTGAAAACATCGAAATGATGTCGATCTTTGGACTGATTAAGAATTGGCTTTAGATACCTATGCCAATTTTGAACCTTTGTTATTATATCGGTGTCGTTTTCATCTAAATTAAATTGTGGAGCTTCTGGCAACTTCTCACTAGTTAAAGGCTGATTGCAATTTTCCTTTGATTGTTGACCTTTATTGTCAGTTGTATTCGCTGAAGTGTTCAACGAATCGTTTAATGTTAAATTAATGGTACTTGAATCTTGAATGGCAGTGCTTTGTAAAATTGGTAAGCCTAAATGCGAGCTATCAATAATGGACCTATTATTCAAGCTCTGAGTTTGATCTAAACTGGGGCAATTTAATGAATTATCCATTAAATTTTCGTGTTCTTCACATCCAGAATCTTGTGAATCTGATCGGATTTTAGTCGCTGTTCCGTTAGATTTAGGCAAGTCACTGACCTTGTTTATATCTCTATCCCAATCCGAAAAACCATAAAAATCTTCTTCGCGGGATGGACTTTGAGGAGGAATATCTAAAACATTCTTAGGTGGTCCATCATTGAGTTTATACAACTTGATAGTTTGTGGCTTGACAGAACTTTCTCCTTTTCGTTTTGCCGCCTTTTTCAGGATACTTTTATACTCTTCTGGAAGCTTAAAAAAACAATTGCTTCGTAGTCTATGCTCCGGGATTTTAAACATATTTATATGAATATCGGCTTCTCGGAAAATCAACGGTAAAGTGAAGTCTTGCTTGAAGCTCAAAAGGGCATAATCAATGTCTAAAAAGTTTCTCAAGGGTTCTTGATCACGAATAATTACTTCCTTCAGGGAGTTTACTTCACTAATTATCGGTTTTAAAATATCTACAAGTTCAACTACAGGACTTAACATTGCACGATCTATGTCATCCAAGTCATTAAGTGCAACGCCTTCGTTTATACTTAACCGGATGATAATATTCTTATCCGATTTGGTCGCTTCTTTCTGAATGTTATCCGTGCTCAAATCAGTAATTTCTAATAGCGCTTCGTCAGTATTATTTTTGCTATATGACAGGGACACATCCGGCACGTTGAGCTTTTCAGATTTATCTTGTACATTTTCTTGGTCTTCATCAACGCTTACATCTCGACAAAGCTGTGTATCTTCAAAAATATTCTCGCTTTCAATTTCGTCAGTGCCCTGAACACATGTAGGTTTTTCTATAATTAAATTAAGTTCTATTTGAAAATTATGGGCTAATTCATTTTCTGGTTCCATCGCAACATCCTGTCGCTCGGTATTACCTTTAACAATACTTTTATATTTTTCAATCAATTCTGGAGCCAAGTTATTCGGGGGCATTGTGTCACACTTAAGTAATTCGTTCTCTAGTTGAACATAATATCTTATGTAATCTTCACTCATTTCAGAAAGATCCTCATTTTCTTTTTCTTTATTCTTTTGAACATAACGCCCCTTACAGATGAGAGGCCATGTTCTCTTCGGTGGCGATGGTAGTCCCAAAATACTCATTATTTCAATTTCGTCCTCCTCTGCTTCGATGAAATCCTTGACTTTGAAGTGCATGATAAAGTTTATATCACTAACAAGGGTGTTGTGACGGTGTTCTATATAATTAGTAAATATTTGATAATTCCTCTTTGTGTCAACGTTGTCTCCATAGTCAAAGTTTTCAATCGAAGACAACTTCCACAAGGAAGGATGAAGAGATACGTTGTCTTGTTGCACTATATACGGTATAGGACATTTCATTTTCTTCGTATGCTGCACACGCCAGTCCTTATATTTTTCCCAATCCCTAAAAAAATTCTTTGGTGATTCGAATGTTTTTACCGAAGACAACGTCTCTGTGGTTTTTGAAAGAGGGACAGTTTTCAGCTTCTTTGGTACCATATCTGCCTCATAAAGGGGGTTTTGTTCAGTTCTGGGCCCTTTCATTGCACGTTTTGGTTTTGGTGTTACTGTTTTTTTGCTTTCTTGGGTTGCTTTTATGCTTTTTTCCATTCCAACTACCATCTGCTCCGTGGCAACATAAATTTGGTCCACTCTTCTAGAGTATATCCGGGCTGCGCTTAGAATAAGGTGTCCCGCCTCTGACATAATAATCTCCTCCCGGCACTGGAGGAACATGTTCAGATACGACGCTAGGTGGATGTCGAAGTCGACACTGGCCTCTGGTCGCTCAGCTATTTCTACAAGTAGAAGCACGAGTCCTTTCTGGGTGACATTTTCCTGGAGCTCTCTCATGAGTTTTCCAATTCTTGAATTAGATTTTGCGTAGACATTTGATGCTATTACATTTTGTTCCTCGGGTTCAGGTTGGTCAACAGGTCTCACCCGTCTCATCCTGTTCATTTGCATGCTAACTTTATACTTGAAAATTTATAATATGCCTTTCAAAAACAGGTGACTATCCTTTGGGTAGTACTTCAATATCGTTTTTCTTTCGATAAAAATATCCCACTAAAGAAGTCTTTGGAGGGATTTTTTTTATTTCATTTCTTTAACAGATTAACTGTTTCCTAGCAACAGTGATAACTTCTTTTATAAAGCGCTTAGTTCAAGCGCTTAGTTCAAAGGATATCCCTAAACACGCATTAGCTTAAATTAATGTTTACACCAACAGAGCACGAGAAAAAGTATCACAATCCTTCCCCAAAAGCCCGCAAATATTTGATTATTCTAAGCGGCGAGCGGGCTTGAGAATGTTTTAAACAAATGCCAAACTCTCACTTTTGTTTTCTGATTTTGGCCGTGGGTATTGGGAGTAATTTTAAATGTAAAAAGACCAAACAAGTAAAGTATTTTTTTTATTTGATATAACTTCAAATTAACGATTTTCGGATTTTTTCCTTTACTTGTGCTTTACCTTGTTTCTTGCCAAATTTCATGATTCTAGGTAAACGGGAAGTACCCAACAGATTTTGATTTATTGGTGAGTGTCAAATTATGCGGCATAAATGGCCGTATTTTTTTGATTGCGTTGACTTACTTAGATGCTTGATTTTTTACAGCTCCAAAGGACCGTAGACCTAATTGTTTAGTATTAATTTGAACTTGATACCTCCACGCGTTCCTCAGAAAAAGGGTGTTGACAGACATACAGACAGACGGATAATGATGTGATTCTATAAGGGTTTCCTGTTTCCTTTTGAGGTACGGGACCCTAAAAATAATAAATAATTGAATATGCAGTGCTTTTTTTGATTCTAGCGAAGTATATGGCAAATAAGGGTGAAGTGTAAAATGATGAAATTTTGTGAAAAAAAGCGGTTAAATTTTAAAAAATTTGGAGCCGGTGAGAGTTACATTTCGAGGTTTTTATAGTTAAGTATCTCGAAAAGTATTGCTTTTTTGGATACTCGTTCGTTTTGAATCAATATTAATATGTCGACGGATATGGTCGAAGCTATAAGGATTCTATTTCTTTAAAATTTGAATCTGTTATGTCAATATTTGTAAGTTAATTAATAACTTTAGCAGGCTTAACATTAGGCTGTATAAATTTGATTTCAATCTACTTTTTGTTGTTGTTGTAAATATGTATTTGTAATTAAACAAATTACCTTTTTTATTAAATTTCAAGTACAAACTCCAGACTACAAAAAAAAAGAAACAATTGAGAAAAAGACCCGACATGTGTTGCCCTCCTTTAAAAGATTTCGAGAAAATGCCCCAAAAAATTTCATTTGTTTAACGTAACGTAATCTCGATTTGGGAGTTTGAAGCGTGCTCCCATTTAAATGTGTTTGCCTGCAACCTTGAGACAACCTCCATAAAACTCAACAGTAAAGCAATTTAAAAACGAAATAGGCACACAAGTGGCGAATAACAAATCCCGCAGTGGCCTATAAAATCATTCTCCGAATGAAGAAACATCCAAGGTTGTGTTCGGCGCCAAGTTTGGTCTGACGTGACAACGACAACCAGCCCTCGAAAGTAATGCAGCATACATTGGAAAAGACCGGGGGCAGACCTGGATTTGGAATGACGAAAAAAGATATAGTAAAAATGTTGGAGAATAGTTGCAACAATTGTTTATCCTGTTTTCGGTGTGCGACCTGCTGAAAGATGGGAACAGCCGTCCAAAAGATATTGAATTTCTTCGAATTTGTACATGACGGCTATACATGCCGAGGCATTGGGTGGGCTGGCGGGTGTAGCAAAAATGCTCACGAACAGAAATCAAACGAAAAGGTCAGTTTATTCTTGGGTACCGTTGGTGGCTGTACATAGACCCTGCGTAAATTATTCCAATCCCAGTGGCACATAAGGCGCTGAGCATGTACATTACCCTCAAAGAGCAACAAAAGAAATAGGTACCACCCCCAAAGTCATGAATCGTCAAGATATCTTCTTTCCGTGGTGAATCAAGTTAAGGCATGCGTAGTAAGGGCCGTCCTTAGACACAGCAAGGCATGCCAAGCTGCTGTCTTTGTTTGTGGAATCTGTTAAAGGAAACTTCTACCTCGTTGTGGCACACTGCCCCCTCCTTGGAGGAGAAGATCCCCTGTTATGGATTATGGAATCATAAGCACCAAGGACTTTCAAAACTTCAGTTGCGGTCGAAAGCCTCTCCGAGCAAGTAACATCGGCTAGTTCGACTGATTGAAGGATACTTCGGTTATTCAATTATATTTCTTCTAAATATATTTCAAACGCTCCGTATTTTATTAATACATACATATGTAGACAAATATTTAAAAAAAAAAAAAATAAGGAAATTTTTGTTTTAAAGAAAAACGATTTTATTTTCACGAAAGTCTTACACTGCGCAAGCATTCTATACTATGTTCAATGTACATACCTACTAGTAAAGAATAAACTGTAAAAGTCAAATTCATAAGTGTATATTATGTCAAACTACTCAAAAATATGTTTAAAAACAAATGAAAAAAGTGGCATAATATGTATGAATGAATTCATATTTTAGATTTTTAGTTTGATAATATATTTTGGCTATAAAATCCTAGGCATTGTAGTAGTCAATCGTGTTACTAAATAGTGATTGAATTTCATTTCAAAGTAAGTAATTTTTATAATAAATTAATAAAAGTTTTAGTTATTGATAGGCAACAAAACCAAAGAGTTTCGTGAAAATTGTGAAATTAATGATCTAAAATATAAATCCATACTATGCCTCTTTTTCCGTTTGTTTTTTAAATAAATTTTAGGCAGTTTGAAACAATACATGTACAGGATTTTGGGTGTTATATTTTATAGTACACTAAAATTTACGTAGAATGGAGTGGTTAGAGTTCGAGTTACCGTTTAGACTTTTATGAATGTTTTTTGCTTTATTTTATGACTTACAATTTTATTGATGTTATTCAGATGTCTAGATTTATATTAAGTGAAATATAATCAATAATGAGCAGCAGTTATGAAAAGATTATTATATTTTTCAATGTACAGTGCAGAGCAAAACTTGAACAACGAATTTCATCTTTTACATCTTGTATTCTTGGGAAGAAGAATTAAAAGCCCAATTCGAAAAGGAAAATGTATTTCGTTAAGTTAATTATTGATTAGTTCTTAAAATCTAATAAACATAATTAAATTATATGCCTACATGTTAAATTAATTATGTGTTCAACATTGTTATAGTTTTACACTAAGTTATAAACCGAATTTTTTTCCAAAAAAAAAATCAATAAGAAAATACAAGAACCTATGACTTTATCGAGTTATTTCACTCTCTTAGGCTGGCAAAAGCACTGCTATAAGTGATCACGATTCCATAGATCAATTATGCCCGCTGAGGGCTCGAAATAGTTTGCCAATTGTCTTTTTACATACGCCCATAAATGTTCCATTCTATAGAATTCATATCAGGAGTTGAGGCAAGTCATGGTATTGTGGAAAATTTTCGATTTTGGAGTCAATCTTGTCAGGCAATCACTTTATTCTGAGGAGATTCGAATTGACAAATGTATATAGTTCCGGGCCAAATTTTCCTGAATAGTGTTCAAATATATGTAGCTCTTTGGGTGCCTTCTTAATTTTTGCAGAAGTTTTATTGGAAAGTCGAGCTTCCTGATCCATAATTTTTGGTTTTTTCTATAGTGTTCGTGGGTTTGGTTTTATCGTCCCGGATTATTTTGATTTCTAAGGAATTTCCAGTATTCTGTGCTGAGTTTGTATTATTATTTCGTAGCTTATGCTCCTCCAATTTTTCTTCCTTTGGTGTGTGCTCTTTCTTGAATGATGATGAAGCGTATTCCACATCGAAATATGCTTCTGGTAGGTATTACTTCTAATCTAGTTGAACTGAAATCCCAGAATTTGATTTGCACTCTCGATGCCGGCAGCCAAAGGCACGACGTCGCATATGCGGTTCACCACAACGCATGAGCCCATAAAATAACATTGCGCGCCGAACTTCTCTGCGTTGCTTGCCGATGCAGCATCGCAGGGTGGAGGCATCAGAAATTTTTGGTCACGATTCTGTTGTTCCATCTTTATATTTATTTGTCTATGATAATACATTCTAGTGTAAGATATAAAAAAAAAAGGAAAATGTATATATGAAGTGAAAAATACAAATTCATTTGAATTCTAAGAATTTTGTTCGACGTATTTTTGTTCCCCTAAAAATCCTTCGTCTGCTAACGGGTTGCAGTTTTATGGCCCGACCCAGAGCAGGTACGATGTCGTCATGCATACCCTTTTGCCTGAGCGATGAGTTTCTGCGCAACCTGCGTTGGATAGGAAAATCTAAAAATAGCTCGAGTCCCAGATGTGTATGCGATTCAGGATTTGACCTGATCTGATGCGCCTGGGCACAGCGAATTCTGGGGAAAATGCGTGGAGAGGGTTTGCTTTGTTTATTTTTGCATGATGCATGGGGGAGAAATTCGTATTCCCTAGATCCAGCTGTTTTAGAGTCAATTTCAGTAGTTATTCGGGTGCAGTCTGGTGAAGTGGTGGAAAAAAATAAAATAAGAGTTCATAAGTGAAGTTAAATCAGGTGAACTGGGAGGAAACTGAAGGTGAGTCAGTTTCTCACTAAGTGTTTTATCTTTTCTCCCGTTGATTTTGTTTCCCAGTAATTGATCCTATTCAATGTAGTAATGTTCCCCGTAATTAGTGGTTAATTTAGGGGGTGATCATTGGCCCATTATAGTGAGGTATTCACTAAGGGTGTTAGTTGTCCCGAATTGGGCATGTGTGAGAAGGCTTGTGGCGAATGAGCCTTGATTGCGGATCATGTGCATGTGATTTAGTTTGAATAGCGGCGCATAGAAAATCCATTAAGGGTTGTGAGTGTCTCGAGCACTTGTTCTCCCTTGTTCGGATTCAACACACAGGATGTGCTTCACTCAGGGTTGTGCCACGGTAGTCCTGCCTGATTGAGCAGCATGTCGGTGTTCGCGCGAATGATCACTGGATTTGGCCGCCAGTGATTCATTTGTATCATGCGCATGTAGAGAAATTTGATTATCACTAGAAGAATTCCGTTAAGGGTTGTGTTCCGTATTACGGTGGTTCTCCCTAAGGCCGTGGCTATACTGGGCCCGAACCGAACCGCATCGTACCGAACCGGACCGGCCGAACCGAACCGAAATATTCGGATCCGAAATCATGGCTACACTGCAACCGATCCGAATCGATCCGATCAAATTGAATTTAACAAAAAGCCATCAGTGCAAGTTGAAATTCGAGATTTTACATAGCGTTAATAATGTCTTCAAGTTCAGATGAAGAGTGGGATGATTATTTAATGGATATGAATTGTGTGAGAGAATTAAATAGTCGTAGGAGATTTTGGGTGCATGATTTATGGAAAAATCTGCATGAGGGTGAATACCAAAAGCTATGCTTCAATTTACGCAGCTATCCAGATAAATTTAAAGAATATTTTCGTATGAAAATTGAAACTTTTCACTACATATTGGAGGGCATAAAAAATGATTTGGAAAGAAGAAATAATTTTAGGGAATGCATTTCACCTGCAGAAAAAATGTGTGTAACATTAAGGTAAGTTAAAAAAAACATTTCATATATATTTTTAGATTTTTTATTATCTAAGCGATTAATAGCATAAAGTAGATGGTATAAACTTAGATGAAAACTCAAATTTTGTAAACTTCCAAATTTGTTCAATTTTCGGGTTCACAATTATGTTGTGTGAGTTCATTTTGAGGCAAATGGAAATCGAAACTGGAAGATGATAACGGTGTAAATCGTTCTTGCGAAGGCGGTAGATAATTTTGTTGGAATGAAGTGGCATCTGGCTGCGAATATTGTGATTGCGACGACCAAGACAATTCCGGAACTGCGCAGGGAGATACTGGATGTGTTTCATAGCTGTCTAATTCCCTGGATAGAGTTTGCATAATTTCCATCCTTATTTTAATCTTCCTGTTTTCCTTGACTTTTTTAAGGAGGGTAAAATACTCATTAGAAAGTGGTAGTCATCATTTTCATCAGTTTGGGCTTTTTTTTTTAATTTGGAGCCTTTCTTCAAAAAGTTTCAATTTTTTGTTTTCAATTCCAATAGATTCGTCTCTTAAAGTTTTCCTTTTAAAACTGATGTCTTTACTTGCAAAGACTTTAAAACATTTCCAATATTGGAATCATTTACCGGGAGTACCTTCGGCGCTAAATCAGTATTATGCAGATCCAATTCATTTCGTTCCTGCCTGTCCGTGCTACCCGCAGCGGTCTCAGGTATATTTGAAATTAGTTCCCTCGGTGTCATTGTATCCGTTAAAAACGAGAGTGCAGAATAGAAAATCCAGCTCGATTTTGTAGAGCCTGCTGCACCTGATTTATACGTAGTCGTTTTTTTTATATTCCTTCCGAAATGTATCTCGTAGCCCTTCCCAAGATGTTTTAACAATATCAACTGAAAAATAAAATAAATAATGAATGAATATCTTTCCCTATAATTTTTCAGGTACTTGTCAACAGGAATGTCCTTTCGGGCGCTTGCATTTTCGTTCCGAATGAATCATTACACAATTGGTCTTATTGTAAATGAAGTGTGCGAAGTAATTTGAACCAAATTTTTGCAAGAGCATATGGGTGAACCAACGTAAGCTCAACTAGAAAGCATTGCAGTTCGATTCGAACAAAAATGCGGCATCTACCTTAAACAAATTGCTGGAAGATAATAAAATTAAAATACCGCCACCTAAATTTCTTCGAAATGGAAATGAAGAAGCAACACATGTAATACTTTGCGACGATGCATACCCATTGAAAAGTTATTTTGAAACCTTATTCCAAAAGACATCTTACCCGAGAAGAAAGAATATTTAATTATCGGTTGTCGCGGGCACGTAAATGTGTCGAATGTGCTTTCGGAATAATGACTGCTAAGTGGCGGTTACTAAATAAAGCAATTGAGAGAAATGTTGATAATGCCGACAAAATTGTAAAATGTGGGTGCTTATGCACAATATTATAATAAATAGAGAAGGCAGTGCAGAAACAATACGAAGTTAGTATGCCTCCCAGCAAAATAGCGCACTGAGTCTACGTCATGAAAATTTGATGAGGTCAAGATCAAATAATCGAAGTACAAGGAATCACATAATATTAGGGAGCTCTTCAAAAATTATTTTAATGGTCCCGGAGCAATTCCACAACAATATTATTGTTTAACTTAAAAAATAAAATATACATATTTTGCACACTTACCCGTTGTATTAAATTGCCTCGCAGCTTCTTCCCAAATCTGCATCCTTAAATCCGTTTTATAATAATTTGGATCCCTCATATCCCAAATACACTTTTTTTCCCGCACAAAATCAATTACACCTTCTTTATCCATATTTTTAATGTCAATCTCACACAGATGACAGATACGTTCAAGTGTTTTTCGGGCGATTAACTTCTCATTCATATTGATGTGTTCAATCTCATACAGCTAGCGTTGCATTTTCGGCCGAAAATAATAATCCGGAATGAATGGGCCGGTTCGGTTCGGTGCGGCGCGGCCCGGTTCGCTGCAGTGTAGCCGCACACATTACAATACATAAGTTTGTTCGGTTCGGTCCGGTTCGGTTCGGTGCGGTGCGGTTCGGGCCCAGTATAGCCACGGCCTTATTCGGAAGATGTGATGTGTCCGAGGGTTGTCTTCAAAAGGCCGTTGGGGTTCCCGAATGTGGCTTGATGCCACTGCAGCTTCTGAAGAACTTCCGACGTTCCGGTACTCTTGGTTGGGAACAGCCATACAAATTTGCTGAATCCGTCGATGATGGCGAGAATATACTGGTAGCCTTTTTTGTCTTCGTCATAGGCCCTAGATGGTCTATATGGAAAGTCTCCAAAGGAACTGTTCTTTTGGGTATTGGATGTAAAACTCCCTCCTTACGATCCCTCTTGGAACCCAGTATGCATGGTATACAGGTATACAACAGCTTATAAAATTTTCCAGCTTTTTTTTAATGTTAGGAATGTAATATTGCTGGCTCAGCGCATACATCATTTTTCTTACTCCAAAATGACCTTTCTCGTGCTCTGCGCGAATTATTTCCGTCTGCATGGCCTTCGGCACAGCTAGCAACTTGCTGCCGTTTTCATATTTAAACAATACACCACCCTCCAGGACGTACTCTTCAAACTTTTCTTGGTTCTTCAGAATCTCAATTCCCCATAGTTCACGTTCATCCATTCACATATATCTTTCAGGCAAGAGATCATCCTTCGAATATATGCGAACTTTTTGTTTAAACGCTGGTATTTCATTTGCCGCATACAAAACCAGCTTCAGAGTTTCATCCTCTTCTATTCCATCTATGGCATACTTAATGATAGCATTGTCTTCCAACTTAGCTTTCCTACCCAACTCACGGATAGCCAAAAAATACTCTTCATAAGTCTCGCTAAATTTCTTCTTTCGTTTTCGCAGCAACTCATGCATTTCGGCAGTATTTTCCTTAGTATCAAACTCCGCTAACAGAAACGATCTCAGTACTGCCCAAGTATTTAGAGGCCAATTTTGCTGGTCCCTCCAGACAACGTTTGGCGTACACCACCTACTTCAACGGCGACCACTCAAAAGTCACAGCCGTGTTTTCGAAATCGTTAACCCATGATTGCACGCTAATTTCGCTTTCACGACCACTAAACTTGGTCACCGAGTGCTCAATGTCGCTAAAAGATAAGTTGTCGATGGGTCGGCTGTATTCTGTCTGTAGGCAAGTTATTTCTGTTTGCGACCGAAATCTGTAACGCTTCTACTTGCTTCTTGAGATTTTCAATTTCCTGCTCCTTTAGCTTCTCCCGCATTTCTATAATAGTAGCGTCCTTGCGCTCTAACTCACTCTTTAGATGCTCTACCGTCGCTTCGCTTGAGGCATCGGCATCGAGTTCAACGCTTAAGGAACTGGACAATAGCCTTCTCCGACCTCTTCCCATGGCTGTTAAGCTCTACGCCCAATGAGGACCGTCACCGTCCAGCGTCAACGTCAAAACGTTCATATAGATTACATGGGACCGACATCTGGTTACGCCCAATGACAGACGTTCCGGCAAAATAGAATCTATTTTATTTTTGTCGTTGGCGGAACGAAAATCCCTTCATATGACATTACAATTTCCCTAGGGGATTCTGTATAATTGTGAACTTTCAATTTGTCAAATGTGGTAGAAATGGAGTGTTTAGTGTCAATGGATGAAAAGCTGATCAAATTAGTTCAAGAAAAAAAGTTTCTGTACGACAAAAAGACTTCAACATATAAAAATAATAATCTTAAATTGGAGGCGTCAACAGGTGAGTGTAGTTTTAAGCAAATAATTAGGTAAGGTGGCTGCCTCTAGGGCACACTTTAGGCCAAGCAAGGCCCATTGTGGTGTAAATAATAAAATAGTTATTTTATTTTCAGAGAATCTAGTGAAGAAAAGGTGGGCTTCGCTCAGGGACCAATTTAGCAGGGAGCTGCGCAAGAATCAAATGCCATCGGGAAGTGGTGCTGCAACCTCAAAATCTAATTTTAAACACATGGAAAGGATGATGTTCTTGGTTGAAGCGTATAAGCCAAGGAAGTAAGTACATAAATGTGAAATAAATTAATTGTTGTTATTCGTTTTTTCGATTTTCAGGACGATTGCTAATAATCTTGGAGACTCAACATTGTCTGATGACATTCTTTTCGACGAAGAAATTTCTTAAGGGGATCATTGCTTCAATTTATCACCTTCAATTATAACTTCAATAACTCCGGAATGTATTTTTAAATGTACTTGTTCTCAATCAAATTTCTTTATAGGTATTTAGTGATTTGGGATGAGCTATCCGTCATTGGAGAAGGAGGCGAAATAATACCAGGACAATGGAGAGATGGAATAGCACCATTGGAATCTGGTAGAGCAGTTCGCCAACCATCCTTCAAGAAATGCATTTAATCTTCGTGATGTATTAGCAGATTATCTATTTCAAAATAAGTAATTTTGTCAAATAAAAAATAATAAAAATAAAGTTTTTATTTTATTTTAATTGTGATTTATTGTATCCATAACTAAATTTACAATGGATGTTTCTAATGCAAGTTTTACATTGCATGAAAGATTTGCATCTCTTACAATTTTTTCAATATAATCTGAAAAAAAGTGTATTAAAATCGGTTGATTCGGATGCCCTTTCTAAAAAGTGCGACAGTCTTTGCTCCAGATCGAAAGCCGAATCTGTTGTACTGTTCATGCTGCTATCATTTTCCATGCCAGCATTGGGCATTCCAGACTTCCTAAAATTTTTAAATTTGAGAAAAAGAACATTCTCATCTTAATATAAAAACCTGCCTATAGTATTTATTTCCAATTTGTTTAAACTCGTCTTCAGTAGGAAAACACAGGTAAATGACGGATAACTCGTCCCAAATCACTTTACAAGTTTCATACACAATGTTTCTGAAGGTTGTTTCTCCTATCAAGAACTTTGATGACTATATGAGTCTTGAACCACCGTGTGCTAAATACCTATAAAGAAATTTGATTGAGAACAAGTATATTTAAAAATGAATCAGCTTACTTACAGTAGCGTTATAACAAGCCGACATTCCGGAGTTATTGAAGTTCTAATTGAATGCTTTTTTAACTTATCTTTTACAAGATTTAGCAACAAAAGAAAGAGCTCTTTGTTCATCCGAGTATATTTGAATATTTTCTCCGGATCTTCTCTTATTTTTGGCCACGTTATTTCATAAAACCCATGATGTGGTCTATTGAGAAACATTTCGTGAACCCAAAAGCGTCTTTTCCGTTTTCGCTGTTGTCTCAATCTGCGAACGTATCTATAGTTTGATACAATAAGTGCAGTTGTTGCAATGGGTTCGCAAACGTTGAATTCCATCTTAAACTCAACTAAATTCACAAAACTTCTTTACATGACATGACATTACTATAGCCATTCTGCTTTCTTTGTGAATTAAAATATGGACTTTTTTGTAATGATCGCTGAAGTGTCACTTGGCACATTGACATAGAAATAAAAAAAAATAAACAATTTTAAAATCATATACTTTAGTTAACAATTTAAAAACTACACATTATGATTCATCTTCGCTAGAATGATCGTGAATCTTGTTCTCGATATCGTGACGAATAATAACTGAGTCGAGAAAAGAAGCTGGGGGGCTAAGATTTGGTTGATGTCTAGCCCAACCCAAACTCCGCGCGCAGGCATTCTACAGCGTTTTTCATTTTATTTTCAAATTGATTGCGTGACAGATTAAAAATATTTGCCAGCCTCTGGTTAGGTTAAATTCTGCCGTCGACTGCAAGCTGAAAATAAAGCAGAACGATAAAACAAACTCTGTACTTGCATTTGTCTCGCAAACTGCTGTATGAATGAAGCAAGCTCTATTACCTTCTCCAGGTAATATATGTATCATTATAAGATCTAAGATCTAAAAGAATAAATAATATTGACTTATCTCATGATCATGAATGTTCCGCACTTCAACCAAATAATTCATTAGGTGATTATTTTGCAAAAAATCCAGAGTCAGAACATATGTATGACCGAAGTCGGTTACCACCAATTCGATTCACACTTCTTTGGCATGATACACATGGTCGTAATCGTTCCATATTAATCACGTGAAATACACAAAGCGTTCTCAGAATTCAGTAAACACAGCAGAAGTCAAAAAATGTAAAAACACGATCAAAGTCCAGGGTGTTACCAAATCTAGTCACGGCATATACATTTGGCAACTAACCAAATATGGCCCAACTTTTGGTTACGTCCACAAAAAGTTACACCGTTTTTGGTTATCGGCATATACACATGGCCCACTTTTTTCCTGACAGAATAACAAAATCTGACAGGACTGTTGCTTTTTTGTTAATTATTGACTTTTATTATTCCTGACCTGTTGGATTTCCATGGAAGTTTTGGACGAACAAATTTAAAAAAATAAATAAATGTAGGATTACAAAGATTAGCGTACGTATGTTTTATTAAACGTAAACTAACAACAATTAATCTAAAATTAATTTAATGCGGATCGAACGAACGTCTTGCTTCTTTTTCCGGTCGCCGTCTTAAAACTAAAACAAAAGGATATCAACTTGAAGTCGCCTACTTGGGTTTTCTTGCCCGCGCCTACTTGAAGCGCTTTCGAATCCCACAGCTCGGCCGTCCTGCGTCAATATTCGTCCCGAATATTCGTCTATTATTGGGTCATCTTCCTGGTAACGTCTATAGTAGGGTTGGCATTTCCAAAATTATATCTTGGCATCTCTTTTGGCGTCTTTGATAGTTGGGAGTTGGCATTTCCAACCTTCGTCTTAGCGTTGGCATCTCCAACTTTCGTCTTGGCGTTGGCGTCTCCAATTTTCGTCTTGGCGTTGGCGTCTCCAACCTTCGTCTTAGCGTTGGTATCTCCAACCTTCGTCTTGGCGTTGGCTTCTCCAATTTTCGTCTCGTGTAATAAAACTAGTTTTGTTTTTAGTCCCGTCTGTCTTGTGAAATAATAAGTTCTGTCTCTTCGGGTTAAGTTAAGCATTTAATTAGGAAATGAAGTGAATGTGGGAAGGGTTGATTTGGACAAAACGTCTTGTCCTTCTTCGGTTTTTGAATTATCTGAAGTGATGCTTATTCCTGGAGCATCATTCGAGGAATCACTTTCAGGCTCGTCCTCTGAGCTACTCAAAACTTCGTCGTATACCGTCCAAGGTTTCATATTGTCACAGCTGCCGTCCTTGGCCCTTTATGATGGCTAACCTTTACGACATTGTACCGGTCATGGCCGTTCACCTTCGCTACTCTGTACGGTCCCAAGAACTTTGGGTGTATCTTAATAGCACTTCCGAATTGCGTTTTCTTTATCGCCACCAGATCTCCGCATTTGTATCGTGTCGGCTCTTTTCTCTTCCGATTGTAACTTCTGCAGTTTTCTCGTTGCACGTCAAGTATATGCTTCTTAGCCTCTTCACGAATGATATTGCGCTCTTGGTCCAGTAAAGATACTAGTTCCTGGTTTATAGCTTCGACTAGATGTGGATCCTCGTTGTTTCGCATTTTAATACCGAACATTACTTCAAACGGAGTTTTCCCGACGCTTCGTTGAAGACTTGAATTAAGGTACCTCTGTAGTTTTCCAGTATGCCGATACCACTCTTCTGGATTTTCCACAGTCAGCTTAGAAAGAACAGAAATGATAACACGGTTTATCCTTTCTGCTTGACCGTTGGCTCTAGGAACTCCTGTTGTTATTAAAGTATGAGGGATGCCTTCCTTTTTGCAATAATCTTCGAAGCAGTTCGAGGTAAACGCAGTTCCACGATCGGAAATTATGTGCTTCGGGTTACCAAAAATTATTTTCTGCATATCTAGTTTTTCAATTACTTCATTACTAGTCAACGTCTTGACCGGATATACCCAAGTAAATTTAGTGAAACTGTCTATTACTGTGAAAATGTACTTATAATTCTTCCTAGTAGCTGTTAGCGGACCCACATGATCGATGTGATAACACTGCAAAGGGTACTCTTCCTTTGGTAAGGGATGCATCCAACCTTCTCCTTTCCCTGACTTCCTATCTGCGAGGATGCAACTGATACAATTTCTATAACCGTCTTTTATTTTCTCTTTCAGTTTTGGGATGTAATATTCTCTTATAATGATTTCTTCCATTTTACGCTCACCAAAATGCCCCTGATCATGGACCGTTTTAATTACCTCTTTTTGCATTCCTTTAGGGACACATAACAGTTTTGATCCACCTTTTTCTTTGTATAGAATACCTCTTTCTATTAAGAAATCTTCATAAGGTCCTGATTCTAATATTAGCTGCGTTTTTTTCACCGGGGTTTGTGACCAGATTAGCGTCAAATGAAAAAAACGACTCAGGTTAAAAACCCGGCTTAGTCAACATTTTAAATACGAAATACGCTAGTTCTAGTAAGTTATCTCAACTAGTGCCACCTACAGGTTTTTCCGCGCAAAACTTCAAATCCAAGCCAAGTGCTCAGTCAATGGAAACAAACGCAAAAAAACGAGTGAGTGGAACGCAAAAAAACGAGTGAGTGGACGTCGGTGCTGCGTCCCTCTTTGCGATAGTGATAGTGAGAAAGACAAAACCTTGCATTTTTATTCATTTGCATTAGAAGTTTGCTTGGCGCGACTCACAGGTGGCGCGGTTGTCGTTGATGAGAGATACCTTACTAGCGTATATGGGAACAGCGCCTCTGGTAGAATATTTGGAACTAATCATCTGGGTGTGTGACCGAAACCCTGGTCAGGGACAGGATTTAGTGACTTACATGTAAAACCGCTGATCTGGTCACAAACCCCGGTGAAAAAAACGCAGCTATTCTGGCGATTAGTTTAAGATTATCGTCCTTCATCTGAGCAGCCTGTATCCGGTGTAACAGGTCCTTACTGATTGCCAGACTAACCGGATGCCGACTCAGAGCATCTACATGCTTCATTCGAGTGCCGGGTCTATGTTCAAGTTCGTACTCGAAGTCCTGTAAGTATAGTGCCCATCTAGCGACTCTGGCAGGAAGATCTGTTTTATTCATGGTCATCTTAAAGGCGTTGCAATCCGTTACAATTTTAAATCTAATTCCAAGTAAGTAAACACGTAGCCTCTTCAAAGCAGAAACAACAGCTAACACTTCTAGCTCATAACTGGAATACTTTTCTTGTGCAGGCGACGTCTTTCGACTGTAGTAGATTACCGGATGAAAACAACAATCGTCCTGACTCCTCTGTAGTAAGATAGCCCCGAAACCAATTTGTGAAGCGTCCGTATGTTACTCAGTTTCAGCCTCAGGGTCATATATTAGCAAAATAGGATTTCGTGTTAAACTCTCCTTTATTTTTACAAACGCTTGCTTTTCCATAGGGCCAAATTCAAACTTCACATCTTTGCGCAATAGGTCACTAAGAGGTCTAGCTAATTGCGCATACTGCGGAATAAACTTCCTGAAATATCCTGACAACCCTAGGAAGCTTTGAACCTGCTTCACGCTTTTAGGTTCTGGGAAACGTTTAACTGCCGCTACCTTGAGCTCTGATGGCTTTATTTTCCCAGCGGGGATTTCATACCCCAAATAACTTATGCTACTACACATAAACTGGCATTTCTTCCGCTTGATCTTCAAGCCATGCTTAGCTGCCACCTTGAATGTCTCGATCAGTCGTACCATTGCTTCCTCTCTATCCTTTGCCACAACCACCACATCATCCATGTAAACAAGAACATATTTCCGTTGAATGAGCGGTCGGAAAACTAGGTTGACATACCTTTGGAAAATGGTGGGCGAGGTACAAAGCCCAAACGGCATTCGAAGAAATTCATATTGCCCTGTAGGAGTGACAAAACTGGTATACTTTATGCTCGATTCCTCTACAGGAACATGGAAGAAACCATTTTCTAAATCTATCGTTGAAAAAATCTTCGCGTTATGTAGTTCATCAATATTGTCCTCAATTAAAGGCAATGGATATCTGTCTCGTATTACTTGCTTATTCAACTTCCTAAAATCGATACATAAGCGTTTGGATCCGTCCTTTTTATTGAATAATACGACCTGGCTACAAAATTCAGATTTGCTTGGCCGAATTATTCGTTAAAAAGGACGAGCCCCCAAGCTGTGGGATTCGAAAGCGCTTCAAGTAGGCGCGGGCAACAAAACCCAAGTAGGCGACTTCAAGTTGATGTCCTTTTGTTTTAGTTTTACGACGGCGACCGGAAAAAGAAGCAAGACGTTCGTTCGATCCGCATTAAATTAATTTTAGATTAATTGTTGTTGTTAGTTTACGTTTAATAAAACATACGTACGCTAATCTTTGTAATCCTACATAAATATGAGTTCCAGATGGTCTTTTGAAGAAACCAATTTATTTCTTGAAATCTTCTTCTTGAAATTGGTCTTGCCGGTATCTCCACCCGGGTGTGACCAAATATGGTTATGTAACCAAATTTGGTCATTACCAGGTCACGTCGGTATAAACGCGCTCTATGTTAAAATTTAATTTCAAAATTTATATTTCGTGCCAACATATCAGTTGCAATACAAGCAAGAAACTGTCAAATCTAACCTTTTATTTAAAAAAAATAAATAAATAAAAAACTTTAAAAGCATTCTCAGTTGGTATCGATCTCATCTTGACAGTAGCTGGGCTTGATGAATGCTAATGTCGTTTTGGGTATTAGAGAAAGACTCGTCTGTAATTGTCTTGGAATCCAACAAAGTGCACAATTTACCCGAGAAGGGCACGTTATTGTGCTAAACAATTTTGTTGGAGTAGACTTGCAACACAGCAAAAACAAACAAACACCGAGAAATTTCAACCCTTAAAACTGAGGGAAAAGACCTCGGAGTAGAACTCAGAGCAGGGCCGACCGACTTCAGCAGCGGGCAGAACGTCAACCCCATTTATTTAATGGATATTATAAATTTAGTCTAAACTGAGTGGTATTTATTGTCGGCCCTTTTGGGTGCCAGTGTCTTGGCACCCTTCTGGCGTGCAACGCTGGCAATTGGCAAGGACAAGGCAAGAAATTTTAAGAGGGCGTCTAAGAAAAGTCCAGGGCCTAAATGAAAACCTGCTGATAATAAATTTTGAGCGTGCACTGTTTTTCGGGCGAATATTCTGCCGAGATGACACTCCTAATGAAGTAGGCGCCTCGCTACATAGGGAAATCTGTGTTTACAGGTGAATTTGGTTAACCTAACGAGAGCTAAGAATCTTGCCCCGAGACTTGCTGGGCCAGTGCTTATTTAATAATTATGACAAATGCCACAGCTGGGTATTTGTTTTGAATGTGTAATTTCAAAGTCTTGAATTTTCCTCACTAAAATTTGCGTAAATTGCGTTGAAGGGAAAAGCCCAAGGACACTTGCATACTCTCCTAATGAGAACATTTTATTCAAGAGTTGCTCTGGAAATCAAATTAAAATGCGATTTAGTTTCACATCAATTGTCCTTTTTTTTTCAGGAAATGTGCCGTTATTTATACGGCTCTTGAATAATTTTTATCTGTCAGCATACTCATTGTATTGACATAAGTAGAAAAATACAAAGATAAAATTGCAAAAAATATGAAAACATACATGACTCGCTTGCTCGATGTTCTGTTTATCGTTTAATTGAGGACACGCCAGAGGCATTTCATTTAATTTCATCGCGTATATATCACAATTAATTTATTTCGAATGCACATGCAAACAACGATTCGTTACAAAATAGCCGCGGAATGCGACTAAAAGGGTTAGAGTCAAGCCGAAAATCCGATGTTTACACAAATATTTTATCAGCTAAAACAATTTTTATCTGCCATCATGCGTAAGCAGAATTGTGTTAAATATTCATAAAAACGCCAACATATTAATGTCAACTTTATGAATAAACACAAATGCACGCTTCAGTGCATAGTTAAGCAGCGCTTCCCTGGATGCACTTTGTTTAATTGGAGGCTATTAGTTAGCGGTAGAGTTTTAAAGGTTTATGTTTCAACATTCGCATAGCACAAGTAATTCGGGCGTCATTTTGTGAAATCCTTTGAGCATTTATCTACTCTATGCAGTTTTCAGTTTCAATCCTTTAAACGGAATTTAGAACTTAGGCGTACGGACACCAGGTCTATGACTACAACATAGAGATACAACGACTGGGAACACAATAATAAAATTAAAGGCCAGTAGAGTTAGGCATTAAAATCGCAAAGCGTGATTTAGTTGTGATTTTTTTATATGTTGTTAGTACCAGTTAGAGAAGTGTAAACTCAAATTTTCGAATCCGAAAAACATACCCACTCATAATACTTGAAAATCTGCATTTCCTTTCAGTTGCCTTATTATAATTCATAAACTGCATTTTCACTTGATTTTAGAAAGAATTAAAGAAAATTGTACAGTTTGTTAGACTACATATAAATATCATATCTTCCACCACTAAATTTAGTTAATTATATTTATATATATATACATATGTTTATATACAGGGTGTTTTGCTAAGGTCTGAACAGGGGTATGCCAATCAATTCTACATGGTCTTCTGATCAACGTTTGTTCGGAGACTCCTCACTTAAAATCGGTCCTTCCCACTTAAAATCGCAATTGAAAATTTGGAGAGGGTCAACCTACAAAACGCTTTATAAGTTCTTTCAGAGACCTCCTAGGATACTGGTTGATAACGCATTAGAAAGCTGAGCCTTCAAGCTTTCCAACAATACTACCCACGACTCAATCCGCCGTGTGCCATCTATGGTATTATGCTGTACCTAATGTGCTGTTTCCAATAATCCATTGCCAATAATATCAAAAGTTTACTAAACAAAACAAAATTTGCATTGGAAGTTAGCGCAGCCATTTTTTACAAAAATTATGGAAAAAGCTCTTTTGAATTGTACTTTTGTGCTGCACTTTTTCATAAAATAATTGGTTTTTTGATCAATAAAAAAAAAAAAAACAAACATTGGCTCTCAATAAGGAAATTTAACATATCCAGTTAGCCCCGCTTTTTTCGAAAACAAAAAAATAAGATGAAAGCTCTTTTTCGTTCCGCTGTCATGTGCTGTTTTGTTTTGTAATAGAAAATCGTTCTTTGACGAATACAAAAAACGGGGCAAATGAATAAATAATTTAGCATACAAGTTAGGCCAACTATATAAATAAATACATATTGGTTTTTCAGTTAGAATGCATGTGTTTGAGGTTTAAGGTGTGAGGCACATTCAAAAAAATGCGTATCTTTAGGTTTTGTAATTGAATTCGTACAGTGATTTTTGTTCGTACTAGTTTTGATGCGATGTAATGTGACAATAATAAAAATTAAAATGATCAATTTCAAAAACTACTTTTTGTTTCTGTACATAAAAGTTTATCAAGGAGCATATTTTGGGTTGTCCAACTTTGATTGTTTTGTGAGTGTATGTCAGTATAAGCGAAAGGGTAATGCGAGACTAGGCGGACTTCAGCGCTGATTGAGTGTGCTAAGTGCGCATTTGATGCGAGACTAGACATGATTACGCGAGTGCGGAATTCAATAAAGTTATAAAATATACATATTTGTGTTAGTGATTGACAGTTCTATTACATTTGTAGTGGTCCGTTCGCGGATAAATAGACCGGTGAAGTGCACATTCCCCCGCAAAGCGTCACTTCCCCCTTCACCAACAAACTCGTTCCGCAACCGACGTAAGCATGCCTATAGTCTCGCATCACCCAAAAGTTATACTAACGAAATCATTATGAACAGAGTAAAATTTATGAAAGTTTATTTAAAAATCAAAATAAATGCGTATTGTCTTTGCTTCATTCCTAAAATGTTTCTTAACGTTTACTTTAAGCTCACACGAAACGCTGAATGGCACATATGTACATAATATTGTTACAAAATTTGCCTTCGTTATAATTCACACTTGGTCTTTGAAGCGGGCGAATATAACGAGGGCAAACCGTGCAATTTTGTCCGCCAACCGCTCGGCGGGCAAAATTGTAACAATATGTAACTTCTGTATTATGCCAGAAATATAGCCTACATCGAACCATGTATGTATGTACCTACAAACATGTATAAAATCGCATGTGGCACCTCCAACATATCAACGGCGTTTATCGCACAGAAGCAAACATTTGCCCGCAATATTATTGTTTGTCGTTTACGTTCGAATAATTATGAGAATATGACCTTTCACACAAGGCCACCCCGCGCAAGTTGTACCCGTCTGGGCGATTTGTTAATTCGAGGAAATGGCAATTTCTGCATATTTGACGAATATCTGTCTAACTTGCTGCCAATGACACTAATTTGAACCCCTATTTCTGACCTCCATACCCGAGTGTAGTCAGTTCTGCGGTGAATTATGAGCTTGATTGTAATTTGATTCGGAAGGAACGGACAAACAGTCAGCCCATTGTATCGACATGATTTCGTCGACTTGCGTGGATGCAGATTTTATGCCACCTGGAAGGATTCCAACAAACAAAGTGTCCGCTGCATGGTATAAGATTCAAATCGGCACGTACACTTGATAATTCCTTTTGTTGCCTCGGTAAATATTTCTATAGCCCAGAGCTGAGATGTTTATGAAGTGTGACAGGGCTATAAATTGTGTGACTTTGATATGATGATGGAACAATAGACATATGTGTGGTGAGAATGAATAATAATATATAACGAGGATTGTTATCATTAAGGTTGTTATCACTTATCACAGTCTTTAATATGGTATCACTGATTAGGTAATATAAATTTCCTGTAATTACGCTATCGTGTGAGCGCGGATAAAAGTACTCGTTAGACGCGTGTCATCTGGCTAACCCAAAGCTATAAACTTTAACCAACCTGGATATTATTAATAATAATAAAGCCAATATAGAATGTAACGATAGCTTTTGAAATAAGGATATATCTCGTCAGACTAGAATCTAGATGGCATTCAGCATGCAGATAAAAATATTAAAACGTTGAAAAAATGTTAAAAAATGTAAAGTTTTCGGCAATTATTAATCGAATATATTTTTACTTACTTCGTAGCTTACATAGTTAACGTTCTTAAATACGGAAAATAACTTAAATTAACAGCAGATTATGTGTCATAAAACAAACCAAAAATGGCTCATATTTTATATTTGTCCCCCAAGGACCCAATTTGCGCAGGGTTTGAAAATTGGTTTTTAAATGTCACACTAAGGGTGTTGTGGTCAGGGAATTTTAAATCCCAACAATTTATCAGTAAACCTCTTTTGCTACGCATGTGGGGGCTAGCGCGAGCGAGTCCAAAGATTTTGGGAAAATTTACACGGCTACTCCATGAAGCCAGTCGGCAGTTACGTGAGAAAATTTGCACACGGTTGGCCTTCGAGGTAAAAGTCACGGCTATGCGTATTTAAAAGGAGCGTGGCGAAAATTAATAAAGCTTATCCACGCAATTTGAGTTCAATTTAGTGACATAAAAAGAGCGACCGAATTACGAGGGGGAAATTTCAAAAGTTATTCACCGAAAGAAATGTGGGGAGCCAGTGATTCTATCGGGTCAAAACGAGAGCTTACTCACATAATAGCCATTTTGGTGAAATCAGGAAAAAAAGGAAAAAATAAACTTATATTTTGTGATGATGCACAAATGCTAAACAAAAAGGCCCATTTCTTTTGAATAATTAAAGTAGTAAGAGAAAGTACAGTTAAAAAAGAAGTGTGAGTGTACCTCTGAAAATAAAGTATACAATATATGGTTAGAGTTTTAAGATCTAACCTAAACATTAGTGGCGTTTGTGGCATAAACAGATACTGCGAATATATAAATGAACTAAAGCGTTTATCAGGGAAGAGTATACTAATAGCTTGTAAAAAAAAAAAAAGTTATTACAATGAAAGTCTTTTATTTTTCTGATAACTTGTTTTAAACATTTAATACAGCGTCCCGAAGCCCATCAACTACAATAGCGCCGAAAGTCTCTTGACTAGAAGGAGTTCATTTTTTCCTCTTCGGGCGGTCCTCCTCCAGTCGCTTTCCTCGCCTTTGCTTTGCGAGCACAAGACCGCAACTGTTGTTCCAGAGATTCAAGCTCTGAAATGCCAAAATCATTTCCTTGCTTCACATTTGCATGTTTCAAAAGTTACTTCCATTTACTTCCATTTTTTAGGTGTCCGCGCGGGTCCCTTCAATGCGTTTAATTCCGCCGACACCTGGTCCTACAAATCCTGGATCCTTTTTGGATTTGTTGGATCATTTTTCGCAGTTTGCAGTTCGGGGTGCCAGCGGACAAATTCGATGTAGCACTCCAATTGTTGCACTGAAGTGCGGTGCTTCTTTGATGGATCTATTAAAATCTCTCATTAATTATCTATTATTAACAGAAAATATACGGACGAGTAGTTGAGTTTTTTCGGTATCCTTCACCGGTTTCAGGTACAAGGTACCAATTCCGCGGTCAGCATACGCCGAATCTTGCTTCACAAAGACCTTACACTTCTTTGAATAGACGCTGTCCTCCTCCACAACTGGCTTCAACTCTACTTTTGGTGGCTGATCCTATTCCTCCTCCTCTTGTTCCTTGGGGGCGTCACTGTTTTCAGGTTTTACCACTAAAGCTCCAAATGTAAAAGGTTTTGGCAATCCCGAAAAACTAAAACCAGTTGTGCTACTTGCTGCCGATGTAGCGGCTGGGGTGAAGGCGAACAAACTGGTGGAGGATGTGCTCGCTTCAGGTGTGGCATTTTTCAAACGTTTTCTCTGGCGGGGGGAAGGTGTTGGGACGGAAAGTCCCGTCAGTGTAAACCTACCTTTACACCGAAGCCGTGAAGGGATCGAGCGCAGCCTAGCCGCGAGCCGTACCCTGTCAAGTGACAGATGACCAGTCAGCTACAATCTCGAGACCAGAGCAGAGCCTGAGGAGCGGATTATTTTTCGAATTTTCACGTGGAGTAAAATCAAATAAAGAGCTTAGTAATTACAGGCTCGTGAGTTTGATATCGATCCCAAAAACCCAACAATTATTTAATCGCAAGATAGCTGCCGGACTCCCTGCGGGCTCAGGGTGTCTAGACAACTGTCAGTGCTGGCGGAAAATGCGCATCCATTAAGAGCGCCAGGGAATCGGAGGCAGACTCCGCCCACGTTCCGTCCGACTTCCTAATAAAGGAGGGGGAGACGTGTTCCTTCGCGAGAATCTTGCTTAGCCAGCCGAGTCCATTACATGGCCTACTCAATTAAATGAATACAACGAGCAAAGAATTGGCCTACTCGTTCCCCACAGAACCTTCTAGATCACATCGTTGGCTGAAGCAATGGAAACAGACACATCTCCTACTATTTTTGTATAGAAAGGAATATGGAAATATGGAAATTATGAAATTGGCAACTGTTATCTCTTCAACATTTTATGCAATCTCTAAGCTTGAACATATTATCATGATATAATTAACATTTGCATATAGATAAATCGGACAAGATCTCAGCGACAATCTTTTCATCTTAGAAAGAAGGCCAACAAATCAGGCAGCTGATGCAGAGATACGAGTATATGGAAACTACAGATTTGTGGCAAATAACCAATCTTACACAATAAAGGAAGTGGCCAAGATGTTTGAAGATTTGAACACTCATTTCAACTTTAAGGTTGTCACCCCATTAACGAATTTCTCAATTGCGTTTAAGATAGCCTTAGATGACGTCCGTTTAGGCATGACTAAGATCACAGGCAGAAGAACTGCTGGAAGCAACACACACTCAACTGAAAACAGTTCCGTTTATGGGCTAGGGTGGTCTTGCTTTTAACAGGGATAACTTTCCAATCGGAAAGAGGGACTGCTCTACTGGACGGTTTGGGTTCTCTTACTCTTGCCGTCTTGTTTTTAAATGATAAAATATTCCCTGACAAAATTGAACGATCTCTGAAGAAATCATTAGAGATGCTCCCATAGCAGATCAAATTGTGACCTGTCTTAAAACCTTAAGAGGTCTACTATCAGCGGACTATCAAGGTATGTTGGGAGATTTATAGCTTTTGGCCTCTCATCGATCTACAAGGAGAACATATTTTCCATCAGAGTCTGTCTGGAAATTTTAACCGAGGATAACATCAACACTCTAAATGTTAATAGTGTAAATTGTATTGTTTTCTACAACAAATATATTTGTTCAAAACTTCATCAACCCGCAACAAGAACAAGGGTAACATTTCTGGCATGTTTCAATCAATCGAAGATTTCGGGTTGAGAATGTTCCCTTGTAAGTGCGAAATCACTTACATTTTCACACCATATTGATTACATCATACGCAAAACGTTTACATTGCTAGGTTTCATTAGGAGAAGCACAACCGAATTTTGATATAGTTGCACAATAAGGACTGTCTTTCTCTCCCTAGTTAGATCAGATTTAGAATATACGGCAGTTATATGGACACCTCAGCCCAATGTTTTAAAAACCCGAATAGAATCGATGCAAAGAAGCTTTAGGTATACTCGGTTTCTATTTAAAAAAGTATGAAATATTAGGGAATACAACTCCACTTCTTTTTTGAAACTCGCTGTCAGTGTAAACTCTTAGAATTACAATATATACACGTAATTTAAGTAGTCAAGTGCCATTCATTTTATTGCCATTTGTAAGACTTATGGAGCGGTTTAGTTGACTGTCGTTTTTTTAGTACGGTGGACACAAATGATATTGAAAAATCCTATTTTTCTCTTGTTGTAGTTCTATGATAAAATGACATTGTTTCGAGGTTATAACAATTTTCTCGGCCTCGAAGAAGTTGTTAACGCTATAGTTGTGGTGTTTAACAAAAACAACAGCTTTGGTACTTCAGACTTTATTTCAGTAGAGGACTATACTGATCGATGACTATCCAACAACTGCTGGCCAGAGGCTGTGGTCACTCTCGGTCATACTTATGAATAACTGTGATACTCTTAAACTAATTCTAATATACAATTCATTTGTGTTAGTATGATACTTTGTCTAACTATTTATTAGGTATATAATTATTTCAAGGTTTTTATTTGAGTACTTTTATACATATTTCATCTTCCCCTTTTTGGGATTTTAATATAATTAACATTTACAGATTAACACTTATAGTGATTTTACTTGATTTTACAATGTAATAGAATTTTTCTTTCTTATTTAGTTAGCTAAAATGTGTACATAGTGCATGTGAGATATTTAGTAATGTTTTCAAACATTGTTTAATATTTTCGAGTACTGCTGCAAACTGTTAAGTGTACATGCAAGAATTGTACAGAGTTCTTCAGTAGTACTAAATCCGACAACTCTGAATATTTAATTAATATGTGGAATCTAATTTGATTTAATTGTTGAACGTAAAAAACTTGAATTTCTCCTAAGGGTGGTACCATCTTCTAGCCTAACCCAATATGACCTAGGGGTTGGGTGCTTTTCTACTACCATACCTTTTTGCCAGATTTTCCCACATTTTACCCATATTTTCTCCCCTTTTTGAAAATTTTTCCTGACTTTTGCTGTTCTATTATAATATTTCTCATAGCGCTTATTATTGAGTTTAATTTGGTTATGTACATGTGTGAATGTATCCTTTCTTAACACTTCCGTTTTTATAGGAAGCATGGTGCGTTGTTTTCGTCCCATTAAGATCTCCGCCGGGGATTTATTACTGCCCTTTATTGGTGTGTTTCTAAATTCTAAAAGGGACATCCAAAGTTCTTCTTTGGATTCTTTGGCCTTTTGAATCAGCTTTTTGGCCGTTTGGACTGACCTCTCCGCCAGTCCATTTGACCGTGGGTAATTTGGGCTGGACGTGATAACTTTTATATCATATGCTTCGCAGAATTTTCGAAACATGTATGAGCCAAAGGGATTGTTATCCGCTATAATTGTTTTAGGTAAGCCGTGGGTTGCAAAGAGATGCTTTAATTTATTTATAATTTCTGCTGAAGTTTTTGTTCGAAGTTCAATTATTTCTAAGTATTTTGAAAAATAATCATTGACTATTAGGAATATTTGCTTTCCGATCTCACAAATATCCATTCCAATTTTATCATACGGAATGTCTGGAACTTCATGAGCTATGTATGGCTCTCGTGTATTGGCACTCCTATACTTTTGACAGATATGGCATTTTGTTATTACATTTTCTATAGCTTCGTTTATTCCCGGCCAATAAACTAATGATCTGGCTCTATTTTTAGTTTTTTCAATGCCTTGATGAGATTTGTGTAAGATTTCTAGAATTTCTTGCCGCATTGCCTGGGGAACTATTATACTTTCATTTAAAAATATGATATTGTCTTGAATGTACAAGTCGTTTCTCATTTTCCAAAAGAATTTTATTTTGTTATGCAACTTCGACTTATCTTTAGGCCACCCATTTAGTAATACATTTTTGAGCAAGGTAAGCATGTCGTCTTTATTGGTTTCGTCTATAAATTTTTGTTTCCTTTCTTCCCCTACGTTTATAGAATGAACCATTTCATTTAAGTCAGGTATTTCTGGAACGGAGTCTTCCTGCAAAAAATTTCTGGACAATAGATCTGCTATGTACATATATTTTCCAGGGCTATATGAAACATTTATATTATATTTGCTTAATCTTAGTAGCATTCGTGTCAGGCGTGTGTTGGGGATTTTGGTGAGCTCTTTGCTAAATAGTCCGAGCAATGGTTTGTGATCTGTAATGACTTTAAATGTTCTGCCATACAGAAAATAGTGGAATTTTTCACACGCAAACACGATAGCTAGTAGTTCTTTTTCGATTTGTGAGTATCGAATCTCAGTTTCAGTAAGGCTTCGTGAGGCATAATATATAGGCCTTCCTTCTTGCATCATGCACGCCCCTAACCCAAACTTAGAGGCATCTGCCTGAACGGTAATGTCTTTATTTGCGTTGAAGACGTTAAGGGTAGGTGCTTCGGAGATGAGGGTTTTAATTTTTTCTAGACACTGTGAATGTGTATCTTCCCATTTAAAATGGACCTCCTTTTTCAATAAGTCTCGCATTGGCGCCGAAATCTGAGATAAGTGGGGTACAAAGTCTCTTACATAATTTATCATTCCCAATATTTGCTGTAACTCTTTTTTGTTCTGGGGGGAAGAAAGATTTTTTATTGCTTTTATGCGATCTGAGTCACACGCTATACCCTCTTTAGAAATAATATGCCCCAAAAATTTTACTTTGCTAACCTTATATTGTATTTTCTCTTTATTGAATTTTATGTTTAATTTCCTTGCCCTTTCTATGACCTTCTTTAAGATCTCATCGTGTTGGATTTCATTTTCTGCCGCTATCAAAATATCATCTATGTATATTGACACCCCTTCTATGTCCGCAAAATTATTTTCATTATATTTTTGAAATATCTCAGGTGCTATTCGGACTCCGAATGGAAGCCTCTTGTATTTGTACAATCCAAAAGGTGTACTAAAGGTGCAAATATCTCTTGACGCTTCATCCAACTTTATTTGGAAGTACCCGTCCTTTAAATCTAATACTGTAAAGATAGCTTTGTTTGCAAGTTTTGTTGTAAGTTCCTTAAATGAAGGAATTGGGTGGTTAGTTGGTTTAAGCGCTTCGTTTACTGCTTTGGGGTCTAAGCAAATACGGATCTTTTTACCTGGTTTTTCGACTATGACAATGTTAGAAATCCAATCAGATGGGCCATCAGTTTTTTCTATGATACCGATATTTTCAAGTCGTTCAAGCTCTAACCTGACAGCTTCGCGTATTGCTAGTGGGATTCTCCTGGCTGCTTTTGCTACTGGAACAGCGTTTTCTTTAAGATTTATATGGTAATTTTTTATGAATGTACCTAGCCCTTCAAAAAGATCTGCATTTTCTTTTAAAAATTTAGCTTGATCTGCATTTTGTGTTAAAGTGTTAACTCTTTTGATTAGCTTTAATTTAACGCATGTATTTAATCCTAATATGGGTGTTGTGCCGTTTTTAATGATGTGAAATTCTATCTGTCTATTCTGATTTCTCACTATACAATGAAATTTGGCTTTCCCAACAGTTTCTAAGACTGCTCCCCCATATGCATGTATCTTTGTTTCCACTTTTTCTAAGTTTTTGTTTCCTAAAGATTTAAGGGTATTAAGGGGAAGTACATTAATATCAGCCCCAGTGTCTAGTTTGAATTTAATTATTTGGTTCCCTACTTTAACGTATTCCACCCAAGTTCTATCAGTATTAGTTAGTAAAAGGTCCTCTAATGTATTTATGGAAAATTCATCATCACTATTTGTTTTCAAGTTTTTTAGTTCACGTACCTTATGTGATTTTGATCTACAAGCTACAGCGAAATGGTTTTTGTTTCCACAATTCCTGCATGTACTTCCGTAGGCTGGACACTTTCTCCTTTCATGTTTTTGCATGCAATATGTACAAGAAATTACATTTTGTGTTGTATTTTTATGTGTCGTTTTCTGGGATTTTTCTGATTTATCCCTAACCTGTTTTGTGTTATTTTGTTGCCTACAATAATATTTAGAATTTTTGTTATTATTTTTGCCTACATTACTTTTGTTTGGAACTCTATTTACCAAATTAACAGTAGAGTGATCCGGTTGTAGTTTTTCCATTTGCTGCTTTGCTATCTCTGCTGCCCTTGCCATCGCAATAGCTTTATCCAGGTTTAGATTATCCACCTCCAATAGCTTCTTTTGTAGTGTTTTGTCACGTGTCCCCAGCACTATCCTGTCTCTCAACATGCGGCTTTCTTGGTCTGCAAAATCACAGCTCCGTACTAGTTTTTTGATCTCCATTAGGAAGTTGTCAAAGGGTTCATCTGCTTCTTGCTTGCGACTATGAAATATGAAGCTCTCGTACACCTCATTCTTCTTCGGCTTACAAAAATTTTCAAAAGCTTTTGTGACTGCTTCATACTTTTTTTTCTCATCTTCACTCAAGTTAAATGAATTATAAACTTCGACCGCTTCTGGCCCAATAGCATTTAAAAATATAGCAATTTTTACATTGTCTGTTTTTTTATCTACTTCAGCCGCTGTCGTGAATATTTGGTAATTTTGCCAAAATATTCTCCAGCTTTCAGCCAAATTTGATGTTTGTAAATTAAGTGGATCTACTTTTCTTATATAATCCATTGGTATCAATTTGGTTATATATTTTGTATTTTTTGCTGGTCTGCCTCTGGGTTTGGTGAATTCTTTTTTAGGTTTTTTCACTACTCCCATGTGCTTTTAATGATGGTATCACTTCATTTAACTAAGCGTTTTTTTTTTCACTATTGTCTTCCACACGTGGTAATGTTAATAATGTTTATCAGCACTAAATTCGAATCTCAATAACTTTATTCGGGCTCAACTGTTCCTTGCTTCTTATTTATTTTAACTAATTTTATTCCAACACGATGATTATTTCGGATTTTAGTTTACCGGCTGCGCCATGTGGCGTTTAACAAAAACAACAGCTTTGGTACTTCAGACTTTATTTCAGTAGAGGACTATACTGATCGATGACTATCCAACAACTGCTGGCCAGAGGCTGTGGTCACTCTCGGTCATACTTATGAATAACTGTGATACTCTTAAACTAATTCTAATATACAATTCATTTGTGTTAGTATGATACTTTGTCTAACTATTTATTAGGTATATAATTATTTCAAGGTTTTTATTTGAGTACTTTTATACATATTTCAATAGTGGAAGATGAGAGTGAAAACGAGTATGATGTTGTCATTGTATCGCCAGATCCAAGTGTCGATACCGACGAAGAAGAAGGTGAAGATGATTTGCAGACGTCAGATTTACCAAGAGATGTACCAGGAACGTTGGAGGTGATGCGTTGGCGCCATGATTCTTCTGAATGGGATAACAGTGATGACGAGCCTTTGTCCTAAGTGCCTAAGTGCAGACAATGTACGCTATCTTACTCAACTTCATCTCAACTACGTGATAATACACGTTCGTCGCGAAAAACCAACGTAATAGATCAACTAAAAGACCTTTCTCCTAAAGAAATTTTCGAAAAAATATTTGACGAAGAGGGTTTCGATCTGATTACACATCGTTACTTTATGCGAGACAAAATAATCTGTGTGCCTCTGTGTGATGTGCTGTTTAAAATTTTTTGTCAGTATGGCGTTTTCCATGAAGACATATCAATCGACGAATATATGATAAAATACTATGGTCACCATCCCTCAAAACAGTTCATAAGAGGCAACCCTATCAGATTCGGGTACAAAAACTGGGTGGCTGCCAGTTCAGATTGATACTGCTACTCGTTCGATTTATACTGTGGAAAAACAAGTGAAAATACGAAAGAGCCTCTAGTTACAAGGGTTGTGAAACGACTACTGACAAAAATGCCGACGATACCAGAAGAGCACACTGTGTATTTTGACACCTTTTTTACCAGTTGCGATTTATTGAAAGACTTGAAGGAAATGGGGTATAGAGCTTCTGGGACAATGCGTGAGAATCGGACAAAAAAATGCCCTTTAAATAACATGAAAAAGTCCGCAAGGGCAGAGTATGACCATAGGTTTAATAGCAATAATGAACTGTTGCTGGTAAGGTGGAAAGATAATAGCGTATGCACTATAAGTACAAATTTCGACACAGTTGAACCTATTGGCAAAGTAAAACGCTGGTGTTCACAGAGTAGACAAGAAGTGGATATGAATATTCCACGTCTATTCCAAAACTATAATAGAGGGATGGGTGGTGTAGATGAGCTTGATGGTTCCATATCATTATACCGTGTGAGTATTCGAGGAAAAATATGGTGGTCGTGTATTTTCACATACTTGCTTGATATGAGTACTATGTATCAAACGCTTGGCGCCTGCATACTTTGTGTGGTGGTGAGCACTTCGATCAATTGGCTTTTAGAAGACATTCATATAGCGCGAAATTATCGTCAAATTTATAGCACCAAAAAAAGCCGCCCCTCTGGATCAACCATAACGGGCCCAAGTCCAAGTAACAATGACCATAACCCAAGAAAGCTACCTAAACAGTTACGGTGTGTTTTGTGCCATGCTCGCATAAAATGGCAGTGTGTACGGTGCCAGAAAACTCTGTGCATTGATAAAGATTGTTTTGGAAACTATCACTCCTATGTGCCCACTAAATAAAGTACACCTTAAAAAACCAGTTAATATTTTTTTTTTTTTATGTTTAACTACTAAATATTTTTTTTATATGCCTATGTATCACATAAATAAAGATATCCAAAAATAAATACAAATGGGTTTCATTTGGGCGTAAATGGGAAACATTCTCATAAAAATCGGATTTCTTTCAGTTAATTTTAAGGAAAGTTATATCTATTTTAAAACATACAAGTATGTAGCTACACTATAAAAAAAAATTTTTTTTTGAGGATCTAGGAATTGATCCAATGGAGATGTCTCACTGGGATAGAACTGTCCAGCCCAAAAAAACAGATAAGCTGACGTTAATGGCTCGAATGATAAAACTCTACGAAAAGCCCAGTGTCCAAATTCAAATTGGGACGGCGATATTTAATTGCCATCTTCTGGTGTTACGGTGTTATGCCGATTATTTTATTTGCTAGAAGACAGAAGGGTATATAACAAATGATTGAGGCAGGATGAATTTCTCAATTTTTCTGTAGCTTAGTGGGGTAAGAAAAATTGGAAACAAACTCGGTTTGCGCCGTTTACAGGTTTGATCTAGGAAGCTGAAATTTTGGGAAAACTTTTTTTAGATTCACTGCTAAAACATTAGCCAATGGGACCGAAAAAAACAGCCTACTATGTATGTATGTTATCGGATGGATTTTTTTGTAGTTTTTGAGTTATATGATATTTTTTTACATCTTCGAGAATTTTTCGTTGAAACGGCTTTCAAATTTTTTATGTGTTTTTTTTTTGAGTGGAGTTTTTTGTAACATGATCCTTTCAATTGTTATTTCAACCATAAAGTAATCACCTTCAACCTTAGTGCAAGTTACAAAAATCACGATTGAAATTAAGAATTTCACGTTACAAAATAAAAACGTTTCCATGTTTCTCAATCATATTAAAAACTTTAAGCGAACCTAAGTGTTCATAATAATACAAAAAAGTTTGTATTTATATATAATTGGGCATTTTTGTGTGAAATCGACCTTCAATGGTGGGGAAGCGAAATTCCCTTAAATTCACTAATTTACTGTATATGCATTTATGTGCTCTATGCTGAATTTTTGATTGAAGTAAGGAGCATAAGCGACGTAAACAAATTATATATAAACTTTCAACCAAAATCCTTCAATTAAAGCAGTCTGGCTGCAATTAACTACGAACTCAGCCCAGCGGGCTGCTACAATCAAAACAATTAAAATTTTCTCCTTCATTACCATAATCGACTGGGAAAATCTCTCTCAGTCTGAACTCCCAAAGCGTTCATTTGACGCTCCCTAAAGCACTACCATAATTATCCTTATTAGAAGGATCTCCAGTCTTCACAAGCAGATTCAAATCAAATTTCATCTAAAGTCCTACTGAATGGTTCCATGGCTAAAAACTCCATCAAAATAAGAAGTCGACTGGTCTTCGGCAAGGGAAGGTGGGCTGGGAAAGACGGCTGCCGACGACGACGACGGCAGCGTCCGTCTTTGAATGGAAAAACTTTTTCATTGTTGTGGGATTTTTCGTGTTACATTAGACCATTAGTATTAATTTGTTGTGTACAAAATTGCGGTAGTCTTAGCATTCTCCTGTAGGACGTTTTTCCTACTTCTCGACTCAACTTTAGCGATGCTCGACTGAACTAATCTTGGGATATCGATAAAGACGATGATGACGATAGCAAAGAAAAAAAAAAACCAAATAGATGCAAGGCGTATGCTGAGGGGGTGGCGACTAGCATTTACTTGAACGATTTTCTATAGCTAAATGGAGATTTATATCAGTGGCGCTGAAGAAACTTTTCACGTTGAGGCAAACTTCCGGAAAGTAATTCAGAGCGACATGAAAGGGTGCGAAAGGAATTTATTAACCTCGAAATCCACGAGGTAAATGACCAAAGTTCTGATAAAAGTTGAAATTGTATAGAGTTCTTTCTGACTGCGATCTACTGATTATTTTATGTTTGCGGTCAAGATCCTTCACCAGGTGGCGCACAAGCGGCTCGACACAACGTTTCTTGAGAATAATTAATTAGATTTGAACTATCTTAAAGGGGATTTTATAATCCATCTAATTTAGGACCGCGAAAGGTCTAAGTTTTGGAAGAAAATTTCCTACCTGAGTTTGTTCCGAAGCATAATAATTACCTAATGCTTGTTTTGAAATGTATGCAATCACGGAATGTTAGCGCCTAAGTACCCGAAAAGACCGTCTCCAGTCGAAGCGTTTTGCACACCGTCTTCCTGCCGGAGCGGTTTCATTCGGTGGTCAGGACTCGTAGCAAAATCAACTTGTAAACAACAAACTTAGCAAGTCAGTGGCAAACTTTTGTCAACAGAGGCAACCCCGGTGGTGTGGCAGGGCCATGAACCAAAGTTGTGCGAAAACATCTGCCCTGGGTCATCCCCCCGGTCGACAGGCAGAGGCAAATTGGTCCTGGATATGCATGGGGCTTCCGGGTGATGACTGCCGAGACGGGGAATACCCACCCAGGCCTGCAGACTGCTGATTCAAATCAGGGTCAAATGTTTTCTGCATCGTTGGGCAAACTTTATGACCCTCTGGTCAATTTAATTTTCTCGTCCAGTTGAGAAAGTCAGTGCCTCCTCGGCGCTTTTGTCTGTGTAAAAAAGGGAAGTCGAACACAATCTAATTAGTTTGGGGTCATAGGGGTGAAATCGGTAACATTATGTCATTTTGTGGGTACTTAGGTCATTAAAACTTAGCATCTCGTCATCTTTTTCAAAAATAAAAAAAGACCCTGTAAAATCATCGCAAAAAGCTTCTCGGTGATGTTTTCGAAAACATACATAAATCTTAAGTCAGTTGGCTCTTAATTAACTCCAAGATTGTTTTAGGATTCTTGATAGTGTGGAGAAGGAGAAGCGTTGGCCTCCGGATATTGAAAATTTATTGCCGTCTAGTGGGAACCAATTATATAAGAGATAGGCATGATAAATTATGCTTACTATCCACCATGGTCAAGCAGGTCCACATACATATGTATGTACGTCATGAGAGGTGTGTAGTTTCCTCGAGCTTTACTAACCAAACAATATGAGGCTGGGTACCACAATGCCCTTGAAAAAGTTTTTTTCTGTTTTTTTGTTTAACAAAAAAATGCGAATTTGTTTTTTTCGCAAACCTTATTAAGTCTTCAGTATTTAGGGCCTGTCCGAATCCAAGTCTATGTCTACGTCTTCGTCTTGTTATAACAGTTTTCATTCCGTCTCATGAAGTCAACGCAAGCCTTGACTCGTTCATCAAGCTAAGCAATCTAAACTGTTATACTACGTAGCTAAACTCACATCATAGACATGAATTTGAACAGAGATGAGCTCGGTTTTTCGTCATGAACTGTTATAACGAGACGAAATGTTAATTTAATGTTGCATTTACCTTTTTTTTCATATCTCTCTTTTAAAGCAAATACTAACGAATTGAAGTATATATACTTTTAGAAATGCAACATTTGGTTGTGATTTAATTAATAAAATGGAGAATTTGTATATGTACCTATTTTATTGTTCATGTGTGTATGTATGTTCGAGGCGAAAAACATTTTACAATTTTATAACTGCCTAAAAATTTCCGAGATATTGGGAATTAAATTTTCTGTATTTTTGTTTCCAAATATAAATTGACGGCCTTAATTATTTGGTATTGGATTAATATAAGTCAAGTCTTCAAAACTCTTGGAAAGTCTTGGTATTTAATGTTGAAAGTAGTAGCAGAGGATTTTTAATATAATTATTTTATACATTTTAGGGCTTGGGATTTTTTGGAGTCGGTTCTATTTTTTTGTTTTTTTTGCAAATCGGCAATTTTTTAGTGAGAGACAAAAACTTTGCTGAAAAGTTATTGAGTACATTTCATTACTTGCACTATACACCTTTGCTGGAGTTTCGAAAAAACAAATGAATAAAAAAGGGTCACCAACCATCTCTTCGCTCGTGGCAGCCTTATGACAGATGGCAATTGCATTTCATGGCCTGTCACGGCCAGACTAACTCAATTCCATTGGAATTATTCATCACGGTGGAGTTGTCCTCCAAAACCTTCAGCCTCGGGCTTCGTTGACCTTTCAATTTCATGTACTGTGCAGCCGTGCGATGCACTCAAGCATATTCAAGCTCTGTTGGATCCACACAAAAGCTCGAAAGCTAATTCAAATGCAACATATGAATGCAACTTCGTTAGGGCACACTCTTTGCGCGAGGTGATAAGCCGAGGATAAAGTGGATGGTCTCGTATGGAACAACGCCGGCAAGTCGAAATCATACTGAAAGAAAGCACACAAGCAAGCCGAAAACTAAACATCCCCCGAGCCAGTCGATTTACATACATACATACATACATACATACACACATACATACATATGCTCATACATATGTACATATATGTAGATATGGAGCAGTAGTGCGACATAAAGATGATGGTCGGAGGGTAGAGCCGAGTACAATTTCATTATTATGCTGACCTCTTCCCGGCTCGGGATTTTTTACTATTTTCTAAAAAAAAAAGGAAAGTAAATGAAGTAAAAAAAACTAAAAAACTCCGTGATAGAGAAAATTTTAAAATGCAATTAATATTAATACGCTCTAAATGTTTACGAGCTCAACGCATCCTAGAGTAATGCTTTGTTATTTCTCGGTTTGGAGGCAATCACGGTATTACGTATGTATGTGTAATTTACATACTCATCTCATCTCTCTTCCGAAGTAATAATAATAAAAGTAATATGCTATGGTAAATATGCTCAATTAATTTATTTTGAAGGGCAGTTAAAATTAAAAATTAATTTATTTTGATGTGAAATTAAAATGGAACTACCAACAAAATTTTTTAACCTGAATGTAGTCCAGCCAAGTGATAGTTCCAACCATGCATTTTGGTTAGGTAGTAATTGAGCTTTTTATTTCGCAATTCGCTTAGAGATTTTACCATAAATTAACGATCGAAATTCTCCATTATGTTATTAATAATTTTTTGTCTTAGCATTTACATTTTTACATTCGTAGCTTTTACTTTTACTACATGGGATGGTGTGTAAGCTAGTTAAGAAACAAGTAAGTTAAATTTAAGTGAAAAATTTAAATGAATTCCGACACAATAAAAAACCTATTTCTAATCAATCGGACCTGTGAGTGTGAAAGTTGGTAAAACCCTTTTGTCAAGGAGGAAATGTCAAATGAACTGATGATCTTCAAACGCCTAAACAGTTCTTCATAAATTGTAGCTAAGAACCATCTCGATCACGTCAGCTTTCAAACAGAAAAAACCGCATCAAAATCGATCTATTCGTTTGGGAGCTACGATGCCACAGACAGACACACAGGCACACAGGCACGTCAAACTTATAACACCCCTCTTTTTCTGTCGGGGATTAAAAAAAGGAAATTTTTTGAAGTGAAAGTTTTTAGTGCGCATATAAAGACAAATTTCAAGGCCGCATCACGCCTGTACATTACCATATGTAAAACTTTCAGTCAAAAATATTTATTGTAATTCCGGATTTTGAAATTTCCCATTGAAACTAACCATTTGGCAGTTTTGCATAAAATTTATAACATCATTAAAGCCTTAAATATCCTTTTTAAAATTAATGCAGAAATAAATTTTTAGTTTCAACCATATTCGAGCTATTTCAGAAGAAAATTTGACAAATCGACAAAATTGAATTTTTTTAATACATTTTGAAAAATATTTTTGTTTCAAAATCCTTTGGCAGAATTTTATTCAACGACATAACAAATACCTCCACAAAATAACATCCAAATTAAAAATGATCGTGTCCAAAGTGTGCCCATATAAATAAACAAAAAAAATACGTTTAACTTTAAAGTCACAATGTATTTATTATCTATAAACCCCATACCTTTGCCTTTAAAAGTTCTAGCAGCACTTCAGCACTCAGGTATCTACTCGAGTTTGCTTTGGATATAAAATTTACATGCAAATCAATTCAGGGTTGTTGCATAGCGTGCTGCAGTTACTATGGCAGGAACAAAGCAAGTACTTTTTCCAAGAAGTCCATGTATGTATTTCGTCCAAAAAAGAAGCGTCATGTAATTTAAGAAGAATGCATAAATGATTGCATATTGCTGATAGTGCGAATAAAAAATTCATCATATGGCAAGAACTGCAACCTCGGAGATGTCTACTTACATAGCTTTAAGGTAATTTCGAATTAAAATTTTAGTCATGACTTTATCTTATAAGTCGGGAAACTGAGAAGCCTATATGAAGTGATATATTTACTCAGGAGGTTATGCACAATATGCTTCTAAAAATTCGTCTCAATGGATGTGTTTTCTTCATGACTTACCACAACATATCACTAGCGTTCAAAATTTCGTAAATTTTACCAATAGTAAGCAATTAAAAAATGCAGCCTATATCTGTCCTGACAACCTCTTCTTCATGTCTGCAAAGTTTCATAGAAATCGATTCAGCCATTTCGAAAATTAGTCCGGACAAACAGACAGACAGACACACAAAAAAAGTATCCTATAGCAGTCCTGCGCAATATAGGTACGAGTAAAATTTCATTTAAATCGACTCAGAAGTTCCAGGTTTACCCTCTATACATATACAAACAAACTTTACTTCTTTATAAGTATAGACTTGTATGTATGTATATCCTTAAAACAAATTCACTAGCGAAAGGTTTCAAAGGGTAAACTTTTAACTTTTTAGTAAAAGAAATTAAAAAAATCTGGAAAAATTCAAATCCATTCATAGTAGCTAAATTCCGAGGTACATATACGAGTATATTGCACTAATTGCACTGGACAATAAGTTAGGTAAATTTAATAATGATACTGAAGAAAATGCGTTACCAACAGCAAAAAAACAGAATTTAGCTCAATTAGCTCAATAAGATTTATAAATTCATCTTTCGCTACCTGTGAACAAGATACAATTCATGCAGTAACTTGATTTGTATTAGAGTTCAATTTTAGATTTAACTTCATCTTCGGCAGATTGAGTCCAAGGATGAATTTAAAAAATTAAGCAATTTTGTTGAAAAGTTGGATGTGTTTGTAGCGATGTTATTTCTAACTTAATAACCATTTTTCCTTAAATCAATTGTTATTAAAGCTGTTCATAAGTACTTTGACTATGAACTCCAAATTTGTATAAAGACTGACCTTTGGTAAATTGTATTTGAATCAAGTATTGGAAAAGAGAAAAACTTAGAGAGAAAAATTGTTTTGAAGCGATAGCAATTAAAAATTTAAAATAAGCAAATATTGTCAGAGAAAAATAAAATATCATCTGAATTAAATAATTAAAACGAATAAATATAATTAAATTATTAAAAGATCAAATTGAATATTTAAATTAAATCAAAAAACAATTAATTACAAGTATGGAGCTTTAATTGCGCCATATGTTAAACGCAGCAGAAATATCAGTGAGCAACCATGACGATATTGTTAACGACGAGAGGGGACCAAATGCGGATTTCAAGTTTATGGTTTCTATTGTTGTATGACATAATATTTTGTTCGTAATTAACTTACATAACTTCGTCAATGAAAGGAGTTTAAGCTCAACATTGCACTGCACTTTCTCAAAAGCTGTAAAGTGACTTATGTTGGTAAAGTATGGGTCAGAAGAAGTCATCAGCATTACTACCGTATATGTCGTATAAGAAAAAGAGCCAATCCATCTAAGATGACAGAGTTTAGTTTATAATACTTATAACACACATGGGGTAAACTTAACTGGGTATTTACAACAGAGTATTTAAATTACCCAGTTATACTTATGACACACATGGGGTAAACTTAACCGGGTATTTTAATTACCCCCTTTTTACTCCATGTGTGTCACTAGAATACCCTGGTTATTCTGAAAATACCCAGCAAAACAACCGAGTAGTTTCGGGGTATTTGAATACTCACAAAAATTGCTGGGTAATTTCAATTACCCCGTTCTAAAAGCAATTAACTGACCAAAGCGCCAACTGGTAGTCACTAGAAACGGTAATTTTGTTAAGTATTTAATGTTTTGGCAGTTGAAATGGAGAAAAAAATTCTGAAAAGAAAGTTTTTAAAAGCAAGTGCCTCATTTTTAATGCTTGCTGTTCCATTATTTCATTTAACACTATAATATTTCTTGAATTTCCATTTTACACACTTCACTCGCTATGCACTTCACAAATTGACAACACCAATCGTAAACAATCAAATATTCAATAAACGTCAAAGACAGCCCGGTTTATGTGTGTCAGGGGGTTCTAATTAACTGGGTAATTTAAATACTCTGTTGTAAATACCCACTTAAGTTTACCCCATGTGTGTCATAAGTATTAATTAGAAATTAGAACCCCCTGACACACATAAACCGGGCTATCTTTGACGTTTATTGAATATTTGATTGTTTACGATTGGTGTTGTCAATTTGTGAAGTGCATAGCGAGTGAAGTGTGTAAAATGGAAATTCAAGAAATATTATAGTTAATTGAAATAATGGAACAGCAAGCATTAAAAATGAGGCACTTGCTTTTAAAAACTTTCTTTTCAGAATTGTTTTCTCCATTTCAACTGCCAAAACATTAAATACTTAACAAAATTACCGTTTCTAGTGACTACCAGCTGGCGCTTTGGTCAGTTAATTGCTTTTAGAACGGGGTAATTGAAATTACCCAGCAATTTTTGTGGGTATTCAAATATGTACCCCGAAATTACTCGGTTGTTTTAATGGGTATTTTTAGAATAACCAGGGTATTCTAGTGACACACATGGAGTAAAAAGGGGGTAATTAAAATACCCGGTTAAGTTTACCCCATGTGTGTCATAAGTATAAGGTTTACGTACATACATAAAAACGTGGGGCGCCTGCTATAGACAATATTTAGGAGTGCCCCATCGTTTTAAATCTTACAAACATTTCAATATCTATTGCAAATTCACAATCACAAATTTTCAGAACTACATATTTGTATGCGGCTAGGAAAAATTATTTTATCCTTTTTAGTTTGCTTTAAAAACGTGGTTTATTAAAAAAAAAATTGTTGATTCAAAAAATTAATTTCTGCTTTTTAGTTTTGCGTCATTGGCAAGTAGAGAGGAAAATGCTTCAGCTCGCTTACGCCGTTTGACTATTCTTGCTGACTTATCTGCTTCCGATTCCTGTTGAAGGTTCTACTGTCGTTTTTCCTTCTCCTTCTCAAAGCGTTGCTTGCGTTGGATGGCTATCTCGACCATCACAGAAATTGTCACTAATTCACAAATTGACAATTTGACAAACAACCATACAGACAGACAGGAGAGCGAATTAATATTTTTGCGACACCTTAGTTGGCGGTTCGACATTTTTCATATTTTTTCATACAGAGTATAATTTTTAAATAAATAAAAAAAAAGGCCGCCATATTGAATCTACCGGAATTTTGAGTATACTGTATTGTATTGTCATCCGAACTAAAGCTGTGTGCAAAATTTCAGCATGATCGGAAAAATGGAAGTAGGTACCTATTCCAAAAAGCAATTGTTAAATTTGTTTCGACAAACAGACAAGAAGGCGAACTAATAAAAACGTGATAAGAAAAAAATAAATCATGTTTTCGGATTTCTCTGTTTTTCTGGGACCCTATTTGATATCAAAAGTAAGATAGTAAATATTTTAAACTACTTCAATATATTGTTCTTAACACTTGCATAGTTACATAGGTATAAATTAAATCATTTGTATCTATCTATTCCAGCTTTCTTCCTCGTTGGTCGCGGTATTTTAATGAAAACTTAATTACGAACTGGCATACCGCAACTTGTCCTTTTGTTCTAAAAGTCATCAATAGACAATTAGATAAAATTGAATATGAAGACAAATAAATTTGAATAATTGGCTCTTAAGGTATCATTTTGAAGATATTGACGACAACGGGTTTTGAAAGAAAAAAATTGAAGACTTGAGTGAAGACTAAAATTTTAAATCCCAATAGCTTTTAATGGTGTTGGGCTCTAATTGCAACGGAACTGTATCGAAGCGGCCATTCTTTACATAATTTCTTACTTTTATTTCCTCATCTGTGAGTATAATGCCATCAGGCAGGACTGTGCATTTTCGCTGAGATTAACTCTAAATTTCCTCTCAAGCCCGCCCCTTTCACTTTCCAACCTTACCGAAATGGAAATTTAATTCAAGCACAAGAATTAACAATTTGTAAACACATGTGTCTCAGCCGTGCTTGTCGGGCCATTCGGGCGAAATTTAATTTCGGAATTTGCACGAAACCTGAGCAATCTTTAAACATTAAAGGCATAGCACTCCTGCAGAACAAAAAATGACTGCCTTGCTGGTGGCAGGAGCTGTTTCAGAGGCGATATAAAAGTGGTAAAAAATAAAATTTCTTTGAGGAAAGGCTAAGAAACGATTGGCTCCAAGGGCAAAATAAGCAAAAGGCGAGCTGGATCATTGCCAAGGTAAATGACCCTAAAGAAAAGTAGGAAGTACCTCTTTGCATACCTATCTCTATTGGTAGCTATTCGATATTGTATACCAAAGGAGATAAAGGCCAGTCAGACACCCATTGTGCTTTCTGGATACCATTCGCGTTCTTTTAAGTTAGGGCCGAAGATTTTCAGAATTTTGCTAGGTAAAAAGAGGCAGGAGGAGTAGACTTCCCGAGCTGTTGGTAATACAAACGGTTAGGTTTCAGATGACTTAAGACATAATTACTTTTGAGGAGCACCAGAAAAATGTTCTTTCCGATCTTCATCCATGTAAAAACATTTATTTCTGTACAAGAATGCATTTAGGGGTTTGATTACAGTAAGTATGTCCTGTCCTATTTCTTCGTTCCTTATTTTGTTACATTTGTAATAACCAACTGGAGCGGGAAGTTTGCTCGAAAATGGGAAAGTGGTCACATACGAAAAAGAATTTTTCCCTTTGTAGATACACTTGCTTCAGAATCTTACTTTTTTCCGCATTTGGGGCTATATATAATGTACATACATAGGTACCTTATAACGGAAAGGCTCTAGAGAATATGGTGGAAGATATAATACAACAACGTGAAATCAATTTCAGATCTATTATAAATTAATTAATCAATTTATTACGTTATGAATTCCATTTAACCTGCAGAGGCATTGAGAGCTCTTGGTTGAGTATACTCGTATATGCTTTTAGTTAAAATCAATTACAATTCTTTCATTTTTTAGCCGCTAACGTTCGCCTTTTTGACGAACACAGAACAAAATGAATAAAATTAATTTGTTGGATTTGTCATTATACAGGGTGGTTTTCATAGCGAAAGGAAAAATGAATGGGATGAAAGATCTCACCTAGCCAAAAAAGAAAATTATATAACAGAGGCTGGGAGCATGTTAACCGTTTGAAAGTTACAGGGTGATTCGTAAATTCTAATTTTACATGAAATGCACATCACTGTTTTGTTTTTATATATTTTGATCTACTCCCTACAGCATCATGCATGCTGACTTCTGCCGGTTGTTTTTGTGGAGTTAGATCCTGGCGGGCGACCGAACAAAAAAAAAAAATCAGATTGTCGCTGTTGTTGTTCGAAAATAGGCCAGTAGGTTTTTATTTAGTTATTTATTTTATTTTTAAAATTGTTTGTAAGAGTTTCAAAATTCATAATGTACATACACATATGTAATTATTGGAATTAAAATTCTGTATACAAGAAAGCAAGGTAAGGAAAATATCGCTCACGAACGAAAAAATATAAAGTTCCATCCTGTTTTTTCGCTCTCGAACCGAATTTTATTTTTCAACTCGGGAATTTTATTTTTGAGGAGAATTTTATAAATTCCATTCGCTCACCGGGAACGAATGCAATTGGTTTGGTACTCAAAAAGTTCGTTCGTGAGAACGAGTGAAAATGAAGAGAATTTAATTTTTCTCTCGAGAGCGAAAAAAAAACCGAAACGAACGGTTCTTTTTCACGCTTTGAGTTGAGTTCATGGCGTATGCGGTAATGGTTAAAAAACAGCAATTATGCGTGACCTCACCGGAAAGTGTTTGATACGAGTATTTCCAAATATGTTACTCATCATGAAATTTCTAATTCATCGACGTGTTTAGAGTGCAGGATTGATATTGTACAGTGTACAGGGAATATAAAAAGAATTTATGCTACCGTGCATTGGCGCAACATCAACACATTTAACGGAACGTCATGTAAAACAGAAATTAGAAAATCTTTCTTATAATGACAGATTTTCCTTTGACACTAATATTTTACATTATTGGAAAGGGATTTATAATAAAAATCCTGATTTGGGTCCCTTAACAAAAGTAGCTTTAGCTGTTCCAGTAACCCAAATTTCCGTTTAACGGGCATTTAGTGCTCTTTCGACGATTTTAACAAAAATGAGAGCAAAATTGTCGATAGAAATAATTAAAAATATTTTGATTATAAAACTGAACAGCAATGTACTGAATAAAATATATATTGAAACTTTATAATAAGTCATTAATTTATAATACCTAAATATGAATAAAAAATTTTTGAGTAATTTTTATTTCATGTGGTGTAATATTTGATTCGAGAATGATTCTTTTACGAATAATTCGCGAGCGAAAAATATATTTCAATTCCCTAAAAATAAATATCGCTCGGGAACGGAGAATTTAAAAAATAAAACTCGTTTTATAAAATTCGCGAGCGAATTCAAAATAAAATTTTTTGCTTATGATTCGCTCGCTAGCGAATTTAATTTTTTCGGTTCTTGGCTTAGCACTTGTTCTACAGAATAGAAAAAGAAGAAGAGATCGCACTGAATGGAGGAATTGGAATTGGAATTTGGAGGAAATTTGGAGGAAAATTTCCGTTTTCTCAAAAAAAGCACATTCCCTACTTATGTTCACGTCAAATAATTCTGATAGTTTACATTTTGCGTTATTTTATGATATTTGGAGGGCCTGAAGCCATGTCTACAGAAGAATTCATTTCACCAATTAAAACAGACTTTGATTTGTGTTTATTATCTTGGGCTGAACAAGTGGAATTGGAATCGAAATCGGATGACGAAAAATACAAGGAGCTAAATACCTCGCAAAGTTCAAGTTTTAAAATAGAAAAGGACCCAGAAACCGAAGATTTCCCTCCAAAATTGGGAAATGGAATTGAAACAAAAAAGGAAAAAGTCTCACCTAAACGAGAAATATTACTAGATTTTATAGATGACCAAAATGGAAAAAAGTTTGAGAGGTTAGTAAAGGATGAAAAAATTCAGACGCATTTTAAAAGCAGACAGTCGTCGTCTCATTTAAATAATGGCAGTCGATCGAACAGTCTAAATATGTTCGAGACGTACGGAAGCCGAAAGAAGAGGAAATATGAAGATCAATCCTGAGGAAGCAGTCCAACTTCTAATTCTTCGAGTAGAGAGTCCGCGAAGAAAGCGTTTCGAAGAGGATCCCTATGTCCTGTCACGCCGGTAGGATGAGAGTCTCGTTTCGTTAGTCAGCGATATCCTGAAAAACCCAGATAAGTATACTTATAGACCTTACGGAATTAAAAGAAACATTAACTTCCCGTCTTTCGCATAGTGAAACGGCCAAATTAAATAAACTTCTTGGCGACATTGTTTTGGGAGATAGAACTCCCTCACAATTTCTCAGAGAAATGAAAAATTTATCTAATGGTAATTTAAATGACGACGTTCTGAAAACTCTTTGGTTGCAACGTTTTTCAGACTACATGAGAGCAATCTTATCTTGCAATTCTGGGTCACTCACAGAATTAGCTGAATGTGCTGACACAATTTTGGAAGTCAGTACAAAACCTTCTGTATTTACTGTTTACACATCGCGGCAATTCTGATGCTGTTTTAAGTAATTTAACTTCGGATCTTTCAAGATTGAGTCAACGTGTTGAAGAAATTTCTTTAACATTGCAATCACTAACTCAACGTGATCATTCATCTCCTTTCGCGGAATTCCAGGAGTCATTCTCCATTTCGTCAACGAAGTAAATCAAGAGATCGTTCCAAATCTCTTAATAAACCTAACTGGTGTTGGTATTATGTAAAATTTCAACATAATGCAAACAAGTGAATTTCCCCGTATTGCTTTTCTGCGGAACAACAGCCAAAAAAATAAAAAGCTTGTCATCTTTGTCGACTGGTGATTCAAGCGGACTTAACAGTCGTCTTCATATTTTTGATAAAAGTTCCAATCAATTTTATTTAATCAATACAGGTGCGGACCTTTCCGTTATTATTATTACTTATTATTTATATTTATTAATTTGCCCGAGTAAACACAAAACAATTCTTTCTTTTTAAAAACAATAACTTTTCTTGATGAAAAAAAAACAGAAGAATAAATTTTGCGTTTGCGTACTGCAAAACATCGCCAAATTAATTTTCCTATTTTTGTGTAGTCCCAACTGTGATTTTTTAAAACTTTCAATTAACATTATTTCAACATCCGTTATTCCAGTTCCGCCCTCTTCTAAATTATCACCTCTTGGTTTGCAATTATCTGCAGCCAACTCTTCGCCAATTAACACTTATGGTTACAAAATTCTAAGTTTACATAGATCTTGGTTTGCGAAGGAATTTTTAATGGCAGTTTTTAATAATACTGTTACAGTGATTATAATGTCAATCCATCAAGTGAGCTACGGAGCCAACAACAATATGAACCATCATGCTCCAAAATAAGGTAACACATTCATTTAAGTAAAATAATTATTTAATTAATAATTTTAGTATATAAAAATAATATAAATATGTGCATAATAAAATTATTTTACAGCGAAGAGCCACCGTTGAAATAGGTATTTCCTCAACCGCCATGCTCCGAAACTGGGTAAGACATTTTTCTATTCAAATTAATTAATAATTTTAATATTAAACAATAATATAATTATGTGTATTCTAATCAAGCTTTTTTTACAGCGACGAGCCACCGTTGAATCTGTTACTTCCTCAGCCATCATGCTCCAAAACAAGGTAAAACATCTGATTATTTTTTTAATCAAGGTTAGAAAACTCGATATCAGTTTCAACACAAATGAGAGTTCATTAATACTGTATATCTTATGTATTTTAACTTCAAAGAAAAATGGGCAAAATTGTATGGAAAGTGTCCCTACTATTTCGGTAGTGTGAATGTATTACGATAATAGTTTTACTAGGCCTCGCAGCAATAGATGTTTTTCAAAAACGACTGGGTAGATTTTGATGCGGTTGTTAACATTACATAAGTATTAGACATCTATCACTTCAGAGCGAATTTGATTAATAGCAGTGATAATATTATTGTCGTTTACTTAATTGTGTGCGGTAGTAGAGGTGTTAGCCGAGGAATTAAAAATAATTATAATTGAATTTTTTCACAGGGATGATTCATCAAGCCAGCCACTGCATGAATCGTCGGGCTCCGAAACGAGGTATAGCATATTTACGTATTTAAATTAATTAATATTTATTTTAAGTCGTGATAAACAATTTATCTAATTCAATGAAATTTATTTTTTTCAGCGACGAAGAATTTGACATTGATGGGCACGAACCGCTTTGCTTTTTTTGCAATAAAGCTCGCAAAATAGTTAAACGCCGGTATGTGCTATTGTACACATCTGATAATAATAACATCGCAGATGTCATCATACATTATGCAACGTACAGTGACAATGAGAACCTACTTAATAAAGTAATGAATTTTAAAAAATCAAGGCGTCCAATATTTTACCACAGGATTTGTTTGGTAAATTGGGAAGACGAATGCAAGCGTGAAGCTGCAGCTCCTGCCAAGTCTTCTTCTCAATTTCACCTGAAACGAAATGTACACAAACTTGCTTACGAAGAAGTCTGTGCATTCGTCAAGGATAATATAATTTTACAAAAATGTCTGGAGCTTGGGAGTTGTTTTGTTCACATGCTTGAGTGGTACACTTCCATTTTCCGATGAATATGGATGTCCAGCATCTGAGCAAATAAAAAAAGGTGATTTCAGTTTTAGGCATCCGTCTTGGAACAGCATCTCCATAGCTGCGAAGTCTTTGATTAGAGATATGCCGACTGTTAATCCAAGCCAGAGGCCCTCTATCAACACTATCCTCCGGCACAAGTAGCTTCGTGATCCGGAGATCGTCAAGAAGGCGAATAATCTTATGAAGCTTACAGTCACATCCGATTCAGAGGATGAAAACTTCCTGGAACCCCCTAGAAAACGTATGCGACGATAGATTGAGAGCGGATCATACAGTATACAAAATTTCTTGATCTCTGTTTTAGTTGTGATTACCGTGATAATTTCAACATTTCAAGTATTAACAATTACTTAAAAATTTCATGTAATTCAATAATAGGTTTTGTCCTGATTTATTTCTCTAAACTGGTCACAGGCTGCCTAAGGTGTGCTTATGATACTTAGACTTCCTTGTTCTGACCTTTTTCTTATTTGTATACTTTTTAAAATAGTAATAACAAGTACAAATTACCAAAATCATAAAACTTATTTAACTGGAACTTCGTGTTTTTTATATGGACGCTGAGTATAAAATATCGATAAGAGCTATTACTTGTGCCAATAGGCTTTTTGATGTGCCTGTTTTTTCTGCATTCCACAGCTAAGTTTTTGCTCGTGTTAGCTTGTTAATGGAGAGAATTCTTTTGAGTTGTGGCGGTTAACGGTTAATTTTGAACGATTCCAAATAAATTTATGTGTATCTAAAGAACTTTACGAAATGAGGAAAATATTAAAAAACAGAGTAGTTTCAGATCAAAGTAGTTTCAGATCAGAGTAGTTTCAGGAAAAAGTTTAACTTTGTAATAGAAAATTATTTTTTAATAATCAAGTTAGTTCCAGACAGATAGCCAGTCAGTTGTTACAAAAGGTTTAAAAAAAGAAAAGGCTGTAAATAAAAATATAAAATAAAAACTAAAAGAAACTACCAAATAAATTTATCATTAAACCAATAACTAATCAAAAAGGAATCACTAAACAACTAAATTATAACGCAATATCGAATTTACATTTCTGCGTTTTCCTTGCTCGACAACACAATTAAGGAGGATTTTACACACCTCCAAAGTTTACACCCCAGCATTTGTGTGGTGTCTTGTTGGGTTAAAATCAAGAAAGCCCCAACAGAGTTTATAATACCTTTAGAAGTAAGAATGTTTTTTTTTTTACATTTTATGCCATATTGGAAGGCTGTATTATTATTAATTAATTAAAAGTGCGATTGTTTGCATCACATTAAATGGAATAAAATAAAATAAAAAGCTTGACCAACTAATACGGATTATTAAGCTAATCAGTCGTTCTCCCCAAGGCTATAATGAATATTTTAAAATGGTTGTGAATTAGTTAAGAAAACTGACAAAAAATGTAGGAGAAACAAAAATAAAACTGTATCATAAAACTTATTATTGCTTCTTTTATTATTTCCCTCCACAGGTTACAAAAAAATAAAACCAGCTACCTGCGCAGGTAACATAGCGAAAGACTCGGGAAACCTCTTCGCTTAAATCTTTTCCTAGGATAGACGGGATGAGGTCGTTTTATGCTATTATATTACGTAGAATGTGGGATTTTACCTGGCGTTCGTATTAAAAAACCTCTGAAATACAAGCACAAGATGTTTTAAGTTTAGTTACATACAGAAGAAGTCTAGGATGTTGCGAAGGTTGTGTTTTTTTCTACATCATAAGAGTCTAGGAAATGGAAGTGTACTTTTCATCTTGCTTGTATTCTCATTCTGTATGTCATTAGGTTTACAATAAATTTAAATTTACAAATGTTGCATGCTTTGAAGGGCGATTAATAACACTTTTGTAAATTTCTACGCTTTTTGGCTCGGTGTAGAATTTTTCAACAAATTAAATTTACTAATTGGATTAGAAAAACTCTTCACAGCTCAACAGGTAAAATTCATAAACGACATTTATCGAGCGCACAATCCAGTACTACAGATGCAATGCTCCAAGGCTTAGCTCTGAAGGATTTAAACCGTCAACTTCGCAAAAACTAAAAAAATCACAAAATCTGATAGAATCTGAATCATATGCTCAGCCTTTATCTTGATAACTCGAATGAAAAAAGAAAAGTAGTGTGTGAGGAAGCCTCCATTATAACAATTCTTGATACACACAGAATTTTCAACTCTATATCATGAGTCTAGCAAATAGAAGTGTGTATTTATACTTTTCTTATTTAGTTTTTGTTGTAAAGATTTTAAGAGAAATATTTATTATTAAAATATTTTTTGAACAGAAGAGGAAAAAATTGAACGTGAATGATTAAAGGTATAGTGTTAATGCTACAAATATACTGCTGGCGCTACAACAGTGTGATAGAAATGGAATTCTTTTGAAATAATAAAGTTCCTTATTTCAAAAGAATTCAATTTTTATCACACTGTTGTAGCGCTAGCAGTATATTTGTAGCATTAACACCACCTTCAATCATTCGCTTTAAATTTTTTTCTCTTCTGTTGACTTTTAAGGATGTCAAGATTAATTGCAAAACAACGACCAAATGAACTATGCGCTCCCAGTAGGGATCCTACTAACTAAAAGGGAACTACAAATATCCAGCATCAGGCAATGAGTTGCTTCCTGTGATTTAGCAACTCCAGCCCGTTTGGGGACACTGACAACCCCAACGTTGAGGACATGTTTCAGGGCATAATTTCGCGCCAACCATCACGAGCGAAACTTAATAAGCTCGTTAGATGTAATTTGTGACTGTGACACATTTTGGTGTGAATTTAACCACAAATCTGTGCTATTGTCAGCTTGTTTATTCTGGGCGTAACACTTGTTTATAAATATTATATGGATCACGGTATGCCATGCCTCTTAGTAAAAATTATACTCAGGTTGTGATGACAATATGTCCACAAAATGTGTTGCATAATAAATGCCGTGCATGGGAGCCATCCTGCAGGTGAGGATATACCGATGCGGTTTAAGATGGGATTAATTCGTAACCAACGAGTAAATAAGTGATCAGGTCTAACTTTGTTCCACTATATTTTCGGATAAGTGAGATTTTAAATTATTCAAGAACCTTAGCTCTTTAAGTTAATGGTTTGAAGACACAGACGGCCTGACAAATATGTATGTAGTGCCAACCACATGGAACATTTTTAAATGCTTCCTTTCGTCCGTTTTGATGATAAATCAAAATTTTGAGCTCTAAGAACATTTTTATCACTAATCCTTGCCCACCGCGGGGGAAAATGTTGGAAGTGTTAATTAATTAAATGCTTTCCATCCCTTAGCCTAACTAAACAAAACATCACCTCTCCGTCTGGCTTCAAAACTTTTACGGGCATCAATATTTGCATAAGCGTTCTTCTGGACAAGATACAGCGCTTTAAGTGCCAAGCGACATTAATTTTTAAGCATTTCGTTAATTAGTTTGTTTTCAGCAGTTAATTAGAAGTTGGAGTTGATTAAAATTTTACGGTGATCTCAGGTAAGTGAGCTTTGAGACTTTATGGAGGTAAATTACCTGAAAGTAATGCGGTTGCATATTTTTGACATATTACAGGGCCAGCTGCCGTGCACGGTGCGGACCGGGGTAATGCTCAGGAGCTTTAATAGCTAAACGAAGGATTTGGCTTTTCTTGATTTTAGGTTTCAGGAAAAATTGCTGATATTTAATATAATGACACTATAATGGCTTACAGCAAATCTTCTGGTCTAAATTTTGATATACACTTTATACGGCTAATTCTGAGTATTTGCTTAATTGATTTAATTTATTAAGAGTATTCCGTCGATAAAGTTTCTATTTGAATTTATATCTTAAAACTAAGAATGCCAACTTTTTGGTAATGTCTTCCATATTTCATACAGCACAATAGTGTCAACTCATCGATTCTATTAGGAAAAGGAACATGGTTGCGTATGTATGAGGGAACAAATTTATTGGACAACGAAGACGAATGGGCGGATTAAAGAAAAATCAGGAATAAATACAAGACGACGATTAATAATACGAAAATTAAAAGTATAGAACAAAGAATTAGGAACGCTAGTAATTCTAGGGACATGTGGAAAGTAATGAATATTACTTTTATGGAAAAACGGCGTGAATATTTCATTTCAAATATATAGATTTTGGAGACAGAATTTTTACAGATATCAAGACGATAGCAAATGGATTCGATTAGTACCTATTTTGTAAAGAGCGTTGAGGAAATCAATAAATCAATATTGTTGAGATATTTGAGCTTCGTGCATACCGAACGCGCATTTTATGTGGATGGAGTTGGTCCCATCCCCTTTGATTGGAGTTCAGTGTTTTTATATCTGGTGTGTCAGCGGCTGTCAACCATCCTCCTCTTCAGGTTCGGACCGTGATCAACGAAAGTCGGCCTTAGCACAGTTATCGGTAAGCTACAAAACCTTAATACAAGAGTGTTGCTTAATAATTAAACACTCTTGTATTACGGTTTTGTAGCTCAACGATAACTCTGCTAAGGCTATAGTCAGAGTGTACTGTTTATACAATAATAATTATAATCGTCAGAGATACAATAGTTACAGTTGTACGTTTATAATAAAATAATCACATACAACAAATATACCAGCGAAAGATTACGACGATATTAGTCAAGGAGTTGAATGTTTGAATGTTTCAAATGGGTGGACGAACATGATATAGGGGAAATTTTGAAAGACATTAACCATAAATTGGACTAAAAGAATGTAAGACCTAAAATTTCATCTTAAAACTACGAGCTTAGAGGTTATCACGGAAATAATAAAGAATTCGTTGAAGAAAGAAGTTTTTCCAAACTGCCGAAAGGAGTCCTTAGTTGTCGCGATACAAAAGGTCCCGAAATCAAAAGAGTACGAGGAATATAAACCATAATATGCCGTAATGGAGAAGATTAGTTGCAATTGGAAAAGTAACGTACAGTGGCGGAAAAAAGTTTGGAAACATTTTCTGTTGAATAAAAAATTTCATATTTCTGATATTATTATGTGTCCAGCCCTGCTTATATTTTTGTTATTGCTCCGTTTGTTTGTCTTACCACTAAAGTAATTTTCATTTATTTTAACGCTTTCATATTATCCTCACATTTTTTATCCGCATACATGCAATACCGATGAAAAAAAGTTTGGAAACACGCACACTAAAACGTCAAATAACTACTGTATTTTTACCAATTTGAATGTTACGAGACACGAAAGTTCGTTTGCTTTCTTTAATTTACGTTATTTGAATAAGTTAACGCGATTTAATTACCAAAATGCCTAAATGTAAGAATTTCTCAGTCGACTTCAAAGAAAAAATAATAACGTTGTTTCAAAATGGGGCAAAACAAATTGATATTTCACGGAATTTAAACGTGCCACGTGGGACAATATATAAAATAATTAAAAAATATATGGAACGAGGAAATGTCCATCCAGCACCCAAAACTGGGAGACCAAGGAAAACGACTGAACATGTGGATCGTATTATTCAGCGAATTTAAAAGAAGGATCCAAGGAAAGTAGCAACTGAAATCAACACCGAATTGAAGGAACAAGGTATAGCAGACGTAACGGACAGGACGATAAGGAATAGGTTAATGGAAAGCGGGTTATTTGGACGATCTCCAGTAAAGAAACCACTTTTGTCACGCGTAAGAGTTCAATTTTCAAAGGATAATGTTTTGTGGACAACACGGCAATGGAATACTGTTCTATGGAGTGATGAAAGTAAACTCCAACTGTTTAACAGCGAAGGGAAGCATTACGTTCGTAGACCAGTAGGTGAAAGGTACAATCCCCGTTATCAAATTCACACTGTTAAACACGGCGGAGGTTCAGTAATGGTGTGGGGTTGTTTTTCTCGTTCTGGTGTTGGACCAATAATTCAAATTGAAGGGAAAATGGACCGTTATTTTTATCTTCTATCTCTTATGCTAGGGAAGAAATGCCGTTAAGATGGGTGTTTCAGCAGGATAACGATCCTAAGCACTCGTCTCGCCTTGTTAAGTAGTGGTTTGTAGCGGCATCATTCGCGGAAACGACACCTTGATTTTTATACTTTGTTTCTTTTAAATTGAAGTAGGTGGAGAAAGTAGATAGGAATAGGCGTTGTGAAAAATAAAATACCAAATTATTATTCAACTCAGACTTCTGACGGGAGGAGAATAAAATTAAAAACTAAAAACTTATTAAATCCCCGAAAGCCATAAATTATTTTAAAAGAACCTTGGTTTCAAAAATATTAAAATAAAATTATCCTTTCCTTTCCTTTCAAAGAAGAAAACATGGCAGTTTTAGGATGGCCATCGCAATCTCCGGATTTAAGTCCAATAGAGCACTTGTGGGAGCACAAAAGAAATCGAAAAGGAGAACATGGAGAAGGCTCTGCGAAGGCATTACTCAAATGCCTACAGCAACCAGACCCCACAAACTCCTATCGAAAGATCACTCAAATGGTCTGGGCTCTCTCCAGCAGCAGGATGGATCCTATACCGAGAACTGCGAAGAAGCAATAAAATTGCTTGTGGAAACACATTTTCCAGGTTCTCAAATGATTGACAACAATAACTACGAGATTTCTAGGCCTATTGAAACAGGCTACAGGGCAAAAAAAAGAAACAGAAGTCTAGCTGGGAAGATTTTTACTCCCAATAGAGTCAAATGGGCGATAAATTGCTTCAAACCCTAAAAAACGCCGGGTGGGGACGGCATCTTTCCAGCCCTTCTTCAACAGGGCCTCGAAGACCTTCTACCATCTATCGTAACCATATTTAAAGCTGTCTAAGCTACATACCCCTCTGTTGGAGGGATGTTAGGGTTACCTTCATTCCGAAAGCGGGAAGAAGACCAAGTATCCAGGTCAAATCTTTTCGACCAATTAGCCTTACATCTTTTCTACTTAAAGCAATGGAGAAAGTAATTTACCAACACCTAAATGAATGTGTTTTTAAAAGATCACAGCTCCATGCTAAGCAATTTGCCTATCAAGCTGGCAAGTCAACAGAGACTGCCATACACGCACTAGTCAGAGACATTGAAAAAGCTTTTGATGCCAAAGATGAGCTTTTGATAATACTTCTTTTGATGCAATTAAAATGGCTGCCATAAAGAAAAGCTTCGAGCCACCTACAGTCAAATCGATTGATTCAATGCTCAAAAGCAGAAGAATAACCATCACGCTAGGCAACCGTAATATCACTTTCAATGCGGCTAAGGGATGTCCACAAGGGGGTGTCCTATCACCGCTTCTTTGGTCGATTGTGATAGACGATCTTCTAGCCGATTTAACCCGAACAGCTTTTAACGTACAGGGATATGCGGATGACATAGTTGTTGTAGTACGGGGAAAGCATGACCAGGTCATTTCAGACCTAATGCAGACTGCCCTAATCAGAATCCGCGAATGGTGCCTGAGTAGGAATCTTAATATTAATGCTACTAAAACAATACTTGTTCCGTTCACCAAGAGGAAGAAACTAATATTAAAACCCCCTACTCTAAATGACACGGAAATACATTTCTCAAGTGAAGCAAAATATTCTCAAGTGAGAGTGATGCTTTTGCTCTCTCTGTCACTTTAGAAAACTGAGATTTCCAATTAAGCTTTTTATCTAGACTCCTGTAACCATAGATAAAAAGCTTACTTGGAATTCTCACCTGTCTAAAGTGTCAGAGAAAGAGCAAAGCAACACTCTCCCTTTATATTTGTCGTCGCTTTACAGGCAAGACATGGGGATTAAAGCCAAAAATGATGTTTTGGCTTTATACTACGATTGTTAGACCCATGGTCACATACGAAGCTCTCGTATGGTGGCCAACAACTTTCCAAAAATCAGCAGAGGCCCAATCGCAAAAGATACACCGTATGGCCTGTCTTGGAATAACAGGTGCGATGAATACTTGCCCCACTGCAGCCATGCAGGTGCTCCTCAACATCCCACCTCTGGATTTGCATGTTAAGAAAGGGGCTCTCCAGAGTGCCCTAAGACTGCAAAGAACAACGAAATTAAAACCAGGTGACCTTACTGGCAAGGATACCTCAAAATTCTTCAAAACGTCTCAGCAACACCGCTAGGTAAGACCCCAATCATCTTCCAAGCCGAAGAATTAGCCATTGAAGAATGCGCCAGGACCTGTATTCGAAGAGCAATCACTGGCCATACAATCTACATCCTCTCAGATAGTCAAGCAGCCCTAAGGGTACTTAAATTCTTCTTTGTCGACTCAAAATTGTAAGGGAGTGTCTCTAGCATATTAAAATTCTGGCGAGGAATAACAAAGTCATCCTCATGTGGATTCCGGGACACGAAGGCCATGCAGGAAACGAAATAGCAGATGGTCTAGCAAAACAGGGAGCGGAATCGCCCCTTATTGGACCAGAACCCTTCTGTGGCATATCAAAAAGTTACTTACAGGAGATTCTTACAAGATGGGAAAGCAAGGAGGCATAACGCTTCTGGAATGTCTCAGTTGGCCTGAAACAGGCAAAAACATTTGTGTGTGCCATACACAACAAGGCTGACAGCTTTCTCAAATTAAGCAGAACAGAGCTACGCACAATCACAGGGCTCTTCACCGGACACTGTTCCTTAAGGCACCACCTTAATAAAATTGGCAAAGCAGCTTCGTCTACTTGCCGTTTCTACTCAGAGGTACCGGAAACCTCTCAACACCTGTTGTGCCAATGTCCTGCACTAGCTAGGCGCAAATTAGCCCATCTAGGCAATGCTTTCCCACACCCAAAACAAGTTTGTGAATCCAATCCCAAGGAAATAATCGGCCTTATCACAGGCCTGAACCTAGGAATATAATTAGAAATCGGGGAATCACAATAGATCTTCTAGGTCGCAATGACTGCGAGGCTGTGCCTGCCTCTCGCCCCAATACAAATCTAATCTAATCTACATACATATGTAGGTCAAAATATCAATGAAGTGTGCAATTAAGAGCCGAAGATAAATGTTTAGTTACAAGTTGTAAATTAAACAATTTTAGTTTAATGAACGAAACGCCTTGTTTTAATAGATATTTACGACAAACTGAATAAAAATATATTCTTCTTATTTTTGAAACTTTCGCCGCCTACTCACTCAAAAATCAAATTTGAAACTTTTCTCAGCCTACTGCCCGCTACACAATTCATTAAAGAAAGGCTACATACAAAAACTCTAAAATAAGTTAATGAGGATAATTTGAGGTGCCATAGACTAACCCCGGTTACACATGTATGTACATACATATACATATGCTGGATATGCTGGACACAAAGAAATAGCATAGGTTTGCTTTAAAAACATGAAATTTTTTAAAGACACCCTTGCTGCAAGAAAGATGTCGAGTAATTTTGATCAGCCGGGGAATGTCGTACAAAATCTATCAATAGGACATTTTTTCCCTGAAAGGAAAAGAGCCTGACGCTATTTAAGCAGAAGCAGTACTTATACTATGGGAAGTGCAAGAAAAACGAAGAAGAAAAGAATTATTGTATAACACTGCAACGACGTACAGACGATCTCCCACAAATGCAAAGTTATCTCTCTAGAGGTGTATATCAAGAAATTCGGTCCAGACTTGAAGCAGTACGAGATCATTGAAACCGGTTCACTAACTATTTCAATGTTTTGTTCTACATATTCAAGAAGTAATAGTTCTCTTACATCTAACTCGCAAACCAATTTGCAACTGTGCTCCTTGCGTAAGTGCAAAACAATATTTGCATTATGCAGTTTCATGTAATTACATTTTGTACAAATATAAGTAAAGGTTTATTTTTGTTGCGTTCTCATCATAAGAATAATAAGTTAACACTTTTGCGTATTTTTTGCGTCGTTTTTTTGATTGTCTTGTGGCAACAGATTTAAAACAGCTCATAAAATTGGATGCAGAGCACTAATAAGGAAATTCCCCCGTATATGTGATAAATAATGATGACTAAATTTTTTGAAACGGCCCGCTATCTCATGTTCGCAAGAGAAACATTTAATACTATTATACATACATATTAACTGGCCCTTTTGTTTTATTCGCCAGTTGTCTTTGCTTTTCCTGGATTTCTTTTTTATCTGCGAAAGCCAATAGAGTAATTTTAGCTAATTGTACTTTAATATTTTCAAAGGCCTTAATTGAATCACACGTCCAATCATTTTGTTTGGAACCGTGTTATCATGGAGACCTAAACTATTTAGATTTAGTAGGCGTCGAATTGACATGTCAGATTATTGTTTGTTGCGGATTATCATTTGTATGTATATTGAGGAGCCTCGGTCTCGGAATAGACTGAGTTTGAGGCTCTTCATGGATTTTAAAAAATAAAATCTATTAGTTGTTAATTTTCTACCACATTAAATAATGTTAATCTTAAATAAATATATACATATATGTATTGCGTAAGTGCAAAACAATATTGGCTTTATGCCTTTTCACTTCTGTGTACTGTCCCAAGACGGTAATTGTGTTTTTTTTTCTTTTTGACCCTCTGGTGTAATGTTTGTTTTGCCGTATGTTTGTTCACAAAAAGGGGTTATGCAAAAAACTCTAAATGTCACAAAATAGATGCTTTTCTCATTTCTTATAAACGGCTTATCACTTAGTTATTAGCAAATAAACGTGGTTTTTTTCGACTTATTTTTAAAACTAATGCTAACAGTTTAATGAGCCACTCTCTACTTGTAAAATTCAAATGAAACATAATAGCTTCAGCAAACAAGTTTAGTAAAAATAGTTACATTAGTAAGGCATTTATCAGCGACGCCCGCCGCTACAAAGCGCCACACCGTTCTGAACCAAAGAATATAAAGACACAAAAAAAAACATTTGAAGAAATAAGAAGAACAACTTGTGCTTTTGTGTACAATAATAGGTGCGGTTGCCATGGCAGCGTTTCAGAATTTGCGGTTTCGATTCTAATTTCAGATTATATTTTGCGATAGGTATATGTACATACATAATGTGGAGATTCTATTATTTCCGAGATTTTTTGATTGGAGTACAGTTTCGGAAGTATACTTTGTTGTAAGAAAGAAGAGATAAATATTGAAAAAAATCAACTTACAATTGTTTTCGATATATTTTTAGTTGTTTAGCAGCTACCGCGAACTGTATTGTGAAAGTGTATACGAACTGTATTGTGAAAAAACAGGAATTAACTAAAATAGTGCTTGTGCGTGTGTGAGTGAGTTAAAAAAAAATATATCGGGCGTTAAAAATATTTGTTTTATTTCTTCATTGTTTTTTGGAGTGAGTTTTGCAATATTCAAAATTTTTATATTATTATTATTTGGAAATATGAATTTAAGCATTTCATTTAGTTGTAAAGGTTTAATATTTTTGTCATTGTTTGGACCGTGCGATGGAATATTTTTGTCTTCGAATTGTGAAATTGTGCTAAAAATGTCCAGCGGGAATCAGTGAAACAGTGCTACGAGTCCCCAAAATCGGATTTCATGGAAATTTTGCACGGAAAATCTGAGTTTGCGGCGGAATTTTTCAACTTGAATCTTGACATTTCGTCAAGATTGAATTACAGAATGATTTTTGAGATACATACATCTCAAATCCTGTCACTAAAAGATCATAGAAGTTTGAATTAACCGAAATTTTGACTGTGGTCCTATCATTATACACAATACTGTATTTACTACTTACTAATTTTCCATTTTTACACATCAAGTTACCTTTTCTAAACCAATTTGATTTTTTCGGACGAGTTAGCACTGACTCGAAAAATTTCCTATAAAAAGCGGTCATTTCTTGAAAATTTTTAGTTGTTTAGCAGCTACCGCGAGCGAATTGAATTGCGAAAGTGAATACGGAAGTGTATTGTGAAAAAAAACTTAACTAACTTAACTTATAATTTATTTTTCTTATAAAATAATTATTTTTCTTTAGTTTTTTTTATTAAAATATATACTTTAATTTTTATTGTTGAAATGTCAAAATTAAAAGTTGAAAAATTTCCGAAACTAAAGGGTGCCACTCCAAAATTATTTCAGATCCTTCGGTTTTAGGCCTAGTCGAAAGCACCTGCTCAATTTCATTGAAATCCGAGCATTGGGAACTATACTTCAGTATAGCCATCTTCCAGGTTATACGAAAGCGATTCTTTTTCGTTTCGCCATGTTTGCTGGGTTTGATGCAATTAATTAATCGCTGATGCATGCAGTAAAATCAAATCTTTGAGGCTCGCAAATGTTTCTTACCTTGACCCATTAAGGTGCGTGGATTCCGCAATTGGACTTGCTATATTTGTTGTACTTAAATTTAATTTACCGTACGCAGAATTTCTACGGTCCATATTTATTTCAACTGCTTAATTCAATCGTTTTTCTTCGTATGTTATACGAGTCTCAAAAATATTTGGAAATTTAACTTATAGACTGTTTGGCACAGCTATCGTATAAACAAATCGATAATTGTCGTATTTTATTATTTGTTTAAATTAGTTTTATAAAATCTGCGTGCAGTAGAAGAAAGTTTATAAATAAAGCCTCCACGCTATGCGGCCATAACCCCAATTACGACGGCTCCTTCGACTCGCGAATACTTGATCAAGCGACTTCGGTTTTTTTTCACTTTCCCTCTGAATACTGAATGGCTCTGAAACTGTGACATGACAGCCAAAGGCCGAGTTCACAATTGCAATCGGCTTTTAGTGTCAAAAATTTGTCAGCGTTCGGAATTTTTATTTCAGCCCTTTTAGATTTAAATTACATTTATGTCATCTTATTATATTTAAAATTAAATGAGGATTTATGGCAAAAGCGAAAAAGTACTCTAAAATGGGGGCACCATTTGAAATAGGCAAATTGAGTGGTCTAAAATTTCATTGTCCATTTCTATATTCAGTCAGTGGTCAGTGAACACATATTTTTTTGTTTCGACAAGTTGAGCACAAAATTTCGCAATTATTTGGGTAAATTACCCAAAATAAGATTACTTTTCAGATTGCGACAACAATTGCCTTAAAATGTACCGAAATTCTTTAAAATCACTTTCAAATTAATGAAAGATGATGCGTTCGAAAAGAATGGCCCTTGTTTACCTTGTGTGCCGTACAGAAAACCTTCCATCAAAAAAATTTAGAGTTTCTTGAAGAAGGACTCTGTTTATTTTCAGGACCAATCCCGAACTCACTTTGATTTTTCGAAATTAAAATTTTATTGTGCACGAGTATACTTTCCTTGAAGAGGGCATGACTAGGAAAAAGATACGTGCTCCCTGAATGCTTTGATGTGGAAATGTTTTCTAAGAGAATGCAAACAAGGAATAGAAGAAAGAGAATAAAGTGGAAGAATATGTATTTAATATCCAGGTGTTTAGCTGAATTCTTCTAGTTTATTTATTTCTGAGTAAATTAAATTTAAATGGCATATTTAATATTTTAACAAAATAGTTAAACTCACATATAAACTCAAAGGATATAATCCTCCATTATTATTAAGGAGTTTGGAGTTTATTTTATTTCTGTATAAATTCATATGCTAAACCTCATTTTATCGGTTGAACACTAAACTTTTTCTCTGATGGTAACTAAAGCTATTAAATAAAGAAAAATACATTTTACTTCATGAAAGCGGAAATGTCAAATATTTGACCGTAAAATTATCGTAAATTCATTTGCCAACAAAATAAAGAATAACAACATTTTGATATTACAAAAATCATCGCATTACAATGTTTAGAAGAAATGGAGATAGAGGAATTGAGGTCGTTTATAATATTTTGAACTCATATTCCAAACGCACTCGAGTTCGTGATAATCAATTTATTTTACTGTCTCACACATCAAAATTTTAAATTGCCCTAGGTCTCCAAAAATGTTTTGCCAGAGCTGTCTTGCTATCATCAATGGCAATGGCAAGACTTTTTGGTCTACACGAGACATTTTGCAGTTTTGCAGACAGAACAAATGTTATAAACAGCGCAGAAAGCACCAGACGCTGAGTTAAATTGTGCTGCCTAATTTCCAAAATTGTTTACAGAATTACAGAATGATTTTTGAGATACATACATCTCAAATCCTGTCACTAAAAGATCATAGAAGTTTGAATTAACCGAAATTTTGACTGTGGTCCTATCATTATACACAATACTGTATTTACTACTTACTAATTTTCCATTTTTACACATCAAGTTACCTTTTCTAAACCAATTTGATTTTTTCGGACGAGTTAGCACTGACTCGAAAAATTTCCTATAAAAAGCGGTCATTTCTTGAAAATTTTTAGTTGTTTAGCAGCTACCGCGAGCGAATTGTATTGCGAAAGTGAATACGGAAGTGTATTTTGAAAAAAAACTGAACTAACTTAACTTATAATTTATTTTTCTTATAAAATAATTATTTTTCTTTAGTTTTTTTTATTAAAATATATACTTTAATTTTTATTGTTGAAATAGTGCTTGTGCGTGTGTGAGTGAGTTGAAAAAAATATTATATCGGGCGTTAAAAATATTTGTTTTATTTCTTCATTGTTTTTTGGAGTGAGTTTTGCAATATTCAAAATTTTTATATTATTATTATTTGGAAATATGAATTTAAGCATTTCATTTAGTTGTAAAGGTTTAATATTTTTGTCATTGTTTGGACCGTGCGATGGAATATTTTTGTCTTCGAATTGTGAAATTGTGCTAAAAATGTCCAGCGGGAATCAGTGAAACAGTGCTACGAGTCCCCAAAATCGGAATTCATGGAAATTTTGCACGGAAAATCTGAGTTTGCGGCGGAATTTTTCAACTTGAATCTTGACATTTCGTCAAGATTGAATTACAGAATGATTTTTGAGATACATACATCTCAAATCCTGTCACTAAAAGATCATAGAAGTTTGAATTAACCGAAATTTTGACTGTGGTCCTATCATTATACACAATACTGTATTTACTACTTACTAATTTTCCATTTTTACACATCAAGTTACCTTTTCTAAACCAATTTGATTTTTTCGGACGAGTTAGTACTGACTCGAAAAATTTCCTATAAAAAGCGGTCATTTCTTGAAAATTTTTAGTTGTTTAGCAGCTACCGCGAGCGAATTGAATTGCGAAAGTGAATACGGAAGTGTATTGTTAAAAAAAACTTAACTAACTTAACTTATAATTTATTTTTCTTATAAAATTATTATTTTTCTTTAGTTTTTTTTATTAAAATATATACTTTAATTTTTATTGTTGAAATAGTGCTTGTGCGTGTGTGAGTGACTTGAAAAAAATATTATATCGGGCGTTAAAAATATTTGTTTTATTTCTTCATTGTTTTTTGGAGTGAGTTTTGCAATATTCAAAATTCTTATATTATTATTATTTGGAAATATGAATTTAAGCATTTCATTTAGTTGTAAAGGTTTAATATTTTTGTCATTGTTTGGACCGTGCGATGGAATATTTTTGTCTTCGAATTGTGAAATTGTGCTAAAAATGTCCAGCGGGAATCAGTGAAACAGTGCTACGAGTCCCCAAAATCGGATTTCATGGAAATTTTGCACGGAAAATCTGAGTTTGCGGCGGAATTTTTCAACTTGAATCTTGACATTTCGTCAAGATTGAATTACAGAATGATTTTTGAGATACATACATCTCAAATCCTGTCACTAAAAGATCATAGAAGTTTGAATTAACCGAAATTTTGACTGTGGTCCTATCATTATACACAATACTGTATTTACTACTTACTAATTTTCCATTTTTACACATCAAGTTACCTTTTCTAAACCAATTTGATTTTTTCGGACGAGTTAGTACTGACTCGAAAAATTTCCTATAAAAAGCGGTCATTTCTTGAAAATTTTTAGTTGTTTAGCAGCTACCGCGAGCGAATTGAATTGCGAAAGTGAATACGGAAGTGTATTGTTAAAAAAAACTTAACTAACTTAACTTATAATTTATTTTTCTTATAAAATTATTATTTTTCTTTAGTTTTTTTTATTAAAATATATACTTTAATTTTTATTGTTGAAATAGTGCTTGTGCGTGTGTGAGTGACTTGAAAAAAATATTATATCGGGCGTTAAAAATATTTGTTTTATTTCTTCATTGTTTTTTGGGGTGAGTTAGAATTTTTAAATTAATAATTATTTTTCTTTAGTTTTTTTTATTAAAATATTTACTTTAATTTTTATTGTTGAAATAGTGCTTGTGCGTGTGTGAGTGAGTTGAAAAAAATATTATATCGGGCGTTAAAAATATTTGTTTTATTTCTTCATTGTTTTTTGGAGTGAGTTTTGCAATATTCAAAATTTTTATATTATTATTATTTGGAAATATGAATTTAAGCATTTCATTTAGTTGTAAAGGTTTAATATTTTTTTCATTGTTTGGACCGTGCGATGGAATATTTTTGTCTTCGAATTGTGAAATTGTGCTAAAAATGTCCAGCGGGAATCAGTGAAACAGTGCTGAGAGTCCCCAAAATCGGATTTCATGGAAATTTTGCACGGAAAATCTGAGTTTGCGGCGGAATTTTTCAACTTGAATCTTGACGAAATGTCAAAATTAAAAGTTGAAAAATTTCCGAAACTAAAGGTTGCCACTCCAAAATTATTTCAGATCCTTCGGTTTTAGGCCTAGTCGAAGGCACCTGCTCAATTTCATTGAAATCCGAGCATTGGGAACTATACTTCAGGAGCTCCAAAAAAAACATTTTCGTTCGATTTACAAAAACAATCAAATGTCATTTGAATTAGAATATTCCTTTTGCAAAATATTTCTACTGACTGAGTTTTCCTTAAATATAAAATAAGTGTGGAGGTCGACCAGTAATGGAGGTCGGCCTCCATTTAAATTTTATTTAAATTAAAATAGTTTACAATTTATTCTTTTTATTTTATTTTCACTTTTATTATTATTTACAATTTATTTATTTGTGGGTTTATTTTATTGTTAATTTTTAATTTATATCTTTACCGGCCGGAGTCAAATCCAAAACTGAAACTTTTCTATTTTTCAAAACAACAGAACTTCATGTCGTGGCCTACTCGATTTTCACACAAATTTCACAGCTTGCTTTTATACAACCCCCACATAAGCTAAATATGTAGTAAGAAATTATGTAAATACATTGAATATTTGAACTATTTTTTATTTTTATATTTCGTAGAAATCAAAGTAAGCATTGGAGTTTTCTAGATATTTTTTTTTTACCAAATTATTAATTTTTTATTATAAGTCGTACAGGTAATAACATACATTATATGTATGTGGGACCTGAATTCTGACACTCACAACTGAAGCCGAGAGAACCCGTCAAATAGGGCACTATACTGAAACGAGGCACTGCTGTATACAAAGACACGAGGGAATTGCGTTTTTTTTTCACGCCATAGTAGAAGGATCGGTGCCGTCCATTCTAAGTTGTTTCATTTTTGTACAATTGGAATGGTTGTTGTGAGATTAAGTAGCTTTTATTAAAGTGAATTAATCAAGTCTGGCTTTTCCTCTCACGCCCCCACATGTACATATGTCTGCTGAAATATTTCCTATGAACGCCGAATTAGCCTTTTATGAAGTTAATATGTTTTGAAAATTTCTATCTTATCAATATTGTACGTATGTATATACGTATATATACGTATGTAGCGGCATCGTCTACGGAAAAGGCTTTAAACACTTTGATTTTAATAACCTGTTCATTTTTAAATTGAAGTAGGTGGAGTAAGAGTAAGGATATCGGGATAGGCGTTGTGTAAAAAAATAAAAAAATTCAGTCAGCTTTTATCTTGAGAAAGAATAGAATCATAAGAAATAAAAATTAAAATTCTCTTACTATAATTCAATTCATTGAAAGTTTTATTTAAAAAATAATTTGGGTATTCACACTTTGGTGCAAATACGCCTTGCATCCGGTATTATATCGTAGCATAAATGTGCAATGATACAACAACAACTCTGAAGAGATGCAATCTACAATACCTTTGCAAATTTGCAATACCCTAGAGCTAGACTCTTGCAAAAAGGCCTTGCAATATTGCAAGATTGCATAGAGAAATCAGCTATGTGTACATTAATTTTTTGAGATTTCGGACAGCTGATTTTTTGACATAAGTTCTATTTTGCAATGCAATCAAGATTGGGTGCGTTCACTCTCCATTGTAAAGGATCGTAGTAAAAGTGTATACGTAGCACAAAGTTGCATCAAAGCTTGAATACCCATAATGAAAATATATAGCAACTTTGGAAAATAAATAAATAAAAAAAAAAATAAATGTGGGATTTGGGGGTGTAGAGAAATCACAAAGAAACTAGTTTTAATCCGTTTATTACAAGGTTCATATAATTATTTGAGGAACGCGGAACAGCAAATAGGCACTCAAGGCGAAAATACTTTCTAGATAAGGTATGCAGCGTTTTTAGACGATAAATTAAATTTTATAAACAGCGTAACTCAGTCAGCTTAGTGAACGTCCGACATCCTTAAAGCCACGACTGCATCTAAAAACCAAAAGCGAGACTCCATCTAAAAACAAAAGCGCGACTCCATCTAAAAACAAAAGAGACTGCCATCTTTAAAAACAAAAGGCTACTGCCATCTAAGAAAAGGCAAATGGATTTTATTTATATATTAGGTTCCCTTGTCCAGTTCCCACATAATATATAATAATTATTTAAATACTTTTTCCTAAGTACTAACCTACCAAATAAAAAAATGCAAATTATTCAACCGTAATATCTGCACCCATGCCCTCGGCGCCGATCCCTGCACTATTACTTATTACTTCGTTTTCGCTTAGTGTTTTTCTCCGATAATTTATCGGCTGGTTTCGCAATCTTAAAAATTCTTTTAATATATTGTTAACTTATTCAAATCATCCATAAGTCTTTGCAAATAACGGTCCTTGCAATTAGATCGAACTCATAACGGGTGAGTTACCGTTCGACAGCTGTAGGCAACGTGCGTCCAATTCAAAAATCTTCCCAATCGTCAGCAAATTAAAGAAAGTAATAAATACTAGAAGGATCTGACCTTTTATTTGGATGTATTACTTATCGTTCTGAATATCCTCAATTTCTCAATTTTAATTCCAGCGTTGCCGCATTATCTGCACGCTATCACTCCAATTATCTAACGGCACTTGCAATTACACCTGATTTACTCTATTAGCCCAAATCCCGGTTGACCCCCAAATCCCACATAAATATGGAATAAAACTTTTTATCCTCCATATATGTATGTAGGTACATATATTAATATATATAAACATAAACATAAATAAATATATACATGTAAGTACTTAGCCAAGCACATAGGGTAAGATAAGATCGGCCACACTGGGATAGACACCTCGTTTATAAACACCCAACTACCAAAAAACAAAACAGCAAATGCATTGTTTAAATAAGCGACACATGCGTTCCCCCACCTTAGTGATACGCAAGCAGTTGTGCGGGGCGGATGTATCTCAAACATGTTTAAGCACAAATAAATATTAAATTATCACAAACCGATTTATGTTATATGCTACTAAATTTTTAATCTTTAATCTTTTTTTTAAAAAAAGTCCTTGGCACTAATCAACTTGGCAGTAACGAAAAACAGAGATATCTACATTAAAATTTATTGTTCCTGCCTTTGCCTAAACTCTAACCCTTATATTTAACGTATAATTCAACATAATATTACAAATTGCCGAAGCCATCAGTTGGTCATCTTATATTTTAATATATGTATGTAGTTTTTGTACTATTACTTTTGTCTAATTTGCTTTTTTTCAAAACAACTCAATTTTATATAAAGAAAAAAGTGTTATGAAGTGGATTGCATTTATCGTGGTTTACGTCATATACGTCATACGTTCAAATTCGCGCTTGAATAGAGTTTTCCAAATATTCGGGAATTTTAACTATTGTAAAAATTATGTAGATGTTCCTTTTGTAACAAAGAAGATACTAGTGTGCATTTTTGGTATTAAATTGAATGATAGGTAGGCAAAATTAGTGTTTTGGAGTTAAAGCCTATTTAATTTTGTATGTATTAAATAATGTTAAATAAATAAATAAATATATCTTTATATATATAATTCTTCTGTACGTGTGTAAGTCACTGAACTCCTTCTAGCGGCTAAACCGATTTTGATGAAATTTTTGGTGTGTGTTTGAGTGGCACCCTAGATGGTATAGATTTACAATCGGGCCCGGTAGGTTTGACTGCAATGGTTTTTTTTAATTTTTAGAGCGAAAAAAGAAAATCAGAACATGTAACTCCAAAATTTTGAGAAGAATAATTCATAGGTGGCTATGCATTCAATGACACAACGTTACTTATATTTATGTGTTGTCGGGTCAGCTAGTGATAAGGGAGGCTTCCGAATAAAATTATTTTTTATTTATTTATGCAGTTTATTTTAAGGAATCAAAATAAAAGGAGCGAAACGAGCATATAAAGCACCACTCATTTGGTGCTTCGTACTCACTCATACAAAGATATGCATTCCCTGCAAACTTTTGTAGACAGCTGTCCATTTGTAATTATCTATAAAAGAATAAGTAGCAATGAATCAATATAATAAATTCTGGTGATGTGCTATGATTTTTTATTATAGATTCCTAGTCTCTTATTTTTCAAACAAAAACTTGCTGGAACATTTTTCAAGCGTGCTTCATTTTAGCCAGCATTAGCGTTTCCTCGCTTAGACCACAAGCAAATCAGGATATTTTAAGGTTTGTGATATCAAAATTTGATACTCTTTGATGCCGAATCTTAAATTTAAAATTATCTATAATAATAATTGTAAAGCTGATGATTTGGACCAACTTCAATGTAAGTAGGAAACATCCTCTGGTTTTAAATCTACTTGTCTATGTACTTGCCTAACTACAGGTATTAATACTAATATAACTGTGTGAACTCTTTAACTATTTAAAGATATTTAGTTAATTTCCTAAACCAATACTGTGAACTTTCTCTTGTGAAGCAATTTTCAATAAATCAAGTCCTAAATGTTTCCTAGTTGTACACTTTAATTTAATTTTGGCATTAAACAAAATTACTCCAAAAACTACATTTTAAAAAGTAGTGTAAATTTACAACATAAATAAACTAAACCGGGTGTAAAATCCTTGTAAAATTGCATCACGAGTTGAATTTACGACTTTAAAATGTAATTCAATTTTGTTACACCTTTTACCACGATTTTACACAAAAATCGATGTAAATAGAAAATAATCTAAAAATAAGAACAATTTAATTTTAGTGCAACCTAACGGTTTTTAATAAAATGTTGTATAAACATTCAGATGCTCCTAAAAGTGTCGAATATGCAAAAATTTTTCCGCGGAAATGATTATTTTACGAGATATTTAATTTTTCGTATTACAAGCCATACAAGCCTGCCATTTTTACATATTTATCACTTTTCTTATAAAATTTCAGTAATGTACGTTAGGTTACACTAAACTTGACTTAAGCCAAAAACATAACTTACTTTTTAAATCGTTGAACCTGCAAATAAAATCATTTTAAATTAATATTTTAAAATGTTTACCTTTTCCCTTATGTCTAACAGCTGACACTGAGACATTTGACATTTGTCCATCCTGCATTCGTCCAATTTCGCTGCGGGTGCATTTGATCGTAAGTTCACATACATAGTATTATACTCCACGATACGGGCCCAGTTCAAGTGAATTATTGTAAGCATACTTTAAAAGAGTTGCCACACACATCTTTATGTGCACCAAGCTAAATAAAGTATGCAAATCGATTATTCTATAATATTTAATTACGAATATTACCTACTGTATAATCACTGGTTTTGTCATTATTCGAAGAATTTAAGCAAAACCTTAACTACTAATAAAATAAGTTATAAATGCAAAGAAAATAAATGTAATGGAATTGATGTGTGGCGGTTGTATGAAAGCAGGCTGTGAAATTTTTGTGGAAATGTGGGGGTTGTATATAAGCAAGCTGTGAAATTTGTGTGAAAATCGAGTAGGCCACGACATGAAGCTCTGTTGTTTTGAAAAATAGAAAAGTTCAGTTTTGGATTTGACTTCGGTCGGTAAACTTCTAATGTGAAAATAATCAAAATATAAAAGACTTAAAATTAAATATAAACATTAAAAATAAATAAATTTCAAAATTATTTAAAAGTGGAAAGTGAAAATAAAATATAAATAAAAACAATAAATTATAAATTATTTAAAATTTAAATAAAATTTAGATGGAGGCCGACCTCCATTACTGGTCGATCTCCACAGAAATCGTAGCAGGCTACGAGATGAAGTTTTGTTGTTTTCTAAAATCGAAAATATCAGTTTCGGAATTGACTTCGGCCGGTAAAGATATAATGTACAAATAAATAATAAAATAATCAAATTGTAAAAACCAAAAAATTAATAAACGCTTAAAAAAATAAATTTCAAAAATTTGTAAGAATATAAAGCAAAAATAATAAATTATAAATTATTTTAATTTAAATAAAAGGACATCATCCGATTTTCATACATTTTTGGTCCAAATATGAAAGTGCCGGCCAGAAAAAAAAAATGTTATATTCTGGTAGAACTTGTCCATCTGAGCATTTATTATTATGGCACCAAAGCTGTAGGACCATTGCCCTGGCTTTTATATCCGTTTAAAAATCTGTCTTTCCATACATTTTCAATTAAATAATCTTAGAAAAGTAAATGATATCTGACCTTTTTACACATTTTAGTGCTGTTTTAACATCATTTTGTGCATCTATTGTGCTTTAGAATATTCCTACGCCCGTTTTTACATTGAGGTTGTTGTTAAAAAATAAAAGAAAAAAATATACTTAGTTTATGTAATATTATGTTTATTAAAAATTATCATTGTTTTACAGCTTTATACGTAATATTAATTACATATTAATACATATTATTTACGTCCTTTCTTTTGGCTCTGTTTTAACCTTTTTTGGATCTATCATTCATTATCATTCAATTCCAGAAAAAATAAGCTCTGTCTTAACGATCACGTGGTATTTTAGCTAGAAAATCCCCAAAAAGTGATTTTCTATGTACAGAATCGGTATAGGTTAGAACCATTGGTGCTATTAATGTTGAAAATGTCATGTTACGGCAAAACATCACTTGTTTTTGCTATTTCATTGCGTCGAAAATGCATGAAAAGACAGATTTTTTAAACTCATATAAAACCCAGGGCAATGGTCCTACAGCTTTGGTGCCATAATAATAAATGCTCAGATGGACAAGTTCTACCAGAATATAACATTTTTTTTTTCTGGCCGGCACTTTCATATTTGGACCAAAACGGATGATGTCCTTTAAATGGAATCCGATCTCCATTACAGGTCGACCTCCACAGATGCTTATTAATTGATTTTAATTAAAGGCAAAGAAAGACAAATGTGTATCAGATCTTATGTAATAAAATTGAGTTAAATATTTAAATTAAACTTTTTTTAAAATGTTCAGGGTATTATCATATTGATTAAACATAAATTATGTATTAATTAATTAATTATGTATGTGTTTAGCAAAAGAATTAATGTTTTTCCTTGCTTCGGAATCAAAAGCACTACTGAGTGATTTGGTTTTTGAGCTAGTCGATGAATTCTTGTTTCCCGCATCGAAGCAGTATTCACACCTTAGACAAACTGGACAATTGAGGGATTGCACTAGACCTCCACCAGTATGCAGAAGTCCTCATACAGTTGCTGCAGCATTTAATCTTCTTGTTGCACTCTGCCAAATCTGTGTTCCAAATATGAAGTTTCTTAAGTCACTTCATTGATCGATATGTTTAATGTTTTGCAATGGTGCGTACAATATTAATTATGCATTAAAAGTATGACTACCAATACTATATCAAACAGATATACCGAACCACTTCGAGAATTGGAGCGTTCACCGCCAGTTGGTCCGCGACCTTCAAAAGGTTTTTGTGGGCTTGAATGCTGGTGGAACGTGTTACATGAATTCAGTGCTTCAGCAGCTTTACATGGTACCAACAATTCGTGTGGGAATTTTATTAGCCGAAGGTGCAGCCCCAGATAACGAAGAAGATTTTAGTGGAACGGAAGCTATAAACAGAAGGAACTACCACGTCGGAATCTTACAATATGTTCAAACCATATTCGCTTATTTAGGCCATAATTGCCCTTCAGTATTATGTTTCACGTGGTCTGTGGAGTCATTTTAAGTCATTTTTTTTTGCGTATTTTTAATAGCATGCATAATCCTTAGAACATGAACGTAAAGAAGTGCGATCAGAGTTGTCAAGCGTACCCAAATCACTTATGTGTGAGTTTTCACATTTTAGTATTAGCGACATCAATACAGGCGTACAAAGAAGGTATCCCAGTAGGAAAAAAAAACACTCGGAAAGCCCTCCTGAAGCGCTTACGCTCCGTAAGAAGCTTCATTTAATTTTAAAATTGCGTGTCACTAAAGTAAGCACTTTATTTTAGCTTACGTAAAAGGACATTTAAAGGGGTTTAGAAAAAGTAATTTCAAAGCGCTTTTTAAAATGTCCTTTCTAATGGCAGTTTAAAGTGCTTTATAAAAGACGGTTCGAAGGGCTTTTGGTAGCTCATTGAAATTTTTTAGTTTTTCATAAGAATAACATGGTAAAGAATACTTTACTATAGATAGTTTCGTTAATATTTTTTGAAAAACATCTTAGATGAGAATTTAATGCTCTTTTTAATTGGAAAACAAAACTTTTATATAAAAAAGAAACAATACATTAGCTTAATTTTATTTTTTCATTTTTGCTGTGAAGGTTATGAATGCATATTAATAAAAGCTAAATCGTGTACTGATGCTGTTAATTAAGATAAATTCTAACCAACTTTTTTTGATCATCTTCCCTGATTTGTTATTTATAAAAATCGAGCACTAGCTGAGAGAACATGGCACAAGGAATAGGAAAAATAGGGGTTGCCTACTTTCTCCGCGGCCCAACTGTGAGGTTGCCCGGTTTAAACAGGTAAGCAAGCGATGTTAATGTACCCTCATCAGTTATTTAATTAATTTTTTTTTTAAATGAAAGGTTATTTCACTCCGTACCCAACAGTATTAGGTTGCCTCAGCAAAAGTGCGTCTAATCAAGCGTTGCCTAGATTTTAGAGTTCTACTGAAAGAAGAGTTTTCCGATTTTGTAAAGGGCGCTCCATTGATCAAATACTAGATTCAAGTCAGAGTAAATATTAACAATGATATTATAATTTTTTTTACTCACACAATAATATATCAGCGATAATACATACATATACAAATTAACTTATTCAGATTCTGACTCGTCAGAAGTGCCTATATAAAAATCTAATGCTAATGCTTCCTCGCTTTCTTCTTGCTGCCCCTACAGCTTTTCCTAATTCTGTCCCGCTTACTAAATTTTTTTTTTCTTTCTCAAGAGCACCCATAAAAAATGGTACGCTCACGTACACTGTGTGGGGACGTTTCAGCACTTCCTTATTCCGGCTTAGATATCTTCGTATTGCGTTTCTCTTCTGGAACATTTTTCATGATGTCCTGCCTCATGTTAGTCAGTGCATAAGCTAAAGAATTGGGGTCAGTGCCGTAGCTTATCGAATTCCTGCCTGTTTGTAAGTACTCGCTGAATGCTGTAGTATAATTCCTTTTCCTGTATCCAGCAAATGTAATTCCACTTATTAACATTGGCTACACTGTTCCCAACATTTTTGTGGGGTTTGCCTTTAATAACTTTGAAATGTACTCAAACTTGATAGGGCGGAACGTAACTCCTTTTTTTGAGTTCCTTTTCGTGAAGAAAATGTCTGCTGCTTTCCTGCTAATCCAGTTAGGAACACCTGTAATTTTTTCTAAAACCCCAAAATCTTCTATGTTTGTTCCAAACATCGCATGGAATATGATTTGTCTGATAACAGTTGGGTCAGCACCAGTTTTGATGATATGGGTCTTACTAGCAATATATTTGTTATAGTAAATAATACCATCTGTCCCATTAAAATTGAGCTTATTGATATTGTTAGCAGTTAATGTTATCCAAATAGCTTCAATGTTAAAGTACATCCTCCTAGTCGACCTATGTGATGTCATCAATAATAAATCACCAAGTTCCCTCATTAACCCTCTAGCTGAGGCCTTGTCGCAGGTTTTGAGGCATACTGCAAGTTGTTCAGACATAGGAAGCATGTCCACAGATCTTTTGAATGCTCTTTCAATTTTGTCTGGGAATTTCTTGTAATTTAAGAGCAGTATTGCAAGTGTTAATTGTCCCAATCCTTCTAAAAGTGCAGTTCGGCGCTCTAATTTAATTTTCCACTTTAAAAATATTGAAGTCTCCAAACGAAATCGAAAGAATTCGTTCGATTTCGTTTGGATACTTCAATATTTGTAAAGTGGGAAATTAAATTAACTACTGTGACAATTTATCCAATGCCGCCTATTTATTCGATTGTGGAACAAATATTGGAGTTGCCCTTCTAGGTGTTTTGCCCTCGTGTAGGCTTCATCGTATTCTTCAATTTTTATGAGGCACTCTTGACACAAGCCCTCCTGCGATTTATCCAATAAATGTGTTCCCCCAAATATTCTTCTGATTACTGAAGTTAGAGGAGTTGTCGAAATGCTCGTTTTTAACTGAAATAAATTCCCGTAAACGTAAATTGAGGCTTCGCCGCATATTAAACAATTTCTATTAAGCTCCATTATGGGTAAATAAAAACACGCTTCAGCTGGAAAAATTTCTGTTGTTTTCCCCATGATGGAGAGGACGGTCTTGTTGTTTACCGTGGCCTTATTTCCCACACCGCTCGAAAAACTCATGTCAACCTCAACATTTCCTTCACATAATTCTCCGTCCAACCCATATTTTACCAGCTGGAATAGTTCCTTGTATTTGACATAGCACTTCTCAAGGGGGGTGTTATTCTCTCCTTTTTCCAACACTTCTAGTATTTCTGGGAAGAGGGGCCCTAACCTTAAAATTTCTTTTGCCGTAATGATTTCGGCTCTAAGTTGGGTGGTAGTTCATTTGCCAGCACATATAGGATCTAATTTGTGGTACTATGTGTTAGACCAAGACATCTCACGCTCGTACGCTCACGTACATTGTGTGGGGACGTTTCAGCACTTCCTTATTCCGGCTTAGATATTTTCATATTTTTTGATCGCCGGGGACCAATACGTTTGATCTGTTCTCTCTCTCGTGGCCTTCTAAACATCGATTCTGACGTGCACGGTTGTTGGTCGTCGCTATCCATAATGCGAAATGTCCTCGTAATTTTTCAGATTACAGGGTGAACCTGTTCTCTCTCTCGTTGCCTTCTAAACATCGATTCTGACGTGCACGGTTGTTGGTCGTCGCTATCCATAATGCGAAATGTCCTCGTGATTTTTCAGATTACAGGGTGAACCTGTTCTCTCTCTCGTTGCCTTCTAAACATCGATTCTGACGTGCACGGTTGTTGGTCGTCGCTATCCATAATGCGAAATGTCCTCGTAATTTTTCAGATTACAGGGTGAACCTGTTCTCTCTCTCGTTGCCTTCTAAACATCGATTCTGACGTGCACGGTTGTTGGTCGTCGCTATCCATAATGCGAAATGTCCTCGTGATTTTTCAGATTACAGGGTGAACCTGTTTTTTCTCTCGTTGCCTTCTAAACATCGATTCTGACGTGCACGGTTGTTGGTCGTCGCTATCCATAATGCGAAATGTCCTCGTGATTTTTCAGATTACAGGGTGAACCTGTTCTCTCTCTCGTTGCCTTCTAAACATCGATTCTGACGTGCACGGTTGTTGGTCGTCGCTATCCATAATGCGAAATGTCCTCGTGATTTTTCAGATTACAGGGTGAACCTGTTCTCTCTCTCGTTGCCTTCTAAACATCGATTCTGACGTGCAGGGTTTTTGGTCGTCGCTATCCATAATGCGAAATGTCCTCGTGATTTTTCAGATTACAGGGTGAACCTGTTCTCTCTCTCGTTGCCTTCTAAACATCGATTCTGACGTGCAGGGTTTTTGGTCGTCGCTATCCATAATGCGAAATGTCCTCGTGATTTTTCAGATTACAGGGTGAACCTGTTGTCTCTCTCGTTGCCTTCTAAACATCGATTCTGATGTGCACGGTTGTTGGTCGTCGCTATCCATAATGCGAAATGTCCTCGTGATTTTTCAGATTACAGGGTGAACCTGTTCTCTCTCTCGTTGCCTTCTAAACATCGATTCTGACGTGCAGGGTTTTTGGTCGTCGCTATCCATAATGCGAAATGTCCTCGTGATTTTTCAGATTACAGGGTGAACCTGTTCTCTCTCTCGTTGCCTTCTAAACATCGATTCTGACGTGCACGGTTGTTGGTCGTCGCTATCCATAATGCGAAATGTCCTCGTGATTTTTCAGATTACAGGGTGAACCTGTTCTCTCTCTCGTTGCCTTCTAAACATCGATTCTGACGTGCAGGGTTTTTGGTCGTCGCTATCCATAATGCGAAATGTCCTCGTGATTTTTCAGATTACAGGGTGAACCTGTTCTCTCTCTCGTTGCCTTCTAAACATCGATTCTGACGTGCACGGTTGTTGGTCGTCGCTATCCATAATGCGAAATGTCCTCGTGATTTTTCAGATTACAGGGTGAACCTGTTCTCTCTCTCGTTGCCTTCTAAACATCGATTCTGACGTGCACGGTTGTTGGTCGTCGCTATCCATAATGCGAAATGTCCTCGTGATTTTTCAGATTACAGGGTGAACCTGTTCTCTCTCTCGTTGCCTTCTAAACATCGATTCTGACGTGCAGGGTTTTTGGTCGTCGCTATCCATAATGCGAAATGTCCTCGTGATTTTTCAGATTACCGGGTGAACCTGTTCTCTCTCTCGTTGTCTTCTAAACATCGATTCTGACGTGCACGGTTGTTGGTCGTCGCTATCCATAATGCGAAATGTCCTCGTAATTTTTCAGATTACAGGGTGAACCTGTTCTCTCTCTCGTTGCCTTCTAAACATCGATTCTGACGTGCACGGTTGTTGGTCGTCGCTATCCATAATGCGAAATGTCCTCGTGATTTTTCAGATTACAGGGTGAACCTGTTCTCTCTCTCGTTGCCTTCTAAACATCGATTCTGACGTGCACGGTTGTTGGTCGTCGCTATCCATAATGCGAAATGTCCTCGTGATTTTTCAGATTACAGGGTGAACCTGTTCTCTCTCTCGTTGCCTTCTAAACATCGATTCTGACGTGCACGGTTGTTGGTCGTCGCTATCCATAATGCTAAATGTCCTCGTGATTTTTCAGATTACAGGGTTGAATTCTTTCAGTCGTTATTTGAAAGTTTGGATGAAGGCTTAAAAACATTGGGACAAAACCAATTAATGGGTGCAACGTTTGGAGGCTGCTATATAGTGCTGATGAAGAGTGTGAACAGTACTTCATCAACAAGCACTCCAGGAACGCCTCAGGTGGCTACATAGTAAGGCTTCCGCTCAATTCTCCTGCCACATAACTGGGTAATTCGCTCTCGACCGCATGTAGCGTGAACTTATTAAAAATTCCGGTTAGGTGAGAGAAGCAAACTCAAGTAAGTCGAATAAACTTTTATTAATTTAAGAAAACACAACTGCCTCGATTTAATTACAGAAGAAGAATAATTTTTAAGGAACAAGAAACAAAAACTATTAAGCGACTGACATATTTTTACTTAGGAAACGGTTCCTGAGTCGATTTGTTGATTAATTTGAAGAACGGGATGCTGGGCCGATTCTTTCCTTTTTTAGTCGAGCTGATTACTCAACATATAGTGATCAAAAAATTTGTAAAGAATGCTCACATCGCTATTCAAAAGAGGAGCGTTTTTAGTGTTGATATTATAAATCATATGTGAATGTGTTAATAATTAAAAATTTAGATAGAAATAAAATCACACGTATTCAATATTTTCTAGTGGTAAATTTTTACACTGTCCTGAGGCGAATCACCTGGTTGCATAAATTGGAGGTATCATCGTACGGCTCTACATAATAATTTTCCCCCCATATTTTATTTTCGCTTGAGCTTCCGGTTGAATCTCACACGGGAATATCACAATAACCCGATGTCCTCGGCACTCATTCCTCATCTGCCATAAGCTTTTCCATTCCTTTCAATAAATCCACAGGAGGAGAGTCGCAACCCCTTATTGATATTCCGAATACGATTCAGGGCATTAACAAGGATTACACCACTTCTTTCAGGATCAATTTGGTAAATTCATCTCTCCAAGTTGCTACTGTCCTCAAACCGTTTGGTGGTCGTGTCTGTCAGGTCCCCCCTGAATATGATTTTTCCTAGCTCTTTCGCTCTCTCCCCTTAGTCCCCTTACCCACTTTGGTACACTTTCTTTCTTCGAAAATTCTAGAGCGAGGGGATCTAGGGTCCAGGGATCCTGGATGAATCTCAGATTGAGATACACAGTCACTTCAGTGTTAGGCAAACATGACGCTACCAAATGATTCCTTAAATGAACAAATTCAACAGGTAATTGAGTGGAAACGTGATCGGATTTTGGTATTGTCTTTAGGGAAGGCGCTTGGCGGAATATACACCTTCAATTATTGTGAAGGATTTTTCTTACATTTCAGAACACTTTTTTGTCGGTAAGGTGTTCGTCTTAGGATTGGATTTTAAGAATACTCGCGTTTATTACGAAATTTAACTTAAAGGGCTTCGAAAGGAATGTAGGATTTTGTGTAATTTAAATGTTATTAAACTTTTCAACTTAAATAAAGTTTGTGCTCTCAAATTAAATCCAATACTCTGTCAGCGTCGAGGTTCTTGCAATTTATTTGCAGCATCATACCATAATTCTATTTAAACCAATAACGTTTCCCTAAATACTTCACTCAACGGATAAATATATTCCCGTCTCGTAGTTAACCTCTTCTTAAGTGCGGTGAAATGAAAGTTGAATTGACGTCTTTAGCGATCCGAGGAGAGACAGAACTGCCGCAGCCCTTTTTGGATGCTGAAGACAATTCGTGGAGCTGTATCTTGTCCTGGTGGGGCGCAACATGCATCGGGCTCCTTTATGCTGTTAGTTGCTTCCAGGACGAGATTACTCACCCCTTCACAAATCTTCCTTTAGAGGGCTGAGACGTTTACGACGTGTATTAATGAGACAATCTCTTTATAGACAAACATTAACTCTAGAAATGCTTGGAATGGAAAATTAACTCTAGTAACAGAGTGTATTACACGGTATTAAGTTTGAACGAAATTTGACAAAGTCGAGGGCCATTTGCACTAATTGATTAATAAATTGATTGTAGAAAGGGGTATTAATTATCATACTGGATTAAGGGCACTTCATCAGGTGCACGATTTTGTTTTCTTCTGTCTACCGCAAAATCGACATCAGACCGACACCTGCATTAATTTTAGGCAATTGGATACCAAATGCTATAGCCTGATAATGCGAATATGTTATGTAATGCCTAGAATGCATTCCACTGATATTATCTAATGTCCTCGTTGAAAATAAATTGATTGCGGCCTAATCCAATCACGTTTTTCAGTTTGTTTTTGTCAAGTGAATTGTTTGCATTCAAACGAATCAAAAGCTTCTCGCCCTATCTAAATTGGTTTCCACATCAATGAACGTCGATTGCGGGCAGTGTGACCCATGCGATTGAATTTTGGAGGAAACAACTAATGCACTGTATGGTGAGCATAATGTTTATAACATCACTTTAATTTCAATCGTATTTATAGGGGACAGTACACGGATTTAGCCTCCTAAAATACGTTTGTAGCTTACTAAATGTAAACCATATAACCATTAGCATTCTTTTGTAATTCATTATTGAGGACGCAGATTTTTTGATTATACTTAGGGCCTCTTTCACAAACTACAAGTAAAGTGTCAAGTAGGCTAACCGCCAGTTAAAGTCACCGGTAACTAAACGTACGAATTTCACCATCTTCGAGTAGCATTAGCCAGTGGATAAACTAGCCCGTAACTTACTTGCGACTCGATCTGCCAATTAGCGAATTTAATTGATGAGTAGGTTAACAAAACTTCATCGTAGTTGTCATTTGTGCATTATCAACAATTTATTTTAAAAGAAATTAATAAAAAATGGATTTGTTTGATTTAATTGAGCATCAACTAGATGAAATAGAAAATTCTTCGTTGCAAAGAGTTCCACGAATTCGTGTGTTTAAATTCCGTGTTAATTATTTTGCGGACCTAGATGAAACTGATTTTTTTGCTAGATTTCGCCTATTGAAGGATGCAGTGAACTAAGTGCATAATTATATAAAACAATTTCATAATTATATAAAATAATGTCTAAAACGCAAAGGTATGTTCTTATTATTCAAGTGACTTCAAAACTAAATAACCAATCAAATCATATTAAGTAAGTAGGTACTAAGTTAAAATCGTTGTTTTTCCAGTGTTTACGTAAGAAAATCTTGTTTATTCCAGAAATCAAGCTGTTTCATCAAAAACAAGCCTATTGTTGACATTAAGATATCTAGCCACTGGATCCTTCTTAAGATGTGTGGCTGATTTTTGTGGTGTCAGTCCACCAACGGCAAGCCGTATCGTTAAGAAAGTTACTGAGGCTATTGCACAACTACGCCCAATTATAATAAAGTTCCCTGATGACTTAAGTACACTACAAATGGTTTATATAATATTGCAAGATTCCGTAGGGCAATAGCAGCCATTGATTACACCCATGTTACAATAAATACGAAATTGTCTACGATACTTTTGAATTTGAAACGTGACATATGACATAATACTCAACTAATGAACGTTTGATTTGCTACGACATTCACTTAACGAATAAGTAGTTACTCGAAGCTTTGATTTCGTTTATGAGCCTGACAGAAAATACTCGGAACCTTTACTTGCCAATTAGCGTTAATTAAAAAGTAACTAATCAACACTTTACTTGTAGTTGGTGAAAGAGGCCCTTAAGACCTATTCACACTATCCATCACGGTTCCGACAATCAGTCGTCCGGCAACCGTCCGACAATTTTAATTTGTTCACATTTTCACGTAAAGGTAAAGTGATGTGATGTGTCGGTTCCGTATAGTGTGAATTACACCATGTAAAATACAAAGAAAAATATTTTGATGTGATGCTGACTGTCGGTGGCATGATGGATAGTGTGAATAGGCCTTTACTCGTATAGTCTTCTCGTACAACATAGCCAGAAGGAAGTGCTGAAACGTACACGCAAAGTGTACGTGAGCGTACCATTTTTAGGGGGTGTTCTGAAGAAAGAGAGAAAAATTTAGCAAGCGAGACAGAATGAAGAAAAGCTATAGGAGCATTCCTAAATACTGTTGAGTTTTGCATTTTTGGTTTACTTTCAGTAATTTCGAGGTGCTCTTGCTCATAGACTGTTGACGCAGTCAACGTTAAAATAAATAAATAAAAATGAATTAATACAAGTTTGGACACCACTAGAATACAGTCAACACACCACTAGATTACACCAAAAAACAGCAGGATTCTGCTGAAAAGTGCCTGGTATCCGAGGGTGGCCATATTGTTTATTCAAGAGTGGCCATATTTTTAATTCAAGGGGGGCCATATGGTTTATTTCAAGGGCGGCCATATGGTTTATTCAAGGGCGGCCACACTGTTTATTCGATGGCGGCCATAATTTGGTGTATAAAAGGACGGGCGAGAGCGGAGACGGCACTTCGAGTTGGACTTTCATACGATATACTTCATCAGCAAGTAATAGTTTAAATAAAAAATATTAGTTCAAATAAAATAAACCCAAATTTCAGATTACATAATACATATTTGGGTATTTCCAATCAGGAAATACGCTAAACATAGACAGCGTTAAATAAAAACTTTAGTGGGTCACATGTACCGAATTTTTTAAATGTTATTCAAATATTAATTAAATTACAATTGCAATCCCGAACGAGTTATACAAGAAGTCTGATAAGAATAGTGTAGAATAACAATGTTATTTTGAAATATATGCAAATTTCAGAGAAGCCACTCTTAAAATTACCATCTTTTTACGCCTGTACTGATGTTTCTAATACTAAAATGTGCAAACTCACACATAAGTGGTTTGGGTACGCTTCACAACTCTTATCGCACTTCCTTACGTTCATGTTCTAAGAGTCTTCTCCTCTTCTATTCCGACAAAAGTAGTCATAGAGATCATATTTCAAATTATACCTTTGACTTACTGAACACATTTTGGCAAGAAGTATGGTTTAGTGTGGTAGTCCAGTTATTATAATCGCCTTTGGCGCGATTTGAAATGAAAATATACAATATATGTACATGATATACCTAATATTTCAAAAATTTTTAGATCACCTAAAACGTAAATTAACTAGACACAATAAATTAACTGTCAAATGTCTCAAAAGTACTTCTTGTTTATTCTGACGGAAAAGTTACGTTACAATTCATTATCTACGAGGCAGGTATAAGTTTTAAATAGTGTCAATGTATTAATAGGAAATTCACAGCAGCTACATAGATACATATATTGTTTAAATGCAATAATAATAATAATAATTTGAATTCGACTGATAAGTAAAGCATATATTATTTTATAACACCTGACATCTTGAAAAGCAACAATAAGGAAATGGCCAAGGAAAATATTTAAGATGGACAAAAAGTAACAATTAGCGTTTTGAAAAAGATAGCGATAATTACAGAAAAAAGACTCCTACACTAGGAAACAAAAAGTTGATGTGCCAAAAAAAAAAAAATAAATAAATAAAATTGTGGCACAAGTATTAAAACACTAGTTTACAAAATTCAATTTTTTTTGCCACTTTGTCAACATGAATGTAGGCGCTTCATTTTGGCAATTGATGTTGGTACTTCTGATATAGGGATGCGGATGTTGTTTCCCAATTTTAATCTTAACCATTAAAAAGATTAAAATTGGGGGACAACATTCGCCTCCCCATATCAGCAGTATCACCGTCAATTCCGAAAATGAAGCGCCTACATTCATGTTGACTACCCGACAATGTACCTAAGTACGAAAGCAGCTCGTTTCGAAGATCACTCCATCATCGAAAACAGTTCGGAACCTGAGAAGAAGAAATGTGCCAAAGAAGCGTGGCCCGGAGTTGGACGGAAAATAATGCTCGGTAACCCTCTTAACAGACAATGATCAATTTTAATCTTTTCGTTCATTTTATTTGCAAGTTGAATTTTCATTATTGCATATTAACTGTGTTTCTGTGTTTTCAATAAAATGATTACAAATTGTTTTTTTTTTATCTGAAGTTAGGATATTTAGTGCTTGAGGTATCTTTAAACAGCAAAAAATATATTACTTCTGGTTAAACTTTCAGAATTAAAGTATGTATAGTCATCTTGGTAACTCCGGCCAAGTTCAGCAGACTCCCTATAGCTTCTCTATAGGGTGCTTTGCACATCTCCTTTTCGACAATTTCTTTGCTTATTCTGTTTTCTCTAGATTTAACTTGCCTATTACCATAGGTGTGTTCTGTGGCTTGCATTCTGACAGGTTAAATTTTTCAAGTATTCTTTTGGTATATCCAGTCTGAGCCAGTTTCATGTTTCTATTTATTCTGTCTCTATATATTTCCATTCCAAGGTAAGTCTTGGGTTCTCCAAGGTTTTTCATTTGAAAGGTTTTGCATAGGCTCTCCTTTATTTCTTTTATTTTCTCGCTGCTGTTACCTGCCAAAATTATGTCGTCTACATATAATATTAACAGTACCAGCTTTCCTTCTTTTCTCCAAGTGAATAGACAAGGATCGTTGATGTCTCTCTCCAATCCCAGCTTTCCCACTTCTTTAGTGAATTTTAAATTCCAAATTTTCGGGCTGGTTTTCAAACCATACAACGTTTTTCTAAGTCTACAAACTTTTTGTTCTCTATTACCGTTCTCTATGTTTGTCTTTGTATTTCTTTCTGGTAATTTTCTTGTTTTAACCGTTGTGTTCCCTACTTTCTCTGATGCTTTCCTTTTGTACTTATTCTCGTTTTTCTTCCTGTTCTCTACACTTGAATTAGTTTGCTCCGACTCTACTTTTTCTGGTACTATTGTTTCTGCTTCTGTTGTCTCTAATTCCTTTGACTGCTGGCTTCGATTTGTCTCTATTATAAGGTCGTCTTATTTTGGAGTTTTGGTTATATCTCTATATATTAATTTTTCATTACATTTCACGTGTCTTGAATTAATAAATCTATTTGTACCAGGTTGCCATAGTAGGTAGCTCGTGGGAGTGTACCCTACCATTATGGCTTTTACCACTTGTGGGGTAAACTTATTATCTGTTACTGGTATTTTAACATAGCTCAAACAGCCAAACCTCTTAATATTTGCCAAGTGACTATTCAACTTTTCATTTATTATGTCTAGTGGAGTTTTGAATCCTAGGCCTCTATGTGGAGTTCTGTTATATAGATATACTGCTGCTTCAGCACCTAGTACCCACATTGTTGATGGTAATCCGGAATCTATCAGTAGTGCTCTAATTTTCTTCTGAATTGTTTTATTGAATCTTTCGGCGATTCCATTTAACTCCGGTGTATATGAAGGTGCAAAGTCCTTATCTATTCCTTTCTCTATCATAATTTCAGAAAATTTGCCTCCAACAAACTCTTTCGCATTGTCAGCTCTAACAAAACATACTTTCTCTCCTTTATCCGTCAGGTTTCTCATATAAACCAAGTATTTCTCTAGACAATCTCCAGCCTCACTTTTATTTTTAATGCAGTATATTTTTGCGTATCGCGAATAGTCGTCTACAAATACTATTATAAATTTATTCTGTCCCGGGAAAGACATCGGGGTTATGGGTCCCATGATATCTACATTGATAGTATGTAAGGGCCTATCAGATGTACTCCTGTCGTTTTTGAATGATATTTTTTCCATTTTTGCCAAAATGCAAACATCGCAGTCTAAAATTTCGCAGTTAAACTTGACCTCTTTTAAGTTCTCATTATTCTTCTGAAGCTGTTTTATGTACTCAAGCGATGGGTGCCCTAGTCTTAAATGCCAGAGCATGCCTGCACTTGGTATTTTGCGCTGAATATTACTGGACTCTATATTTTCTTCCCGTCTCAAATTTTATATTTCCTCTTCGGACACTACTTTATTTAAGTCCAAGATTTTTCTCCTAATTGGCATTTCTCTTGTTTCAGTCTCTATTGATTTTTCGCTATGTGTCTCTATTGTATTTTCGTGTATTTCCTGACCTAACTCCCTCCCAAGCCGAAACGGGTTAATTTGATTTTGTGAACAATCCACACCAGTTCCGGCCTGCGACAGGAAATCGTCAAGCAAGGACGAGCTTGCTTGCAATAACGCAAGCATCGAACGCCTCACCGACCTCCAAAACATCTTGAACCGAAAATTTAAGCAGCCAATTTGGCGCACAATATCCTCCAGTTAAATAAATTTCATTTGTTTCTCTATAATAGATCTCTAGTTTTTCATCAAGATACTGTTACAGAATTTGCCTTCCTTATAATTCACACTTGGTTTTTGGAAGCGGGCGTATATGGGGGCCGGTGTTCGGTCCGCGCAAGTGTGGGCGTCTGTGGCAGGGGCACTGGTCTTCAGCCACACTGAAGAGATCTGGCCAGTGCCCCGGATCGAAACGCCGACCACTTTTTTTGTGTGCTCGTCTGCCTCGGCAGACGAGCATTGTATTCCTAACAAAATTAGTATAAGTCCGTCCCCATATCCCCGTAAACCCGGTGAGATGTAGCGAAGGGCAAACCGTGCAGTTTTGCCACCAACCGCTCGGCGGGCAAAATTGTAACAATATGTTTTTGCCCGAAGAGAACTAACCATGTAAGGGTCCGACTTTAAGTCTTCGAGCTCATTGATGCGATTAAATTGCAAATGAAGTAATGTGTACACGCATAATATCGCTTCATGCAGATTGAACTAATTGTAAGACATTTTATTTTTAAAGCTTTAAGAATAAAATGTCTTACAATTAGTTGAAACTGCATGAAGCGATATTATGCGTGTACACAAACAGCATTAAATATAAAATAACATGTAATTTCAACTAAGGAAAGTTATTCAAACTCTATTACATTTACCATATTTGGTGATCTGTTGATCATAGAAGTATCTACAACTTATTGCTCTATTTACTTTCATTTTCTGTAATTAAACAATAATTTTTCAATAAATCAAGATTTTTTTAATATACAATCATTGCTCCATTGCGACATTTATCCAAGATTTTTTTTTATTTCCATAACTTTCATTTTATTAACAAACAATTTTAATAGCATGGTCAATTAATTGAGTAGGAAAATTACTCTTATTATTACACTAGGGATATTGAATGAGCCTGCCGTGCATTTACGCAATTTGTATTATTTACGAGATTAAAAAGTATGTGAATTATTTAAATCAATTTGGAGGTCTTATAGAGAAAGTGCCAAAAGCTCTTTTGAGTTCAATTACGTGCTCGCAATTTATGATTAATTTTTATATCAATTACCCAAAATTAAGATGTATTCCGAAGAAAGCAGACTAGGGACAATTTATTGGATTTTGCGTCTGCGAGAAAATGTTTTGATACATTAAAAATTCATATGAATGACCTTGATGAATGGAATAATAATTTTTTTTAGTAACAAATCTTGAGTTAAGGGAGACTTCACTAAATATCCTGTAATTTTTTTGTCGCATAGCCTATAAAGCTTTCTAAGATGATAAGTTAAATAACATTTGTCAGTTAGTTATTTATATTTTCCTCCATTATTTTTAGAGGTTGGACAAAAAATATTCGCGAAAGTAAAATTGAGCTCTATGGACACGACAACTTTTTGAATTTAACTGGACGATATAGTGTAAATGGTCAAATCGCTTCATTACCTATTCTTGGAAGCGGTGACTACGAGATGCTGCTCGAGGACGTTAGTCTTCAATTAAAAATTAAGCCAGATATATATCTTAAAGACGGACATCAGCATATCAAAATCAAGCAGATCAAAATGCAAATTTACCCTACAAAGTATGAATTTAATCTACATATACATATTTCTATGTAATTTTACTAATTAAATTTTATCAGGTTTCACATAGAACTCACTAACCTCTACGACGGTAATGAGGAACTATCAAAAGCGCTTCTCGATGGAATCAATGAGAATTGGAGAGATGGAGCCAACACTACTTCCAATATCTGAAGAGGTAATTAAAGATATGTTGCAGTCCATTTTCGATTTATACCCATATGAGGAATTTTTCTTGTCTGAGGATTAATTTTTAAATGCTCGAGAGTATTAATTTTATTTATTATTATATTATTGTTCTCTTGGTTGTTACGTATTGATTAAGATTTGGTTCTATTGGCTATTATACTTGGAATTAAATTTTTTGCGTTTGTAATTATATAAAACTGCCTCTCGGCTTCGGCTACAACATTCATTCATTTACATATACATAAGTCGTTTATCGCTAAATGCAATTCTCAACAAAAATTAGTTAGGTTTTTCAAAACTATGAAACAAGATTATTCTACTAGTTTGTTATTATACGCGAAATAAAGGATTACTTTCATTCCCTGCATTCCCTGCTATTCCCTGGCTTAATCGATTGATACCAGAGACCCAACCATTGCTGGACATGTGCCAGCAAAATCTCGAGAAGTGGTAGCTTTTGTGAAAACACGACTTTTAGATCACGAAATAAAATTATTAAATGAAAGTCGAGATACAAGTAGTAAAGTTCTTCAGGTAGAAACTGTTAGAGACACAGAATCAAAAATGAAGATTAATAATTATAAACGAAAACCGTTTTATAAGAAGGGAAATGATAAGTTTAGTAAATTTAAAACAAACAATAAATCCTTTTCAATAAAGTGTCCCCATTGTGGAAGAAAAGTTCATTAGAAAAATAAATGTTATTAGTATCTAAAAGGATTACAATATAATAAAAATAGAAATAGTGAGAAAGTGACAGCCGTTCAAACAGTTCAAAGAAGTAGTTCAAATGACCAATCAAATTTTGCCTTCATGACTGGTGAAAATATAGAAGACATTAGAAGTGAAAATCAAATAAGATTTATTCTGGACTCAGAAGCTTCAGTCCATATTATTAATAGGGAAGATTTAACTCAGGATTTTGAAAATCTTCAACCACCAATCGGGATTTCAGTTGCAAAGAACAGAACCTGACACATGTTTTATGTAATCGTCGTATAACTGAGTGGAATATTCATGAAATCTATTGTAACACTCAACGAATTCGGTATAAGAAGAGTTATTTCTATCCAAAAGATATGCCTTCCACAGTTTGTTCTTTTTATTTCTAAATCTTCGCAAGTCAGAGTTAACCCAGGGAGGCGAAGAAGTATGGGAACGCTGACGTTCGTACGGGACACAAGACTTAAAAATGTTGAAAATTAGGGTGTAAAAATTAGACAGGGCAGTATCCATATTATCAACGGATAAATACGTGGGAAAATCAGTGGCGGATAATCTTTTGGAAAGTTCGTCAATATCCGCCTTCCTGAAATTATAAGCGTAGTCGCAGACATCAACATGATGTGTATTAATTTCCGGGCTATAAAAATAGTCGATTTGAATAGGCGGATGAAATTTGTCAAGCGTAGAGAGAATGATTGGGCTGTGGTCAACAATTATGTTGTTGCAGTCAGAAGAAAAAATAAGATCAAGCTGCCTACCCATATCATTTTTTATGGTGCTAATCTGACTGAGGCCGAAAGAGAAAACCGAACCCAGAAATGAAGATTCTTTAGAGCCCAGTCTATTAGAGGGGTGACAGCCATCGTCATCGGAATTGGCTACCCATTGAACACTGGGTAAATTAAAATCACCCAACAAGAGGAGATCGTCATCCGGATTCATTAAATTATTAACGAATTCCAGTTTCGATATTAAAATATCATATATACCTACTATGACCATTCCCATCTAGGATGTTAAGTTGATCGGGGGGCATATAACAGATCATAATAAATAAGGAATTTCTGGCTAATGTTACTTTGAGGGTAATTAGCTCAATGTCAGAAGAAGTTGGTAGGTCAACTAAGATGCAATTGAGGTGGGTTTTGCAGGCCAAAAGGACCCCTCCTCCACGACCCTCCGAATCAGTGAACCTGTCCTTACGGAATATCTGGCAGGATAAGTCAAAAATCTCTTCGTCACGAATACCATAATGTAACCACGTTTCGGTTAACGCGATAATGTCAAAATTGCAGGAAGAGGACGACTGATACAGAGTCCTAGTCTTGGTTCTAATACCCCTTACGTTTTGATAATATAAGGAGATCGTCTGGGGATTTAGTTTTTTGATAATGTCGGATTAGATGGGGTAGCTCTTGGATTCCTTGATGAAACCTTAGAGTTTGGACCACGAGGGACGAAATTTTTTATTAGAACACCAGAGGGCCAAAAAGAAGCATTAAGTAAAGTGGGAGCCAATTCTTCAGGCGTGTGTAAAATAAACGATGCAATTGGACTTGAAACTTTGTTTATTTTCTGACATGTTACGCTTTCCGTACAGATATTTCCAGCCTGAATGTGGGAGAGAATTGCTTTAGAGGATGTTCCTGAATCGAGACGAGAGATAAATAGGGATCGTCGTTGAGGGACTACTTTGAGCGGTTCTTCGACATTTCTTATAAGAGGGGGGCTAGTTTCGTCCCCAGAAACCGTTTCAGGAAGAGGTACTGATGAGTCGAGCGTGGATGCAGTCATAGCCAGTGGAGAAGGGGTATCCGAAGAAGAATTACGTGTGGATTTTGTCGCGGGTATACGATTTTGTAGCTTGCTGATAGACCGATTAGGAGAATCATCCGAAAGATTTATTACTACAGCCCCCGATTTGTTTTTTTTTTAGAGGCACGATTATTGGGTCGTTTCGGTTGATTCTTAGTTTCTTTAGGGTCCACGCTCTCAGGAGGAGGAGGGGAAGAGAGCGGGACTTCATCTGCTGAGATATTATATCTCGATTGTGGAAAAACTTTGAGGGTATCAATCTCATTTTTAATAGAACGAAGTAATTCAGTCTTATTTGAGAATTCAGAAAACGTTGAGCTTACGTTACTATTGATATTCTTAACGTGGCTCAAAATATCGCCAATGGCAGGTGCGGTCACAACATTATCAGCGGTGCCACAAGTAGATGGTGAATTATTAACTATGGCATGTAAATCGTCAAGAGTAGCAGAGACCTTTGGAATTTTTTGAAAAAATATCCCTGTTTTTACTTAGAAGGGCTTCAGAAGTGCTGGTGGATAATTCAACCGCATTGATCAGCTTGTCAACCCTCTTATTCAGAGCACAGATATCCTCAGACAATAAATTAGCGTTAGAGGAAAGTGCATTATTCACCTTCTCGGCCAGGAGGGACTGATCATTAGCGATCGAACTGGTCATGTCCCTCATCAGCCTAAGAACATGACAAGGTTTTATAGCCGAACACTCTTCACAAGTAAAGGCAAATGATATTTTGCTCGTTTGGTAGAGGGCTTATTTACACATGCGGTGTGAAAAATATTATTGCAAACACCATCGCAGGAAACCTCATTTCCGTTTATTATTTGATCGCAAATTTTGCAAATAGACATATCGCTATCAATTGCCTATTGAAAAGTTAGCTGCAGAAGTTAAATGAGCACGTGAGGCTCCAATTGCCTACTTGTCGGCGGTAATTTAATGTATCTCCAAAGGGAGCTGAAGCTGCAGCGGCAGAGAAAGTAATTTATTTGCAGCTTTGGGGGAAGCCGAAAGAGCGTTGGCAGAGAAAGTAATTTCTCTTGAATAAGAAAGACACACAGAACGACGTTAAGGCATCCAAACAACTACACCGGACTCACCGTTCACCAAGCACCGCAAAACGCAAAGAACATGCGAATTAATTTACACTTTAGCAGGCACAAATGGAGTCAAGCAAGACCCAAACTTTGACACTGAGTCCGGAACAACGCATGGAACAGCTGGCACAAGAATAATTCAAAAAAAAAACAAACAACGCTAGATGTAAACCACAAAACCAAGAGAGCACAACTAGCAAGACGTCCACCCACAGCGACAACCAAAACAAGACAAGACAAGACAAGACGTTATTAACGAAATTGTAAAAACCAAGCCGGTAGATATATTTACAAATCGTAGCGGGCTACGAGATGAAGTTTTGTTATTTGTTGTTGTTAGCTTGGATGGCTACTTGAATGCCACTTTTGCCTTTTTTGGTTATAATATCTACCGGCTTGCTTTTTACAATTTCTGTAATAACGTCTTGTCTTGTCTTGTCTTGGTTGTCGCTGTGGGTGGACGTCTTGCTAGTTGTACTCTCTTACTACTTATTTACCCAAAAATTTCACAGCTTGCTTTGTTATATTATAACCGCCACAATCCCCTTTCTCTATTTTCCCTATAGTTTTCTCTACTTTTATTTAATTTATCTATGTATTTTAATTTTTTTCTATTTATTTTCTCTGCTAACTGACTGAGTTGTATCTACCAATGCATTTGCCTTTCTTGGAGACATTTCTATTATACTGTGATATCTATCGTTATAATTGCCTATTGGTTTTTCTAGTTTTCGTTCCGTCGATATGTTTTCCTCTATTGCTTGTATTTTCTCTATTATTGTAGAATGTAGTATTTCTATGTCTGCATTTCCAGTGTGACTATTCGGCTTTGTCCAGTGGACTTCTTTACCTTTCTCCATTAGGGTAAGAACATAACGAGCAGGTTTCGGTAGAGGTTTAGCTGACTGTTCAGCTGACTAATCAGCTAACTATCAGGTCAAGCGAGGGTATACTGCGCATAGTGCGGTGGTTTCGCTGACTTGAATTTAATACGTTTCGAACAACAGGCGTGTACTTTCGGATTTTATACAATATAAACTTTGAATTGAAATGTTCGAAGATAGTAGCGATAGTGATGAGATTAGTGCAGGAGTTAAGTGGTGGGATTTTAGGAACTACTCTTTTAAGGAGACAACCAGCAGTTCACCCAATCAATGCAGAAAGACCAGATTTCGGCGAATTCTGTCTTCTATATAGCAAACTTAAACTTCATCCAGATAAATTTTATGACTATATGACAATGACACCTGAAACATTCCACTATATTCTCACCCTAACGGATCCAAAACTATATGATCTTAAATTTCATCAAAATTTTCATCTCAATCCAATTTGTCTAGAGGAAAGACTTGTAATAACAATAAGGGTAAGCTTTCAATTATTGTAAATACAAAATTCGTCTTAAAAAAATTAACATTTATTCATTCTTTACTATAATATTTAATAAACACAACAAAACAAAAACACTAGAACTACACTTTTCATTTCCGAAGTGAGTTCGTGAAGTAAATGATGGTAGTGGCTGATCATGGGAGCTGGTAGTAGGGGGCGATAACTCATTTCCATACTCTTGACAGGAAAGCTCTTCTTGTGAAGTTACCATAGTTTCTGCGTTGTTTGGACTAAAGGTTTGTTCCTGAGTGTGACTTTCTCCAAATGAAAGATCGTACAATAACTGTTGCGATCTCATTCTGAAAATCATTTTTTTCCTAGAGCACAACTTTTTTACTTGTGGCAACATAGTGTTGGGGCTTTTGATCTTGAGCCAACAAGACACCACATAAATGTTGGGGTGTAATTCTTGGGGGTGCGGAAAGTCCTTCTTAGTTGCGATGTCGGAAAGGACCTGCTTGGTTGATTCTTTAAAACCCTCGGATCTTCAGAATGTGGGGAAACCGCAGAAATATAAATTTAATACTGTGTTATAATATATTTGTTTTGTGGTTCCTTTTTCAGCCGTCTATTGATTTAATAATATATTTATTTTGTGGTTTCCTTTTTTTAGTTTTTATTTTATCTTTTTTATTACAGCCTTTTCTTTTTAAAAAATTTTTTAATAACAATCGACTGGCTATCTGTCTGGAACTACTTGATTATTAAAAAATAATTTCCTATTACAAATTTAATTTTTTTGCCTGAAACTACTCTGATTTTTAATATTTTCCTCAGTTCTTCAGATAAACATAAATTTATTTGGGATCGTTTAAAATTAACCGTTAACCGCCACAATAGAATTGAAAAAACATACGTCTTCGTCATTTTTATCAGGTTCTTGTTTTTTATTTTTAAATTCAAATTTTTCTTGCTCAATTTGAAGCAATGTTTGCCAATGGCAATGTTTGCCAATGGCAATGTTTGCCGTAACTCGCCTTTTATACCCTGAAGCTGAAGATCTCGATGGAGTTAACCTAGTTAAATCAGGCGATTCAGTTATATCACGTGATTCGGTGTTAGACTCGTTTATGACTTCTTGATAATCTAAACATTCATCTGTAGTGTTGTTACTTATTAATAAATCAGCCCCATTTGATAAATTGCCCCTACTTTCTCGTGGCGTGAATTGATCTTTTAAAAAGAGCAAGCTTTTAAAATATGGCCAAGATGAATTCAGTTCTTCTGGAGCTGCGTCGCCAGATTTTCCATCTTCTACCTTGTTGAGTTGTTTTTTAAATTCTTGCCTTAAGTTTTTCCACATTTTATTGCATTCGTTAACTAAAGTAAATCATAAAGCGCATGAATTAATATAAAGACGAAACTTTTTTTTAAAGTAACACTATGAATCAAAATATGTCGGTGATCGATAATATTATTTCCAGATATCTTGCAACGGGGAATTCTTTTAGGACTCTGGCATTTTCATTCCGCATGGGAGCCTCCACTGTCTCACAAATTATCAAAGAAGTTACTTTGATTTTATGGGAAAAGTTACAACCAATTCATATGCCAGTGCCATCTGAAGAACATTTTAAAAATATTGCGAAAAATTTTAAAGAAATTTGGGGGTTTCCGAATTGCATTGGAGCCCTTGATGGCAAATATGTTCGAATCAGATGCCCTGCTAATTCTGGATCGATATATTAAAACTATAAGAACTACATTTCTGTAGTGTTACAAGCACTATCAGACGCTCACTACAAATTCATAACAGTTGATATCGGGGGCTTTGGTAAACAAAGCGATGGAGGAACTTTTCGAGCATCAGATTTATTTAAAATGATCGAATCAAATAAATTAAAAATTCCTGCTGATGATTTTTTACCTAACACAAATGAAAAATTGCCCTTTGTTTTTATAGCGGATGAAGCGTATCCACTTATGAGATACCTTTTAAAACCCTATACCCGACATAACTTGGATAGAGAGAAGGAAATATTCAATGTCAAATTATCAAAAGCCAGAAAAACAGTTGAATGCAGTTTTGGTATAGCATTTGCAAAATGGAGAACTTTTTCGGGGCCTATAGAAACGATCCCAGAAACGGCGGATTGCATAATAAAAGCTGCTTGTGTATTACATAACACAATAACTGACAAAGAAAGACTGAAAAATCTGCCAGATATCTCGCCCACATCACCACAGGGCACAGAGGAATGGTTTACAAATTAATAGAAGGAATAATAGATCATCTTTGAAATGTATTGAAATAAGAGATAAATTCATAAACTACTTTTGCTCTAATATCCCTCTAGTATGGCAATCTTTTTTACCCAATTTCTGTCGTTTATAAGGTAGGCTACAGCGAATTTATTTAATTTATCTATTATTGTAATAAAAGTTTGCTTTTTGTAATGGAAGGTGTCAACCGAAACCACTTTGTTGTAAATGCTGATCTTTGTCGCTAAATTACTTTGGCAAAGAATGAATAAAGAGGAACTAACTCGCCTATCCGGAATATGGTAGGCCTTGCGCCCGAAAAATCTTATTAAAGCCACAAGCAAACTGAATTAACAGGAATAAGGATTAGTTCAAGCTGAAGGCTTACGTGTCCTTTTCTACATCATTTTCAGTTGCTGAATAATTTCACAGACCTCCTACTTTTCGTTCATTTGCTTCTCCTTCCCGGCATAAACCCCAGCCCCTCTAGTCCTTCAATCCATTGTCATTTGTTCTCGTTTTAATTTGAAAAGAAAAACTTTACGCACACGTTCTCATCCAAGGAACAGCGCATTCTATCTAATATGAGGGAACAGTCTTTTTTTTTAGGGCTCAGGTTAGGGTTGAAAGCAAATGGTGAGCACAGCGCCCGAATAGCCCATTGTCGGAATATGGAAGTAGAGTCAGAATGCCGGAAATACCACAGGAAAATTAAAAACGTACAAAAGGTGCAAAACGGGTAACGAATGCAGCTGGAAAAAAAATCCTTGCAGAAAAACTGTTCTATCACACTTCTCCGAGAGTGGAATGGGCTTCTAACTTCCCGGGTACACAGGGCACGGACAAGCATGGCATTGAGAGGGGAAAATGAGGCCTTCTTTCCTGGCATCGGTAAATAAGAGAAGAATATGCTCGGCAGCTTCATTTCTTAATATTTTTACACCTGGGGCCGCGTGGTACTGTTTTAATTAAAGGGATTTTAAGCATTGCAGGATTACTCAGCCACCGAAAAAGCACTCAAAAGCAGCTTGCTTTGCACCACCATTCGAAATTTGACTTAGGTTGTAGGGGTAATGCGTTGTTATTTTTGTAGACGATTTGGTTGAATCCACCAACTTGGGAACGTACTTTTCTCGATACACGCAAAACAAAGCGAACGGATTGCATATTTTGAACCCCTCGGAATCCAGATAGGGGTATTGGCTTGGATGCATACCAACATAATATTGATGAGCAAAATCAGTTCTTGTCTTATTCTTGCAAAAAATACAAGACCAAGCTCAAGACAATACTTGCGGTAGCAAGACTAAGACCAAGACTCGACTTGCAAGGCCGAGACCAAAACCAACATTGGACTTGCAAGACTAAGGCCAAACTGAAGACTCTCGCATGACTTGAAAATGAACAAAAGGCCCTTTAAACCCTCTAAGATATTGAAAACAATATCATACATGTGGGGATCTGGCCAGAAGAAAATCACTACTGCTCGTTTCAAAGGTTGGAACTTTACTGTCTTTGACTAACTACTACTACTACTACTACTAAAATGTAAATCAAAAGTTAGTATTGTAGTTTGATTCAGGAACGGCAGAATCTAGTAAAGTTCTTTTGCACTGCTTTTATTCTATTTATATAAGTATGTATATAGTAAATGTAGGGCACCAGATAACAGCGGCATATTCCAGCAGAGATCTTACCAGGGAGACATATAAACTTTTAATAGCGTAAGGATCATTAAACTCTTTAGTACTCCTTTTAATAAATCCAAGCATTCTATAAAGCCTGCTTTACACTATACTATATTACTGTGTTAAATGACCAAGTCCCAGACGTACATAAAAAAAAAAACCAGGAAAACAAGTGACAGTGTATCAGAAACAGATACCGATCAGCAACTCAACGAAAGTTCATCTTCGATTATTCTTCCTTCACAACAAATTAAGACTTTGCAAAGCAAATTTCCAAGTTCTGTGTTTAAATAAGTACTACGCACAGATGATATTTGATGGTCCGAAGGAAAAAGAAAAGCATGCATTTAAATTTAAACGATTGAACTTTGAGGAAAAGGAAGAGCTGACTAAGAAATATGAAAAGGCTGGGAAGAAATGTTTGAAAAGCGATGAAGGCAAATTTAAAAGTCCTCCTCCATTTAACAGTACCAATTTATCAAAAAATTCATTCAGCCAAAGCGAGATGTCAAACGATTAAATTGCGGATTTCGCTTCCGAATGACTCTGACTGAAGCCTAGAAACCTGTCCGAGGCAGTTTAATATTGTTGCGTTAATATTTAGGAAAAAACACGTAAATAGATCCAGAGATTTTAATTTCCCAAAGTCAACGGATTTTTTTCGTCTTTAATCGCTTCTAACAAGCAGCCTTTTAATTTTAAACAATTCAGTCGGTAATTTCAATGGATTTAAACATTTATGATATGTTACTGTACAATGTTAAAAAAGTAAAAAGTGTTTTTAATTGTTTAACGGCACATAGAGAGTAAAATGTATATACATATAATAGAGTACATTAATTTTATCAGGATTAAATGGATGGAAATTTCGTTTCCAATAAAATACATACATGCTCAAATAATGTGTCAAAACAAAAAATTTTGATTTGTCAAATGTCACAAAAGTCTATTTTCTGATTACATCAATATGACAATGTCAGATCGTGAATAAGAAGAAAATGTATAAAGAAGGAGTGAAAATGGAGGAGACAGTAATGATGTCAATTATGTAACAATAAGCAACAATTATGAACAGTTATTTTAAAGAAAATCTTTAGATCATCAGCATATATTAAACAACGACAATGAGAAAAGCACTCCACAATATCATTTATAAATAAGATAAATAAAATTGGACCACAGTGGCTACCTTGTGGTACGCCAGAATTAGCAGAAAAAATTCTAGAACAGTAACCATTGATAATAACACTTTGTTTTCTATTAGATAAGTAAGAGGAGATTCATTGTAAAAAGGTTGGGTGAATTCCAAGTAGACGAAGCTTACTAATAAGCACTGATATATTAACTTTGTCAAACGCTTTAGAGAAGTCGGTGTAGATTGCATCTACCTGATAGCCCTCTTCCAAAACATTTAAACAATAATTGGTATATAAAGCAAGATTAGTGACTGTAGATTTTCCCTTAAAGAAACCGTGTTGCTGTGAACATATAATTGATCATTACTAACTCGTCTGATTTTAAGGCAGTTTGTGGCGGCCATCGAAATACCCCTCATTGTAACTTTGACCCTTAATAATTTTCTGTGCCGCTTTTGAACTAAGATCATACAAATTCCCCGTAGGACCCTAACATTATGTTTCTCGGTACTCAACTACTTGATTACCAACCAATCCTTTTGATTTACACTGTAGAACAACATACTGGGTGTTATGCCTATACTTTTGCTAACGGTGTTACTAAGCGCAAACTGTATTTTTGGTAGGCTCTCATACCAATTTCTAGTGGTATGACCCTTAGTCTATTTGGGTAACATCGGCGTAATAAACCTATTAAAACGTTCGACTTAGCCGTTTAATTGTGGAGGATCTATTACTGGTTTCCTATTATGAAACAAAAAATAAAGGATTCTATTAAAGATTGCATGAAATGAATTTATTATTCTCCATCTTCAGGAAAGGTAGTTTGGACAGGATACCAAAAGGAAAAAAATCCGTTTGACCATTTTGGCCCATTGCCTCCTACTCGTACAAAAAATATATATATTCCTAGTCGTGGATGCATTCACGAAATTTATAAAATTATACGTTGTGAGCACTACTCAATCCCGTGAGGTTATATCTTGCTTCAATTCATACTTTTCTTCGTACAGCAGGCCAAGTAAGCTTATTTCTGATCAAGGCACTAGTTTTACGTCTGAGGAATTCGATAAATATGTTGTGGAAAATAATATTAAACATATTGAAGTAGCAAACCGTTTAAACCAAAACTACATTAAACATTTTTTACGGACTAGGGCGAAAACTACTACAAGACAGCAATACGAAATGTTGATTAATTTTATAAGCGAACATCCCAGCCTTGAAAAAGGATACTTGCCGACAAAAATGGCAAAAGACGAAAGCAGAATGCAGTGGATAGCACTTATAAAACTATTAAATGCAAATGGTCCCCCAATTAGAGATAGAGATGGGTGTGCGGCGTTAGGAATTTCGATTTTTAGTTCCGTTCTAAAATTCGAACCGACTTTTGGTAATTTTTAACCAAGTACTTTTGGGAAAATTTTTGGAAAGTAGATTTGGAAATAAAATTGTTTTAAAGATTGTAAAAACTAGCCAGTCATCTAAAAAGAACTCCAGCCATTCCATACATCCTAGGAAGGCCTTCTGAACTCTGAACACCGCTGCTCGCGCCGCTCGATTAATAAGTTCATGTCAAAATTAATTACCTCATCGTTTAACCATCTACCATCCAGTGAAGTCCTTAAGTCTCGACGGGTAATTTATAAATTAAACATATTGATCAACACTTCATCAGCGGATCCTTTGTAAACCGCTTTTTTTACAAAAGTTATATATATTACTTAAAAAAGTTATATTACGTAAAAAAAGCGGTTTACAAAGGATCCGCTGGTGAAGTGTTGATCAATATGTTTAATTTATAAATTACCCGTCGAGACTTAAGGACTTCACTGGATGGTAGATGGTTAAATGATAAGGTCATTAATTTTGACATGAACCTATTAATCGAGCGGCGCGAGCAGCGGTGTTCAGAGTTCAGAAGGCCTTCCTAGGATGTATGGAATGAACACTTTTTTCATTATCCAACCGCGGTTCAAAGTTTTCCTTTAAAAAAGCTTTTAAAGCAAAAATTAGAAGATTCAAAGGGAAGTAAAAAGTTTCTTGAGGAACCAAGGAGGAGAAACGACATCAAGAGCCTCATGAAGTCCTACATCCGAGGTGAGACTGGAATTAGAGGGCGTTCCTAAGAAGAAACTTAAGGTAAAAAATACAGTCCCCTTCTTCTTGGCCTCCTTAGGTGGGAAAAAGGTAAATAAAAATTAATTACATTATCTTTTATAAAGCGGCTTAAAAGTTCTACAATCAACACAAAAACGATCATTTTCGAGGATATCGAATCGGAAGAAGAAAAAGAAAAGTTTCAAGAGCTTAATGAAGATTATATTACTTTTGTAAAAAAAGCGGTTTACAAAGGATCCGCTGATGAAGTGTTGATCAATATGTTTAATTTATAAATTACCCGTCGAGACTTAAGGACTTCACTGGATGGTAGATGGTTAAACGATGGGGTAATTAATTTTGACATGAACTTATTAATCGAGCGGCGCGAGCAGCGGTGTTCAGAGTTCAGAAGGCCTTCCTAGGATGTACGGAATGAACACTTTTTTCATTATCCAACCGCGGTTCAACTATTGAATAGTTGAATTTTCAATAGTTGAACCGCGGTTGGATAATAATAAAAGTGCGCCACTCTCTACATTCGGGGAAGGCCTTCTGAAGTTTTAAGTATTTTATTTATAATTTATCACCTCTAGGATGATTCACATTATTCCCATTATCATCAAAATTCAAAGATTGCTCAAGGGTAGAGTCACTAATTTGAGCACGCATATTATATCTCAAGCAAATGTTGCGGAGTGCACAGCACACCTTGACAATTTGCGTGCCTTTTATTGGCGAATAGTGTGGCTCTCGAGCTCCTAATAAGCATCTGAATCTATTTTTTAGTAAGCCGATGGTTCTTTCAACTATATTTCTTGCTAAAGCGTGTTTTACATTGAAGACGGCTTGAGGTGATCCTTCTCAAATAAATATAGTACCTAGAAGCCAAGCGTTTCTGCTTCCACTTTCCGGCAATGTTTGCCTTTGTCTCACTGAACTTAGGCTCCAAATGAAGGAATCAAATGCAAGGCTCTTTACTACAATTCTTCTTCACTTTCACTACTGCTATCGTAAAATGTTATATGGTTAACATTTTAGGATGTTTCCTCAAATATTCAAATATTGACAGCTATTCACATGTTCCGCAAGAAATCTATGTGCACTTTGTTTCTCTGTTACGGCAATGCCTCAATTTCTTTACGATCGAATTCATGAATATGAAATTAATTTCGAATCGAATATGAAAATGTACAGTATTCATATTCGTATCGTATGGCTTAGGCCCTTGATAGGGGAACTGCATTTAAGGCTCATATTTTTGAAGAGATTTGTACCAATCACAATATTCAACATGTAAAAGTCGCGACTAACACCCCTCGAACAGAACAATTATCGCCTCTTTAGGTTCTATTCCGAAGGGTCTAAATTGTTATGATTGGGATATAAAAATACACGAGGTAAAAAGAGCCATTAATAATACAGTACATAATGTTACGAAATAAACCCCTTTAAGCCTTGTCTTTAAGTATCAGAGTGTACGAGTGTCGGAATGAAAGATAATTCCCTTACAGCAGAGATACTCCTCCTAAGCAAAGAAAAAGGCAACCTAGTTGATCAATCCAATGTTCACGTAAAGTTTGAAGAAAATCGAGCTAAGACGAAGCTTCGAGACAACGATAAGAGACACAAGGCAGTTGTTTTAAAACCAGGTACTAGTTCGTTCTGAGCCTTCTTCCGCTACGTGTAATCATAAGTTGAGGCCTAGATTCAAAGGCGCGTCCAAATAAAAAAAAGTTCTTAAAAGTAACCGGTACGTGGTTGCTGATATTGATGGTGAACAACAGTTCAGTCCCAGTTTCCAAAACAAGGGAGAAATACAAGGAAGATCTAAGGAAAGGAGGCCCATTAGAGTATAACTGTACGAAGTGTTATTTCTATTCTTTGTTTAGTGAAAACAAAAATATTTATGTTATATTTCTTCTTATTTAAAAATATTAATTTTCTTTTCTTCCATCTTAAGCTGTATTATATAGATTTTTTTTACGTTTTTGGAGTAAAACTATAATAAATTATTTATTTTCTTTTTAAAATGCTAAATATTTTTCAGTGTGTTAATTTCCAAGTGACAGCAAAGACTAATTAAAAATATTTTCCTTTTTTGTTAAACAATAATCTAAAAAGCAGACTACTACAATGTGATCCACAAAGGCTGGCTAGATATAAAATTTTTTAAAGTAAAACATTTACGTCATCTACAAATACCTACACATTTCCATGAAAGTTTCTAAATACCATAGCAACCATACTACCAAATTAAATCTACTTTTCTATATATCAGTAGTATTCACGATGTGTCGAAAACGTGGAAGTCGTCGCGAATCGAGAAAACATTAGACGTCGAAGTTCGCTTTACAAATGTTATTTTGGAAGTTCTTGTTCCATGTACTTGTGTTAATATATTTTTTATTCTAATAATTTTCATTTTACCAATTACTTCACAAAGGCAATCCGAAAAAAAAAAATTGAAAAGACATTGACATGACATGATACATATTTTAAATTATACATGCGAGGTCTGCTCTAAGTGTTTTTGTTCATAAAAAGTTAATGCTAAAATGAATGAATATCAACAAATTCTTGTTAGCCAACAGTTGGACATATTGAATAAATTTAAATTTGTGTGTAATAAAAGTAGAAGAAATTCGTGTTAATTGCATTATTACATAAGTCTTTGACTTCCATATCGGCAAAACTTCCCTCAAATTAGCTCTGTACTCCCCAAACCCACCCGTACTCTAACGTGTCCCCCGTCGCCTTATTCATTATTTATTCCTTTAGTTTAGTTTAGTTTAAGTTCTTTATTGTAGCTTGTATTAAGCGAAACAAATAAATAAGTAGATACAAATAATTAAAAATAAATTACGAAAAGCACTTTAACATTTTTTTTTTACCGGCCGCAATGCTTTCTTCAGGCAAATATACAATATTATTTATTTTGAAGCCGCCAATTATTCCTTTTACTGCTGTGTATTGGGGCCAGTCGGACGGAGATCCTCCAGACGGTCCAACTTTTATTTTTTCTGATCTAAACAATGGCCTGATTTGTAAATAAACGCAGTTCATGAATTTTGTCCGCCCACACAGCCACCAGCACTTGAGCTACATTTTTTTTTACTTGTATTTTCGTTTTTTTGCCACCAGTTTTTCCATTTTGAAAGAGTAAATTAAAAGACAGTCATAAATTTTTCAATTTTAACGTCTGCTGAATAATGCTGAATAAACTTTTTGGGGATGCCACAATGAATTTAGTAGATTTTGATTGAGATTCTCCCGAAATCTCAAGATTTCAAAATCAGCTATTCATATGGCAAATCTAATGGATTATCATATGGATTTCGCGAAATCTCACAAAATCCCGAGATTTTGGGGAGATGGAAACATGGTGTAAGTCCAAAATGTCATAAGATAGATTTTCTATATTCTTTTAAGGTGAAATCGACTTTATGACATTGGGTTCTTATTTACCACTTTAAAAATTAGCGGCTTAAAGCATGTATACATATTAAAGTTGTGTAAATTACATAAGAATCCAATTAAATAATTCGTAAAATTAATTATTCAATTATTCAAAAAAGTTAAAAAACAGTACAATAATTTTTATTTCATATTAATTCTTTTTATTAGAGAAAATAAGTTAGAGAAAGATCACGAATTATATTAATTTAAATTCTTATATAAAAATATCAAATGGGACGCACGTTTTTTACTAAACATTTTAAAATAATGCAGATTTAATGTTAAGAGCCATAAACTATGTACGTAATTTCAAAATTTATTTGGACAAATTTTAAATGTTTCGTTGTAAAGTAGGTGCGGGTAATTAGGCCTAGCTAAGGGAGATTTGAAATAAAATAAAAACTATATGTATATCCAAATCAACCAATTTTAATATTTTTTAAATCTATAGAACTACTACAAAAAAATTTAAAAATAAAATGGCAACTTCTGCCGTAAACGAAAACAAAATTAAACATTTTCAAAAACTCGGTCTATAGGCCTTTTTATACTATGGTCGGGTAATAAGGCCTAAGATTTTAACATAAATAAACAAACAAAATAGGCATCTTATATTTGGTAATTGAGATCAGTATTCATATATATGCATTAATCATGCATAAAGTCTTAAAAAAGCAACAAATTTCTTTGATTAGCAGCCTTTAGGACACTCAAAAGTGTCCGTATCGTCTGCTGACAAACCGACGCACTCCTCGCGGTACCACTTGCCACATTTAGCACATTGCCTCATATCTGCCATCTTGTCCTCCTCACAACCATGACAGTACCAACTCACTTGTTTCTGCTTAGTATCACTTCTACCTTTGTTTGACGTCTTTATTATTTTTTTCTCTTCCTTGTTTTTGTCAAAAAGGTCTTTGGTGACTGGAGGCTTTAATAACCGCCGACCACGTGTGTAAAGAAAAATAAAAATAAAATTATTCGACCCATCATATTATAATTCAAACTTCGAAGGTCTTAAAAGCATGAAATAATAGAAATCTATAATGCAAAATTATACAATTAAATGAAATATTACAAAAAAATACTTACGTTCGTATCGGATGATTTTTTATTATTCGGTGCTGCACAACCGCTCCCCACAATGAATGACACCACATTGGCAACAGCACACAAGCTATCCCGTCGCGACAAGTTTGAGGCGCCATCTGTAGATGTTAGGTACCTACGACTGTGACTTTCGAGTGATTCGAAGCATTTTAAATTGTATTTTTGCTGCTTAGGCCTTATTACCCGAACCTACCTTATTTGTTTTTTTTTTTTTTAAATTTAAGAAACAATACTTTTATTTCTTTTTTAACACAATACAAACAAAACAGTCAAGTTCTATTTTTGTCTGTCAAAAAAGTCAAAGTCAAATGAGCTGCTAATTCTTTTTCTTCCTACCCTTTTTCGGCGGTGCAGCTTCCAATTGATCACTTTGATCGGGTGATTCTAACTTCACAATAGCCGGTGGAGCATTATTACTTCCGTTCATATTTTTAGTTTGATTCTCATTGAGATCATTAATCTCCATTTCTTTCTCAGTTGTTATTAAAAATAGTGTGTGTTGCCCGCCGCTAGAAACTTTGACAACCTTCTTTTCCTTCCTCAACCTGACCACAAAAGTTATGGACTGATCTTATGGTCTTTACCATTAAAATCATTTTGTATATGTATTTTATTTCTAGACACTTATTTAAATATTTAAGAGTTGCAGTTAAGTGAAACAAGATGTATTTAAGGCAAAAAACACTTAATTTTTTTATTTGAAAACACATGATTTACAATGCTGATACCAGAAAAATTATTAAAGTTATCTTTATTTTAGTCTTTAATGTCATTCAATTAATACCTGCTTCGTCGTAATTTTTGCTACCTCAATGATTTTTGATAAAAATTAGGAAAACAAAAGCTTGCTACCTCAATATTATTGACGTTAGGAGAATAGTGCTTGTTTTTCAAAGAAACGTTAATTTTTCGTCATTAGCGGTGAAGATAATCTTCAAAATGATGGCTCAATCATTGGTTTAGTGATGAGCAAAATTGGTCTTGGTCTTGCAGTAAGTAGTGCAGGAAGTAATAATTTTTTTTTAGTCTTGCGTATTTGGTCTTGGTCTTCCATATTTGGTCTTGGTGGTGGTCGTTTGGTTTTCGGCTTTGTCTTGCTAGTACAAAGACAGTCTTGGTTTTGGTCTTGGTCTTGTATTTTCGCAAGACCAAGCCCAACACCAAGACTGTCTTTATACTAGCAAGATAAAGCCGAAAACCAAACGACCACCACCAAGACCAAAACCAAAACCAAGACCGAATATGCAAGACTTAACAAAAAAGTATTACTTCCTGTGGATTAAGGCCTATTCACACTATCCATCAGGTCACCGACAGTCAGCATCACATCAAAATATTTTTCTTTGTATTTTACATGGTGTAATTCACACTATACGGAACCGACACATCACATCACTTTACGTGAAAATGTGAACAAATTAAAATTGTCGGACGGTTGCCGGACGACTGATTGTCGGAACCTTGATGGATAGTGTGAATAGGTCTTTATTCGAAATCTTTTCTTGGAACAAAACGTTTTTTGTATTTGAAATTTTCAGTTTGCTTTACTAGATTTTTAACACTAAATATAAAAATAAAGAAACTTTGTCACTGTTTGACAAAAGAAATCTATATACAAGAATGTCCTCGGAGTAAATAAGGAATAATTAATACAGTATTGAATGAAAATAAAAGTATCATAATAATATATAAGTAGGTATTAAACTCAATAGATAAGATCACTTTTTGATATTACTCGTTTGTAGTAAAATTAAATTTTATGAATTAGATATAAATTGAACATAATTTATAATTTATACCTATAAAAGACCTGAAAAATTCGCAAAAAAGTTAGATGTAATAGGCTACATGGTTGAGACCAAGACAGAATACGCAAGACCAAGACCAAGACTAGAAACATTTGTGCAAGAACAAGACCAAGACCGATACCAAGTCTATTACAGTCTTGGTCTTAGTCTTGGTCTGCTCATCACAAGTTTGGATGAAGTATTAAGGGAGATATGGCCTACCGACAAAAAAATAGAGTTGAGAAATAATATATATGTATGTAGAGATAAACGTATAAACAACGTGTCAATCAAATTAAAACAAGTACTAATTATTAATTATGATTTTGTACCATTCATTTTTTGACGATATACGTACAGTTGATAGAATTCTGTGCAACTCATTTCAAGAAGCTGCAGAAAAATTACATTTAGACATTAACGACGCCGAATCGAAAGAATGTTTGCAGGAGGCTGTCAGTCACAAAATGCCAACACAATTGAGATGTCTTTTACCACTTTATTATATTACGTAGCTGACCGCTAACGGTTCGAAGTACTCGCACGGGTCAAGTAGTAATTCATATTATACGAGCAATATTTATATCTTTATTTGTTTTTTTTGTAATCTCGTTCTCGAAGGCGTCTGTAACGACTTCGATGAAATTTACAATATATACAGTGCTGTCTAAAATTATAGGACCAAGCTTTAATTTTGCATATATGGTCTATTCCCAAGCCCATAACTTGTTGGTAAGGAGAAGAGGGATGGTGACAACTGGTATATATGAAATCGTTGTGTATCCTTTATTATTTCATAAATTTTTTTTTTAAATTCATGTACTAATTTTAACAAAAATCGTAAAAAGCTCAATACAATAGTGTTTAAAATTATAGGACCACTTAATATGATGTCTTTGGCCTTTATATACAGGGTGTTTTGCTAAGGTCTGAACAGGGGTATGCCAATCGATTCTAAATGGTCTCCTGATCAACTTTTCTTCGGACACCCCACCCCCTTAAAATCGGTCCTTCCCCCCCAAAATCGTGATTGAAAATTTGGAGGGGGTCAACCTAGAAAATGCTTCATAAGCTCTTTCAAAGATATCCTAGAATACTGGTTGATAATGCATTTGAAAGCTGAGCCTTCAAGCTTTCCAACGATACCACCCGCGACCCAATCAGTACACAAACAAGCGGGGGAGACCCCGTCAAATTTCGAAAATGGCAATTTCAAAGCCCAAAATTTGACCTTGACCCTTCATTCTGTCGATTATTTATATGGGAAGATCGAAACTTTTCTTGAGAAAAAGCTTCCCTGTCATATGGCCTTTCTCAAGAAAAAAACCGCACTGGAATCCGACAGCGCGTTCCAAAGTTCGGTCTATAGGCCTTTTTATACTATGGTCGGGTAATAAGGCCTAAGATTTTAACATAAATAAACAAACAAAATAGGCATCTTATATTTGGTAATTGAGATCAGTATTCATATATATATGCATTAATCATGCATAAAGTCTTAAAAAAGCAACAAATTTCTTTGATTAGCAGCCTTTAGGACACTCAAAAGTGTCCGTATCGTCTGCTGACAAACCGACGCACTCCTCGTGGTACCACTTGCCACATTTAGCACATTGCCTCATATCTGCCATCTTGTCCTCCTCACAACCATGACAGTACCAACTCACTTGTTTCTGCTTAGTATCACTTCTACCTTTGTTTGACGTCTTTATTATTTTTTTCTCTTCCTTGTTTTTGTCAAAAAGGTCTTTGGTGACTGGAGGCTTTAATAACCGCCGACCACGTGTGTAAAGAAAAATAAAAATAAAATTATTCGACCCATCATATTATAATTCAAACTTCGAAGGTCTTAAAAGCATGAAATAATAGAAATCTATAATGCAAAATTATACAATTAAATGAAATATTACAAAAAAATACTTACGTTCGTATCGGATGATTTTTTATTATTCGGTGCTGCACAACCGCTCCCCACAATGAATGACACCACATTGGCAACAGCACACAAGCTATCCCGTCGCGACAAGTTTGAGGCGCCATCTGTAGATGTTAGGTACCTACGACTGTGACTTTCGAGTGATTCGAAGCATTTTAAATTGTATTTTTGCTGCTTAGGCCTTATTACCCGAACCTACGTTATTTGTTTTTTTTTTTTTAAATTTAAGAAACAATACTTTTATTTCTTTTTTAACACAATACAAACAAAACAGTCAAGTTCTATTTTTGTCTGTCAAAAAAGTCAAAGTCAAATGAGCTGCTAATTCTTTTTCTTCCTACCCTTTTTCGGCGGTGCAGCTTCCAATTGATCACTTTGATCGGGTGATTCTAACTTCACAATAGCCGGTGGAGCATTATTACTTCCGTTCATATTTTTAGTTTGATTCTCATTGAGATCATTAATCTCCATTTCTTTCTCAGTTGTTATTAAAAATAGTGTGTGTTGCCCGCCGCTAGAAACTTTGACAACCTTCTTTTCCTTCCTCAACCTGACCACAAAAGTTATGGACTGATCTTATGGTCTTTACCATTAAAATCATTTTGTATATGTATTTTATTTCTAGACACTTATTTAAATATTTAAGAGTTGCAGTTAAGTGAAACAAGATGTATTTAAGGTAAAAAACACTTAATTTTTTTATTTGAAAACACATGATTTACAATGCTGATACCAGAAAAATTATTAAAGTTATCTTTATTTTAGTCTTTAATGTCATTCAATTAATACCTGCTTCGTCGTAATTTTTGCTACCTCAATGATTTTTGATAAAAATTAGGAAAACAAAAGCTTGCTACCTCAATATTATTGACGTTGGGAGAATAGTGCTTGTTTTTCAAAGAAACGTTAATTTTTCGTCATTAGCGGTGAAGATAATCTTCAAAATGATGGCTCAATCATTGGTTTAGTGATGAGCAAAATTGGTCTTGGTCTTGCAGTAAGTAGTGCAGGAAGTAATAATTTTTTGTTTAGTCTTGCGTATTTGGTCTTGGTCTTGCATATTTGGTCTTGCTGGTGGTCGTTTGGTTTTCGGCTTTGTCTTTTTCCGAAAAAAATGTCTTTAACAAAGTACAATGTGTGATACTAAAAATCGAAACAATGCAATAAAAACTGGTATGCGCGATACTTCCGGACGTTTGTAAGGCCGCATACCAAGATATTTTTGAATGTGGCATTTAAATGCGTAAAATGAAAAAAAAAAATAACGGTTTCCGTGATAACAGAGAAATTGTCCCCCCTATCACACCCTTCAAAAAGGTATGCCTTGACCTGACCTGACCTTTCCGGCTAAAAAAAATTGGTCGGCCGGGTTATTTCTTATAATGTATGAAATTTAGAATCAAATTACCAAGATTGATCAAAATCCGCGATGATGGCAAAAATTCACCGTCATTTCAGAATACATAACTTATTTAAACATATTTCCGGCCAATTAAATCCACGCCGACCAAGCTCATCTTATACGTCTAAGGGTAAACTATTGTTTTTCATTAAAAATTTTCAAATCCCGATCACGGTACTTTTAAGATTGCCGGCTCCCCGCCTATAAATAATTGAAAAATATAAATAAAAAATATTGTCAAATTTTAAGATATGCAAATATTCAAAGTAACTAATAAAATCATGTGTGTGATTTTCACTTAATAATATTCCTTATGTGCCATAATTGCCGTTGCTCTTCGTTTAATAAATTTATCTCGACGAAAGTTTAGGACCACAACAACAAATATCTACATACATATGTATATGTAAACTTCTTTCATTCGTAAAGTTGTAATTTTAACCTGAGAGCAACTGCTGCAAATGAAAAAATCCTCGGAGGGAGATATTTTCTGCTCTAGGAACTGCATGGGCAAAATTTCTGTATGATACAGATTTGTGTCAGTTGCTGCAATCCTCATTGCTTCCCAATTGAGAACCCCACCGTACGAGAGTCTGCAGTCGGTCCGTCAGGGGTCGCTTTTTTTTTGGAGACAAATCAATTTTCCTACTTGAACAAATGTTTTCCATCTGGATAGAATAATAAAATACAAATTTTCCCTCTGTCAGCACATGTTGCGGTTTCCGTTTCATCGCCAATCCCTGTCCCGAAATCTCCAGGAGAGCGACCCGGATGCATGTAAAGGGTGGCCGGGATGAACGTGCGGACGTATCGTGGACCCATTTAAGAAAAATAACGTGCCGTCTCAATGGCAGTTCTTGAGTGCAATTGCCTCGTTCCTTGCGATATTTTGGTCGAAATGAATTTTGGTGATGACTTCATGCTATGTTGCCATGAAAGGGTGAATGTACACACGCGTGTACGCGGCGGCCAACGTCTGCAAAAGAGCATCAGGACTTCCCCGTTTATGTTCCGTAAATATTTCGGGTCCAATGGGCCTTTGTGGCGGTTAAAGCAATGCCGGTATTATATGTCTTTAAAGCTTTGAATTTATAGAGGGACAACAAAAAGATGTTTTAAAAAATTTGACATATAAAATAAAATGTCGTGACTGACTGACTGACTGATTCATCAACGCTGAACTGAAACTCCTGAATCTAATTAGATGACATTTAGACGGTAAGTTTCTTTTGTGATGAAAGCACCCACCAACAAAGAATTTTATGAAATTCTTCTCCTCTAAGGGATTTAACTTTATATTAAATTCCTCATTTTTGAAGATAAGACCACGAAAATTGGTATTTGACTTTTAAGTTAAAAATTAAAAAAAGACGTATATCATGATTTTTGCAAATTTATTCCTTAAGGGGGTAAAATAAGGGATGAAAATTTGTATGGGTTGAATGGGTTGTGTATACAGATATATATTTACATACACAAGGGCGTCAGCCACGGTGCAATTTCTTTAAAATGTATATAGATCGGATAAATTTTTATGTCATATCTTATGTCATATCACCCACCAAATGTGACCCGACCGTTTTTGAATTGGTTGATTTTTTAGAATATTTAAGTAATCATTGAGACTTATACAACTTTTAGACTTTTTTTCAGAAAACAATTTCTTTTTAATTTTCTTACTTTTGCGATTTTGAAATTTGAAAAAATAATGCTGTGTCAATTACATAATAAGGACTCACAGTTGTTCTCTTCAGGCTTGAATTATACTTTTAAAAAAACGAAAAAACATTTTCTTAAAATATTCAAAACTATAATATAAGCATTTTTATTTTTCGATGTTAACGAAGCGTATTGGAGAGTTCGAAAATGGATTTTTTTTAACAATGTTTTTTTTTCCAAATAGTTGTCTTGTGGCTTTACTTATTCAACATTGAGGTTTATTGTTTCACAATTAAAGTTAAAAAAATATATTTCTCTCGAAATTCCATCGGAAGCAGGCCCGCTAGAACTTCGAGGGTGTCCATTGTGGGAACTGATTTTGAATTAAAGTGAACACATTTAATTTTACGAGAACGATCTCCTTCACAATTTTTACGGCAAATGAGAGATTTATCGAGATTAATTAGTAAATTAATCAAACCTCCACACCCTATTTGTTGTTTAGTTGAAAATCGTCTCCTTTCGCGAACTATGAACTAAATAAAAAATATGTATGTTATCAATGCACCAGAGACAGATCCGATAAATAATGAATCCATAATTTTAAATAATTGATTAAATCGATTAATATGTATGCATTTGATTTTTCTACCCATAACAGGGAAAATGAGGAAATATTACTAGCGTTATCAGTGTTATTTCAAAAATGTAAAGATGAATAAAAACAAGGAACTTTTTAAAGACACATTTCGAAGAGAAGATAAGTTATCCAGTGCACACGTAGAAACTTATGCCAACTAAACGTGTCGCGCGATATTCCTCGAAAAGAACATCAAAGTTTACCAAAGCACATAAAGTTTACTCCTAGTGAACGTGTTCTGAAAGCTAAGCTTAGCACAACTTCCTCCTGGAGACGTGCATGTGAAATGAACCTTTTCCGTGAAATACAAATGCCGGTACATTTGCATAGCGGCGCACCAATGAATCAATATGGTAATCAGAATTGGTTTTTTTCAGATAACTATACAGAAAAAAAAATCGCGGCATTCGAGTTTTGGCGGTGGATGATAGTAAAGAAGAGTTCAGCGTGAGAATCACTGTGGACTTCTAGAAGTAATGCTTCAAGGAAAAAGCATTAAAAGTGAATAAATTGTATTGCGATCAAAAACAATTTGCTTCCGAAATTCAATAACCCACGTTCAATTTGATATAAAAGGGCATTAAAAATGAGAATCCCTTGGTGTAATTATGTTAGTCAGAGATTAAAATTTTCCATCGAGCTTCACTCATTAAATATCAATAGATAGACTGACTTGACTTTTTTTTTAAAATAAAAACATAAGCAATGTCAGAATTCACAGATAAGTTGACTATTATTTTATCAAAACAATAACACGACTACTTAGATTATTGCAAAGTGATTAGCTGACAATGGCTGCGTTCCATTGGGCCTGGCCAAGTACTCCCAAGTACTTCCAAGTGTCACGAACTACACATGCTCTTGGCTGGAGGTAGTTGAGTAGAAACTTCACAAGTAGTTACGCGATTTTTTCCGCCAGGGGGTTTTCATATTTTCATAATGCTGTGTTCCATTGAACATCTACTCGCAAGTACTTTCGAGTACTTTGCCAATTTAATTATATGCATTCAGCAACTCGAATTGTTGTTGAGAATGCATTTGGGTTGCTGAAAGGCCGATTTCGGAGACTAAAATTCTTTGAAAGTCCGAATATTGGCTTTATTGCAAACTGCTTCTGGTTATTCATTTCCGCGTTTACTGCACTAAAGGCACAAATAATACCGCACCAAAAAGACAAATAACACCGCACCAAAGAGGCCAAAACACAAACAGATGAAACCTGTTGACATTTCAGTTTGAGGTTCCGATCTGCCTCCTGTGATAAAAGCTGTGTTCCATTGAACATCTACTCGCAAGTACTTCCGAGTACTTGGCCAGGCCCAATGGAACGCAGCAATTATTGTTGGGTCGCCACAGACAGAAACAAAACAACATACAGTAGAATCCGTTTATTATGACTCCGCCTATATTGTCCAACCGCTTAATATGAAGGAATTGCAGTGCGAAGTTTGGTTTTCATATTATATCTTTATAACAAAGTTCGGATATAATGACTTCGTTTAAAGTGACATGTCGCTTATTATGACTTATTTTTAAGAAATTATGTCCGGTTATAGAGACCGACATTATTAATAACACCTTCGCATGTTTTTGTGACCCTCCTAACCCCAAAATATGTTACGTGTACATTGGTATTACAATTTTTATTTTATGTTTTGTATACGTATCTTTTTCTTTTTTTGTTAATAGATATACCTACATACATACATATATGTATGTATACAATTTGTAGTTTTTCTCTTTATTAAACTAAATAACTAACAAAAGAAGAAAGTTCTTTATTTTTTAAGACTATGCTTTGTATGACGTCCGTTTAGTATGACGTGTTTGTCATTTCCCTTCTTTGTCATTATAAACGGATTCCACTGTATGTACATATTTCAAACCAGGATAACCAGGGTAACCAGGGTAACACCACTCTGAAATTATAAAAAAAGCAAAGTTGTTTTTCTGAATTGGGCAAGGAAATCTAATAATCTAATTCAATAAAGAGGCACTTACATATCCATATACATACATACATATACAGTAGGTGTTCAAAAAATTAGACGCACTGGGAAAATAAATGGGAAATGAAACAAATTTATAAATTTCGATAAATCTATACAAGTTTTTTTTTTTTAAACGGTCTATATTACATTAAGGTATATTAGTGACAATTTGTGAACATAGAGACTAAAATTTAGTTACTCCGCCTTTTTGTTTTACAACTTCGGCAACTCTTCTCGGCATACTCGCAATACACGATTTTATCATGTCTTTCAGACCTTCGTCATTTCTCCAAATATCTTCAATGTTTTCCTTAAGAATAGATACCGTTGGGTTTGCGCGACTATATACTTTAGATTTTAAATAGGCCCAGCAATTTTCTATTGGGTTTAGATCAACAGAATTGCCAGGCCAAGGAAGAACTTCAATTTCCTCTTCATTTAGGGAACTTTGCTTGATTTCGAGGTATGGCAAGATGCTCCATCTTGCATAAATATGTAAATCGATCGTGTATGCATGAATGAATTAATATGGGGTAAAAGAACGTTTGTTAATATGTTCTTGTACTAATCAGAACGCAAGGTTCCATTCACAAAATAAATGGGACCCGGACCTTCTCCACCTATGCAGCTCCATATCATAATAGCTGGAGGGTGTTTGACTGTTCTTTGAACGCAGTCCCCATTGTAACGTTCCCCTGGACGCCTCCGTACGAAATCGAACGATTCCGTCACCGCTTCTAGACGACATTCGTCGCTGAATATAACCTAAGAAATTTGAAATTTAGGGTAATTTTGAATGCTCCATAAACCTCAATAAAATAATAATTTGCGAAATTATTTTGACATGTTTATCTTTTCCCAGTAATCAAGGGTAAAGCTCTGATGGTATCTAGCCCATTGTAACCTTCTGGATCTCATTTTTTCTGTCAACTTTGGCTTTTTTGTTGGTCGTCTACATTTAAGATTTGCCTCATATAATCGTCGGCGAAGTGTCATCTTTAATATTTCCACCCCATGGTCTCTAATTTGTCTGTGTAAGGTCCTGGCGGGTGCTCGTCTTTGTTGTATTGCCATATGCACAATTTTCCTGTCGGTCCTGTTAGATGTTTTCCTTTTTCTTCCACAATTTTTCCTCTTACTTCCCGATTGAGAAGTTGAAGGATTCAGAGTGCGGGCAATTCGATCCACCGTAGATGCCGAAATTTTTTTTTGGCCCGCGATTTCCCGATGGGTAAACTCTCTGGAGTTCAACAAACTTGCTATTACACTTCTTTTATCACTGGCGATATCTTTAACTCGTCCCATTTTGAAGTCACTTTTTACTTTTAACTACTTCAGAAAACTCCTTTCTTGTATGTCACGTTCACTGAATTTTCACTTCAAAAAACACAATAAATTGAAGGGGGCCTATACTGGGTATCAATATCAATCAATATCAATATCAATGCACTCTTTAAAATCCGCTTGCATACAAAATTGTCAACTGTTTCTCCAAAAATATTTTTTCCAAATGAAGCCAAAACGAAATCGCTTTCATTTATATAATTCCCAGCCCTAACCCGGTAGATCTGGGATTTCCCTAATTACCCAAATATCCTGCACTCATTACCTGCATGACCGTAATCATTGAAAAATTTACTTGAAAAGGATTTTATTGCAGGAAATATCAAATTTGCACCAAATTTCATAGAATTGCTGGCTGCGTCTAATTTTTTGAACACCTACTGTACATATGAGGGGTCGCAATAATTTTCTTGCATTTAATGCTTTTGTTAAAATTTCTCGTTTGCTCTAAACTAAAAGAATTAAAGAACATGTAAGGAATGTTTTAATCTGTATATGCACACATGTATGTATATGTATGGACATTATTTAACAATAAAAAAAAAGAGTATGCCTTGTTTGTTTTGAAGAAACAATAAATAAAGATGGAATTCCTTATTTTTAATTAATAAATAACGCTATTGCATTTCTTCGATCGATTCTAACAAATTGATTAAATTGCACTAATATTTTTTCGCAATTAAAAGAGAATAAAATATGTCCCCCTCTGAAATCATTGCATGTAATTTAATTGAGAAAACTTTTGCTTCAGATGCTCTTAGCGAGAGTCAACCCTTTTGTTAATTTTGCAAGCTTTTGGTACTATCCAAATACGGCGATATCATTATCATTATTCTCTTTGAGCTTAAGTAAATTCCGCAAATTAAATGTTGGCTTTTGGTTAATATAATTAGGCTCTCAACTTATCACCCACATTAATGTAGCCACAGATACCCCAAGGGACAATCACAGCTGAGCATATCCGTCTGGGTGTGTGGGAAGAATTTATTGCACGCACTAAGGATATCAGTACAAAATTGCATACATACATATATAATATGTATAATAAAAACTGCTCAAAACCAAGAAATCTTGGTAAATTGTCTGGGTCAAAAGGATTGGTGCAAGTATATTCTTTGCTTTAATAAGAGTTCACGAAAATGTAAATATCGAAACACCTTAAATGTGCTAATTTTCGAAGTTTGCAAACCTTAAGCTCAGACTCCCTCTATTATAGTATACTTTGGATCACTCCAGCCTTGTTCGTGTTTAATTCAAATTTCGTCAGACGGCTGGAAAAGAATGAGACGTTCGATTCGAGCAAACGCTGGGATGATTGCGCTTTGCGATAGAACGAATAGATTAGAGTTAAAAGCCCTCCCTGCTAGCTTAATATGTATGTAGATGAGGGCTGGGTCGCTGTAAATCAACCGATTTCTCATTTCGGCGTGATAGAGATCGGAACTTATATAACTGGTGATTTATTGCCCTACGTGCCTTTCAAGTTTGTTCGTTGCTAGTGACGGTGACAGCCCAAATAGCCAAACATCAACAACACCTCCAACTCGCGCCCTTCAACCAAATTGTATAGTATGTACCTTATTAGAAATTGCTTGAAAACATTAAATTTTCGGTATACGGATTGAGCAATTAAGTGCATTGCTCGGAAAAAAACAAAAATCCTTCAATTCTGGTCCCCAGTCTCAGGCAAAGTTTAAATGGCGCTTGGTCAATTTAATTTGTAAAGTTTCCGTCCTGGCACGTCGACTCCTCTTCGGTGAACTTTCACTTTAAATGGACTTTTATTACCTTGAAGCGCTCCACAGATTAAAGCATGTCGGATGAAGTCAGAAATATTTTCAAGTTCGTTTGCCACCATGCCAGCCAGCTATGGCCGTGTTGGACAGAACATGAATTATTAGCCAGCGAGTTAAAGTGGATTTCTCTTATGCTGTAATTATCCGTCTAATGTTCATTGTTTTTTTATTTTTTTTATTATATATCATTTTTAAAATTATTCAATTTAGTTCTTCTTATTAAAGAATAGAGCTATGTACAAAATTATTCCCGAGTATTTTGCAAGGCCTAAGATTGTAAAAAGTTTTAATAAAACTGGATAACCTGTCAAGGAATGGTACAATAATTTCTCAAGGATAAGTGATCAAATTAACCAATTTTGTAAAAATGAGAACCGACTTTAAAATTTGAAAACTGAAAACTTCAACACTAAGTATCATTACCAAGGATAAACTGTCCCCTTTTTATACATACATTTTTCGTCGTTCATTCCTCACTCATTATTTTTCAATTCAAAAATTTTTTTTCAATTTACTTCATTTGAAAAAAGTCACTAAAACTGTCAAAAAATACTTGTGTAGAAATTTAAAATCGCTACATGTATACCGCCTCACTACGTTTAAAGAATCGCTTAGTTATTATGCTTTTGTTTCATTCGGCGAGCAAGTGAGTAAACAAGAGTGTGTGAGTGAATAAACTATTTTTAGAATAATTGTATAAAACTAATTTAAAAAGCTAAAAGCACGCTTTTATAAGAAAGTACTACCTACTTTTTTTCTAATCTCCATTTTCTTTGTATTGTTGTTTCTCTTTTTATGATTTTTCCAACGAGTAGCAGACAATTAAATAAAATTAAAAAGCCCACTGATTATTGTATTTTTATCAGAACAATCAGAAGTGGTTGAAATTCGGTTCCTTATAGATTCCATTACATATACATACATATGTAGTTATATATACTGATCGACCTAATAAATAAAAGCGTAATAAAAAATGACAACTTTAGCCTGTTTATGCCGGTAAGCATCATTACCTATTAGTAATTCTTTGGGAGGTAAAACGCAATAAGTTGATAACGGATAAACGTATGAGAGGTTTACTTCATATTTAGAGAGTTATTTAAAGTAACTGTTTTGAACAATATAGAGAATTCACACCGAAAACTAGCTCTAGAATTGGGAACTAGCCAAACTTGCGTTCATAACATCATCCACAGACACACTCAAACAAATTCTGTTGAGCACAAAGGACGATCAGGACATGCGCAAGTGCTCTACAGAAAGGATTAGAGGAACTCTAGTTAGGGTTAAAAAAAAAAATTCGCACTGAAAACAGCATCGAAGATGCGAATTTCCTCAGAACGAACACTGGTGTTGAAATTTCAAAACTCCATGTGCAAAGAATTTTGCGCGATTTAAATAATCACATTTCAGTTGTACCCAAACAGAAGTTCGAGTTCGTCATCCTCCTAAAGGTGCTTTTACACTATCTGACAATGTCAGATGACAAGTCGGTTTCAGATTTTAAAAAATGTGTTAAATTTGTCTGTCATCTGACTCGCATTTGTCACTTTAAAATAATTTTCGCACTTACACCTACGAAACGAAGCAAAGTCGTCTTACTTGAATGTTAAATTCAAAATAGCGTCTTTAGGCTTCTTTAAAATCTGAAACCGACATGTCATCTGACATTGTCAGATAGTGTAAAGGTACATTAAGGAGCAGTTCAATCCATCATGCGCGAATGTCCAAAAAAAACAATATGATGGAAGAAAGAAAGGTTACAGTTTGGGATTGTGTATATCCTTGAAAGGATATACCCACCAGGACCTTACCGCAAAGTCCATAAATCCCGCTAGGTAACCTGTGTTGACAATCCGTAGAAGATGGTGTTGATTTTTATGGGAGTGGGGAAATAAAGATTTTGATAATCAGAAGCGTTGCAGGTCCTAGCATGAAAAAGTACTCGTAGCCTTTGTAGAATCCAAGCGTTCTACAAAGATTTCAAGCTAGGGCCTGCAACTCTTCTGATTATCAAAATCTTTATTTCCTCACTCCAATAAAAAACAACATCTTCTTCTGCGGAATACTCGTTTATCCAAAAGATTAAGTTGAAGTGAAAGCAGCTGATCATTGCTGCCAAAATTATTCCTGTAAAAAATGTAATGCGGTAATTTTTCGGTATGAAATTGTGTATCTTGCTTTTGATCTTATCGAGCCGAATTATTATTGCTGCTTTAGATATCCTATGAAGTTTTATTTAGAAATATCTCTGTTTTATTTTATACACTCTTTGCGGCGAAGCTTTAAATTTTTAAGAGTTTTTATAAAAATTGTATTTAACAACGTATGCATGTAGACGATCCATTATGAAATTAATAAATTCCGTATAAGTATTCTTGCAGTTCACCCCAGGATTAGAACAGAATCAATATACAACGGTATCCTACTACAATTCAGTAACTTCTTTTTCTAGTCGTGCTTACAGCACATATTTTACATAACATCTGTATGTAAAATATCATAGTATTTTTTATTTTGTAAGATATCCTCACTGTTTACTTTAGAAGTATTTAATTTAATCTTGCGATCAAATATAAAACAAATACATATGTATATTTCAAATATATATAATGCCTCTATATTAATTTCATGTACTGTATTTAGAGCAGCTGTTAAAAGCCAGTTTGATCTGAGCTGTTTTCAAGTGGATTAGTCGAAAATGAGAAGCCTTTTCATTAATACCACAGGAGGTCGAAACTACAGGTTATAGTTATCATCTCAAACAACAAACCCAGATACCCTTTTGGAAAAAAAATTTATGTTCGATTATAGTAGATTGAAGCAATACCTACCTATTATTTTATTGTCTGGTGAAAAACTACTGCATCATGATAGGTTATGTATAAATCTCATTAAGCTCATCTTGGAAAACATTTTTTTTTGTACATTCTGCATACTGAATGTACAAAAAAAATGTTTTCCAAGATGAGCTTAATGAGATTTATAAATACCTATCATGATGCAGTAGTTTTAAAATTGCTAACACACTACTCGCTTGTATTCAATAATCTGAATGGTATTGAATAAAATGAGAATTCGTAAATAAATATGATATAGCAATTGGTGTCGTTTGCATAATTGAATAAGTTTCATTGAGAAATAAAGCTTCGTACAATATAATGAGATTTACGTAAAACAGTACCATCCATGGTTAAAGTATGTGATCATACCGTATATTTTGCTAGTTGCATGAAATAGGACTTGATTTCAATAACCGCATGTACACGATGTGACATTTTAATTTAAAATACAAGCAGCCCACTGCCTCATGAGCACTTCAATTTATCCTATATTGCTCTTGTACTAACCACTATGGCATTCGTGTTGTATGGAGGTTCTGAAGACACTAGCCCGACTGGAATGAGACATCTGATAGGAACCACAGCATGTGGCGACATTCACAAATTTCACGTATGAACCCGGGAACCCCATCGAATCGCATCGACGTCGATATAATTCTACGCCACAATGGATCCCCGCCACCAGTCCACCCTCAACCCTATGCCAGAATTGTGCGGGGCTGCTATGCATTTATATACATGGAGAACGTTGGGTGCCTTTTTCCTGAGATTTTGGATCGCTCGCCCATTAGTTTCACCTGGAATAGAACGTTCTGTTTTTCTTTTCTTATCCCGAGTGCTCTGATGGAATCATAAAGGAGCTTTGATGATATGTAGTTGCACCTACACCGCACCAAGGATCATGAAAAGACCCCCGCGCCCCAAAAAAGATTCAGCCAACCCCTGTCACGACCCGAGACTTGGCATGGTGCCTTTTGTCGAAGTGTATTGTGCTCAATTGAGAACAAAGTTATGAAATATAAATTCCGTGGCATCGAGACAAAGCGGATTTCGTTTCGGTTTAAGAGGAGAACTCTAAGACTTTGCTGGCGCATTCCTTTTACGGGATAAGTCGCAGAAGCGCAAGTGCAATAAAATCTACAGACAAATTTTGGAACAATTTATGCCTGCGAAAAGCACCTGCGGTAATAAATTACTTTGCCGTGACTTTCATTAGACGGAATTTTCGGAGTCTTTGTTTGAAATAATTGACTCGACCTTGCTCGCATTGTGCTTGCAGTTTGAGTTTTGCAATCATATCAAAATTCTACAAGAACCTCCACGCTTAGTCGTGCTGGGTGATACTTGTGACGGATATTAACACTGAATTATTAATAAACTCTCCTGCGGATGATTAATAATTTCTAAAAACAGTATAAAGATAAAGTTATTATGGGTTACCACTTCAATTATATCCTCAAAATAAAGCACAAGATATCTTCGCTATTTTTCAAAATGGTTAAAAGTTTTTAAATTTTTTTATCTGCATTATTTGTAAGAATAAAACAACCAGAAGTAATATATGTATGTTGCCTGTAAAATAAATACAATGACTAATGTTTATTTTTAGTTTTTTTTAAACCCGAACATATGTGGAATTAATGTAGTGATATATGTAGGTATGAGTATGGCATAATCATTGCTTCAAAGAATTATCGATCAGGATGGAGTTTAACAGTTGAAAGACGACTGAACTAGGCTTACCGTACGGTATATCTTATTTAATCAAATTAAAGTAAAATAAAAAAGCAATTTATCTCAAACAACATAATTTACTACACCATGTATTTTCGATCAATTTCTCTTGTTCTGAGGAATATCATAGAAATAAATTTTTATATTACCATAGAATTTCATCTCAATCGGATAAATTCTGTTTGCATGACTAACCATAAAAAATATCACTGGTCAACATTTCCCACCTGTCCTTCCCTCTCCGTTTTCCAATTACGATTTATAACCTGAGGTTATGCGCAACCTGTCCAGAGAACTTCATCTCAATCGAATAAGTAGTTTTTGCATCGTTTACCATAAAAATCACAAAAGCAATAAATGTTATTTTTATTTTAATTTTTATTTGCCAACGCAATAATAAAGTTCAATTAATTTGGATTCTATAGCATTGTATTGTATGATTTCTATTGTATATATACTTGCAAGGCTGAAGTTGAATAAATAAATAAATAAATAATAATAATAATTATAACCATAAAAGTCACAGATCAATTCTTGAAATTTAAAAAAAAAAGCTTTAAATTATTTAATGAAAAATCCGTTTGATATCATTTATACCTCGATGGATAGAGCTAATTAAGCTAAATTTTACTTTTAATTTTGTCGAGATATCTTAAAAAACCTCCTTTTAAATTGACAAATGTTCAGAATTTTTCATAAAATCCACTAAACCTGTACTCATTTTTTGTTTAACTTAAATGAATTTTAAGATTACTATTTGCTTGAATAATTGTGTCTGCATTCAAATGCAGGGAATTTGTAATGAAAAGCGGAAATTCTTAGATATATTTGTTGGGTACCCTGGATCGGTGTTTGAAAACTCGCACATTTTCCTTAATTTATCAAAGCTTTGCGGACAATTAGCTGTGTTTTTTTGATGATCTGATCCGGATCAGATTTCGCAGCAAATTTTGTATTGAATTGGAATTTACAAATAATGACACCTAACAAAACTTTTTACTTTTGTGAAAAGAGCATCAAATTGCATTGACTTATAACCAATTTGCGTCAAAACTAGATTCAATTTTGTCAGTTCATGACTTGAAGTTGGGATGGGCTAAAATCATTGCAATGTGATGAATTTTGCTCTAGATTGCAGTTTAAAATATTTAATTAAACGCGAAATTCGAGATCCAGATGAGATCATCAAAAAAACATAGCTATTACATATGCGATTCGCCGAAGAAATGCAGATTGTTATTGACAAAAATGTATCTCGCCGAATCCAGATTTGTGAAGAATTATATAGAGAAAGAAACAATTGACTGTAAATATATGAACTTTTATTTCTTTTTCCAAACCAACATATCAAAAGCAGTCAATCCAAAGAGCAAAGCACATTACTGATTGCTCGGACTGGTAGAAGCACAAAAATTAAACTAGTAGAAGAGGTAAAATTCTGGAGTAAAAATATTCACCAGTCACAAAGGAATGACCTTAGTAATATGTACATACATAGGAATTTATATTCCAAAAGTTATTTTTGCCAATTTTTACTCTTTTTTATATACGATACATATAGGTAGTATTTCCTATAGGTACCTACACAAAGTAGATAATAAATATTTTTATCTTATTTGATAACACATACATACATACCTACCTACATACATACATACATATATCATAGAATGCTATCTGTGAAACTGAAAGTGGGACTCTGTGCATTGTCTCAATTTTCCAATTCTGAGATGGGGCAAAAATTAGCCTTATTAACCCAGCTCCTTTTAGTAGAGGTTTTAATAGGTACATATAAATTCGGCACAATTTTAGTCTACGGTAATGAGCATTTTAGTGGAGCCATATTATACAAACATTATCTAAACAAAGCCGTTAACGTCTTCCTGTTCTGAAATACATTACTCTAATTTATTTAAATTACGGGCGCCGTAAAACTAGAAATTGCATAATTTCCGACCTCTGCCTAGCCTCCGACAAAATTGAAAATAAATGAATGAAACCAGGTTTATGTGCACAAAGTGGCCACTAGCAACGAATTGGACACTCCACCGAACGCTGTGTATGGCCATGGATATGTGGTGGAATAATATTCGGCGAGCTTTAATAAAATTTCGAATTAGTTTTTCAATGGGGCCATAATTGCAATTAGAAAGGAGCCAAGCAACCGCTCTGGCAGGTCCTGTTCAGCATTGCTTTCAAACACTTTTATGTGTAATTTTGCTAAACATCAGAAAGGGCTAATGTGTTGAAATTATTGTATGGGGATGGTTATCTTATTTTAGTTCACCGGACTTAAAATAAGGCTGCACTGCAATAAGGGCATTATTATGAGCCCAGGATCTCCATGCGTATTGATACTGTTCACGAAAAATTGGCCATCGGTTGGAAATTGTAAATACATACATACATCCCACTTTTAATTCAATGAGTGTGCGCATTGTAGATGTTCCAAATTTTCTAAAACTTAATTTATGTTAAATTGAGGTTTACTATCAACCTCAAAGTAATATAGTTGTTCTTCAAATCTATTATAGACTTAATCATGGTGTTCCTGTCAAATAATCTTCATAGTCTTCATGTTTCTAACCATGACGGAATCACTAAACATTAGTCTTAAAATATTTTTTTACATTATGGGACAGTAATTATACTATCCACGCCTTCCAAAATCAAATTTTTAAAACGTGAAAAACGCAATGGCTCAAGTTGACGCGTAGGTATTATTGATTTTTTTTTTCTGGCATAACTTTTTACAGAGTAATCCGATTTTGATGATTCTTGATTTTATTGGATAGGGTATACCTCGAAGTTGGTCCCATTAAAATAAGAAAACAAACCACTCCTAAGATTTTTAACAAAAAATTAAACCGACAAAAAAGGAACTCAAAAGCGAAGAATAAAATAAACCTTTTTAGTCTTAATAACGAGCTCCTAATTTAAGAAACTAATTTTGAGTCGGAGTCAAACAAACAATCAACGAATATCATTAAGTTATTTCAAAGAAATTTGGCGCCGACACAAGATTAGGTACTTAGGTACACCTATGTAGGTACATTAGTTTAGGAGAGGGCTGAGGAGCTCATTGGTTAAGACTAAAAAGGTTTATTTTTCGTCGGTTTAATTTTTCGTTAAAAAGCTTTTTAACTGCATTTATTCGACCAGTCTTACAACTGTAAATGCTGCAATGAATCTTCGTTAATTCTTTCGCTCACCTCATCACTCCGACTCCAAAATTATAACGAAAAGACATTTTCTGAATTTTATTGTAGTAGATACATAATAAATTTAATTAAAATTTCGGGAAACTTCCATACATTATATTCTCGTTCAATCTCATAACGTTCTTTTTATCTAATCATGCAAGACTCAATTGATTACAATTAAATTAAAACTGCCATAAGCTTCAGCATTGGACTCCAAATTAGAAAACCCGTTGCCATGGACCAAGTATGTAATATACCAAAAAGTCCTTGTGCGACTGGCTCTTAATGGGTACAAATTTAATAGTCACAAGTAAATTTATTTAACTTCCATCCTGAGCGCTATCGACAGAATGCAGCTGCCAATTATCGGGGCACATGTTGACTAGAGCAGGGTTCAGCCCGGTCAACCCATGGAGAATAAACAGAATAAATATCTTCATTAGCTGTCAATCGCTTATCGTTAATCGGATCTATCAGTATGTACTAAATAACGACATCTCCTGACTATGAATATTCATGTGTTGCTCAAACTGACCACCGCCTGGCATCCACCCGGATGCATCCCGGCCGACAAAACAGTCGGCCCTGGTGCGCTCTTCCCGGTCGACGACACAGTCCGGCCTCGCTGTAAATGTTACATTTCGGGCCTGCATCCCATCGGAGGGAATTATTCTCTCGCCCCGGCCCAGCTGACGGGTTCCGTGCTTAAAAGTTTTCCTCACCACTGCCGGTTAAGAGGATTGAAAGTGGGTGGCAGGACGGCACCAGGGGGGCCCCACTACTAACCGTGGCTTGGGGATAATAGTAAATTAGCAGCTTCCTATCGTACGTCCGATGTCACCCGGTGACGGGTGTAAGTTCGGGCGGCTCCCACCTTAGAAATTTGCATCAAGCTCGGTTAAATGGCCAAATATTTAAAAGCCATTTGTTAATTTTAATTAGCTGCGCATCGGTTTAGGCTTCAGCAGTTTTCAATTTTTTATCTGGGTTTTTATTCAGGTTACGAGGAAATTTAAGATATTTCAGAAATTTCTGAAATTTCACACTTTTAAAGGCCTATTCACACTATCCATCAGGCCGCTGACAGTTAGCATCACATCAAAATATTATTTTTTGTATTTTAAATGGTGTAATTCACACTATACGGAACCGACACATCACATCATCAACCATCACCGTCAGGAAAAGTTCGCGAGAATATTTGATAGCAGCATCAAATAAAAATTGTCGGTCGGTTGTCGGACGACTGATTGTCAGAATCTTGATGGATAGTGTGAATAGGCCTTAAGAATGCTGCAAGCTCTATAGTAGGTACCTAATAGAAGAGATTTAATTTTATTTTTATTTATCTTTTTAAAACATCCTCTGAAGCCTAGTGGACCCGACTATACCTACATATGGTAAAATTCGATATACAACGGTAAATTTCGAGTGGTTTATACCGGTTTATATACAGAACAAGTACGATGCATTTGTGAAAATTGTATGCTTAATAACCCAATCATATATGTAATTCGTGTTAAAACACTATTTGCTTTCAGCGTAATCTTACTTAATAATTTTTATAGTAAGCCTAACCTTTTTTTTTAAGATATAATTTATATTCATTTGTTTAACAAACTCATACAATCTTCTATTTATACCTAAACAAAGTTTTGTTTAAAAATTGACCATCCAATTTAACCCATTTTTGAGCAATTGCATGTTTTAAGTCTTCAATGCTATTAAATTGTCGATGATCAGCATGAACTCTCCGAATCAAAATTCTGCAAATATTTTTCATCGGGTCCAGAAGTTTAATAGAATTGGCTTGAAGCCACGCCATAATCTCTCTACTCGTATGAATAGCAGGCCTTGCTGAATATCCAATTTTTTTGTCGAAGTTCTTCAAACTACTTCAAACTACTTCGAGGGGTTCACTTCGGAAATCGCGCTCTGCACCATTATCAGGTTTCTTTCCTTAGTTTCGAAGTACTCAAAGAATTTAAAATTTTATATAACTAATGCACTCTTACCATAATGTAAGTATTTGTTTCGTTAAAGAGAATTTGACGTAGAAGAAAGTTTTTGCAAAGTCCATTTAGAAATAGGAAAAATTTCAAATTTGTAATAGATGGATATAATGTATAATTTTGGACCTGTGAATTTTGTAGGCAAGTTACTCAGATTTTTCAATTATTCCTTGTTAATCTAATCTACCCTGTACTTTGAAAAAACAATACTTTTATGATTTCATTGACGCTATGTATTAATTCCTAAGGCGTTTACATTCTTAAGGTAAATAATTGTTTAACGATTTAAATTAAACCACTATAATTGACCGGTTTAAATTGATAACTTCCACTTTTGAAAATTTCTGAATTTTAATACTAAAAAATTCCTGATACAAGGTTAACGTTTAATCTTTGAAATGAGTTCTGCTAATAATATCTATTACGTAAAATTTAGTGTGTGCACACTTTTATCCACTGACTATGTCTGGTCCACCTACTCCGTCATTTGTTATTATAAAATCAAGCAATTTTAAAAAATAATCTTAGTTTTTGCGAATGTCAAAACACTTACCTATTATTCATTCGTTTTTCTGATTAATAATAAAGTTATATTGAATTTCTATTTAAAAAAATTAAAATAAACAATTTGAAATATTTAATAGAAAAAAAATATTAACCAGAATTATTTTTATTAATTTATAGGTTGAAATAAGTTAACCTATATTATTATAGGTACATTTAATATTTATTTCAATTTTTGCCCTAAATCAAGCGTGTGTTATTTTATCAGTGTTCGTACATTTTTTTTGTTGAGTTAATCGATTTGGCAAATTAATGCCTCAATTGTAGATTTTAGTAGCGATAAATCATAGGTATATGTGTATGTATATAGTCACAATAGTCTTACTATATTTAGCATTATCCTTCAAAGGCGATATACTCTTGACATTTTTAAACTCTAAAGAGCCGATTGACGTTTCGAAAAATTTTTCTAGTCGTTTTTTATTAGTTTACCTATATAATTACGCGGTCGCGATACTGAGCAACTGCCCCACCCAGTTCGTGGAAGAACTTTTTAAGCTAGTAATTTCAGCAGTTGTCCTCGTTGGTAATAAATATCAGCACTCTGCTGTCCCTGATCGATCCAGGGCAGCATCAGGGACGCCAGGGCAAGCTCGTCTAAATCCCCGGGTAATTCGTTTCTCGAATTTCATGTCACGTCCGCAGTAAATCAATTAAATTGTCATAAATTTCCCTATTTTGGGTGGGTAAGAAGTTTGTCCTTAAAAACTTTAATCTTTTTCCGCTGGAGGTATGTATGTATGTATGTGCGACAGCACTTCGCTTCCCGCCTCACTTTGATTTTAATATCTGCACTTTACTGAGAAAGTTTCGAACGTGTTAAGCGAGACCATTTTCGCAGCGTCTCAGCACCAGGTGCAACCATGTTCCCAGTTCAAAGAACAAACACCCTGTATCAATATTCAATGGTCTCCCCCGCTTTGATGGAGTTCACCTTTAATTACTTTTCGAAAGTTTCAGTGCATCAACGTCTAACGTGTGACAGATGTGGCTGGTATAGGCGAACATGTGCTGCTTTGTCGCGGCTTAAGCCGATTATGCGGCAAAGTTCAATTCGAAGAATGCATTCCAAGAAAGTTTCTGTAATGTGGTTATAGCAGGTGTTTTCTTAGCAGTTATTACGCAAATTACTGAGCAGTCAAATTATTTCCATATGAAATCTTTCAAAACAATTTTATTTGGAACAGTTCGTTTTTTTAAGCGGGGTTACAACTGAGCCGTTGAGAATCATAGTTGCTTAAGTTACAAAGGACCCCGCAAATTTTGTATGGAAATTGGGTTTCACTCAACGTTTCTGAAATTTTGGGAATAATTTTTTCAGAGCACGTGGATCAAAAGTCTCAATGGGCTGAAAATTTTTCACTGGCTAGTTTTGACGTGATAACGTCTTATAAATCGATGCGGCTCGGGGGCATTCACGAAAAGTTGTAACGAAGCCACCAACGTCCGGTCACGTCACGATGCGCGCGCAGCATTCGACAAAGAAGCACGCTGGACCGGTGTGGGCCTCGCTTCTCACTCCCACTCAAGCGTTCTTAGCGTCGGAGCAAAAGAAAGAAAGCGTCTCATGTATCAAAATACTCTTAAAAAATACGTTATCACGTAAAAACTTCGCCCGTATACCGACTTTACAGACAACCTTGCTCTTTTTTTCATAGATTGCTCTTAATAAACGCCATTTGTTCGCCCGCTTTACATGCGTTGCGGGGTGCATGGTAACGAAATGTTTTTATAGTCCATCATTAGAGAATTTTCGATCTGTTCATTTTTCATTATAGCGGGTTGAAGTTGCCAAAAATTGACAATGGGTCAACCTAAAAAATGCTTAAGAAGTTCTTTTAGAGACATCTTAGAATACTGGTTGATAACGCATTGGAAGAGCATTCAGGCTTTCCAACGATACCACCCATGACCTAATCCGCTAACAAACAAGCGGAAGAGACCGCGCCAAACTTCGAAAATGGCAATTTCAAAGCCTAAAATTTGACCTTGACCCCTCATTCTGCCGATTTTTTGTATGGGAGTTTCAAAACTTTTTTTGAGAAAAATCTTCCCTGTCACGTAGCCTTTCTCAAGAAAAAAACCACACTCGAATCCGACGGCGCGTTCCGAAGTTATTCGTGTTATAATAATTAATACAACAACAACACCCACTATCCGCAATGAATTCCAATTGGAATGTGACGTCACTTCCATCCACGTGCTCTGAAGAATCTATTCCCAAAATTTCAGAAACGTTGAGTGAAACCCAATTTCCATACAAAATTTGCGGGGTCCTTTTCACAAACTGAGTTAAGACTAAAATCCTATCACTTACCCATTACCCTTTTAAGGTATTCATATTAAAAGTTGACTTACGCCACTATGATTCTCAAAGGCTCAATTATATAGATAATATTAGTTTCATACATATTCACCCCGCTCAGTATATCGGCATTTTTTGCGACCGTACAATCTAGCCGCCTAAAAAAAAATTAACTGTCAAAGTCAAATATTATTTATGGACATAAAATAATGCTGACATTTGGATTTGTCCGTGCTATTATGTAGCTTTCAAATTGCAGACAAATTTTAGTATTTATACCAGTAAAAATACTAATAGTTTAAACTAGGTCATAGTCTCGGTTTTTGGAAAGTCGATAAGTTTTAGTACATACATATCTATTATATAAAAATAAGTCGGGTTTTCCTTCCTGACGCTATAACTCCAGAACGCACGAACCGATTTCGATGGTTTTGCATTCGTTGGAAAGGTCTCGGGCTCCGTGAGGTTTATAGCAAAGAAAATTCAGGAAAAATCTATTATATAATATAAAAAAGTAAGAAATCGAAAAACAGCACAAAACATACTTCGATTAGATTATAACACTTTGAATGCAAAAAAATGTAGTCAAAGTAACACTTTGAATGATTATTTGTGGGGGTGTCCGTGGGAGAAGATGAAGGAGGAGTTGTGGGGGTGTCCGTGGGAGTAGATGAAGGAGGAGTTGTTGGGGTGTCCGTGGGAGTAGATGAAGGAGGAGTTGAGGGGGTGTCCGTGGGAGAAGATGAAGGGGGAATTGAGGGGGTGTCCGTGGGAGAAGATGAAGGAGAGTTGAGGGGGTGTTCGTGGGAGTAGATGAAGGAGGAGTTGAGGGGGTGTCCGTGGGAGTAGATGAAGAAGGAGTTGAGGGGGTGTCCGTGGGAGTAGATGAAGAAGGAGTTGTTGGGGTGTCCGTGGGAGTAGATGAAGGAGGAGTTGAGGGGGTGTCCGTGGGAGAAGATGAAGGGGGAATTGAGGGGGTGTCCGTGGGAGAAGATGAAGGAGAGTTGAGGGGGTGTTCGTGGGAGTAGATGAAGGAGGAGTTGAGGGGGTGTCCGTGGGAGTAGATGAAGAAGGAGTTGAGGAGGTGTCCGTGGGAGAAGATGAAGAAGGAGTTGTGGGGGTGTCCGTGGGAGTAGATGAAGGAGGAGTTGAGGGGGTGTCCGTGGGAGTAGATGAAGAAGGAGTTGAGGGGGTGTCCGTGGGAGTAGATGAAGAAGGAGTTGTTGGGGTGTCCGTGGGAGTAGATGAAGGAGTTGAGGGGGTGTCCGTGGGAGTAGATGAAGGAGGAGTTGAGGGGGTGTCCGTGGGAGTAGATAAAGGAGGAGTTGTGGGGGTGTCCGTGGGAGTAGATGAAGGAGGAGTTGTTGGGGTGTCCGTGGGAGAAGATGAAGGAGGAGTTGAGGGGGTGTCCATGGGAGTAAATGAAGGAGGAGTTGAGGGGGTGTCCGTGGGAGTAGATGAAGGAGGAGTTGTGGGGGTGTCCGTGGGAGTAGATGAAGGAGGAGTTGTTGGGGTGTCCGTGGGAGAAGATGAAGGAGGAGTTGAGGGGGTGTCCATGGGAGTAAATGAAGGAGGAGTTGAGGAGGTGTCCGTGGGAGAAGATGAAGGAGGAATTGAGGGGGTGTCCGTGGGAGTAGATGAAGGAGGAGTTGAGGGGGTGTCCGTGGGAGTAGATGAAGGAGGAGTTGAGGGGGTGTCCGTGGGAGTAGATGAAGGAGGAGTTGTGGGGGTGTCCGTGGGAGAAGATGAAGGAGGAGTTGTGGGGGTGTCCGTGGGAGTAGATGAAGGAGGAGTTGAGGGGGTGTCCGTGGGAGTAGATGAAGGAGGAGTTGTGGGGGTGTCGGTGGGAGTAGATGAAGGAGGAGTTGTTGGGGTGTCCGTGGGAGAAGATGAAGGAGGAGTTGAGGGGGTGTCCATAGGAGTAAATGAAGGAGGAGTTGAGGGGGTGTCCGTGGGAGAAGATGAAGGAGGAGCTGAGGGGGTGTCCGTGGGAGTAGATGAAGGAGGAGTTGTGGGGGTGTCCGTGGGAGTAGATGAAGGAGGAGTTGTGGGGGTGTCCGTGGGAGAAGATGAAGGAGGAGTTGAGGGGGTTTCCGTGGTGTATATTCCGACTTTGCCACGCGTGAACGGCTGGACCCATTTCGCTAATTCTTTTTTTGTTGTGTTTTTTATTGTCAGGAGAAAGAAAAAATTAAGAAAATTGCGCGGAAAATTGGTCCAGGGTTCAACTCCTGCTCGGCCAAAATCACTTTTTTTCATTTTGTACACCGGGTAACATAACTTGAGAACGACTTTACCGATTTCATTCATCTTTTTTTTTAAGTTTTCTAATACTTTGTAGAAGGTTCTTACGGAAAGTAAAGTTAAGCAATAAAATAAACATAAAATAAATACTAAATACTCAGTACTAAGAACCACACAAGATAATTTCATCACAAGTAAAAATGTTTGACGCCCTGCGAAGTGGGCACGGGTCAGCTAGTGTATACATATATTATACATTGAATTTTTGAATTTTCAGATCGTCACGATTCTTGAAAAATTGATAATTTTTAGTAAGTTGAATTTTGTTATTTCAAAAGTATGTATAAGCATGTATGTATGAGCGATTCTATAATCAACTAAAATTGTTACGCAGTTTTGGTGAATTTTATAAGGAGCAGTATATCGTCATAGCACAAGTACCTATGAAGTTCAATAAAATTAATTAACACTTTCTTGTGCAATACTAACCACTTGATGTTGTAATTCCAGAGTTTTCAAATTAGATCAAATAAAGAAAGCAGAAAATATACAAGATCAATGATCTTCTTATAGTAGTAAAGTACAAAATTTAGAAATCGAAGTATCAATTTAAAATGATTAAATATAACTTTAACCTTCGGCAGAAGGGGAGATGAAAAGAAAGAAGGATAGTGAAAGAAGAGGGGAAAAATTCACTAAAAATCTAGCCCTATTTTTGTTTTCGAAATAAAGAATTGCAATACAGAAATATCAAAAAAAATTCGTTTTATTCCGTTCACTTCCCTTTCTTTTGACCGACACTAAATATTTTAGAATGACCTTTTTGTTTGGCATGAAACATGAATTATATTAAAAGTAATTACAATAAATCAATCTAACGAATATGATAAAAAAGATGAAAATCCCCAATACCTCCTTTATATCAATATTTAAATCTAAACTAAGACTAGCTAATAATAATAATAAGCTTTTCCGAAAAATAATTTTTTTTCGCCGAATGGTGGAATCCCTGGCAGTTATAGCACTGCAGGATGCTGAGGTCTTCTCTAATATACCGCGAGCCCCAACCCAAGTTAACGTACCGGTTTACAAGTTTTTCATAAGTCTTACCTGTTGCTTCCATGAAAAGTGTCCAGCTTTCTGTTTTAGTGTTTTGCTTACTGTGTACTATTTTTATTTGATCAGAAGAGTCTATAAAGTGATTTAGTTGTCTTAATTCATCCATCAATTTCGTGTCATCGTATTCTTCATATAAGTTTGTTATTACTAGCCTGGGGTTTCTTTGTTTTGTAATTTTTACTCCATACTTTTCTCCCATTGCCTTTGAAGTTTCCATAACAAGTCGATTGTTTGCTTCCACGTCCGTTGATCTTAATAGCTGCGTTTTTTTCACCGGGGTTTGTGACCAGATTAGCGTCAAATGAAAAAAACGACTCAGGTTAAAAACCCGGCTTAGTCAACATTTTAAATACGAAATACGCTAGTAAGGTTGTGGGAACCCACTCTGCCGATTCTTGCACCATCTACCGAAAACTGCAGTAAGCTAAAAATCAGTAACTCAACCATTTATTCTCCTCGCGGATGAGAAGACGAGAAGTAAAGAACAAGACTTTCATTCAGTGTCAAGTTTCCTTAAAATAAAGACTTATCCAAGATTCAAGTATTTTTTATATGTAGTTTAAATCCCTACATAATTGGTGACCCCGCAATGGAAAACAAAGATGTGAACGGAGTTGCGCCTCCACAGCAGCCTTCCCAGCCGGCCGGTGCTCAACTTGAACCATCGCCGCCGCAGCAGGATGGCCCCCCTCATGTGGCCAACATCGAGCGAAGCGAGCTTCCGCCATTTTGGGCACACAAGGTGCAACTATGGTTCACCGCAATTGAGGCGCAATTCCTAATTAAAAGGATAAGCGCAGATGCAACAAGATATAACGCCGTCATCGCCCGTTTGGACCAGGACGCCCTTTCGGTCATCGAACACATTGTTTTGGCGCCGCCCCCACGAGACAAGTACTCAACCATCAAGGATGCCTTAATAAACCATTATTCTGTTTCGCAGGAACGACGTTTCAGAACTTTAATTTCTGGACTCGAGCTGAGGGAGCGACGCCCCTCAGTGCTGTTGGCGGAGATGCAGCGTTTGGGGGGAAACTCGTTGGACGCCGCATTTATGCGGACCATTTGGATGGACCGTTTGCCTGAGCGTATCCAGGTTGCTCTCGCTGTAGTCGATGACAAAGACAACGATGCCCTGGCAAAGCTGGCCGACAAAATTATCGACGTTCATCGAAATGCAGAGGGTGGACGCCTGATGCCAATTTCGCACAAGAGCGGCAACATCGAGGGACACATGCGTGACCTGAGCAGGCAACTCGAGTAGCTGACGTCAAGGCTAAGCAGGCTTGAGAGGAACATAATCGTTCCCCAACACGCGGTCAACGCCGCAGCCCCAGCCCACCCGCCCGAAATAGCGGCCGAACGAGCAACACCCCTACAGAGGCGATATGCTACTACCATCGCCGATTTGGAGAAAAAGCGAGTAAATTATTTCGACTAATACGGGTGGCACAAAAATTCCCCGTCGACTCTTTTTGTACGATCGCGAATCGGGCACCAGATACCTCGTCGACACGGGCGCGGACATTTTGGTGATTCCGGCTTCGCGGGCAGATAAAGCAAAGACTTCTAAGACATTATTATATGCCGCTAACGGTAGCAAAATTAAGACTTTTGGTGAACGCGTTTTGACACTCAATGTCGGGCTTCGTCGACCCATTCGTTGGTCGTTCTGTGTCGCTGATGTCCCCTATGCAATATTGGGCGCAGACATCATTCACGAGTGCGGCCTGGTCGTTGACCTTAAACGCGGGAAAATTGCTGATCCCGCTACGGGATGTGAATGCGTGGGATCTTTCGCTCCGGCACAAATCAACACCATTACCGTAATTGGCAAGAGTACTAGGTACACCGCAATACTAAAAGGTTTTCCAGAACTATTGGGAAACCCATCTAATCGTTCGGCGGCCGCGCATGACGTTAAGCATTATATACCTACGACGGGACCCCCGTGCGTGGACCGGGTCAGGCGATTGTGTACTGAGCGCCTCAGGGTGGCAAGAGACGAATTTAACCATATGATCGAATTAGGTCATGTTCGACCTTCCACTAGTCCTTGGACCAGCCCCCTACATATGACCAAAAAGAAGTCAGGGGATTGGCGCCCCTGCGGGGACTACCGCAGATTAAACGCCCAAACGGTACCCGATCGCTACCCTATCTCTATCCTCCAGGATTACTCCACAATTTTGGCCGGCAAGACAATTTTTTCTTCCATCGACTTGCGTCGAGCATTTCACCACATTCCGGTGGCAGAGGAGGACATTCCGAAGACCGCGGTGATCACCCCTTTCGGCCTTTTTGAGTTTTTGAGTATGCCTTTCGGTCTCCGAAATGCAGCACAATCATTCCAACGTTTCATTAATGCCGTGCTCGCGGGGTTGGATTTCGTTTATGCCTACTTAGATGACCTCCTTATCGCTTCAGCTACACCGGAGGAACATGAACGATATTTGTTAGCGGTTTTTGAGCGTCTTCGGGGGTTCGGCCTGTGCATCAACATCGATAAGTGTGTTTTCGGCGTGCGGGAGATTAATTTTTTGGGATACCGTATCACAGCGCAGGGCTCGACACCCTTACCCGACCGCGTGAGAGCCCTGCAGAATTATCCTAGGCCTCAAACAATTTTGGAGCTGAGACGTTTCATCGGGGCCGTAAATTTTTATAGAAGGCACATTAGGAACGCGGCTGCGACACAGGCGCCCCTGAATGTCCTTCTCAAGGATTCTAAAAAGAATGACCGGCGACCGGTCCCTTGGACCCCCCAAACCGAGGAGGCATTTGAGAGGGGGAAGGATCAGGTTATGGGTGCTACTTTACTGGCCCACCCGATTCCTTCGGCTAAATTGCGGTTGACCACCGATGCGTCGGATGCGGCCCTGGGTTCGGTGTTGGAGCAACGCACTGACAATGATTGGCAGCCGCTCGGATTTTTTTCCAAAAAGCTCTCCGCAGCCCAAAGAAACTACAGCACTTACGACAGAGAGCTTACAGCCATATATGAGGCGGTTAGATTCTTCCAACCGTGGCTTGAGGGAAATGAGTTCAAAATCAGAACCGACCACAAGCCATTAACATTTGCTTTTTCTCAACGTTCTGATAAAGCTTCGCCACGCCAGGTTAGGCAGCTGGGATACATCAGCCAGTTCTCAACGGTCATCGAGTTCGTGGCGGGATCGGACAACGGTGTCGCGGATGCCCTTTCGCGAATGGACGCAATAGTGTCACCACAGATAACAGACTTCGAGGAACTCGCTCGCTTGCAGGAGAAGGATGAAGAACTAAAAACATTCCTCAACGATGGTCCGAATTCACTTAAAATTAAAAAGCTCCCACTAGGTGCGAACCGAGGGTTGGTTTTGTGTGACACCACGACCGACAATGCCGGGACCTTTGCGCCGCCAGGTTTTCGATGCTTTTCATGACCTGTCACATCCGAGTGGGCGGGCCACGAACAAAATTATAGCACAACGCTACGTTTGGCCATCGATGAGCCGGGACATTGCCAGGTGGGCACGCAACTGCCTACCATGTCAGCAATCAAAAATTGGACGCCACTCCCACTCAATACCAGCCACTTTCCCCAGTCCTGATCAGAGATTCGATCATATTCATCTGGACTTGGTTGGACCCCTTCCCGAATCTCAGCAGTTCAGGTACTGTCTTACTATGATAGACCGGTTTACTAGATGGCCTGAAGCCGTCCCCATCAAGGACATCACTGCAGATACGGTGGCCAACGCATTTTATTCCCATTGGATTGCCAGATTCGGATGCCCAAAAATAATTACAACGGACCAGGGATCCCAGTTTGAAAGCACGCTTTTTGCCTCCCTCACACGCCTGGTTGGTGGAAAAAGGATTCGCACCACGGCCTATCACCCGGCAGCAAACGGATTGGTGGAAAGATGGCATCGCACACTAAAAACAGCGATTAGGTGTCATCAGTCTGGTTCATGGACGCAGGTGTTACCGTCGGTTCTTCTTGGACTCAGATCATGCTACAAGGAGGATCTTAAGGCTTCGCCCGCAGAATTTTTATAACAACTCTTCGAATTCCTGGGGAGTTTTTTACACATGAGGACCCGCCGGAGGACCCCGATTTTTTTCTGGAAAGTTTCCGCGAGCACATAAGACATATTAAGCCCGTACCCGCGGCACATCACTCGAGGAAGAGAACTTTCTTTTTCAGGGATCTTTACTCGTGCACCCACGTATTCCTCCGGCAGGATGCCGTTAAACGTCCTTTGGACCAACCATATTCCGGACCTCACAAGGTCATCAAACGTTTGGATGAACGGGTTTTCACCATCGAGATAAATGGAAGGGAGGTCAATGTAAATATAGAACGACTCAAACCAGCCCATTTGGCTGATATGGATTTTCCCTCAAACCATCATCAATCCGGAAGTTCACCTGGTCCAAGTCAGCCGAATCCGGAAACTGATGATCCACCTCGGGTCTACACTAACCGGAAGAGGGTGCGAATAGACCTCCAAAGGAACCAGATTTACCACATTTAAAAAAAAAAAAAATAATAATAATAATAATAATAATAATAACACAACCCTATCTCTCCATTTTGGGGGGGAGTGGTGTGGGAACCCACTCTGCCGATTCTTGCACCATCTACCGAAAACTGCAGTAAGCTAAAAATCAATAACTCAACCATTTATTCTCCTCACGGATGATAAGACGAGAAGTAAAGAACAAGACTCATTCAGTGTCAAGTTTCCTTAAAATAAAGACTTATCCAAGATTCAAGTATTTTTTATATGTAGTTTAAATTCCTACAAGGTATCTCCACTAGCGCCACCTACAGGTTTTTCCGCCAAAACTTCTAATGCAAGCCATGTGCTCAGTCAATGGAAACAAACGCAAAAAAACGAGTGAGTGGAACGCAAAAAAACGAGTGAGGGGACGTCGGTGCTGCGTCCCTCTTTGCGATAGTGATAGTGAGAAAGACAAAACCTTGCATTTTTATTCATTTGCAATAGAAGTTTTCCTTGGCGGGACTCACAGGTGGCGCGGTTGTCGTTGATGAGAGATACCTTACTAGCGTATATGGGAACAGCGCCTCTGGTAGAATATTTGGAACTAATCATCTCGGTGTGTGACCGAAACCCTGGTCAGGGACAGGATTTAGTGACTTACATGTAAAACCGCTGATCTGGTCACAAACCCCGGTGAAAAAAACGCAGCTAATATCACGCCGCCGCTGCTTATATTTTTTATCATTTTAATTGGGGCTTTTATTTTCGCCGGGTTTATTTTCTCCTTGAGCTCCGCTATTGTTTCCTCCGAAGTTTGCTTCTCGTTATTTGGCTTTATTAATATTGACTGTGTAAATTTAATTTTCTCCTTTTCTTCCGATTTATCGTTTCCATTTCGCACGATGTTAGCATACAACGGTTTCTTCCGTAGCGGGATTTCCGATGTTTCGTTCTTCTGTAATGCTGCTACTTTATCATTTAAATTTCTTACCTGATTATTTAATTCCAGAAGAGCCTTCTCTACCGATTTTCCTGGTTTAGCCAAGATTTCCATAGGGTTCAATTTGGTGATCTTGGCCAAATTTTCCCTACATTCGCTACATACCCACATGATGATCGATGATAACTCCTGTAATTTCTTGTATTTCGCATCATTAATTGCACAACACTTAGTGTGCACCCATTTTTTGCAAAAACCATCACACTGCACTGCTTTTTCTTCATTTTTCACCTCTTTTTTGCATTTTTTACACTGCTCATCCAATTCTCCATCCTCACTTGTCACCATTTTGACATTTTCGGCGGCGTTCTCGATTTTATGAAGTTGTGTGAGAATTTTTCGCTGAGCTGTTAAGTTACATTTGTTGAGTTTAAGCTGTGCGAAGTGAAAAGTATTTAAAAAAAATATAGTTGAGAATTTGTGCAACTTGTTGCAACTAAGAAATTTCCGCGCTTGATTACAGTTAGTCAAAAATTGGAGCCGTTCGCGTGAACGAACAAAAAACAAAAGCCGATTCAACTGAACTTCCCTGTCAGCCATCCAAATATAAACTGAATTTTTTAATTTTTACATTTTATTTTTTACAAAACCATCTAACTAAATTTGAATTTATTTTTCAATTAATAGGTATACTAGTTTACTACTTTAAAAATAATTCATTAACGCAAAGTAACACGCATACTACGCCATAAATGTATCTGGTTCAAGGTTTGAAGTTTGGATGGGTAAATATCATGGCAATTTAAAGCGCTTTCGCAAATATTAAAACATCGGGGTCACCAGTTAACGAGAACCAAGTAATCCTCCTTGGGCGTGGTGTTTGATTTCTCTTTATCATTTCGACACCATTATGACTATGTTATTGCGAAAGCCAATACTTGCTTGGGTTTCCTTAAAAAAAAGGCATTCAAAGCCTTTCACTGATCCATATACGCATAAATCCCTGTTTGTGTCCTTGGTTAGATCGATACCGGAATTCGCCTCGGTTGTTTGGAACCCTGACCAGAGTGTTCACATCAACCGCATTGAAAGCGTTCAAAAAAGGTTTACCAGGTTTGTTTTCCATAGGTTAAATTCTCTCTCCCTCTTATAAAAGCAGATGCCTTTGCCTGGGTCTCAGTCGCTAAAATCCAGGACTTTTCTCTACGAAGAATTTCATAGAACTTGCTACGGTTCGCGGGAACCTCTGGCTCTGAGTAATTGTATCAGTCAATTCAACCTTGTTTATAACTCATTGGACTTTTGTTGACAGAGAGCGCCATTTAAGTCATCAGTTAAAGATTTAATTAGGTTAAATTTTTAAAATTAAGTCGTAGTCTAGTAAGATTAATTTTCTTTATTGTTCCTAGTCTTGTCGTTAAGTTATGCTTTCTGTAATCTGTAAGCCTCTTGCTGTAGATTGAATAAATAAATAAATAATATATGTACATACATATCTTACAGCTCTTATAAAATGCATTAACATAGGTATACCAGTAAGAGAGTTTTATGAACTAACTCTCTTTTAGATAAACGCCTATATAATTGAATAAAAATTACATTTATTTGTTTTTTGTTTTTTACACATTTAATAAAACGAGGCCATCCTGAAACCGATCTGGACATATGGACTTCAGCTTTGGAGCTTTGCGAAAACAACCAATGTTGCAATAATCCAACGCATGCAAACAAAAATTATCAGGTCAATTCTTGGGGCACCCAGATACGTTAACAATAAAATCATTCAGCGTGACACCAAAATCAACCCTGCGCTGGACGAGACGAACAAATTCTGCAACAACTACATAAAAAGATTTCACAAACATCCGAACAAAACAGCGAAGCAGGCTCTAAACGCTAAAAAGTTTCGTAAGCTAGAAAGGAATGACCCACTTAAAATTGCCTTGCAGAGACAATGATCGGCAATATTAAATCAAGCATTGATAAATCACCATCAAAAAATGGGCACCACACAAACCAAGAAGGTTGACAATATGGAAGAAGTGATTTAGCTGTGTTTGTTTCATGATCTGATCTGGATCTTGAATTTCGCGTTGAATTGAATATTTTAAATTGTAATCTAGAGCAAAAATTTTAAACTTGGCAAAAAATTCATCACATTGCAATGATTTTAGCCCATCCAAACTGCAAGCCATGAACTGAATAATTTATTAGATCTAGTTTTTGACCCAAATTGGTTATAAGTCAATGCAATTTGATGCTCTTTTCACAAAAGTAAAAAGTTTTGTTAGGAGTCATTATTTGCAAATTCCAATTCAATACAAAATTTGCTGCGAAATCTGATCCGGATCAGATCATGAAAAAAACACAGCTATTATCATCAACCTAGTGAACATAGTGTCGTCCCGGATTGAAAAAATTCTGATCGTGCTCACGTCTCTGGTGGGAGTGTCTCTACTGTACCAGCTATACAAAGATTGGAGGCGCTGCTTGAAGAAAGGATACGCAGGAAGACCGAGCTAACCCGGTAGTAACGATCAACGTAACAGACTTAACAGCAGCCTATGGACCCAAAAATCTTTTACTGGCACTGTTCGCAAGAGAACAGAAGGATACTAGTTTTAAGAGTTGCAATAATATAAGTTAGAGGTCGGATCCCGACCTGATCCTTATGTAAATTATTAAATAAAGTTCTATAAAAAAACCAAAAAAAAATTAAAACGACATCTGTATAGAAAGTCAAAGGAAAAACTAAAGTTTTCTTTTAAAAAAACTGGCTCAACGTTATTTCAAAAGGTAGTTGATTGATTCCTTCTTAAAATAAAACAGGCATGCAAACCTAATAAATACAATTATTGTTTTCAAGAATACCTATTTGGGTATTTTTAGAATCTCTAAATTTTTTAAATTGAATTATTTCAGATTAGTTTCAAAATAACCTCAGTAAATTGCAATGGGAAGAATATGATATTCTACGGCAGTGTCGAGAAGAGAAAATTAAATTGAAAGCAGAAGTTAAATTGTTGCAATTGTCCTAATCCCGCTTTCATTACTTACCACTCCGAAAGATTACAGACTCGCGTAATAAAATTAGGGGAGAGTGCACTAACGCCGAGGCAATGATAGCACCGCAAGAAAATTGGAAAAACCGGCGATGGCGGCCAGTTGAACGCTCCACAGCAATAAACTTGTCTAAATTTCACCAAATCCCTGATTACACTGAGAGCCTTCTTTTCAAGGATTACCATTTACTTTAATGGTCCAAATTAATTCAATCTGAGGCCTCGTCTCAACGTTTCGCTTATTCTTTGTGATCCTTGAAAAGCGCGCGAATCAGCTAAGCCTCACATAAATGCAAAGCCGCGGAGATTCCTAAGTGTTTGCAGATTTTCATTTTCCCAAAAAAAAAAAAAAAAGAAAGTTTTTAGGATCCGATTATTTCAAATTTTATGGAGATATAGAGATTACTCCGGCTAAGAATATTGTAATAAAACTAAGCAAACTGAGAACCTTACTCAATTATGTTATGTACATACATATACGACATAGGACGCTTGCAATTTCTTTGACAAGTTTTCAATAATCAACCAATTAAAGTCTATAAATTATTAGAAGTCCTTGACTTCATGCTAGATGGATAATGCTGTCGTAGGACCTCTTCAGGTTTGTATACTCCTGCGCCTTCAGACGTTTCCGCGCTCGGATGAGCAGCTTGTGAAATTTATGAGCTCAGGAAATTAATTTTTGCCGGTGATTTATCACCCGTACATTATAATAGCGATAATTTTGAAATTCTGAAATCTTTGCAAAAGAAGAACGCCCCACGGGACAAATTACGTAGCACCCAATTTGCAGCGGTTGGTGTGGTAGTCGGTCGCACCTCAAATGATTACAAATGCCCAAACTTTTCACGTAAACTGCATTATACAAGTTTTTCCGAACCGGGGTGGGGGGGTTGCTTAAGTCGCTACGAACATAATGCACACTTTTAAATTGGATATTTGTTTCCATTTGGCTTTAATTGGAAATTATGAAGATATTACGGGCCCCACGAGCATTATATCCTGACCCGGTGATATTGAGCGGATTACCTTAGGGTTTGAGTGGACCATGCCGCCGCCCAACGGGGGACTCCACGTAAATGTGAGATTAATTAAATTCCGAATGAGTGTAGATGGAGTTAACCTAGGCGTCAGAGAAACTCCTGTTTCCACTTTCGCTGAAATGTGAATGCGCCTCCGTTGAAATATTTAAATGCGAACGGATTGTGCCGAGAAGGATTGTCTTAAGGACAAAAAGCTTTTATCGCAGTCGAACTTTGTTATTGTTAGGGCTGGTGTCGGGCAATCCTCAATTCTTCCCCGCAGAGCTCCGTCCTTTCTATGTTTGTGAGAGGTGGGCCGGATAATGAACTGCCTGAATTAAGTTCCACGATATTGTTCCGAAGAGAACTTTTGAATGGTTTTGCGGTGCCATTTATGGCATTCTGACTGAGTGTGTTCGACTTTCTAATTCAGAATGTGAAACCAAATGAATGTTCCCTCGCTTAGCTTCCCGCCTTCCGGCTTTTTCTTACGTTTTACCAGATCAGACAAAGCGTCCAGTGCTCATTTTGCAAGCACCACTTCCGTTCCCCGACTTGCTTTCCGTATCAGTCTAAGGGATCCCTTCTAGAGATTAAATAACCCTTTTAACCTTAAAGCTGTGTGTCCAAGTCCGGACAGATGTTTTGGCCCATTACTACCCCAGGATATGGGAGACACAAAATTAATCCTTTCTGCTTAAATGAACAGCACTTAAAACACATGGGACACCCATGGAAGCTTTGGTGTAAATGGAAAATCTCCTCTGAAATGCTTCTTAAGTTTTGTTGGGACGACACCGAGTCCGGCCGAACTCGTTAAGGAAATTATTAAAAATAAAACTTCTACCAAATGGAACCTGCTGGGCCGCAGCCCGTCATGTCTTTCAATTAGACCCGTTGAATTCTTAGCCATTTGCGACTGTCTCGACTAAGCGAAGTTTTATTTAAAGAGAATTTTCAAATGTTCTATATGAAAATTTTCAGTTTAGTTAAGTGCAACCTATGTTTGAATAAGTTTTCTTAACTATTGCATATTACCTATCTAAAAAATAAAACAAGCAATTTTCATATTACAAAAATATTTGTTGAATATTACTTCAATAAATGAAGGCATCTAATACTATTGACACATATGTGGTATCGATATTTGCTGCGTTCCATTGGGCCTGGCCAAGTACTCGCAAGTATTTCCAAGTGTCACGAACTACACATGCTCTTGGCTGGAGTTAGTTGAGTAGAAATTTCACAAGTAGTTACGCGATTTTTTCCGCTAGGGGGTTTTCATATTTTCTAGTGGCTCATTAAAGTAATTTAAGGTTATGAGAGTCATTTGTTTGTTTTCTTTTTTGAAGTTTTGACGTTAGCTAAGATTAGCGAGGTGTGAAAAATAAATATGGACACGTATTTGGTGAGTATCTTAAAAGATCTCTAATCAAAGTTTAATGCAAGTAACCTATCCTTAGATCCAATATCTCGACGATAGTGACTCTGAAGAAGATTTTTTGTTTACTTCGTCGTCTTCATCCTCATATGAATCTGAAGAGGAGGAGTTAGCGAAGAAAGCAAGGGTGGAGGACTATTTGGACGTCGTCTTGCAGTTTATATTAGACAACACTTTCGATTAAATAGATTATTCAAATAGCTCATCTCAAGAGGAAACCAGGACCAGCACAAGACAAGAAATCTTTGATTATCTCGACAGTCTGAACTTGCTTAATTAAATAAAGTATTGGAAAGAAAAAAAAGTATATTAATATTAATAAACACGTGTCCATATTTAGTTTTTACAGCTTGCAAAACTTAGCTAACGTCATAACTTCAAAAACCACAACAAACAAATGACCCTCATAACCTTAAATTACTAATCCATCTGTGAGCCACTAGAAAATATGAAAACGCCCTAGCGGAAAAAATCGCGTAACTGCTTGGGAAATTTCTACTCAACTAACTCCAGCCAAGAGCTTGTGTAGTTCGTGACACTTGGAAATACTTGCGAGTACTTGGCCAGGCCCAATGGAACGCAGCAATTATTTAAAAAGTTTTGCAACTGACAACTGTTTTGTGTAGTAAAATTACCGACAGAGGCGCTGTACAAAGTAAAAATTGTGTAAACTACCTTAATACCACCTAATACTATAGACACACATCTGGTATCGGTACCAGGTATTGATACTATCAAGTGAGCTATACTACGTGGTATAGGACCCCATGACACACATGCCTTCGTGGTATAGTTTCACATTGCCACACTGAAGTTTTAAAAAGTGAACTAGTGAATCACTAATGTGTTCCTTCCACACATCAATAAACCTCTCTGTCTCCGTATTCGAGAGTATTTTTCTTTTTCTGCTATATTTCGCGTTTTCCATTTTTTAAACATCAAATCGCAACTGTCACAAAAGTAATTATTTTACTTTCTACTGCAAAGCTATGGCGCTGATATCAGTAAAAATGTACATATACCAGGTTTGTGTACAGGGATACCAGCAAAAATTATCAAGTTTCAATACTAGGTTCGTTCGTGGTATACCACGAATTTTCGCTGGTATCTAGGTGGTATTGAGTGACACACATATGGTATACTACGTGGTATACGAATACCAGGTACCGATACCAGATGTGTGTCTATAGTATTAGATTGTCTACCTGATATATTGCTGGTATTAGGTGACAGACATATGTCATAAGCTTAGTATATAGAATATTATAATATCGATACCACATATATGTCTGTTGAGTAATCAACTGTGAAAAAAAAAGAAAAGAATCGGCTCAGCAACCCGGCTCCTTTGGAAAATGTGTCAATTAATTATTTGTGTTTTGTTCCTGAATTGATTCTTCGCTTGTAACTAACTCTAAGCTGTTGTATTTTTCTCTTATTAAAGTTTATTCGGCTACTAGTCTAATTTAGTGTTTGCTTCTCTCACCTAACCGGAATTTTGAGTATTCACGCTACAATGTCAAATGTATAATTTATCCACAATTATTGTGATAAACTTCAAGAGGTAACTAGATATAAACTGCTACACATTCAAATTAAAAATTTCTTAAAATATTAATACTGAACATGAAAACAAATTTACATATGTTAAAGAATTAAACAAGTGTTAGAAAATTTCAGTTTAAATTTAAATTTTCTTAAAAGATTAATATTCAACATAAATTAGTTTCATAATTTTTAATTTCAAATAAGCGAAGATTTAAATTTTAAGTAGCCAAATTTGACTATTTGTAAAACAAAAGGAGTTGGAATTTAAAAAAGGATATCGGCAAGGTGAAAAAATAGCTCTAGAATTCACAAAAGAAAACATTTTGGAATTATCTTTTGATATGTTATTTTAGAATATTCTGTATATGTTAAAAAACTATTTAGTGTCCAAGATCAGGACCTTTACAAGGTAATTGCATGTATGTATGTACATATGTAATAGAAATAAAACGCGAGGGCTTAGGTGCAATTCTACGCAACCGTCCATTTACCTCATCCGAATTGCCCGGTAACAATTCAATATTTTCCTATTTAAGTTAACGTACGTACTCAAAATAAAGTTATAATTCAAACATAAAACTTTTATTTCGGGCGAGAGATATGACAGGCATCTCAAAATTGGGTACTTTATGGTACAAATTTTGCAAAAATGGAATATTTAGGGACGAGCTCATTTTACGTGTCTAATATGTAGGTACATATAGCACAATAATAATTTATTTTTACAGTTTTGATCGTAATTCAATGCAATATGCTTAGAAAAAATATAGGTAGCTACAAATTAAGCTCCGGCATAAAATTCCCTCACGAATCCTACCTCAATATCGGCGTGATCACTTGAATAGCATTCAATATTTTTTTTTCTAAAATCTTCAAAATGCTTTCCGATATAACCTAACGAGGCAATTTATTTTTATATAATTTTTTTTTATAATTTCAATGACAATTTGAATTTATTGTTTGTTTTTCGTGCAATATTTTGGGCGCTAATTAATACATTTATATACAGATGCATACGTACACATGCAATTATTTGCGCATATGTGCGTATATACAAAAGCGCGCGCTGTTCTTGGAACAGTTGTTTGAGTCATATACCTAAATAAGCATAACTTGGTCGGCTATATGTATGTATACTTACATATTTACCTCGTAAACTATTTTGTTCAAGAAAGTCGTGTTATTTTCAAAAGTATAACTTCGGTATTTTATATGCGAGTATTACAGATTTGTTCATATTTTCGAAATTGCCTTTAGGGTGGTATCTTGGCCGAAATAAGCCCAATCGAAAATGGCTACTTTGAAAGCGAATATTTCGAAATCGGGGTACAAATTTGAAAAACGGTTTAAGAAAACAGCATATGGTTTTATATTCCATTTTCAACGATCCCCACTCGGTCGGGTAAGTAAACGAAGAAATGATTTCTTCGTCGGGCTTTGTGCCTTTATTTATCACTCGTGATCTGCAGCTTTTTTTGCTGCGGGGCTTTATGCAGGCTAAAGAAAGAGCAATTTACCTTTAATTCTTTTTTTCGCCTCCGTTTCTTCATGGAACCCTTTTGGCGCCGCCCGCGGCGAGAAATAAAGCACGCGAAATTTGATCTTCGCGAATTGACAATTTCAATTTTGGCGTTAAAATGCCTGTTATAAAGTTAAATTTTTCTCTACTAATTCGAATTTTATTCCACCTCTTGTGTCCGCACATTCGAATCCAATTCCACCAAAGTCGCCAATTCTTCTGCACTCCGGAAACCAGCAATTTAACGGTCGTTCGGCCCGTGCTCAGTTTTCGCGCTAAGCTCGGTCAAGGCTGCAGGCATAGAGCAGCCTGGCAGGGAGGTTCCCGTCGAAATTGCCTGTTGTGATTCCGAAATAATGAAACGAAAGTGTTCCTTGTTTTGCTACGGAACCTTAATGAAACGCTTGATCACGACCTATAAACTATAATTCCAAATACTATGTATATAAAGCGGCTAATACACGGTACGACTAGTCCGCGGACTGAGTCGAGTCTGAAGTGTGGTCGTATCGTGTGTAGTTTTGTCTGACGGACTCATTTGACAGTCGCAGAATTAGTCCGCTAAAATCAAAAAATTTTGATTTTTGGGGGAAGAGCTTGCAGTCCAGCAGGCTTGTCTTATCGTGTGTGGAGGAGTCTGACGGACTTTTTGACATTTCATTTGTTTTTCGTCTTTTGCATTCTTGTCTGAAATGTTGTAGAGAGCCGAGAGCGGACGTGCCTTGCAGTTAAAGTATTTTAATTATAGACAAACACAAAATCATTTTTCTATCCATATTGTTCACTTTCTCACTGTTGGCTTCGCACTACCTAAAAATATTTGCAGGTTATGTTATACAAACTCATCTAACGTTTGTCTGATTGCTCAGTCCGAACGTGTGTGTCAGTGCATCGAACTGAAATTTGCGACTCAATCTGCGGACTAATCGTACCGTGTATGGGCCGCTTAATAATTCAGAGCGTTTTGCAAACACAATGTAATCCGAATCCAATAGAGAAGTACAACGGGTTAATTAAGACTGAGAAAGAGGTATACACAAATTATCAGAATTAAAAAAAAATATATAGGTACATATAAATTCGTCGCCCCAGGTTTTTTTTAACGACTTTGTCATGGAACAGACCTAATTATATACCCTTTACTTATTGTAAGTAGACTAAACGTTCTTGAAATAAAATTTCATTTCTTCTCCGGTGGTCTTATGTTACACTACAGGACTACAGCTACCCCAGAAATTGTAGTTTACCTCTTCAAGTCTTCAGAAATATTTCGGTATAATTCACTAAATGTGACAAAAATTATTAAGTCATCGAGTCAGTTTTAACTTACACTCTAGTTCGGACGCTCTGTGAACGTGTGTTATGTTATAATTTCAATCTAAGCCACCCGAGGACATCAATTTCCCGAGATAATCATTCCTTTTAATGGCAGGAGTATTTCATACATCCGGTTACATTCCGCTCATCACGCGCTCAAAACTACGTAGCTATGGCCGTGCACACGAGTTTGGCTGCGATCCGAATTCCAATTTAAGTCCCGCAATAAATTTACATGTCATCAGCTATTCCATTTAGAAATTGCATCAGGAAATTGCCAGGAAATTAAAATCCTTGGAATCACAAAAATTTTTGTATTCGCCAGTAAGAAAAATGCTTGGAATGCAAAGTTAGATGGGTTTCATGAGGGTAGGCAAGGGTGCTGCTCATGATAGCGTTTTTATCGGGCTAACCTTAAGCATACGTGGCCCAGTGGCTAAAACATAAATTTGTACGACACTGCGATTAGCAACTCTTATTAAAACTGGTGCTGTAACTATACTATTGAAATGTTCAGGGTGACTCGTGACTGTCAACCCCGAGCAATTCTCAAAGAACTGAGAAATTTGTTCCTTGGAAAATGTAGAAAAGATTATGAAAACGGAGTTGTTACACGTCGGCCCCGTTTTGCTACTCACCCTTCAGCGAAGCATCCCGGTTGCCATTAAGGAAAAAAAATTTTCTTGATTTAACTAGGAATATTCATCTTTCGTGAAGGCATTTAATTAAGGACTGCGAAGCGTCGAGCAAGCTGTCTTGATGGGACTTTAATTACGCTGCTGATCGGGTGACGAAGGAAATTAATTTCAAACACTTTAAACGACGTTAGCTCGTAGGAAGCGCGAATTTTTGCCGTCATTCAGGGGGAACTAAAAGCAGAGAATTGAAAAATTTCAGGCAATCCACCTCGTCTCGAAAAAACCTTCCGTTCCGGCCTTTCTAGCAGAGGTGATACGTCTTAAAATAGCACTAATTTCTGCATGTTTTACTCCCTCTTTTGATTTGCCTTATTCAAATGTGATTAATTAGAAATTCTTGTGTGAAGTTCAAGGTTTCTTTCCAGTTGAAGTCTGAAAGTTTTAAATTGGTTTCATTAAAAGAAATTCTTTTAAAAATACTATCCTATCGCATACTTCAAGAGTTGATCAAATATACAAATATAGGTACTTTATTCGCGACGATGTTTTATGCACATATATTACATATTTGATATTCTATGAGTTTCGTATACCTATGTACATATATCATATGCCAATATAAATGGGATGAAAGATCTGACCTCGACAAACCAAAAATTATATGGTAGTGAGGAGAGGATGGGGACTGAGGGAGGTTTGGGAGTGATGAAATATCTGAACTAGATAAGAAATTGTATGACAACTCGAAAAATTTGTTTGTTTTATGAAATTTCAGGATTTACCCAAATTTTTTCTGACGCAGGGATTTTAAAACTCCTGGAACTCGACAAACAATTTGTCACATAATTCGTAGCTCCGTTGTCGATCCACCATCCTGACGATTCAGACTGAAGAATGTCATCACTGATACCACATAGGGCTATTTAAGTATCCAGGGAGTTGCTTTGAGGGGCGTTCCGTGTTCTTCTGCGGTCGTCCGTTCCGTCATCAATCCACTTGTAGCATGTTATCACCCAATGCCCTTTCTTCTTACAATAATGGCATATGTCATTCCCTTTGGATTTTTTCAGCTTTTGTTTAGCACTCTTCACGAAAAAAGCATCTGCTGTAGCACCTTCCACGGTTTTTCTGAAATTTCTTTCATACATGCACAGTTGGGTGATTAACTCTTCAAAAGTCTTTTCTTCGTTTTTCGACAATAGCATCCAACTGTTATCTAAAATTTTCGAAATCACTCGGTAGAGTTTGCAAATTTTTGCAAACTAATATCAAATCTGGAAGTGCATCATTCGAATTTCGTCATTTCCTATCTGAAAAGCACGGCCGGCTCGCCACCAACACAATGACATGAAAAAGCATTTGACTCCGGCCCGCAAAGTAATAGGTGAACTCTTGTTTCATAGTGTTTGTAGGCATTTGTGACTGCTGCCGTCCTTCTTGCTTATTAGGCAATTTAATTGAGAATTTTGAACTGGAACAAGCTCTCTTTTCGACTTATGGATAAATTTTTTTTGTTTTTTCTGAAAAGTGGCTATGGTGGGGGTAAACTGCGTCGCACAATTAGAGTGAACATTCTTTGTAACTAGGTTCCATATTCTTTGGTACGGCGCGGCGCCCGCAGTTGAGGCGAAGGGGAAATAGGCGAACGCCGCGCCATGAGAAGCCACCTGGCCGCGGTTGCCATATTTCTTGAAGTATTACTTGGGCAAAGAAGTTTGTCCGAGTCAACTAAAAATTCGAGTCCAGTCCAAATAAAAGTCTCCCTCTCGGAATTCGATTCCTTCGGCTTCCATAAGTCGCCCGAAGGCTAATTTGACAACAATTGGTGCCAGGTGTGGGGTTCGAACCCATGCTCCCTCTCGGGAGATCACAGAATTAAAACTCAACTGGCTGGCTGGCAGCTGTCAATTCACATTTTGACACTGGAAATCAGATGATTGTTCCAGGATTTCCGTGCCCATTCTCTGAGAATGAAGTTTCCGGAACTTCATTGAAGAGAACGAGAATGTATGTAGTTACGAACGTTCATTCAAACTTCATTCTTGGTAACAGACGACACGGCAATGATCATTCTTCGAGAACGTTCATTCGGCCGTGCCAGTCTGTATGGGGTATAAGCCGCCCGAAGGCTAATTTGATAACAGTATTTTAGTTACTGCGATATGGAATGTGGTATCTTTTGTACCAGTGTTTTCTGGGAAATATTGCGGCAATTCACCTTAATTTGAAAACAAAACGCGCAAAGGCAGATTAAAAAATTTAATAAAATTGTCAACGCTTAATCATTTTTACTGAGCTAAAATTCGTTTACAAATTTTGCCACCAATTCCCAGGGAGTAAACATCTTGGCTTATGCGTCTCATTAATTGTATCCCCAATTACTTGATACTTCGTAAAAAGTCCTCTTCCATGTTTTTCACCTTCATGAGGCCATTTGCGTTCTTTCCCTTAATTTAATGTAATAACGGGCGGCTAACGACAAAGAATTGCGAGAGACGTTTCCCCTGTATCCAAGAGCTCTGTAAAGTATGTGAACTTTGAATCCTTCGTCTTCCAGGAAGACCGAGTCCTGGTGGAAGATCATACAAATTCGTTCGCCTACCTACAACAAGTACTGGGTGTATGAAATTGCTCCCAAAATTTATTTCCCATTATTATGAAGGCGATGAGATCTCATTTCACAAAGAGTCGGCAGTTTGCCCTCCCCATTTCGGGTTTGGTACAGGCGTGTAGAAATATCTAGAGGGAGTTCGAAAGGTACTCGCTCTATGTAGTTATTCTTTTCGAGAAGTCCTTCGGTGAATTATGGCATTGTAAATTTTCCAAATTATGTAATAACTATATGCATCACATTTGAATTCGGAAAGCAATGAAAGAATTACTCGCCTAGGTTAAGATTTACCGTGATGTTAAGGGAACTGGTAGAAAGGGGAAGAATTTATCTGATAAAATTAATTAAAAGTAAACGAAACACGTTGCAGTCGAGTTGGTAGCCTTAAATTCGTAAACAACTCTACGAAACGGGAGACAACCTTGTCAGAATCTGGGGCAAGCGAAACGTGAGGATATAAAACCGTCGGGTCTTGTCCCGGGCTCTGTTTCCGTCGAATCTATGTGGACGTTTTTATTTTTACCTGGTTGCTCGCCCTACCTCCAGGAGGCTTAACATCCCGTCATGTGACAAACGTTAGATATTATCCTTATGAAAATGCATGGTCTTTAGGGTGAAGAATCTTACGTGTCGCCCTAAAAGTCGTAATTTATGAAGTGCGAAGCACTAAACCGGAGACGTGAGGGATATTTATCTTGCCCACCGCCTTTTGAGTGGTACGGATACCGAAAGAATGCTCCAGTAGGAGCTGGAAAATCTCATCACGACGAAGTCGAGGTGATGCTGATTTTTCTCCTCATTTGTGTCTTTTTTTTTATTTCTAACTTATTCCATGACATTCTCACTGGAGTCAGAGATCTCCGCAATCGGGACCGTGATGTATTTTATTGTATCTGAACTCCACCTAGAGAACAAATATAAAACCGAATTTGGCTTGGTGTCACGTCTCTTGGCCGCTCCGGCATCGCCACTACGCGCCCTAAAATGCCAGAAGACGAAGCACACGTATATATCAATCCGAAGTTTGAGGGGATTAAAGTGACAACACATAAGGGGTGACATTACAGGATAACATCAAGTCAATCGCTTAGGGAATAAAATGTCAGACTCCCTGAGAAATATTAGGGAGTTTAACGGTCAAACAAATTGACAGGGCGATATTTTGCTTCTTTGCCCGGTATTTAACTTAAGACATCACATTTGTGCCTCTTTTGTTATATATAACTTTTATACCTTTTTCTGGGTCTCGGGTCTCCTCGAGATTGTATCAGGAAATTGGGATCAGTGGCAAGAACGAAGTTATTATTTAAAAGTGGTTTTGCGTCGATTGGGAACATCCTAGGGACTGCTCTTTGAGACCTAGTTCTGTTCTATTCTGGAGAAAGATATAGACAAGTGATGGATGTGTGTTTGTTTTTTTTTCCCTACAACACAGAAAGGTTAACAAATACTTAAAAAAAAGGTTTAGTTTTCTTTGTACAAATGAAGGAAAATATATTTAAGTTTATCTTAAACATATCAAGAAGAGTGCTCAACTTTGACCTGAATTCGCAGTAAAATAACTTAGGTAGAATTGCACAAATATTAACATAGGTACACGTTAATTTAATTAATTTAGGGTACAAGCAAACAATAAAACAAACAAATTTTGTGGCTACGACAAACTTCAATAGGACGTGGAACCACATCATCTGTGCAGCAAAAACGTTGCTGCAAATAACGCCAAATAGTTGCTGCGGCGTTTCTGCCCCATAGTCAGGTTGATGATTTCCTGCTGTATACTGTGCAAGAGGTTTGTGGGACTCCTAAGGGGAAGGGAAATATGACGAGATTCATATGAATTTTTTAAATTTAGTCTTATACGTGTGACACACAGATAGCATAGATACCACACTCAGAAAAGTTTGGGAGTAAACCTAAATACCTCGTATTATTGGAAATACCTACATATGCATTTATATGACCAAATTTTTTTGAGATTTAAATTTAACTATTTGTCTAGAACTTACAAATTGTTCCCCACTTATAATCCTGATTGGCATTACCAAATTTTCATTTTTTCAGTATATCGTTTTAATAAATTTTTACTTAGCTTTTTAATACCAAATATTATAGATTCAAAAATAATTCTTTGCTTTATTAAATATTCATTGCTACTTAATTCGTTTTTAATCTTTGAATAATTATATTGTAATAGAAGCAAAAATTACACTATTATGTTTTGGAAAGGCTTAATTTTAATTTAATGTTTGAAAAAATTAAAATATACGAAAGAAATAACTTTATTGGTAGTATTTTAAATTATAAAATTTTTTGAATCTCAAAATAAATATTTTTTATGATAATAACATTAAAATGTACGTACAGGTTAGGTTTACATATATGTATGTATGTATGTACATTCAACTCCCGTCTTTCAATGTAAATATAATTAATAAAAAAAGGTGGCGTCGTGTCCATTCAAATGAAATAGTAAAGAAGACTAACCCCCCTATTCAGAAATTGTGACTAGTCACAAGTCACAAATTTTTGTGATTCAATCTAGTGATTGTCCGTCCGCTGTGATTTTGTTTGTGATCAATCGGCTGTTTCGTATTCTGGTAGCACAGTCACAAGAAAAATCACAACAATCTCTCCAAATTTGTGGAGGCCTGTCAGTGCCACGCTTCGATTGTCAGTCAGCCAGTTGTCAGTTGGCATTTCTGTATTGCGACATAAACAACATGGAAGGTAAGTATTTACTTACTAAAAAAATGGGAATTTAATTGATAGGTTTTGCAGAAAAGAAGAAAAAGAAGCTGTACCAAAGGACTTCGCAAGAACAATTGGAGGCTTATCTTCAATTTGTGAATGATAACCCCGAGATAAAGGCGGGAAAAAATGATCCAAAAAATCCGCATAGGGTTGAAGGGGCGTGGGATGCACTCGCAAAAAAACTTAAATGCCTTAAAGGGCCCAAGCAAAACAGCACTATAAGCATTTATAAAAATAAGGCTTATATGTAGTTTAATATGTTTCAATTTTTAGACGCGGGCGGGAGTAACTATGACTCTCTTAGGGGGATCAGCTCTGGTGCTTCGGCGCAAAGATGGGGACCGATTCCAGCTTTATGCTGGTCAAAGGGATGATCCATCGATTCCAGATGCTCCCCCGTTAAGGGATCATAGACGTGCCTATGCTCCACCTCCTAGTGGTTCCCGCCGGAAACGGTTCGACCGGCTAACGGAGTAGGCTTCACAGATCCCTGGGGTTGCCACCCCCTTCGATCTTAATCATACAGGTACAACAAATTATAACCCGCCTCGGATAGAAATTACGGATGCGTCCTCTGACGCTTCTTACCATGTAGTCGTCATTGGAAAAATCAAGTCAGGTCGCGGGCGAGAAAACAAAAAGCGGCAAAATTAATTACGAGAGGTGGACCACCTGCAGTTAACGCTACAAATTCCTTTGAAGAAAGAGCATTGGAGACGTTTGGAAATATCGTTATCGATGGAAATCCTAATATTGAAACACTCGGCTTGCAGGAAGAAAATTCTGTTGATGATGCTGATATGAGTGAGCCGACCACATCGTATTTCGTCAATCAGTCGTCCTCAAGTCTTTCAAGTATAGATTCAGATATAAACACGCCAGTTAAATCGACAACCAAGAGGAACAAAATAACGGTGGAGGATATTTATGAAAATGTTGTCGAATTAATTGAAAAAAGAAACAAAAACGATCATGAATTCCGTAATGATTTCTTAGCTGTGCAGAAACAAACTACCGAGGCTTTAGATAAAATGGGGGAGGGAATAAGTGCCATGGTTGAAGTACTAAAAACATTGAAAAAGTAAATGTGGACAACAACTTTTTGAAGTGAAAACTTCTTTAGCGGCGTTGAGCACTTTTTTCGGATGGGTAAAAAATGTAAATTTCGCGTCAGGTCACGTGACCCTGATCGAAAAACCGTAAGACGGACAGGGCGCTTGCGCGAGTGTGTGTGTGTGTTTGTACACAGCCTGCTACGCGCACTACGGGAAAAGCTTTAATGATTTGCCAATGATTTTGAGTGGAGATTTCAACATAAACTTTGCAGACGATAAAAATCAACTATTAAGTGAATTTTTAAATAATGAATTTGGTTTAACGATGTCAAATGATCGCAATCTTAGCACAACGAAATACAAAACTACTATTGATGCGGTCTTTATTAGACATCTAAATAGATTCGAATCAAAATTGTTCGTTTCTTACTTCAGCTACCATAAACCTATTGTATCAGTTTTAGAGATTGGCGATGATTATGGATGAAAGTTGATTTTTCAGAGAGATAAACTTTTTAATGTAAAATAATTGTAATAGTTCTGAAGTGTTAAATTTTTTATGTAATATAAATTGTCATGTTTGTGTACGATAGCGCAATAAATGAATATTGTATTTTACCACATAAATGATAGTACTTTTATACTGATAAATAAAGCAATTCGTGCGAAATTATTCCCTAACCATTCCAAAATATTCAAAAATGCACAACGTTAATGTTCAAGTTTTCACTTCTGCCGGCACTCCCAGAGTACCACCCATTGTTTTTTTTTCTTTTTTTTGGAGTTGGGAAATGCAGTTCCGCAACTAGGTGAGCAAAGCTACCCGGTATCCACATTTACTTTTTCAATGTTTTTAGGACTTCAACTAATAATAACAAAGGTTTATATATTATATATATATTTTTTATAATAAATGCGTGGATATATACAGGTGCTTTTTATTTATACATTGCAGTAAGACAAATGAAGTTGAAAGGTAAAATTCTGAAATTTTTTAAAAGAACTAATTGATAAAAATAAGTGTATAGGAAATTAATAAACAATTACCTTCATAAGGAATTTATCAGTTGGCTATCAGACTCCAGTGACCACTCAAGCGGAGTAGAGGAAATTCCAGCAAAGAGGCGTGTGGTTTCGTACTCCAGCGATGAAGAAATTTGGGATTAGATTTTGTCTAATTTAAAATAAAATTTTGTTGACATCGGACAGAGTTTTGTTTAATTTATTTGATTTAATTTAATTTTTTTTGCACTTACTATCGCGCTCCGGGCTAAAACTGTAAAAAGTTTACTCAGCAAAGTTAAATTTCAAGTGAAGTGCTAAATTGCTTAACTCATCAAAAACCATAAACAAAAGCCAAAAGCAATCGGGGCACGCGCTCCGCAATTGTGCATATGTGCAAAGTGCTAGTGCGGCAACAAATATGTTTCCAGCGACCAGCAAACCGAAAGACCCAGATATTATGGCAAATTTCCTGCAAGCTAGCTCAGCAGCGGCCAATCAACCCGTGGAAATAACGACTAGCAACAAAAAACTAACAACAAATAACAACCTGCAAGCTGGGTCACCAACGGTCACTAAACCCATGGAAATTACGACGAACAAAAACCAACCACCAACGTCAGCAGGCACTGCCCAGACAGGTATCCAAAGATACTTTAACCTAGTAAATAGCGAAAAACGCAAACGCAGCCCTACAAGCTCTGTCCACAACGTAGCCAGAACAGCGAGCGGTCAGCGAACCCGCTGCACGGTGCACCAGCTGATCCAGCGAATAAAACGCGCAACATAAACATGTAAATATTATTGAGGTCGCTCGGGATCGTTGGCAAAATGCGACGTATGTAATTATAATTGAGGTCGCTCGGGTGGCAGAAAAGTGCTACATCAATAAGTTCAAGAACCGACGATCACGTGCCAAATCAATAATATACCCGATGCCGATGTTACATATTAAGTTAAAAATGTTGAATAAATTACTGATTAACTGACTGGCAACTAGAGCAGTCTTTTCTTCTCGAACCCAAAACCCAACCCATGCTATTGACGTCATTAGCTCAGCTTAGGAGCTATCGAACATTGGTCCTTCGAGTCGTTAGTAGTTCGGTAGTACGGAACACGGTAGTGAACTAGATTATGGTGAAACTGTGCCTTAAACTGTGAGTGAGCAATTTTTTAATTAAATAGTGATTTTTGATTGTTAAGACGTGACTGTGAACTGTGGTTAAAAAACGAGTGAATTGTGAAAGTTGTTTAAGAGGCCGTAACTGTGGGCTATATAACTACGAAAAAAAAAAGGAAAATCAGTGAACTAGTGAATTGTGAGAAGTGAACTAGCGAGGTGAACAAGGAAAACTATTACAATGGGCAAAATGGAAACGTTCAGACAACTAAGTGAACAGCAAAGAAGGAGAGGGAGTGAGATGCAGGAAGAACTTATCGGGATGATGAAAGATAGAAATCGCCGCAAAACGCGTGAGTACATAAAAAAGAAAGAAGTCTTATTTAATAATATGTGGAAGGAATTTAAAGAAGCGCACAGACAATTAGAAGAACTAGATATGCCAACAGAAAAATATTTTACACAGAATTTCTATAGACAAGCGCGCGAAGTATACGAAAAAGCGATAGGGTATGTTCAAGAGTACATGGTAGATTCTAATTCGGAAGTAGAACAAGGAGAAGAAGAGCCCAATGCGACATTGAAAATAATAGTAAAAGAACACAACCCGGAAGACGAAAACACGCGAGAAGAAGAAGAAAAACAGGAACAAGTCGTCAAAACAAAACCACAAGGCAAGATCCAGGAGGATACACCAGATTTTGTCATTGAAAATTACGGGGAAACAATGAGCACGGAAGAACAAAAGATGCGAATTAGAAAACAAATGATTCGCATAAACAATTGCAAAAGAATTGTAAACGACGTAAAACAAATGCAAGGCGAAGAATCCAGCATGTACTACAAGTTTAAAATTAAAGAGTTATCAGAACTTTGGAATAATATTAACCAATTACATGAAGAAATTATGATATACGCTACAGCCGACGATATAGAACACGCGTATTTTCAAGAAAATAAATACGAAATGATAGCGGACGAATACAGAACAGCAATGGTTATACTGCATAAGTCAATGGAACTCGCTTCTAATTCAACAAAAAAGGAAGGTTCACAAGAGGCGTACGAAATAAAACTCCCTAGGATTAGCATACCAATTTTTGATGGCGATTATAAAAACTGGACGTCATTTCACGACATATACTCAAGAGTGATCCATAACAATAGTCGACTAGGAAACGCTGAAAAAATGCATTACTTAAAAACTTCCCTGAAAGGGGAAGCGTTGAAACTTATACAACATCTTAACAGTTCAGAAGCAAACTACAAGGCAGCATGGGAACTAATTAAAAATAGGTTTGATAACAGGAGGATCTTGTTTTCTACTCATATAGATACTTTACTGAATCAATCAACGGTGATAGGAGAATCCACCTTGGCAATCAAACAGCTGCATGACACTACGAGGGAATGCATGCATGCTATCGAAAATTTAAATATTGACATAACCGGGTGGAGCCCATTAATTGCTCATACTATATTAAAGAAAATAGATAAAGAAACTCATAGATTGTACGAACAGTCTCTCAAAGAACCGCGAGAGATCCCACAATTGGAAGATGTACTAAACTTCCTTGAAAGCAGATTTCAATCACTCGAGGCAGTAGGTGAGTCGAAAAAACGATCTGATTATAGGAACTTCGCATCAAAGCCAGAATATACGGGAAACAAGAAGCCAAATGAAAATATGAATAGAAACTGGTCAGTAAGAAATCATGTTGCTACAACAAAGGCATGTAAGTATTGTAACGGGCCGCATAAAATTTATACATGTCAAAAATTCCAAGAGAAAAGCGTAGGCGAAAGACTCAACTTTATAAGGCAGAATAAACTATGCATGAACTGTTTAAATAACGACGTAAAAGAAAAATGCTATAGTAATTCAAGATGTAGCGTTTGTAAACGGCAACATCATTCCCTTCTACACCAAAATACCAATAATAACTCACAACAAAACATCACATCACGAAATGTCTCAGCACACACTACAATACCCGAACTGGCTACAGAAAATCAAGATCAAACGGGGCAAACGAAACAAGTAACAGTGCATTTGGGGAAGAACGTATGTAATATTCTTTTGGCCACTGTACTGGTTAAAGCCAAAACAGTGTGTTGCGGCTGCAAGCTTTTTTGCAGCCGATTCGCACAAATAAAAGAGATTTTAATCGTGCAACGACAATGTATTGTTTTATTGACAACCAGTTAGCGAAAGAAGAATTTTGAAAAACAATTGCTCTTTTTATAGTAATTTTCAGCTAGCAGGCCTTAATGGCCTGCTTCGATTTCCAAATATAACAAGTACAATTTTGCAAGTAAATAAATTCAAAGTTGTTTTGTGGCACGGCTCAACATCCCGCCGCCCTTGAAACGGAAGAGCCTCGTTTCAACTACATTATTGGTTGTCCTTAGGAATAGGGGCCACTTTATGCAATGCTCGTCTAATGGTGCCATGAGGAGTCTTGATGTCTAAAACTCGTATGTTGCCGTCGGGACCGGGGATAGCATTAACAACTCGTCCCAACATCCATTTGTAAGCTGGAAGGTCGTCTTGATGAATCATAACCAGCGCGCCAGGTTCAATCTCGGTGTTTTTGGAAGTCCACTTGCATCTCTGTTGAAGCTGGTGCAAATACTCCTTAGACCACCGTCTCCAGAAATATTGATTGAGAGCGGTAACACGTCGCCACCTGTGAATATAGCTGATTTCTTTGATCTCATAAGGTGGTTCAACGATATTGTTGAAAGGCCCTTGGTTTAAAAAATGGAAGGGGGTTAAAGCTTCAAAATCGTTAGGGTCAGAGGAAAGTGGTGTGATGGGGCGTGAATTTAAGACGCCTTCGATTTGTACCATCACGGTAGTAAGTTCTTCAAATGTGAGGACCGAACCTCTTAACGTTCGGAAGAGGTGACCCTTGGCGGATTTCACCGCCGCTTCCCAAAGCCCTCCGAAATGCGGCGTTCTGGGGGGGATTGGATGGAATTCGATGAAATTGTTGCTGCACCAAGACAATATGTGCCTCTGAGTATTTTGCTCGAAAAAAGCGTCTCGGAGGATTTAGCTCAGACTCTCAAATTGCCTCGCTCAAAGGCGGAACTGACTGTGAATGGCATTGGGAATTCGTCGTCGTCGCTTCGTTGGTCGACTCAGGTCTACGTTAAATCCAGGACTAGCGATTATGAAGCGGACCTGTCATGCTACGTTCTCCCGCACATTACCGGATTGCAACCAGAACGATGTGTAGGCTGGCCGGCTGGCAGTTGCCCCTCAATATTCAGTTGGCGGACCCACAATTTTATAAACCTCAGCGAATCGACTTGCTCATCGGGGCGGATGTCTTCTTCCATCTCTTGTGTGTAGGCCAGATAAGATAAGGAAAATTTACCTACCCTACAGAAGACAGTGTTCGGTTGGATTGTCTCTGGTCGATATTTGCGATCTCCTTCAACCTTTTCCACGTTGACTAGCCAGGCGCTTGCGATGCAAGAAACCGACGTAGGTGACGCAGCTGAGTAATTAGGACTCAATCAATTGGTTCAAAAATTATGGGAGGAGGAAGTTGTCCCCGAATCCCCTGCGAAGCTGAATGAAGATCACTCACAGTGTGAAACGGAGTTCGAGTGATGGACTCGTCGTTTACCTGACGGCCGGTTCATGGTTAAGTTGCCTTTCCGACAGTTCCCAGTAACCTTTCCTGGCACCTTGGATATAGCCCGTCGTCGATTCTACAATCTGGAAAGGAAATTGGGGAGAGATGCTGCATTGAAACGTGGACATTCCGAGTTCCTCAGGGAATATCTCCGCGCTGGTCATATGGAATCAATCGATATTAAAACACTTCCTCAGGCATACTATTTTATGCCACATAGTTGTGTTTTACGACCGGATAGCTCCACTACGAAATTACGCGTCGTCTTCGATGCTTCTTGTCGCGCGGCCTCTGGTAAGTCGCTGAATGATATGCTACTAGTTGGACCTAATATTCAAGATGACCTATTTTCGATCTTAAGCCGATTTCGCTGTTACCGCTTTGCTTTAACTGCCGACATTACTGCAATGTATAGGCAGGTTTTGGTGTATCCAGAGGACAGCCTCTTTCAGTTAATTCTATGGCGCGAGTCCCATGCTGATGTTTTGCAAGCCTTTCGGTTGAAAACTGTAACGTATGGTATGGCACCAGCTTCGTTTCTTGCAACCAGTTGTTTGCGAAGATTGGCCGAAGATTTTCGTTCCAAGCTCCCAAGAGCTTCCGAAATAGTGCGTAGAGATTTTTACATGGACGACCTACTCACTGGAGCAGACTGCCAGAATGAGCTATACCAAATTCGTAAGGAGGTTGATTTAATCGTAAAATCTGGTCAATTTATACTACGAAAATGGTATTCCAACGATATGGAGCTTCTGTCGCAGATTCCGGAAACTGAGCGCGAAAAAACATTGAGAATCAACGACTGCGAGGTTGTCAAGACTCTTGGGATAATATGGGAACCCACAGCCGATGAATTCCGATTCCATTATACTACCAGCGAAAATTCGTCTTCCAGCGTAACACAAAGAACGGTACTCTCGGACGTCGCAAGGCTATTCGACCCTTTGGGGCTCGTTAATCCCGTCGTAGTGCGGGCAAAAATATTTCTGCAAGAGCTTTGGTCACTCAAGCTGGACTGCGACGAATCGCTTCCTCAAGACTTAGACTTTCGTTGGCGCCGGTTCAAATCGCAGCTAAATGCTCTCAACCATTTGAGAATTCCACGGAGGATACTTGGCGGGGGGAGACCATGCAAGGTGTTTCTTCATGGATTTGCTGACGCCTCTACTCGTGCTTTCGGCTGCTGTATATATCGTCGCTGCGCGTGCAAAAGTAGCTATGTGTTATTTAGTCATTTTCGGTTTTTTATGAAATTTGAATGCTTGTTTCAATACACACATACTGTAAAAACAGCTAAGCGATAGACGCAATATTTACAGAGTTACGGAACGTTTTAGTTTCCATAGAATTATAAAGTAGTTACGTGCTCTAAATGCACATAGCTTGTATTTACGACTCAAATAAATAACTATATGTGTCAAATTTGCCTATTATGTTTAATTTGGCATTATTAATAATGATATCTATCCAAAAGTAATCTAAAACTACGTAAATTTGTTATATGTATCAAAGTAAGAATAAATTATTTAAATACTCATTTTTCGAGAAGATCAGTTTTTTGCGTCTCCTGTAAAGTGTGTAAAAAACACATAGCTACTTTTGCACGCGCAGCGACGATATGTTCTTTCTATAGACGAAACGGACAATGTGTCAGCAAGTTTAGTAGCTGCTAAATCTAAGGTCGCTCCAATGAAAACTCCTCGGTCTGTGGCGTGCTTGGAGCTTTGTGCAGCGTTGTTACTAGCCAGGCTATTTGAAAAGGTTCGTCGCAATTTCCCCAAACCTCTTAACGAGCAACACTTATGGACTGACTCAGAAATCGTTTTGGACTGGTTATCCGCTCATGCTTCGGATTGGAAGGTTTATGTCGCAAACCGTGTCGCGGAGATTCAGAGGCTAACAGAGGGTGCTTCCTGGCGATTCGTGAATTCAGCAGCGAACCCCGCGGACATCGTGTCACGAGGAATCCCTGCCGAGGAGTTGGCTGGTTCTATTTGGTTTTCTGGACCTGAATTACTGCGCCTACCTAAAGGAAATTGGCCTCCTCAAAGAGATCGACATCTAAATCTCAACGACATACCTGAAAGGAGAAAAGTGAAATCTGTTCTGCTCGGTACTGAATCGAAATCCTTCCTGCAATCAGTTTACTCTGTCAGCGACTTTATAAAAAATTGCCGTCGTTTTGCTTATAGTATGCGCTTCGTCGACAGGATTAAGTCCAAGTATTCGTCATTACCGCTGATTGGAGGCGAATTATCTGCAACGGAGATAGAAATGTCTTTCATGCGCCTGGTTTGGTGCATCCAGCAGGAAGCCTTCTCTGAGGAAATTGCCGATCTCGAAAAGGGAAGAGAAATATCAGACAGAAGCATGCTGAAGAAGTTAAATCCTTTTCTAGAGGTGTTCCCTGCTCTGCAGTTTAAGTTGTTGAGAGTAGGGTGCAGATTAAAGTTCGCTCAGCTACCTGTAAGTGCCCGATTCCCAGTGTTGTTACCACGGAAAAACGCCTTCGTCGAATCTTACGTACGATACCTACATCTTAAAAATTTTCATGCCGGCCCCCAGGCCCTAGTATCGATAATTCGTGAAAAATTCTGGATTATTAACGCCCGTGACTACGTTCGAAAAATCGTTCGAAGCTGTATACATTGTTTTCGTTACCGCCCTAGACTGGCACAGCAGATTATGGGAGATTTACCTAAAGAGCGAGTGAATCCGGCTCCTCCATTTACTTACAGTGGTGTGGATTTCTGTGGACCAGTGCTGACCACTCACCGGATTTGAGAAAGAGCTCCTTTTAAATCTTACATCGCAATTTTCGTCTGCTTTGTGACTAAAGCAGTTCACATAGAAGTTGTCTCAGATCTGACTTCGGAGGCCTTTATCGCAGCACTCAAGCGATTTGTGGGACGCAGGAATTTGTGTAGACACCTCTATTGTGACAATGCAACAAATTTCGTTGGTGCACGGCGACTCTTGCAAGAATTTCGAGACGCTTTTTTCGAGCCAAATACTCAGAGGCACATATTGTCTTGGTGCAGCAACAATTTCGTTGCATTGTCACAATAGAGGTGTCCGTCTTCAAAATGCAAAGTCTGTTCTCTACCACATCACACCCTTTTTCATCGGAATAATATGGATCATTCAGCCAGCTCTGCATCTGCATGTGAAAGAGTATCGAAGTCAAATCAAAATAGTCAACGTTCGCTTCCGTCAGAAAATTCTTTAACCACCTCGCTGGTCTCTAATGAGTCAGTCAAGAGCCAAGTTTTTCTAGCCTCTGCCGTGGTGAAGGTGAGGGACAAAGCGGAGTCAAGTAGTGCTCGAGCGAAATAATATTGACCCGCCTTGTCCCTCACCTTCACCACGGCAGAGGCTAGAAAAACTTGGCTCTTGACTGACTCATTAGAGACCAGCGAGGTGGTTAAAGAATTTTCTGACGAAAGCGAACGTTGACTATTTTGATTTGACTTCGATACTCTTTCACATGCAGATGCAGAGCTGGCTGAATGATCCATATTATTCCGATGTAAAAGGGTGTGATGTGGTAGAGAACAGACTTTGCATTTTGAAGACGGACACCTCTTCACGCTATGGCCCGCGGAAAGGCAGTTGATGCAAAGACCCTTGTCTTTTATTTGTTTGAACCTAGCCAGTACAGGCAGTACTAAAAACCTCGGACACTTATATATGAAGTGGTCAACTCCCTCGCAAATAGGGCAGGCAGACTTAGCGGCAGTTAACACTGTAGGAGATGAGCCTTTCTTCTTTCGAACGGGTTGCGATGGGGACGATTCAGCTTTGAATTCCGATCTGTTGTCCCTAGCTTCCAGAAATTGACAGCGCTTGTTCAAAACTTTAGAACATTCTTCCCACGATGGCAATCGTGAATGTTCGACCGATTCTTCTAATTTGTCAATAGACTCGGAATCCAGCTTCGCGTTGACTAAATGGATAATAAGAGCGTCCAAAATATTTTCGCTCGTACCTAGGCTTCGCAACGCGCTTAAATGTGCATTAGTGCTGTCGACGAGCAGCCGTAGCTGGCCTGGTGACGATTTGGCTACCTTAGGTAGGGGGAGAAGACCCACTATGTGCTCTTGAAAAGTTAGGTATTTATTGTCATACCTCTCTTTCAATTGTGCATATGCTTTCGCGTAATTGGCCTCACTAACTTCGAAGGCCCGTACAGCCTGCAAGGCTGCGCCGCTCAAACAATTCAATAAGTGGTTGAATTTCTCGATCGAAGTCAAAGTCTGATCCGAATCCACGAGTTTGGCAAATGTGCTGTTAAAATTTGGAAACTCCGAATATTTTCCAGAAAACTGCGGCAATTTCAATTTGGGGAGATTATTTTTTATGGGTGCAGGCGGAAGCAACGAAAGGTCCTGAAACGAGTTCGAGTTGCGGTGCTCGGCCATAGCGCTAAGTATTTTAGACTTAGTGGCGCAGTACGTATCTTCCAAATCACTTCTAACCTGAATTGCCTTAGGGTCGTCGGGCTCGAGTTGCTCAATGGAAGTCTGGGCTATACTGAAGTATAGTTCCCAATGCTCGGATTTCAATGAAATTGAGCAGGTGCCTTCGACTAGGCCTAAAACCGAAGGATCTGAAATAATTTTGGAGTGGCAACCTTTAGTTTCGGAAATTTTTCAACTTTTAATTTTGACATTTCGTCAAGATTCAAGTTGAAAAATTCCGCCGCAAACTCAGATTTTCCGTGCAAAATTTCCATGAAATCCGATTTTGGGGACTCGTAGCACTGTTTCACTGATTCCCGCTGGACATTTTTAGCACAATTTCACAATTCACAACACTCGTATCGCACACAATTCGCGACCTGACGACCTGATCCGACCCGACATGTTTTGTTTATTAAAAACCGCCATGACATCTTCACTTTTTTCATGTTTTGATTTTTTGTTTTTGTTTTTAAAGAAGTTTTTTTATGTGATATACTCCACAAATGCGTGCTTGTCTCCGTGCGATGGGATATTTTTGTCTTCGAATTGTGAAATTGTGCTAAAAATGTCCAGCGGGAATCAGTGAAACAGTGCTACGAGTCCCCAAAATCGGATTTCATGGAAATTTTGCACGGAAAATCTGAGTTTGCGGCGGAATTTTTCAACTTGAATCTTGACGAAATGTCAAAATTAAAAGTTGAAAAATTTCCGAAACTAAAAGTTGCCACTCCAAAATTATTTCAGATCCTTCGGTTTTAGGCCTAGTCGAAGGCACCTGCTCAATTTCATTGAAATCCGAGCATTGGGAACTATACTTCAGGAGCTCCGAAGTCTGGTATCCAAGAATTTGTTTGAAATAGGCTTCGAGTATTCCTAGCCTGCACTCTAGCTCCGTGTACGATAACGTGCTAGCCCTTGAGTCGATCATGTTTTTGATTCGGGTTAAGCACCCTTTTGTGGTTGCTCGTTGAGCCTTTAAACCAGCTAACTCGGTCATGGCGAAACCTTCTTACTTCTTTGTATCGAAAAATTCCCACGTTGAATCAAGGTCGAAACAATTCCTTTGTTCTGATGAAGAATTTCACGAAATTCAAGCAACGTCCGATGACGAATGAATTATCGTGACGATATGTTCAATGATGAAAATATCCAACGACGATAGAATTCCCAAAACGACGATAGAATTCCCTTGACAATATATTCTAAGCCGGACAAACCTTGAACGATGAGAGAGAATCCCTGCCGCAGATATCCAACGATAGTATGCAAAATTTTTGAAATCAAAATGGCTTCCAGCTTCCCAAGTCGACGATTTCCGAGGAGCACAAATTTTCACCAATTTTCACAAATTTTCACAAATTTTGCAATTATTTATTTATTTTAGGACCGAATGTCCCTGCTCGGGCGCAAAATGTTGCGGCTGCAAGCTTTTTTGCAGCCGATTCGCACAAATAAAAGAGATTTTAATCGTGCAACGACAATGTATTGTTTTATTGACAACCAGTTAGCGAAAGAAGAATTTTGAAAAACAATTGCTCTTTTTATAGTAATTTTCAGCTAGCAGGCCTTAATGGCCTGCTTCGATTTCCAAATATAACAAGTACAATTTTGCAAGTAAATAAATTCAAAGTTGTTTTGTGGCACGGCTCAACACAGTGCGTAACACATACGAATATTTACAAGCTCTAATAGACCCTGGGTCCCAAGCAACATTCATTACTGAAAATGCGGCACAAATGTTAGGATTACCAAGAATTAAAATAGAAACCCACATTTCGGGAATGAGACAAAGAGATTCGGGCATAGCTAGAAGTAAATTGGAACTGGAATTGGTACCGCGATACCCATCCAACTTCAAGTTATACTGCGAAGCATTAGTACTCTCTGCCTTAACGAGCACGCAACCCGAAGCAAATATCGAGGTGCAAGGGGATGATTTCGTCTGGTCAAATTTCGTATTAGCGGACCCAACATTTGATGTACCTGGGCCCATTGATTTAGTGATAGGAGCAGACATATTTCAGGATATAATTTTAGAGGGTATACAAAAACGGGAAGATGGAATACTCGCCCAAAAAACACAACTAGGATAGATATTATCAGGAAGGGCATGCCTAAAATCGGAACCGAGAAAACATGTATTATCAATGGTGTCGCGGGTAGAAATTGACACGCACTTGAAACGGTTTTGGGAAATTGAGGAAACAGTGAAAGAAGAGACGATGTCCACTGAGGATGAAAGTTGTGAAGAATTTTATGAGAAAACAACATCAAGGAGCGGTGATGGCACTTATACGGTGAAAATTCCATTTAAAGAAAACAAAAGTAAATTGGGAAAGTCAAAACCGAGAGCATTAGCTCGATTATATCAGATGGAAAAACGTTTTCAAAAAGATAACGCGTTACAAGAGGGATACCGAAGGTTTATACAGGAATACATTGACCTGGGACACATGCAACTAATAACACCCGAAGAGAATAAGAACACGGAGGAATCGTTAGTGTACTACATGCCACATCAGGCGGTGATTAAGGAAGATAGCTCCACGACAAAATTACGCGTCGTATTTGACGCCTCTGCAAAAACAAGTTCGGGACTTAGTCTAAATGAGGTAATGAGCAATGGACCGAAGTTACAACAAGATCTTCAATACATTTTGTTAAGGTGGAGAAAACACAAATACTTACGTTTACACAGCCGACGTGGAAAAAATGTATAGCCATATGAAAATTGCAGAAGAACATCAACACTTCCAGAGGATCTTATGGCGACACTCAACGGATCAAAAAATTCAGGAATATAAGCTAACCACAGTCACGTATGGAACGAAAGCGGCACCCTACTTAGCTGTAAAGACCTTGCAAACGCTGGCTCAAGATGAATCACAGGAATACCCACAAGCTGCGGAAATAATTAAAAGAGACTTCTACGTTGATGACCTAATGTCGGGCACACATTCTTTAGAAGAAGCGAAAAGAATACAACAAGAACTCATCACAGTATTAAGAAAAGGAGGATTCAACTTGAGAAAATGGAAAGCGAACCATAAGAATTTACTACAACATCTAAAACAAGATCTCAGGGATCACGAAGTAACAGAAATAACAAGGGAAGAGACAGTGAAAACACTGGGGGTTTACTGGGCTCCAGGCAGTTGATAAATTTCAGTTCAAAGTTAAACCACAAGTAACTAAGGCAATACCGACGAAACGAACAATATTTTCCGATATAGCAAGACTCTATGATCCGCTGGGGTGGCTAGCGCCAATTATTGTGAAGGCAAAGCTGTTACTGCAAGAATTATGGGTTAAAAATTATGCGTGGGATCAACCATTAGAGAAAGAATTAGCGAATAAATGGGAGAAATTTCGTAGTGAATTACCATCGGTTGAGCAAATAGTCATACCCCGATGGATAAAGTATACGCCCTCAGTAAAGTTAATCGAACTGCATGGATTTTCGGATGCCTCGGAAAAAGCGTATGGAGCAGTCATATACAGCAAAGTAACAACTCATGAAGGAGAAACACACATTACCCTGCTCGCGTCAAAAACCAGAGTAGCGCCACCTAAAACAAAAACTAAAAGCAGCATAACATTACCGAAATTAGAGGTATGTGCTGCTGTGCTGCTTGCGAAATTAATAAAACAAACAAAATGCTCACTACAATTAGACAACGTAAAGGCTCATGCATGGACAGACTCGACTATTACTCTCGCGTGGATAAGCGGATCAAGTGACAAGTGGAATTCGTTTTTTTCGAGTCGAGTAAAGGTGGGTCCACACTGAGCCAACGAAAGCAAACGAAAGCGAACGAGTCCACGTTGTTGTTGTTGTAACAACAACAACGTGGACTCGTTCGCTGTCGTTTGCTTTCGTTGGCTCAGTGTGGATCCACCTTTACTCGACTCGAAAAAAACGAATTCCACTTGTCACTTGATCCGCTTATCCACGCGAGAGTAATAGTCGAGTCTGTCCATGCATGAGCCTTTACGTTGTCTAATTGTAGTGAGCATTTTGTTTGTTTTATTAATTTCGCAAGCAGCACAGCAGCACATACCTCTAATTTCGGTAATGTTATGCTGCTTTTAGTTTTTGTAAACAACAACAACAACGTGGACTCGTTCGCTGTCGTTTGCTTTCGTTGGCTCAGTGTGGATCCACCTTAAGACAAATACATGAAGCGACAAAAGCGTGAGACTGGAAGCACGTTAGGTCCGAATATAACCCCGCAGATCTAGCATCGCGAGGTATTGACCCGCACGCACTAAAAAACAAAACATTATGGTGGAATGGCCCAGAGTGGCTCAAAGATGCAATGGACAGGTGGCCGATAACACGAACATTAATCGATACGGAAAAAGGCCATAAAATAAATGCAATGGTGTCGGGAAACAAAACAATGAAATACGATATACTTAGCCGCTTTTCGTCGTTCAAGAAATTAACGCGTGTGGTAGCGTATTGTGTTAGGTTTTTCATGATCTACACGAAACAAAAGAAATTAGAGTCGATAGAATTAACAGTAAGTGAATTAGAAAGTGCCACAAACCAAATAATACGCATGACCCAAGCAGAAGCATTTAAGAGTGAAATATCACTACTGAAAGCAAAGAAAATGTTACACGCTAAAAGTAAAATACTCTCGTTGAACCCATTTCTAGATAAGGACGGGATCTTAAGAGTCGGGGGGAGACTAAAAAATGCAGAAATTCCACAGGAGGAAAAGCATCCCACAATACTGCCACATGATCATAGTATAAGTAATCTTATAATAAGGGAATCTCACTTAGCAACACTTCACGGTGGAAATGAGGCAACTTTAGCATATATTAGGCGATAATATTGGATTGTACATGCGAGAAGTAAGATAAGACAACAGTTGAGAAAATGTATTACATGTTGTAGAATTAAGGGTCAAACAATAACTCAGATCATGGGAGAGCTTCCCACACCACGGGTCAGACCATCAAAACCTTTTACGCACACAGGGGTAGATTATGCAGGACCCCTGCAAATAAGAACATCAAAGGGTAGAGGAATGAGGTCATACAAGGGCTATCTAGCAATATTCGTTTGCCTATGCACGAAGGCCATTCACATAGAGGCGGTTTCTGATATGACCACTGAATCATTTCTAGCAGCTTTCAGAAGATTTACGGCTAGGAGAGGATTACCAACAAATATGTACATATATCGAGGAAATATTGAAGATCATTAAGTTGGCCCTAATTATCTATAACAAGTTCTACCCCACACTAAAAGTTCTTGAGCAAACCTCCGTAGATCTAGATAGATCGGATAAGGTCTCAGGGGCTGTATCGACGGTGTTTTCTTATTTGAGAAAGAAAGCGAATCCGAACCAGGCCGCAGGAGCTGCGAAATATGGGGACTATGAAATAACGATTAACAACATCAAATCGACTGTCAAGGAGATTGGATTATTGTATGAAGCTGAGAAATGCCCCTTTGATTTTAAAACAGCCACTCTGCTATTGAATATCATGACGGCCTTCAAAATGTCACTAGATGAAGTCAGGTTAGGGATGACAAAGGTAACCACACGAAGAGTAGCAGGCGCCGACAAAAATATGACAGAGAACATTTCAAGCGCTATGGCCTAGGAAATAGCCATGTATCATTACATTACTAACCGGGATAACATATCAACCCGAGAGAAGGACAGGATTACTGGAAGGGCTCGGTCCACTAACACTCGCAATACTACTGTTAAATGATAAGAGGTACCCAGACAAAATCGAACGAGCTCTGAAGAAATCCATTGAAATGTTACCGATGGCAGAACAGATAGTGACATGCTTAAAAACTCTCAACAAGAACAGTGTCCAATCATTACTGAGAGAATTGGGAGATATTTTGTTGCTTACATCTCATAGATCAACTAGGAGAATCTATTTTCCTTTGGAAACATTCCTACTCTCAGCTACAAAGGACAACATAAATGAATTAAATTTCAATGGAGCTAAAGGAATCTTGTTCTACAATAATTAGATGGCCGGATTAACTCACAAAATTAAAACTGGAGCTGACGCCACCATTGCTAAACAGATGGTGTTCCATGCAATGTTTGGTACAAATATAGAGGATTTAGGAGTTTGGAGTTTATAACGGGGACCACAGGATGGGTGAATAGAAAGTCTGCTGACTCTGATTAACTGACTGGCAACTAGAGCAGTCTTTTCTTCTCCAACCCAACCCATGCTATTGACGTCATTAGCTCAGCTTAGGAGCTATCGAACAAGCTCAAAGTTATCAGCAGCTGCAAAAATCCCTAAGTCGCACACAGTAATATCTGAAAACAGGTTCTCCCTACTCAATAACGAGTCTGACACCCAAATTATACAGCACAAACCCCCCCAGAGCAGCAGCACCCTGACAAATCCCGCACGTTGAGTTTTCCACATTCGCGAAATATCTGTCTGTCACTTTTTCGGGCACGCACACTTATATGTTTTAAAAATTGTTAATTTTGCCCTTTTAAATTGGTATAATATTATTCTATAATCTTATGACAATATTAATTTTTTAATGTAAGTAATTCTTTTTACAGAACGCGGGTTGATCACCTTGAGATAATGCATGTTCATTTGTATGATCCTGCTGATTTAGTTGCCTTGGACTATTTTGAGTTAAATCAGCAGTATCTTCCATGTTATGACGATTCTAATTGGAGGCGATAATTTTTTATTTTTTTTATTTTTTTTTATTTATATATACATACATATGTATATAATTATACACTTTTTGTTTAACTACTGAAATTGCTTGACATAAATTATTTAATTATTTATGCTGTTTATAACAGTATCACAACACATGATTTACACACTTTGCGAAGAAGCCGAATATCCTGTGGCTGTATGCGGAGGGGGCTCCGTGTGCGGAGCACTACCAAAAAAAAAACACAACGAATTTCTTCACGGTTTTAAGCACATTAACTTAAAATTTCAAGCTTCGATCGGCCGGAAATTGAGTTTTTCTCAGAATTTATCCTTTTGATGGTTGAAAGGAATAAAAAAAAGAACAAAACTTTTTCTCTTTTGCAGCTTTTTTGACAGTCGCAAACCAATTAAACAAAACTCTAGTCCAACTAAGCAGCGCTGTCACACACACATTCATACGTAGAGCGCTTTCAAGGATTTATATCTTTTTTACTTGCGACGGGATAATTCTTTTAATATTATTTTAAATCAAAATCTGCACTTATGAAAACCATTGTAAGGTGGTTTAAATTGACTTTTTACCACGTTAATTGGCATTAATTTAAATGGAAAAAGGGAAAATCACTTGGAATTTTATTTTTGTTTGAGGAATTAAAACTAACCTCAAATACAGCGAAAAATGTTAGCACGAATTAATGATAGTCACATGAAATGACATCGACATGAAAAGCCGCTTTGCTGCGAGATTTGCGGAAAGACATTTTCGATAAATTTTCAGTTCACACGACACAAAAGGTCCGGCCAGAAAAGCGACATTATTGACGCAACTAATACTTCAACGTCTAGAAGATGGCGGAGACATTAAGGAACATATGACACGCTTTTTCGACGCTGTGGATAAATTAGAAAGCATGAATGTGCAATTGAACGGCGATGCACTGGCCATTATGCTACTATATAGTTTGCCCTCATCATATGAGAACTTCAGGTGTGCGATTGAGTCGCGGGATGAATTACCCGATGTTGAGAGCCTGAAAGTAAAAATAATCGAAGAGTCTGAGGCGGGAAAACAAGCGTCAGGAAGCCTAGTCACAGCCATGGTTGCCGGAGACCGGGCAGGTACTCGTCAAAATCACCCAAGGAGAGTAAAGGGAAATGGAGCGTCGAAAAATGTATTCAAATGTTTCAAGTGCGGGACGCCTGGACACAAAGCGAACGTGCGCTCCTTGAAGAAATCCGATGACTTCCGAAGGAAAGGCAAACAATCGGCAAATAGTGTCGATGAATCGTTTGTAGTGAGTCATACAATTACCACTAATGGAGACGAAGCTAGTCATGCAAAGATCGAGAAAGCAAATCGAGGTTGGCTATTGGATAGCGGATGTACCGCGCATATGTGTGGTGACAAAAATTTATTCACTTCAGTGTATGCATCAAATAAAGTGAAGTTAAACTTAGCAAGCCAAGGGTCTGCTGATGTCAAAGGAAAAGGTGTTGTTTGTTTGTCACTGGCAAGTGACAGTGGTGCCCGATTAATTGAGTTCAAAGATACTTTGTACGTTCCTGAGTTGCGAACGAACTTGATCTCAGTGGCGAAGATTACGAACAAAGGACACGAAGTGACATTTCGCGAAAATGACGCGTATATTCGAGACGGACGCGGTAATGTTTCAGTGATTGCTGTACGCAAAGGTGATTTATATTACATGCGACAGAACACTGAATGTGTGAAGACGGCTGAACAATCTGTTTCCTCCGAACTGTTTAAGTGGCATGAAAGATTGGGTCATTTGAATGGTAAAGACTTAGTGAAACTTATCAAAGACAGAAAAATACCCGCGTGTGATGTAAGTGATGTTGAACAATTGTCGTCTTGTGAAGTGTGCATAAAGGGAAAGATGACAGCGATACCTTTCTCAAAGTGCAGAACACCGTGTGCAGAGACATTAAAAATCGTACATTCCGATGTAGTTGGTCCTTTCCGGACAGAGTCGATTGGTCGCGCAAAATATTTTGTGACATTTATAGACGACAACACAAGATGGCGTGAAGTATACTTTTTACGACAAAAATGTGGAGTTTTTGAAGCGTTTAAACTCTATCAACAATTTGTTGAGAAACAAACAGGAAGAAAAGTAAAGTTCCTTCAATCAGATAATGGTGGTGAATATTGCAATAAACATTTCGATGAATATTTAGCCAGCCAGGGTATTCAGCGTAGACTAACGATTCCCAGTACTCCTCAGCAGAACGGGGTAGCTGAAAGAATGAATCGAACACTGATGGATATGGCGCGATGTTTATTATTACAGTCGGCGCGATGTTTATTATTACAGAGGCGATTGCTACAGCTTGCCATATACGCAATCGATGTCCTTCGAGCTCTTTGAACGGACAAATCCCATACGAAAAATGGACTGGAAATGCACTTAAGGTAAATCATCTGCGCAAATTTGGATCGCAAGAATTTGTGTTGGATAAAAGTCCAAGCAAGGATAAAATAGCGCAAAGATCAATCGAAGGATTGTTTGTTGGATATCCTCGAGATCGGAGGGGATACCGCGTGTGGATACCAAGCACGTGACAACTCATAAACGCTCGTGATATAAAGTTTGTTGAGAAACCTTCAGATTATGTGCAACATAATAACGAACTGAGTGAGTTGTTCTCATCAAAAGATCTACCCACAGAAAACATCGATAAAAGTCCAAGAGTTGTTGAATTTTCTCCACGTCCTACTCAAGTCGAGAAGGGAAAGACGCCACAGCGCCCTACTGTGCCGCTTATCACAGTAGAGGGGGACGAAGAATTGCCCAGGGGACCCGGAAGACCGCGCATACTGCGTACCGGAAACAGAGGGCGACCGAGAAAATTATTTCAAACGAAAAGCGGATCTACGTCACGTGAAACAAAGAATATGGGTGACGCAACAGACGACAACGAAGAGTACGTCGATGCCAATGCAGATAATGACATCAATGATGATGTTTTCGCGGGAGTAGTTGAAATTAGCGTTCAAGAAGCTTTGAGTAGTGATGTGCGCGAGGAATGGGAAGATGCAATGGAATCAGAAGTGATGAGCTTAGTAAAGAATGCGATTGCTGTTAGCACTCGCAGTTCAATATTACCTCAAATTATTTCAGATTCAGTTTGATGTAGTAACGGCGTATTTAAATGGAATACTGGAAGAAGAAGTTACCATGCGAGTTCCTGAAAAATTAGTAGAAATACTGGAGAGAATTGTGCGTAAACAAAGTGTGAAGTCGGATATAAAGATGCGAATGACAAACCTGTTAAAGTGTTTACGTGATGGTGGTAACGCGTGCCTGCTAAAAAAGGCGCTATACGGTCTCAAACAGGCTGGTCGTCAGTGGTATATACGACTGAGTGAAAAACTGTTTAAGATAGGATTAAAATCTACAGACTCTGAGCCATGTTTATTTCATGGTGAAATAGAAGGAGATACTTTGTTCATGCTAGTGTACGTGGACGACATGATTATCGCTTCTCAGACAAGCGAATGTGTAGAAATGCTGAAAAAGCTCTTGTTGGAAGAGTTTGAAATCAAAGATCTCGGTTACGCGAAGTATTGTCTTGGTTTGGAGATTAATCAAGAAAATAGAAAATGGAATGGAATGGATGCATGGAAGGACTAAGCACATTGACATTAAACATCACTTCCTAAGAAAAGCCGTGAATGCTGGTGTAGTGATGTTAGAGCATTTGTCGACTGAAGAAATGATCGCGGATATACTCATCAAACCGCTAAATCGAAATAAACACGAATTTTGTTTAAGTGGACTTGGACTAGGTCAAACGCGAAACGTGTGAACAACGCATCTATTGAGAGGGCGTGTTAGAAAACACTTTGAACTTTTTCTACTGTACATCAATACGAGCGTTTGTTTGTTTACGCGTAGGCCTTGTTTTTCGTTAATCAACTATTTTGTTTTTTCATTAGATATCGGCCACAATTATTATTGTCTCCAGAGCTTTCTCATGTAATAGTTGTTTCTAATAAAATCTATTAAAAATAAATTCTATCAAATTTAACCTTATCGCGTCGACTCTTTCCCGCACATTGAGTTTTCCACATTCGCGAAATATCTGTCTGTCACTTTTTCGGGCACGCACACTTATATGTTTTAAAAATTGTTAATTTTGCCCTTTTAAATTGGTATAATATTATTCTATAATCTTATGACAATATTAATTTTTTAATGTAAGTAATTCGTTTTACAGAACGCGGGTTGATCACCTTGAGATAATGCTTGTTGATTTGTATGATCCTGCTGATTTAGTTGCCTTGGACTATTTTGAGTTAAATCAGCAGTATCTTCCATGTTATGACGATTCTAATTGGAGGCGATAATTTTTTATTTTTTTTTATTTATATATACATATACAATATAATTATACACTTTTTGTTTAACTACTGAAATTGCTTGACATAAATTATTTAATTATTTATGCTGTTTATAACAGTATCACAACACATGATTTACACACTTTGCAAAGAAGCCGAATATCCTATGGCTGTATGCGGAGGGGGTTCCGTGTGCGGAGCACTACCAGGGGGAGGAAAGGGTGCTCTCTTCACCACATTTGGAGAGGAGTTTTCTTCGGCGAAAAAATTTCTTTTCCTCTTCTAAACCAAAAAAAAACAGAACGAATTTCTTCACGGTTTTAAGTACATTAACTTAAAATTTCAAGCTTCGATCGGCCGGAAATTGAGTTTTTCTCAGAATTTATCCTTTTGATGGTTGAAAGGAATAAAAAAAGAACAAAACTTTTTCTCTTTTGCAGCTTCTTTGACAGTCGCAAACCAATTAAACAAAACTCTAGTCCAACTAAGCAGCGCTGTCACACACACATTCAAACGTAGAGCGCTTTCAAGGATTTATATCTTTTTTACTTGCGAAGGGATAATTCTTTTAATATTATTTTAAATCAAAATCTGCACTTATTAAAACCACTGTAAAGAGACAAATACTTCATCGTCGACCTTAAAAAGGGAAAAATTAACGAAACCAAGATACAGGCAGCCAGCGAAGTGGCGTTCACGCAAGTAGCAAACTGGCTGGACAGTAAAGGCAGCAACTACTACACTTACCAACTAAAAAGTGCAAAAGGCTTCCGGGTCATTCTAAAAGGTATAGATCATAACGTGGAGCCCAACGACATAAAAGAAGGTCCCAGGGCTTCGCAATAAAATCGGTCATTAACATTAGAAACAAGCTCAATCAGTCTCAACCCATGTTTCGCATTGAGCTGGAACCAGAGCATAGCAAAACCCCAAAGGCAAACCCCATCCCATCTACGAAATTAGGTATGTGCTTCAACGTAAAATAACAGTCGAGGAGCCATACAAGAGAATAACTCCAGTCCAATGTCAGAATTGTCAAGAGTTCGGGCATACCAGAACTTACTGCAAACTAACGAGCGTTTGCGTTGCCTGTGGCGAATGCCACCCTGTGAGGGACTGCCCTAAGAATAAGGATGACCCAAGCCTGAAAAAATGTAGCAACTGCAACGGACAGCACACAACCAATTACAGAGGCTGGCCTGTCTACCTATCCATTAACCAGCACAAAACATATCTTCCCAACCGCAAAGCCCCACACCCCCCTGCCCAAACTCAACTTCTAGCACCTAGCCTACCGCCCGAACATTTTAACCGGCAAAGCACCCCAAAAAATCCAAACACATATGCTAACATCCTAAAATCCAACCCAAAACAAAACTCATCATATCAAGAAAACAAAATGCAAATCCTTTTGTCCCTTGCAAACAATATACAACAACTAACTGCTACTATGCAAAAGATGCAGAGCATGCTACTAAAATAAACCGAACTTCTATCTAAACTTGTCAAGCCATGAATGCACTAAAAGTTGCACAATGGAACGCAAACGGTATTAAAAGCCATCTCCTCGAGCTAGAACTATTCCTAAAAAACCACAATATCGACATCTTGCTCATTTCCGAAACACACCAAACCAGCAAGAATAACCTCAAGGTGCACGGATACACCTGCCACACCACTAATCACCCCGAGGACAAACCGCACGGAGGCACAGCTAGGCTCGTCGTGCACCAATATTGTGGCCAACTACTGCCCACCAAAAGGTACTATTTCCGCCCCACAGGCCCAAGATTCGTGGCCATCGGAGACTACAACGCCAAATCTCCCCTGTGGGGATCCCGGCTTACTACTACTAAAGGCAAACAACTAGTCAAATCCATCTACAATAATAACCTCGGCTCAACGGGCCACCTCCCAACTTACTGGCCAACAGATAGGAAAAAAATCCCTGATTGACTTCTGCATATACAAAGGACTAAACCCGGACCAGATCAAAGCCAAATCAATGCTTGACCTATCGTCGGACCACACACCTACCATCTAGACTTTCGCCAGTACACCTACAATCATCAGCAACCCTGCAGCATTAACAAACAATAAAACTAATTGGACCAAGTACCAACATCTGCTAGAAAAGTCCTTTTGCCCAAACATTAAGTTAAAGACAACAAAAATATTCTGGACCTCCTTAAAATCCAAAGGAAGGCTAAAGCAAGATGGCAACAAACTAGATCCCCCGAAGCAAAAGGGGCTCTCAGCTCAGCCACCAAAAACCTCAAGTACAAACTTGCAGCAGAAAAAAGTGCAAGCATCGATGACTTCGTATCAAAACTGAATCATCTACCGGACACCAACTACTCCATTTGGAAATCCACAAAACGCATTAAAAAGCCAATCATCCCAGACACGCCCATAAGAGACCTCTCCGGCAACTGGATGTGTAGCCCCAACGAGAAAGCAGAAGCCTTTGCGAAGTACCTATCAAATGTCTTCAAGCCAACTATCACCATGAATGCCAAATTGATCAGCCCTGACCTACCTCACACCCAGCACCAAACCTCTCAAATTTTCCTACAAAGAAGTTCATAGCCAAATCACCAAACTAAACCCAAATAAATCATCGGGACACGACGCAATCTCAGGTAAACTAATCAAAGCCGTTCCTATAAGCTGCATCAAGGGCATAACCCATATCTTCAACGCCATTTTGCGCCTCAACTACTTCCCGCAGACATGGAAACTCTCAATAGTAATCATCCCTAAGCCCGGCAAAGATAAAACCAGAATAGACCCCTATAGGCCAATCAGCCTATTGCCCATCCTATCTAAAATATTTGAGAAGCTTCTCCTACCTAAAATGCAAGTGTCTATCAAAACCAACAATATAATCCCAGACAACCAATTTGGCTTCCGTAACGAGCACAGTACCATTGAGCAAGTGCACAAGATCGTTAACGAAATACAAACTGCATTTGAGAACAAAAAACACTGCGTAGGTCTTTTTCTAGACGTGGCGCAGGGTTTCGATAAGGTTTGGCACGAAGGTTTGTTATTCAAGCTGAGAAATCTGCTTCCCAACAAATTTCACGCCATTCTAACAAGCTACCTTCAACAGCGATCCTTCCGGGTCAGATACAAAGAACATCTAAGCAAAATCTACCCCATCAAAGCAGGTGTCCCCCAAGGCAGCGTTCTAGGGCCAACTCTATATCTGTTATACACGGCAGACCTTCCTACAGACAAACACATCAAAACTACAACCTTCGCCGATGACACCGCCATATTAATCACCCACCCTAATCTCCAAACAGCCCACAGGGAACTACAAACACACGCAGATCTAATATCAAAATGGGCCAAAAAATGGGGCATCACCTTAAATGCAAATAAATGCGAGCAGATCACGTTCACCTTAAAGAAAACCACCTGCAAACCCGTCATCACTGACAACAAACCCGTTACATTAAAAAAGGAGGTCAGATACCTTGGGATGCACCTAGACAGGAGACTAACCTGGAAAACCCACATCGATAAAAAATGCGAGCACATAAAAATAGCCTACAACAACTTATTCTGGCTCCTCAACAAAAAATCAAATTTAAATTTAAACACCAAAATATCGGTATATAAAACCATTCTCAAGCCTATCTGGACATACGGGATTCAACTCTGGGGTACAGCTAAAACCTCAAATTTAGCCAAGGTCCAGAGAGCCTAAACCAAAATAATAAGATCTATTCTAGGTGCCCCGAGGTATATCCGCAATGCCAACCTACTTAAAGATATGAACCTCAAGTCGGTAGAGAACGAATCTGCAAGGCTTGCCAAAAAATACGCTGAACGTCTGAGCAAACACCCAAATAGGTCGGCTGGCATCCTAGTCATTCCAGTAAAATATAGCAGACTCAAGCGAATCAACCCAATGGATCTGATACAAATAGAACGCTCCACTGCAAAAATCGACAGTCAGAATGGGACACAAGTAAGCGAACAAGCGAACAAATAAAACACCGTAGCACGGGCAAGAGTGTTACTATGTACAATCTAGACTTAAGAATTTATGTACCTTATGCTAGAGACCTATGGTCTAATCCATAAATTAAAATAAAGAAGTACCAATAAAAAAAAAAAGTTGGCTATGACTTTTTTGCCGATTGTTTCAAATTTGTTAAAACAATTCAAAATGGATGACAATATTAAAGAAAACACAAATGCTGAAGAGAGAGATAATTCGTTGCTTCAGGAATTAACCTACTCTCTCATAAGCGATGATGAGAGCGACGACGAAGTGCAAATCATTGAAAAAGAAATTCCCTGCGTAGTACTATCTAGCGATGACGAAGACGTAGTGATCCTGACTTCCAGTGATGACGAGGACACCCCACCTACAACCTTGAAAGAGGCTCAGGGCCGGATTTAGAGGCCAAATATTTTGCACAATTTTTTTCTGTTGAATCGTCTTCTCGGTGGGATGATTGTTGTTGGTCTGTTTATGCATTTTTGTGCAACAGTTGAAAATGATATATGAGGAATGTGTGCTTTGCTTATATGTAGTTGTTGAAATATAAGGAATTTATGTAGCGATTTCGAATTCTTTTACCTTAAACGAGAGTATTAAGCCACGACGGTGAGTAAAATAATTTTTAAAAACGGTTTTGTATATTTAAATATAATTAATTGCAGAATGAAATAAAATCTGAGCAGCGGATTTAATGTAGAAGAGGAGTTTGTACCAGAATGTTCAACATGTGAGCCAGACGACCGGTCTGCGTCTGCATTGTCTTCAACTGCTATTAATTTGGACGCTGCCACCCTTCCTCGTTGCCCAGCAGCACATCTAATTCAGCAAAACGTAGAAGAGGTCGTGAGACAGACGAGCAGGTGGACAAAGCTATAATGGAAACTCTTGCTGCATTTTCAGAAAAACTTAAACAAAGTAACGAGGAAAATGAAGATAGCTTATTTCTCAAATCTATAGAGAAAAACATGAAGCTAATGAGTGAAGATGAGAAGTGTAAATTTACAATTGAAATATTGATGAAGGCTACGGAAGCTGTTAAAAATAGTGCGAATGAGTTAGGATTATAAAAAATAAAATATATTTCATTTTGATATATAGACATTTTTAATTTGTATTTCATTTTCATAACCTATTCCTATTTGCACGATATTGGACATTGACAAAATAATCAGCTAAATTATCCCGCTGATTGAAGGCCGATCGTGTTGCATTATTGGATCCAAGTCGAGCTGGTGGTAGACTTTCTACTTCATTTCGCCACTCACCCATATGTATATTATGCTCGCTATCTTCCCGATCAATGAAGTTCGGCGGAATGTACCTACTCTCAGTGTCGTTGAGCTTTATGAAGTTATGCAATGCTACTGCAGCTAGTACCACTCGTTCGGCATTTTCCGGATACAGGTTAAGAGTGTTCTTCAAAATTCCGAAGCTATTTTCGATTATCCTTCGAGCTCTGGACAGCCGATAATTAAAAATTTCTTTTGATTCACACAAAGCTTTTCCTGGGTATGGCCTCATCAAGTTAGTCCGGAGTGGAAATGCTGCATCACCAGCAAAGAAATAGGGACATATCCTGATGCTGTCTGGTAAATTTTTCTCTTTTGGAATTGGCAATTTTCCCTCAAATAAATGCTTTCCAAAGTTGGAGTCTCGTAAGATACCTTTGAAAAATTTATCATATATGTATGTATACATATATGTATATAATAACGTATATTTTCAACTTACCACCATCACTTTGGCTGCCATATGCACCTACACAAATATCGGTAAAGGTATAATTTGCGTCGCATACCGCCAACAAAACAATGCTGAAGTCCTTTTTGTAATTGAAGAAACTCGACCCACTATTGGGCGGCGCTTGAATATTTACATATATGCTTCCCATCAATAGCCCCAATGCAGTGGGGCAAATTCCATTTTGCTTCAAACTCTTTGGCAATTAATTCGTAATCTATAGAGCTCGGTTTCGAAACATATATCGAAAGAACATTCCAGAGTACATCGCAAGTTTCTAAAATTATTCGTCGGACTGTTGTTCTCCCCATTTTATAACTCGACGCCAAAAACCTTGGAGATACTCCTTGAGACAAATATCTAAAAGGTATAATTACATAAATAAAACATGTATTTTGTCTTATATGAAAAATGCTTACGATAAAGTAAGAGCAAGTCTTCACTCGAAGTTTATAGGCCGACTTTTTTGTCAAATCTTGCTCTACTAGATTAAGGAGAATATCAATCATAGACATTTCTCGTCATACTCGTGCTGAAAGAAAACCTCGGGATCGATATTCTTCATTGGCAAAAAACTTGCATTAAAAAATCCCAATTCATTTCTTGTCAGATTAGTTGGACGAACCCACCTGCGCCTCATGCGTCTTTGCCTTTTTAGTTTTTTATATTCTTTATATATCTTGATTAGCTCACAAAACAAATCAAATAATTTCAGCAGCTCACTTATTTCCATTTTGACACTAACAGAAATGTCAAACTTCGGAAGCATTGGAACCAGGCTTCTCAACGGATCGGACAGATCGGAACGGTGCGGATACATTGGGATCGCGGCTTTAGCGGTTTCTGGATTTGAAACTGGATTTAAAAGCCACGGTTCCAGTGGATACCCAGAGTCTCCAATAAGCCAGCTAAAATGTTGGCTGTTATGATTTTGTATAAGATGCAGGTGTATCAGACTAGTAGTCCATATGCCAGAATCATGGCAAGATCCGGGAAATTTTGCATTTACATGCAAAAATCTCAATTCATGATCACAAATCTATTTATTTGAATAATGTTTGTTATTAATTTACTATTATTTTTCAAAACTACTTTTCCACATTTATACTATAATAACCTTTACGAATGAAATGCGAAATCTGTGATAAGAATTTCAAAAATGATATTCTCCTAGAGATTCACCGCCAAACCCACGATGGGAAATCAGAATCATTTGATGAAATGAAACAAATTTATACTATAATAACCTTTACGAATGAAATGCGAAATCTGTGATAAGAATTTCAAAAATGATATTCTCCTAGAGGTTCACCGCCAAACCCACGATGGGAAATCAGAATCATTTGATGAAATGAAACAAATATTATGTTCTCAACCAATAATAACAATCTTTGACGCAAACCTACCTATCCACATATACACAGATGCTAGTATACTAGGAGTAGGAGCAGTCTTGAAACAGCCACAACAAAACAATGAAGAAAAACCAGTGGCATACTTTTCAAAAAAATTGAATGAAGTACAAAAAAGGAAGAAAGCTATATATATGGAATGCCTGGCAATCAAACAATGTGTACAATATTGGCAGCATCTGTTAATGGGTAGGAAATTTACTGTCTTTTCAGATCATAAGCCACTGGAGAATATGAACATAAAATCTAGAACAGATGAAGAATTAGGCGATTTAACATATTACTTATCACAATATGATTTCCAGATTAAATATTCTCCAGGAAGATATAACGTGGAAGCAGATTGTCTGAGCAGAAATCCGGTCCTTGAACCAGAGGAAAACGTAGAGGAACAGTTAAAAGTAAACACAATAACACTAGAAGATATTTTACAAGATTAAGTTAAAAATGAATATATACAGCGCAGAAAAGACAAGTTACAAACAAAAAACAATGTGTACTTACTACAAGAAAGTTAAGAAAAAAGGAAAAATAATTATATCAGAGAAATTCAGCATAGAACTCATGAATAACGTACATACAGATCTGGGTCACATTGGAATTAAACAGATGCAAAGAATGATTGGCTCAGTGTATACAGCAGAAAACATGACGAAAAACATAAAAAGAATCTGTGAGAGTTGTATAGTATGTTTAAAGAAAAAATCAAGAGGAAGAAATAGATATGGATTGATGTCCCACTTAGGTCGCGCCACAAAAGTTTTTCAGATATGCTCCATTGATACCATTGGAGGTTTCGGAGGTTCCAGATCAACGAAGAGATACTTACACCTGCTATCAGATCATTTTACTAGATATGCATATATTTTGACATCTAGTACTCAAAATGCAAATGATTTCATCAAACTTATAAAAAACTGTGCAGAAACTGATGACATCGAATTGATACTGCAGGATTTTCTACATAATAGATCGGAGGAGAAACTATTGCAATATGTGTGCAATCTATGGCTCCTAATGTTCCTTTTATACCAAATTTGGAATAAAATCTACGAAAAACAAATCGCATTACTATAGTTCGAAAAGTAAGTACATATGTATGTATATAAATTAATTACCCAGCTTTTTTCAACATCTTTTCTTCTCGTATACGAAGAAAGGTTATTTCGTTTTTTTGTAAATCTTATAATTAACGTCTAACGATGATACAAACGAAATATTCCTGGAAACTGAAGCCTGGCTCATTGGTGCTATGTAATCCTTTGAAATGCACTTTTGGTAGGAACCATGGCCGTAAAAATATAAAGTAGATAAGAGCTATAAGAAACTCGTTTAAATTAGTAAAAAGAAAATTTTACCTTGAATACTGATAAAAACAAATCTGTGGTTTTCGAGAGACTGAGAAATCAGCACTTTATTAGTTTCCACTACATAGACATTAACATCATATAGAGTGTGCATCATTTCAATACTATCTCAACACACTCCCTTATTAAAATAAGATACACACTCTCAAAAAACAACCTCGTCACATGACACAAAACAGAAAATATTTACAGGTATTCATTTTACACTTCGGTGATACCAAATTGTTTTACAAATTCAAAATGTTTTTGACAACTCAAACTTTTTGTGAGAATATCCGCAGGCATATCATTCGTATTTAAGTAATTTACAGTCACAAAGTTATTTTCAATGGCAGTTCTTACAAAATGATATCTAACATCAATATGCTTGCTTCTCTTATGGAATACATAATTTTTAGTTAGCTTTTGTGCACTCTGATTATCATTAAATAGGAGTACAGGTGACTCACTTCTACAATTTAATTCCGACAACAGATTCCTTAAGTATATAGCCTCCTTAGATGCCTCACAGATCGCCATATACTCTGCCTCCGTACTCGACAAAGCTATTGTCGTCTGTTTCTTACATTCATATGAGATCACACTACCAGACATCTTAAACATATATCCAGTAAAGGATTTTCTATCCAAGCAATTCGACGCCCAGTCAGCGTCCACGTAGCCCATCAAATCAAGCTCATCATTTACATATCTTAAACCAAAAGTTTTTGTTTTCTTCAAATACCTTAAAATACGTTTGGCATGTTTCCAATGGGTCTCATTAAAATTGTTATTAAATTGACTTAGGTAACAAACCGCATACAATATGTCCGGTCGGGTGAGCATTGACAAATACAGTAAACTACCTATCAATTGCTGGTACGGGTATTGAGTAGGACAGCCATCCTCTTTCTCAAGTTTCAAATTTACTTCCATTGGGGTACTAACTGGGTTACAATTTTTCATATTAAATCTATTTAATAGCTGTTCAACAAATTGTTCTTGGTCTACAAAAATTTTATTGTTTTCCTTCCTTACCCTCATACCCAGGCACTGTTTGATCTTTCCCAAATCTTTTATTTTAAACTCTAATTCTAAGTTAGTCTTAAGGCTTTCAGTTTGCTTTTCACAGTTTGAAAAAATGAAAAAATCATCCACGAACAAAGCTACATATATAGTTACACCATCATTCTGTTTTATAAATAAACATGGTTCATATACTGACTTTTTATATCCTAAGCCTTGCAAATAATCATCCACTCGCCTATACCACTCTCTAGCTGACTGCTTCAAGCCATAGATTGCTCTTTTTAGTTTTAAAACCTTGTTCTCTTTATTAGGACACACAAAATTATCAGGTAAGCACATATAAACAGTCTCATTCAAGTATCCATTCAAAAATGCCGTGGTAACATCTAGGTGAGTAATATCCAGGCCATATTTGACACTTAATGCAAACAAAAGTCTTAGCGTTGAATAGCGAAGTACTGGGGAGAATGTCTCTTTGTAGTCTATTCCTGCCCTTTGTGTGAAACCTTTAGCTACTAATCGAGCTCGATATCTGACCTTCTCATTACTGCCTAACTTCTTTTTATATACCCACTTACACTTCACCACTGTTGCTTGGCTCGGTCTGTCCACCACCTCCCACGCTTCATTTTCTTCGAAAGATTCCAATTCTTCCTTCATAGCTTTATACCATTCCGTTGATTCTGATCCATTTATAGCCTCCTCGTATGTTATCTGCTCTCCGTATAGATTTACATCTGTTTCGACGCACATGTTGCTATATCCAAATCTGTCAGGCTTTTTCCTATCTCTTACTGCCCTTTCAGGTTGAGCCGTCTGAGTGATGTCCTCCAATTCTCCTATAGGTAAGCTGTCGATGAACTCTTCCGAGGAACTGCTTGTATTGCCCTCCTCTTCTACATAGGTGTCGTCATCATCATCCATCACTGTACCCACTGATTGTTCGGAATCAGAGCTGTTAGAGCCGTTGTGTTTTTCCTTATGATCGGATGGTGTCCCTTGACCTTCACTCACAACTACACGTGTTACTTCTGGATCTCCACTAGATTCCATGATGGTAACATCTCTGCTTGTGATCACTTTGTTTGTTGCAGGGTTGTAAAGTCGGTAACCCTTTACATTATCAGCATATCCCACTAGGTAATATTTCTCAGCCTTTTTGTCCCATTTCAAGCGTTTTTCTTTCGTTATGTGAGCCATTACTACGCTGCCGAATATACGTATGTGGCTGAGATTTGGCTTTTGACCAGCCCAGAGTTCATAAGGAGTTTTCTGGCTCAATTCTGATGTTGAAGTTCTATTCTTCAAATACACAGCTGTGTGGACTGCTTCTGCCCAGAATTTCTTCTCCAACTTGCCATCATAAAGAAGACATCTAGCTCTTTCTACTATAGTTCGATTAAATCTTTCGCACATTCCATTCTGTTCAGGACTATAGGGGTTAGTTCGCTGATGAATAATTCCGTATTGCTTCAAGAATTTCTCCATTTCATTTGAGCAGAACTCTGTGCCATTATCCGTCCTTAAAATCTTAATACTGGAATTCGTCTGATTCTCAACCATGTGCTTGAATTCTTTAAAGTAAGAAAATACTTCACTTTTCTTCTTCATGAAATAGACAAACGACATTCTGCTGTAGTCATCCACAAAGAGTAGGAAGTATTGGGACAATCCAATAGACTTAGCTTCCATCGGGCCACACACGTCAGCGTGCACCACCTCTAGGACTGCTTTACTCCTATGACTGCTCCGCGGAAAAGGTAGTCTCGTTTGTTTTCCTTCACAGCATACTATACAGTTGGACTTGCTGATTTCTGCCTTATTATTATAGGCTATACCTTCTACAGCACCATCCTTCATGGCATTCATATTTCTGCTATTAATGTGGCCAAGTCTTCTATGCCAAATCACATCTGAAGTTGCCGTAGCTGGGGCTGCTAACAAACATGCTGACCGGGCTTTTAATTTGTAGACCCCATTTGTTAATTCTGCAACACCAATCAACTCATTTTGTTGGTTTCTAATGTGACAATTTTCCTTATGGAACCTAACTTTGTTACCATTTTTTATCAGCTGGCCGACCGACAACAGATTCGTCGTGAGATCGGGTACACACAACACATCCTTGACAACAATATCGTATTGCGATTTGCCAACAATTGTCCTAATCTGAGTATCTCCCGAACACAACACAGGCATAGTCATTTTATTCGCGACTATAATCTCTTTAGTCGCTAGGATAAGTGACTCGCCTGTTATGTTTTCCCGGCTGGTTATCATATGAGTGCTGGCTCCGGAGTCGATATACCACTCGTGTTTGCCAAAACTGCCGTTTAGAAAAACTGCACTAAACACGTTTTCTGTTTTTTCTTTTAACGATGGGCACTGGTTTTTGTAATGTCCAGTTTGCTTGCACTTGTAGCATCTAATGACTTTGACAGGTCGAGTTGACGTTTTTGCAGTTCCGCCACCCTTATTAGTTTTTCTTTTTTGCTGCCAATCTTTAGATGTCAAAAAAGCACTCTCTGGCTCATTGCTGCCAACATTATCACTCATGTCCATCAATTTCGTCTTTATTACGTCAGCTGAGATTTCAATTCCCGAATGTTCGATTGCCATTATCATTGGTGAGAATTTTTCAGGGAGTCCCGCCAACAACAACGATCCAATCCATTCCTCATTAATCTCAAAACCGGTTCCTCTTAATTTTTGCGCCGTATCAATGAGCTGAGTCACATATGCCGTCATTGACTCACAATTTTCCAGACGTATGGAAATCAGGCTCCGCAACAAACTAATTCTGCGTGTGAATCCCGAGTCATCAAACAACGATTTCAGTTTCTTCCACACACCCTGCACTGTTTTTTCGGCTTTTATATGCACGTACAGGGATGAATCGATGGTCATTACTAATTTCGCTTTTGCTTTTTGTTCATCAACGCCAGCTGTTTCATCGCCATTTTCTTCGTCCTTTTTGCTGATATCAACGCCTTCCAAAATTAAGAAATTCTCCACTGCGAAAGCCCACTCGTCGTAATTTTCACGTCCCTTAAGTTTTGGGACATTTAAAATATAGCTTCCAGCCATTTCAATAACTAATTTCACGCACTTTGCAAAAAAATAGCAATTCTGGGCCCATAACCTGATAAAAACAAATCTGTGGTTTTCGAGAGACTGAGAAATCAGCACTTTATTAGTTTCCACTACATAGACATTAACATCATATAGAGTGTGCATCATTTCAATACTATCTCAACAAATACAAAAGGAATAGCAGATTTAGGTCGCTCATGTGGTGCTATCTCATCCAATAAATCCTTGCAAATTCTCTTCGGTAGCCTAAAAAATTTTATGAAGCTCGTATCTGATAAAGAAAATGGGTCGCTTTGGTCCCTCAATTTCCTCAACTCGATTCGACGAAGCGCACTTTAGTCGATTTTTAAATCACATATATTATTTATTGAAATTTTGGTCCTACCTTTTTCTTTTTGCTACCAAAACAAAAACATTAGCAAAAGCAAAATCTCTTCCATTTTTAACACTTGTGATGTGCTCTTTCGACCATCACAATTTTGTGATATATTTTTTAAACGTCAAACTTGTGACCCTTTTCTGAATATCAAAATTCACAAAAATTGTACAGTAGTCTCAATTTTGTGATTAGGGAGACTTGTGACTGCTTGTGACTGTTTTCTGAATAGGGGGGTAAATATCACAATATTTAACTCGAAAAACGTTTAGAAAAACAAACTCATCTAGCCAGCAGAGTCTAGCAGCAGAATCTAGCTAGTCTTAACACACATAAACTCTTCCAAAGCTATTTATTAAACAGGAAATTTGTTGTGCGACATAAAAGTTCCACCTCTCAGCCTCATGGGATACTTGCAGGAGTGCCCCAGGGAAGTGTCCTTGGCCCGTTTCTATACCTTCTCTACACGTCCGATCTTCCAACAAATGACAGCCTTCTCATTTCTACCTTCGCTGATGATACCGCCATCTTAAGTGTTCACACGGACCCAGGGATCGCCTCAAAAAATCTTGACCAACACCTACAAAAAATTCAAGAATGGTTGTCTACGTAGAGAATTAAAGTAAACGGATCGAAAAGCACCTATGTGACATTTACGCTCAGAAGAGAAACATGCCCACCAATAAAGCTGTTCGAAGAACATACATATTCCGCAGGAAAATGGAGTTAAGTATCTAGGCTTACACCTTGATAGAAGGCTGACTTGGAACAAACATATTGAAACAAAGAAAAACCAATGTAACTTAAAAACAAAAAATCTATTGTGGCTAATAGGTAAACACTCTAAAATGAAATTGGAATACAAAGTGTTAATATTCCACACTCTCATCAAACCAATATGGGAATATGGTATACAACTATGGGGATCAGCTTCAGCATCAAACGTAGCAAAGCTACAGCGAGTACAATCAAAGATACTGAGAACAATTACTGGAGCAGCATGGTATATAAAGAACAAACACATACACAAGGACTTGGGAATTTTAACGGTACAGGAGGAAATAACTAAACACGCAAACTCGTATTCAACAAAATTGAGGAACCATCCAAACAGACTAGCTAAAAATCTTCTGAAACGCCAATATGTCAGACGTCTCAGTCGAAAAGATTTTGCAGACCTTTCTCTTATTTAAATCACTACGTACTTTTACTACATATATCTATATAAAAATATGAATTAATAAAAGTTCCTTTACCTAAGTTAAGGAACTACTTCTAGTTATGTAGGTTGTAAGATTTGGACACTTATTGTCAGTTTCTAAATTGTTTAGAAAGATTCAATAAATAAGAATAACATGAAAAAAAAAAAAAAAAAAAAAAAATCTAGCCAGCTAAACAAAGAACGCATCAATTCACTGAACATAGAATGACATCAATGAAATGAAAATGCATGCATTTGCCAAGGAATTTGCCCTCATATATGCATAGTAATTAGCAAAACAAAAACAAGGCAAGGCTTAAATAGTCTTGCTATTGGGCTTGGCTCTTGCACTGTCGGTCTTGGTATTGATCCTGCAACAATGCGACTTAGTCTTGGGCTTGGTCTTGTTCATTGTAGCGAAGATGCGTTAATAATTTTTTTTATCGAAATTTATTCTAAAATTAATTGAAAAAGTTTTAGATCATTAAAGATACTACTTATTTTTGTTCTCTATTCTCTCAAGTCGTTCAAAACTGTTATGAAAAGACTTTTTTAAATCAAAAATAACTGTTAAAATTAACTGTTAAAAATTAAATGGCTTATTTCACTTTTTGTAGTAGTTGTGTGTAGGTAGGACTCTACATTATTCAAAATGAGTAAAATGTGTGGGGTCAAGATTTAGCCACAGTTGGTCATCAATCCTACTACTGTGATTTCCCTACTCGGCTAAATTCAACAATCGCAGCAATAGTGGAAATCACTGTAGCACGGCGGAAAAACAATTTCCAGACAACGAAGCAGTTTTAATCTGCAGCTTCTCGAATAGCAAGGAATTCGTCCGCTTGGAACTCCGGAATAAATGTGGCTGCTTAATAAATATAAATATATAAAATAGATAAACTAAAGTTATTGTCCGACTATGCTAAATAAATTTACTAAATTGGTGATCCCGACGTGATAAAACTGCTATTAAAAAACATGAGGATTATGATAGTGATGTAACCTACTGCTCGCCGTTGGAAATGAGTAAGGAAACAATAATTGGCTGGTCATTTTATTCGTACACCTGTATACATATGTATATTAATATCCTTTTTTTTTTGTTGGAGTGGGGAAATGCAGTTGCGCACCTAGGTGGCCGAAGCTACCCGTGTGCCGGACTCCCTGGTCGAATGACCAGGCTTACCGGCTAAAACCCCGCTCGCCGTCTCATGGAGCTCCACCCCGGGATGAATTGCTTTCTATATCGACGTTTTCTTCTTTGACGGCCTCTCCCGAAAGGAATCTTATGTGGAATAATCTAATTAATTATATAATGAAGCGGTTTCACGGATAAATAATGCAAGTAATTCTCAAGGAAGTCAAAAAAGTCCCGAAACAAGGATAAATCAGAAAAAAATACATCGAAGAACAATACAAAAAGTAAGTAAAAAAAATTTAAATTATTGTCAATAAAGGATACGAAATGAAATGTTATTGTGATAAATTTAGAATATTTACACTATAATCAAAGACATTATAAAACAAGATGTGCCAAGCTGCAAATATCAATCAAAACAGCTTTGAGTTGAGCTCCTTCAAAGTTCTTTTTCCCAGTCACCGTGTGTGTGACTTGCAAGGATGCATTGGTACGAGTCGCGGGGGGCTTTTTGACTTGGCCGTTGTTCGCTGCGCAAGGAGCTTGTTGGACTGTCCTAAGGTGAAACGTGAGGGGATTGAATTTTTCTAGGAATCCTCTGATTTGCGTGCTCTTCTCCTACGACTCCTTCTAGTTTCGAGCCTCGTCATAGGCACAATATGAATAGCCTTGACCGTCTTCGATACTTTGTGGTCCGGACTGTCCATAAAGTGAATATAAAATTTATTTTCCCCAGATTGTCTTTTGTTTTCTTTAGTGCTGTAACAATATTTACATATGTATGTATAAAGGCTCATTTTATACTTGTTTTCCCTACAAACTTTTATTCCTAAAAGGCAATTATACTGTCTAAACTGCATAGCTTTAGCTTTAGTAATTTCTATCTAAAGCATTATTGCTACAAAGTTAGGACCTACTTCAACAGCTACTTAGGTACCAGTCCGTGCGTTCCTTGAAACAGGTTTACACCCGCTAGAGCCTTCCATATATTAAGGGGCCGAACTGAAAAGATTAAAATGAAGCAGATACGGACCCGTCCTTTCTATTGAAAATTTTTGAATAAATTGATTGTCATTAAAAACAAAATTTGACAGCTAAAATACATACGCCTACTTTTCAAACGATAAAAAATCTATATATTAATAGGCAAAACCAAAAATTGTGATCCCTTTTTAACCTATTTCCCGTACACGTATCTTAATGAAACATATATTAAGCGAAAGGTATTTTTTTTCATAGATGTGCACAATATATGTTTTATTCAGGTATGTGCATAGGGAAAGGTGTGAAAGCCAGGTAAAATTTTACCTATATTCCTCACATAAAAAACCAAGTAGGCCGTGAAGAATAATTATTTTTTACTCTATTTGTCAAAATGAACTGACGAATAACAGGCCTACTTGACAATATAATAGAAAATCGAACTAAGTTCGTAAGGTCGAATTTCGACCAGAAGTCTTTTTTTAAACGACATAAGCTACTACGATGAAAGCGGAATGAACTCTCACATTAAGAATACGGTATAAAACACAGCTATATTATCCAGCTTGAATAATAACAAAAAAAATATGAACACTTTAGGTACTGATATCGAATATAAAAATGTTTTTTAAAAGTAGGCATGTATATTTTCCCATCAATTATATTGAGGTTCGTTATATTAAGGTTACACTGTATTTTTATTCACAATGAAAATATGAGGTAACATTCGTTCTCCAAAATTGATGCTTTTTTGCCCGATACTGTGTAATTTATCTTTTCAACCCCTTCAAGAAATATCTTTTTTAGGACTCTTTAAAACAAAAGGGATGATTATTCGATATGTTTAAAAAGAGTATACATATACATATATCTACAGTCCACTCTTCACACAAGCACAAATTTAAACTCCGAAAGTAAAGAAAATTAATAAACGGAACCTTGATTTAATTTTGAAAAATCCGACACCATTACATATTGAATGAGTTTTGCTTATGACACATATCTGCTTGCAAAATTTCGTGGACATAGATCCAACACTGCTGAAGCTGTATGACTGTGTTAATTATACTTTATTACAATTTCCTCTTTTATTTTTTATAGGCGCAGAAGATAGGAGACAAAATAACTCCTCTTAGTCTTAATGTAAAGGAAAAGAAATCCAAAAACAATGAAGCATCAGGGTCACGACCGCCCGGCCAGAACTTTTTACGGGAAACAATGCCTATGCAGCGAAATCCAGTTCCTGTCCAACGACCAGTGAGTATTTGATTTACTGCAGGCTTATGTTTGGTTGATATAAAAGAGTTAATTGTAATGCGGCGATGATATCATTGCCCTCAGGCTCAGGGTAATAATAGGTAGTACAAACACATGTAGGTTAGTATTTAACCAGATAAATAATAAAGCGAGTTTGTCAGTAATCAGTAACCAAGGTGTAAGTTCTTTTCACTTGCTCTGCTTCAAGTTTTTTCAGATAAGCTTTGGGTATTATATTTGCAGCTCTTGCTTCCAAAATGAGAAATCCCAATTTCTAATGCTGATACAAAATAAAATTTATAGACAAGTCTAAAAGATAATTCATCAGTTCAGTCTGATGATTGTTCAGAGTCCTTATTGAAGTTGTGGGAATTGAAAAAATTGCAAACTGTGAATGTATGAATTCAAAATTAAGTAATAAATAGTGAAATTTATTCGAAGTTCATCAATTCCAATAGTATTAGTATGCGAGTGTGTATAATTTAGACAAAATGGGTAAAATTTCATCAGTAAATAAACCGAAAGTTATTGTATTGAAAGAAGAAAACTCAAGCTATGCCGAAATTGTGGAAATTTCAAAGTCATCTGTGGTGAACATTGCCAAAGCTGTGCATAGTTTATAACTGAATGCCAATTGGACCCTGGGAAGAATAGGGGAAATTGTCACAGGCCAAGGAGAGAAGCAATGAAAATAGATGGGACAATCACGGAGAAATAGAAAGCTTTGTTGAAGCGTAAAAAAACAGCTAGAGAAATTTAGAAGGATTTGAACGACGCGGCGGAGAATTTAAAGCCCTACTGAGCCTGTCGCAGACACTTACGAATTTAACTTAATTGAATTTTCGATTTTGGAATTTAAAAAAAACAACAATGAGTAGTTTTCTATTGTTACACCTTTGCATCTTTTACTCTTAGAAAATCATCGTACTGACTATTGGCATTTGTTTTCTTTATCATTCATTTAATGCCTTCCGGTATAGTAACAAATGCATGGGTTAATGTTCAAAAATCTGAACAAGTGCGAGGCGGACTCGCTCACCAATGGTTCCGTAAAATATTTTTTTTTTTTGTGATATAACTATGTATAATACAAATTAACGATTTTTGGATTTTTTCCTTTACTTGGGCTGTGAGACCAATTAATTTTTGACAAATTTCAGGATTTTTAGGTCAACGGGAAATACCCAATTTCAACTTTCAACGGAATGCATAACCTCAAAAAATTTTTGTAAGAAAGAATTTCATTTAATAAAAATGGAGGACGAAAGTTTTGTTGAAGAAATAAGAAATCGTCTATGTATTTCAACCAAATTTTTATGCTAAATGAATATCGAGATAACTGTGAAAATGCGGAACGGACCGGTGCATTGTAACCACTTCAGCATTTTCAGTAAAACGGATCGTAACCACCCGAAATGTGGCGGCACTATATAATCAGCCCTTAAGGGCTCCTTTTTTCCTTTTGAGGTACGGAACCCTAAAAATGACTGTTGAAAAATCGTAGCAGTCGTTCGCTACAGAGAGGCGACGCCTTTTTTATTCATCACTTACTTGCCGTTGGAATAGTAACCGAGAAGGTCGTGAAATAAAAATCAGACCAAAATAAAAGTTCCCCTTTTCCATTGTTTTTTTTTTTTTTTATAATTTTATAAATGTCACTTTTGTTCTCCCAATTGTGGTTTTTCGACAATGACAAATAAATGCGCACCGCACCAGTTTAGTTTTGAGTAATAAGAGGTTTAGAACATGGTAAATCATGAAAAATTGCAAAAAAGCTTGGAATCAGAAAGCAAATTGTCAATACAATCGAAGTGGAGTTGATTTATACCTGTTAAAAATAGACAAGATCTGCCAATGTATCGTAATAATTCATTTTGTAGCGCTACTAAAATCAATTACACATTCACACTAACGCAGACAGTCTACAATTGCTTTGCTACTCAAGGGAAATAACGAACCAAATGCCCACTAAATCGCTTACAGTAATGCTGAATGCTTCTTCTTACGAACTAATTAAATTCCAAATAAACACATGAAATAATTATACTTGAAAAATTCCTTAACGTTGGCTTTGTTGCAGTATTATAAATAGGAGAGTTGGGAATCGCAAACAATTTTCAGATTAGGTTTGCCCGATAATCAAAATATCCGTAAAAAGAATAAAGAACTCGTAATGGAAGCCTTAAGGAGCCTTCAGGAGACAGCCACGCTGCTGAGCGTGGTAAAGCACGTCGCGGAGACGCAGCAGCGGAGTCTAGATGAAATCAGACAGCCAATAAAAGAAATTCTAACAACAGGAGTAAAATTTGGTGTTGTTCATAAAACAGCAAGAAAATACGGCCTAGTTGAAACGGACGAAGAGGAGGATGGCGACGACGAAAAGCAATTATAGCGTAAGAATATTACCTTTTAAAAGTAAAATCCGTCTCATAACAAGCTGAAAATTTGCATACGTACTCAGAATACTGACCAAAGTGACGTACTAAAACTCCCTGCCCCTCCGACGCTTGCCTCTTGAGATACACCCCCGCCCACCCCCTGCCGCTGTGATAGGGCTCTAGATATTGGCCAGGAGTCTATGAAAAACGTTAATGGCAGTTTCGGAGACATGAAACTAAAGAGGAAAGACAAAGTTAAACCTTTGTCTTCTATGAGTCACTGTATAACTGTGCGTAACACTCGCGTAAAAGTGAATCCACAACAATTATTCAATAGAATATTGTGTGTAATGAATAGTGAAAACCGCCTAAAGGAAGCATTTAAATATGAAATATCGCCGAAACCCCCCTGTTTATTTGATGATGTTTCATTGCGGAAGACAAACAAGGCCGAACTCGCAAAAAAACTTGAATCTTACTTGCCCTGTTCATCAACCTCACTTTCGGAGACAGTTTATGTTCTTGACGGTGGATATATGGGGGTTAAAACTATTTTATTCCCATATTATATTATTGTTTTATTATTTTAATATTTTTTATTTTATAATTGTTATGAAACTGATTTATTATTCCAATATTTGAGCTTTTATTTAGTTTAAACAATTTACATTCACGAATAAAATACAATAGAAGAAAAGCTAAAATTTTCGTTTTTTTATCAATCGCTCTGGCAGTCTGCGTGCACCCTTAACGTGTTTTATTTAAAAAACAAAAGAAAAGTCCTGGCTCCTAGATTGATTTCTAGTTCGGTTTTGCCAGGCCTGCTAACAATAATGATGAGAATTTTATTTAATTATTTTGAAAATCAAGCCTCTTTTTTAAGTTAATTTATGGCTTTGAGGATTTAATAAATTTTAGTTTTAATTTTAATTCTCCTCCAGTTAGAAGTCGAAGTTGAATGAAAACTTTGTATTTTATTTTTCACAACGCCTATTTCGATATACTTTCTCCACCTACTTCAATTTAAAAGAAACAAGTTATAAAAATCAAAGTGTCTTTTTCCACGAATGATGCCGCTACAGATTCCTGTTACATGACGTAAATTGGCCACCATGTCCCGCAATTTATGAAGATGTATGTAATTTGTATGTATCACATATTGAAAGGAACTATGGAAAATCTTGCGTAACAGTATTTGAAGGTTACAGAGGAGACGCAAGCACAAAAATTGAAGAACAAAAACGCCGATCTGCAGGTAAATCGTGTGCCGGCTTAAATGTGGAAATTCACTTACCAATTGTAACTAGAAAAGATGAATTTCTTTGTAATCCAGAAAATAAAGCACAGCTTATAGATTTATTGACACAGAAGCTACGGGCCAACCAAATGGTCGTACACCAAGCCGAAGCAGACGCAGATACACTGATCGCTGAAACAGCGATTAGTTTGTCTTCAAATAAACCGACCGTTACTGTTGTCGCTACGCATACAGATATTTTAAAAATATTGATAGCAAGATCCGATGATGGAAATACTCCAAAACTAAAGCTGCTAAAACCTGGAAATCAGCAGAGGGCCAGTAAATACTATGATATTGCGGAAATCCGGCAAAATATGGGCCCTTTTAAAGATGTATTACTTTTTGCACATGCAATGTCAGGTTGTGACACAACATCAGTTTTCTTCAGAAAAGGAAAAGTAAGAACTTACGAAGAGAGGTAAGGAAATCCGTTTTGGTATTCAACGAGCCTCTAGCTGAACATGACGACATCGCAAAAGCCGGGGAAGCATTTGTTTTGCATATACATATATAAAAAATCTGGCCTCAAACTGGATTTGGATGAGCTGAGGTTCTATTTTAAAGTTAAGTTGTTCAACTTCCGGGGGTGATTGTGAACAAGGGGTTGGGGATAGGTATGCCGGACCTTTCCGGCTAAAAAAAATTGGTCGGCCGGGTTATTTCTTATAATGTATGAAATTTCGAATCAAATTAGCTAAGATTGATCAAAATCCGCGATGACGGCACAAATTCACCGTCATTTCAGAATACATAACTTATTTAAACATATTTCCGGCCAATTAAATCCACGCCGACCAAGCTCATCTTATACGTCTAAGGGTAAACTATTGTTTTTCATTAAAAATTTTCAAATCCCGATCACGGTGCTTTTAAGATTGCCGGTTCCACGCCTATGATGATGCCCCCTACGTAGTATTTGTTTAAGCATTATTACCAATAATCTAAGATACATTTCTTTTCCGCCGGGCTTAGGTTTTTTTTCCATACTATATGAGCATTGTCCTTTACGAAAACATTTGCAAGCTATTAAACGTTTAATTATAAAAAAGAGAAAAACGATTTTTCACAATTTAAGAAAAGTACAAACACTGACACCAATTCTAATGAATCACATGAAAAATAGGAACATGTGGAAAATTATATGTATACTAAATATTGTTATTATTATTTCTTATTTACAATACATTTTTGTAGGAAAGGCATAGTAAATTTTGGGAAGATGAAGTTCCTAAATTTACGGAAATTATATTTAAAGAAAATTTTGGAGTTACACGGGATTCCTTTCAAGAACTTGTATTGATAGTTAAAAATTTAGAAAAGCAAGACACAAATATGAGAATTGCTATTTCCCTAGAAAAGCGTGTGGCTGCATGCTAATTGTACAGCAAAAAATTAATGAAATTGTGTTAGGGTTCAATAATTTGGGATTTCCACAATGCTACGGTGCAATAGGTAAAGCTTTGTATTTGGTTGTATTACTTAACTATAACTACATGTAAGTAATTTTAGATGGGTGTCATATAGAGATAAGTCCTCCAAAATAGGATGCGGCAGATTTCTACAATTTTAAAGGGTGTTCTATAATTTTATTTGCTGCAGTGGATCACAAGTGGGTAAATTATTTATTATGTATATCAATACATTTATGACTTATTTCTTAGGTGCAAATTTACATACATAAACGTAGGTGCAACCGAACGAAATAATGATTCCAGCATATTCGAAAGACAAAACTAAAAATAATGCACGAAAATTGCTTGATATTTAAAGAAAACAATATATGTATGTATATTAATGGTGTTCCTATCCCCATCGTATTAATTGGTCATTCGGCATTCAAGTTATCCAATATTGTATTGAAACCATTTCCTTTCATACCCAATCAAAAAGTTTAGGAAAAAACATTTAATTATAAATTATCGAAAGAAGGGTTTTGAAAATGCATTTGGACAGCTGAAAGCACGCTTCCGCAAAATAGGGAAAGGATTAGATGTGCAGTTTCGTAGCTATCGGAGGGCTAGGCGGTGCAGTGCCAGCAACCCTCGAACTGACCTAGCAAAAAAATATAATAAATTCTTTCTGTTGTTTTGTGTACGTTCTTGTGTTTAGCCACTTCAACCAATCAGCTGTTATGTTATACGACCTTTTTATGAATACTAGCTTACTCTACCAAAATATTACTAATGAACTGCACTCCAAAGGAAATATTCTGATATAATAGGTCCCAATTTGTTTATACAATATCTTAATATTTACCACCTAGTTCTACCTGAATTGACCCAGACATGGACTGTTCACCAATTATTGAAAAATCGTTTAGCAAATTAAAAATAATAAAAAATTATTTAAGAAATCGTATGGGTCAAGCTCGACTCCAACATTTACCGCTAAAAGCAATTAAAAACAAGGCCGCATCAAGCCTGGATTTAACCGAAGTCATTGATACTTTCCCGAAAACTAAAACTAGGAAAAGATTATAAACTATAAGCTAAATTGTTATTTTCAGTAGTCAGTCAGTACGTAGGTCCGAACTCCGACCTCAATATATGGGGAACTTTATACGTTTTTATAACAAAGTGCCAGAGGATATCCTGAATTTGACAGAGACTAAGTTTAAATCGAATTTAAAAAGGATATTAAGCCATGGCTTATTATAAAATAGATGACTGACTGACTATATATGTAAATGATAAAAATGCCCGGTGTGATAAAAATCTTAAAATTAATTATTCAATTAAGTTAATTACCTAGTGTAATATTATATTATATAATACTTATAACTAAGTTGTGATTGTGATTTGTGGTTTTCTTGCCGCTTCTTTTTCCCACAGATAGGTTCTTTTGTTTAAGAAGCAGTGTACCTAATTTTAGTTTAACATATTAAAATGACAGACTGACCGACTGACCATCTCTATTTTTGGGGTACTGCGTATCCTATTTTGATGAATAAATAATTTTATTTTTACTTATAATAAAATTTTTAATATTTACATATACATATATTAGCTTTGCACCTTTAGCATACATAATGTATTTATGTTTTTTACTCTGTAAAATAAAACCTAACCAGTTTAGATAGTGCCCCAACTTTTTTTCGCACCGGGGCCCCTGGTCACGTAGCTACGCCACTGTAGATGTGCATATAGAAAACGCCCACCGCATACTATAGTCATTCGTAGATGAGCAAGCAATTGGTAACAAGTGGCGCCCTTTTGTAAACTTATGCTTAAGTAAATCATAAAGAAGTTTTCAGCCATTTGCATTTGATACTCAATTTTTACGCGATAGCGAGAACGAGTGCTCCGCCATTATGATCAAGCCAGCCGCAAATATTCGAATAATTAAAATGTTACCAATGGATGCAGTGAAAAAGGAGCAAAATGCTGAACAAGCACAAATCGAAACTGAAGATTCTGAGGAAAGATATGTTCAAGCTCAAGAGCAATCTAAACTCGGCTCGGCGGAGACGGTTCCACAGCATGAAAACATCCTGCGAGACGTCATTAACAGCATGCGGCGTGACATTCAGATTCTGAATAAGCTTGAAAACATCAAAGCTGAACTATCTTTAGAAATCAAGGCCATAACTAAATCTCTTGGAAATCAAGATCCACCCCTCAACCCTTTCCAAGGGAACTCCGGCGAAATGGACTCATTCAAGGGTTTTGACTCTGGGACATTAACAAATTCGTTTTACCCTGTAATCCTCGATCATTTAACATCCAGAGTAAATGCGGTTAAGAAGAAGATCCCTCAAAACATATTGGATCTGTATCCCGAGTTGCCCGCGGCTCTAGTGAGTTCTTCCGGACCAATTTCAAATTTGTTCGAGACTTACGGCTTCTTGAGGGACATTCCGGATATCAATCCCGAGGAGAAAGCAAAATGCCAAATTCTTAAGATCCTCAAGGGCTTTCACCAAATAGCTGAGACCTATCAAGAGCCCAAAGTTTTGCCGCCAGCAACAACCGGCTTATAAGCTTCTTAGGTTATGTTACGTCCACCTTCGGACAGCCACGCACATAACCCGCCAATGCACGGAAACTCCGGGATATGTTTGTTTTTTTATGTATGTACTTGAAGTTGTTTAGTTTATAAAAGTCCAAGCATGTTGTATGATACACAATTTTTGTATTGAGGAGAGAGATTTTCCTTTACCATCGTGGTTAGAGGAAAACAATATTAGTTTTCGCCGAGAAAAGGAACCACGCAGCATCTCGAAATTGTGAGGGAAGTGACATAAGAAACGCATTAGCAACATATTTTAGTAAGTTTTTTTTTATTTTCCACAAAACAAATATTAACAAATTAAAGAATAAATTAATAGTGTTCTACACTTAAAAAAATATTCAATTAAATAAAATAAATAGTGTCCTTCATTTCATATTATAAAAAAAAATAGGTATATATATAAAGGAATTCATTCATTGCCACATAACAAAAATTAATTCTTCACTTGCAAAATTATAGTTTTGATTATTATAATTATTCCCTGTTTTTTTCCATTAATGATTTCATTAATAATAATCATTCTTTTCTATATTATTTGATTCCTTCAATAGCTCTGCTGTTTTTAAATTTTTCCGTTACTGTTTGCCTTTTCCTTGTAGGTCGCGATGGCAACGTTGATGATGTACGAGGTGATGGCGAATCAGGAGAGGGCGAGATTGCTGGAGGCTCCGGCGAGATTGCAGGAGGCGCTGACGACATTGAAGAAGGTGTTAGTGAAGCCACAGGAGCAGGAGATGAAGACGGTGTCACGCAACGTGCTTGGGCAGTTGGATTACTTCCTCTTGGTAGCTCCCTCGCCGATAAAGAAGACGATGACTCCTGTTTAAAAATACATTATTAAGATATACTATTCATCGGTGAGACTGTAATAACGTATAAGAGCAGTTTGCAATACCACGTATTTACAAAAGTCGCAAATTTAGATATTGCGCCAATGGCTTCTGAGCGTTTATTGGCTTCTACTGTAACTCACTCGATTTGAATAAGCCAATAAGGAATGTCCATTTCACAAACAAGTTGAGTCAGAAAAATTTATTCTAATAACCAAAATAATCAATTTTTTGTTCCTCCTTTAAATGTTGATAAGCGGTATTGCAAACTGCTCTTACGCGCTTTTGCAATCTCACTAACGTATTTTTGTTATAAAATAAAAAGAGTATATGGGGTAAGATGGGGAACAGCCATTGGAGGCTTATCATTACTCCATATTATTATTTTCTTTTCTTTTAATGACGAAATATTGAAATCATCTTTTATTATTTTTGGATTACATTTATTCACTGTATTGAACTTATCTATTATTAGTTGTTAATAATTTATGAATTGTACTATATTTTTTAGTAATATATTTTTACTAATATATTTTTATTAATATATTTTTGGCTTTATTCGTTAATGCCTTTCTTCGTACTAACTTTTTCTATTTTATTTTTTTGACCCCGATAAAAAGCCTGAAGAAGAAGGAAGAGGAAGTGGACATCAATCACCCGAGATAAAGACGCAGGAACCAAAACTTCATCTCATTTTTTTTTGAAGAACAACTTCAAGAAATTCCTACACCAACCGGCAACAACGGCACCAACACCCCCATCTCCACCTCGACATCATTAATTTGGGAAGTACCGAATTTATATGTAATGATTTAAGACATTTTTTTTTCTTAGTTTTTGTCGATTTTTTATTACATATTTGTAAACAATTTTCCAACTTCTTCCATCCGGTAAATTTCCATTCAAAATTATCACAACTTTAAAATAAGTACATTAACCTTATTGAATATTTAAAGTGTTTAAAAAAAAAAAAAAAAAAAAAAAACAACAACAACATGATTAACAACAGTGCAGATAGGGCAGCTGGTGATAATACTCCTCCAGTTGTTGATTTCGTGTCGGTTAAACCTCCACCGTTTTGGAGAGACATGCCTTCTCTTTGGTTTGATCGTCTTGAGGCACAATTTGAACTCGCTAGAATTTCCTGCCAAAGAAACAAGTTCAATCACGTCGGGGTCACCAGTTATGGGGTAAGATGGGGAACAGCCATTGGAGGCTTATCATTACTCCATATTATTATTTTCTTTTCTTTTAATGACGAAATATTGAAATCATCTTTTATTATTTTTGGATTACATTTATTCACTGTATTGAACTTATCTATTATTAGTTGTTAATAATTTATGAATTGTACTATATTTTTTAGTAATATATTTTTACTAATATATTTTTATTAATATATTTTTGGCTTTATTCGTTAATGCCTTTCTTCGTACTAACTTTTTCTATTTTATTTTTTTGAAAATCAAAATTTACAATTTTGTTTTTTACCTACTTGATGACTATCCAATTTTCCATAGGTTAGTAAAATAAAATTTAAAAATTAAATTCAAAGTGTTTATTCCAAACCTGATAACAAGTGCGACGATGCCGCTACAAGTATTATATTATACCCCAGTGAAATATTCATTTTCAATACGCTCATGCATCTTTGTCCTATCATTACAGGCAAAGCTGCCTATGATTCTGTGTACTTTTTGAAAATATTTCCACGGCGTTGGACTACCTCCGGAAACCCCTACACCCATTTTCTCCTTTCTGTTGAGCAATAATTGATAACAGTTATTACTAATACAACTTAAAAATAAAAACACTCACCAATATCTCTGTGTGAAATTGTTTACTTTTCTGCACTTCTATTGAAGAACAGACAACTCCCAATTTATTCAATTCTTCTGTCATTGTATAATAAACATGTTTATTTCTTTTTGTTTTTCTTAAGTCATTAATATGACTAGCCCATATACCTACTTAAAAATTGCAACTCTTTCTGCCCCTTCCACAACTTCATGATCACAGAAATTCACTCAACTGGCAGGCTGGCAGCTGTCAAATCACACTGTCAAACTAGAGTTCCAAAGTTACTTTGCCCATGGAAGTGAACTGGTGATTGTGTTGATGCACAACTATTTGGCCGGGATTATGGATAGAGCAGGGATTTGATAACCTGATGTGATGGCTAGATTCGTTCAATAGTCGAACATGCAATTTTTCTGGCCTTTCCATATTCTGATCTATCATAGCTAGTCCATTCGCTGAGCCAAAAGTATTCATATTAACCGCATTTTTTATGATGCTTTGATGTGAAATTTCCATAAGGTTCGCTCAACTTTAGCATTTATTAAATCTCTAGTGGTTTTTTTTTTGCCATCATCGTTCTATGAGACATTGTATGTATGCTGATGGGCAAATTTTTCTTGTGATAAATGATGACGAAGGGTCATTTTTGCTGGCGAGACCTGTGTATTGTTCGGCTGTGAAGAGCACGAGCTGGGTCGACTGGGCTGTTGGACCTGTTGACCTCCAGCCACATGTATAATCGATCGCGATTCTAGTAATAATACATCGCCGAATGAGATGATAGTCTATGGGGAGAACGACATATCTTACAATAAATTAGGAGGAAGCCAATGGTATGGAAGAAGAAGAAATAAACGATCTGCTCGTAAATACATAATTTGTATATTTAAAAACTAGACAGGAAACATGTAAAATTACTAACAAGGGAACATTTCCAACCCAAAAAATATCCGATTTTAATGAAACCTACCAGAAATGTTACCCTTGGTGAGAAATTTAAAATCCCGTTTTCAAACCCTGATGAAATTGGTACCTTGATGGAAACCCGCTCGAAAGATATAAAATGAACCGTTTTCGGGCAGCTCTATGATCCATGATCTCTTGTTAAGTTAATTATTTTTCGGATTTGAGAACGTAAATTTTTTAACGAAGGTCTAAGATTTCAGAAAAGCTATTTGGATCTGATCACTATAAATCCCTTGCACAAATGTTGAATTTTCAGAAAAAGTACCTACTCATAAAATCAGTGTTCATGACGTTCCGTTAAATTTGTTGATGTTGCGCCAATGCACGGTAGCATAAATTCTTTTCATATTCCCTGTACACTGTACGTACAATATCAATCCTGCACTCTAAACACGTCGATGAACTAGAAATTTCATGATAAGTAACATATTTGGAAATATCAAACACTTTCCGGTGGCCCAAAATTGCTGTTTTTTTAACCATTACCGCATACGCCATGAACCTCAAAGAGTGAAAAAGAACCGTTCGTTTCGGTTTTTTTTCGCTCGCGAGAGAAAATTTAAATTCTCTTCATTTTCACTCGTTCTCACGAACGAACTTTTTGAGTACCAAACCAATTGCATTCGTTCCCGGTGAGCGAATGGAATTTATAAAATTCTCCTCAAAAATAAAATTCGCGAGTTGAAAAATAAAATTCGGTTCAAGAGCGAAAAAAAGAAGGGGACCTTTTTATTTTTTCGTTCGTGAGCGATATTTTCCTTACCTTGGAATATTCTGAAGAAAATTTAATAACAAGTTCTTGAAGAGCAGTAAGTTGTGAACGGAATATCGATTGAGCAGAACCAAAACAGGAGCAAATATTCATACCGACAATAGAAAAGAATATGGGGAATATTTTTGTAGTATTCAGGGGTCTATACCTTGGCAATATAATAAGTAATACTTATTTTTAAAAAAGCAAAACAATATTTAAAAATTTAATATTTATTGAATAAAATAAATACTTTCTATTTACTTGAGTTATATTTTCATCAGTACTCCCATTTTTGTAAGGTTTATATTGGTTGGTTAAAAGTTTTAGGTGCTGAAAAGCGGACCACGAATGAATGTAAACATCTTCAGTTCCACATCCTGATTTTTTACTGGCGTTAATTTTACTTTGTTCCCTGCTAAATTGATTTTTTATATTGTGCCATTAATTCTAACTTTTTTCTTGGAACACGTTAAAGATGTAGCTATCTCTTCTAGATTTGGATTTAATATCCCATATGTTACTAGCTCTTATTTTATCTATTCGATTTAATGTTTTTTCCTTGCTCCACATATACATTTTGGGAAAAAAAATCACTTTATTCGCAACGACACAGATTTTAACTTTCCTTTTTTATTCACTTTCTGACACCGGAAGTATCACGACTTGTCAAATCAAAAGCGAAATGCCGATATACAAAATGTATGATCATTTGTATGAGTATAGTGTCAATGTATGCGAATTTGTATGAGATTTTGTTGCATGCTTTGTTTATTTCACTTGTATCTCATACAAATCCCGATACATGTATCTAACTGTAAACATGGCTTCATATGTACAAATATTCATAGAGTATAATTTAATGAATCATATGAGCGCTGTTTTTGAAAGGTGGTATAGTATAAGTCCACTTTTTTAACATATCTTTTTAACAACTTCTCTAATTAAATCTTATCGCGTGGATAGCCCTCATGTTAAATTTTAAAAAACTGAACTTATACCACTTTTAGAACGACTCATATTTGAGGCGATTGATTAATTTACTGCAAACTCTTTTCAAATCTAGTGCAACATTACTTGCCGCAAGTTCTTGCAGCTACATATGTACACACGTAAAGTTGTGCAGTAATCTTTCGAAGTTTCATTTAGTCATTTCATTTTAAAAATGTATTGCCAACAAATAAGGTGTGCTGCTCTGCTGCTATAGTTGTGGCTCCTTTATCAAAGAAAAAAATTAAAAGTAAATCACGCAAGTCAGAAACTGGATCAGCCGCCGGCAAGAGTTAGGATTCCACCAACTTTTATTCAAAGAGTTGAAAAGTCAAGATCCCAATTCGTTAAAAAATTTTATGAAGATGTCTCAAGAGAATTTCGAATATCTATTAAATTGTGTAACACCTTTAATCGCGCAAAAGGACACGAAAATGAGAGCAGCTATTTCAGCAAGTGAAATACTACTATTGACTCTCAGGTTTCTTGCTATAGGTACGTAATAATAAAAGCAGAATTTATAAGAAATCTTACTTGTTTTATTTGAAAAATATAAAAATTAAAATATAAAATCATAGGTGAATATGTCACATTTCACATCCCATAAAACGGGGAAACTTTCATACATCACAATAAGTTTTTTTACTTCGTCCTTACTCCAATGCTTCTTCGTCCATGTTGCGCAAGACTGAAATAATTTTCAACTTGATTCAAAACCTGCAATACTATTGCGCAAACAAGAACTTTCTTGTCCACACTCGCGAGAAATTCTCCCGCAAAAACTTTCCGCAATGTCGCAAGAGTCTTGCGCAAACATCTTGCAGTTGCGTGTACATTTGAAAAATCACTTGCCGAAATCAACTTGCGCAATATTGTTTGCAAGTGTATACACGCACCTTAAGATTTGAAAAGAACACCAGCTTTATTTTTCTAATAAATTCCGTTATTAGTTTGATTTGTAATGATCCAGACCTGGATTATAGTGAACATCACAAAATAACCCTGTTGTTTACAAATATTCTACCATAAGCAAATTATTGAATTCTCTTGCAGTATGGGTTTTTCGAATAAACAAGTGTTAATTGCAAAACTTATAAACATGCCCTACAAAGACAAATCGGAAACATAACCTTAATTTTGCTTTTTAATGATCTTACTTTTAGATAAATAATTATTGCGCAAAATATTGGCCACAAAAAGTTGATCTTAAAGTTATTTCTTGCCCTAAAAGATTAATTATCTAATGCCTAAGAAATTTTTCAATCTCGATATATGTACAATGTACATATTGCAAGAAAAAGTCACAAAAGTAGTTTAGTTTAGTAGACTCTATGTAAATAAATTGGAAAAACTATGAGAAATTTAAACTTTTTTGATACGCATTTAATGAATTCTGATAAAATTACTTTTAAAGTTTTAATATTGTCACCAAATTTATTTATCGCAATTTGTAGACAAGAATAATAATTTACATCTTGTTGAAACATTGACATAGAATGGAAAAATTCTTCAATTCAGTATGTTTTATTTTAGTTTTAGGATAACAAAAAAGTAATCAAAATTTATATTTAGTTTTAAAATGCCAGTGCATTTAATTTATTCCATAAACATATAGTTTTGAAAATTTAAAAATGTTCATTGATAGTTCAGTACTAATAAAATTTTGAGGGTATTCATGAAACTAGATAAGTTTATGTATCGCGTATTTGGTTATATTTACGTGCAGCATTTCATGAACGTACCACTTTTTAAATAGTGTATATGAGTGTAAATCGATCGATCGATTAGTGACATTCAAAATTCCAAGAGTTTCCCTGCTCTAATTTATATTGAATAACAACTTTGTCAATTAAATTGTTGAATTCAATTAAAGCTTCGACTTACCTTGGACATTTTTCAGTAAAAATGAATCAAAAATTGCACAAATAAATTTTTTTTCTATCCACTGACGTTTGTGTAAGTTTATTAGATCATAGAGTTGTGAGAATTGTGTATTACATTTTTCATACAAATTTTGACATTCATTTATGAGGCTCGTAAACTTATGCGGTTTACGCGAATACGAAGCCAATACGCGTTTGCATATGAATACCCTTTTATTTTCAGGTTTTTTCCTTAAATTTGACAGGAAAGTACTCAATTTTCTTTTTACATTATGTCTATATGTGTTCTTCATGTAGCAACAGAGAGAGTGATTCTACTTTAAATTGAATGTAGAGGCAATGGGTGAGGGCCGCTTGCATGACGAACGATTTGTAAGTCAAAAGATTAATTGAAAACCAGCACATTGCATTCATTGGCAACAATTCTAATTTAAAACTACCCTTAACCCCTCGCTCGCCGGCCACCACCGTGGTAGTAAATAATGGAAAAATCCCCGGAGGCAAATTCCCTTTTAGTCGGCAGCACCTCGAACAAAGGGCGAGTCTGTGCAAGCAGTCGGCCGACCACCCTGTAAATCGCAGCGCTTCGGTTCGGATTACTTTTTAACAATCTTGACTTTCTGCAAAGGCGTTTAATTACAAAATACCTGGTTATAGTCACGGGAGCCGGTATTCATTAGGTCCGGATCCTGGATCTCCTGTGAGTCTCGCAGACCCAATCGTGTCCTGCGGCAGACATATGCACCGCACCGGGCCCCAGCATGCATGCATATGCTTTCCTATGTAGCGGCCGGGCGAAATCCGTCTCCGACTACCCACCGGGATGCCAGGGGACGGCTGGACTGGACGCGATTCAAAGTTTATGGTAGCCCCTGTGTGGATTTGGTCGGATGTCATGACATGTCAACATTCTTTGTGGCCACCTTCTGTCAACAAGGGTTGGCTAGGCGTTTCTTTTTTTTTCTTTTTTTTTTTATCCAATCTCCACTGACTGCTCCGCCCCTGGGCTTCTGATGGCAAAGAAACGGAGCGGGATGTGGGTTAATTGGAAAATAATCGCTTTCCCGGATTAAGTCGCTTTCACCGTATTCGAGGAGTGCTCCACACTTTAGGAAAAACTTACTCGGCTGTAATTAATGTAATGGCGAACAGTTAATTACTCTCATTATCCAATGAAGAACAAACAATGTCGACTGGGGCGCATATCCACTTGTGTTGGCAACTAACTGGATTATCTTGATTTCTGCTGTTTTGGCAAATTGCTGCAATCATTTCAAACTCAAGAAGTTGTGTACTCCTGCAAAGTATTACGACCACTTCACTTCTCGTGTACCTCAGACAGGATACTATAATTGTACGTCTACAACTTGACCAAGTTTCTCGATCTTTTTGCCAGGATCTCAGAAAATTAAGGATTTGTCTTTTGGCAACTGAAAATTCATTTCGAAGTACACAAGCCCTATTTAACATACTAACAGTTCTTTGTATGTTTTGATCTGATTTAAACTATTTTCCAGTTTTTGGGATGTTGGAGTTAATAAGTGCAACACTACTTAAGGTATGTAAATATCGGGGGACGATTTAACAAGCAAAATTTGGATTATACACAGATGTAGAAGAAAACACATAACTATCTAATTTCGAGAATTGCTTTTCGTTGAACTCAACAAAAATATTTTTATGTTCGATTTTTTAGTCAAAGAGTAGGTAGGTATTACTTCAAGATATCTGAATATGAATTTTTGCAAAATTTTTAATCCCATTTTTGAAATACATACATATATTAAAGATTATGTATAGAGTAGTGCATTTTTCATGGATGACTTATGGTAACCTGTTATCAATGGAAAACCTTGACAACAAATCAGAGCTTTAGGGATCGTTGCCGTTGTGTGATGTGTATGATGATGATTTTTGTTTTTGTTCTTAATGAGGCTTATGACGAAGTTGCATTTTGGGACTAAAAGTTACTTTTAGATTATCACTTTCACTTATTTTAATGCCCAAAATTATCATACAATTTCATTAATTAATTTTTTATAAGAGCTATAAAGATCTTAATACAATCACTTTATTGCTGATTCTTTGACTTATTCTACCATCCATAATTTTTATATGTACATTTCCTTTAATTAAATTTGTATGAAGAACTGAACGATTTTAAATATATAAATCACTATTAGGTACTGATTTTAACACCATATTCACAATTTATTGAGCCAGTTAAAATATATTCAACCTCACCATGTAAATTTCTGTTCAGCTCTCCTTATTACTTATCATCCAGCAAAAAAAAAAGTATAAATAAAAAAAATTAGATCTAACTGGTTTTAATACATTACACTACAATGTGGATTTATTGAGCCAAGTTTTTTAAAGACATGGAGTATAGTATCTTATGCGAGATATTCCAAAAACTTTTCTTTAAATGAATTTCACTCAGATGGTCTACGACAGGTTCAAACTCACAGAAATACACAAAATTTTTTTAAAAGAATCAAAAATGACAGTTGAATTGCGAGTCCATTCACTATTTTTAACTAAGATAAGACACTTGCAGATATGCTACATTTTTGGCAATAATTGAATCTATACTTGTTTAAAAAGTCCAACCGATTAAATTTAACAGCGATGAGTTCTTTCAATTCGTCCGCATCCTTCAAATTTAGCCGCGGTTTTCCAATAGGTATATTTCTTTTGTTTTTCTTTCAGAACCAGAATTAAATGTTTAATCACATATTGCGGATAACTTTCAATTTTACAAGGATAAGGTTAAAAATACACATAGTTCCATTTTTCACGTACATATCATATTTTAGGTATCATATACGCTTTAACAGGGTAGAATACTTAAATCGACTGTTTAAGAAATCTGTAATTGTTATTTATAGATTCACTTTGTAAATTCCTGAAACTCAGGTAATATATTACCCCTAAAAAGAATCTGGGACTCCAATTCCAAGGATATAATCGGCCTGATCAAAGGCCTGGACCTGGGATAATAATTAGAAATCAGGGAATCACAAAAGACCTTCCCGGTCGCGGTGACCGCGAGGCAAGTCACATGCTTCTCACCCCAAATCAAATCAAATCTAATCTAATCTAATATATGTATACTCCGAAGATTGTCAGCAACTTTTACTCATAACATTTTATTTTACATATTATCCTCTTTACTTGTACCTTAAAATATGCTAACAAATTAAAGTGAAATTGAGGATTTACTCAGCCATCACCGCAAAGAGCGGCCAAGCCCCAGGCAGTCTATCACGGCACAGTCTTTTAACACTTTATGGCAGACAAGTTGGTAACCCTAAAATTTGGTGCCAGTGACTTCAACCCTTTTTTTCTTGTTGGTTTTGTATAAATATGAAAACCAGCAAGATCTCTAGGGATTAATAAATATTTCATTGCATTATGCTATGACACGGAACAGAAGGGCAGAAAGGTATGCGCACATAAACATATCCTGAGCGAACAATAACAGGATCTACCACCTAAATAAAGTCAGAACAGAGTCCACATGTTATGAAATTATGTTTTAGCTTTCGACTCTGAAGCAAATTTATGTTTCGTACAATTCACCAAAGGATTGCTATCAGAGCGGCAGCTGGGAGTGCGAGTTTTGTGGGACGAGTATGGGTGGCGTATCTATCGAAATACTAACTGGAAACGTGTTACGTTTGCGGCGCTCTGTGGTTTATTTTGTTGATGTTGGACTATGTGAAAATTATGTAGTGTAACTGAATTATAACGTTTACAAAGTGTGGTACTCTTTTGTGGGACTCGCCCTCGAAAAGTTTAAAAGAACAATGCCTCCAACAAATATAATCTGAGCTGTTTCCATAAAGTTACCACGAAAACAAGGGGTCACTTTTTACCATTTTCAACTTGAGCAGCCATGAGGATTTCGTTTAAATAGCGAATATTAAAAAATAGCAATTGTGCATTCAAATATCATATGAATCGTTGGTTTAATTCAAAAACATAGTAAACCAAATTTTTTGATTTTGTCTACATGCGTCGTGTTTGATTAAATTCTCAATTATGTACATAAGTAGCTGTTTTCCATTGGGCCATGCAGAGTACGCCGGAGTACTCCGGCGTAGTTCGCCAATGGAACGTACTTTTTAGTGGCCAGTACGTCAAGACGTTGTCAAATTTATATTTGAAAATTGACAGACCTTCCGAGTGAAACATTGCGTGCGGCATTTTTGTTGTTTTGCTCGTAGAATTAGGTGAAAATATGGTGAGTAATGCGACAATTATAATAATTCGTTTTTTAAAACAACGTACGATATTTTCAGGAATCTTAAAATATGAAAATTTGGACATACGAGGAGGGGAAGGCATTGATTTCGGTATACGAGAATAGAAAGGATGAGTATCATCGCACCAGGAAAAGAAAAGTATGCTGGGAAACTCTCCTCACTGATTTGGAGTCCCTTAATATTTTAGTAAGTAAATCTTTCCAAGAATTAAATGTAGTGGAGGGTTATTTGAGCAATTAAAGGTATCGTCGACAACAGCAGCGCAGGTGGAAGCGAAATGGAAGACTTTGTACCGTGCGTACAAATTAGCAAGAGATAGGGGCACGGGTTCAAGTCCCTCTAAATTTTTGTATTTGGAGGACATGGACAGAGTCTTCCACGATAGTCCACTGGAGATGTCGGAACATACTGTTTCAGTTGGTGTCCAAAATATTCCCCAACCAGTACCCTTAACTGATAAGGAGTTGCCGACTAGTAGCAGCAAACCAGCACCTGCTAAGAAGAAACAAACGCTAATAAAAGTAAAACAAAACTATTATAGAGGCAATTTAGAACTAAAGCGCAAAGCAATACTGATGCCAGAGCAGCAAATCGAGAGGAAGGAGAGGGCAAAGGAGAGGAGGCATCAGGAGTTAATGGAACTCCTTAAAAAAAAAAGACTGAATTTAAAAAGACTTATAAATATTTGTTTAAGCCATGAAGGCAATTTATATATAGAAATTTGTTATGTTTCTAATGGATATGAAGAAATACATGTGATATTTTAGTTGAATAAAATTTTTTTATTAATGAATATAATATAATATAATATATATGTATATATATTTTTATTAATGAATATAATATATGACCTTGATTGTTGAATCCGTTCAAATCGGATTGAAAAGAGCTTATATATCAATAAATTTTTCCAGCAAGCCAACCAGTAAGAAGAGAATTTACGCTGCTAGAAGTCAAACAAAAAGGTTACAATGATTCTTCTCTTCTACCGCTAATAATTCTTCGTTCCGAAGTATGAAGCTCATTGGAATTGTCTCCTTCATCGGAGGTGCTATCAGACCTATTATTTTCTGCATTTTGTATTTTAGCACCTACCAATCGTTCATCCATATCTTTCATTTAAAATCACAATTTTTTTTAACAAAACGCGAAAGACATTTGAATTTTAAACGACTTTTGACATTTATGAAACACAAAACCCCTAGCGGAAAAAGTCGGCGTAACTACATACGTTGGCGAACTACACCTACTCTCAGCTAGCGTAGTTCGGCGTAGATACAACTACTCCGGCGTACTCTGCATGGCCCAATGGAAAACACCTAATATGTTCTCTCTTCGATTAAAGGTTCAAAATTCAATTTAAGAAAGATATCAGTGTTGAGGCATTATAAAGAAACTCTAGATAAAAGGAAATTAAGTATAGACTTATGAGAGGTTTACTAGGTCAACACTGCATGTTGGGTTTCTTCGTCGCCGGATAGTTGTCATATGTTTGTTACGCTTTAACCGAAGTGCCTCCCTGTACATTTTATAACAGTAACTCTACTCTACATACCTGATCAAACTATCTTGTAGGTAAATGCCCGAATCGGAATCAAAGCCGTAGACAGCTTGATTGTTATGCTAGAGTCGGGTTTTCCTGCTTTTCTTTTTCCCCGAAAAATATAATTTTTAGGGGGTGTGGTGATTCTAATTGTTTGAGTTAAATTATCGGATTCTATGCATCGAATCCTATTTAACAAATCCTAACGAAAATTGCACCACTCAAGATAATCAATTCTCGAATCCAGATGTGTGACTCTCTGAAGGACATTTTGCTCGAGATCAGTGGATTGAACCTACATAACAGCGAACAAAACATTTGCAACTCTTTAATTTACTACTATCTTTATCCAGGTGGTCTTCTGATAGTATTTGCTCCGTCCGATCCTCGTAAATTAAATTTCGACTCATCAGAAAATAGGACAGTCTTCCATTTTTGAGAAGATTAAGAGGCGTGATTTTTAGCAAATTCCAGCCTGGCTTTAATATGGCGCTTTGAAAGAAGAGGTTTATTTGCTGGTTTATAACATTTTAAATTACTATTTATAGCTCTTCTTCTAATCGTCATTATACACTAACACCTTTATTTCTTTGGCTGTTACATCTGGATTCTTTTTAATCTCACGAGCAATCAAATAATCTTCTCTTTCTGTCGTTTTTCTTCTTCTTCCTCCTTTACGTAAAGTTTGAAGAGTTTTATTTGAAAGGTGTTTTCTTATTATTCTAGATACAGTCCATTTGTGTACTGAATATTTCTAGCTGATTTCCTTCCGAGATGGTCCATTATTGAAATCGTTCACAATTCTTAATCTAAACTCTTCATTGTATTTATTGCCAACCATGTTTTAAAAAGTCATTTCAGCTTTCAAACTCTATTTAATTTACTGAAATATCCGTATAACAAGAACGTTAAAATTCTCCGATTATTACGACCACAAATTTGTTCCAAGGTTTGGTGCCCATGTGAGAAATGAGAGTTTTTATTATATCTTTGTACAAAGTACCCTTCAGGAAATGAAGTGAGTTAAAATCAAGATGTTCCAATTATTATTTTTAAAGCTAATAGCACATTAAGCAATTAATGATATCAGTTGCAAATGTTTTGCTCGCGACTGTATATAAAAGTTTTTATTTCAGTATATTTATTTTTTTATGCCATACAATTTTTTGTTTGCCTAGGTCAGATCTTTTATCCCACTCATTTAGGTATACCCAAAGAAAACACCCTACATGATTTTTATAATTGAATGTCTAGAATGTATGCATATTTTTAGAATTATTTTTGAATACAATTATCTAAATAAATAAGAAAGAAAGAAATTTTTCGACGAGTAAGATGGTGACACAACCAAACTTTGAGCGCGTTGCGTGCGATGACAAGTCAGAAAGAGCATATGGGTTCATGTGCTTCGAGTTACAATGGGTTCGCATCCAACGCAACGCACGCGACGCGCCACTAGCTTTAGCGCAAAGTTCTAAATTTCAACGCGCCGCGTTCAACTTAACCGTTCTTTTCGTGTTTCATTGACAGTGTTATGAGTTGAAAATGGAATTCGAGGAAAAGTTAATTGAAGAAGTGCGCAAACGACAATTTATGTATAATAAAAAACTTATTTATGTATAGGGTAAGGGTGCCTAATATGAGATTAGGGAAACATCTATAAAACATCTATATTCAACAAAATGGCTGCCTATTATTTCTTAGTAAAGAAAATGCAACAAAACTGCAAATGTATCGTAAAATTCATGTTTTAATTGACACAATGACTGTAAATTAAAATCATTTAGTGTAATTAATACGGTTGTAAAATACCTTGCAAAATTTGATGACAAAAATTTGGTTTTGGGGTTTCGTGAAAATCAGCGCGTACATAACCTAACTTCGCCTCGGACTGGGAAGCACTAACACACGTTTCGATCTTTTGCCACGTAGCTTCTAGTAGCGCCAAATGGCTGCGGCGATTAGTTTCGCCAAAACCTGACTATCTCATATTTGGCGACTATCTCATATTAGGCACCCTTACCCTAATAAAAAACTTGTCAACATGTAAACAAACTGCGAATCTGCTGTCACTTGCCGCACGCGCCAATCTCGTTGTAACTGACCAAGAGTTGGATGCATTGCGTGCGGCTGTCAACGCACGCGCGCACGCGAAGCACGCGTTGGTTGTGTCACCACCTTTATAGAGACCCCAAAGTTGCGCCGACCCCTTTGTGTACCAGAAAAATTTCGGTCGACCCATTTTATATCTGTATTTGTCAAGTGTTAAATTTAATAAATGTAATAACTGTTGCAATAACTTTTACTTTTTGTAATTTGTAAATAGAAATAATTAACTAAACTTCAGAGATTACCTCAGACCTTGAAAAACAAAACTATATTTTTTAATATTACAAAGCATTCTTAAGTTTTGTATTTTGAAGAAATTGTGTATTCCCTAAAACTAAGTCATGTTGTGAGATAGATGAATATTGAAATGTTATTCCTTTTGGCACAGTTGAACAGTTGAATAATAAATAGGTATGAGTAAAATGCAATAAAAAATCGCTTTCTTTATTGTTAATTTTTAAATCGAATACAATAATGTGTCACGTGCATTTTGTTCGTGCACGTTGTACATATATAACATAGGCCAAATACATAAAAGAGTAAATACACCATAGTATTAAGCGTTTTCGACACTTTTGTTTACTTGGTTACTTTGCCTACTTCCCTCATCGGATTTTTTCTGAGTATTGGGTGACGTCGGTATTACCGCTATCTTGGAAACCACTACCGTGGTATTCCATAGAAACATTTTTTGTGACGTCACTCACCGTAATATTATATACGCTACCTACATGACGTTACCGCTTTGTAGGAAACCGTAGCTTTAGGTATGGTTAAAATTAGCCCACCGCTAAATCAATCTTATTTGTCTAGTAGGTACGCAATTGAGTCTAAGATTCTTATAATTATTTTTTTGTTCAGACATTAACACTTACTAATTGCTCCTCTCCGCAGATCAAGTTCTACTTATAATCTTGATTAACTTAGAGCAATTATTATTTTGAATTACATATTTGTTCCCCCATAAAATCATCATCTAAAAAACCTCCGAATAAAATGAAAGTATCAATTTAGCGCCAACTTCTTGCAACGCTACGCAAACATCCTGTCGTAAAATGTAAAAATTTCAAAAGGAATATGCCACTTAAGCGTTAACTTTTCATCTCGACCGCCATTGAAACTTCACCCGCACTGGCACAGACTGAGGAAGTACTGATAATATCAGATTAACCCTGGTAGGCCAGACATCGTAAAAAGGCAAATATCTGGGGGGTGTCGTGAAACAGCGCGAAATAAAAATATTTGAGCCCATTATGGGAGAGTAAAAAATTTCAACCAATAAAGTCTTGTTTTACCTCAAAATTTGTTGCCCTTGATGGCAGTTGTATTAATATTTGTCCTTGTCGCTGAAAAGAGGGGTAGAAACCGACAAATAAATGTTTATGCCCTGTTGAGAGTTTAAGGGAGTGCGGTGAAGTGAATACTGCCACCAAGGAATGAATTATTGCAACCGTCGTTACGGTCGCCTTGTAAGATAGGACGCTTTTGGTACACTTAAGATTATTTCTTTTAATTTTGAGGCGACTGAATGGACTTCGTCTTGAATAATATTGATCGAACCGAGAAAAAGACGGCCTCCTTTTTAGGGGAAATGAAAACAATAAAAATCACTTCCCTCCGTCTAACATCATCGAGCTTAATCCCTTAATGCTGCAATAACACCGAAAATTGATAGCAATTCGATGTCTTCATACTAAAACTGCCAGGCCCATTCAGTTGACTGCTTTCTAGTCATAAGCTTACTGAAGTTGCTGGATGAACATTTCGAGGAGCAAAATCAGTGAGGAAACACCAGATTGCCTTAAAAAAAATTAGCGACATATTATTCTTTTCGTATCAACCTTCCTAGTCGGATAAAGACTTTGCCCGTTTTTCCTCAATAATTGATTTTAGGATGAAGGCAAGTCACGCTTTCATTGAATAAAATTGTTCTGCTGATTCAAATGTGGCCAATTTTACCCAGACTAATCTTCAATAAAATTTAAATACAGGGGGGAATATGCGCTCCCCTCCGTTTTCCTCGCCCGGTTTGTTGCCAGCCACTATCAAAGTCTATCGCCCGAGCAGAAATCAGACCAGGGAATGAATTTCCGGGATAGCTGTGGAAGATGCAGGCAAGGACCATTTGCTCAACTTTGTTCCCTTTATGGCTATAAATATATAAATGGACCTCTCCAGCAGCACCGTGTAACATATGTTCCCAGATAAAGGACCGATTTGTTATAGCCAAGTTCAGTTGTGTAGCAATTGATGCAAACCGAATAAGAAATGGCTTCAATCTTAAGCTGAGTTCGCCTGTGCCGGACGAAATCTCTAAAAGGGGTCATTTTTCTAGATGGCCAATTGAGATGTAAACTTTATTTATGATGGAGCAACTGACGTTTCTGCAACAGATGCATTTTTCACACAGTAATTCGATTTCTATTTTTTAGCGTTTCTATTACATACAATATAAGTGCTATGTATTTCTTAGTGGCAAATTTCAGCTTATTAAACCGAGATTTTCTTAATATTTATATATAAACACTCCAAGGATGCATTAAATATGGCAGCATCGAAAAAAAAATTTCTTAAAACAGCAAAAGTAATATACAATATTAAATTTAACACCAAAACATTTCTAAAAATTTGTACTTTTTTCAAGGTTTTGTATACTATCAGAAAATAAATTAGGAACATGTGAAGAATAGGAGGTAAGCCCCGATTTGCATGAAATTTTGCAAGTGCCTTCCGTTTGCTCTAAAACTGAAGGATGTGAGCAAATTTTGTGGCGGTCGGCTGTAGTTTTTAAAATATTTAAGCAGCGTGCCGCATAGTAGGTCCACAAATATACAGGGTGTCCGGTAAATGAAGGATAATCCTGCAACTGCGATGAGGGTAGACCATGTCCTACTATATGCTAGAATTTTAGTTTAGTAAAAGTCCTACGGTTTTCGAGATATTAATTTTTTTATTTTTTTTTTTTGAAAAAACCATCCACATTCAGTTTATTTAGTCTATTTTTTCGTCCTTGAAATGGTTACCTTCATCAATTTAAATTAACATAAAAAAAAATTAAAAGAGAAATGTGAAACAATTTAGCATTTTAAAATTGGCATTTATCAAGCAACTTTTTAAAGTGATTGGTACAGTTCACTTACATAGTACATTTTTTTTTGTATGGAAATTTTTCATTACAATTTTTTTTGGAGTATTTTGCAACATTTAAGGTAAAAACGAAATACTGTTTTAGATGACACATATTACCGTTAATACTGTAAAAAAAATTGACTGTAAAAAATTATAATTTGTGGAAATGGCGTGACAAAAACTGAATGTGGATGGTTTTTTCAAAAAAAAAATAAAAAAATTAAAATCTCGAAAACCGTAGGACTTTTACTAAACTAAAATTCTAGCATATAGTAGGACATGGTCTACCCTCATCGCAGTTGCAGGATTATCCTTCATTTACCGGACACCCTGTATATACATATAAACAAAAATTGTTAATGGTATTTCTTGTCTTTTTTTTTTTTGAAGCAACAATCGGTTTGTGATAACTGAAATATGAATTCATAATTTTTAACTCTAATTTGCTAGGTAACGTGAGAAAATTACTTCAATTGTTGCGTCGTGGTATGTAATTTAAATCACGCTCAAATTTTAATTTTTTCAAAAAAATGCTTAAAAGTTGCCTCTGATTACCGCATGACTTCTTTTTAATTTATTGAAAAAATACCCCAAATCATTGATAAATAAATAATCTAATGCATAAAATAATTTTAATTTTAATGAGTACTTTATTTTTTATTATATTTTATTATTGTCAAAACACAGTTTCCTTTTTTAGCTTGCGATTAAAAATAAATAAGCAAGTAGCTTTCGATTAATAATAAATAAGAAAGTAGTCGAATAAAAAATAAACCACTTTTTCCCCCTTTAAAAAATCCGTTACTTAAGCAATTGTTTGCAGAGCACCTACAGTGAGAGGAAATTACAAAAAGTTTCAATATACTTGCAACCTATCTGGAACGCATTCAAAAACTTAACCATAGTTAACCCCGTGGTTAGCCATAGTTATGCTCATCGAAGGCACTTAACCACAGAATTATGCTTAACCACCAGGGTATTTTTGAACGGACCATTTGAAGTAATGGTTCATTTTATTATTGAACGGAATTTGTGTTTTATAAATAAAGTGTGTTGATATTTTCTCCGTGTCGGAACCATTTCTTTTTAATTTGTGATTTTAAACTAGAACTTCTTTAAATTGTAATATTAGTAAAACTCTTAAGTATATATTTAATATATTTGGTACTCACCATCAGGCATTTCAACATACAATTCCCCATTTTTTCCTCTTATCAAACTCATTTTCTTCTTTTCCGATTTTTTACAAATTCAAATTTAATTGCAGACAACTGTCAATTATTTCAAAAACTTTGTCTTCTTCTTACTTTTGAGAGTGTGTTTGTTAACTATGAGCTTACCATACTCAGGCAGTATGGTTAAAATTAAACCACGGCATAGATAACTATGAGTAGTTTATGAACGTCAAATAGTTATGCTCGTGGTTATGTTGTGGTTAACCTCCGAGTTTTTGAACGACCATAGTTAACCATAGTTAACTATGGTTAAGTTTTTGAACGCGCTTCTGGTCTCTTGACAATTAAAAGTTAAAAGCCGCGCCGCCGGCCGTCAACGTCATATCAGGCATCCATAAAAAAAAAGTCAAATCTGCAGTTCAGACGTTCATATCATTTTTACGTTAATTAGCGCATCACAAGAAATGTCCGGAAAACGATCTGCAACCACAGACCTAAACCATGATAATTGGGACAAAGAGGAAATGCCCGAGGAAAGAGGAGTTTTCAAAGTAGCATCTTCGGAGGAGTTGCAGAACAGAGTGATCAAAAAGGCAAAGAGACGTATTACGACGGGGGACGCGGCTGAAAGTAAAGGGATTTTCAGTGGTTTTGCAGGGTTTTCAAGCTCTGGGTCATCTGTGTCTGCAATATCTGGCGCTTCCGGTGTATCACCGTTTTCCTTTCTACACGGTTAAAAATATGGAGATAAATTTTAATATCATTATAGTATTAAGAGCATATGCAATACGTGAAATATTAGATTTTAGTAAGAGCAATTTATTAAAAGTGATTTTAAATATTCTTGTATTGCTTTCTAATATTTGTTTGAATTAAATGAAGTAAAATAATCCAAAATATTATGAATTAATACAAACAGTATTAAATTAATACCGCTGTATTTAAATCTAATCTAAATGAAACACAAGTTCTATTACAATTTAACCCAGGAGTTTTAAAATGTAATTCTAATGTATTAAACTGCAATACAGCAGTATTAAAATGTAATAGGAAGGATAACTTTTTAAGGGATGTGTTACAGATTGTAGTGGCAAGTAGTAATGGAGGTGCTTCGTGGTGGTTTTTATATTAAAGTGCGATATTTACCAGAATACGAAACAAAATTTGTGAAAGTGGAAAATAAATGCGGCGATGGAGATGACTCCTTGGCTTTGACAGATGTAATATTATCAAGTAAGTATTATTTTATGATTCTTAAGTTAAAAGTTGTGTGGTTCAACCGAAAGTTAAATCTTGACAGCAGGCCCACATTATCTTGTTTTTAAAGCGTAGGAAGATAATAGTTTACATAATAGTGTTGCTAATAAGTTAGTTTTATTAATATGCAGTTTTATTGACCGCTCTTTCTTTGCTGTGGTCATGCTGCGCATTATCGAGAAAAAGAAGGGTAATTTTGGTCTGCGCATTCGTTCTATCTATTCGTTTTTATTTATTACCTACTTAAACAAATTTGCTTATTTATTCCACATTTAATAGTTATTCCTGAAAACTTGGCAGACGGATTTTTAATAACAGACAGGGACAACGCAGTAATTAACATTGAAGATCTGCTAGACATTGTGTCTCAATTTAGCAAATGTGCTTGTTTTATGCTTGTCGTGAGCAATTGTAAAGAGATAGAAATGGAAAGTAAGTAAATAAAATCTACTGTGTTCGTGGATGTCCTTATTTGTATATTCTATTTCGATCTCATAAAATAGCATTTCAAAGCACATCATCGACAAACAGCGGTTACTTAATGAATAAAATAAAAAACATTAACGTTAAAAGACATAGAGTCGAAGGAACCAATGATGCAGCGAAACTTCCAAAACTTTGTGAAAATGCGATCCAAAATTAGTCTGAGTTATATAAAAGTACTGTAAATAAAGAAGATGAGGAGTTTTTTAAAAACTTTTTGGCCATCGAACAAGCTGATTTAATAAAAGAAAGACTTGCAAAAAAAATTCAATGTAGAAAGCAATTACTTTTAAACTGCACACCGATAGATTTCTTCCAAAACTTTAAGTTTTTTTTTTATTTTTGGTCTTTATATTATTAATCAATCAGAATACAGTTTTGTTACACAATATTAATAATAAACACTAAAATCATATTGAAATAATAAGCTTTATTAATTTGGTTACGCTTTACACGGATAACTTAAGAAAATAGTAGTGGTTTTATAGGAATTTCCACCACTGTAGCTTTACCGAAAATTTGAATTATTGTTATAACTATTTTAAAATTACTTTTCTTTGCACTTAATTATGGAAGTTTTAAAAAGACCCAGTGGTCGGAAGTGTTCAATTCGGCATTGTCAAAAGTCTTTTCCTGCCCATCCAGTGACTCTTTTCTTGGACAAATCAATGTGGAGACATCGATGTGGTTTTGAGAATGATGAACTCAATATTTGGATTTGTGAAGAGCATTTTCTTCCAGAGCAAATTGGAAAAAGGAATTTAAGGAAAGAATCAATTCCTCCATTGAATTTAAAGCCCAGTTCAGAAGAAGCGGACGTTCTTATATTAAATTCGCCTTCGCGAAAGCGTAGGCAAACTATCGATGCGAGAGAAGACAATTTACAAGTACATGTACCAAGCAAGCGACTTCAATGTTCCTTTCCAGAGAGTACATGCAACAATTGCTGTAGGAATATAAAAATTCCAAATTTTACAGAAGTAAATACCTGGCTGTAAAAAAAAGAAATAGCCGATCTGAAAAAAAGGGTAAAAAGTTTAAAGGCAAAATATAGAAAACTTTATGTCAATCATAGAAAATCATTAAAAATAAATTATATAAAGAGAAATGCCAATAAACATAAAATGTAATGCGTCTTTCAGATTCCCTGCCCCATTATGTATGTAAAACAAAAGGCAATAAAAAAAAACAAAAAAACAAAAAACAAAAATGCGTCTGAAAGGGAATGTCAATTTATAAGGTGCCTTTGTAAGTACTTTTCGATCCGGTTCGAACGTTTATAAAAATGGGGTCCATTATAAAAGTTGGAGGAACATTATTATTGTCGAAATTTCTTAATTTTCCAATCATCGAGCTGAGCAGTCTAATGCGTAAAAAAATAATTTATTTGGACATCCAACTTCCCTTCTCCTCTTTTCACTACCAATATTTTAAAAATAAACTTTTAAATAATCGCTTCACAAGTACATACTTTCACTGACAACTAAAAATATTATAAAATAGCAAAATACTTTGGTAAAAGTTTTTCGTCCGATGAAAAGTTTAAGTCGTTCCTTTCTAAAAAAAACATTCCCCACTAGCGCCAAACGGAGCAGGAGCAGTCGTTGAAATGGCATGCTGTAGAAACGGAAGAAATACAATGAAAACTGTGCGAATTCCTTTCCATCCGCTTAAGCACAAAAAGGAGGAGGAAGATTCCTGTGACTCCGTCATGCCTCCTTGTAACTTTGTTTGATAAAAATTTAAAATTCAATAAAACTTTCGCCGAGTACAAGCCATTAAGAAGATTACTATTTCAAAAAGGAACATTATTATTTCGATCGACTGCCTCGGCTGCGGTTGCACAAACAATCGTCTGTTTGTCGTTGAGACGACGCAATTCTACATTATATGTTTATACTTTATGGTGAAATATAGCCGCCACTTAAACTCAGACGAAGTTCGAATATCTTTTGTATTTATGTCAGAAAAAAAAGTAGCTCCACGAGCCATGGACCAAGAAGTTTTGACACAGTAGGCGCGCAACCCAACCCTTTTCAATGGAATGCGACATCACTGCAATTCATTGATTTTATTTGAAGCCAAAAATCGCAAGACCGCCCTATGTTTGCTCAGCGACTCCCAAAGTCCCTGTCATGTGCGTATCATATATCCCTGAAGAAATCAAAATTTAATTTCGTTCTGCACCCAATCGTACCCATAAATATTTCACAATCGACATTTGCCGAGTGAACGACAGAAAAAGTCGACAATTTTTTTGATTTTGTCCGCCCAGCATCCCTGGCCGTCTTTAACACCCCCAGCAGGCAGCATGCTATCCACTTCCACACTCACCTGGAGCGAATTCTTGCCCGAATGTCTAATGGCAAGGATCGAGTCAAGCTAAGTTTCCTAGCCAAAGACTGCTCGAGGACGTGCAAGGACTGCGCTGAGTGCAAAAAAATTCACATAATATCGGCTCCTCGAGAAATATTGCAGGCAGGTCACGTATAATTTATTAGTGTGCTCCGACACAAGTAAATATATTTGCAACGAATATACGCCGCGCTGCTCCTCCTTTGTACGGGACTCCATGAAAAATTTATCTTGAACTATACTTGTACTAATAGTGCACTCTCCTGGATGATATATTGATTCCAAAAGTATGTGAAGTATTTCACTTACACCCTTCAAGGTTTCGCGTGGACTATGGTAGACCCCTCAGAATTCCTTATGGCGGGATTGACCAATAATTTTACTATTTGCATTCTTTACCAACTCATCAGACTTTAAAAGCATTCTTCAGATTATTATATTCGCAAGGAGACTGACTATTCTTTGTAAAAATGTTTCCAGAAAAAAAACATGAATATATGAATATTTCTGGGTACACTTGTCAAATCAGACATACAAAGTGTCGGTGAAATCATACTATATGGCGCAACTAAAGCTTAATTTTTCAAATAAATTTCTGAAACATTGAAGTGGTCCTAAAAATATTCAAAATATTGTATTTGGATTTCCGATTGTAAATCACCACAAATGATTTTAGAAGTTTTGATGTCCCATATGAGCATTACTTCTGATCCTTCTTCTAGCATGTAGAGATTCTAATCTTAAAAGCATAGGTACATCTTTCACGCGGTAATTAGGTTAAAATTCCCTAATTGGGTGAAGATAGTGGATCTCTTGGTAAAAAGAAATTACCTTCAGCACCATTTGAATTAAAATTTTGATTTTGAATGTGGTTCCCGTTCATATTTTAATATTAATACTTCACACGGATAGTGAACGCGGCATGTGAAGGAGACAAGAACATACGTAGTTGTGTTACAATAAAGGCGGCTTTGCCTCAAATGTATGGGCAACTGGTGCCTTTTGTTTTTTTTTTGATGGCACATTAACACCACCTTGTCAGACGTGTAGTATACTTCCATACAAACAATAGTTACTATGGCAGCTGAATTTTGGAGGAGCTTATTACGATGGACGAATATTCGAATATTCGCGTAAGAATCACTAATATTTTCAGTTTTGTTAATAAAATACTCATGACACTGTTACGGTGAAGTGTACACCAATATGATCCAACTTGAGTCCATTAGAGTTTGAACTATGAAATAAATAGCATAGGACCATTAAAAGTAACTTATATTTTCAGTTTTTCTAATTAAATACGCGTTATAGATTAGAGTGCATAACTCGAGACGGATGTACTTTAGAGCTGAGCTGCCATAGTATAACTATTGTTTGTATGGAACTACTCTACACATCTAACAATGTGGCGTTACTGTGCCATCAATAAAAAGGCACCATTTTTGGGCATAGCCCTTTACAACATCTCAAAAATCTAAAAATGCCTGCAGAAATTACTAAGTTTCAAGCAAATATGTATATACATTATACATACTCGTATGTCTCTATAAAATTGGGGTACATGCAATTATTAATTTTTGAATATTTCTCGAGGTTTCTTTAGTAACTTCTTAAAGATGAAGGTTGTGGAAGCTGGTTAAATGATGATGTGGCAGATGATGAACGTTGTACTTTCTTCTTACCTTTACAGAAAGGTATGTTCCAATTGTTTTTCTTTATGGGCCAGGGAGTTCCAAAATAGACCTTAATTCAAACTGGCATTAAGTTCCAGTTGGACACGGTGGATTGAATACAACAGCTTACAGTTGCATATGGGAGATATATGTAGATGATATTCCAGGTAAATTTTCTTCTGGAAGACAATAATAAATGGGCTCGATCGGCGAATCGTACGCGCCTCTTACTTGATAGTTGCTGAAGAAGAGACCTCATCGCTTACTTATTCAGCGTAGAGGGCTGTCATTAAAAAACTATCAGGATCTTCAATTCTCACTCGCGAGTATGCCCTTTTATTTTTGTACAACGCCAGTAAAACTTTCATTTCATCCTTGAATTTCAATTTTCGACCCAAGGGACTTTCTCCTGGTACTGGTCGCTGGATTGACTTAACATAAAACTTTTTCAGATTTCGACGATCGACAATCAAAGATGTTTCTTCTGAGTGATACCTAGACAGTCGACCAGTCAACAGAATTCATAACAGTGCTAATTTGTGAAAAAATTACATTATGTAATATAATTATATTTAAATACATTAGAAAACGTTAAGGTACTGTAAAACCTTGACTGAAACATATTCGTTTGAAATTTAGACTAATTTCATTTGCATAAATAAATAAAAGTATAAGTGATGGACTTTTGCTTTTTCCATAGCTCCAGAATCAGAAGAGACACATTAATGTAACAGAAGATATAAGCCGGGTATCACAGATGTGCACAAAATTAAGCATTCAAAGTTAAAATCCAAAAACTCAAAGGAAAACGCACAGCAGCGAGGGTCTAGGAGTTATCTGAGTTTGCAGTCGTATCTAATTTTGCTGGGTTGGCTGGAGCCGCAGTAGTTCAAGGCAGACGACTGTTACTACTATCGATTTTCACAGTTTCCGAACTTTTGTCATAAATTTCAGTTTAGCTGTCAAGGACTTAAAATAATTCAAGACAAGTAGGACTATAGTGACTACACTTTTGTATGGCAGATTGCAATATACCAAAACCGTCTGCAGGCCCAAAACTTTTTCCGTTGAAAGTCAGACAAAACTTGAACTATGGCTAAACGGAAATAAATGAAGGAATCGGAAATTTGAACTGCTGCAGGCGGAGGATGTTCCTTCTTCTTTGAGTTTTGTACTAGAACTTTATCACTTGCGAGCGGGTATTGCACTAAATGGCAGATTAAGAAAAATATTATTCTAAATTACTGAAAGAGCTATATGTATGTAGTTAAGAAAAAGATTTCAAAGAATCATCAGGTCAAGTCGCACGGTGGTTTGGAGTTATTTGTATTGTTTATGACGTTTTAAATTGAATACAATTTTTTTAATATGTTTGCAATAATCATGAACTGATATTTAATAAAAAAAATAGTGTTATTTTCAATATTTATTAAAATGTTTCAAGTTTTATTGTTAAATATCTCGAAAACGGTAATTATGAAATTAAAATTAAATTCAATTAATTAAAATTAAAACCTTTTGAAATTTGCAGTATACCTATACATATTTAGATTGATTTAAATTTAAATTATGTAAAAACTTCAGTCAAAACATTTTTACCGCTATACACTGTTTTTTCAGTTTGGGAATCTTTTCATTGCAATACCAGTAGGTGTATGCGTATTTAAAAGCGCCAACTGAATTCGTCCTACATCTACCTCCACGTAATCGCCCATGAACACATTGGAAAAAATTGAAAAGGTTAATTTTCCAGTGGCCAAAGGTGGGCAAATTGATAAATTAATTAAGATCAATTTTTCAGTGTTCGATTCTCTGTAATCTCTTTCATTGCCCTTATGTATTTTTTTTCTTGCCACGACTAGTTGACTACCACAAAAATTGTCTTCACTAACACTAGTCGGATTTTACTACAGCTTTATCTTCAAAGGTAGGATCAGATTTCAGAGTGCTATTTTTAAAAGAAGAAGAAAATATTGTTTACTTATGCGCCATAACAAGAGATGGCGGAAGAGGTAATTGTCTGTCTGTCTTTATGACGTAAGGATTTGGGTGATCTGGCGGTTGAACGGAGGGTGGGAGGAATACGTAGCATGCGAGGGTAGAGCCTCTTGCAAATCAAAAAAGGGGACGTATAATTAAATAGTATTTTAATTAATACTATGTTTCCACCTCCCGAAAATCTCGAAATTTAGAATAAGTGATTTAAAAGTACTTCCATCTGATAGCACGATTTCATTTCAGGTGTCATATTTTAATTATTTTCAAAAAGTTTTTGTGCATAAAAAGTTAATTTTAAAATGAGTGAATATCAAAAAACACTTTTTAGTCAACAGTTAAACATAGTGAAAAAATTTAAATTTGTGTGTAATAAAAGTAGAAGAAATTCGTGATCATTGCATTATTACAAGAAAAAACGAGTGTATCACATGAAAAATTTGTTGAAATTACAAAGAAAAAATGCAGCATTGTTGGCAACAATATTAAGTTGGAGAGCGCCTCCAAAGTGTTAGATCCAGGTAAAATGTTACTTCAAATTTACTGTATAAATTATTGTATTTGTAGGAACGTTGGAGTTATTTTTCTGAATATGATATACCCGACAATAACAAAGAATTTTTCAAAGAAACATATAGGATGGATAAGGAATCGTGTAAACTTTTATGTCCGAAATTAGAACATCTTTCGAGAGCCAATACAGTATTTAGGAATTGTATCGATCTGCCTAAGAGAATGTGTTCCTATTTAAAAAATTCAATTTGACCTTGAAATTACCTTGAAAATCAAGTTCAAGCTCAAAATAACGTCACTGTTAGATGGCCTCCTTCAAGCTCGACAACTTTTGTTAAGACTATTTTTTGATTGGGAGGTTTCCTGGTGAGATATTTAGGTGCATATATAAAAATAGCCCACCGTGTATATGTAATACCTTAGATGAATGTCATAATGAGGTGAAACCGCATGCAGAAGACGATACGGACTACTACAACTATAAAGGTTGGTACTCTACAGTCCTACTAGCTATGGTTGATTACAGGTAATTCTTGAAATTTCAATGAGTAATTTAATTTAAAAACTCGAATGTAATTATAGTTAGATACAGATTTCTGTATGTAAATGTTGGTTCACCTGGACGCTGTAACGATTCATTCATTTTTGAAAGATCATTGCTAAAAAAGGAAACATATTTTGAAAGATATGGCAAAAAATTTAATTGGAGAAAACATTCCAGTGTGTATTATTGGAGACTCTGCATTTCGATTTTCTGAAGTGTTAATGAAGCCATATCGTTTTAATGTGGAAACGAGTCCGTTTGAAAAAAATTTCAATTATTCGTTATTCAAATTTAGAAGGGTTGCAGAAAATGCCTTTGGACATCTAAAGGCTCGATTTCGGCGTATAGGGAGCGTGATCGTCTATGTTCATCGTGCATACATACGTATACATATGTATATACTTCTACTGCTCTTCATTTTTGAGTCAGTTTATAACTGGGCATCGCCATGTCAAGTATCTAGTAATTAAGTGAACGACTGTAATATAACTGTATGAATTATTCCTTTAATAAAACAACAGTCTTTGGTCTGATATATTCTCGTTTGTTTTTCAACACCGTAATCCTGATCATAATTTATAATATGTACCTACATATGTATATTAATATTTTTACACGATTGTTGTGAAGTTTTGGGCACATGCATCGGTGCTATATAAATTTGATTTAAGCATTTATTTAGTTCTTGTTGAGACTACTTTAATTCACGTATCAAATGCACACTATGTTTCTTAAGTTTTCTTTGGATTTTAGTAGGCATCGCCTAATAAGTTTTGTTTCGATGGTTTTTTGTTTTGTGACTGTAGCGGCATCGTCGCACTTGTTAGGTTTCTAAATAAGCACTTTGATTTCTGTTTTAAAATTTTTAATTTGACTAACCTATGGAAAATTGTATAGCGATCAGGTAGGTAGAAACAAATTGTAATTTTTGATTTTTTATGAAAAATGTAAAAAAAGTTAGTTAGAAGAAAGTCGTAAAGAGATCAAGTTTAAAATATTAACAAAAAGCTTATATTAAATTTTATAAAAATATTAACAGTCAAGTTTAGTAACGGGCATGGTTAAGCCCTTAAACAAATAAAGCTAAAAATAATAAACTATTGAATTGTTTCAAATCTCAACGTTTTATTTTAAAAATGGAGCAATGATAAGCCGCCATTGGTTTTCCCATTTACTTCATAATTGGTGACGCCGATAAGAAGACTTAAGAAGAAGTAGTAATTATTTTTCAACCGATTGAGAGCAAGCTTTGGCTGCAGGAACAACTCAAAAAAAAGAAGAGCAACTTTAAGAAACTTCTGCATCAATCGGTAGCAACGGTATCAGCATCTCCATCAAATGCACAACTATGTTTCTTAAGTTTTCTTTGTATTTTAGTAGGCTTCGCCTAATAAATTTTGTTTCGATGGTTTTTTGTTTTGTGACTGTCACAGAGAAAATTTTCTAGTTAGAAAAAGTGCTCATTTGGGTTTTGTTTGATTAAAGAGTTTTCTTTTATAAATAAAGACCGCTTTGTCGTGTGATCAATGACCACAGCCTGTTGGATAGTGATTGAATGTGATACCTAAACCCCACGCATCTATATCGCAACTTACACTGCTACACCAGAGAGAACCCGCTGTTTTGCAAGAACTCTGCCTTTATCGGCAATAACGCCGGCTTGTTAAACACCGCGCAGTTGTAAGTCCTTTTTGTATGCCTTTAATTCCACCGCAAAAGACAATCCCGCATGTTTAAAAGGAATTAAAGTTCCCGCTAGTGTTTTTTGAGCGTGAAACCGCAGTCATGTCTCACATGAGTTCAACATTCAATTACTAATGGGTTGGTGAGGAAATCTAGAAACATTTAATTTCGAAAACAAAATCCTGAAAGCAAAATACATAAAAGGAAAATCTTGAAACACATAATGCCGAAAAATCTAAATCCCGAAAAACGAAATACCGAAAATTGTCAAAAAAGCCGAAAATACTTCAAAGTTTTTGTTACTCAATTATAGAACCTGTAGAGATTACAAGCATTGAAAACGTTACACCACGAAAAAGAATTAATATTTCGTGGTGTAACGTTTTCAATGCTTATAATTTCTACAGGTTCTATGATTGAGTAACAACAACTTTGAAGCATTTTCGGCTTTTTCGACAATTATTCAATATCTTCAATAGCTTGATTCAGTTTCAGAACGACAACACAAATGCAACTTATCCAGCTTATATCATTTTTTCTCAAAACAATTACTAATTCCGTTAGCCATTCGCAAAATTTTTTGTTTCCATTTGAACTTTTTTTCAGGAATTTGTTTTTCGGCATTTTGTGTTTTCTGTACATATTTAATTTTTTGTGTTTTCGAGATTTTATGTTTTGGCCACTTTCGGTATTTTATATTTTCAGATTTTGTAGCGATCCCATTACTAATATTTAAAGGCTGACAATGGTTGTATAAATAACATTCAACTTTTATTATTTACCATAGTTGGTGGAAAAAACCAAGTCGCACGTTTCAGATCTTTAAAAAATGAAAGTTCTAAAACTGTTAAAAATGTTGAAATTAAATAATTGCAAACCTTAGAAGGGCAGGAAGAAACTAATATCAATATAACGTAAATTAACTACAGAATTGTAGAATAAAGTACCTACCCAACTTTTGCATTAGTTGAATGAAGCCCTATTAAATCTATTTACAAGAAGATTCAAGAAGGTTCTCATACAGTTCCAATATCAATTTTCGTCAATAAACCAGATTATTTATATTGACTTATATACCAATATTATACATATATGTATATGTATATGTACATATTATGTTGATTCTTAAAATTTTTGACCTACCTTATTGTGGATTTATCTTATTGTAAAACTACTGTATTAATATTGAATCCGAGCTTGTAAAATATTATGTTTTTTTTTTCAATTCTTCAATGCCAGGAAACAAAAATCTTTCAATGCAAGAATCTGCGTGCTGCAACAATTGACCTTGGTACACTTTCCGTATTTACATCAACTTTAATTCTGTTTCACCTTGGAGACAACTTTTTTCAGCAAATGTTGCCTAATAAAAATGTTCAATATACGAGAGTGTAAATAATCCCAGTCTATGGGAGTCCTTGTGCATGTATATACATACAAACGAATATAAAATATAAGAATTTATTTTTGTTCGTTTTATATTTTGCTAAAATCTGCTCTATGGACACTGTGTTTTACTCTTCTGTTTTATTCAAGATATTTTGAAGTTTCGGTTCGCCAGCCAATGCCGAAAAAGGACAGGTTCGTATTTGGGCCGCAGACTCAAAAAAAAAAGGTGACGTAAAGAAACACTTGATTTTTCTACTAATCATTTTATGGGCATGTTGCGTCTGTGCTAGAAGGAATTATTTACTAAAATGCGGTATTAAAAATTCATTCATTTTATTGGTAGAGTGTGAGTCCTTGAATACCCCTGCTTCTTCGGTTGGTAGGCATGCGCCCTATACAAATATCCATCCCGAGCACGTGTTTTTCATGCAGGATCCTCACATTCTTCGGTGTGTTCTGCACAAGTTCCACAGATAGGAAAGGCTCTCCCGGCGTAGTTTGGTCCTACGATGACAGGATTTTGCACTGCAAGGATTTCTCTTAGTGCAGGCTATGTGCAAAGTAAGTTGGGCGCCAAATCCATGCCAGACTACTTCCACAGTGTTGTTTTCCTTTGAGTTGGATTCCCAAATTTTTCGAAATCCGGCAGAGGGACTCGAACTCTTCAGTTATATTCAGAGCGGCAAACAGGTTAGGTGTGTCTCGTACGGGGTGTCTGAAAAGACGATTCGAAAAGATGTCAGAAGTAATCGCCAAGTGCTAAAGTGCTGTAATTCCATGTGCAGTGATTTAATGTGAAAATGATGTTAGAGTTTGCCAGTGATGACAAATGTTAAATTGAATTCTATTCAACAAAACGCAAAAATGTTGTCTTGCCATGGTGAATATTTCGGTTGAAACGAATTCTAGTTTGGACTCTATTTTTGTCCAGACCCAGACACCACATGCAGAACGCCTGAGTTGGAAATTTTTCGACAAAATTTCACTTCTGGACGGACAGCGCTGTGGGGAGGTATGCCCGGCTAAATGAAAAGCCAATCGTTTCACTATGTTTATTCAATTTCACTCGGTTTAGTACTTTTGCTTTATTGACGAGGTTTGTAGATACGGTAGTACCGGCTGCGTGTTCGAATACATACCTTGCATTCCGGACTTCACCACCGAAATCAGGTAATTAGGTGGGATGCATTCTTTTCAAGTAAACTCCGTGATAGTAGTCTGTATAAATAAATTCGTCCACGTTTTACGGGAAAAACAATAAATTATTCGTACATACATATAGACAATTTTTGGCAGGCTATAGCCTAATTATATCGAATTTCCAATTTTATTTAATTTATGTAATGAAATTGGTTTGGGTAACTTCACAGAGCGGTCACCAAAATTCCTTCCGCCTACTTCGAGTTAATTAGGAATCCAGTAGTGCATATAAATGCCGCAGGGGAGCTTAATTAATTTAGAATAAATATTTCTGTTTCAGCCAGATGGCCATGTCACAAATTGTTCATATTTTTTCAGCCCACATTTAATTGGTTTATGAAAACTAGAATTTAGATCAAAATCACCAAAAATTGACAAATTTGAAACGCAGTCTGAAAAATTCAGTTTGGTCCGTGTCCATTAGTGCTTAATATTTAATAATTTTAACTATGAAAGTAGTAACAAAATCAGTCAAATTGACTCCGTACGAGAATGATTCAATGCGATTACTTTAAAAAATGACTGCGTTGAAATGAAATTGAAATTAAAATTAATACCGAAGCAATAGTACCTACCTATTAATGGATCTAGTGAGAGATTTGCATTCAATATGAAAGCTGAAAGCATAACTCCATGTCCTAGCGCTACTCATTACTTTTGAAAGGGTGGTTATCAAGTTCATTATCAAAAGCCTATTTTTGGTAGCAATCACTTTCAAATAATTTGCATCCCAGCGGTCGTTCATTAATTATTTCAAATTAAATGCTTCTGAATTATAAAAAAAAAATGAATTTTCTCTTCATCATTTTCAACTCATTAAATGGCTTATTTAGAAATTACAGGTGCATAATTCACACCTATTATTTTCCGGTTAACAAAACAATTACAAATCTTACGTTCTCAACTGAACGACAAACACCGCATGTGTTTTTACTTATGAGATATTCAATTTCAAGCGTTACGAAATCAGTTTCTCGTCGAAATCACGTTGTCCTTAGCTCAGACGTTGACACAATGTAAAGTTGTAGATCTTAAAATTTTCCACTCACAAAATTTGATAAATTTTTTTGTAACATTAAGCGTTTCTGTTGTAGAACGCCAAAAAAGTGCTCATTAAATCACTATATACTAGTTTCTGCACCCCACATATAGACCAACAAACAATTTATGTATTCATAATAAATAAATAAGTACCTAAATAAATATAAAAATAAAACATAATACAGCCACAAAAAAAAAAAATGTTTGAATATGATATTTTTATACATATGCAAAATTGCGTGGAACCCCAAATTTGTTAGTTATGGTCTAAAACCAGGAAAGAATGGGCCCAATCCTTAAAAAAACCAGCAGTGGACATTTTCGTCCCTCCAAATTATACCGAAAATTCTCTACAGACTGACAATAATTCGCGGTCTTAATCACTGTATCTACATTTTTCGAAATATAGTTTAGTTAATAGAAATTTACAATATTCGTGGATTTTTTAATTAAAAACTGCAATACTCCCAGAATAAGAAGAACAATTAATGCAAGATGTGCAAATAAATTTGGGAATGTTAAAAGAATAATTTCAGATAACTGGAATTTAATAGCTTAGAAAGCATTAACAGAATTTGACTTCCATTCCAGTCAATTTGTTTTGAACCATTTTTCGTATAATTACCAGTAAGATATTTACTTAGGCTACATGACCTAATAAACGACTTCAAGGAATCGTCGGAACTCTTTGACAGTATAGGTTTAAAATTTGAAATTATTTCAATTTACTCAGTCGAGTAACTGTATTGTTATAAAAATTTATAAAATTATATACAAATTTTACTTCGTTTATTAAGGTTGAACAATTCTTTCCAAATGCCTTAAACGTTCGTCTTCAGACTCTAAATAAAGTAAACAAAATATATGATCTTGAAGAATATAATTTATAAATATTTGGAAAGATTCAATAGCATTAGAAAGTCCAAAACTCATACGAGCAAATTAAAAAATTCCAAAAGGTTCATCATGTGTTCATGGAAGAAGAATTTGCTGCTGTAAAACGTAAACAAGAAGGAATTGATTGTTTAGTAACTGGTGCAGGAATTATTGAAATACATACATATATGCACAAATATCCCACTTAAATCTCTCGTGCAAGCTTACGCGCCCTGCCCTATTTTTTTGCCAATTCTACGTTTTCCAAATATTTTTAGAATTTTTGTTTGTTATAAAACTTAAAAGACTCAAAATATCATCATCAAATATGTTAATAAACAATTCACTTTATATTTTAATAATTTAAACTTACATTTTGAGTATAAGTTGACTTATCTTTGTTGTGATTAAAACGGATCACTTATAATTCATAACCAATATTTTTTTCATAAGATGTATAATCTATTGACAGGCAGAAAAAGAACAAAAGATTGTGAACTTAGTGGTGGCTTACTTGATTCATTCCGCTTTTGATATTGACTTCAGTAGTCAATTAAAGTGAAGTGAAGGCGGCATTTTCAAATTTTTATCAACAATCTTTTTTCTAAAACGCCACATTAACGAACGTCTAAACGATAACCGATCATCAAGCGCAATCGTCTCAGAAACGAAAACGAGGTGAATTTCATATTTGCATCGCGGTTCATCGTTTTCATTTCGTTTCGTTTCAGGAGTAAGGCCCCTGAAATTGAAATTTTGCTTCAAGACGTTGAAACCTTGAGAAGCACATTTCCAAAGGGAAACGAAGCTACGAAATGATGATGTGGAAATGGGAGAAGCTAAAATATCCGGAAAGAATAAATCCGGATGTGAGAATATTCAGAAGAAAAAATTCAGAAACAACGTGATTCAGAACCGGTATTAAGCAGAAGTGGCAAAATGTAGAAACAAAGAAATCAAGAAACGACAAATAAAATATTTATAATTATTTTCAATTTTACATTGATTTCTCTGATTTTTATAATTAACACAATTTACGTAATCTGTTATTCAATGAATTTATTAAAAAATAGGCTAAGGTCTATTATATTGGGCACTCACGGAATTTTTCATTTTATACAAACATACTCCTATGTACTCTTAGAAGTGGCGAATATGTAAAACATTTTTGTTGGAAACATTTAATTTCCGAGATATTTAAGTTTAAAATTTTTTTTTGACAGCCCAAAAATTTTTACATATTTGCCACGGTTTTCTACAAAATCACTATTCTACACCTTAGCCCACATTTATATTTACTACACAACAGCGCACTTTACACAAATACAATAATTATTCTCGTAATTACTACAAAAAAAAATATTTATAATTATTATTTTCAAATATGTACTCCCCTGCTTACATGTGACGGAGGCCAAAACTGTCGTTTTGTTTCTGAAGTTGTCCATCCTTCATTCGTCCATTTTGCTGTGGGTGCATTCAATAAACGGACATTGAACGTAAATAATGATCCTTAATCATACCAAAAAACAAAAGATAATATAACAGCACAACCGGTAAATAAATGTCAATTCTCTCCTTACGTGCGCCAAGTAAGAATATTTTGTGGAAGTTTTTGTTATACATAATAATGGATAGTGCAACGCGGAAAAGAATTGAAGAAAATAAATTAAATGCTAGGAGGCGGCTATTTGAATTTTACAAGTAGAGGGAGGGGGTGGCTCATTGAATGAAGTGTTAGTATTTGTTTTGAAAAAAAATCAAAAAAAACTACGTTTATTTGCTACTATGTGAAAAGCCGTTTATTTTGGACCTTTAAAAATTTGTTTTGATCACTTCTTGAAGATATGATATCGCGCAAATGTTCGAATACATATATTGCCAACAAGAATCACTTAGATTTGTCCTGTGATTGAAAACAATAAGTCGATAATATTAAATACATTTTGTAGGATATCACTCATTGAAACGATCACCACCGAGTTTGTGAGTGGAATAGGATTGCTTAGCTCCAGTTGTCTTGTTCCGATTCTGGAATGTTGGTTCATAGTATCCGGCTAAGTAGTAAGTGTCATTGTTGTAATAAATGATCTCGTAGCCATTCCATTCGTTTTTGTTGACGGGGTATGGGTATCGCCAGTAGCCCTAATCCCCGAAAAATACGCAGGTTTATACAGATATAGGCCAGGTGACTATGAAAAAATGAATTTTTGGAAATTTCAATTAAATTATTTCAAGAGAGCTTACATACATCTTCGTCGAGGGAGGATTCCCTTTTGTTGTCATCGTCTTGGTTTTGCTGTTAAAATAATAATTGTTATTAGTGTTTTAAATTTAATAAATGATCATACAGGTACAGACGTTGATGGTTCACCTTCTTCGTAGCTGTTAGGGTCTTCACATTGCTGTACATATAATAATTATAAGTATTATTGTCGCAACAATTTTTACCTCCCCAGCTGTGGATGTTCATGTTTAAGTAGTCTTATTTTATATTATATTCATACCAATGGGTTTTTCCTGCCTTATAGCATGGTCTAAAAAGACTTCGTAGCAGAACGAATTCCAATCCACAGCTGTCTGCTTCGCTACTCTAACCTGGACTTGTATTGTCTTGAGTTCTACATTGTACGTCCATAGGTTACAAAAGATGAGAATCTAAAAATAATTATTGCATTTTTAAGTAATATGGAAAAGTATATATTAAATAACATACTTGAGGGAAGGTTAATTTAGATTTCTCAAAAAAGGTGTTTTTACGTAACCCTTTTTTCGTTCTACAAATTGTAGCCTTTTTTTTTACGAAAACTTTTTTAAAGCAACCCCCCACAAATTTGTCCAGCTTTGAAACATCAGGCATGATCTCCTTCTTTAGCGAGAAGTCCCCATTCTCCCAATTTGTCAATGAGCGCTTTGGGGTCCTGCGCTAAGTTATTGATGTCCGTAATATTTAATTTCTGAGTCTGGAAGAAATGTATCAGATTTAAAATATGAGCTGTCTGATATTTCCCTTATACGAATTGTTTTATTGACTGATATTTTCTTGTACGAAAACGTTTGTCATGTACGAAAACTTTTATTATGTACGAAAACGTCTGTCATGTACGTAAACTTCCGGCTAATGTATATAATGATATTAATATACATTCATAAACTCAGCATAAATGCAAGGGAATACATTTTGAGTTAGTACTTTGAATAAAAATTTAGTAAAATCACTATTTTATTTGGAAACCACAAAATAATTGCACCTGTCACACCTTTAGATATCAACGCAAAGGAATTCAGCGTTCGTTTTTTACCGGCTGTGTTGCTATGTATATTCGATATATGTATAATTAAAGAAAACAACGGTGCGGTGTTGTGTAGTGAATATAAATGTGGGCTAAGGTGTAGAATAGTGATTTTGTAGAAAACAGTGGCAAATTTTAAACGTAAATATCTCGGAAACTAAATGTTTCCGACAAAAAATGTTATCATATTCGCCACTTCTCAGAGTAGAAGAACTTTGTACAAAATTTCATTCAATTCCGTGAGTTCCCAGTAATCTAGACCTGTTCCAAAAAATATATCTAGGAAGACTTTCAAAAGTACAGTATATGCAGCACGCGGCTTCACCTTGAAATATTTGAATGTTTTTCAAAAAAATGGCGAACCAATAAAAATATACAATTTTTATATACAAGAGCGAAGAAAGAATTGAAAAGGTATGTATGTATTAGCAGAGATGAAGAATTATGCCAAAAATGAAATTTATATAGGATTATGGCCCCCATTATGGTTAACAGGTCGAATAAAAAATTTGGCAAAAGTAAGAATTCGTTATTATGGTTAGCGAATTAAATAAATTTTATTCGCTTGAGAAGTCAAATTTGAAACTTCGCGCTATTATTACTTGGAGGTTTTTGACAACTTAACTCCTAATATGAAAACATGAAAGGTAATATATTATAAGTCCCCTTTATATTACAGCTGAAATATGTACTTAACATACATAACATAGGTACTGTTAGCTTGAATACCACTTTGCAAGACTTTTGTACTTAATTTACATAAGCAAATAAAAATAATTAAATTGACACTATTTCAGTAGGCGAATATTCCCTAAAATTTCATTTGTTATGTCAAATGAAGCTGAATACAAAATTTCAATGGCAAGGGAGACGAATAGGTTTGAAATGGGCATAATTTCATAGCTTTTTAACTGTTTAAGTTGAGTATACTCGTCAAGGTGAAACGACAATTTTTTACATAATGTCGAGTATACTCACCCATCATAAAGATTCGTAAAGTGCAAATGTTTTAAAAATGGATTGTCAGGAGGCTTTCGTTTTAATATAAAGCGTTTTTATAATAATGTGTGCAATAAAAAAGAAACAACAAAAGAAAAAACGATTGAAAAGAAGATTGTGGAGTAGAAAGTGGCTGTTGCAAAGGAACTCTAGGAAAGATTTGTCTACCTTAGTGCTAAATGGATTGAAGTATGAAGATGTCGCAGCGTTTCAAAATTTCACAAGAATGAAAGTAAAAACCTTCGATAAGCTGTTAAATAAAATAAAATTAAGAATAATGAAACAGGACACAGTATTAAGGGAAGCTATTTCACCTGAAATACGGTAAAAATAAATTAATCATTTGGTGACCAATAAATGATGATGCTCTTGTATAGATTGCTCTTAACTCTTAGATATTTAGCTACGGGAGAAACATTTGCCAATTTGTCATTTGGCTTCCGTATTTCTGTGCCAGCTATATCAAAAATTATACCTGAAACACTACAGACAATTTATATAGCACTGAAGTATGAATACTTAAAGGTAAATTTTAAATTTAAAGAAAACCTTTAAGTATGCAGAACGATTCAATTGTCAGATGCCTCAAACCGAAGAAGACTGGAAGACCATTGCAAAGGACTTTGGACAAAATTGGAATTTTCCAAATTTTATAGGAGCTCTCGGTAAACAAAATATAATACTTAAATGATGAAAGACACAAATCGACATATTATTCTCAGACGGCAAGCATATCGCAATAAAAGGTAAAAAAGAATATGGATCATATTTTTACAACTACAAGGGATTCCATAGCATAATATTGCTTGCATTAGAAGACGCTAATTATCAATTTCTGTTTATTGATGTGGGAACTAATGGTAGAGTTAATGATGCAGCGATTTACAGCGAATCTGAATTATGCCGGGGATTGAAAAAAAATAAATTTAATATTCTACCTGATGAGCAACTGCCAGGGATGGATAAAAGGTTACCGTACGTTATTGTTGCAGACGACGCTTACAGATTGACCCATAGAATAATGAAGCCATATGGAGACCGGATCAAAATTTCCCAATAATGGGTCCCGACTGTAAAAGTCGCTATGTTCCGCATTAGAATTTATTATTTGTTTTATGTGTGTATCGATCATGAAACTACTCAATGGTGCAGTTATTCAATTAACAGAATTCTAGGCTACTGGACTTGTTTTTTTTCTTTTCAGTTTTTATTTAAAGTTCATTTTTTACACAGTCGGGTTTTTTGATTTTTTAAATTTACTTTTTTATTTTTAGATTGTAATTAATATTACGTATAAGGCTGTAAAACAATGATTATTTTTAATAAACATAATATTACATAAACTATATATTTTTCTTTTATTTTTTGACAACAACCTCAATGTAAAAACGGGCTTAGGAATATTCTAAGGCATAATAGATGCACAAAATGATGTTAAAAAAGCACTAAAAGGTGTAAAAAAATCAGATATCATTTGCTTTTCTAAGATCATTTAATTGAAAATGTATGAAAAGACAGATTTTTTAAATTCATATAAAACCAAGGACAATGGTCCTACAGCTTTGGTGTCATAATAATAAATGCTCAGATGGACAAGTTCTAATAGATTATAGCATTTTCTTTTTTTGGCCGGCACTTTCATATTTGGACCAAAAATGTATGAAAATCGGATGATGTCCTTTATGTTTGCATTTCAGGCAGCTTAATATGAAATTAAGCATGCCATTAGCGGTCTTCACTAGACGTTTTGCAAGCAAGACATAAGTTATGTCTTGAAAGATGTCTAGCAGTGACGGGGGTTATAGTGTAGCGCACAGCTACAAAATCTACACGTATTTTTTTGTTTGATTATTTAATAAAACTGTCTCCATTTTTAAATTATGATGTTCACACAATTTTATTTTTAACAAAATTCTGGTAAAACAACTAGGTACAAAACAATCTAGACAGCAAAATTTTTAAAATTTGAAAACAATCCAGAGCTTGCTATTTGTGGGGGTGTTCCACCAACGGGTAGGTTGACACGAATCTGTCCCACCGAAATTGTCATTGCCCTTCCTATATTAACAATGTATGTTCGGGTATTTTATATTGCGCCGCACGCATGGATCTCAATGGATCAGTCATATTTTCAAATCGAGCATCGGCGTTTTGGAATTTCGTCATAGTTATGAGATAGGCATTCAGATATTGCACCATCGCATGATAAAAAATGCACTTTGGCATTTGTCCATCTCAATCTTCCGTCATCGATCTCCATGATTGTCCAAACATGACCACATAGAACATGGAATCTACTAAAATCTAAGTTGTGGGAGGTTGACGAAGTTATCGGTTTTGAGCCTGTAAATGCGCCATCGAATATTAACTCATCATCTGGTTGGGTCTCCTTGGCTGAAACCTGATAGGTGGGATCAGGTTTTCGGGGCAGTGGCTTTCCACTTGCTCTAGGTTGTGCCGAACGCTGAGGCGATTCGTTAACATTATTCCTCATCGTTTCACGCCGGTCCTCGGGATATCGTTCGAGTGCTTGCTCACGTTTATCATTGACATCAACCTGGTTCCTCTGAGCTCGAGCCTCGTTGTAAAAGCTCATCCGATAGAAGTCCCTGGGACGAGGTGGTTTTCCACTTGCTCTAGGTTGTGCCGAACGCTGAAGCAATTCGTTAACATTATTCCTCATAGTTTGACGTCGGTCCTCGGGATATCGCTTGAGTGTTTGCTCACGTTTATCATTGACATAAACCTGGTTCCTCTGAGCTCGAGCCTCGTTGTAAAGGCTCATCCGATAGAAGTCCCTGGGACGAGGTGGTTTTCCACTTGCTCTAGGTTGTGCCGAACGTTGAAGCAATTCGTTAACATTATTCCTCATCGTTTCACGCCGGTCCTCGGGATATCGCTCGAGTGCTTGTTCACGTTTATCATTGACATCAACCTGATGCGTCTGAGCTTTAGCCTCGTTGTAACGGCTCATCCGATCGAAGTCCCTGGGACGAGGTGGTTTTCCACATGATCTAGGTTGTGCCGAACGCTAAAGCAATTCGTTAACATTATTCCTCATAGTTTGACGCCGGTCCTCGGGATATCGCTCGAATGCTTGCTCACGTTTATCATTGACATCAACCTGGTTCCTCTGAGCTCGAGCCTCGTTGTAAAGGCTCATCCGATAGAAGTCCCTGGGACGAGGTGGTTTTCCACTTGCTCTAGGTTGTGCCGAACGCTGAAGCAATTCGTAAACATTATTCCTCATCGTTTCACGCCGGCCCTCGGGATATCGCTCGAGTGCTTGCTCACGTTCATCATTGACATCAATCTGGTTCTTCTGAGCTTTAGCCTCGTTGTAACGGCTCATCCGATAGAAGTCCCTGGGACGAGGTGGTTTTCCACGTGCTCTAGGTTGTGCCGAACGCTGAGGCGATTCGTAAACATTATTCCTCATCGTTTCACGCCGGTCCTCGGGATATCGCTCGAGTGCTTGCTCACGTTCATCATTGACATCAACCTGGTTCTTCTGAGCTTTAGCCTCGTTGTAACGGCTCATCCGATAGAAGTCCCTGGGACGAGGTGGTTTTCCACGTGCTCTAGGTTGTGCCGAACGCTGAGGCGGTTCGTAAACATTATTCCTCATCGTTTCACGCCGGTCCTCGGGATATCGCTCGAGTGCTTGCTCACGTTCATCATTGACATCAACCTGGTTCTTCTGAGCTTTAGCCTCGTTGTAACGGCTCATCCGATAGAAGTCCCTGGGACGAGGTGGTTTTCCACGTGCTCTAGGTTGTGCCGAACGCTGAGGCGATTCGTAAACATTATTCCTCATCGTTTCACGCCGGTCCTCGGGATATCGCTCGAGTGCTTGCTCACGTTCATCATTGACATCAACCTGGTTCTTCTGAGCTTTAGCCTCGTTGTAACGGCTCATCCGATAGAAGTCCCTGGGACGAGGTGGTTTTCCACGTGCTCTAGGTTGTGCCGAACGCTGAGGCGGTTCGTAAACATTATTCCTCATCGTTTCACGCCGGTCCTCGGGATATCGCTCGAGTGCTTGCTCACGTTCATCATTGACATCAACCTGGTTCTTCTGAGCTTTAGCCTCGTTGTAACGGCTCATCCGATAGAAGTCCCTGGGACGAGGTGGTTTTCCACGTGCTCTAGGTTGTGCCGAACGCTGAGGCGATTCGTAAACATTATTCCTCATCGTTTCACGCCGGTCCTCGGGATATCGCTCGAGTGCTTGCTCACGTTCATCATTGACATCAACCTGGTTCTTCTGAGCTTTAGCCTCGTTGTAACGGCTCCTCCGATAGAAGTCCCTGGGACGAAGTGGTTTTCCACGTGCTCTAGGTTGTGCCGAACGCTGAGGCGATTCGTAAACATTATTCCTCATCGTTTCACGCCGGTCCTCGGGATATCGCTCGAGTGCTTGCTCACGTTCATCATTGACATCAACCTGGTTCTTCTGAGCTTTAGCCTCGTTGTAACGGCTCATCCGATAGAAGTCCCTGCGACGAGGTGGTTTTCCACGTGCTCTAGGTTGTGCCGAACGCTGAGGCGGTTCGTAAACATTATTCCTCATCGTTTCACGCCGGTCCTCGGGATATCGCTCGAGTGCTTGCTCACGTTCATCATTGACATCAACCTGGTTCTTCTGAGCTTTAGCCTCGTTGTAACGGCTCATCCGATAGAAGTCCCTGGGACGAGGTGGTTTTCCACGTGCTCTAGGTTGTACCGAACGCTGAGGCGATTCGTAAACATTATTCCTTATCGTTTCACGCCGGTCCTCGGGATATCGCTCGAGTGCTTGCTCACGTTCATCATTGACATCAACCTGGTTCTTCTGAGCTTTAGCCTCGTTGTAACGGCTCCTCCGATAGAAGTCCCTGGGACGAAGTGGTTTTCCACGTGCTCTAGGTTGTGCCGAACGCTGAGGCGATTCGTAAACATTATTCCTCATCGTTTCACGCCGGTCCTCGGGATATCGCTCGAGTGCTTGCTCACGTTCATCATTGACATCAACCTGGTTCTTCTGAGCTTTAGCCTCGTTGTAACGGCTCATCCGATAGAAGTCCCTGCGACGAGGTGGTTTTCCACGTGCTCTAGGTTGTGCCGAACGCTGAGGCGGTTCGTAAACATTATTCCTCATCGTTTCACGCCGGTCCTCGGGATATCGCTCGAGTGCTTGCTCACGTTCATCATTGACATCAACCTGGTTCTTCTGAGCTTTAGCCTCGTTGTAACGGCTCATCCGATAGAAGTCCCTGGGACGAGGTGGTTTTCCACGTGCTCTAGGTTGTACCGAACGCTGAGGCGATTCGTAAACATTATTCCTTATCGTTTCACGCCGGTCCTCGGGATATCGCTCGAGTGCTTGCTCACGTTCATCATTGACATCAACCTGGTTCTTCTGAGCTTTAGCCTCGTTGTAACGGCTCATCCGATAGAAGTCCCTGGGACGAGGTGGTTTTCCACGTGCTCTAGGTTGTACCGAACGCTGAGGCGATTCGTAAACATTATTCCTTATCGTTTCACGCCGGTCCTCGGGATATCGCTCGAGTGCTTGCTCACGTTCATCATTGACATCAATCTGGTTCTTCTGAGCTTTAGCCTCGTTGTAACGGCTCATCCGATAGAAGTCCCTGGGACGAGGTGGTTTTCCACGTGCTCTAGGTTGTGCCGAACGCTCAGGCGATTCGTAAACATTATTCCTCATCGTTTCACGCCGGTCGTCGGGATATCGCTCGAGTGCTTGCTCACGTTCATCATTGACATCAACCTGGTTCCTCTGAGCTCGAGCCTCGTTGTAACGGCTCATCGGATAGAAGTCCCTGGGACGAGGTGGTTTTCCAGCTTCTCGACCCCTTTGTTGGCGTGGTGCACTCTGAAACATTGTTTCAGTTTACTTAGGCAGAAATAGGGCAGTTTTAAACCTAAAACGAGATTAAAATTATTCCGTATTTATTTCAATAAAGATGTAAGGAAATTAATATTCAATAAAGATGTTTGTAGTAAATTATATACATATATATGTGTATATGTATATTTTTCAATACTCTATTAGTCAATATCACACCAAAACTGTCCTTTCTATTTTATTTTTTGAAACAATATCAAAACTCAGCCCACTACTCTTATTAAAAAGTCGACTCGATTTTTAATACTTTTGCAACACAGAAGGTTTTCTACTACCCTATTGGCTTTTCTCACACTAGACATTATTAATGCAACTGATTCACGTAGATAAATAATAATTTGTGGTGACACCGCCACAAGAAGCTTGAAGTGAAGTTGATTCACTGTGATGGGGGTATTCGTTCCAAAAAAAATCATGAACTTTGTTGCAAGTGGTTCGTTGTTTGCTGCATTTTACACAACATATTGTTGTACAACGCGATCCAAACGTCCGATGAAATTTTGACTTTGAAGAGAATAAAAAAAAATAAAAAATAAAAAAATAGAACCGACTCCAAAAAATCCCAAGCCCTATAAAGTATAAAATAATTGTGTGAATAAGGTGTGCAAACCTGACTGATATTAATCCAATTAATCCAGACAATCCGATTGCCTTAATTATTGAGTATTGGATTAATATCAGTTATGCGCGAAAAGACTTAACAAAAAAAAAAAATACCTACGGGTCGAATTGATAACCTCTTGTTCTTTGGACGTCAGTTAAAAATGTGGAAGATAACGACACAGAACAAGACAGTAACCATAAAAAAGCTGAAAACAAACGCCAAGCCTTATATTCAGACATGTTTGTAAGTACTAAATGATTTATTTGTCTGAATGGCTGACAATTGATCAACAGCCATTTCAGCTTCAGGTGTTGCTTTCTTGAAGATTACACTAAGGCGTTCCGCTTGAATTGTTCTTGTATTTACAATCGAAGACGAAGAAGATAATAGGAATTTCCTCGACACATATGACAGGTGTAGATAACCAAATTGAAAATGTTTGAACAGGAGCTGTTGTTGTAGTGACTGACCACTTGATTTTGAGTTTCACCAAAAGGAAATTCATAAGAACCATAGTCATCATCCTTAATTGCTTGAAATACTGACAAATGTTTTTTTTAGTTTTCCTTTATGTATTAATTTGCGATTATTAATAAATTGTCAAAATCGTGAAACAAAACCACAAATTCGTACACTTTGCACCTTTATCTTCTTCAATAACTCCAGCACCTGTTGAATTGCATCACTTCTCGGCTTGCAAGTAAGCAAATTTTAAGTGCCTTCCTTTCGACTGCATCAAATTCCAGGACGCATCAATGTTCGTCCTCTCAATACACCTTTTGAAATTAATTATAAGAAATTGAAACTTTATTACGGAATTTTTACCGTAAGCTGTTTCCGTCGCAGAAATGACGATATTCGCAATATGGTCTTAATTTCACCCGAAAATGTAAATTGTGGGTAGTATTGACCTTAACAAATTCGATTTTACTACATCCATAATAAACGAATAAAAGAAAGTTTCCAAAAGTGACGTGCATGAAACTACCATAGAGTACAAATGCAATTAGTTGTCTTCTAAGTTTAAACTAACGCTTATTGCAGTGCAATTATTGTAGTGCCTTTAAGATAATTTCGATCACTGCAGGGTGCAGGGTCATTTTGTCAGCAGAGAGGAACTATGATAAACCTTCATTCTTTTTTAAGTATAATTATAAAATCTCTGAAATGAATTAAAATATCCCCAGGAGCAAAATATCGACTTACTTATACCCGCCTTGCACTATTTTACATATGTACATATGTATATGTATAATTTTCGGAAAAACTTTTTATACAATAAAATGTTTCCAATTCACAAAGTTCAGTGAAAGCGTATGTTTTTATTTTCAAGCACAAATTAAATAAATTCAATTCGCAGCTGGAACATTTTTTTATTAAAATTTGGTTTTATCCATGTGATGAGATTTTATTGATTCGGCAGTTGGTGCCAATTGCCTCGATGCCTCACTGCTTTTTCTGAGAGCATTTGGATTGAACAATTTAGAGTACCCAAAGCTAATATCCGTAAAATGATTACTTTTCGAACTAAAGTTGCAGAATCACTGGTAATGTATGTCAATAAATTAATTTGTTGTGGGAATACAAATTGACAAATATCTGCGTAAGTTTTTATAGTATTTAAAAATTATTATGCATTACTATACCTACATACATACCTCTATATTTATATGTTATTGAATTAGCGTTTTAAATTTGAAATTATTGCGCTCATATCGACTTATCAAAATGAAGGTGAATATTTACAGATGTACATTAATTAAGAGTATTTCAATTCTAGATTATCTCCCCAACATGGCCACAATTTCAAAATTTTACTAAGTTATGTACATGAATAACAGTCCTATCTGCCGGCTTAAGAAGTGAATAAGTTTATCCAACTGATAGCTATTTTAAATCAAAGCCAAATTGATTTATTGGAACAATTTTATTCGACAAATAAATTTATGTGATGATTGAAAAATTGGCCCTATAAGGCACAAGTATAAAATTAACAGTTTGACTGTTTTAATGTTTGGGACAATAATTCAACACAAAAAACAATGGTTAAAATTAACGATTTTCCGACCATTTTCATGGTTCAAATCGAGAATAACATTAAAATTATTGATTTTAACCATACAAAATGGTTTAATTACAAAAAAACGGAATCATTCCTTTCAATCCAAGAAAAATTCAGAACGATTGGAACCTCGTTCCAGAATCGGAACCTCGATTCATCCCAATTGTTCCAGAATTAGTTTCTGAATGCGGCTTTTCTCAATACAGCTGTAGCCATTTTGTTTGGAACGCGTAGCCATTTTCATATGTCAGTGCTTGCTTGTAACAATTTCATTTTCGCTTTCATCAATACACGGCTTTTACCGGGTGCGTTAAGCTGGCACCGCCACCTATAAGAAATTAAAAAAATGATATGCCAAAATTATGTGCTAATTATGTGCCCAAATAAATATTTTTGTGCTCGGTTATTAACGCGGCAAATGACAATTGTTAATATGCGGTGCGAGCTATCAGAAAGCTAGCACAGCCCCTATACCCGCGGCGTTGCACTTGGCCTTAGGAACAAAATAACAGTATTAAAATTAAGTGCTTTTTATGTGCTTTAAAATGGCCTAGACAAATTTTTGAAAAACCCACCCAAAAATACAAATCTATAAAACATGTTATTGCTTTCAATATATCCAGCAATATCCAACTCCTTTTTAATTAATTCTTGCCTAAATCCCTCGATAGCTTCCTCAACAGATACAAATTTCCTTTTAGACTTTTCAATTTCAGAATCCTTTGGCGATGTTGTTGTTGTTCCTAATGATGTTGGTGATGATGATGTTGTATTATTGGTATGTGTTAGTAGTCGAAAAGTTAAACCAACTTGTACTTGATCGCTATTTGGAAGATTTAATTTAAAATCTATGAATGTTTCTCACACCATCATTCATAAGATTTATATCTAATGGTACTGGCTGTGCATTCGTATTGAATAACAAGAAGGTTAAGAATAAAATACTGTTTGAATGCATTTTAATTTATTGACTTATAGCTTGTGAATAGTCTGAACTCTTTAAAGAAACTAATGGATATGTTCAGCTTCCTCAGAATTTATAGGCGTATGTTGTAGTTGATCATCAAGTCTTATTTTCATTGGATGATTCCATTTCCAATCGTCCTCATCACTAAAGGGGCATTTAGGTGGAAAATGATTTGTTGCTTTGTACCTCATTGTACCATTTTGTGCTTCCCCTATTATTACGATTCTACCTCCTATAAAAATCAACTTTTATTTCTTTTTTATATTTTTTATATAGTTTTATTTATTACCGCTAACTTGACATGTTGCCATGGTGTAAAATCGTTATAATTTCTCTTTCTGAGTACATATTGAGCTACTTCGACAGCTTTAGAACAAGATGCGTTATTAGTTGATTCGATTTTTTGGGTGTCCGACAAATTTGAAGAATTTCCTTTTATGAAATATTTCACCATTTTTGTACTTAATTCAGTCAGAGCTCTGTCGTTTGTTTCCGAATTTTGTTTTTCTTGACTGTTGTTATTTGTTGAGCGCAGACTGTACATGTTTTTGAGATCCTGCATATTCATTAAATTTTTTGTGAATTTTTGCAGATCATTGGTTTCTGATTGATGTTCGGCTAGGCCAGCACTAGATGAGATATCATTATTTGGTTGGGTTCCCAATTTTATTATTTCAGTAGCTGCTATGCTACAAATATCCTGAACATTGGATTAAAAAGACATTATTTAGGCGTTGATTTTTATAAGAATCAAGGGGTACTTACACTTTCAACACTTCGTTCTTTAACTCCTCTAACTCCAATAAGCAACAGCTTTTCAGGATGTTCATTTGATATATGGTAGCACATTTTCTTGATCTCATCATTCTCGAAGTTGCAGAATATGCAAGAGAATAGACCCATTCCCAAATCTTTTGGAATTTCCGTTATTTTATGAACCGTTTTGAAATGCTTAGTCATCAAATATTTCCTGATATATTTCCGCGTGCACACTATGGTAAATATAAGAATAAATTTGTTTGGCGTTGCATTTTACTTTAATATTTTCATTATTTAATAACTACTTCATCAAAACTCACCTGAACAAGACACAGCCTTTATATTATCTTCCTTTAACCTTTGTATTCTTTTGAAGTCTTCGGTAATATTTTTGATTTTTCCCTTGCATTCAAGTATGGTGTTTTTTCCAATATTATTAAGATGATGTTGATTCTGATGAATCTTCACATTAACAACTGAACAGCTGCGATAGAAGCAACGTGAACATTGAAATAGTGCTGAGCTGTGTCCGCATTCCATATGCTTCAAGATCTGTACTGAGGTATCGGCATAATGCCTACAGTAGCAACACTCACGATATATGCCGGATTATTTTAAAAGTAACATATCCCATTAAGTTTTCGCTAAACTTTAATTCTACGATAACGCACAATTTTTAGATCATTTTTTACTAGCATAGAATTTCTGTATTATTTTTTGAGAGGAAAACAGCCATTATAATATTTTAACATTTTCTTAGATAATATTTTTAGGGCTCCAAAACTCTTGGCTCATCCTCTCAGGAACACGCAATTCAAACATCATATATGTAGGTACAGAAGCACAAAAATCGTGGATTATTTTTTTATGAGAACATAATTCGTAGATGATTTTTGCAAGAGCACAAAATTCCTGAATCAATTTTACAAGAAGCACAAAATTAGTGAATCTGTTTTTTAGGAGCACATAATTCCTGTGCTCTTCAATTGCGAGAACAAAATTATTTGTTTATAAAAAAAGCCATTTCGCTGAAATTTGTATTTTTGGGTGGGTTTTTCAAAAATTTGTCTGGGCCATTTTAAAGTACATAAAAAGCACTTAATTTTAATACTGTTAGTTTGTTTCTAAGGCCAAGTGTAACGCCGCGGGTATAGGGGCTGTGCTAGCTTTCCGATAGCTGGCACCGCATATTAACAAATGTCATTTGCCGCGTTAATAACCGAGCACAAAAATATTTATTTGGGCACATAATTAGCACATAAATAGCACATAATTTTGGCATATCATTTTTTTAATTTCTTATAGGTGGCGGTGCCAGCTTAACGCACTCGCTTTTACCATTTTTAAAGTGTTCTTTAAATCGTTGAAGAATAAACTTCTTCCTATTCTTACATCCAAACCAAACTGATGGTTAAAATTAGTTGCTGACTGAAAAATTTAATTCCTAATGTCTTCTATTTTTTTGGCCGATATTGCTTTACATATATACTGGGAAAACACAATTACCGTCTTGGGACAGTAGACAGAAGTAAAACTTCTACTAATAAATATTGATTATTGGTTTAAATTAAACTCGTTTCACCCGTTTACTCCCATGAAATTCAGAGCCTCCCAAGAGAAGTTTTCATTTCAAAAATGTGTAACCGAAGAAAAGGAAGAGAAGAGCGAAGGCAAACCATTAAAAAATGAGAAAAAGTTGGCTAGAGACATTGAAGCATTAACTAAAGAAATTAGAAGTTTAAAAAAAAACGAATATTTACTTGATAAATTGTCCCCTTTCAAGGTTAACCTCTTAACAATCTTGGAAAAAAAGATAGTTACGAAGTCACCTCAGAAAGGGGACGAAATATAAGAGAGCATTAGCAGATCCCGCACATTTACGGCGTAGATTACTCAAACAAATTGAAGATGCCAAGTTATTTGGTATTCAAGGATGTTGCAAGAACCTCTTCGAAGTTCGAGATATAATTGACCATGCTACCAAAGTAGTTCCGCTGGAAAAAATTTCATTTGAAGAATTTGTCCAAGATTTTGTCAATGACACAAGAGCTGTGGCGGCAGTAGGCCGTCACAAAAGTTTTAATACCTAGTTTTTGTTAGTAGGCCGCAGATATTTGTTTCAATTATAACAAACTTGGTTTTATTGTTTTTGAAGAAAAATTAGTAAAAAGTCAGTTATGTTTGAACGGGTCAATGAGCGTGCATCTTAACGAATATGTGAAGTCATTAGGAGTATTTTTCCAGGAAAAAGAAATAAAGGTGCACTTCCCTATGTTAAGAGGGGGGAAATTGATAGAACACCATTTTATGAAATAAATCTAAAGTCTGAGTTTAAAGCTTCACAGTCGCATTCTTTATATACAAACCGGAAATTTTTGGTATATTGATAGCTTTTACGTATAATAGAAGGTGTATCTGTAACGTTATATCTCAACAAAACATAAATGTGAAAGAAAGCCAAGTTCGTAACAGAAAAACTTGCAAGATAAGTACTCGTATAACGGCTTCGCTAATAAAAGAAGTGAGATCTAACTGGATACCAAGTTCTTTCAAAGCTTCTTAAATCATAGCTCTTGTCATGCATAACGTTCTTTAGTTGCTTTAAAAAAAATCTGTTATGTTCTTTGCTACTTAATAGTGCAACTTGGCAAGTTCTGACCCACAAACTTTAATTCTTGCGTTTGAGAACAATTTAGTTCATCGATCTAGTCAATCAAGTATTTGGGTAAGAACTTGCCAAGTTGCACTATTAAGTAGCAAAGAACATAACAGATTTTTTTTAGAGCAACTAAAGAACGTTATGCATGACAAGAGTTATGATTTAAGGAGCTTTGAAAGAACTTGGTATCCAGTTAGATCTCACTTCTTTTATTAGCGAAGCCGTTATACGAGTACTTATCTTGCAAGTTTTTCTGTTACGAACTTGGCTTTCTTTCACATTTATGTTTTGTTGAGATATCATTACTTTTTGTCAAGTATATCTCTTCTGTTTATTTAAATAATAGGATATTAAATTACTTAAATTCTTTAATCGGACTGTTTTTTTCTACGTTTGTGCGCGGTTGTCGATTGCTTTGGTGCCTCACCTCCCGCACGTAGAGCGAGCGCAAGTGACGGCGTGGGGGCAACGAGCAACCAAGTGGGATCGCAGGAGGCGCAGGCGAGGCGGTCAGAGTGTGTAAGAACTGATGTAACGAAAATTTGTCGGTGCGCATTTCCGGGAACTCGGCAGCTTCCGGCCGCACTTAGTCGGTGGATTCGAAGCCTTTGATGCCAGCTCGATCCCAGGAATTACCCTGATCCCAGAAATGCGTCGCACAGCGGCAGGCACAGACGAATCAAGCCTGACCCCTGTCCCCGCGCCAGGCACTATTTAGGGTATAAAATCGTTTACAAAGTTATCTTCTATACCAACCATTAAATTGATGAATTTTGATTTTTTCCTATTACGTACAATAACCATCCTCCACACCTATTTTTAACTCCCTAAGTCACCTGGAAGTGCTCTAACTTTTATATGAGTGAGTGAGTCAGTCTCCAAAATAGTGATTTTCGGACGTTTTCGGACGTCATTATCTCGTGAATGGTAAGAGGTTATTTATTGAAATTTGAGATTTGGTCATTAAAGGAGGGTCATACCAGACACTCTTAATTTAAAGTATGTAGGTCAATTAGATTATAAGTTACGGGGGGGGGGGTCGAAAATGGGTTCGTGTAATATTACCCACGGCTGGTGTGTCGCCCTTTTGTTTTGGGAACTTGGCTGACACTCTGCCGTGTGTCTAGATTTCTAACTCGGATGTAGTTAAAATTTGAAATGATATAGGTATAACTATCTGGCTGAATTCTGAATACCCTATACAGGAGTTTTTTCTAATTTTTTCGCGTGTGTGCCACAATAGTTTGTTGAACTCGTCCCTCAGTTGAGCGTTAAATCCTTTTATTTAACTGATGTGATCTGGCATTATATGTATGTGGGAACTTGACACGGACGAAGATTAGCCACATTGGCAACACTGAAAAACAAGGAGAGTTTTTCGTTGTGTTCGTGCGGTATTACTCACTGCTGTGGTGACCGCCGCCCGTGCTGAATAGTCGTGTCCTGTTGTGTATTAAAATTAAATATAATTAAAAAGAATTGAATTGTGACAAATTAAGTGTTTTATCCTCCTCAAAAGACAAAACCCACATGTATGTCCACTCTAAAGTTATTTGAATGCAAGAGTGTGAAATGATTTTGGCGTTATCTCATTTAATATTCTCCGTGTCAACAACTAGCGCAGCACTAATCTCTAAAGCGTCACAACCTACGTCTTATCGCTGTAACAATAGAACATACATACATACATACATACACTGGAGGGATGAATCAGGTCCTGGAGGAGGCTAATTCTAGTTATCAGGCTCGGAACAGCTCCCCGCCTTAATCGCTTCAAAGAAAGTTTCCGTGCGTGAAATATTTTCAGCGGCAGCATCCGGTCACAGCAAATTGATTATTCGCAACCGTGACAATCCTTAATTGAAACCGATTAAGAGGGAAAGAGGATTAATCTTACTAACACCCCACAGCAACTCGAATCTCGCCAGCAAATTTGGCAGCGGCTTGAATAAATTTCACCTTCAATGACAGGCCCGGCGAATGCATGACCCGGTTTTTCACTTTGATTTTGCCGATGCACTTGGTCGTTGACCCGGGCTCGCACGTATCGCGTACCAGGTCCATTTCATTTCCCGTCCAGGTTCTGGTGGCAGTCGGGTGAAAGCAGGACTAGAAAGCATTCGGCGCAATTCGGGAAATCACAAAAGTCAGGCGTTTATGATTGAAGCTTCATTCTACCTACTGGACACCGGCCAAAACAACCAGGTTAAGGTTCCGGTCGCAATTAATAGCCGGTGTGAGGGCGGATCGGTCGTGATTTGTAATTAAGATAAAGTTATTTCTAGACTGAAGGTATCTAATTATTTGCATTTCGCTGCCTAGCTTGCAATGCAATCAATGCGAATTCTCTTTGTTGACGTCGCCTAATGGAAACGCCACCGTTAAATATTTACACACCGCCTGGACAGCGTTAAATTTTCTATAAGTGAAGCGCGGGGTTAATTGATTCTCCTCAATAGAACTATTGTGCCGTTGTAATCAGCTGGATCGATACGCACGCTTCTCAAATATTAATAGAATTCGACAAACCTGCAAAAAATCGGGTTTTACCTCTTTGAAATCGATTTTGATACATTGATCACACTGTGCGAAGCAAATCTTATACTTTAAAAAAGCGACAATTTCTAGCGATGTCGAACACTATTTTTTGTAGCTTTCAAAAACACCCTTGGATTTGGAGATACAAAAATATATTGAACTGTCGACCTCCATAAATAAAATTCGATTTTTAAAGTGAAACTTTTATTACATCGTCTCACACTTTTTCGTCTGTGTGTTGCATGTCGCGTGACGGTCGGCCGCGGAGTAGGGATAAAGTGAAAGGCGCTCGTCAGAGCAGCTGAGGCGAATATGGCGGCGCCTATAGTTCGCATCAGCTGATCGTGTAGTGTATAGACTATTACTCATTTGTGCCAGTGCTCTGTGAAACTGTGAAACTCATGATGAAGATGGAATTGATAATAGATTGATTGAAAATAATTGAAAAACGGATCAAAATGACTCAACGATTATAATTTATAAAATATTGTTTTCAGTTTTTTAATATGTGTATATCATCTAAATAATTGTTAAGTATTATGTATGTCGTACTCTAAGACGCAGAGTTCAATAAAAATATTAGTTGGAGACCTAGTCTACTTTTATCATTTCCCATTATCATTCCCATTTTCCAAGTATAAAATTAAGATTGATGAAGCGATTTTTATACCCTTAATGGATTATTCCGAAAATTTTTAGTTAAATGTCTATAATTTGAAAAAAAGTGTCACTTTTACCGTGGTTTCATAAAAACCACAGAATCCTTTTTTTAGATCTTGCAACAGATATCTACGACGCTACTTGCACAAGGATTTCGGCCCCCTTTCAACATTAGGGATATCATTGCCACCTCCACTTCGGCAGACATACCTCGGGCGGTCCATAAAACCCTCTCCAGAAGCAACCTCAAAATTTAAAAATTGATAATGGTTTACTTACCTTCAGATTCCCTACCCCATTATGTAAAACAAAACGCATTAAAAAAAAAATAAATAAATAAAACAGATACCAAACGATTCTATTAAGTTTCTTTTGTTTTATATTAATAACTTTCTAAATATGGAATTTATTAGGATATTCAACATTTTTAAAATCCTATGCATTTTATATATTTTTTGAACCGGACAACCTAACCCCAATAAAAATGTATTTGGTTTTGACTTTGACCGGACAATCTTCCCTGAATGACATTTTTTATGTGAAACATCTATTGGCACGCCTTGGCAGAAAAACCGACTAGTATAAAAGCTCTTTTTGGGAAAAAGTTCCTTAATAATGTTCCTAAAATTTTCATTAAATTATTTGAATAACCTTTGACTTCAATTAAGTTTATCGACCAAAGTGTCAATGTCAAAATAATACGGAAAACAAAGGTTCACATCTGCCGAGCGTCCCGTGACGGCCGACTTTTTTTAAATCGACTATTTCTTATTATACTAGTATATGTATGTATATGTACATGTATGTAGCTTTAAAGATCCACAATTTCGAAAAGTTTTTGCATTAAGGGCGTGTGCCAACTCAGCTATTCAAAAGTAAATTTGTATGGGAGATTGCTTTTCAGCTTACTAATTGATTTTCGAAGGTTTGGGTCTTAGGCAAAAACAGCTCTGAAATTCGCTTTTCGTTGACAATTAGGTACTTACTTTTCATTTGAATTTCAAATATAGCATTTATGAAATTAAATGGAAACGAACAATGAGCAATAAAAGGCTGCTTTTTTTTCAATTTTAAATACATATAACCGAAAAATGTTCGAAAAGGAAAAGTATTCGAAAAGTTGAATTGGCACACGCCCTTAGTCAAATGTATAGGTACAAAAACAAAAACTCCGTTAATTGACCAATTTAGTGAGCTTTCGAAAAGTTCCTGATTTGAAGAGCCGTCAAATAATCCATTACAATATCAATTAGGTACCATTAAAAATAATGCAATTTAAAATGGAGTAACTTACTAGTAATTGTAATTATGAAAAAATGAGCTACTATTACAATTACCGTTATTTGTACTTCACCATTCCTTTAATCGAATAAATACTTCACCAGGAAATTATTGGCATTACATAGCATTACGCAGATTACTCCGAATAAATAAAATGGAACTTATCGTTTTCTTTCGCTTGGATTATGTCAACTCCAAAAAATACTATAATTTTGAAAAAATTGTTAGGCCTTGTTGACAGGTAAAAAATTATACTGATAGTAATACCGTAATACTATCTCAGAAATGTGCGTATTTACTTGAAGTTGGTTTTCTTTCCTGATGTTTTATATATAAAATACTTTTGTTTTATTTTATTTCCTTTTGTAAATTATCGTAATAAAATTTTAAATGGGCAGTCTTCCTGCATTAATTAATATTCATTAAAACTGTGCACTGCGAAAATTTTGACTAAGATTAATTCTGGTAGTGTGAGTAATATGTATTAAGTAATGGTACAAAATACTGTAATGGTAATTAAATTAGATATTTTGAATTAAAATTACTATTATTGGTACTGGTAACATATTTTATACCTTATGTACGTGTCGCTCTGCGATTTCCCAGGAAGTAACTACCAATTTATGATTGGAATCAGTTATGGACAATGGTATGCTTGATTGACATGTCATGTGGTTTAAACTTATTTTTTGCAACTTGTGGGTGCCAGTGAAAAAATTTGCAAAAAGCGTTTTTTGGCCGCCATTTTGAAACTAAGGGTGGACAAACGAAAAAAATTGATAGACAATCGTGGCCAAATGAATGCACGAAAAAAACATTGTAAAATTCAAAAAAAAGGGTGCCAACTTCACACATCAACATCTTAAAAACTTCTTTGCACGACCGCTCGTACGTGAATATTATTCAAAAATTTCAAATTTCAGTGTATCAGGAGAGCCCATCGGCGGATCTAGTGAAGTAATGTTTGATTGCAAAGACTCTTCCTCCGGGAGTCTGTTTGATGGCCACAAACGAGTCAGAGATTAATTCACGTGCAAAATCGAAAAATCTTTGCAATCGTAAGATTTCGCATAGCGTTCTAAGAAAAGTTATAGTTTTTATGGAAGTCCTCAAGCGAAGAATCAAAACTAAACTTGTGGCGTGTAGCCCCCATTCGTTTTCACCAGAAAGACGCTTGCTTTGCTCCTCCAGTGTCGGATTCATTTCTTAATGACCATCGGGACACTGGGAGAGCCATAGCTTGAAGATATTTTCATAAATGCAGTGCCAACTGAAACCCAGTGTGCCCTATTCCTGGCCACCGGATCGCTTGGCCAGGTCACAGGGTTATTTTGCATGTGTTAAATTAGTACAGAGTATACCAAGCCCGGGACGTACCTGACTGATTATTGTATCGAGTGAACATCCGGAGCATCCTACCGGTGGTAGCTTGGAAACATTACCACGGTACGGTTGTGTGAGTGAATGGTCTTCAGCAGATCCCCTAAGGACATTTCGATTCAGAAATTCATACAAAACTTAGTTTTAAAAGGAGCGTAAACATGTACGCCAGTATTACAGTATTCATACGGGGATTACGCCTGTATGCACCCGTTGTTCACCGGTTACATAGACATACCTGGGGATAGTGTTGCTCTCCTACGACTATGGCCGCTTATTACACGCTACGCAAATAATAGGATATTCGCTCAGGGAGCCATTCGGCGGAGGTGAATGATGTTATATATGGGACTGCTCGTGTTTATAAACATTTGCATACCTCCACGGAGGAGCTTGCACGCCCGCAGCCATAAGGTGAAACGAATTTTAATGGATTCGAGTGAAATTTTCAACTGCTCATCCTGGCGCCGTTTTCGAGGGATGCTCGTTTGTCAACTATTAATTAGCTTTAATATTCCTTTTATGGTGTGCCTGAAATTTATATGTTTTATGTGCATATCTTGTCGAGGAGATGGTGCCTAAGTGCAAATCAATATTTCAAGCTCATGGGCCTCCTGTGGTACGTTAAACAAGTATTACATCTTTAAGACCGTTATAAAATGTCCCTTGGAAAACTTTGCTATACTTTCAAATTACACTGTCTGCCATTGTAATTGGCTTCTGTTTCGAATTGAAGTTTAATCGGGACGTTATCCAAAATTAAAGCTGCCTAACACCTTAGAAAAATTAATATTTTAAGATTTCTAATTAGTTCAAGTGATACATGCCTTAATAGAAATCGGATTTATGAGCATCCCAATACGGAAATATTTACCACACTCTTCTTTGAAAAATAGTCCACAATATGAGGCACATTAATTTAACTTAAATAGCGACATGATTCAAAAAAATCACGTTGAAAATGAATTTTTGTTATAACTTTGTTTGGTAGGTTCCAACGTTTTAAGTACTGGATATTAAATTTTAAAAATTGACACAAAAATATTCCATTTGCATGGACCGATTTTGATGCGGTTTTTTCTGTTTGAAAGCTGACGTGATCGAGATGGTTCTTAGCTACAATTTATGAGGATCTGTTCAAGCGTTTAAAGATCATCAGTTCATTTGACATTTCCTACATGACAAAAGGGTTTTACCAACTTTCACAAGTCGGGATTCATTTAAATTTTTATTTAATTTGAACTTACTTCTGTAAATATTGCTTAGCAATGATGCCGACAAAAGAGTTCTCAGGATTGCAGAACAAAAAGAGATAAAATAAAATCAATAGTGAAACTTTCAATATTGTCAACGCTGGGGACCAGTTATCTTTAAGTAAGTCCAGGCATATCACTCTTTAACTACTAATATTGCAGTGATATATCTTAGTTTTGAATAGGACCCTCGGAGGTTTAAATGGGTACTCTGAACTAAGACGCATTGTCGCAGCTCGACATGAATACACCATCAAGAAAGAACACAAGTAAAGCTCAGTAACATTTCAAGCGACATCTGTGTTGCGACCAGACATTACTCATTTAAAAATTTTAGTCACAGCAATCCTTGACAATTAAATATTTGAAAGTTGTTTATAGTAACCATGGCAACATTGCCTGAATTTAAGTATAAAAGGAGACACAAACCAGGAGATTTTCATTCTGAATCTGATAGTCTTCAGGTGTAGGTCTCCACCATACCAAAGATTGGACGAATTAGAATCTAAGCAGGTCTCGACCGCTAGGTAGGTTTCCAACGCCGCATTTTTATATGACTTGGAGGTTTTTACCACAAGTTGTATAGAAAATCATATAGAGTTCCGATTCCAGGGATGGTCGAATGTAGGTTTTCACCGCATTCTAGCATTTTTGGAATTAGAATCTGAGCAGGTATTCACCGCTACACACACATTGACAATATTTTTTAGGTATTCACCAAAAAATATTGTTAATTATACACTGTTTAGGGATTACAGACACTGGCGGTATTCACCCCATTTTAATCATTTGGATATTTTATGAATATTTGTTTCTATTTCAGGTTATAGGAAGAAGAAGTAATTTTATTGTTTTAGTTTCTCTGTTGTTGTTGAATTGTTTGATTTAATTTAGAGAACTAGTTGTATTATTTATTGTTTGTTTCTAACTTGTTAATAAATTTTATATGTTTCAACGTAAACAAGCGTGTTTGAAGCCGTAGATTCTAGATCCTACCCTTTACAGAACATTTAGACATAGAAATACATATTACAGCTATAAGAGGCTGTAATATCTCTTCTACAGACAAGACGCTGTATCACGCATCTTCTGGAAGAACACTCCAGCCACATATATATATATTATTGGGGGACCAAGTATAGTGGAAACCCATTCAAATAAATTATCACCTTTTAAGCCAGCACTTCAGTTTGGTGGTGGATCAGAATTAACTCCATTAACTCCTTCTGTATCTGTTTTATAGAAGTTTCTACGAAAGGTCTCGATATAACTTTTTAATGAAATACGATATCGAATAAGTTTTCGTTTTCTTTGAAAATATTCTGAATTTATTGGAGCTTATACCTCAAAAAAGAAAATTTTTTATATTCTAAATATTTCTTACAGCTATTTTAAAAGCAAAGTAATGAAGAAAATCCCCCGATCTCATTATTTATTTTTTTATCACTGTCGCTATAATTAAATCTATGTATATACATATATCTATATACGTTTTAAGATATTTAGAAATCTTTTAAACGTTAACTTTTTAAGGTATTGAACAATATTTATAATGATACAGTCTGAACTGTATTTGCTCTATATGTTCTATACTTTCTTCCATTTTCGTTTGATTGAAATTTAACAATTTTATGATCGATTTCGTCATGAAAAAATCCCTTTTCTTTCGAAATTGTGCTATTTTTGTAAAAATTAATATTTCCGGATAATGCTAAGTATACTAAGTATATCTTTTTTGTTTTGTGTTCTAGATTAAAATTGCGACCTGCAGATTGTTGCCTGTGGAGATCATTAAAAAAAAATTTCCTTTCATAAACCGCTTAACCGGCATTTGTTGTAAAATAATTAAAAAACAACTTTACTTGTACCTACTCTTGCAATGGTTCCGTAGGAACAATGGTGCTGCCCAATTAACTGACCGTATATATCAGAATGCAATATAGATTATTTAATACCTTACCAAAATCAATATGATGGACGCCGCACTATGGCGGTTTATCTTATTCTTCATAACCCTCTTGACATGCCTATCAAATGAAAGCCGAAAACGGCTACGAGATGTCAATTTAAATCAAATATGGCGCCTGCGTACGCTATTCAAAATGGTCTTATGGCGGATGTAATAATCCGCCTTATATTATTTATTAAAAAGTACACTGAGAGAAATAACTTTCTAATATTAAGAATAGTAGTTTCTTACTCACATGAAAACTCGATATTTCCTTAAAAAATGAATACTCTATTAAAAGAAGGAAAGTTGTCTTTGTTAAATAAACTTCTCTTATTTGAAGATACATATGTATGTACATATGTATGTAGAAGCGATAAAATCAAGAAAATTGATCTTAAACAAGAACGACATATTTTTTATTTCATTACATAATTTTACTGCAATCAAGAATATAGTTCTTTTTACATGAACATTTTTACTTAATTTTAAAGATTGAGAGTTCTGTTGTTTTAATAAACAACGTTCTTAAGTTAAGGCTACACTTTTCTCTAATTTTAAGAACCTGAGTGCGCTTTTTTTATTTAAATATATTTTCTCTTTAGTCAAGAACTTTTGTTTCTAGAATCAAGAGAAATTGAGGAAGATAAAACAGTTACTAAAAACTAACAAAAAACCAAATTTGTCTTCATATAAGAAAAATACGTTTTTCAATACTATGAAGGACTAGTTCTCTTGTTTTGCAGAAAAACAATAAAATGAAGAGAAAATTGTCTTGTTTTTAGGGAAACATATCACTATAATGAAAATTCGCTGATTTCTAACGTAATTCTATTGTGCAGTTAATATTGCGCAGTGAGGTTGAAACTTGAAAACGATTGTGAAATTCATAGGTTGTCAGAGTCAGAGAATAAAAAAAAGTAAAATGTTAAATGCGTTTCATGAAATTTGCTTACTCAATTTTAACTAATGATGAAATAAAAATTATTAAGGAAGGAAAAGAGTTTAAGCATAAAATAGAAGAACGAAGCTACTTTTGTAAAATAGATTGGTCTAAATTAACAGGAAGTGACTTGAAATGTTTCGAAAATATATTTTATATGCAAACTGAGGATACTTTTTCATTCAAAACCTAAAACGGCCCATACACGGTACGACTAGTCCGCAGACTGAGTCGTAAAACTCAGTTCAATGTACTGCCATTACACGTTCGGACTAAGCAATCACACTCATCTAACGTTTGTATAACATAACCTGCAAATATTTTTGAACAGTGCGAAGGCAACAGCTAGAAAGTGAATATGGATACAAAAAAGATTGTGTGTTTATCTATAATTGAGGAGTGTTTGCAGCTGGACGAAGAAGAGGAGGAAATGCAGTCTAAGAAACGGAGGATATGGCAAAAAGATTGGTTAGAGAATAAGGAGGGATTATCGAACCAGAAACTCTTAATGAAAATAAAAGAGACCGAACCAAATGATTATAGGAACTATATGAGGATGGATGAAGATTCTTTTAATTATTTATTGGCACTTGTGAGTCCTATAATCCAAAAGCAGGATACCATGATGCGCGATGCGATTTCGCCTGAAGTTCGATTTGGCCTTACCTTGCGCTCTCTGGCAACTTGGATTTCAGCATACTTAAGTTAGCAAGAGGCAATAATTTTTGAAAATGTCCTAAAAGCTCTTGCCATGCTCCATCACGGAGTTTTTTATTTTTATACGGGGAGCTTTTTGAGTCCCACAAAATAGGCATATCTTTATATGCCTCGAAGAAATGCCTCCACTCTTCATTGTCAACGACATTTATTGTAGTGTTTTTAATACTTTTACTCATTTCACATTTCCGTTCCACTAAATTGTTCAAAATTACCAAATAAAATCACCTATTGCAGTGAACTTCACTAAGAACCAAATTAGTTCAGCTAATACCACAGATAAAATTACAATAAAACACGTTAATAATACATTAATACACTAAAGCAAGATAAAACAGGCAAATAAAATAACTAATTAAAATATTTTAATTAATTAATAAAACACGTTAATAATACAATAATACACTAAAGCAAGATAAAACAGGCAAATCACTAATTAAAATATTCTAATTGCAAGGAACGTCCGCTCTCTACAATATTTCACACAAGAATAAAAAGGCGAAAAACAAATGAAATTTCAAAAAGTCTGTCAGACTCCTCTGCACACGATAAGACTAGCCTGCTGAACTACCCTCCCCCTAAAATCAAAATTTTGATTCTGCGACTGTCAAATGAGTCCGTCAGACAGAACTACACACGATAAGACTGCACTTCAGACTCGACTCATTCCACGGACTAGTCGTACCGTGTATGGGCCGCTTAATACATAAAATCGAAATACTGTGCGACGAAAAGATTTATTTTACTGGAAAAAAACAAATAACAACATAGTGTCATTACACTTGTAATTGTAAAGGACTTCAAGTCCTTAAATATATCTCTAAAGTAATTTCCTTATTTACAGCTATCATCGTAAGAGTAAATTTCTGGTTTATTTTTAAGAAATTATTTTACTTATTTGTAGAAGTTTCCACTCAATTCAAGAAACTTTCTTTAAAATCAAAAATAGCTTAGGACATCGTTTGTTAATGAATTGATGGTTGAATCGAGAACCAATTCAATTGAATGAAACCATTACCTAAATGCATTGGTTCAAGAGTATTTTGTTTTATTTTAGAAACGTTTTCTTTCAATGTAGGATAAAATAATCCTAATAATTTTTATTATTTTTTTAATCTTTTTATTTGGCCGCACTGTGTACGGTTTGTGTTTCGTTTGGTCGTTTTGGTTTTGACCCTCGCCCGGGCGGGCAATACGAATCTATGTATTAGGAGTATGCAAAAGTTTCCGCCGTTCCACATTTAGGTGTCTCCTTTTATGAATTTCGCAAACATTGGTGTTTATATTGGTATTTTTTTTTTTACCATTTGGCAATAATATTCTCTGAAATTTTTTTTTTTTTTTTGCGAAAGTAGCGTGTTTTTTCAACCGACCAAAAAAGGAGGAGGTTCTCAATTCGACGTGTATATATATGTATATATTTTTTATGTATCTTCGTGCATAACTTTTTAAGCCCACGGATCGCTTTTTTTATACCTCTATGTTGAAATTAGAGGAGGAACGAAACTATCGAAATTACCTAGTTTTTCTTCACTGGGAACTTTATAATCTTGAATCCTCGTGTATCAAAACTAATCGATTATCTCTAAAAAACAATGGCTGAGCAAAATTATTGTATGCAAAATGAAATTAATTTCGCTTTATCAACATCTTACCTCAAAATCCACTATTTTTCATGAAAATCAATTTTTCCACCTGCTCTAAAACTACTTTTTGTTAATTGAAATTCCGTATAAAACTTCTGTCGTAAAATCATCTCAGTAAACTGTGACTTAAATTTTTTGCATTCAAAGTGTTATAATCTAATCGAAGTAGGTTTTGTTCTGTTTTTCGATTTATTACTTTTACGTGTCGGACAATCTGTTATTTTCATTAATAGTGAAAAGATGTCGGCTCGATGGTGGGGCGGTTATAGAGCTTTTCCTTTATGTTTTCCGAATTTTCGAGTTTTTGCGAGACAAACGCACGGCATTCATTTTTTTATATATGTACAATAGACTATATTTTAAATAAAACTGCTTTTTTTAAGTTATAAATATTTTATTTTCAACTGCTTCTTTTTCTGAAGCTCGTTCACGACTCACTAATTAATTTTTTTCCAAGATTCAATTTCTTCTCTAATGTCACAAAAACTGCCTAATAATTTTTTTTATATAAAAAAGTCTTTAGATTACAACGTTTTTAAAATTTTTATAGTGAATTTACTTTACTACTACTACCTAATGACTACCAAAACTTCTTATCCCTTTCACATGTGTTCCTACCAAAAAATCCCTACGACACCACAATCCTATTTCAAGAAAATCCGAACTAAATGTTTTGGATGAAAATCACGTTTACACCTAATCAGCTGACTGGCCATAGAATTGAACTATTTCATCTCCTACAGAAGCTAATTTTAATATCTAAAAAATATATTAAGCTTAAGGAAGGTTATAAAAATAATGTGTTTCATTTGTTCATTTAATCTACAACCCTTCCATTCCACGGATATGTAATTTTTTAAAGAAGTCTGTTATTGTTACGGGAATTTCCTATATACATATTTAAGTTAAAATCTCCCGTGAATCTGTCACCATCAAAAATCGAGCAAAAGTAAAATGGTACAGATTTATTGGTATTTAAATAAATTCTTTCCAATAAATGAATTTGTTTTCGTGTACTCAGCCGCGAAAGCAACTTGTGGAAATTCTTAATTTTTTACATTTATCTATATATGGATGGGTTTCGAGTTCTTAATATAACTAAAACAGTCAGATTGAAGAATGTATCTTGTGTTATACTATTTTTGGCACTTCATAATTTTCAAACTTTGAGTTTTTCCGCAGCATAAAGAGCATAACAAATAAAAGAAACTAAAATTTCTTGCGGCACATCTTTATCATCTTTTTATATATATAAAAAAAATAAAATAAAAATACCTACTCGGCATTCTACAATTCACACTCAACTGTATGACGTTCCAAAAATAAATAACATACATAATTCCATGCTTCATAATGTACATATTGTCTTGGCGTGTATTCCTGTTTACAAAAAGAACTTTTTCAGAGTTTAAAAATGATCTTCAATTAAACATTGGTGTAAACAGCACATAGTTTTCAAAGCCGAGAGATTTCATAAACATTAACAAAATCCAGGAAATCTTATAGAAACAGAGTTTGCGTCTGGTTTTCTATTCAGAACCATTTGGTACAGATGTGCATTTTCAGGCGCACAAAATCTGTGCGTATTTGTAAGCTTTTTTGAAATTACTATTTTTGTCACACTTAATCCAAGATTGACTGAAAAGTGTCCCAGAAATATAAACACTGCGAAACGATGTGGTCAAGTTCTGTTCGGAAGACGGAAATTTTGTAAAATCTAGAAAATTGAGAAATAGAAGTTCACGATACGTTATTGGAAAAAGTTTAGTGGTTGTATTTGTTTTTGCCATAATTTTCGGATTTTTTACATTGAATTCCAAAATAATGTAAAAATCTAATATTGAAAATTAGAGAAATTGAATGTGTTGCAGTGAAAATTTTTATATTTTCTAGGACAATGAGGGGGCAACTAATCATCATGCAGACGATTTTGAGACTAATGAGGGAGTGGTACTTTTAAGGTGAGTAGCTTTTTCTGAAAATGACAAAATTTATATAAATTATGATAAGGCAGCGCACATACCCTAGCAATTTTTAAGACATTACGCGTATTAACGAAGTATATGACCTGAAATTTTTCGTTTATTATATACATAGATATATACATATACTTTGGGCGTTTCCAAATGGATGTGTGCAATCCACACAAAAAATTAGCCCGTCGGAAGTATTCCTAAGTGTGATGTATATTTTGAATGGACTATATAAAATTCGGGAAAACTAAATAAGTACATAATGTAAAATGTTGATTTAAAAAGCTTTAATAAATTGCGGCGATATACAAGTACCTACATATAAATACCTATTCTTGATATGTAATCGAATCGAAAAGAGGCTCCAAACGCTTTCTCACAAATAATTTTTATGACAGAAAAAAATATAACTGATGTCAAAGGTACCTAAACAAATGTTTTGAAAAAGAATGAACTTTACTAAGGAATGTCAATTAAAAAATTGTTTTCGAAAACTCTTTTCAGTTCGATTCGGACCAGTTCAAGGGTAGCATTGGCATTAATTCAAACGCATTTACTATTTATACCATTGGACACATTATGCAAATGACGGTATATAAAACATTCGCTAAATTTAATTTTGAATGATAGTTTTGTTTGTTGTCCACTGAGTTTTTAATATTTTAATATTTTGATAACCAGCTTTTCGGGTGCTCTTATTCGAAAGGTTTTTAGCATTAATTGTTTAAATGGGAATTTTTTTTTCTATAAAAACAGGGGGCTACATTTTGCTCAAATAGCAATTAATCGGGCCCAGCTAACCAAAATTTATATGAAAAATTTTCAAAAAATTCGTTATCTATTTGAGCCCAGGTGGTGTTTAACCGTATCGAATTTAAGCAAACTGATGGCGATTTTCCGTGATTATATTTCCATCATAATAACGGTTTTTTAGTGTGATGGTGATAATGATTTTCGTACAAATTTTAATCAACGAGTCCGATTAAGTGGAACCTCGTGTAGAAGTCTAAGAATAAGCTAATTTTCGCTAACTTTTTTAATATAGAAATATAATTTTTAACACATTTTGAATAATTGTGTTGATTTAATTAGTATTTCAAGTGTGGGAAACAATTTTTTATTTATATATTTTATTCAAAATGGCGCCAATATACGTACCTATTTTATTAAAACGCCTTGAAACGTTGATTTGATGCCCGATTGGCGTGCAGTCTAGCTTCTTCACAATGAATCCTGCAATATTCAGACAAAGAAGGATTGTAATTAAGCAGCATTGTTTCTACATATTTGAATTAATAAAACACTAAAAAAATTTACAATTTATAATAAATTTGATGTTATAAAAAACAATGTGATTTTACGGTAAAATTTTCGAGCTTAATACAGTGTTTTTCCACGTTTTTCAAGTCAATATCCAAAAAATTATGAATTCAAGTTTGAGATAATATTATTTTATAAACGCAATGAAATTTGCGGTTGGACACGCATCCACCCAGTTAATACCTGAAATCGACAATTCAACCCTCATTTGGAATCAACAAGATTGCTACTTAAATATATGTATATACTATCCATTATTGGACAAGTTATATGGCATTGAAAATCTTGTTCGCCGAGCGATGAGTAATTTGTTCTACCGTGCGTGCTTACCACGGGCTAAATTGTAGAGGCGTTTTTAGATAAAAATAATTTTTGTGTCAAAGTCCATTATCTCTAAGCTGCCTAAGTTAAATTTTTGTTAGATAACGCCATATGATGTCATTTCTCATGTTATGGTTGTGTCTAGTCTTGGTGTTGACAAACACTATTTTAATGTGAACATTTTGGTATTTCCTCAGTAATTTAAATGAAAGTAGTTCATTTGAATTAAACTAAAAAGAATGCAATTACCTCGCGGTGGAATGTTTATTCCAACGCTGCATTGATATCTTAGCGGAAATTCGGCATCCGAATAGTATGAGGACCACAAATTGCATTTAATGCGAAAATGTTCCGATTTCTGGGACAAAATAAATTTGAATCCGACTGAATAATTCATGAGCATGTGTACCTGGACGCCGAGGATTTGTTGACATATCCAATTGACCAGAAAATTATTACCGAAATGTTTGCGCTGCCAAATCATGAAATTTTATTGAGTGAAAATTATGCTCGTAATTTATCGAAATTTAATTGTAGCAACACAAGCCTCCAGCGACCTGCAGAAAACGGCTTCCAACCTCTGACCATTATGAGTGTTACGGCACCAGCTGTCAATGGGAACCATCACCGGCACCAAATCAATACCACCACCAACAACGACACTGGAATTCTACGGAATGCATCTGTGATCGGTCCCCGAAGTGCCTCGAGAATGGAGCACAACCATCCAGGTCACCATGCAACAAATGGCGACCCGACGGGAAATGATGGGTGCGCTGGAATTTCAGGGGATATCGGTTTCCACCTGGGTCTCTTCGGGTGGAGGAAAAAATGCCTTTATATTCTAATCCTAGGGTTAATGATTCTAATCATAGTCAATTTGATCCTGACACTTTGGATCCTTAAAGTGATGGAATTTTCATCGGTAATTTACTTATATACATATGTATAATGGTCGGATTTGCACATTACACTCTGCACACTATTTTTGAATCATCATATAAACTTTATACAAAACAACTCAAACTAAAGCTAACTAAGCATATGAATAATAGATCAAACTATATTTGAAGCTACTTTCACAAGAAAAAGAATTTTCACTTAGCAAATCGATCATCACTACCTAGTTGATTAGACTACAAAAAACTAAATACACAATGATAGTCCCGAAAACGACTGATATAAATATCTTCAAGACTGTAGCCACAGGAGCGCAATTTTAAACTACCACTTCGAAAATTTGATTAGATTGGTAGTGAATTTTTTAATCAAGTATGAATATATCATAAAAGATGAGTTGAATATAAAACCATAAATCCTCATGATTATTGTCCAGTCCGGTATAAATTTTAAAGCATACTGAATTCAGACATTTTCAAAGAAATTTGTACAGTTATTCAATTAAAGGTAAGAGTTTTTCGAAATATGAAGGAATTACTGGTCAATTACGAAATATTTGGCTGCAGTGATAGACCAAGTACATGCGTGTATAGCAAGATATGTAGGTGAAAATGTGAAAAAAAAACCAGCTGATTTAAGGAGATGGAAGCTGAAATGAAAAAATTGAAATATTTCTATTAACTATAAAGGTTGCTTAGAAAACTTTCATAGTGGAAAGAATTCGTGTTGTCTAAAGTGCTAAAATTTCCTTTTAAAAAGGTGATCCTGGTATACATCCTCACGCGGCTTCGGCACAGGCAACAAGGTTTAATTTTTTAATATCTCATTAATTGAAGGACGTTACGAAATAATAATGGAAAGTTGTCAAATGTCTTAATTGCTTTTGTATTTATCAATTCGATAGTTATGTCCTATTAACAAATTTAGTTTGGGAAAATGAAATGGGGTTTTTATTTCGTTTAATATTTTTAAATTTGTTGCCATGTAGGCCGCACATTTCTTCAGACTTTCAGAAGTTAGCCACAGTTGGCCTGGCCTGCTACTGTGATTTCCCTACTCGGTTGAATTCAGCAATCGCAGTAGTAGCAGTGGAAATCACAGTAGCCTGGCGAAAAAGCGATTTTTATAATGGAGCAGCCATTATAGTTAGTTATTCATGGAACGGCTCTCGAACTGGTTGAAATAAAATAAAACTAAAATATCCAAGAAAGTTTGTGTTTTTGATTTGCAGTAATTGACTAAACGCTTTTGAGATGCACGCTAACAATCTGAGATTAGTAGAGCCTATTTTCTTGTAGTTGTTTGGCAACTAAATTGGTTATTTAGGCTTTGCTGAAAAAGCAGATAAATTATCTATCATATATTGGGCCATTTCAAATGTAACGAAAAATCAATAAAAGTGTCGCACGTTGGAGATAAATATGCAACACGAACCCAAACTATTTATCCTGTTGTCACATACAAACATAATTTAACTAAGAGGTAAATATTCTGTTTTTAGCATAAATTAGTCCTTATTCGTTGAATAATGTGCATTAAAGAGAATAAGCTGTGGAAATGCTGACTCTTTCCAGGGAGTGAAAAAATGCCCATACGTATACTCTCACATACTATAGGTACATTAAAATTATCGTAAAATAAAAAATTAAAGGTTAGCATAATTGTTACGTGAATATTTACTGGCTGTAGGTAAACCATGGTCTACCGACTTGAACGCTACTACAAGCTTGGTTTGTTGAAAAAAACAAAACAGATTTTAGTATTTTTGCAAAATGGCAAAAGTAAAAAATATTAAATTCATTTTAGCATAAAAAACGCGTCTTGAAAAATGCGATTACAATCCTAATTATTGTCATATTTTTTGAGTTTTTTATATATGTATGAAAATATGAGTTGTTTTTTTTTATATACATATATTAACATATGTACCTATGGGCATCAAAATAACACGTATGCGTAAAGATAGATATAGACAAATACATATCAGTATAGGTGAATCTATTGCTATATAAAATATTTTTTTAATTATTCAAAACTGTCCAATTCTCCCCTTCAATCGTACGCCAAGTTTGCTGACGTGTTTTTAGTTTGATATGTTTTTTTGAATAATCACAAAAACAGATCTTTAATGGGTATTTCTGACCATGTACAGACTTTTAAATTTGGCTTAAATAAGCATTCTTCGTAATTAAACACAGGAAGGCATGGGTCAGCTAAAAATCGTGGCCGGAGGTATCCAGCTATCCGGACAGGCGCTAATAATGGACTTATTACGGGCTTCCGCAATACGTTCAAGACACGGTCAACCAATTTCAATAGGTAAGTTTTGCGCTTATTATTCACCTTATTGTCTACCTTCCTGCCTTAAAAGCAAACCTAAGTCGACCAAAATGTAAAATTATCGTTTCTTGAACCCTTTTATATGTAGACTCATCACGTAACTTCTCCATCAAGACTCGTGATTCTAGTGGGATTTTGGAGAATCATCTGTTCCTGGGGCACGATAAGCTCGAATGCCTCGCAACTGGATTCAAAATAAATGACACAAACGGGCGAAATTTATTTTCGGCAAATGAAAAAGAAGTGACCATCGGTGCACACTCCTTGAAGATTGATGGCGAGGGTGGCGCCATATTTCGAGAATCAGTACAAACGATGCACGTCAGGGCAGATGCCGGAAGGGAATTGAGGTAATATAAATTTTAGCCTTGCTTAATTGAAGGTAACAGCACCGAACGTCCCACAGGCAAAGGTGTTTCAATTAAATTTTTATATTCTCTGTGCCGAGGGGGTAACGTGCTGAAGTATTTTAAATACTTTTGAAAATTTTAATTTCCTAAATAACACTTTCTTATACCATTTAAATTTAGCATGATGTCTGCAATAGAAGTATTTAGAATGTTTCGTGTACACTGTACAGAAGCGTGCAAATTTTAATAATTTTGCGAGATAGTAAGATACATATTTATAGTGCAAAAGTCCTATATACAGTTTGTGCCGTTTTTATGAGTAGATTTTGACCTACAACCGGTTTCTAGTTCTGATTAAGAATTGTAGCATAAACATAGTCATTAGTCATTGACCAATATATTTATGTAATCCTAAATTGCACTCTATTCAAAACGATAGTTAATTTGACGTAAAGTACAACTGATATAATAAAACGTTAATTACACCACACATAATAAAAATGTTAAAAGGAATTGATCTGTTGAACGAGCAAAAACCAACGCTTTCATTGAACTGAGATTTTCAAACAGAGATATTACTTTAAGAGCGAAAATTATAATAAAATAAAAAGATGTGGCAGAAAACCATCGTTAACAAATAAATAAAATAGACATATTAGAAACAAACCCGTCGTTAAATCTCCGTGTGACTGCCACATATGGTATATCAGTAGGATTTTACGCAGGATGGAAAAAATAAACAAAATTATTGAAGAAACCTAAACTATTTCAATACCACCGAGAAGCGCGATTACATTTTGTTAAAACATGTACTATATTTTATGTCAGTTAGGTATGAGTATGAGTCAGTATTGCCTGTTATCTCAAATATAACGAGGTCGTCAAATATTCCCCCAAATATGGTGGCAGATCGGTTATGATCTGGGGTGCATTTTATATCAATGGAAAGCTTTTCGTAGCTTTGCACTCCCAAAAATGAATTCCAAAAAATAAACCATATGCTTCTGGAATAGTGTTTTGCTTTACACGAGAAAAAAATAGACCGGCTCTTAACTTTACAAAATAACAGCCGTATTCATAAAAACTTAAAAGTGATTTATAAAGGCTTTACACTAAAAATGCTTAAAATTTTATTCATAAACATCCAATATCGTTAAAATACTCTTACAACAGCTGAGAAAATTGAGAGAATTTACAGAAAGCTCATACCTACTTTAATCAATCAATTCAAAAAATCCAGGATTTTGACACATTATTTCAATTTTTTGTTTTTTTTTTATTGCCTTTTGTTTTACATAATGGGGCAGGGAATCTGAAGGTAAGTAAGCCATTATCAATTTTTAAATTTTGAGGTTGCTTCTGGAGAGGAATTTATGGACCGCCCGAGGTATGTCTGCCGAAGTGGAGGTGGCAATGATATCCCTAATGTTGAAAGGGGGCAGAAATCCTTGTGCAAGTAGCGTCGTAGATAGCTCACTCCTATTGTCTGCTAATCTGGGGCAGATGAACAGTACGTGGTCGGGCGTCTCATAAGCCCGGTATGCTGTTGCCAAGAAATTTCTTGGCCTATACAAAACCTATGTAAAAAAACACTCAAGGAATGCTCAAGGAAAATTTTTCCGTTCCGGTTGTCAAAGCGGTATGCTGTTCGCAAGGAAAAAACGCAGTCCTCCTATCAGGCGCTAGTGGCGCTGTATACCAAAAATTCAAATTTTCTTCAAGGAATATGTGTCCGAGTACATATTCCTTGAGGTAAAAGTGACAGTTCGTGTGTAGTGACAGTTTTTTTGAGTAATTTTGCGGATATTTTGAATACGGGCATTTCAATATAGGTAAGTGGGATAGAATAGGGGCCAAGTATTTAAATAATTATCATTATTTTTCCGATATTTGTTATTTCAAAATTTCTTGACCTACTGTCAAATTTCCTTCAAGGAATATGTGCTTATTTTCCTTGACCCCTTTTCTTGGCAACAGCATACCGGGCTATAAGCATTGCAGACTGGGCACTGCGGAGAATCGACAATCTGAAAACGATTCAGTTGATTGTTTAACCCGTAGTGGTTTGAAGCAATACGACAGATGGACTTGTGGCGTCAGAAGTTAGCCACAGTTGGCCTGCTACTGTGATTTCCCTACTCGGTTGAATTCAGCAACCGGAGTAGTAGCAGTGAAAATCACAGTAGCCTGGCTGAAAAGTATTTCCATAATGGAGCAGCCATTATGTTCAGTAGTCTCGGGAACGGCAAGCTGGCAGGATATATGCCACATCGGGATTAGTTAATTAATTCGCAAAATATATCTTATTCAAATAATAAAAAGCTGTGTATTATTTTACTAAATTTTGTGCCCTCCTCTGCTTCGTATCACTGAAATTTGGAAAAATTATAATAACTAAAAATTTTTTTCGGATTAAACAAAATTGAAAAAATATTTAAAGTTACAAAAATTTAAAGTATACAAAATTTAAAATTAAAAAAATGTAATTTTGAAAAAACTTTCAATAGAACAACCAAGTCTGACGAACGTGGAGAAATATGTATGTGGCGGAAACAAAGCAGCAATTATTTTGATTGTTTCTGGTCGTGCAAAAACAACATGGTCAGAAAGGAATTTGAACGACAACACATATGAAACATTCGTCGGTAAAGAGAATTATCTTGATAGTAAAACAGTTTTAATAGGTTAAACGACAACTCATGTCGTTGGTTTCACAGTATTAAGAAAAGGGGACTTAAGGATGCCATATGAAATATCAGCTAGTAAATGAAAATAATTATTCCTCATTTGGGACTCGTTCCAGGACAAAAAATGCCTGTTACACTTCGCATAAAAAATGACGGCAGCTCAAATGTAAAAAACCTTAAAAAAATTGTAAACGCCTAAAAAGTGTTATGGCAGTTTTGAAGCATATAAAAAAAAAAGAAAATATTGCACGAAATCATATCCCCCAGTGCCACCGACTAATAAGAGTAGTTGCTCAATTATAACTATTGATTATCGGATTGAAGTGGTGGTGAATTTTGGTTGGTTTCATAGAAAGTTAAATGCTTATTGTCCAGTTACAATCGGAATTGTGCCCTCGTCTTCAGTTGTACAAAATCAACCAGTTCCAGAAGGACGTTTTTCAGATGTTAGAACTCCCATTTAAGACCCGATAAGAAGAAACTCAATTACGAATTTCGGCTTCGAATTAAAACTTTCATCATATGAAGAAGCTGTGATGATGAAATTGGTGACCCCGACGAAGGCGAACATTTTTAAATAGTTTCCAGTGCATTAATAAACATTTTAACTAAATAAAAAACAATTTCCGCCGTGTTATTAAAAAAATAAATAAATAAATAAATGTGGCCGACACAAAATAAAATTAATTTTCCGGTCGTGAATTAATTTAATAAAGTTCATTTAAGAAAGTCTTTTTTCCGGCGCGAATAATTATTTAAATAATAATTAATAAATAATTTATTATAAAATTTTCCAAAAATTTCCCGACGCCATCGATTCGTCAAATAATTTTTTTTTTCTTATAAAAATTTTCCGACGCTATCGATTGAAAAAAAAATTCAATCGGTATTTAATTAGTGAATTACCACAGCAATTTTTTTTGCCAACCGCGTAGGAATTTCCTCACGAAGCAGAACATTTTTTAAAGAACAATTTTAATTAAATTTTAAATATGGCCGAAGAGTCTGCAGCTGATTTGAAGGCGCAGCTGGACCTGCTCAAGACGCAGTATGATGCCCTTCTCCAGCAGCATCAGCAAAGCCGAGAACATTTGCAGCCCCAGCAATACCAGCAACCCAGTCAACAACCTCAACAGCCCCAGCAACATTTACAGACTTTTGAAGAAACTCCTGCTGTTTGCCGTGCAGCAATTCGTCTTCCTCCATTTTGGCCGGACAAACCCGAAGTGTGGTTCGCACAGGTGGAGGCACAGTTCACCATCAGCGGCATCACACAGGAGGCAACGAAGTATAATTACGTCGTTGCTCAGCTAGACCTGCGTTGGACTAATGAGGTATTCGACATCATTGCTAACCCTCCACCACAGACTGAGCGCTATTCCAAGCTCAAAGCAGAGCTAATCCGTCGTCTGTCGCTTTCGGAGGAGCAAAGAGTGCGGCAACTGCTAAGTTCTGAGGAGTTGGGAGACAGAAAGCCACAGTTGGCCTGCTACTGTGATTTCCCTACTCGGTTGAATTCAGCAACCGGAGTAGTAGCAGTGGAAATCACAGTAGCCTGGCTGAAAAGTATTTCCATAATGGAGCAGCCATTATGTTCAGTAGTCTCGGGAACGGCAAGCTGGCAGGATATATGCCACATCGGGATTAGTTAATTAATTCGCAAAATATATCTTATTCACATAATAAAAAGCTGTGTATTATTTTACTAAAGACTGTAACTCAGCCCTGTTGAGTTGACCATCAAATTTCTGGAACCACGGCTGTTGGTCGATTATTTGGGGTGAGATACATATGTGCTGGAGTTTGTGAGCTTGAATTGAATTTTTTGAACTTGGATTGAATTTGTTATAGCTGTAGTTTGTGAACTTCAATTGAATTTTGTGAACTTGAATTGAATTTGTTAAAGCAGATTTTCTCGACGATACTTCAGCGATATTGGTTGCATGGAGGGGTTCTTAAACGAGTTTAGCCTGTTATTATCTGAGCTAACTCCTGAACTCCCTGTTGGGGCTGATTTATTGGCTGTAGCTACTCGAGCAGCATTAATTGCAGTAAGGTGGAAATACCGAAGCGATCGGAATAAAAAACGCACTCGGAATATATTAAATAATATTCCGGTTACTACTACTACTGCTGACACCCAAAATATTCTGGAGAGAGATGAAGACACCACTGAACCCCCCACTGAAGAAGCAACAGCCGGGGAGGCACCTGCAGAAAATGCAGAAGAGGTGTCTACTCATCATGTAACATGGGACGACATTGGCTCCTTGCGGGACATCAGGAACCACGGCTGTTGGTCGATTATTTGGGGTGAGATACTGTAGAAGAAGCGACCTAGATCGCCTTGCGTCCACCTTTCTTGCCAAATACGTAAATACGATTTGCTCAAGTCGGGGATGTAATTAAGCCATGTGGTGTAGTCGGAGGATTGATCAGATTCGACGATCGCTCTTTTTGCCAGATTATCAGCAGCTTCATTGCCGGGAATTCCTTTGTGGGCCGGGACCCAAACCAGTGAGACTGAAAAACCTCTACATTTAAGATCGTAGAGTCCGTGTCGGACGTGGTATATTAGGTCTACTGTTTGGGTCGAGAACCAGGAGTTGGAGAGTGCCTCCAGGGCAGACATACTGTCTGAGGCGATCAAATAGCGGCCACAATGTTTAACGCCTATGCTTTCTACTGCCTTCGAAATCGCGATGAGTTCGCCTAGAAACACTGATGCAGGCTCCGAAATTTTCGTCATTTAGAATGACTCCTCATTGGCATAGAAGGCGGCTCCAGTTCCCGAGGCTGTCTGAGATCCGTCCGTGTAGGGGAGGTACGTACAAAATGACATATAGTTTAGGTTTTGGGTCATAACTCTTTAATGGTAAATCACAGCGCATTCACATTGCACACCAGTAATCTTAGGTTTCATATCTTTGAATTATAATAGATACTTAAAAGATAAACAAACTAGAAAAAATAATAATTTTAAATTTAACTGAGATCAACGAAATCCATTTTGCCCATATGCTATGGACAAAATGGCATACCACATACGGACTAAATGACATACACGGCAAAAGTTATAAAATTAAAGGCAAAGCTCGCAAATGAACCGCTTGGTTCGTTTAGAAACATTCGCGCAAGAAGCGTGGGCCCAATGTGAACATTTTAAACACCGCAACCAGTCTTCTCCAGGTTTTGATCGCGAATAAAGATCGTTGCAATAAATGCATGCGCAATCCTCTTCGTCATCTTGACGACATACCTATGTCATTTTGTCCGTTACATATGTATGTCATTTTGTCCATAAAACGTTATAAAAAATAAAAATTCAACAATAAATGCAAAATGATTATTATTTACGGAAAAAACTATTTGAAGGCAACAATAATTACTTAAGGGATGTAATAAATGTAAACACAAGATAATATTATGAAAAACATAACATTAATACACAAAAATCCCTGCATTAAATAAAAACTCGTAACTTACCAATGTTTATCGTCGGCCATAACACCCAAACGAAAGACTGGCGCGAGTTCACGTTTTGACAGGTTCGTATTTCCGGCTAAAGTCACGTGATGGAGTTATCTATGGCGGACTAGAAACGGCAGAATTTGAAATATGATGCCTGTGTCATTTTGTCCGTATATGTCATTTTGTACGTATCTCCCCTATATACATTCCTGTGGGGAAAACTTGTTCAGCATCTGATTGAAAAGCCATAAGATTACTTCGTTCGGAGGGTCTTTCAGTTTCTTCAGTTCGTCCCGCAAGTGCCAGGATACGTGTGGCCTGTGTATAATACTAAAGAAAGGATACGAATAGCACGGGAACTTGTCGGATTGATTTATGGCCACCGTGCAGTCCGGTATCATCACCGACCGTTTGTGCAGCGGGAATCGCTCTTTGAGGGACAACAGGCTGGAGCAGAGCCGATTGCTAGGGCCTGGAAATGACTTCAGTATGTGCTTATCCGCAAGTTTACGCAATCGTATATCAATTGGGATCATCCCGGCCTGAACTTCCAATGTGCCCGTATGGGTCGATGACCTTAGTCCTAGACAGATACGTAGTGCTCTCCATTGCATGCGGCTAATTTTTGTGGCATGGGTTTTTGCCATCGTTTGGAATGCGAACGAACCATATTCTATAATTGACCTGATGGTGGACTTGTACAGCACAAGCATAGAGCTTGGGTGGGCTCCCCAAGAGTAACCGGAGATCGTAAGCAAAAAGTTGATTCTTTTCTGGCACTTCTTAATAATCCGTTCAGAGTGGAGCTTCCATGTGCATTTGGCATCAAACACCACACCCAGGTACTTAAAACTGGTAGAGCGTTGTAGTTGCGAATCGCCCACTCTTAGGATGATAGGCGGTAGATTATGTTTTCGTGAGAAGACAACGAATTCCGATTTTGCGTGCGAGATCTCCAGTCCAAGGCGTTTGTATTCGGCGTCTAATAAGTTAAGAGCGTTTTGGGTACCATCTGTTAGCATGTTAGGATCTCGGCTAGATGAATAAATTACGACATCGTCAGCATACTGGAGAATCTTAATATTCGCCGGGATTTGACGCTCTACATTGATTGTGTAGATGTTATAAAGTAACGAGGAAAGAGATGAGCCTTGGGCCAAGCCCTTATAGCTAATACGGAAGTCTAGCTGACCCGGTAAACTTCGTACCACCTGAAATTGATTGGATTTTAACTTTTCATAAGAGATTATGAATCCCAATCAACTTTCCAACTCCAATTCATTGAGGGTTTATTTGCGCTCATAAAAATTTCGAAGTTTAATTTTGATATAATTATTTTATATAATTTGTTTATTTTGTGAAATTATACTCTTGAAAAATTTAAACATTAAAATGGATTTCCGGAATAATCAAAATATCCATAAAAAGAATAAAGAACTCGTAATGAAAGCTTTACTTATCCTCAACGAACCTTCCACGCTCTTGAGCGTGGTAAGTTATGTCGCGGAGAGGCAGCAGCGGAGGCCAGGTGAAATTAGAGAGGAAATAAAAGAAATTTTAAGTAAAGGAGTAGTTTCGGGTGATCTTAGTATAACAGGAAAGAAATACAGCCTAGTTGGGGGGGATCCTGTTGAAACGGACCAAGAGGAGGACAGGGCGGAGGATGACGACGATGTGAAGATAGCAAACCGTCGTCCCTCGATCATGAATCGAAAATATTTCGCCGCAGAGTACACGGCCAGGAGTTCGCGATCATTAGGGGAATGTCGTCAGGGTTGGCCCGTTGTTTAGGTCGGCCCATTGCGATTTCTCATCGTTAACTACGATAGTTATCTCAATTCGCAAGCGGATCACTTCTGTTGATAACAACTAAAGTTTTCGTGTTATTATTACTTGACGCGTTGAAGCCTGTGTATGTCATACAGTTAATTGCTTCCAAAGTGACCAACAGTGTTTCAGTGTCAATGAACATATATGATAAAAAAAGTAAAGTGAAAACATGCAGTCATCAAGGTAAGCACCGCCCACCACCGCACCACCGCCGAGTAACGCAGATTTGGCAAATGTCGTTCGCGCCGTAAGAGCCGTCTTGTCGGAGAAGAATTCAGTTAGAGCTACGGCACAGACGTACAATCTGCCCCGAACGACTTTGCGGCGATATTTGAAGAACGTGTCGTCGGTTTACGAAAACCTTTCCATCGTCGGTGATCAAGAACTAATGAAATCCATACAACGGCTTGGAACATACGCTGCGTGTTCTGTGAAGCAAGTTTTTTCAGCAGAACAAGAAGAAGCGTTGGTCGAGTATGTGAAAAAATGCAGTGCCCATTACTATGGCCTGAGCATCCTTGAATTGAGAGAGTTGGCATACCAATTTGCGAAAAAAATCAACGCTAATTATCCTTCAAACTGGGATTCCGACAAAATGAGCGGGCGCGATTGGTATTACGGATTTATGCGACGCCACCAATCTCTCACGCTGCGCACGCCCGAACAAACTAGCTTAAATAGGGCAAAATCGTTTTGCAAAGAGAATGTGGAGCTGTTTTTCCGCAATCTGGATTTGGTTTTGACGCAGCATCCATTTCAATCAGAAAAAGGACCCCTCGGACGAAGATGAAGATTTCTGCATCATTTGTTTCAAAACGATGCCTCGTCGCTTAAATCGCTTTAACTCCGTTGCATGCATTGAATGCAAAAGAGAAGTTCATTTAAAGTGTGCTGATATGACAACAAGCTATTTTATTTGCAAAAACTGCGAGTCTGAATAATGCGGCGTTCAATGCTACAACGTGCAGTATTTACATTGTTATAAAATGATGAACAAATAAATAAAAAAATAATAAAATGCCACTATAACTTATTTGTCCGGGTCAATTACAATCATTTCAGCATATTTTTCAATGATTTTCAGCGACGGGCCAACCTAGACAACATGGGCCAACCTAGACAACATGGGCCGACCTTTACAGAATTTTTGTTTTTTTAATTAACGCCGGAAATTCTTTTATTTTTTACCCAATCAATCTGCAATTACAAAAAAGTGTTCCTTTTTTAAAGATCTTTCAGACGGTATGCACGTATTGACCAAATTCCTTTTTAAACAAAAGTTATGAACAAAAGTTAAAACTATGGCCAACCCTGACGACCTTTCCCTACTATATTTACGCTAAAACCTAATTTAATCGTATTTTAGTTGCAAAGGGTTTACAAAGAATTTATGAATAATGCATTTAAAACGCCCATTAGCCTTAAAGAGGGTTTTAAGTAAAGAATGCTTAAAACCAATTTTAAGATATTTTTATGAATACGGACAGTTAAATAATTTAAGTACTGATCGCACGCTTGAGGTCTGCTGAGAAGCATTCGATTCAATTGCTTCCTGTTCAAGGTTTTTGCCAGGAATAGAACAACAGCCAAAATAGCGTCGCCATCCTGTGTTTATCACTTCATCGAGAAGCTGCTTGTTACAGCGTCTTGTCTGTAACATAGATATTACAGCCTCTTATAGCTGTAATATGTATTTCAATGTCTAAATGTTCTGTAAAGGGTAGGATCTAGGATCTACGGCTTCAAACACGCTTGTTTACGTTTAAACACATAAATTTTATTAACAAATTAGAAACAAATATATATTATAACTAGTTCTCTAAATTAAATCAAACAATTATGAAATTCAAAAACAACAAAGAAACAAAAGAATAAAACTAATTTTTTATAATCTGAAAATAGAAACAAATATTCGTAAAATATCCAAATGATTTAAATGGGTATTGTATGGGGTGAATACCGCCAATGTCTGTAGTCCCTAAACAATGTATTATCAACAATAATTCTTGGTGAACACCTAAAATATATTGTCAATGTGTGTATGTATAGTGTTGAATATTCCAATTCTAGAAATGTTAAAATGCGGTGGAAACCTGCATTCTATTATCCCCAGACCTTGGAATTTTTATATTCAATATATAACTTGTGGTGCAAACCTACAAGGTCTATATATGAAAATTTTGGTGGTGAAAACCTACCTAGCGGTTGAGACCAGCTTAGATTCCGATTCAACTAGTCCTTGCTGTGGTGAAGACCTACACCGAAGACTACCAGATTCAGAATGAAAATCTCCTGGTTTGTGTCTCCTTTTATACTTAAATTCAGGCAATGTTGCAATGGTTACTATAAACAACTTTCAAATATTTAATTGTCAAGGATTGCTGCGACTAAAATTTTTAAATGAGTAATGTCTGGTCGCAACACAGATGTCGCATCAAATGTTACTGAGCTTTACTTGTGTTGTTTCTTGATGGTGTATTCATGTCGAGCTGCGACACACGCTGTGGATGCATTTGTTTTTCGACAATCACATGTGGGTTCTGCGGACCCCAAATGCGGCAATTTTGGCGATTAACAAAGCCATCATGGTGAAAATGTGCGTAACGCTCCATTTTTACTAACCCAAACCTAACCTCTCAGCTGTGAAATATTTTTTTTTGGGGTTGCCAACACTACTGCACAAATGGCGGCAAATTCAAATCTTGCGTTAATTTAGGGACACCCTTTACTTTCCTGCGGAGGATTTTCAGTTCATCTTCTGGGGGAATGCCCTTACGAATTGGATTGTCCTCGAAGCACTGCTCATCAAGAATTTGTTTGAGTTCCTCATCAGAAATTAGGGCGCTGAGTGGAATCTCATTGGTTGGAAATTCGAAGCTCGTTTCAGAAACGTTGTCATCAGCTACGAGCCTTTGCCGGCCAAAGGTTCCCGGTGCATGGGACTCATCCTGATCGTCAAAGCTAAAAGCCTTGTTTGTCGGCATGATCGATCCGGTACACCCATGGCTCAATTCACATCGTTAGGGTGGATCCTTACTGGTAGCGTGGATATATTCAGGGGCCAGCCTGCTCCGGGGCTGAGTTGCCATGGCTCTATTTCCAATCTGGATATGGGGGTCAACCAGTAATGGAGGTCGGCCTTCATTAAAACAAAAACTTCATCTCGTGGCCTGCTACGATTTCCACATTTTTAATTCACAGCTTGCTTTGTTACAACCGCCACATGGACCAACTGCTAAGAAGATTCTGGGAAGTAGAAGAACCACCGAATCCGAAATCCACTAGACTACGAGCTTTGGTGGCATGGACCTTCTTTCCTGCAAGAACACTCCTCTTCTTGGCCCAAGTATAATGTACCTTCGACAGCTTTGGAACTGCGTTCCCCAGCTGCATTCATCGCTCAACACTGTCAATCTGCAGGTGAAGGCTCAGAACTCATTCTGCGGTATTCATCTCTATCGAAACTACTACGTATCACAGCGCTTTGCTTTCGGTTCGTCAAGAATTTATCTAAACCCACTGATGAGCGAGTGGTCGGCTACCTAAATACCGAAGAATTAAACCACGCTCTACTATCTAATAGAAAACGCTAAGGGTTTAATCCAGCACAACTACACATTTCAACAGGACGGGACAAAGCTGCTATTATACTATGTGTCTCTAAAGATCCAATGGATACATTTATATGGAACATTATACATAGTTGAATTAATTTTGCGAATGGTAAACAATTTACTTGAGTAAGAAATTTAAAAGACCCTATTCAGAAATTGGGGTCTTAAATATCGACAGAAACTTTGCATTTTTTGGTGTTATCAGTATATTAGATAGACTTACGAGGGAGCATTCTCTGATTTTGATGTAACTTAGCAGAAATGTCAGACATTTAAACATCAATTTTTTTCAAACCCTGTTGAAATTCGGTACTTGGGGGAGTTTACCTCCTCCACTGATAAAAAAATTAATCGTTTTCGGGTAGATTTATGAGGCATGATCTCCCGCTAATTATTTTTCGGATTTGAGAATTTAAGCTTTTTAATCAAGGTCTAAGCTTTCGTAAAAGCTTATCACTATAAATCTCTAACGAAAATGTTGGATTTTCAAAAAAAGTTCATACAAACAATTTAGATTTATGATGTAAATTTTATTTTTTAAGTTCTACCATTTTTTATACAATTTATGAGGGAAAAAGGTATACATACATACCTATAGGATGGCTTAATTTTAGATAAGTTGTGTCAAAAAGAAATCATATTAAAATATACAATTACATTTGGTGGGATTGAATCCAAAATGTAAGGAAACATTCAAGAAACAGCCAAGTTGGAATGCATCCTTGTTTAGTAAATATATATGTATACATATATGTATTTTACAATGACATGAATAAAAAATATATCTCATTTTTGATTTTTTTGGAGCATAAGCCAAACGTAAAGAAAGCCTTTCCATTTTATAAATTCCGATTCCTATGAAGAAAGTCACTAGTACCTACAACTTATCAAGTTCATTAAAAAAGGCCTTCAATGTCCAATTCGGTTTGAATCTACATATTCTGATAATCATTTTTATATGACATGAATAGTCAAGCTTCTTATTTATTTATTTTTGTTGAAGCTTGGAGAATATAATTTTGTTTTGTAAGCATGGAGAATATTGTTACCAAATTGCCCGCCGAATGGCTGAATGGCAAACGGCCAAACTTGCGTTCCCGCGATTATGGGGACACATTTCAAGAATTTTGCTCATCCGGCCAGACAGACGAATGTTAAAATTGATCAACGTTTCTATCTGGGGCACCAATCACCAGCCTGCTCTCATCAGTGTGGCTTGGCGGTGTTTTGATACATGTTTTAATAAAAGATCATGTTAGCTTGCACTTGGTGATTAATTTAATCAGTTTGGCCTGAATTATTTTTCATTCTTTTACTTTTTGTTTTATAATCACAATGTCTTGTTAAAATATCCAATTTATTTAAAAGAGATAAAATAAAAATAACAAACCAAAAATGAGAAATTTATTTAGAAAATTATTTAATAATCAAAATATACAATAAACAATTTTCTTTTTAATATTTAGCAATTTGCGCTACATTAGGGTTGCTAATATAAATTTAAAGAAATGATCATATATTAAAGTTCGGTTTAATATACATATGTACATACATATATATATGTATTAATACTATCTTGTTACTTTCATAATCAGAAAAAAAACAAAACTTGTAAAATTATAAAATTTTTATCCACAAATCCCGTGGAGGCCCCGGGGTTCTCGATGTCATCGTAAAATATTATGATTTTCTGAAACCAGTTTTTTACGTGTATTTGCAGGTTAGAATCACCGACGCGAAAACTAGAAATGTCGGCAGCTAAAGAAATCTATTTAGAAGCAAGGGCCGGTAGTTTGGAATTGAGTGCTTTAAATAATATAAAATTTTCAGCACAAGATGGAAGCGTAAGAGAAACATTAACATCCAATAGATAAATAAGCCTATTTGAGACTCTTCTCTACAGATACAACTGCTGTCGGCAAATATTTTAATTCCGAATTTAAAAACAGCATCACCTGTTAGTCCGAGTGCATCCGCAACACGCGACCACACCCATAAAATCTATCAATTGTGCGCATGTTCCAATGGAAAATTATTTTTAGCTTCGCCGCATAGCATCTGCGCGGGAGATGAGACAACCGTATGCAGATGATTCCCACAAGGCTGGAGGACAGTATCTTAAGCATCTTAGGATTCGTAGTTGGAGGCGTTCTTCTTTTTAAAAATTGTATTTGTGTACATAATTAAGAATTCCTTTAAAACTACTATACACACCTAGCATAACTAAGCACATTTATGACAAACGTATCAGAGGCCTATTAGAGTTTATACATAATGTGGAAACGAAGTCACATTACAGGAATGTTGCAGTAAAGATGTAATATGTAAAATCTTATACAGTACTATCTCTGTTATGTTAGTAAAGAGAAACTAAGTATATAATAAAAGGCATGATTAACGGACTCCATAAATTCTGGAAGACGTAATCAAAACCATATAATGAATGAATTTTTGTGTCGTATTTAAACACAAGATTCAAACTATAGAAAGAGCTTGTAATATGTTAGGTATCAATAAAGCGTAAGTCATTTATATGATTTTTCTAGATTATGTTTTCAATTACTGTAGCTCTGTACGTGCGTAGAGTAATGTAATATATATTAAAAAGCCAATCCCACAGGTAACACAACTATAAGTAAAAATTCAAGAAATTATTTTTACCTGTTAGTCCGAGTTACTTTGTACTTATTGTTATACTAGAGGATGGCATTGTAAATGACGTGATTGACAGAAAAGGTAAATAAATAGTATACCTAAAATTTGAAATATTTGTCTTTAATTTACTAAGATACCATTTCAAAATTCCAATCCCTAATTTTTAAAAGATGAGGCCACTACATAAATTCGTTTTGTAATCATCGATAATTTTCTAATTTTATTTCCATTTGTTTTTTTTTTCTCAGTTTTATTATAACTTTTATTAATAAACGTTTGAGTTGTTGTTGATTACCATTAATTTTGATAATTGTATATACATATTCTTTATAAGATGACATAAATAAATGTAAAAAAAAAAAGTTGTTAAAAAAAATTTTTTATTTAGTATATCTAGAAATATACGTCCTAGCACAAGTTCTAGTATACGTTCGGGTTACTACAGTTTAAAGTGGGTTGAGGTATGAGAGTTAACTGAAAAGTTTTCGACTTTACAAACATACATCGACACCAACATAAACCGACGCAATGCCATGCGATTTTTCTAATACGTTGTAAAAATACATTATATATACATGCATATGTTGGTTCATAACAATTCATAATTTAAATTCAATCTATGGTTCTACACTTCATTGTTATTGTTGTAATTAAAAAGTGGAGTGGAAGGAGAGGAGGTGGTGGAGCGGGGGCAGAATTGTGAGCTAATTATGTGCGAGACATCGAGAGAATAACATGTGAGTAATTCTATAGGGCGTGCTGAAAAAGTGAGCTTCTCTCGCTAAAACAGGTGAAGTAAGCGACCTGTTATCTCGCCCTCGGGTTACAACCATATCATAGTTCTAAATTTTTGATATAGGTACGGTGGGAAATTATTTCTCGAACATTCTAAGTAAATGGGCTCAGGACTAGTTGAATTATATTATAAATAGTTGAATTTCCCATGATTGAATGAGTGCAAAATGGGTGAAATTGATTTGCTCAAGGGGCCAGTTTCCGGAAGGTGTCCTTTAACAAAAACAAAAAAAATCAAAAATGCAGTGCAATTCAAGATGTGATAACCGGTAAAGACAATTTTTTCTTAAACAGTTAATTGGGAGAGCTGGGATTGGTACCTATACAAAAGAAAAATATATACATATACTAGCTGGTTTACCCGGTTTCACCCGGTATATTATAAGTAGTAATTAATTAAAGATCCTTGAAATGCTAGACTTTCGTAAAAAATTTTATGACTTATGGTCGCCATATTTGGTCCACCATTTTGAATTTCCAAATTTTAATAGTAGATTCGAAATTAGTGGTATCAAAATACCCATAGTACTAAATTTCACTTAAATTCGGTGAAGTTCGAAAATTGTTGGACGCCATGTTGGATTCCCCATCTTGAATTTCCAAATTTCGAGCTTGGATTCGCAATAAGCACCTCCAAAAACACCCAAATAATACTTTTCATGGCAATCCCTTAATATTTACAATTTTTGGCCGCCATCTTGGGTCCGCAATTCTGAAACCCGCGAATAAAAAATAGCCTAAAAATTAAGTCGGGATGTATAGTGCCTTCACTTAAAAACTGAAAACAATCGGACTAAGATTTAAGGCGTGATTGAGTAACAAACATATTGGGTCCGCCATTTTGAATTTCCAAATTTTGTGAGTGGATTCGAAATTAGTGCCCTCAAGATACCTATAGTACCAATTTTCAATTAAATTCGTTGAAGTTCAAAAATTGTTGGTCGCCATATTGAATCCGCCATCTTGAATTTCCAAATTTCGAGCATAATTCGCAATCAGGAGCTCCAAAAACTCCCAAATACTACTTTCCATGGCAATCCCATGGCTGCCATCTTGGGTCCACCATTTTGAAACCCGCGAATAAAAAATAGCCTATATGGTGGCCCGGAATATGTAGTGTCTTCACTCAAAAAATGAAAATGATCGGGCCGATGGTTTAGGCGTAATTGAGCAACAAACAAACAAATTTTCGATTTTTATAGGAATATAGGATGAGATGTTTGTTAAGAGGCTACAGGATACCAGAAAATAATGAAGAGTTTGCAAAGAGAGTAAAGTTCGACCAGTTTACATAAAATAGTCATAAGGTTTAGGTATATACATATATAACCTTACTCTGGAATCAGTCTATCTATTGATTAAAACCGAATGAAAAGCCCAGATAGACAGACGCGGCGGAGACCTCAATTTCTAATATGTATAGTGATAAAATGAAAGAGAGCATCTTATAAAGTGTTTCTATGAACCAAAAAAATTTTTGCACGAAATTTTAATATTTATTCCACCAAATTCTTACCTCGCGACGAAGTTGCCGCATTTAAATTCATTATAAATGCTTATGCATATCTGAGCCCTGAACTACAATATTATGGTCTTCTATTCAATTCACTAAAGCACAATGTTTCAATGAAAGCGTACGTATGTGCCTCTGTAAGTCCCATATCGCTTACTAGCGCTTCATTTCGAGAATTCGTTTTCTGAACTTTGAATAAAGTATGATTTTGCGCAGACGAAAAAAAGACACTGTGGATTTTACAATATCTCAAAGGATTTCAGCCCGACACTTTGGTTCAGTTGGAGATGAAAAGGAGATGTGGATGTCATCTGCAGGTATAAAGCGGTTGTAGTATTTATAGCTTCAGATGAATACTTTTTTGGAGCTGCTTGGAAAATTTCATAAGCCTCGAAGATTTTGATCCTTCACGATTGGAGTAATTTTATTGCGAGTTTGTTCGTCGACAAGCGTATAGTAATTATGAAATATAGTTTCCTTCCTTAACTAGAAAAGTAACGATCCATTTACACGCGAGCTTCCGCTGTTACTTATAACGTAATATAAAACACTTAGCAATGAGTGTGAAACGTTTTCATACACACAATGCATACATATGTATGTATGTACAGTACATATGTTATTAATTTGCCTTAATAGGTTAAATCCTTAAATATCAACAGCCGTATTCATAAAAATATCTTAAAATTGGTTTTAAGCATTCATTACTTAAAACCCTCTTTAAGACTAATGGACATTTTAAATCCATTATTCATAAATTCGCTGTAAACCCTTTGCAACTAAAATACGATTAAAGTAGGTTTTAAGCGTTCTTAAATTGAAATAATGTGTCAAAATCCTGGATTTTTTGAATTGATTGACTAAAGTAGGTGTGAGCTTTCTGTAAATTCTCTCAATTCTCTCAGCTGTTGTAAGAGTGTTTTAACAATATTCGTCTGGATGTTTATGAATAACATTTTAAGCATTTTCATTGTAAAGCCTTTATAAGTCACTTTTAAGTTTTTATGAATATGGCTGTAAGACTTAAATGTGAATTTGAAATGTTTTGTGTAATTTTATATACAATTTTTCTCGATTTTACACAAATACCCGTATAAATAGAAAATAATCTAAATATGTATGTATGTTGTAATTTTACACCAAAAATAGTGTAAATTTACACCATTTACTCTACGATAGTCACGACGTAGGCACATCTCACTTCCATTGCGTGGGATAAATTCATCAATTGCGAGTGAAAGTCCGTGCATTGTATAAGTTTTTATGTAGTGAAGAAAGTTTGTCCATTGTACTTCAACTAAAAATACGCAAAATACTGTAAACACTAGTTCCGTCATAATTCTCTTGAACAACAACAAAAATTTTAAAAATGTAAGTAAGTTGGATAGTTCAACGCCGATTCTTGAATACGCCACCTTGATTTAATATGCACTGCGATACCATTTAAATTTAAACGTTAAGATTTATATACGTAATATGATAAAAGGTTTGCCATTCTTGTACGACACTTGCAGCTTTCAAATATTTCCTTTTATTTCATGTTAATATATTGTTTCTACCCCATGCACACTCTCAAAGTTCATAAAAAAGTAAGAGCTAATTGTTCACTCTCTAACGCTTCGCACAGAGAAGGGAGAATGAATTATTTTTCGCGAAGTAACAACTGTTAAATTTTAGGAATTTTTACATTTTTTAATTATCTTTTAATACTTTTTAATAAGTCTATATTAAAGTAAATCCATATACATACATTCGAATTCTCATAACTGGTATTTCAGGAGTTTTTGAAAACAATCTAAGAAGTTTTGATGACGCGACATATGTACAGTAAGGAGCAAAACTGTAACATATTAAATAAACTCAACTGAATGCACTGTATTTGAATTAAAAATATTAATTATGAATTCTCTTGAGAGCGCATTCTCACATATTTGCACCTCGAATTTTAAGTTAATAATTTAGTAATCAATCCAATATTCTTTGAATTCTTTTAATTTTGCTAACCTTGTGGGAATATCTTTATATAAATTCTTCATAATTTGAGGAGCAATAGTCCGGTAGGCGGGTGACAACTTTTGTGTCGCACATTTCACACCGGCTGATTTGTTTAACAATAGTAAACTAATTTATAGGTTATTTATATATCAATTTCACCGGCGCGACGTTGAGAACATATACAACAAGTAAGAAAAAAATTATTTTTGCACGCCATACCACTTCCAAAGTTGATAAAAAAAATATATATTTCTATTTTTTCTAGCATGTAGCACACAGCTGGAGGTGTTTAAAAGCTTTTTAAACTTCTAAGTGATAAACTAGAAACTGTTCTTTGAAAAATATTTGTTTTGAATTATTATGATGTAAAGTATTTTTACAGAACGAATTTTTTTGACAACTTTTTCTAAATCTCGGACCCACCGGAACTGGACCAACTAAATTAAGTTTCTGCAAATTACGAATCCGTTAATTAAAATTGTAGAAATATTATGTAAAAGTCCTTAAAAAACTTCAACATCCTTTGGGATTGGCATGCACTTTTCATAAATTGAGAGCATACTAATAACAATTTTCCACCTCCCGAAAATGTCAAGATTTAGAATAAGCGATTTAAAAAGTATTTCCATCAGATATCGCGATTTCATTTGACATTTGATATTTGAAGTGTCATATTTAAATTATTTTTAAGAAGTCGTTGTGCCCAAACAGCCACTAGCACTTGCTCCTCACTTGAGCTCCACTTTTTTTTTATCTTACTTCTTTCTTTTTTTCCACTACTTTTTCCGTTTTGAATTACTAAATTAAATTAAAGTCATAACTTTGTCAATTTTAATACCTGCTGAATAGTACTGAATAAATTTTGTGGGGATGCCAAAATGAGTTTAGTAGATTTTAATTGAATATTCTCCCAAAATCTCAAGGATTCAAAACGAGATCTCACAAAATCCCGAGATTTTGGCGAGATGGAAACATGGTACATACATATAAGGAAAAAGTCAAAATCTTCGTCAGTTCGTGATTTGAATAATGTCTTCAATGTATCATTTTTCAATTTTTTCAAATGCCTTAACTTACTGCTAAACCAAGTTGCGCCAGAGTGTGAGCCATTACACTTACAAATTGAAATGCAATGTAGAAAACTCTGAATAAAAATTTGTATGAAAAAAAAGAATGGACGAACAGAAACATTCGGTTCAAAGTGAATTTGCAGCCAGTTAGGCTTGGGCTAGGCCCCTAAACAAAACTCCAAGAATGCTCGATATTTGAAGCAAGCTAGATTAATTTGTTTGTATTTGAATGTGCCTCCCATCCAAAAAGCGGTGAGTTTTAATCACAGCCTAAATATACAAATATTTCGACACGTATCTATCCATTAGTCGCCATTAAAACATTCAATCTGTGTACCTAGCAGCCATGAATTAATATTTTGAATGTTTACCAGAGCGCTTCTGTCCCACAGGAGGACAGAGGAGTCTGCAGGGAAGGGCGTAGAGGGATTTTAGGGGACCTACAGGACGCTTTTAGATTCTTCCTATCCCTTATGTGTATGGAATCACCGAATGTTCATAATTGCCTGAAATATGTGTCATTAGGGCTGCTCTCTGGCACCCGGCACCGGTTGAATGCCCCGGGTATTTGCGTTTTAGTCCGCCAATTCTGTGGGCTTTTAAGTATTTTTCCAGTTTCAGGTCAGTTGGCAAATCCCATACAGTTTTGGACGTGATGGACGTGCATTATCGCTGACACGAGAGATCCACCGTCCACCATGCACCTCTGGCGCGCAACTTGCCCGCCACAAAAGCAGCAGAATAATTTTAATTTGGAGCCCCCGAATTAATTGAACTTTTCAAAGTGGTTGACTGGCTGCAGGGCAAGCTATGTGCCGCGCCAGAGCGCCCCCTGGCTAATGTGTCAGAACACAAAAGAAGCAAATTAATTCGATACAAGTTGGATCTGATAACAGACAGCTTCCCAGTTGGCTAACTGATTGGGTATATCCAGATTTCGGTAAAGCGGTCACTCATTGGGGTCGACTGCTTCAGGATCAATCAGTCTGTGTTTGGCTGCCGCGCTACCGGATCGATTCCCAATTCAATTAAAATTGATTGTGGATTTTATTGAACCCTCGTCGATTGGATTTGTTCCCGGGGATAAGTTCTCCAGAATTGCAGAACAATTTTGCATTTATTAGGTGGTATGTATGTTGCCGGCGCAAATATGTAATGCCCATTGACCTCTCGTCTGGGTCCGCCGCCGCCGCCGCCACCGCCACTACCGCCAGCCACCGCCTGCGATGATATTGTAAATGTAAAAGCCATATGGTAAATGCGATTTCGAAATGAGTTAAAAACTTAAACCAATCCAAACCTGGTCCAGGTGGGCCAAATGAATACTCTTCGGCTTTGTCGCTGCATTATAACTGGGCTATGAATTCGCGCGATTTAACATCTGCGAGCACCGTATACTGAATGTTTTGTGGTATGGTCGCATGTAGGTCCTGATATTATGTTGTTAACCCATTCGAATTTTTAACAAGGTTTTTTAATTAAATCAATGGAGTCATATAAAAAGTATTGAAATTGATACACGGATTGTACACAATGGTAGTTAAATTTTTGCAATTACAAATTCCACAATTGTCCAATGGGAATTCTATGTATTATATTGTATGTTCATATAGGGATGTGTATGTGTGCTTGCATGTGTCTGTATGTTTGCCTGATCAAAAATATATAATTGTTACTAAACTCGTCTGATAACGTCTGACCGAAAAAATTTGGTCTGAGAGGGAGACTTTAAATTTCCGAATTTATCTGTCACGGACAAACATTTTGAAATATGTAACTCTGACTCCAATGAAATCTGGCAACTAGGCTCAACCCATCCTCCTGGGGAGCCCGACAGAATTAACAACAGGAGGACACAGAACGACGCGGGACACCTGGTTATCTGCGTTCCTCAGAAAAGATTGCTTTTTTTTTATATTTACGTGCCCAATCAACGGACGCAATAAACCAATTAATTGAGTAATTTTAATTATTGGGGGATCGGGTCCCAACATTGCCTTAGGTGAAATTCGCCGGGGTGGGTGTGTGTTAGTTTTGTATCGCGAAATGACTCTAGCTCGTAGAGAGGAGAAATGTTTCGGCAACAAAGCGATGTTGCAAAGCCCAAAGTTGCCGTAGGGTGACAAAAATCGGCCGGCGGAGCACCCTGTACAGGTGATCGCGACTCTGATGATCTATGCGCGGAATTGTTGGGTCTCTTATTTATTTCCATTTTTTATTTTATTCTGGGCGATTCTGCAGATACAGTTACTTTTGGGTCGGCCGAAAAAAAAATTCGGGGCACACTTTGGTGGTACAAAACAACATTGGATACGGTATTTACCTTTAGTCCCGTGGGATCCACACAATGCGGACTCGATCCAATCTGGGATGAAGTCCTATATTCGATGTGCTGGATTAAAATCACTTCAGGGCACTTCTGGAAACATGTAAAACGTGAGGAAGTTCATTAATTTATTCGCAACTACAATCTTACACTTAGTTCGATTTGGAGCTCAACAATTATATTTCTTTGCCAGACCAACATAGAAAATTACAAAATAAAGAAATTGTTTCACCTCGAAACATAAATCACGTCGCGCATCGAGAACTAAAACGATAACCGCAGCGCGCAGTAAACATAAACGAATGAGAACGAATGAGAGCTGTCAAAACGACACGCACGGTAAAGGTGCAACTAGGAGCAACTTCACACAGGAGTTGCAGCAAGGCGAATTTAACCTTGCACATGCGTATTACGAAAAAGAAACAAAAAGAAGTAGCAGGTTACCCCATGGAAAAGAAATAACGGTCACTTCGGCCTATAAAAGGGCCTCGCCGGGAATAATTTGGAAATACAGCCGATTGAAATTTTTTTAAGTATTTTTCTCGCGTTATCAAGATTTAGAATATTTCTTTCGAACTTAGAAATATTCAATTGGCACTACGAATAACTTCAGTTTGGGATCACAACCAACTGAAACTTTTTTAAGTATTCTTTCTAGAGCTCATCAAGACTTAGAATTTTATTAAACATTATTTAATTTGGGCTTAGAATAACTTCGGTTTGGGACTACAACCGATTGAAATTGTTCCAAGTATTTTTGATCATGTGGCGATACCTGTCGTTTTGTTTATAGAAAATATTAATTTAAAAAATTCAGTTTCGGTTTGACGTTTGCGTAAAAAGGTTCAATTAAAATTAAATAATAAAAATAAATAAATTTATACCATTGACACGCTACACTGTCATTATGACGAAAAGTGTCTTTATGACGAAAACGGTAATGACGCCGTGACACATTATACCTTTTCATCATTAGCTCTGTCAGTAGACGATTTTCGTGAGTGTCCAAGTGAAGTGAAAAATATTTTTGTATTTTTAAGTTGATTTTTCCTTAAATTTATGTCGAATATGGAAGATATTACTGTCATAAGCATGCTATTGCATTATTTTAAATGTAAAATATGTGGATATTGACTAAAAAAATTTCAAATTCCAGTTTTTCTATTTTCCAATAGATGCCAACTTTTCGTAATTGTGAGATAATGACGGGCGTTTTTCGTACTTATCTCTTCGTCTTAATGATGGCGTTTTTCGTCATAATGACGGTGTAGTGTGTCAATGGTATAGTTGAATTGTTTTTGAGCTAGAGAGTGGAAGCTCAATTATATTAAAAATGTTGGCGTAATATTTGAATTCCGGCGTCTAAGCAAGCTGCACTTTGACTATAAAATATATTGTTCTTATGTTTTTTCTTCAGTCAAAACTCTGTTGGTGTGATATGCAGTAAAAGTATCATCAGTGACCTTTGCGAAATTCGTTTTCTTAATTCCATCCTTTTTAGTTGGGCAATCTGGTGATTTGTGGCCAGGTTTGCCACACTTATAACATTTTTCTTTAAAAAAATTTGAGGCCACACCTTTTTCGTTGCTTCCATTTGGAATGGAACGACGCCAATTTCTAGAATTTTTAGCCACAAGAGCCCCAGCGACATCGATTACATTCGATTGACTCCTCGCGTTGCTCTCCTCTAAAATCTTTATTCTTAACGTCTCCAATGATGGCAGCTCATCACGGGTCTCTATTGCACACCTAAAGTTCTCATAGCTGGTGGGAAGACTATAGTATAGAGCAACATTATTGATAGGACATCCTTATGTACCTCAATTTCCATTGCAACCAGCCGATCAATCACATCGCAGAATCGATTGATATGTTCCCAGACGTCTCAACCTGCGCTTAGCTTTTGCAGCATCAGTTGCTTTAACAGCATAACCTTTCGAGCCGGTCCTTTCGATGCATAAATCGACTCCAGTTTCACCCAAACTTCACGGGATGTTTTACACTCTCGCACATGCTGCAACTCAGATGGATGTATCGAAAGAATGAGATTTGATTTGGCTTTCTTATCAGCCACGATCCACGCAGCTCGTTCTCGAATGCGTGCTGCTGCATCACCTTCCTTGACTTCTTCCGGCAAACAATTTTCTCCGCTAACATATTCCCAAAGATCACTCTTGGTTAGCAATGCTTCGACTTGCATTTTCCTTTTCATTATTCATTTTCATTATTCTCCTTGGATAAGGGCTCAATCCGAGTGAAATTCGCGGCCATTTCTCACAGAAAAAAAGAAAAGAAAACAATAGTCTACTTAATAATCCAAATTCAAAATCAGCACAAACACTCTCTAAGCGCACTCTGGGCCCATAACCTCTTGGAATGAAAGATTTAATTTGGATATTTAATAATAAATTATTTATTATTAGGAGACTACGGGAACATAAAAAGTGAAGAAAAAACAAAGAACAATTTATTTTATGGTCAGAACGTGGATAAAGGATATCCTATCAATAATGTTGCTCTATGGTCTTCCAACCAGCTATGAGAACTTTAGGTGTGCAATAGAGACCCGTGATGAGCTGCCATCGTTGAAGAAGTGAAAAATAAAGATTTTAGAGGAGAGCAACGCGAGGAGTCAATCGAATGTAATTCTGATGCCCTTTTTGTGCCGGAACTGAGATCCAATTTGATATCGGTTGCAAAGATTACTAATAGAAATCACGATGTCTTATTCAGGCGTAATTCAGCCATTGTTTTTGATCAGATATGGGTAAAGTTAAGATGACTGCTGAACGTAGGGGTGATTTGTATTATATTAAGGAGCAAAACGAGAATACAAATTTTGCAGAGCCAAGGGATCGGGCTGAAATGAAGAAATGGCACTACCGTATGGGGCGCCTTAATTCAAGGGACCTTCTTGGGATCATGCGGCAGGCGAGTAACGTAAAAATTACCTCAAAGGATATGGAATGTTTGGCACGTTGTGAAGTGTGCTTAAAAGGCAAAATGACTGCATCACCGTTCCCGAGCAGTGAACGGCAGAGTGATGAGTTGTTGCAGATTGTACATTCCGATGTCGTACGACCATTCAGGACTCAGGCCTTAAATGGAGCAAGGTATTTTGTTAGTTTTATAGACGATTGCTCGAGATATTGCCAAATTTTCTTCTTAAAACAAAAGAGTGGAGTGCTAGAAGCATTCAAGCTCTACCAAGCTTATGCTGAAAGGCACACCGGAAGAAAAATAAAATGTATTCAATCAGATAATGGCAAATAGTACTGCAACATGGAGTTCAATTCTTTTCTTGATAATCTGGGCATTGAGCGAAGGCTTACAGTTACAAGGACACCACAGCAAAATGGTATTGCTAAGCGTCTTAATCGAACTCTTTTAATTATGTTTACTAATACAGTCGGGGCTACCGCATAGTTTTTGGGCTGAAGCAGTTGCGACTGCAAGTCATATTCGCAATAGGTGTCCTTCAAGCAGCATAGGTGGGGATGTACCTTATGAAAGATGGACTGGTCAGGCATCTAAGTGGAACAATCTGAAGATATTTGGGTCGAGCGTCTACGTGTTGGATAAGAATCCTGCAAAGGGAAAATTTGCAAATCGGTCTTCAAAAGGCATATTTGTTGGATACCCACGAGAAATTAAAGGGTACAGAATATGGTTACCGGAAGCAAGGAGGATTGTAGTTGCAAGAGTTGAAAGACCTGTAAAAGAAAAGGAGGATATTTTGCTGCAATAGCTTACCGGTACGAATGAGACGCATAAGATTTTGTAATTTATTTTTAAATACCCTATTACAAAGATCCGGGCGATCCATACTATTTTCGCCTGGACGTAAACTATTCTTAATTTCTGGCCAACGGGGATTACATGTGATTGTAAGAAAAATTTTAAATTAGTTTTTAATTATTTTATTATCTCCATAAATTATGATGTGTCTAGTAATTTTATTTCTTGAGCACTGATTTCCATTACTGTATTTAACCACGACTCATTGTGTTGTTCAAGCTTTCATGCATTTCTAGTGCTAAGTTGCCACTTTTTCTTTTAAAGTGCGAAAGAAAAATCGCAGATCTGCATATTTCTTCGTATCAAATCAAATATCTACACTTCAAAGTTCTCCTGGCTCAAAATACTATTATTATTTAATAATTTGAATTTGCCAATTATTCAAAGCAGTGTTGTGTTTTCTGTCTTCATTTAAGATAGAGAATGTTCAATACGCAAAATATCTTTATTTTAAGTTAGCTAAGATTTCCGTTAATTTCACCTACCTGCAACTTATGATTTTGAACACAAACAATTAAAATTTAAAATTCTCACTTATCTCAGGTAATTTTAATAATCAATATTAATTAAGTGTTATGATAAGCAAAATTACTATTTGAATGTCATACATTCAGTAGTAAAGACATACTGAAAAATAGAACGCATATACATAGTAAGCCAAAGGCAGTTAAAAATGTCATAAAACGTAATAATATAACTTCTTTAATTATTAATGATGTCATTAATCCCAAAGGTTTAATAGGAGAACTGTAATTTATTTGCAAAACAACCATTATGCAGCCTTAAAATTCATAAAATTCCTGCATAAGTGGAAAATTTGAATGAAAATACGCAGAAATCAAGAAAGTAGACTTTTCTTCAAATGCAATTTGCTCCGAAGGCCGCAGGTCGCCCCAGCCAATTTTTGTTTTCAACGATGCATGAGGATCTCTACTTTAATTTGATACCAGTGAGAGCACGGGCAAATGCGGCAATTTTTTTAAAAGTTAAAAAGAAATACAAATTTTGGGGAAAAATCCCCCTTTTTAATTAAAATGCTATTATTAAAAAACTATTTCACTTTTATCATAAGTTATTGGCGTAATAATAGCTTCTCCTATTTAGTAAGTGATTTCATTAATAACAATTTACCCTCCCCATGGGGGGATTTGGAGATGAAATAATAAAAAAAATAAAAATGTGAATCTGGTGAAAGTTGCGGAAGGGTTGAGAGTAGGTAGTTGTGAAGAGAAAAATTTTTTAGATTAACGCAATGGGGTGAAAAAAAATAGTTTGTAAAATTGTTAATGGTTGAGTGGGAGAAGAGTGAAAAATGGTTAATAATTTTCAAACCTTCGTTCTGGGATCTGGGTGGGGGGTACGGGGAAAAAAAAATATGACGATAAAGTAGAGAGGGTAGGAAGTATGAGAAAATTATTGAGAAGAAAAAAGAACGTGCAGAAAGTGCAAATTTTGTTGGTGGAACATCGGTATGTCGGTGTAAAAAGATAAAAGATTGCGAAAAAAGTGGGTGACTTTGAATGTCGTTGGGGGGGATATGAAAATAATATAATTAAAAAAATAAAAATGTGAATATGGTGAAAGTAGCAGAAGAGTCGAAAGTAGGTAGTTGTGAAAAAATAAAATTTTTAGGATAATCCAATGGGGGGTAAAAAAATAGTTAAAAAAAAGAATTGGGTAAGAAGTGAAAAGAGGTGAAATTTTTTCAAACGCTAGTTGTGGGATTTGGGTGGATGGTGAGAAAAAAAAATATATGTCGATAAAGTAGAGAGGGTAGAAAGTATCAGAAAATTATTGAGAAGAAAAAAAAACGTGCAGAAAGTGGAAATTTCGTCGGTGCAACCTCGGCAAGTCACCAAAAAATGATTAAAAATTTTAGAAATAGTAGAATAAAAAAAAAGTAAAAAAAAATCGCCAAAACTGCTTCGATACGAAGTTGCGCTAATTTTTTGACGATTTTTTGAGCCTAATTTTATCGATTTGCCCCAACAGAAATTCAAATGAGAGGACCAACTGTCAAAAAAAGCTTGTAGTTGTATATATATAAAAAATACTACTAATCATTAGATCTGAGATTTATGTTATTTCGATCGAAAATAAAAATCAAACTTGTTTTCTATTTTCTAACACAGAATTATCATTAAATGTGATTTTTGTTTTTTTCAATCGAAAATAATGATTAAACTGTATTTTTATGGTTTTCACTCACAAAAATCTATTTTTTTTTCTGTTTACCTTTTTCCATGTGTCATCTTACGTAGCCTGCAAGATTTCATGCGTGAAACATTATAAGTATGTATGTATATACAATAGTATAATAAATGTAGTAGGTATGTGTAATGTATATATATTTCTGCATGGCACATGACATGACAAAAGAAATAAACGAGAAATATAATTTATTTGAGTTTAATCATTATTGCTGCTCGAAAAAAATAAAACTCAAGTTCGAGTTTTATTTTTGATCGAAAAAAATAAAATTCACATCTAATGATTAGTAGCAATTCAAAAAAGAGTCAATCAGAAATAATAATTAAGTACCTACATACTTCATGATTAAAATTTTACAAATTACCATTTCCGATTCATCCGCATAATAATAGTAGGCTGAAGGTTACGTGCATTGGCATTCAGTTTAATACCGAGACGTTTTTTAGATAATTTGTTACATGATTCTTTACTAAAATTTAAAAATAATAATTATTTTCGGTCCCTGTTTTAAACATTATAACCTAATCATTTTCAGTGACTTCAAAGAACGAATTCCTAGATAAATTCATTAATTTACAACTCTAGTGTGTTTTGTTTGAAAGAAGCAGATTTCGTTACATCATTAATCGTAGTGAAACCCTACAATTTGCTTGCTACTATTTGCAACTACATATTACATAAAACTTCCAATCCAGATTTATTTTTGCATACAAAAGATATTAAGTGTATTTTGAACCATTCTTAATATCTTTGACAAACATTTTTTCATTTTAAATATCTCGCGGACCTTCATTCGATTGGATAAAACAACGACTGCGAATGTGGGAGAGTACGAGCCAATAATTCTGCCAATCCACATTACTTAGGAACGTGCTCCTTTCCAGTGGCCGTTTCCATCACGTACAAAAATTGGTTCGATTAGCCGCGCACTCTTTATTTTGTCCTGTTCGTGTTTACAAACACTGAATGACTTCACCTGTCACAGTTGATTTGTACTCACGTTATCGAGGACGTCGGCTCTGATGTATCTGATAATTTGTTTAAATTGTCGACATGTTTGGTTAGCCTGTATTTACAGATATAAAGGTTAGCTGCCGGCTACTATCTGCAGCGCCAGTTAGTTTATGGGTCTGCAAACAAATAGCCCTCACCCCGGTGTCCGCTTTCGACCATTCAAAGGCACTAAATGATAAAGGGCTTTAGTACTCGGCTATTTATTACGTTGACTTTGTAAACATATTTTGACAAATCAATGCGACGCTTAATTTCGCCGGCGGCGGTGGGCTTCACCGTTTCTGGGTGGTTTTTGTAATTTACTGCAAGAACGTATACTGTCGATTAGTTTTGCGTGGTGACCATTTTAGCGTTTAATGTTAGTTTAAAATTTATTCTATTCTATTAATTTATTTTGAAGGATACTCCTAGACGTTGCAGGAGTGGTAATTCGTAATTAATAATCTTAATTTCGAATTCTGAGGTATTTGCTGGAGTAGTAAAAGCCTGAAAAATTAGTCGAATTGGCCCAATATTACTTTTTTCTTATAAATAATCAAAATAGAGTTAATTTTAGCTTATTTTCATTTTTTTCGCACACTCGGGTAGGGGAGAGCGGGGCTACTTGATTTCAGTATTCATACAATGCGATCAAAATCAACTTACATATCTAACTTTGGTATTAAGACGGTTATTTGGGGCATTTTTTGTGAGATTTTTTTATTATTAATTTTTTAATGCCTAAAGGCGGAAAGTAACAATTTACCCCGACTTGGGGCAAGTTGTTAACAAGCCGGGGTAAATTGTTACCATATCTGTTAAAGCTATTATTTGTGAAATAAAAAACAATGAATGATAAAACTTATAAGCAATAAACAACAGTATCGTATGAATCATCAGGTAAATTTTTGTATGTTATAACAAGTAACTATAATTTGTACTTAAACAATTATTAACCTTTGTAAAAAATTCGCTAACATTGTGTTTGTCGCCCTGCTAACACTTGTTGATTCCGGTCCTCTTTTTGACAGGTGAGGAATTCTTTTTAAAAAACCAGTCAGCCAGTTTGGGTCAGCTTTTCTATTTTCATGCCAAGAAGGTGGAATATTGCGAGCGTTGAATTTCAATACACATTCGTACGCTAACTTTTTGACTTCTTCTGGTAAAAGGCCGAACAAATTGAAGCACATTTCAACAAATATTCTGCTAACTTATCTTCCTGTTCTTCAGTAAAGACCAATCTTACTTTTTTGTAGCCAATAGCGATATTTTCTACTCCAGATCTTAGCTTTTTGACAAATCTGTATAATGACATATGACAAATATCTAATGCTAATGCACGATTCAGCTTCAAACGGTACCAGGCACTAGTTACTCATCGTCATGCTAACGCCCTTTTGAAATTTAAATTAATATTAAAAAAACATTTTTAAAAACAATCTTTTATTTAAATGCTCTAAAAAGAAGAAAATAAAAATTAAATTGAATCAAACCCATCAACTTATTACATTACACAATTTATATGATATAAAAGCTTGTCGCGAAATTTACTTATGTAGATAAACAATAATACAATAATTTAAGGGTTGTAAGTCTAAAGGATCTACATCTACATCACCTCCACATTGGTGACCCCGACATTCACAAAAGGAATTTAAAATAATATTTCAAACTTTCCGACCATGGACATTGTGCAATTGAAATATCAACGGCCGAATCAGCAGTAATCGTTTAAACTACTTCAATCAGCTTATCAAAATTGGGCGCATCAACTCGTCCAACAAAAGATCAACACATTCCTACAATGCAGCTTCAGTGAAGAGCCGTTCATCTCATTCAACCATTCAACAGGCTGTAGATCAAACGAGTGGTCATATAATTCAACAACCAGTTTGGCAACTCATTCAAATAGCTCCTTACCGCAACAACCACAGCAAGCAATATTTCATCAACAAGTATTTAGAGTTCAATAACAACATCACCAACTATCAGGCGATTCACAGCCTTATCAACTATCAGGCGATTCAAAGCCTCAACAATTTTCAACATTCAACTCTTTGGCGCTTCAAAGCCAATTCACAACTATCAACTCTCTTGGCGATTCAAAGCCAATTCTCTAAACCCTCAACTCTCTCATCACCATTCTCCCTTTTCCTTTTCTGTATCGTTATCATACGATAACTGGAAGGGGAGCAGTGTGGGGGTTGCATAAAAGCAAGCTGTGAAATTTGTGTGGAAATCGAGTAGGCCACGATATGAAGTTCTGTTGTTTTGAAAAATAGAAAAATTCAGTTTTGGATTTGACTTCGGCCGGTAAACTTATAATGTGAAAATAATCAAAATGTAAAAGACTTAAAATTAAATAAACATTAAAAATAAATAAATTTCAAAATGATTTAAAAGTGGAAAGTGAAAATAAAATATAAATGGAAACAATAAATTATAAATTATTTAGAATTTAAATAAAATTTAAATGGAGGCCGACCTCCATTACTGGTCGACCTCCACAATGCTACACTCCGCGAAATGTACATATGAACACATACAAACACAAAGCCACTACTATACATTTATTGCATAGGAGACGTTGAGAATCATAGTGGCGTAAGTAAGTCAACAATTTTAAAGAACTGAGTTGAGATTAAAATCACATCACTTACCCATCACCCTGTTGAGATACCACAATCATATTTAAAAGTTGACTTACGCCACCTTGTTTCTCATTTGGTCTTGAATTATTGGCGAAAAATGTATTCTTCAATAGGATAATGCGGCAATTCATTCTTCAAAGAAAAAGAACAACTTCCTGAAGTTCCAAAATATTTCGATTTTCGATTGACCCGCGCTTAGTTTGGATCTCAATCCAATCGATAATTTGTGTTCAATATTATCAGAGCTAAAAGAGGCAATATAAAAAATTAAATTAAAATTAATTAATTAATTAATTAAATTAAATTAACCGGTTACTGCCGCATTTGGGGCACCGAAGCCATCGGTGTCGCTATGCAATCGGAGTTCTCGCCCGAACCTGGCAGAGAGACGGTCGTGTATCCTCCTGCACGGACGATGCAGCGAGCCGGGGAGGGGGCGTAGCTGGAGGTTGAGGTGAACGTCTGCCTGCGGGATTCGGGATCCAACACGCCTCTTTGCTGCGCTCGTAGCCCCGAGGAGCTGTGGCCCTAGGGAGTAGCACACCCTAGGTCTAGGGAGAACACCCGCTCTGATCCTTAGGTCAGACGGGAGGTGCAGGGGGGTGTTCCTCGGAAAGCCTACGGAACCCTCGGAGGCAGGTCGCTGGTGATTCGGGGCCTGTTCAAAGAGGGGAAAGGACGGTCGGAAGGGGAGGGCCCTCCTATAGGTACCGGGGGAGCGGGAGGCGTAATGCTGGCGATTGCCTCGGCTATGGTCCGAGAACGCGAACCCGGTGCCCGAATCCGGTTTTGAACATACACCTATGGATTACAAAACCGATAAATCAGGGGGGGAGAATGAGGGGAGCAGCGGCACGCCCGCCAATCCCTTCGCGAGGAGGTCGCGAGTCCTCCGATCGCCGGTGCTGCATACACCGGTAGATCGGCCACGGTCGCGGGAGTCCTCGGCGGACTCGGCGGCGGCAGGAGATGCGGCTCGCCCGCCAGCTGCCACGGTGGCCCGGAAAGGCAGCCTGGAGGACAGGCTGACCGCGGCGGAGGAGAGGATGGAGAGGGGGTTCCGTCATATGAGGGGCCTCGTCCAGGAGATGTTGGCTGCTCTCAAAAAGCAGCCAAACATCTCCAGGATAGTTAAAGACGGTCTCCCGGCGCTGGAGGAAGCGCTGGACGACCTCGACTCGTCCAGGAGGGTGTGCGCGGACGCCCGCCGCGGTCTGCCTCAGGGGAAACCGGCGGCAAGGGCCTTCGGCACGCAAACTGCTCCGGTTGGGGCGGCGAGCGTGGGGGTCGCACAGCTGGCGGGGGGGAGGCTCTCCCCAGGGAAGCCTTTCACGAGGTCGCAGGGCACGCAAACTGCTCCGATGGAGACAGTAAGCGTGGCGGCCTCACCGATGGCTGGAAAGAGAGGAGCTTCCAGCCCTCCCCTTCAACCGGAGGGGGAGACAAGAAAAAAAAGGAAGGAGGAGCCAGCACCCTCCTGGACCGAGGTGGTCCGGAAGGGCAAAACGGCCAGGGCTGGCGAAAAGGCTGGAGAGACGAAGCCGAAAAACGGCGAGCGAAAGAAGAGGAAGGAGAAGAGAAGGAAGACGGCGGAAAAGAAGACCCCTGGAGTTGAGCGGGCCAACAAAGCTCAGACTCCGGTTCCGGCTCCCAGCCGACCAGCGGCTTCCACCGGGAAGACCAAGCCGGAGGCCATCCTGCTCAGACCCGCAGCGGGGAAGACCTTCGCGGAAGTGCTTAGCACTGCCCGCAGAGCGGTCAACCCCGAGAGCTACGGGGTGAGTGTGAAGGCCGTCCGGCAGACAAGGTCTGGCGAGGTGCTGCTTGAAATCGGGCAGTGCACCCCGGGAACCCGGGCAGCCTTCTCGGACGCTCTAAAGGGGGCGGTCGGGTCGGCGAGCACCGTCAGGCAACTGGTCCCCAGAGCCACTCTGGAGATCAGGGAGCTTGACGCCTGCACGACCAAGGAGGAGGTCTTAGAAGCCCTCAGTAGGGATCTGGGGGATTATAATGGCCACCTCCAGGTCGCGCTGACCCGTCCAAATGGCCGCGGCCAGTGCTTGGCCATTATAGAAGTGGACGAGACGGCTGCGGCGAAGTTGCTGCGGGCTGCCCGAATCAAGGTCGGCTGGGTCAACGCAAGGATCCGTAGGCGGGTGGTCGTGTCCAGGTGCTTCAAGTGCCTGGGCTACGGGCACCAGAGTCGAACCTGCAAGGGACCGGACCGGAGCAAGCTCTGCTTCCGGTGCGGCGGGGACGGCCACAGGGCTAAAGACTGCACCGCGAGTCCGGTGTGCTTCCTTTGCCCTGAAGTGGCGGGGGAGACCGGCCCGCGGCGACACTTGGCGGGCTCGGGTGAGTGCGGGGTCTTCCGCAAGGCCCTAGGGGAGGCCAAGAAGAGCTAATGGCGGTTGTCCTCCAGGGCAACTTAAGAAGGAGTAGGACGGCTCACGATCTGTTGGCTCAGATCCGTCTCGAGAAAGACGCTGACGTTGTTCTAGTCAGCGAACAATATCGGGACGGGTCTGAGCCGACGTGGTATCGCGACACCCTCGGTACGGCGGCAATCTGGGTCCCGGATCTGCGGCGCTTTGGCGTCGTGGACCATGGGGCGGGCGCCGGCTTCGTTTGGGTGAAGAGCAATGACGTCACTTACGTCAGTTGCTACTTCACTCCGAACGAGCCAATAGCGGACTTCCAGGCCAAGTTAGATGGCCTGGAGGACGCGGTCCGCGACATGGATGGGGATCTGGTGGTGGCTGGAGACTTCAACGCGAAGGCTTTGGAGTGGGGCGAGCCTGTGCCCGACTCGCGCGGGGGACGTGTCCTGGACTTCGCGTCCAGGGCCGGGCTGGTGGTTCTAAACACCGGCTCGACGTCCACCTTCCGACGTCCTGGATACAGGGAGACGATTATTGACGTCTCCCTGGCGACAGAAAACCTGGCTGCACGAGTGCAGGACTGGCGGGTGATCGAGGACTACACAGCCAGCGATCACCAATATATCACGTTCCGCGTGCGGGATATAGCGCCAGTGCGGGCCCGGCGCGTGCAGGGCCCGCCCAGATGGGATGTCTCCAGGATGGACGTTGAAAGGCTGTCCCTAGCCATCACACGCGGCCAGCGAACCATTGCCGGGATCCCAGAGGACTTGCCACCTCTCGAGCGGGCTGCTCAGGTGGTGGACTCCACAATGAGTCTAATCCACCGGGCCTGCCGAGAGGCCGTGCCGAGGAAGAAAGGAGGCAGGGAGGGGCGCCGTCCTGCGTATTGGTGGACGGACGAAATCGCGGACCTGAGGCGGACATGTCTCCGTCTCAGGCGGTTGGCTCAACGAGCTGACCGGCGTGAGCCCGATGCAGCCCGTAGATCCGCCGAACACAAGGCGGCGAAGAAGAACCTTCGTAGGGCCATCCAGAAGAGTAAGCGCCGATGCTGGCAGCGGCTGGGAGAGGACCTCAACGAGGACCCTTGGGGACTAGGGTACAAGATCGTCCTCCGCAAGTTGGGGGCCTTCAAACCGAATGCTCCCCTCGACGCGGGGACGGTCCGATCCATAGTGGATGCTCTTTTCCCCACCCACCCGCTGGAGCCTCATTACGCGGCCCGCGAGGCACTCGATCCTCCTCCATTCACGATGGAGGAGCTCACGAGGGCTTCGAAAAGCCTTCAAAACAAGAAGGCGCCAGGGCCCGACGGACTCCCAGCAGAGGTGCTGAAGGCGTTGACGTCGAGCCATCCAGAGCTCTTGCTCGAGATGTACAATGCCTGCCTGAAGGCGGGAGTTTTCCCCTCCCGCTGGAAGGTAGCTAGGCTTGTGCTGATCAGCAAGGGCAAGGGGCCAGTGGGGTCCCCCGGGTCGTACAGACCGCTGTGTATGCTCGACACGGCCGGCAAGCTCCTGGAGAAGCTCCTGAAGCCTCGCCTCCAAGCAGCCGTTGAGGCTGCTGGAGACCTTTCCGAGAGGCAATATGGCTTTCGGAAGGGGAGGTCGACGGTTCACGCTATCCAGGAGGTAGTCGACGCGGCCCGGGCCACCGAATGCGGGAATCATTATTCTCGCCCGGTGTGCCTGCTGGTCACGCTGGATGTGCGCAACGCCTTCAACTCGGTGAGGTGGGGGGACGCGCTCAATGCGCTCGAGCGGGACTTCAGGGTCCCTCAGTATCTGTTGCAGATGATGAGGGATTACCTGAACGATCGCACCCTCACCTTCGAGACGGAGGATGGCCCGGAGACGAGGGTTCTTTCGGCGGGGGCGGCCCAGGGCTCCATACTGGGTCCCGACATATGGAATTACACATATGACGGGATCCTCCGTATGGAGATGCCAGAAGGGTCCTTCCTGGTTGGGTACGCCGACGACATCGCAGCGGTTATTACCGCCAGAGATGTCGACAAGGCTCAGATGAGGCTCAACCAGGTTATGCGTCGGGTGACTTCCTGGCTGAGCGACCACGGGCTGGAGTTGGCACTCGCCAAGACCGAGATCGTCCTTCTTACTAAGAAGCGCATCGATCTGTTGAGGGAGATGCGGGTAGGAGACATGACGGTCCGGACCCGGCACGTGGTTAAGTACCTGGGGGTAAGCCTCGATTGCAGGCTTGCCTTCTGGGACGAAATCAGGGGCCGGGCCGACAAGGCGGCTGCGGTAACGGCGGCGCTGAGTAGGGTCATGGCCAACATTGGTGGTCCCAGACCCTGCAAAAGGCGTCTGTTGCTCCGCACCGCTGAGGCTATAATGCTCTACGGAGCAGAAGTCTGGGCCGACGCGATGCGATGGGAAAAGTACCGCAAGCGCATGCTTGCGGTGCAACGCCGCGCGGCGCTCCGCATCGCGTGCTCCTACCGCACGGTCTCGGAGCCGGCGGTGCTGGTGGTCGCGGGGGTCATTCCAATTGACCTCCTAGCCAGGGAGCGGAAGTCCGTCCACCGGGAGAAGTCTGCCCTGGGGAGAAAAGAGGCCGCGAGGGTGGCCCGTGCCAGGACCTTGGCGTCCTGGCAGGATAGGTGGGATGGGGAGTCGCGGGGCCGGTGGACAGCTCGGCTGATCCCCCAGCTGGACACCTGGCTGAACCGTCAGCATGGTGAGGTGGATTACTACCTCACCCAAATGCTGACGGGGCACGGGCACTTCCGGGCCTTCCTCCACCGTATTGGGAAGGTGCCGAGCCCGGACTGCTCGTACTGCGACTCCTCATCGGACTCCGCTCTCCACACATTCTTCGAATGTGCCCGTTGGGGAGCGGAGAGGGCCGAGTTGGAAGCGGCGACGGGCAGCGTGACCCCGGACAATATAGTCGGGGTCATGCTGCAGAGTGACGATTTCTGGCGGAGGGTTGCCTCTTTCGTGAGAGGGATCCTTCGCCAGAAGGAACACGACAACAACAGGGGCTTGTAAGGAGCCTCTGTTGGCTTATGAGTGTTATTTATATTAGTGGTGTGGAAATATTTATTATTTATTATTGGGGAAGCTGACAAAAGCGGGTGCCCGGCACCGGAGCACCAGCTGGCTAGGGATGGGGCACACAGACAAAAACATGGCTCCTGGGAGGAGTCCGTGTTGGCTGCGTGCGTGAGGACGGATGGATGTGTTTGAGTGTGTGGTGCGCGCCCGATACGGGCGAATGTATAGGGCTCCACCCCGAAGTAATGTCTACTAGACGGTTCCGGGGTGGAGTTCCTGGAGGTGGGGAGTGGGGTTTTAGCCGGTAGGCCTGGCATTGTGGCCAGGGAGCCCGGCACACGGGTGGCTTCGGTCACCTAGGTGCGTAACGGCATTTCCCCACTCCCATAAAAAAAAAAAAAAAAAAAAAAAAAAAAAATATAAAAAATTAACTACTGTTTTTAGTTTTTGTTTGTTAAAGGAAAATATTCGTTTATAGAAACTTTGTAATGTAAATAAAATATAATCAAATGGAATAACAAACTTAAGGTTGAAATATTTTTAATTCAAATTGCGATATTTGAGTTATATTAAACTATTTAAATTTCTTTAAATGTAATAAAGTGTATGAGTGGAAAAAATAAAAGAAAAGTTTTTTTACTGCATGTCACTGCATATGCATTCAGTCAGTAAGTGTTTTAGTACTAAAATAACTAATTTCTAAAACTCACTTAAATACACATTAACCTGCTAAAAGTGGCTTTAAAGAAGGGCAAGGACGTAAAGTTAAAAGTACGCACCGTTGGATAAGATGTAAAGCGCCAATAGAACCAGTAATTTGCTTGAATTACTCTATTTGCATGGGCCCTTGAGAAATCTGTTTATTCAAAGGCTAGACGGGACAACAATTCTCCAATTAATAAGTTCGCCGGGCATTAGTTTCCTTTAGATCGATGGAAGCGGCCCTTTTTGGTTACGGAGGCGCACCAGGAGCGAAACAGCTGGTAAATCCTGTGGGTGAGCAATCGGGAATGGTCGCTGCTATAGGTCATCTGATCCAATTCAACTAGCAGTATGATGCCGCATTCGAGCGGAACATTTCCATTAAAGGTAAGCTTCTTACCTGCAGCAATTTCGTTTTCCTTTGTCTCGGCACAAAGCCCCGCTTATGTGAGTTTATCGAAAATAAAATGTAGTCGAGCTCAAATGGGCGGCTATGGAAGTTTCCCGGACACTCTACATCTACACGAAGACCGATCTGTCACCGCAGCAGCTAGGCCACATATAGAACCAAGTCATCAATCAGACAGAACTGCCAACTTGAATGTGATGTTGATTGTGTTTCTAAAAAGTGGACAATGCGTTGTTAACCGGCAATCATGTTTCGGAAAAAAAAAGAAAAACCGTTCAGTTAATAAACACGCTATCGGAGGAAATTTATTCATCCTAGTTCAGTATAGGTGAGAGGCTACACCCACAGCGACCAGCAGGAAGGAAGAGGAACAAAAGGCCTAAACAGGCTGTCGATTTATTGCAAATTTATTCATGTTTAACATTCGTTCCAAGATTTGTGGGAGTTGATACAAAAATTATTCAAAGGACAGCTTGGAATTGTAAATGCATGGCTAATACATAAATAAGGGACCCATAATGGTCAAATAGAACGAATATGCTTCGAAATTGGGGCAACCAATTTGTAACAGATTCATCAATAATGCTCATTTGCTTCAGAGTTTCTTAAAAGAATAAGAGGACTTGCAATAAAAATAGAAGTAACATTTATTTAAGTTTGGATTAAAGTTCTTTATAATCGTTTAGGAAACAAAAAATTCAGAATATTCATCAAAGTTTGAAATATATTCTCGGTAAAGACAACAAACTCTGAACTAGACCCAGCTATTATAAAATAGTATATTCAGCTAATCATATCAAAGATTCACGGATCAACAAAAAAACATATTTTTTTAAACTTTCGGTTTATTTCATAATTTATTTGTTTATCATGTATCAGAATAATGAAAAAATACCCACACCCTCCTTAAAGTTTGCTTTTGTAAATTTGAAAGCAATAATACAGATTTTGAAAACAGTTTTTTGACCAGTTTTGACTAATCAGTAAAAAATAAAGGTGCTTTACAGAAGTTTAAAATTTTACTTAAAATGAAAGCCTATGTAAGTCCTAGTCTAGGAATATCAAGTGCCATTTATCTCAATATCTTATTTTCAAATGTTGGCGACAAATTTTTTCAAGAATGTGCGCTTGCCATACTCGTATTAAATTTTGAGCGTTAAACCTACTCTAACAATTAGTACAGTCACTGAAGGGTTTCACCTCCGATTTCGTTGAACCTCCATCGATTTGCATGAAAGTTCGTGAGTAGTTAGAGGATACCTCAATAAATAAAAGTGACATAGTGCCAACTTGCGCTTTTACCCTGGGGGTGGATGCCACCCCTTCTCGGGGGTGGAAATTATTTATCGAAAAATAACCCCAGGAATCGATAGAGGGACCAATTCTAAGCAAAATTTGTTCTATAAAGTTATTAAAATAAATCAAAACTTTTTGAGTTATTAAAGATCAAAGATTTCGATTTTTCATGACAAAAATGCATGTTTTAAAGCGGTTTTTCATAAATAACTCAAAAACTATAAGTTTTTACAAAAAAGTTGTCAAGACCAAAATTGAAGCTAATAAAAAAACGAATAGAATCCTTCCTTAAAAAAACCTTTTAGTATTAATTTAAAGTGAGCTATAGGTAATTGAATGTATATTTTTTTTCGGCGAGTACTCAAATCTAAGTATTCAAGCTCAAATAACGGAAAAACGATGCATTTTATAAAAAATACTTATTGAACACTTTTCAAAGTACTCACAAATACCTTTAAAATGAGCTTTGGAAAATGTTGATAGCATCAAAATTAAGCAAGTTATGATGAAAATAAGATGACCCTTTCGAATTTTTTAAGAAAAAGTGAAAAATAAAACCTACGCCATTTCCACAAAAATTAAAATTTATAGTAATCCCTATAAGACTTTTTGTATTTTAGCATAAGTAGTGACGTAAAAAATTTTGACCGGTTTAGAATGCATATTTTAAGAAAAAAATATGATTTAATAAAATCAGAATTTTTCAAATTTTCGTAAATTTCATTTTCTTTTGATAATAACTCCAAAAATACTCGATATACGTAAAAAATACTAGAGAACGAAATTTGAGCTTTTTTTTAACAAAGATTTTGGTTTTTTTCATTATTATTATCAAAGGATGAATTGTTTGCCACAGTGCTCGCACTGGTAGAGTTATTCACCTTTGTGGATTCGACGGTGCTTTATTAGAAGCCCCCTTCGATGAAAACATCTTGGAGCAATCGACACACTCTAATTCTGATTTGCTATCGTGGGTTTGGCGGTGAATCTCTAGGAGAATATCATTTTTGAAATTCTTATCACAGATTTCGCATTTCATTCGCTTCTTATGCGTCTTCTGGTGCAGTTTCAATTTCTCTTAAGCTCCATCACGGGTAAATAAAAACACGGAGGATGTGTCCACAAAATGATTATTTTAATTTCACTTTTGATGTCCCGACAACTGTCTGCTTTTAGTGAGTTAATTAATATTAAAAGGTTAACAGAGCACAATTCCTGCATTTATTTAAAGTTACAATCAGAATGAAAAAATTGTTTAATATGCGGCGAAGCCTCAATTTACGTTTACGGGAATTTATTTCAGTTAAAAACGAGCATTTCGACAACTCCTCTAACTTCAGTACCTAATCAGAAGAATATTTGGGGGAACACATTTATTGGATAAATCGCAGGAGGGCTTGTGTGATGTGTCAAGAGTGCCTCATAAAAATTGAAGAATACGATGAAGCCTACACGAGGGCAAAACACCTAGAAGGGCACCTCCAATATTTGTTCCATAATCGAATAAATAGGCAGCATTGGATAAATTGTCACAGTAATTTAATTTTCCACATTAAAAATATTGAAGTCTCCAAACGAATTCGAAAGAAGCAACCTAAGAAATTGCACCTTCAACCCGATCCATTTTCTGAAGATAGCAATAAAGTGGAAGAAGTGTATACCGAAGATGTCCTAGAATGTAATCTGGAGGATACAGCGCCTTCCTCGTTGATGTAAGCACTCAAACAAATTACTCCAAAAAGGCTCAGTACATTTTATAATTAAGTACATTATTTCCGTATCCTTTTATTTTGAAGTGAAACTTCTAATGCGACTTCCAAAACAAGGTTGCGTTAAACGTTTAACGCTTTTGGGGAGGTATTCTTGCTATGCAGCGAAGTAAACAGTGTGAGCGTCGTGAAATTAGCTGAAATACGTACTTGTTGTTCTATTTTAATTTATAATATTCATTATTTCATTTACTTGTTTTTTTAGTTTGATTTGATACACATATAATTTAATAGGGTAGTATTTTATTTTCAAATTTAGTGGATAAGAATTGTAAAAAATGAGTGAAAACAATCCCACGGACAATGCGACGGATTTAAGGTTAAATTGATTATTGTGAGCGGCCTGTGATCCTTGCAGGAGATTTTAATGTGAATTTCTCGTTACCTGAAGCTGAAACATTATTAACCTTCCTTAAAGACAAATTTGGATTGGAAATGATAAATGGTAGGAATGATCCAACAACCAAAGGGGGAACTACCATTGATGCAGTTTTTGCAAGAAATATTGAAAAAATAGAGCTCAAACATTTCGTATCTTACTTTAGTTATCATAATCCCATTGTAAATGTTATATATTTGGATATTTCTCCACTCGAAAATGATAATTAAAAGATGCGATCAATTGTGAATTCTAAGCAATGTTAATAAAGTTTGTCTTAAAGAAACATATGAGTTCACTAAAAATTAATTTCTACCCCTTCCTATTTTCATTTCCACATTACGAAGTTTCACTTCTTCCGCGCGGAGGGACTCCACGCACTATTTTTTTTTCTTAGTTTACTTATTCATAATAATAAAAATCCTTCAGCCCCAATCATTCGCTGTTCGAAACAGAAGAAGATGCTGTTGACGAATGTTCTCATGTTTCGGCCCAATGGAATAAATGTGATATTTGCGGCAAACCGTTCAGCAGCAAATACAAATTGAAACTGCACCAGAAGACGCATAAGAAGAGAATGAAATGCGAAATCTGTGATAAGAATTTCAAAAATGATATTCTCCTAGAGATTCACCGCCAAACCCACGATGGCAAATCAGAATTAGAGTGTGTCGATTGCTCCAAGATGTTTTCATCGAAGGGGGTTTAGTACAATCAATCTGTCAAATAATGGACGAAAAATTACCATATGGATGAAACTTGGTGAGTCGTTAGAGAATGATGAAAGGAAGCTTACCTAGCAATGGCCACCTGCTACCTGTGGCGGATTTTGAAAAATTTTGAAAAAATTCAAAAATATTTTGAAATGCATTTTTCTCGAAAACTATGCATTTTACAGAAAAATTTATTAAACAAAAAATGTAGAGGGCATCGTTATCTACAATTAATGTCAGTGGTGCTATGTTGTACAACAAAAAATTTGCGCAGTAGATGGCGCTAAAGTGCCAAAAAAGTGTTTTTCCACCTTTTTGTCCTGAAATCTTCATTTTTCAGCTACGATCCAAATGGAAGAATTGTTCCTTTTAATTTTATAAACAACTTTTATTTTAACATTTTTTTCATACAACTTACCGTTTCAAAGTTATAGTGTAATTCCGATTCAGTCAGCTGCCCTATTCTTCCAGAAACGCACATTTTTCAGTTGCTATGTGAGTTTCGGAGAGTAGAGACAGCAAAACTTTGCTCTGTGAAAATGAGTGAAAATATTACTGTTTGTTTTATTTGTGACAAGTTTGTTGTGGATGATGTGCGTCACGTGGGTGTCCGAGGTCGGCAGTCGTTAATACAAGCAGCAATAATTAGAGGTGATTCTAAAATTCAAGAATTACTGGAAGACGAGAGCATCCCAGTCCCAGACGTTCAAAGCAAATGCTATCGTCCGTACACCCAACACGAACGCGCTGCAAAAAGGATCGAGAAAGAACGAGCATCGTCAAGGTATTTTTTAACCCTAGAAAGATAACGTGCGCCTCGGAGGCACCCGCGAAACAGATATGTCGCTGTATTTTTTTTAACCGGGATTTATAAAATCCTACATGATTTTGGTATAATTAAAAATATTAAAATAAATTTTTGTTTTATTTATTTATTAGTAATGTAACAATTCATTGAAGTTATAAAAAATACGAATAATTATTTGAATTTGTAAACAAATCTGTTTTTAAAATTGTGCGCCTCTCAGGCGCCTGTTTATCTTTTCTGTACTATAAAATAAGATTATCTTTCTAGGGTTTTAAGAAACAAAGTTGGCCAAGAAAATTTCTTATCGAACGACAGCAACAAGGATCGTCTTATCAGTTTTAACCAACATGAACTTGAAGTAGCTGGATTTGAGACTCAGCAAGCTTTCGAAGATGCCGACCGTTTAATCACAGATAAGATAACAGATTTCTAACGCCAATGGAAAGTTGTAAGCCAGAATTTGCCCGTAGCAGACAGTCACCGTAGCGGACAAAAGCTTTTGAACCTCAGGCGCAGAATAGCTTTAGTCAAGCAAGTGCAAGGCGCTTTATTTCCTATTTAGATATATATGTATTGAGGGCTACGTCACAGCTGTTATATGCAACTATGTATATACATCGCGATAAGATCTGCCCCGGTTGAATTCTTAGAACACGAGAGACGAGAAGAAATTTATAAATTACATCAGTGGGTATAGAGTATTCGGATATTGTGTAATCAATCCATAAATTTAATTTGAATCCGCATAAGTAATTATTTATTCAAATCGTTTTAAATAGGTTTTATAGAGGACGTGTTATTAAATTATTATTTTTTAATTGACACAGGATGAAATTAAAATTAATATTTCAAGCCATTTAAAATAACCCCGCAGAAATGTTTTGCCCTTTAGCCTTTATATTATGAGAAAACGGAATATTTTTGGTTATTTGTATGGAATGGTATATTAGCGTACCTACCTACATAGCTAGACAAAAATTTTTAATAAAACTTTGGTGAAATGATTTGATTTCTAAGAGGGGCTGCATTTATTATTTTAAATGTATGGATTTTACTGACTTGTAATATTTATTCGTTTTTTATTTTTTGAGCCCATTCTTTTCTGAGAATTTTTTATGTCCATCGTCCATTTACAATTTTTTCTTAACAAAACTAAAATAAAAAATTCGAGAGTTTTAACTCTATGATCATAACAAGGATGCGTGTTGTCAAACCAATCAACATATGTAAGTACTAAAGGGATCATCAATGCATGCGTCCACAATCAGTTTTCGCAAGTTTTGAATATACGGACGATTTTTATATAATTTTGTAAATACATATTTCTACATATTTTTTGCACATTTCGAAAAATTTATCAGTTGGTTTAATTAGCCCTCCTTCCTCCCTAATTGTTTTATATTGTTTAAGCATTATTAAAATTTCACTTGTATCATTTCCCGCATTGCGCTAAGTAAAATTCCAGACGAAAAGGTCGTGTGGTGGCATTTTGGGCAGACGGTTGCGGGGACGGCGGGCGGTGAGCGAGAATTTGTGCGAGGCAGCCAGCGAGCGCTTGTCGGCGCGGGGGTTTTTTGTTGCGAGGGGTCGAGGGTGATGCTCGGATTGCGTGGAAGGGAATCGCCGAGAGACGCGCGCCGTCAGGGGTAAGATGGATTCGTCGCTCCACACGCAGCTCAGCGGCGCGGCCGCACACAATTTCACCCTCCCGATCGATACGATCCATCTTACCCCTGACGGCGCGCGTCTCTCGGCGATTCCCTTCCACGCAATTCGAGCATCACCCTCGACCCCTCGCAACCAAAAACCCCCGCGCCCTTAATCTAAATAGGAAATAAAGCGCCTTGCTTGACTAAAGCTATTCTGCGCCTGAGGTTCAAAAGCTTTTGTCCGCTACGGTGACTGTCTGCTACGGGCAAATTCTGGCTTACAACTTTCCATTGGCGTTAGAAATCTGTTATCTTATCTGTGGTTTAATCATAAACAAATAATAGATAGATATCCATTCTCATACAAAAAATTGTTCCTATGAAAATATATCTGAGAGGAAAGCTCAACCACTTCAACTTCCTTTAAGTTAGTGTGCGTGAGATAGTTTTAGAATTTCTCAATTCACAAAGCTGTGAGAGAACACTGCCTCTTTTTCAAATTTCTGTTGTTCTGCGCAAAGGGCTTGTGGGACTGCCCTAACGTGAACCGGAGGGAGTTGAATTTTTCTAGGAATCTTCTTAGTTGCGTGCTCTGCTCAATGAAAAAAGGACACTGATTCATGAGATTTGAACTATCTAGTGAAACTGACATTTTTTGTTTTAGGTGATTTTCATTTAAAACTAAAGAATGACTTAAAAAAGAATTTCGATTATGATGCACCGGCCCTTACACTTGATGGATCAAGTGGAGGCAAATTGTAGGCGTCAATCAACGCTGCGAAATTGACAGCTTTTTATATAATTTTATAGTTTTTCATATCTACTTTATATTTTGTACTCCTTTTTCGCCTAATTTTAGGGACTTTTGCACTTCAAGCTTTTAAGCAAGTAATAAATTTAATTAATTCCTTTTAATCAATCCAAAATGCATCTTTTGTAGATTGAAATTAAAAACAAAACAATTGTAGAAACTATTTTTTTTAACGAATTTTTTAAGTCAATGAAAAACACCTAAAAAACAAAAATTCGGAATTTCATTAGATAATTCAAACCTCATGAATCTGTCCGTGTGTCTTTTTCCCTTGAAGATTTCATTCATTGATTGAGCAGATCACGCAACTCAGAGAATTCCTGGAAAAATTCAACTCCCTCACGTCTCACGTTAGCGTTAGAGCAGTCCCACAAGCTCCTTGCGAAGAACAACAGCTGACGGACGGCTAAAACTCGTGAGAAGAGGAAGAGATGTGTCGCCGCCACGTCGCGCTGCCGCCCGCGCCAGAGAAACCATGCTGCCCGCGTGCCGAGCTAAACGAACAATTCTCTCTCTCCCCGAAATGATATATCGAGTCGAGCCACGTTAGGGATGTATTAGTTAGATCAGGCGACAGGCTACCAAATTGAAAGCTCAATGGATTGAGCTTTAGGCCCAGAATGGATGGATCTATGTGTTATTTGTCTATGGTTTAATAGTTCAGACAGCTCTTCAAAAGTCCTCTGACTACACCTCTGTTATTATAATCGGCGAAGACATTGACCTTCTAGTTTTGCTTGTCGCTTTGTGTACTACAGAAAACGTGTACCTTAAAAAACCAGACTCGCGAAATACTTCAGATAAAATCTACTCCTCACAGTCATTCAAGTATAAGCCTTTGAAAAAATACGTGCTCTTACTTCATGCCTTCAGTGGTTGTGATACGACATCTGCTCCTTATATGCAAGGAAAACTTATACCTTGGACACACTACCCGTAATTATTACGGCAACCATCATTATTACGCCTCAAACCCGTGATTATGATGGTTTCCAAATGATGGTCTTGCACCGTAATTTTGTGCAAAATTACGGTTCAGCGCCATCTGGGCTCAAATAGATAACGAGATTTTTGAAAGCTCTTCTTATACGATTCCGTCAGGAGTTTTTAATTTTAATTGATTTTTGCTGTCAGGCGGATTTTATGCGCTATTTTCTGTTTGGTTGCGGTTTCTTTTACGCAAAAACCAACAAGAATGCGCAAAATGCCCCCAGAAATGTCTTTTTAGCAAACACACAAACCGGAAAAATACTTATTCAAAATTCTGTTTATGGAAAAACCATGGCAACTACCATCGAAAATTACGCTCAGCTAATGTGTCATACCGTAATTTTCATATTCGTAATTATGATGGTTGCCGTCATGATTACGGGGTAGTGTGTCCAAGGTATTAAATTCATCAAGTCGCTGATGAAAATCATGGAAGATGGGGACGACAAGGAAATAAAAGCTACAAGCTACTATGGATTACTTCTATGATGAATTCACACCTAGTGCAGTCGTTCAAACTGCCGGACAAACCATGTTTTCAGCTATGTACAATAATGGTAGTACAACAGACACTCTCGCTAAAACTCGCTTCAAAAAGTTTTCACAGTCTGCAGCAAAAACAAAATTCAATTTATGCTCTCTCCCACCATCGCCTGATGCAGCAAATTTTCATAGTCGGAGAGTTTACCTCTAAGTGCAAACATGGTTACAAAATGACTTAGATCCTAAGGATTGGGGATGGAAGAGATGTCAGCTCCAAAGACTGAAACCAATCACGACATTACTGGACCCAGCATCACCTAGGCTGATGAACCTTATCAGTTGCTCGTGCTCAGTAAGCGGTTGCGGTTCGCAATGTGGATGCAGAAAGGCAGGTGTCCCTTGCTCAGTTGCATGCAAACATTGCAGCGGAGAAGATTGCAGTAACGTGCGAGTCATTGAGGTAGAGGATGATGATTTTCTTGATGATGATGAGTTAGACTTTCCCTCCCAAGTAGTACACTTTCCGTCACAATAGGACCGATAAACTTACCGTTAGCACCACTGCGCTGTTCACGCAGCGCTATATTACACTATAACTTTGAAACGGTAAGTTGTATGAAAAAAATGTTAAAATAAAAGTTGTTTATAAAATTAAAAGGAACAATTTTTCCATTTGGATCGTAGCTGAAAAATGAAGATTTCAGGACAAAAAAGTGGAAAAACACTTTTTTGGCACTTTAGCGCCATCTACTGCGCACATTTTTTGTTGTACAACATAGCACCAATGACATTAATTGTAGATAACGATGCCCTCTACATTTTTAAAGTGAAACTTTTATTACATCGTCTCACACTTTTTCGTCTGTGTGTTGCATGTCGCGTGACGGTCGGCCGCGGAGTAGGGATAAAGTGAAAGGCGCTCGTCAGAGCAGCTGAGGCCAATATGGCGGCGCCTATAGTTCGCATCAGCTGATCGTGTAGTGTATAGACTATTACTCATTTGTGCCAGTGCTCCACGCTATTTTGTTTGTTTTTGTCAGTGTTTAATGTAAATGTTGTTATTTGTTCAATAAATTTTTCTGTAAAATGCATAGATTTCGAGAAAAATGATTTCAAAATATTTTTGAGTTTTTTCAAAATTTTTCAAAAACCGCCACAGGTAGCAGGTGGCCATCGCTAGGTAAGCTTCCTTTCATCATTTTCTAACGACTCACCAAGTTTCATCCATATGGTCATTTTTCGTCCATTATCATCTTTTTTTCGACAGATTGACTGTACTAGCTCTAATAAAGCACCGTCGAATCCACAAAGGTGAATACCTCTACCAGTGCGAGCACTGTGGCAAACAATTCATCCTTTGATAATAATAATGAAAAAACCAAAATCGTTGTTAAAAAAAAGCTCAAATTTCGTTCTGTAGTATTTTTTACGTATATCGAGTATTTTTGGAGTTATTATCAAAAGAAAATTAAATTTACGAAAATTTGAAAAATTCTGATTTTTTTAAATCATATTTTTTTCTTAAAATATGCATTCTAAACCAGTCAAAATTTTTTACGTCATTACTTATGCTAAAATACAAAAAGTCTTATAGGGATTACTATAAATTTTAATTTTTGTGGAAATGGCGTAGGTTTTATTTTTCACTTTTTCCTAAAAAATTCGAAAGGGTCATCTTATTTTCATCATAACTTGCTTAATTTTGATGCTATCAACTTTTTCCAAAGCTCATTTTAAAGGTATTTGTGAGTACTTTGAAAAGTGTTCAATAAGTATTTTTTATAAAATGCATCGTTTTTCCGTTATTTGAGCTTAAATACTTAGATTTGAGTACTCGCCGAAAAAAAATATACATTCAATTACCTATAGCTCCCTTTAAATTAATACTAAAAGGTTTTTTTAAGGAAGGATTTTATTCGTTTTTTTATTAGCTTCAATTTTGGCAATGACAACTTTTTTGTAAAAACTTATAGTTTTTGAGTTATTTATGAAAAACCGCTTTAAAACATGCATTTTTTTCACGAAAAATCAAAATCTTTGATCTTTAATAACTCAAAAAGTTTTGATTTATTTTAATAACTAGAACAAATTTTGCTTAGAATTGGTCCCTCTATCGATTCCTGGGGTTATTTTTCGATAAATAATTTCCACCCCCGAGAAGGGGTGGCATCCACCCCCAGGGTAAAAGCGCAAGTTGGCACTATGTCACTTTTGTTTATTGAGGTATCCTCTAACTACTCACCAATTTTCATGCAAATCGATGGAGGTTCAACGAAATCGGAGGTAATGGTCGATTTTTACCTTCAGTGACTGTACTAAATAGGAAAAAAAGTATCCTTATAAGTTATAAATAAATCAAAGCAAACTTATTTCTTGCCTGACATTTATGAACTAAATGAATTAATTTCTGGATCGGAAAATATCCAGTGCGTATATATAACTTTGAGTACACATTACTTACAAAGTCTCCTTTATACGTAGAAAGTTTTTCCAATAGTTCTTGCGGCAGTAAATTTCTAAATATTGATCATTAAAATTTGCATATGTAACATGGGGACCCTATCCTGATCGATGTTGAAGTGAATGTTTTATTATAACAATAGTAATTTTTTTACGATTGTTTTGAAAAACTGAGAACCATTAATTAAAGATATAACAAATATCTTTCTGTAAAAATAACTATGACAAGCGACATTCGTTTTGTTATAAAAACTGTTAAAAGCGAGCTAATTATTGATGATTTTCACTTCTCCTTTTGTAACTTGATAAGTGGGAGATGGCTATTTGGCAACGGTGCATTGTGCAGGAAGCTTGAAATAAAGCGCAGTATTATAGAGCGGATGCAAAAGACTGTACTACTGAATCTGAACTATTTTTTATTGTAGTTATGGTAGTTTACATAGTGCCTCCATTGGAAGATTTTGCGATGTATTTTCTCGAGATTCTCCGTTCCTCGGAGGTTGAAGGTGCTCTAAAAATCGGTCTTCATGCTGGGGAATTAACTGCGATGTTTCTGGCGTTGGAGAGTTGAATAAAGTATCTGCGAGGGTACCGATGGCTGTAGTGGAGATGGCGGAATAAGTACCACTGGTGAACCGACTCCTTGTATCTTACGTATGTATAGCAATGCATGTTTGAATATATTGTAGAAGGTATAACTCCTCTGTGAAGTAGAAAATGGTCTACTCTATCCGAAAATTGGTTCCGAATCGTGTTGTCGTTTTCTTCGAAAAGCTGCCAACTTTCCTCCCATTTGGTAAGCTTCTATTGAACCAATTTGGTGTTTTCCCGTTTTTCTGCGAGATTGTTGTAAGAATCAAAAGCCTGCTTTATTTGTTTCGCTAGGCTTGATTGTTGAGCTGCAATTCTGTCTATATGTTTGGCTGTTGACTGTTTTTTGCTGTTGATTGATTGATTGATGTTGATCTCTTGTTGATTGATTTATTGATTGATGTTGATCTCTTGTTGAGTACACGCGACGATTCCCTGGATCAATGTATGTTGCTCTGCTGGATAACGCCGGGATTCCCTGAATCTACGTTGCTCCCCTGGATCACGTCGGGGTCACCAAAAAATGTGCGTGACGTTAGCTCAGTAGTAGAGTTAGTTCATTAGCGCACGGTCGGAAGGAAAGGAAGCTTACCGATCTCAGCCTTGGAAACGCTAGTTGAGAAGATTAGTTCCTTGAGAGAATGTGGTAAGGTATTTATGAAAATACTCTATTTGCTGGTTGGGATGGGAATGATTTATTCTATATTCATTGGGCTATGTAATATATAAATTAATAATCTACTTACAATCTAAGAATAAGAACAACATACGAAATAATTTACAATTAATTACACAATAATATTATTGCGGCAACACCGCAGTTATGCACCTTTATTTAGTGCACTCGCCAGTGGCCAGGACAATTGGGCACGCGTATTTTGCTGAGACGGCAACTTTAAATTGGCCAGTAGACGAGGGCACGGGTGTCTTGCAATGTTGACTAAACAGAAGGCAAAACGAGATAGAAAATCTTTTATCAAAAAGAGATCTCAATTTTGAGGAACGATTTTGTCCTGGAACGGCACTGATTATAAATTATAAAGAATATGTCAACAAATTTCGTAATTTTTTTCCTATTAAGGATATTTATTATTTTGTAGTATTTATCTTATGTAAGATTTATGGTCTCACCCCCGTTCCTTCTGTCAGCAAAAGTAAGAAAACATTAACTATTTAAATATTGTATTTTTATTATATATTTATTTATATATACATATATGTATAACATAGAGTAAAACATAATATAAAATTAATTTCTATTTACTTCTTGACCCAAAGAAATTCTTCAGTTTAGACAGAATGAATCTATATATAAATGATCCCTCTTCTGCTGGGACAACGTTGGCCACATTTCTCTTTCCGCGTTTCTGCTTTTTTTTGTTTTATTTGCTTTAATCCAGAGCGCCGTTTTTCACGTCTTTTATCATTTTGTTGAGGAGTTGAATCTTCAGATTCTGCATCGGATTCTTCATCGGTGTTAACAACTTCACCATCATCAATCTGTTCTTCTTCATTACACTCCTTATTTGAAACGCAACTTATAATTTATCTAATAAACTAACGCACTTTTTTTTCTTTTTCTTTTTTGTTGGAGTGGGGAAATGCAGTTTCGCACCTAGGTGACCGAAGCCGCCCCTGTGCCGGACTCCCTGGTCGAATGACCAGCCCTACCGGCTAAAACCCCGCGCCCCGTTAAAAGTTTCGTTCACATCAGAAACCGTATATACGAATCGATGAACATTTGAAATCGAGCAGTATCAACATCATTTATCTCACCAGCATTGTACACATTGCATATAAATCTTTGAATAATATTAAAGACGTTGTTCATCATTAATTTTCATTTAATTCACTGTCACCGAACTTCTTAAAAGCTTTAAAGTTGGTTGTGATATTGTTGAAGATTCTGTTGAAGACTGTAAATGAGATGGGTCTACGGTCAACTCAGGTATCAACGCCGTGGTTGGAGATAAGTTGTCTGTAGGTACACAGGTTGATTTTTCTTTTTCACTGTTTTTTCAGAACTTCAAGGTTTTGAAGTAAAATATTTGTCCGGAAGTCCTGTGAATACTTTACAGTATTCCCGGTGATAACCACCGTTTGTATATTCATCACGCAAAATAATGCACTATTTCACTCGCACCCGCTTGCACCTCGCGCTCGCACCTACGGTAGACTTTTAATGTGTCTGACAAAGTGAAAGAACTCGAAACTGTCTGATTACTGATAAAACAGCTTTTTATAGTTCCTCAAGTAACATAATATAAAATTCAGCTTTTATACTATAACGTAAGTATAATTATAATTTATTATAATTTAACGGTGTCTGACAGGGGGTTGCAACTGTACAACGTGACTGACAATGGACGACGTGATTTCGAATATTATTCCAAATAAAATATATAAAAAGTGAGCTTTATACTTTAACGAATTTGAGGTGCAATTTTATACACCTTTGCTACCTCTTACCTTTCAAAGCCAACGTTATCCAAACTTCATAGTCGGGGATCGTTTTTACCTCTATTAGGGAGATACACAGAGAAACTTTCAGGTTTTATAACATAACGAAGGTCTGATCGTCGCGGGCTCTTGCTCTATTAGTTTCCTGCCAATTTATTGTTTTACATATGTACATATTTGGAGTTTAATAATACTTATGACACACATGGGGTAAACTTAACCGGGTATTTTAATTTTTTTTTTTTTCTTTTTTTTTTTTTATTATTCATTCCACAGCTTACAATTATAAATAATTCAAGAGTCTAACTAAAGTTAAGGCTAATCGCTCACAGAAGCATAGCTTGTGCGTGAGGATTGGGACTGTCTTATAACCAACGAGTATAGAAGATAGAGCTATGGTAAATAGAAAAGCTAATACAGACAATGTCAGTCAGAGAGATATCCTAGCAGCTAAAAATCGTGGAGAAAATTCCAGGGTTACCAAACACATAATTTTTTAACTTTAATTTATAGTTAACAGATTGCAAACTAGATTTTAGCTCAGATGGTAGCTGGTTATACAATTTTGGTCCTATGTAGGCAACATGTCTTTGCATTAAACTATTATTACATTTTATTTCCCTTAAGGGTCTAGTGGCCTGCCTTCGGGTATAGTGATTGGTCAGATGGTTGGCAAAACTTGGTAGATTCTTAGTAATAAATTTGAGAGTGGCAAAGGTGTAAATTTGGCGCAAGGTCATTACGTCAAAATCAATGAAAGCTTGAGTACTGGAGAAGAACTTAGATTTTTTCAAACACAATTTGACTAGTTTACTTTGTAGGTTAGTTAGGGGCATAAGGCAAGATGTATACGCAGCACCCCAAGCAATTATCCCATATTGCAAAATGGATTGTATCAAGGCAAAATAAACCGTTCGCATAAGGTGTCGATCTAAGAAATTCCTGATAATTAATATTCTGTGGATCATACTCCTAATCCTATTACAAACATAAAGCACATGACTATTCCATTTAAGGTTCTCGTCTATTATTATACCAAGGTATTTAACTTCACGGACTAACTTTATCGTCGACGGACCATGGGGTAAGATACCATTCAGCTTAACTTCAATGTCGGGTTTAGATTTTTTGGATTTCCCAGTGTCAAACGTCATAAAAACGGTTTTATTCATGTTTAAGGTAAGTTTATGTAAGTGCAACCAGTGATGTACAATATTCAGGCCCTCATTAGCAAAGGACGCAACAGAACTCCACTCAGTACTACGGAATAGTAAAACCGTGTCGTCAGCATAGGCCACAATGTGACCATTTTGTAGAGATTTTTCCAAGAGTTCGTTAATGTAAATAAGGAAGAGAGTGGGACCTAAAACTGTTCCTTGAGGGACACCACAATTAACTGACAGTGGAGAGCTGTAAGATTGGTCTATTCTTACGACTTGGGTTCTTTCAGACAGGTAAGAACGAAAGAGAGAATACTCTAAATTCATTACACCTATTTTAAAAAGCTGATGAAGCAGGATTTCGTGATTGACAGTATCAAAAGCTTTTTTAAGATCCAGGAAAATCGCAATAACTTTACTTTTCTCGTTTAGGGCTGAGTTAATAAAATTTGTAACGTCATAGATTGCGTCATCAGTCGTGCAGTTACTTCTGAAGCCATATTGGTGAGAGGATAATAGACCCCAAGCCTGGAGGTATTCGGTTAGTCTATCCCTGATACATTTTTCAAGAATCTTCGAGAAGGTAGGTAAGAGGGATATAGGCCTATAATTATCAGGGTTCAGCCTATCACCAGCCTTATGCAGGGGTATGATAACTGCACACTTAAGCTTATTGGGAAAAGTTCCAGTTGTGAAACATAGATTAAAAATGTAAGCAAGTGGAGTCACGATATAGGGGGCGATTGTTTTTATTATATGTGTAGTGAGACCATCCAGACCTGGAGCTTTATTATTGGATAGATCATTAATACGACGATAGACCTCGTCTGAAGTTACTGCCGACAGGCTGAAACAACCTGGTGGGTTCGGATGATATGCTTCACCATTCGGGATATCAGAGGTAATATCATGAACACCCGATTCATAGATTCTATCACTTACATGTGCAAAATGCTCGTTAAAAGCTGACGCAATAGCCAGACGATCAGACGTGATGGTCCCAGAATTAGTGTTTATTTTTTGAACAGATTTGTCTGCTTTTTTAGTGTATGTGATATCATTAATTTTATCCCATAATTTCCTTGAGTCGTGCCTAACAGACTGAATTTGATTTTTATAATAGTCGCGTATAGCCAGTTTTAGAATCAGAGTTAATTTATTTTTATACATCTTGAAGTGCTCCTTAAGTTTTATATTAAAAGGTTGTTCTTTCAATTGCCTTGCTAATAAATTCCTTCTCTTAATTGATGTTAAGATACCTACAGTTACCCACTCCTTCATAATTTTAGATTTAGAGCTCATAACAATTTTCCTTGTTCTGGACCTATTAAGTGCTGAATTCAATAAGTCATAGAATATGTTCAAACTTTCGTTACAACAAGTTTGGCTATATACACTCGACCAATTTAGTGAACTAACTTCTTGTATTAATTTTTCGTAGTTATATTTAAAGGAGGTAGGAACACGATAAGAAGTATTGTTATTGCTGTCCATAGTGTAATCCAAGCAGAAGATGAGTTTAGCTAGAGTGCCCCCTTTTTACTCCATGTGTGTCACTAGAATACCCTGGTTATTCTGAAAATACTCAGCAAAACAACCGAGTAGTTTCGGGGTATTTGAATACCTACCCACAAAAATTGCTGGGTAATTTCAATTACCCCGTTCTAAAAGCATTTAACTGATCAAAGCGCCAACTGGTAGTCACTAGAAACGGTATTTTTGTTAAGTATTTAATGTTTTGGCAGTTGAAATGGAGAAAAAAATTCTGAAAAGAAAGTTTTTAAAAGCAAGTGCCTCATTTTTAATGCTTGCTGTTCCATTATTTCATTTAACACTATAATATTTCTTGAATTACCATTTTACACACTTCACTCGCTATGCACTTCACAAATTGACAACACCAATCGTAAACAATCAAATATTCAATAAACGTCAAAGATAGCCCGGTTTATGTGTGTCAGAGGGTTCTAATTAACTGGGTAATTTAAATACTCTGTTGTAAATACCCACTTAAGTTTACCCCATGTGTGTCATAAGTATGACACGTATTTTAGTGGTACATGCGTATGAAGTCGTCAGCAGAACTAGTGCTTAATAAATCATTTCAAAATCAAAGGATCTGATATAATACGTTAAAAAGGTACTAATGGCGCCTTTTATTTATAGTTTGAATAGAAATGCGTATTAACTCGTGTCTTTTCCTCACTTAAATTGTATTTTAACCAAATCATTGCCGTTTTATAAGGCAGAAAAGAAAAGACCAACAACAATGTAAATTAATTAAAGCCTTCAAAGAAATAGTTTACTCATTGAAAATGCCCTTTCATGTGACACAAAATCGAATGTATCACTTCCTTCCACATTGCAGTGGAGAAAAAGTGCTACCGTAGTGAGTGCCGGGACCAGGCCATCATAAAAACTCATTTTAAAAGAAGCCCACTCAAGCAAGCCTCCTCTAAGTACTGTGAATGCCCCTTTAGAAAAGATGAACAGCGCGGATACCACCCACCCCCTATAAGACCCAATAACCTGCTTTCGTGCGAACGTGCGCATCCATCAAACAAAAGAATTTTGTAGAAATCTTTGAATTTGCTAAATGCAAACACAGTATAGTCCTGCAGTATGGTGTGACACACTTTTCCAACCTGTTCGGATCAGGCTTGCAAATAGAATCTTTCCCTCGATTGAAGCGCCTGAAAAATTAATTTCAAATTAATATTCCACGTGCTTCCAGCGCAAAATCATAAAACTTGCAGAACGTCTTGTCTCGCTCAGGTCGGACATTATCGCTAGAAAATTCAAGGTACCAAGGGATAGGCATGGCGGCAGAGACTTTGTCACCTCACCTCCGTTCTGTGGGTAATGACCGAAACTGTGTGTTGCTCTTCTTAAATTTATATTAATATTAATAACTGTAATATATTAAGGGATCCACCTTTAGTGGGGGATGATGTATACATGTGTTCCGAGGATGCTCTCCTACTGGCGCACGAAGCTCTGTTAGTAGAGTTTTAATTACGGACATGATACCGTCGAGGAAGCTTTATTGCCAAAGGAAGTGAAGTAATTACTTAATTTAAGACTAATTTACGGCGTCATTTAAAAGTAATGCCATTATCATGTTCGGTTTGCCAGGTGTCGTGCGTTTCCGTTCCGGCTTTGTTTATTAGGCGACGAACTATGGACGTTCATAATTTGTATAAATTATTGAAAATATTCAGAAGGTCGACGATTGAAGTAACTCTTTGTCCCAGTTAAATTTAATTAAATTTACTTTAAACATTTGTGGTTTTAACTTACTCAGTCGAACAGAGTTCACAACTGTACTGACTATCTTAGATGCCCACATTAAGTGAAAAGGCAACCGCCCAAGTTGTCAGCCCTTTATCTTGTTTTTCGTATAAGTTCTGATAGGTAAACGCATTTTAGTCGATATTCGGATGGGACCTGTTATAAAGAAATCTTCAGTGCGAATAAAAGGAATTACATGTCACTTTGCATTAAAAGGGTAAAAAGAACAACATTTAAAGAGTGGCTTTTCTTCAAAAATGTTAATAGGCATGTACGCTATAAAATGCATATTTTATCATCTTCGAATTTTAAAACTCAAAAATATCACAATATTATGCATAACCTACAATGTCGACATCTAAACCTCCCCACAAAAATGTACATATATGTATGTTCGTACAGGGTGTTTTGCTAAGGCCTGAACATGGGTATGCCAATCGATTTTATACATGGTGTCCTGATTAACGCGACGTCGAACTCGAATGTGATTTTTCTTTCTTTCCGATCTTCCAATACAAAAAACGGACAAAACGAAGGCTCAAATTAAAATTTTGGAGATTGAAATAGCAAATTTTGACGCGGCCTCTATCGCTTAGTAGATGCATTTTCTGTGTCCACCTCCTTAAACTTTTCAATTGCGATTTTCGATGTAAAGATTTTAAGATATGGGAGTTCTTCGAACAAACGTTGATCAGGAGACCATGAAGTAACGATTGGCATACCAATGTTCAGACCTTAACAAAACGCCCTTTATATACCAGGTGTAAAAATAGTCCCAAGATGGTTTCATATTTCGCGAAATATACATCGGACCACTTTTCAAAAAATGTTTTTGACACCAAGCTCGTCACTTTATGGAAATTATTTTTTATTGCGGGTTCATCGTTTTTAATTGCGGAAATGAATTTCTTATTTCAATTTTATCAATTCGTTACAGGGGGTGCGGGGATTGCCTAACAATAAATAGTTCAATTATGTATGTAACTATCTTGATATATTTTATCGACCCGTATTTATCTTTCCATAAGAAGTGCATTCCTTGAGAGAATCGTAATATCTGATTTTTTGTAATAAAAGCATCGTCAGTATGAAAAAAAAAATTCCAGATCTAAAAATTTCGCTCTTTTTCTTGCAGAATCGTAATCCGCAAATAAAAATAGAGAGTTCTGTTACATTTGAAAATAAAACTCGCCGGTACCTACAGGGTAAAATGAATTCTATATGCATATGTACTATATTAAAGTGTTAGCATACCTACAAAATGTGTAGAAGATGTTAGGCCATAGAGTCTCAACAAACCGACCAAAGGACATCGAGGACCTCCAAAGGATGTTGAAAGAGGAATGGGCAAGAATTCCAATGCAAGCATTAAGCAATTGATAATTTAGTCCAATCAATACCACTGAGAATAAATGACTGTATTCGTTCGTGCCAAAGGTTACTACTTTAAAGGGTGATCATTATTACAATAATAAATAAATAAGTAGTCTTAATATTTTACGCAGGAGTTTTATTTTATTTTTAATTGTCCTGAAGAAATATTTTGTTATATTTTAATTACAACTTGTGGAAACATAATAGGATACTGTAAGTATAATATGGAGCATTTAATTTTTTAAATCCGACAAGTACTTTCAAAACTAGAGCCATCGAAAGTAAAGGATGAATGGCAATGTGCAAGTGGTCTTTATTTTTTACGCACGACACTATGTATATAAGACATACATATGTATGTCGGTATGTATTTTTCTCTTATTCTGGTTAAATTAATTCGATATTTCTACGCTATAACGGCTAAATTTTATTACTTGCCGACTCCTTTTAACCTGGTATGAGACTTTGCCGGTATCAGGTATTACCATATTCATCTCAAAATGCCTGCATGCGTGACACTCGTACTCATACTCAAACGAGTAAACAACGCATTCCATCACAGTTTGCCAATATAAGATGCGACACTCATGACGAATTCGCTAAAATTTTAGTGACCTTGGTACAGTTACCCAAGCGAGAATTGAGAATTTTGCGAGAAGTAGATGGTAATAAGAAGCTCATGCCAATGAAAGGGATAAAACTTTGAGGGGAACTGGAACGAAAAATGAAACACTTCCATAGGGTGGCTCTTTTTTTACAAATTTTCTGTAAATCAATTGCATTTAACTTTGTGCATTTGGATTAATATTTAAAATATATGTATTGTTATATAAATTCTTACTGCTATATTATTATAATATAAATTCTTACACTCGTATTAGCTGCGTGTTTTTCCCAATCAGATTCTAATAAGATTATTTTGAATTAAAAACCACATCAAATTGCTATGATTTTTACCCATCCAAGCTGCACATTATTATATTATATTATATATTGGTGGGGACCGCTCAAGCGGAAGGCACTGCGACCAGACGGTCTTTTGTGCCAGCAAGCTGCACATATTGAGTCAAAAAAATTTAGGATTAACTTGTTGACGCAAAATGGGTATAAATTTGAGCAATTTCATATTATTCACACGAAATAAGAATTGTTTGATATGAGTAACTTCAGGCAATTTCTATTCAATGCCAAATTTTATGCAAAATCCTCACCCCGATGCTGCTATCTATATAATTTTGGGTAGTTTAAATAAAAATACATAAGTTTTTGTTAGGAGGAAAAAGCCGTTAGGCATAAAAAAACTCCTCGTTTAATTATATAAATAAATAACATTTTACAAAATTATTACAATTTATAAATGCATTACACTTAACATCTTATTTCTATTATCATATACTTTAACATTTCTATTAAAATCTTTAATAACACAAAAAATTCTTACTCTAATATATAATCTAATTAAATATATTTTATCTTGATTATTACAGCAAAAGTAATCAAAATCTTCTTTTAAAATGTCGTAAAATTTCTGTTCAATATTATTGTCAATACAAATGTCGTTAAAAATACTACAAAATTGGAATTCTAATCTTTCTAAAGCATTCATAAATTCGGCTGAAGGCCTAACTAAATGAGCATTTTCATACTCCTTGAAATGTAAAAACAGTGAAGCCGAATTTTCTTCACTGATTATTTCCGCTGAACAATTGTGATGTTCCCTATGTTTTTTTAACAACCAACCGCCAAAGTAATAGAAAGCATTTCTACCGATAAAATCCATTGTTGTGTAATCTGAATCGAAAATTAATTGATCCGTAGTCGATTGTATCTGCGGGGTTGGAATGTCTCCAAATTGACTTATAACAACATTTGGTAATTCTACACTGCCAGTTGGCTCACAATTACCAGATGTTGTTATATTTTCCATGTATTTTCCAGAGAACAACTTTCTAAACGCGCTCGAGAATTTAGAAGGAGTTAATAATCGGGTATTTCCTCCGTGTTTTCGTAAAATACCGAATGTATTTTCTAAGACGTCTTGATTCAAATTACGCGTTAAAAGAAATTGAATATTGTCGCGCTTTAACTCCGAATGCAACTGTATTAATACGTTAATATTTTGTAACCAATCTTTTAAAAACCGAAGTTTGGTATTAACATTTTTTTGACCGTCAAGAAATGACATACTTTTTATTAAATTCGCGCTCTTAGTTAAAAAAAAAACTCTATATGTTCTGGTGTTCCAAAAAACGGCAGCTAATTTTACGCGCATTTTTTGAAACGAATTTGGAAAAATATGCTCCTTGCTTAATTTAGGAGCCGCTTTAATGGAATTTTTTTTATCTAGATTATAAAAATTAACTACATCTGCCCAATTTGCTGTTTTGCCGTTTTCGAAAGTAATTTTATATTTCATAAAATTATTTTTGAAAGATTTTAGTAAATGCGGCGTATCAAACATATAATATATTTTAGATGAATTCAAAACAAAATAAGGTCTATCTACAGAAATACCTAATAGCTTATTAAGTCCGATAAAATTTCCTCCTTGATCGGAAATAACGAGTCGCGGTTTCATATCATATTTGTGCAATTTTTCTATGCACTCGAAAATTAAAGATTTTAACTCTTTTGCAAAGTAATACCCCACTAAATGGTGATACCGATGGGTAATACCCCTCACCAATACAGCTAACGCATACCTCGCAGGGAGCCTAGTTCTGCGATCGCCGTAGTCCTCTAAACCTATTATGTTATTAAAACCTTTGCTGAAAAATAAATTTGTTTGTAAAGATATTTCGTCTAAGCATATCACGCAATTTTTCGCAGCATCTGGTAACGCATTTAATTTTAATTTTAAAGCATTAAAAAGGGTATCGTGCAACCCTGGGCTAAATGGCCAGTTTCTAACGAACATCTGCAACGTTCGTTTTGAGGCTAAATTCATATTATTCGATAAAAAGTTATACGCAGATGGTGCGATAAAATATATGCTTAAACAAAATTTTTTAAATTCATTTGAATTCCTGCGTCCTTGCGAACTGTGGTGAAGGTTGCTTACATGGCTCGCCACTAAACGAGCCAATTCTTTGGGTAAAAGGCTTCTCGTTCTTTCGATGTAAATCTTATTGCTGTCCTTCTGTTTCTTCAATTCGGCAACTTCTTTCCTTAATTCTTCATTTTCTCTTCTTAATTGCTCTTGCTCGTTGATATTGGTGATCCTCGTTTGGGTTGCTTTGTGCGTTGTTGGGAAGTTGGTTGATTTATTGCCGTCATTACTAGTTCCAGGTAGTCTTCCGGTCGAAGTTCCAGGTAGTAGTTCGCCTCCTGACCATCCGGTTGAAGTTCCAGGGTAGGCAGTATTGCTTTGCTGCCTTATCTAAGGCGAAATTTATTTCCACCCAGTTTTCGGAAATGCATATGGGATAGTGGTTTTGCTTAGTATAGAGATTAGAGAGTGTCGCATCTTATTCTGGATAATCTTTGGCCAATATGTGCATGAAAGAGGATAGAACAGTTCGTCGCGGAGAAATTATCTTCAAATCTGTATATGATTAGGTGTTAGACTGTTGAAGTAAAAATTAGAAAATTTGTATGCCGTTGTAATGTATTGCATGTAGGTATTAACAATAACAGTCATCCCTTATGGGTAATTAGTGTACTCCTACGAAGCAGTATTACAGTTGAGCAAAGACATTCATTGCATGTAGACCTATGAGCTTTAATGACATCTTCTGGTGCATTGCAATAACGTCTTTATTATGGTGCTGATTCCCCCAATCGAAGTAGCACTGCCCGAAATCTCCATTTCCTTTTTCTACATGTACAAGGCTAATTACAAAAGGATTGTGGAAATAAGTAAAGGACATTTAAACAAGTTTTAATTGCCAGGTGTGCGCTGCGGAATGCAGTCATTACTCGGACTACTCGGTTATGATAAATGAATTTACTCAACAAAGCAAAAAGGCTACCTACTTCCCTTTTTACCCACCCGCAAAAAGGAAGTTCCATTATGCGGAGAAGAGTAAATTCGGTGAACTATTTGAATGCTTGCAAACTGAACTGGCTGCTCTTAAATTTTTGATTTAATTAAGCAATGCAGTGATATGAGAAACATGGAAAAGCTTTTAAAATAAAACTGTTACCACTGAAGCTTAGAAAGTATATTTGAGATTGTTTTTCTTTTTAAATATCAATAAAATGCATTGGAAAAAGTCTATATAGTAAAGCAATTCTAAAACTATAATTTTAAGAAGAAGAAGAGTGTACATTCGAAACTAATTAAATTGACCAGAAAGGAAACCTACAGAAATTAAATTAAAATATTCATCAGAGAGCAAACGATTTTTTCACTACATTGCAGGGGAAGAGATCAATTTCAATTTATTTATTTATGTTTGAATTCATTTGTGCATATAGTTTTAGTTGAATTATTTTAGTTGGTTTCCAAATTTTAGTTTTAATAATAAATTCAATTAAGTGGCGAAAAGATTAGTTAGTATTTCTATTCTTTTGTTTCAGCGATGTCCTGATTGCTTAAATAATCGTAACGTGTTTTTTTTTGCCTGTTTATTTTGATTATACTGCAAAAATTTATCAACAAAAATAACACACTAATAACACGTTCCTCAATTCCTTCAGGTTTCAATTACTTTTATTATGAACATTCACCTATATTTATATAATGAAGATACATCATGGGGGTGCAGAGATTGCTTTATAATTTCTCAATTACCTTCATTTTTCATCTCAGCTGCAAATTTCCTTTGATTGATGAAACCTTTCAAAAGTCTTCGTGGCAGTCAGTATGCATTCTCTGAATTTAATTTCCGTCGAAAGATTTTTTTTTTTTCACAAAGCAATTTCATTTGTAACATTCTGCAAGTGCAGTCCGTCTGGAACAAATGTTATGCTGATTCCTTCCAAAAACCCGGACTGACTTTCCTGCCGGTCGTCGCAGCAGTGTCGATGTCGGCTGCTTTGAACCCAATGGCTTTGAACAAATTTTATTGATATCGTCATGGCCGCACCATAAAGTCCATTTAATTGTTCAAATGCAACGTCCCTAAACCTGCGATCTAATGGACAATTCGGCCTTTGATACTACTGCTTTTTCTGCGCCCTTGATACTAGAGTTTTTATATCTTTTTGCCAATAAGTGCATGGTCCCTCTCAAAGCAAATTGAATTGTTAACACTGTTAAAGAGGTGGTTTTCTTTTGACTAATCGTGGGCGACTTGGACAATGAAGCATATTTGACATTTATATAGAAACCGAGTTCAATACCTGAACTTGAGTTCTCCTGACAGCTCATATGACAATCGGAAAGAAATTTATTCGGTTACAAAATCCATAAAAGTCACTCAAGCTCGAGAATATATGATAATTTCCGCCGGAGAGGTAATCAAAAATCGCTTAGGGCAATGTACCGGAAAAAAATGTTAGTAAAAAAGTTTTTTATTTATGCTCGAATGGTGCGAGTGCGTTCTTCACCGGAGATAAATCTTTTTACCTTTGAGTACAAAACAATGTGGAGTTATTAAGACACGTACTTTCACTTTACCTATAATTTTAGCATTCAAACTTGAGTTATTTTCCTCAATGCTTAAACAGCACACACCATTTTGTTCGCACATACCGCAACAAATCGCTTTAAAATGTACATATCTATGTATATACATATGGATATTTGTATTTTAAATTGTGATTTTCCGATTTAAGTTGAAAAATGTTTAAATAACATTGAACTCTTCACTTACGTTCCGAGCATATCAAAGTTATTTATTATTCTTATTTGTTTGCCATTAGTGTAGTGAATATATAAGAATTAAATGTCTGGCGAAAATATCCCCGTAGGTTATCCTAAGTTTATTCAATTATTTTAAATTTGATTTTTTATGTCGTATTGGGTTTCTTTAATAGTTGTTTGTGTTGAGTAACCAACATTTAAAGAGCTTTGTTACTTTAATTTACTTTAAAATGCATTCTATCTATTTCACTTCTTTCAATATCGAAGTTTTCGTACCCTTCGTAAAATCTGACACTTAAATAAAAAGATTTAAGCTTTCGTTCATCAAAAACTATTAAAATTTGATTTTTGGCATATCATACTGAGGTGTAGAGCGCATTTATCACTTCGGGATACTTAAGGAAAAATATCACAGTCTTTTAAGAATTTTTCTGCAAAAAATCAATAGATCAATTTATTTCAAATTTTGTACATTAATTAACTGAAAAACGAGTAGCTACTTTGTTTTAGAAATATTTTGTGACCCTTACAAAATTAACCGTTAACAAAAATATTGTAAATAAGAAATTTTAAAGAAAAACGAAAACCTAAAAAACCATATATGTATGTATAACTGGCACGTTCATGAAATATTACAGAGTTCAAAGTTAAGTTATTAACTTAAACTACATATGTATGTATATAGGCAAAGTACTTTTCGTAAAAGCATAGTCCCTTGCCTGGAGCCTCTCATTTTCTTCTTTTACATTCGCAATCACCCGAATGAGCAATGGTTCTAAAATTTGTTTAATCGGCAGCGTAGAGCAGGCTATGGATTTGAAATGGAAAAGTACATTCTCTATTCTCTAAGTATAGTCCAACGTTGTTTAAATTATGTGTGTACGTAGTTATGTGGAATGTAAGCTTTATCCTGAGCTGAGATTGAAAATTGCGATTTTCAGTATTAATAGTGTGGTGTAATCAAGGCCTTACCGCCAAAATTATTTTTAGATGGATGAAGAGGATTTCTGGTTTAGAGGTCCAGCATTAAATTTGTGGATCTGGTGACTTCAATTTTTTTAAATTTTTGTTTTGTTTTTTCTATGGAATATACTTATTGAATGTTTTCAAATTCTGAGTAGGTAGGTACCTCTTGGATATTAATTACTCTGTAGGTATGTCCTCGTTTTTGTTACTTTTATCTGGTGAGGGATGAAAAAAATTGTTATTTCTGATAATTCACAACTAGGTACATCGCTAAAAATGTGATCAAACGTGAAATGGAAATAAAGCATAAGGAGCTGGTAAATCGCATTATTGGATATATTGAAAAAAATTGAAAATGAAAATGCAGGCCTTCAGACCTACCCGTATGTATACAAACCCTTTCATTTGATTGAAAACTCAAATCGTAACAGCCTGATATACAGGAGACTCGACTATTAGAAAGCACTAGAAGGCGGTTTATTTGACACGCGTGTTAAATCCTTTAAAGAAAAATATGCAGTTGCTCCTCAGAAAAAGACTGTGGAGGATATTCACACTCACTCATTTGTTCACCACTATTAGTAGAAATTAGCTGAAATTTATTTCGTAATATACTAGATTAAGAAGCCATCATGCCCACATCAGTAGGACAAATTGTTCTGAATTTTCTAATAAATCTAATTAGATCTTATGGCCGACGATCTTAAGTTGTATATCTACAGCTACCAAACTGTGTAAACGTCCAAAAATTATTTTAACTTACGATCAACCTGAGAACTTCTCTTGTTAATTCCCGAATCTTTTAACTACCTCTTCGAACAAAATAAGTAAAATAATTGTGTTCACATTAGACTCAACACCATACTTCCAACAACATACTTCCAAAGTTTGACGAGGAAAGAAATCGGGTAAACTATATAATGTAGGTATGTGCTTCAATAAGTTTTCAGTTCACACTTAACACGATGCCTTTAAAAAAATATATTTGTTTCTCAATATATCGCCTGAAATCAAATTCATCATTTTATACTTCACATTTAAATAATAGACTGTAAAAATTACCTTTCTGCTAAATTTCAAAATTTTACATAGAATGGTGAAAATTACTTATGATGACAAACGGACGGACACCGAAGTTATTCCATAAGTGTTGCGTTTTACTCATTTTGGCACGGAGCTTTAGAAATTCGCCTTTTGGCTTAAATTGGGTAAAAATTATCTTGTTTTAGTTTTTTAAAACTGACATGCATACCTATGTAATGTACATATACATATGTTCTTATGAGTCTGAAAAGCATGCATTAAATGCCCGAATGGAATTGGAAGTAGCTTACATAAGCCTTTTTTAATGAGAATTGCATAAAAAATTCCCTAATTTATAATAAATTCATTTCAGTTAGCTTTGACTGATTGCCTTTTTTGTTCAAGTGTTTAAAATAATTTGAGTTTCATTAAGGAGTTTTTCCCTGCCCCATTTTGTAAAACAAAACGCAATAAAAAATAAATATAATACAAAAAAAAAAGGAGTTTTTATTTATAATAAAATAAGATTTGACAAAGTTGTTACTTTCAATTCGATTCGAACGGATCCTAGAACAGAACTCTAAATTTAATTTTATTTATTGTAGAGATTTCGTTCAGGGCCATACGATCATAATAAAAAAAAAAAAAAAAACAAGTATATATACGTAGGTATACCTATGCAAGGGTCAGTTCACGCCTTGTAAATATGGAAGATTTTGGACAACTCATTCAAGCGACTTAATTAACACATTAGTTTTTGTCGACTAAAACATGTACATATGTTACAAGTAAAATATTTGTAATAGGAAAGAAAAGGTAAGAGTATCTTAATTGGGTTAAATCGTAGTATATGTAATATATACAAAACATTGAAAAAATATAATTTAATCTTTTTTAATACAATACTAATTAATAGAATATTACTAATATCATATCTTTAAATATATTTAGAAACTGACCGAAGGTTAAAACAAAGTAGAAAGAATTCTTTTAATTTGTAGTCTGTCTGTATGCAATGTGTAACTCTTTCAAATTCTATAAACATTTTTCCATTTTGCTCCATGCTAAATTTCATTTTTTAGTCATAAATATATTTATTTCTCTTAAAGTAAATAACTCTCCTCAACGTTCATTGAATGCATTGTTTTAAAAGACGGAAGTCTGGGAAACATCAATTTCCAGACCTTCCTGGATGAAACACACAGCTAAACCCCATGCCCAAGATACATTCATCCAGGACAAACAGCCGACTATCAATAAAACTCCGTCTTCACATGTTATGATGCAGATAAATATGTTTATGATACAATTTATCGAGATATATCTGATCCTTATATAGTGCCGTAAAAGGTTTCATGCTTGCAATGCACTTCCCTCCGGTAATCCAGTGGCTGTGTGCTCCCTATCAGACAGACGGGGGTCTGACCGTACCATGGCACTACAGATTCTCCCTAAACGTTAAACTATGGCAAGATGTTGAAAATGCGGGGTTAGTGCGATAAAAGCTATTTATAAATTGGGCTTATATGCAAATCCCTTAGAACAGCTTTTTTTATTACTGATGGAAAATAACTATAGTTCTATACCCCAAGCTCCAAATACTTTGCACAATTATTGAACAAAATCATTAAATTGTGGTACATCTCATTTCAAATTGTTATGACTGAATTTGCTTAAAACTTCACATACTTAAGTACCTACACATTCGCAATTAAGGGGTTCTCGAATGTAAAAACTTTAGGGAGCCATCAATACTGTTCTGCGCCTTCTTCGAGAATTTTGCCCTTACAGGCCTAATAAACAGACTGTTTGCGTTGCTCAAGGTGTTTTCCGTGGAGTTAAAGTTGACCAAAGGCGTAAAAGAACCAGATCAAGAACTTGTCCTAACAAAATATTGTAGACTCCTTTCAACTTTCGCGAGAAATTCTGGGTTATGGGTCTTTTCCCTCCATAAAACGTACTATAAGTTTTTAAGGCAGTTAACTTTTCCCCAGTACTAGTAAAGCTCAAACGTTCTATCATAATTTTATCCGGCATATTATATTAATTCTTAGTAGGGCGGGGCTAGTTGAGCAGTTTTTCACTTGAGCGGTTATAGCTCCTCAACAATAAGCCTTAACAGCTTGTTATGTATACTAATGGATTAGTAGTTTATTCCTTTACAAAAGTGTCCATAGTTGTTTACTTCTAACAAGCCGAATTTAAGAGCTACAGCTGTTCAAATGCAGAAAGTCAGATATGCTCAACGTACCCCATAGGTGGGGTAAGTTGAGCAAGGGTATGGGGCAAATTGAGCACTTAGAAAGTGTAGCCAAACCATGGGTTTAATGTTAACTAGACATGAAATAAAACTTCTGTTTGACAATCAACTTTTTATTTATAGTCTTTTAGTGACAAAACAACTAAACTAAACGTAATTTTCTTTGAATAATAAACTGAAAATAGAATCAACAAAAGATCAACGTTTCTTAAGATTAATTTTAGGATAAGATTCAGTCTTTCTGTTCAAAATCCGACTTAAATATTAATGTAATTATCATTATGCCTTATTTTATAAAAGAAAATATTATTAAGATCTTAGAAACATAATCGTCGTTGTCACTGTTGCAATTGACAAACGAAAGTAAGACCGGCCTGTGGGGCACATTTTGTATGCTCAACTAACCCCAACCCGAAAATTTACAACAAAGGTGAGGTTATGAAAAAACGGTTGGAATTATACCCAAAACCTTTATACATATCAAAAGTACAATAAATTTATGGAAGATTAACACTTACATGTTTAAAAACGAATAACATTTGACTGTTAGAGACGAAATATTCCGATTTACGAATATTTTACTTTTTGGTCACAAAATAAACATTGCGCGCGTGTACTTCACTCGATCGACGAGTCGCCTCTGGTGGTCGCGCAATGAGTTCTCCTCCCGCAACCCCTTCTTTCCACTATTTGATGCTTTCGCGTGCGGTGTATAGTTTTCGAGATATTTCGATTGCCCAACTTGCCCCTATGCTCAACTAGCCCCGCCCTACCCTACCGGTAATACCAAAAATATTTTTAAATGCAGTAGGGTCAGGCTTGATTTTATTTTGCCTATTTGACATTTTTTATTTAAGAATAAGGGTCTTATTACTTATATCTTTCCTTAAACAATTTTTTTCCGCCAAAGACTACTTACATTCCCCGGTTGGTTAAAGTGGCGACCCAACCGGCTGGGCGGGTCCCATTAGCGCTGTGGCGCGCCGTTTTGATGCCACAGAAGAAGTCCCCTAAAAGTAACCAAAGAAACGTGTGAGTGGGGTCGCCTAGGATCACAGCCAATCAGTGGAGTTCAAGAATAGAACTGCCTCTCCGATCCTTGAGGCGGATAAAGCTTTGACGTTGTCAAGGAAATACTCGCCCAGCGCCCGGTGTCTAGCCCTTGCTAGAGCGGGACAGTTGCACACAAAATGTGAAAGAGTCTCCTTCTCATGCTGATCCTTGCAACTGCGACAATGGTTTTTAAAGGGAATGCCCAGCTTGGCTGCATGTTGCCCTAAGGGCCAGTGACCAGTAAGCACTGCCACCACCCGGGAAATGTCTACACGACTACGCTTAAGAAGCTTAAGCGTTATACTATGGTTATAGGCAGGCCAGGTCATTCGGGAGATATTGCAGGTTCCCAGAACAGCCCAGCGCTTATTCGCGATTGAGAAGAAATGTAGCCGGATGTCCCTCTTAACGGCCCCCATCGGAGCATGAACTGATTCCTCCATCGGCATGTTGAGGGAGGCGCCCGTCCTAGCCAGTTCGTCTGCCCGCTCGTTACCTCCTATGTTTCCTATGCCCAGGAACCCAGAGTAGAGTAATACCCCAGACAGACGGGCACGGTCGAATGAACGTTCGATGAATGATCGTTCTCTCGAATCTTCATTCGTTGCATGCATGACAGACGGCCAACTTCATTCGAGTCGAGAATTTTTGAGTTTAAAGTTTGTGTTGAGTTGAGTGATAAAAGTTTTCATCAATAAAACTATCTGTTGTGAATCAATTTCTGAGCGATGTACTACTTAGAGTGATCATTTTCTTAGTGATTAAGAAATTCTGTGATCCGTCTATTCTTAGTGGAATACAAATTTTCTGTGATCGGTCTAACAATTAACGGTGTTCGTTTACGGGACAATAGAAGACGTGATTGAGCAATTATAAGAGGTTTAAGTGAATAATTATATGAAGCAATTAGCAGTCCTTTGCCATTTTAACTTTGTACCTGGCTAAAATAAATTGGAGGTGACTTTAATGTTAATTTTGTGTCCTGAATTAGGAATAATCTGACCACGTGGGGTCTGCTATGCTTACACGGTGTTCGATAAAGACCAAAGCAATTAAAAGGTCAAATTATGCATAGCAGTTCCTCATATGTAGATGTTTCTCCAACCTAAAAGAGATAATCAGGGGCATTTAATTTCCTAAATGAGAAATTTGAAACCACGTGTTGAAATCTGCGCAACCTACACACGGTACAGCATAACGGTTCTTAATTATAGTAACGGGACGTCTCTGGGCAGTACCATGCGATGAGATTTTGTAGCGGTTCTCTGTTGAGCTCAGAGAAGATGAGTACTACTTACACATGTATGTGTCAGCTTCATATGGAGGAACATATGAGCAGTGCGCGTGCCTGCCTACATTAATTTGGGCAAACATATATTTTTGGTGTTTAAGTGTGTGTATCTGTTACAGTTTGACTTGGATCTGCGAGTTTTATTTTCTCGAAATGAATCTAACATTTTAATTCCTGATGTGACTTTTAAAATTTGTGTTCGGAGGTGTCAATTTGGCGGGAAATACATTATATTCTTAAACTGTGCGACCAAATTTTTAATGACTTTATCATTTTACAACTGTGATTTACATATATCTATTTGTGATGCTTGAATCTGTGAATCCTTTTATGAACCCTGGATCTCTCATCTTTACCTGATGTGACTTATTGTGAACTTTGAAAGAGCATATTTTAGTACTGGTGGACATTTGTGATTTTGTGTACAAGGGCTGAACAAGCCCATAATACTTTTACCCTACAAGGAGAACCGACGACGTCTGGAGATGATGGTTAATATGGCCTAACGGCTAGGACCAATAAGTCACCTTAAGGTGCACTGCCTTATTGGCAGTAACTCCAAAACAAACAAACAAACGAACTTCATTGATGAGAACGAGAATGTAGTTACGAACGTTCATTCAAACTTCATTCTTGGTGACAAACGACACGGCAATTTTCATTCTTCGAGAACGTTCATTCGACCGTGCCCGTCTGTCTGGGATATAACGCTGTGGCACTGCCCTGCTAGGGCGAGAGAGGAGACACAGGCCGAGTCAAGCGCTTTGATTGCGGCGTGCGAGTCCGTAAGGATTGCAGTATTACATGTTGGTACGAGACCAGCCAAGACATCGCAGGAATTCATGGTAGCGAAGACCTCGACCTGGAAGGCACTGACCAGCGTAGGAAGGCGATACGACTCCTCAATGGCAAGTGTATCGGAAAATATACCAGCACCGCTTCCTTCCCCGGATTTAGACCCATCCGTGAGTATAACATGGTCGAAAGTTCGCGTTAAGTCGCCTGCACTCCGCTCTTCTCTGGTGGGAAGTCTCACACTCACACTAAAGTACTTCCCGCCAGGTTGTGTGGGGACAATATAATCTGTTCGACAGTCTGCCAACCCCTTAAGGCAGCTGGTCCAGGATATTGCTGTGCCCGTATGGCTTGGCGCTCCAGCATTCTGTCTCTTTGAGTCTGAGAGCACTACAGCTCGACAGGTATTTGATGTGGAGCTCAATGGGGAGGAGATACAGCAGCACATTGAGAGCCTCAGTCGGACAGGACCGCATTGCTCCCGTAGTGCCCACGCACGCAGTTCTCTGCACCCTACCCAGTGTGGAACGAATGTAACCCTAGTCTAGGCAGGGCCACCAGACTAGTGCCCCATAGGAGAGGATTGGACGTACTACGACTGTGTACATCCAATAAATTATCTTAGGCTGGAGACCCCAGCGTCTACCAAAGGCTTTTTTACACGCATAAAAAGCTATGCCGGCTTTCTTGGTACGTTCGTCGATGTTAAGCCTTCATCTGAGCTTTGTATCAAGAATAATACCAAGGTACTTTGCCTGCGTAGATCTTAGATTTGTTGGTGAAAAGCATTAGCTTTGTTTTGCCCGGGTTGACTCCAAGGCCGCAACTCTTGGCCCACTCATCAACCCTAGCAAGAGCTCCCTGCATTATATCACTTAGCACGGAGGGGAAAAGGCCCGATACCAGGACCACCAGGTCATCGACATAAGCAACTACCTTGATCCTGTCTCTATCAAGGCTAGTCAGAATTTTATTAATTACCAGCAGCCACAGTAGAGGAAAAATTACATCACCCTGGGGCGTGCCTCTACTAACGAATCTGGTCCGCTGGCAGTAACCCAGCTCCGACTGAATTATCCTAGAACGCAACAAGGCAACAAGCCAGTTGCAAAGACCCTCCTCCACTCCTAGTGCGGAGAGGGCCTCCTAGATTGCTTTCGTACGGACGTTGTTAAAGGCTCATTCAACGTCCAGGAAGGCCGCCAGGGTTACATTCCCTACTCTCCCAATTCCAAGTTCTTTGAATGCATAATATGTATGCCTTCTAGATTTTTTCAACCATCTTCTTTTAGTCTGTATGTGAGCTTTAGCTGCTCTAAAGCGATTTAGTAGTGTAAACGAGGTCTCTGCTTACATATTTATTTAGATTGTAAGACTGTCAATTCAAAGCGGGGATCTCAAAATGTAGGTACCTGAAGTTAAGACTAACGGCTCGATATCATCGGATAATGCTCCTGACATAGCTAATATGTTTGTGGAATTCTTTGCGTCTTCTTTTATTTGTCATGACGAAGAGTTAGGTCGAAATAGTAATAGTTATTGTCTGGTTAATTCCATGCTTGACCTTGATATTGTTGAAATTGACGAAGTTACTGTAGAAGCTTATTTAAATGATTTAAAGAATAGCATGTGCCCTGGTCCAGATGGCATTCCTGCTTCTGTTCTGAAAAATTGTTCTAGTTGCCTCGCTGTTCCTCTGTCATTCTTGTTTAATCTGTCTCTTAGATCCTCTTCTTTCCCGCATATACGGAACTCGTCATTCATAATACCTCATCACAAGAATGGAAAACGGGATGTTATATCAAATTATAGGCCTGTTCCCAAATTGTCAGCCATTCCTAAATTATTTGAATCGATAATATACGACCGATTCTACTATTACTGTACAACATGGCTTCGTGAAAGGTAGATTCACGACCTCTAATTTAGTATCTTTGGTTTCATTTGCTCTGCGATGTATGGAAAGAAGCAATAGGGTGGATTGTATTTACACAGATTTTAGTAAGGCTTTCGACAGGATCTCTCACAGGGTCCTTTTGTCAAAGCTTTCGTCGTTGGGGATTCCTCCTAGGTTTCTTGGCTGGTTGGAATCGTATCTGTCTGACCGATCAGTACAGGTGCTTTTTAATTCTGCAATATCCAGACCTACCTTGGTGACTTCTGGCCTTCCCCAGGGAAGTCATCTGTGTCCGCTGTTGTTTGTGTTGTTTATTAATGACGTACAGAATGTTGTAACTAACTCGGAACTACTTATTTATGCGGATGATGTAAAGATTTATCGTGAGATTTCGTGTTTTGACGACTGCGTCTTGCTGCAGGATGATTTAAACCGCTTTGAAGATTGGTGTGTGCATAATTGTCTTCTCTTAAATATGGCCAAATGCTTTGTTGTCTTTTTCACGTGGGGTTTTACCAATTGATTTTGGCTATACTTTGGGTGGATCCCCTCTGACAGTTGTGGATCATATGAAGTACTTGAGGTTGATCTTGGACCGAAGATTAGACTTTAGGCGGCATATTGACTACATTATTAGTAGAAGCAATTCTGTCCTGGGTTTCATTCGCCGTTGGTCTAGGGAGTTTCGAGATCCCTACGTTCTAAAGGCTTTGTATGTGGGACTCGTCAGACCAATCCTAGAGTATTCTTGTGTTGTGTGGTCTCCGTTTTATTCTGCGCTATAGTGAGGATTGAGTCAGTACAAAAGAGATTTCTCCGTTTTGCGTTGAGGAATTTGCCCTGGCGGAATCGCTCAGACCTACCGCGTTATGAGCATAGATTAAAACTAATAAATCTACAAGCAATGGAGCGTCGACGTGAGATATCCAAGATTATTTTTGTTCATTTGTTTCATTTGTTGTTGACCGGGGAGTTAGATTGCCCCGAGTTCTTATCGTCAATAAAAATTAATGTACCGACAAGGAACCTCAGAAATTTTAATTGTTTGCGTGTTGGAGCTCATCGGACATGTTATGCGACCTTTGGACCCATTAATTCTCTACTTAGATCTTTCAATGACCATTTTGATAGTTTAGATTTTAATTTAAGTACCAATAAGATTAAAAATATATTAAAATAGCAGATAAGTTTGTATAATAATTAGGTACATTTATATGATTTTAACTGTGTACAGTCAGGGCAGATGTCTGTTGATTTGTCTAAATAAATAAATAAATAAATAAATGTCGTAAGTACAAGCAAAGATATCTCTCAAATTATAAAACATCCTCCTTAGGAAACACCCAAAGACCAAGACGATTGCCAGATTATTTCGACAGTTTATGGGAGGTAAATATGCAACTTCTAAAAACACTGTAAACAAAACGTTAACAGACAAGTTTGACATATGAGGAGCTCCAAACCGTCATCTGCTAAGTGGAAGAATGTAACAACTCCAGATCGCTTGTACCAATTAGCAACGGCCAAACTATTTCAATGTGCTCACACCCGGCCTCTTCTCACTGGAAGAAATTTGCTAGGTCATCGATACAGCGAACCTTTCAGCACACTCACTACTCTCATTAAACGATGGAATTATACCTCCAAAGTATTACAAATTCATTTTAAAAATAATGGACATCCCAGAACATACCAAAAGAGGAAACAAACTGTTAGCCAAACTACATATAAAGGAGACATCAAAATTTAGACTAAAAACTGAATAATAACTCACCCAAACAAACAAAAATATGGCTTCCAATGGAGTACTAGCTTTAATGCATCCTAATTTACGAACTTTCAACCATTGGAAGTGATTTGTTAAAGGAAGGTCTGTGGGAAAGAGAAATGGGAAAAGATCTTAAATAAGATTTTTATATAAAAAGCGCAAAACACAAAGGGTAATCATTTCAGACTTATCAAATAACGACCACCTGCTACCACGCACTTCTTCCCGGAGCTATCAGATTCGGAAGATCTTTTGAACATCGGCGACCTTCCAAAACTGTCATCGGACTCGGAACCGGATAAAACTCTTAGGATGCCGATCAAAGAAGCACTGCGCACGTTTACTGAAACTTCAATTCGGATTGAAAAACACATAAACGAGAATGTCGCAATCTCATCCGATATCCACCTGATGTCTTCACTGTAGATACCAGACTACAAGCACAAACTACCTAATATACAGACGGAACAACTCGAACATTGAGTTGCGAAGGCAAAAATGGGTTACGAGTCGTAACCCATCCGAGCTTTTTATTTTCTCTGAGAGCGAAAATTCATCTCGGAACTTTTTCAACGCTAAGCCGCCTGTGTTGCGTTGCGTGCACTGTCCTTATGCATCAGATCTTGTGTATGTATGCAGGATTAAAGTTAAGTCCCTTTGCCCGGCGCCTGCCTGACCACCGAAATCGCGAGAGAGAGTTGAGCTTTTTACTTAAATTGGCAGGAGCTTCGTGATGTCGTGCCTCAGTAAAAGCTTTCATTGATAACACATTTTGTTCGGGATTGTTCCGTCTGTATATTAGGTAGTTTGTGCTTTCACTAACTTGAAATATATATAATAAACCAAAGTCATTTATTTCCCTAATTTATAAAAACAATCGAAGGCGCGTCACAGCATCTATGTTTTTCCCGATTCAGGCGCTATACATCATTATTTTGCAATTTTGAGTTCAACGAGTATAAGTTCTCACAATACAATTGACATGTGAGTGAAATTTCTCTAACTTAGAGCTCTAAGTTAGAGAAAAAACGTTTAGAGAATCTCAATATTGCTCTGCGGCGGGAGTAACTATGACTCTCTTAACCCAACTCGGACCAAGCGGTCGTGGTTAGGCTGAAAGGTGCGATGATTCGTATTCCTCCAGTATGGTTGAAGTGTGAACTGTGTTTCTGGCAGATGGGTTCGCTGTAGTACGTAATGCAGCGGGCAGTTTGTTGGAAACCAGCAGATCTGTTCGATGCAGCACGTGATGCAGCGGGCAGCCTGTTGGGATACAGGAAGCATGATACCGCCCTGGAGCAAGGGATGCGGTTGTCGGCTGATTCCTAGCCATCGATCTCTCCTTAGGTTGAAAGGTGCTGACCGGATGGTCGGTGCCGATTCCTAAGGGCCAATTTACTTCTTTGGGGGGGCTCAGTTTTGTTGTTAAGGCAGCTAGCCCCTCCAAGGTTGTACTTGACTTCGATCACTTACATATATTCCGACGGGCATTGCCACTTGGGACTCTGGACTACCATATCTGGAACCCAGCCGGCTGCCTGAAGGAGAATGATGAGTTTTACAACCATCTATGAATTGTAATATTGTTATACTATTCGACAATGAAGAAGGAGGAGGCTAGCTATTCGACCAGCGAGACTGGGTTCCTTCGGGAAGGTGTTTGTTGGGTAAGAAGTCTTAGACGTGCCTATCTCCACCTCCTCGTGGTTCCCGCCGGTAAAAATGGGTTCCACCCATTGGCCAACGGAGAAGGCTTATGAGTCCTAGGGGCTGCCAACCCCCTCGACTGACTACTTGTTGGCACTACTCATAACAATGAAAGCCTCGGAATTCGGTACGGTGCTGGATCCACTGATTTGGCATCCCAGCAAAATGTTGACGACCCTAGCGAATTTCTATGCGACTTTTGTTCACGCTCATTCACCACCAAAACTGGTAGAGGCGTCCACATGAGGCGCGCTCACCCTGATGGTCTCGACGAACAGCGTCAATTTAACTACCTCAAGGCTAAATGGTCGGCAGAGGAGCTTTCCGGGAGGCTGAACTCTGCCTAGAAAATCTTATTAGGTTTATCAATCAGGCTTTATCTAATCTCTTCCCCAATAGAACCCTTGAAGCCATCAAGAAGGCTAGACAGAAACAACCATACAAAGACATGGTCCAAGACTATACCACACAACTACGATCTGAACGACTTAACCCAACCATAGGTACGGATAATAATACTAACATTCTATCTGACGATGGACAATCTACCCAACTACAACGAGACGACAGCACTCGAAACACTGACAAATTCATAGAGTACATTAATGAATTACCGGAACTGGAGACTGACGATCAATACAGACAAGACGAGCTACGGAACATCACCCGTAACACAGACCCTAGGGACAAAGATAGCACCTACTTTAGACTGTCAGCATACCTGCTCTCAATCTTTCCCCCACAAGAGAACTCTCCTAGACCACCTAGGAACTCTAATCAGACTCGCAAGGGGAATAAAAAGAAGCAGCGGAGGCATGAGTATGCCCAGACCCAGAAGAATTTCCAAAAACACCAAACTAGATGTATCAAAACTATACTCGAGGGTCCCAACTTGTCTGTGATCCCTGAAGGTGGAATAATGATCCCTTATTGGAAGAATGTCCTAACTCAGGAGAATCTCGCTGAACCTGAGTATAAGGACATGAGCCAAGACCTACACAAAATTTGGGAACCCATAACACCCCAGGAGATACTAATTAATAGGCCAGCCCTATCCTCAGCCCCTGGTCCCGACAGTGTTTCGCCGAGACAACTTCGTGCTATACCCCCTATTATTCTATCTAAGATTCTGAATCTAATTCTTTGGTGTGGGAAACCACCGACCCGCCTCATAGAGGCGAGAGCCATCTTCATTCCCAAGAAGGCCGAATCCAAAAACCCGGAGGACTTCAGACCGATCACGATCCCTTCCATTATTCTTCGCCTCCTACACAGCATTGTAGCTAGAAGGATGCTAAGGGAAATAGACTTTGACAAGAGCCAGCGTGGCTTCCAACCAACGGATGGGTGCGCTGATAACCTTGTCTTGTTAGATATGGTCATCAAAACTCAAAAAGCAATAGCGACTTTTTGGCAGTGCAGAAGAGCGTTCGGTACTACATGGGGCCTTAGCCCAAGGATACTTCACTGGATCTACACCGCAGTTATCAGACCCTGCATCTGCTACGGCGCTGTAGTCTGGTGGCCCACAATAAGGTCAGGCCCATCTCTGAAAACCCTTAATAAGGTTCAAAGAATGGCCTGCCTTACTATTACGGGAGCGATGAGAACTACACCAACGGCAGCCATTGAGATGGCCCTGTCTCTCACTCCGCTTGACATCATCGTGGAAAAAGAAGCGATGAAAACCGCCCTCCGCCTGCATGTAAATAACCTTTGGCTAACGAAACACCTGCAGGTGGGGCACCTAAAGATCTGGGAAAAGCTTAACAAAATCGACAGTAATGTCCTGATGATCCCAGACAAAACCACTTCTCAAATATGCCCTTCCAGAAGGTATAAAATTACTTTCCCATCAAGAGAGGCATGGCGAGAAAACTTCTCAACATACATATCGTCAGAGAACAACTCCGTATGGTTTACAGACGGCTCCCTGGCAAACGGCCTAAGCGGAGTCGGAGTGTATGGACTTACGGAGGACCTGCGAATATCGATATCCACAGGTAGATACACGACGATATTCCGGCTGAGATTCTAGGCATCAGTACATGTGCCAACGTCATACAAGAAAAAGACATTCGGGAGAAGAACATATACATCTTCTCAGACAGCCAAGCAGCCCTCAAAGCTCTTGACTCGAATGTTACATCCTCGAAAATTGTCGGTGAATGCAAAAATTCACTAAACAAGATTGCCGCGACCAACAGCGTCGCGATCATATGGGTCCCTGGCCACAGCAACGTCAGTGGCAACGACATAGCTGACTTCCTGGCCAAAGAAGGATCAAGCAAACCCATGATAGGCCCAGAGCCATACGTGGGACTAGCATCCTCTTTTACAAACCTCATTTTTGAGAGTTGGGCTCTAAACGAGCAAAATAAAAGATGGATCGCCAGACAAGACTGCAAACAGTCAAAGATTCTCCTCAACAAAGTTGACCGAGAACTGAGCAAATGGCTGATGCAGTGCAGTAGGGGCGTTGTCAGCCTAGCGCTCAGTGTCATTACTGGACACTGCAGGCTGAACAAACACCTTCACAACATGCACATTAGTCAAACGCCATTGTGCAGATGCGAACGCGAGGAGACAATCGCCCATGTTCTCTGCGATTGTCCCCTCTACTTCAAAGCAAGGGCCGAGATATTCGGCGCTCAAATAGTAGCCAAAAGTGAGCTACAAACGCTGAAGCTGCCCACAATCCTGAGCTTCGTTCGACGAACTAAACGTCTTACGGCACACGAAGGGCAACTAGATCAAAACTGATGACAGACCTTCAACTGAGGTACGTACAATGGGCCACATGGCCTAAGTATAGGGTAATCACGCCCGCCTCATGAAATCTACATCTCTAGATATGGTCATCAGGAAATGTAACTCCAGCTTCTCCTCATGCTACATCGCTTCCCTTGATGTAGCAAAAATCTTCGACTCTGTCTCGCATAATGCTCTCTTCAGAATCTTAGAAGGCTACAACCTACCTGTGGACTTCATTAACTACCTTAAATTCGTATACCGTGAATCCTACACGAAACTGTTAGGAAACGGTTGGTCTTCAGAAAAGATTACTCCCTCACAGGGCGTCAAGCAGGGTGATCCCCTATCCCCAATGCTGTTCAATGTCGTTATCGATAGGCTGTTGCGCACTCTACCCGCGAATATTGGCTACCCACTGGGTGAGAGCACGATTAATGCTGCAGCCTTCGCTGACGACATTATCCTGTTTGCCTTTACAAAGCAAGGGCTACAGGAACTAATTGATACAGCGGTAGCCTACCTCAAGACCTGTGGGATGGTTGTTAACCCTTCGAAATGCCTGACCCTGAGTATAAAGGGAAACCCCAAGAATAAATACTTAATTATTGAGAGGACTTCCTTCAAAACCCATAACCATGTCATGCCCGCTCTGAAAAGATCAGACACATGGACATACCTTGGAATTCAATTTAATGGCGACGGCAGGATCAAAATAAACCCATTAGATGAATTGAAACAAAAACTGGATAGGTTAACCCGAGCCCCATTAAAGCCGCAACAGCGACTGCATGCCCTAGAGTGAACTAGTACATTTATTTAATTCACCTATTTACCGAGAGTTAGCGCCACTTTCGCATTTTCCTCGAACTTAGAATTGTCAAACTGGGGCCTTATTCTCTATTACGAAACTAAACTGCAATTCATACGAAACTGAAATTCGAAACTAAATTGCATTCGTATTCCCTATAACAAATATGTTCAATCTGGTACGTTCACTAATTGCATCTAGTACTCTACTATTTGAATTGTCAAATTTTTCGAGTGGCGCAAGTTTTAAAAAAGTTGTTTAAATTCAAATGGATACATTGTACGTATTTGTTAGTAGCAGTGACAGTGAAGAGGAAAATATTCCTCTAATCCGACGAAAGTTAAGAGACAATTCAAATATCTTGGATATTCCAAACGAAATGTAAATATTTGTAGTATGTAATTATATTAGGTCTTTATATTTCCTCTTTCAGGTTCAAGAAATTATTTCGTTTAACGAAAGTGGCATTCATAGACGTTTTAAATACAATTCAAGGGGCATTTAGGCAGCCCTTTCGGGCTACGCATATTCCTCCAATCCTAAAATTGGCAATTACATTAAGATTTTTAGCACAAGGAAGCTATCAGGATAGCGTAGGCCAAGAATACTTAGCTCCTGTGTGCCAAGCAACAGTTTCGAGAATATTAGAGGAAGTGACCACAATATTGGAAAACGTCGTATGTCCATTAAAAATTTCTTTTGAACTTTCGGAGTCGGAGAAACTTGCAGCAAAAAGGCATTTTTTTGAAATAAGCAGAATTCCTGGAGTAATTGGTGCTATCGATGGTACTCACTTAAAAATAATAAGGCCAAGGCAATCGGAGCATTTATACTTTGGGCGAAAGGGATACCATACTATTAATGTTATGGTCGTAAGTGTTAGCAATAAATGATTAATTTCATATGCAGAAATAATCTATTTTAGATTTGTGATCATATGATGAAAATAAGAGCAGTAAATGCGCGTCATGGTGGTGCGTCCCACGATTCATCAATATGGACTGCTAGTAGTGAAAGATGTTATTTGCAAAATATGTATCGTAATGGTGATAAATGCTGGCTTTTAGGAGATTCAGGTTACCCGTTAGAACCGTGGCTACTAACTCCTTATAGAGTAGCAGAAGAGAACTCTCCTGAACTTCTTTTCAATATAAAGCATGCTAAAGCGAGAAGTATAGTCGAAAGAACGTTCGGTGTTTTAAAAGGAAGATTTCGTTGTACTCTATCTGCGCGTGAATTACATTATGTATAGTCCGGAGAAATCAGCGAAAATCTTTAATGTTTGCGCAGCACTTCATAATATATGTATAGAGTATAAAATAAATTTAGACACTGACTTGATTCCAAGTTTATCTGAAACAGAAAGTGCCAATGATAATCTTTATGTAAATTTGACTAACCATACCATAGTGAGAACAGAAGTACAGAAGCTAATAATATCAGAAATAGTATTAAAGATAATATGTCAGCAAATTAAACATACATAAAATAAAGGGATTTTTTTATTGAACATATAAAGTTATTTCACTATTTAATTTATGATTTCCTAACGGCTGCTTTTAGCTCAAGTTTTTGTTCTTCTATGGCCAACTTACGTCTCTTCAATCTCATTTCTTCATACCGCAAATTTAGCTTTTGTTGTCTGTATATTTCAGTTTTTTGGAGTTCTTCTCTTTTTAAGTCAACTAGGTTCTGGGTTGCTTTTAATAAATTTTTATTTATTTCTTTATTTTCGTTTAAAGCTGTCATAAATTTTCCATAAAAATCCTTTTGCAATTCTATTTGTTGCCTTAATGCGTTTTCATTGTTTTCTGCGCTTTTCCTTTTATTTATGTTTTTTGGTAGGCTGTCGACAACATTAACAGATATTTCTTCAGCCACATAAGAATCTTCATTTGCATTGTTAAATCCGTCGCTGGTGGCAAAAATAGTCTCCTCCGCAGTTAGTACTTTTGAAGATAGTCCTAATTCTTCACATCCTTTTTCAAATTCCTGATGCAACACTTCTTTTGGATTGAGAGGATCGTCAGCGTTTTGGGGTAAATTTACGCCAAAACTCTTTATTGAATTGGAACCATAAACAGCAGCTTTCAAATTTAGCAGATCGTATACTTTTTTTTCGCTGTCGGTCAATTTCACTTCCTTATTAGGACCACCACCAGTTTGGAACATGTTAACTTTATTTTTTTTTACTTTCCGTTTAATGTTCTGTTTGTAATCTGCCCACACCTGAAGAAGGAAATATAGTACTTGATGTAAAATTTTGATTTTTTTAATAACCTTTTTCCAACCATCTACATTGCGAGTTACTGGACCAAGGCAATTCAACAGATTTATTAGCTCCTTCCATAAATTCTTCGACTTTTCCCTAGCACTTGGGGTATTAACGTAGCCCCGCGCTAATTCGGAGTGATCCTCCATAAAACTCACCATTGCATCATACTGCTTAAGACTTGTTGATTTGGACCTGAATTTAATAAAAAATATTCACCTATATGTATTTAAGAAAAAACCAACTTTTAATCACATCTTACATTTTTGCGACAGCACAACACCTTTCGAATGAATATTTGACAATATTGTTGCCAAGCAACAGTGTCGAGGATATTAAGAGGAAGTGACCACAATATTACAAAACGTGTTATGTCCGGTAAAAATTTCGTTTGAATTTTCGAAGAAGCTTGCAAAGGAATTTTTTATAAATAAGCGGTATTTTAGAAGTAATTGGTACTATCGACTTCAATTTAATAAAACATATTCAATTATATTCAAGAAAAAACCCACTTTTATTAACATTTTATATCTGCTCGATAGCACAACACCTTTCGAATGAAAATCTAACAATATTGTTGCAGTTTCGAGCAGAATAACACCAATATTGTAATAGAGAATTCGAATTTGACATTTTCGTTAGAAATTTTTACAATATTGTAATAGAGAATAAGGCCCCTGGACTCTAACTTAGACTAATTTTTGTTACGGAATCGCAAATTACTCTAAATTTATATTTTAGACTCTAAATCGTTAGGGAATCCCAGGGCAGGAACTATCAGGAACAAACTCCTTACTTTTAGTTGGGACTATATCGACGATGATTACTATGTTCTCCTTTGAAACAAAGGTGAGTGGTCCGTGGACTCGAAACTGCCTTAATAAATTAAAAACACCTTTTAATAGCTCTTCTTATGTAGAATTACGCGCTGGCTAAATTATACGCTGATCAGGTTCAACTAAATACATACGTCCTGACTGATATATGAGCCTAAACATTGTTATCAAAAAATAAATTATTATAGTTCCTCAAACTTTTAGCAAAATTTCCAATTTGCTGGCTATTCCGAGGACACGCAGTTACCAATGTGGTTTAATGACCAAATATAAGTTTCTTGACTGTTCTTCAAAAACTACACAATGGAATTTTGTTAACAGGGTTTGCAGGACATTCTAGCCAAGCTCGAAAGATCTTCTAGGGACTAGGATGAGGCTCTTCTTTTAGGCTGCACTTCTGGCTCGTAATTTTAATAACCAAGATTGACACTGTCTTTCGTTTACTGTCCGATCTGCCTATAATGCATCAATATTCTTTCCAATTTCCGTTACGTCTTTGGCTTCGATGAATTCGTAAATCAAAATAACAATTGTGATCCTTTGTCACTTGCATTACAACTTTCAAAAACTAAACGCACTCTTAAAAGTTTGCACTAAAAATTAGAAGAATGAGTGTTAACTGTCTTTAGAGCAAGGTGATGAAGGTAGTTTATCCCTTCCCTTTACGATTTTAAATTAATGAAATTGAAAAGAAAAAACCGTAGGTATTATTTATGGGATGACCTAATACATTGTTCCTCAAAATGGGTCTAACGAATAAAATTTCAAACATAACTGACACACAGAATAAAGTCACATTGAACGAGAATGATAACTGAATTATTATAAACTTACTGCTGGTTACCCATTTGAGGGTGAAGCTTTACCATCAATGATACAATAACACCTAAATTAGGAAATGGAAGCAACTTATGGTAATAATATGACTTGCAGTTCCCGCATCGATTCATAGTGTGGCTTCTCCAACAGTGCCATAATTCAGTTACCGCAACTGAGCCAAACATTAAGTCAACACAATAAACTTTCACCGAACTTCAGGCACTGCCTGACGTTGTACTTTTCATCACAATTAACCCTGGCGTAGCTGGAATAAGTATGGGTGGGTGGATAGACGGAATGTTATTTTGGGCGAACTTTCTCTATTAGTTGGAACGCTTTGTGTGATTTACTTTCGGAGTGCTTCATTTCCGGCTAATGCTCTTAAAACCGCATTTCCAACGAATGCGAACGATGTGTTTATTCATATGGAAATTAATCATTATCTTGTTTCGCAGCGGAAATGCAACGGAAGGAATGCTCCGCTCGGGTATTCTTGTTTAGCGACACCATACGCATTAGAATTAGAGGTTTACCTTCTAAAATATTTAACCCTTTTCATCGTGTTATATTAATACTATTATGGAAAAGGAAAAAGTACCTGAAATGAAAGTTTTTGCTCTAACCGTTGAAAGTTGATTTTCATTCGTTTACTTGTCTGATTAATTCCGATAATGAGCGAGACTCAAATATATTTATTTATTCATGTATATTATTATTTATTTAGCCAACAGATAACTGCCTTTTTTGTACAATTACAAATTAATATAATAAAATTAAAATTATAAAAACATTTAAATAATATTCAATGTTTCTTAACCTATTACATATTACATCACATTTTTTAAAATTGTTACATTTTATGAAAACATTTGTTGCAATATGTTTTAAAGGATTCAGTTGGACCGAACATTGCATGAGAGGTTCGACAATGCTCAAGCTTCAATAAATCGTGTTTTCGGAGCTTTCTCGTCGGTACGTTAATAATAAACATTTATTATACAGCTCAAAACAGTTCAATTCCCTCATAATTAAATGAACAAAAACGACTCTACAAATCTCATGGCGACATTCCAATGTTTGCAAAACTTTTAATTTCAATCTATTCTCGTAACAAGGTATATGCTCCAAGTGATTCTGCCAGGGTAAACCATTCAGAGCGAGAGATCTCTTTTGAACTGACTCAATTCTTGATATACATACCTACATAATGTATACAGAATAATATGGAGACCATATCATATTCAAGAATCGGTCTGACCTGTCCCATATATAACAATTTGAGAACATAAGGATCCCTAGCCCAGCAAGAAATTTCTAATTAAGTCTCTTAAAATATTGTATATGTATATATTTTTAATATTTGTAAGCATTTAAATAAAGTGGACCCGTATCTATTTGCTTGTCCCCTAAATACAGACACTAGTTTTTTAGATACACAAATTGCGTTGCGCAATAATGAGATTGAGCAAAAACAGGCTTGAAATGCCCTTAGATCTCCTGGGTCGCACGCGCGGTACAAGGAAAGAAACTTCGTGTATTTCCTAGACCGAGAGTTCCGGCTAGACCACTGAAACACTTTTATCGAAGGTCTTATATAAAAATACATATTTTTATTTTATACATATTTTTATCTTATACATTTGTGAACTTTACAATTAACGAACGAAGCCATTGTAGCTATCTGAATGAAGAAGAACTGCACTGAACCTAATCAGTGATGGCGCCTCCACGCAGAAACTGGTAAGTATTGTCATGTCAAGTTATGACTTTTTATTTAATAAATATTTGTTTTCTTTTCAGAATTAGTGCAATAAAAACAATAAGAAGTGGTGTGCACTGCAATGCAGTTCAAGTTATTAATAGTGAGTGAGTGAGGTTCAAGTTAAAAATAGTGAGTGAGTGAGGTTCAAGTTAACAATAATGAGGAAATTGACAAAACGTCAAAATTTAAAGTTAAATATTTTAAAAACTCTAGGCAACCGCCGCAAAATTTTTGCATATTCTTCCGTTCTCGACCCAACGGAAGCCTCTTGGAAAATTTCATCGAATTCGGGGACAATCCACTATTGTCAATGTTCCCTGGTTTGGTTTCAATGTGCGCGTACGCATATTAATAAACTTCAAGTTATGCAAAATAAAATACTCAAAATGATTCTTAACTTATCCTGGCATTTTTCCACCCTTGAATTACATAGACAAGCAAATGTTGTACCCGTAAATGTCAAACTTAACGTTATAGCACCAAAATTTTTCGAAAAATGTAAATACATATTCGAATAATCCGTTAATTAGACAGCTGGCAACAAATCAGGCGCCCAGCAATAGGCGTTTTTCTTTATTAGTTCAGAGCAGAGCACGAACTGTCAAAAAAAAGTTCGTGTTTCTGTTTTAGCTCAGAGTCGTCAGAGCCTCCAAGTTGTGTTTCTTTATGAGCCCAGAGCATGTTCAGAACGCGCTCTACGTGCTCAGTAAAATTTGACCGAGCATTTGGAGTAGCAAACCGAGCATGAAGCTGTCATTTGACTGTGAAGGAAATAAATGCAATGGACGAGACTTGTGGTTCTAGTGTAGAAGGTAAATAAACGCAAAATAATTCATTACATTTGATAAATTGCATAATCTTTATTTTAGCTTTTGAACTATGAGTGCCTTCAAAGCGGAGTTTAGAAAACCGCGTATCAGAACATTGCAAATGTTCTGAATAATCGTTTTAAATTAAATATTTCATATGAGCAGGTTGGCTCAAAATGGAAAGGACTGAAAAGAACTTATAAGAAAATTAAGGAGGACAACAATACCACCGGACAGTCCAGAAAAACTTGGGAATACTACGATTTAATCGATAGTATTCTTTTTAGAGCCCCGGAGATTAATCCTCCAGCTGTCCTTTCAACTGAAGACACGGAAGTGTTTTGTACGCCAGCTAAGGTTCCAAATAGCACGGAAATTGATAGTTCTGCAAGTTCGGCATATCGAACAAATTTAAGCTAAAGCGCAAAGTGGACGATTAAGAAGGAGTTGAACGGGCGGCGCGGCGTCACAAAGAGCGAATGGAAGCAACCAACAAATTTTTACAGATATTCCAGCAGATGGTGGACAAGATGTGAACATGTGATATAATGTAATTTGTTTCTGTTTTTATCTTTTTATAATGAAATAGTTTAGTTTAATGAAATAAATATTTATTTTCTTAAAATAATGCGTTTAACAACCTTTCTCTTTTGGATTGGGCGGATTGCATATTAGTGGATGTGGAATCTGCATCGTTATCGTCATCATCCTCAATCTCCTCAACTATGACAGGTTCTTCGTCCATCAGATCATCGTTTTGCAAACATATATTGTGTAAAATGCACGAAGCAATAATATACTTCACAATGGAAGTAGGTTTCAGGGACTGTTCTGATTGACATGACAGGAAGCGCTCAAAAGTATTTCTTTATTACATCTGAGCGTTCTGAGTACGCTCTGAACTGAGCGTGCTCGATGTGCCCGAGCCCTGTTCAGAGCGGAGTTCTGAACGAATAAAGAAAAACGCCTAATAGTAGTATAGATTAAGTATATATTACATTCACTGACCGAACCGTGGGATTTTTATGAAACATATCCATTTTAAAGTAAAAAGTCTTCTTTTACATACTTGTTTCAACAATTTTTTATTATTTCCGATACGCGCGTATTTCGGCTTACGAGGCCATTTTCTAGGAGTTTATACTAAAACTAAAGTACAATATGCAATATTGCAGTCCAATACAACAACACCTCAAAGCAAGCTAAAGATGCCATTAGATGTGCAAAATTTAATTGGTTAAACGGCGAACTAAGAAAGTGGTACTCCATTCGATACAATCTAAAACTTCATATGAAAGTCATGCATACTGAGTTAACTAACAATCCGACTCCATCCCATCGAATTTGATATAGTGGACAGAGAACTTAGAGAGGATTGTGCTGTGCTGGCGGAGCAGATATATAAAATCAAATACAAAAAGTAAAATACGCTATCCAGCATTTCTATAAAGGACCGAAATATCAACCATAACACGAACAATGAGAATTATACAAATACAACGAACAAAAATGACGGCCATAAAACAAACGAGAAGAATATAGCAACTAAGTTTCATCCAAGGATTATCAACTTAACAGATGTTTGACTATCGGCTGAGCAAGAAAAATTATTGGACAGTGGACTGAAGTTTTCGCCTCCACAATGTATAAACAAGAGTGATATGGTAGATTTAGCTTTGGATCTGGAAGTCGCTCTGGGAGATGCGCCGCTGGATGTAAAGGCATTGTGCGCAAATATTATGAAAAACGGTAACTGCGGAGCAACTGGAGGAAGAAATCTCAGTCGAATTCTGGGCAAATTGAAGAGCAAGCTGAAAAGTGAAGACCTAATCGTGACAAAAGCTGATAAGGGAAATCCCGTGGTGTTAATTAAGACTAAGGATTATAATATTAAAATACAAGAATTTATTCCTGACAGTGGTGGACTTGAACTTAAAAAAGATCAAACTCCGACTTTACAAAAAGAAATCAAAAAATGTGTAAAACAATGTAAGAATATTTTCGGTGATCATTCTTTCCGTTATTCTAACATGAACCCTAAAGCTCCCACTCTTTATGGGTTATTGAATTTACATAAGGAGGGTACACTAATTAGACCAGTGGTTTCATATGTCAAGGCACCTGCATATAAAGTGTGGTCAACTTATCCAGAACACCGGTTAACTGCCCAGTTACTGAGTGCAAAAAAACAGTCGGGATGACATCTGTCCTGGCTCACTTTCTTAAAGATCATAAGCAGAAAATTTACGAGTTGAAAGCTGCTACAGCGGCTACCACAATCGTTAAGTTCTCCGAGGAGGATTTCAAAAATTTCAACGAAAACGTCTGCTTGGGAGTCCTTACTTATGCAGGAAAATCTCAATACGAAGAAAGTCGTCCTGGTCTTGTCGGACTATGCCGGGCGAATTCCTTCCTTCCGGCGAAGTACTCATATTTAGTGAATCACCTTCCTATTCTTGTGATGGGATGCAAAACATCGCTGACTAGCGTGCTGGAGGACAGGGAGTTGGCAGAGGAATTAACGAACTTGCAGGATCCATTTCAGCAAATAATCGTAATCTGGCTGGCGACAGTAGAAACTTCGAAAAAAACCAATAGTACCATAACTGCGTTTAACCGCCTAATGTTTACGGCTCGGGCATCCGAGTTGAGATTCTTAGTGGGCTTTGACGTGTATGGCTCATTAATCGAATTATATTTGTACTATTCAGATTTGTTTTTGTTTTTGTAATCGCGATTTTTATTTGTGATTTATTTAATGCAAAACAAAATGACTTCTTGCAATTCCAAAATTGTCAACCCTGAGGACGTCCAGAAGACAGCAATCATTACACCATTCGGGTTGTTCGAGTTCCCGTTCATGGGTTTTGGTCTTCGCAACGCCGGACAGACCTTCCAACGTTTCATCGACGAAGTCTTAAATGGTTTGGATTTCTGTTACGCCTACATAGACGACATTTTGATTTTTTCAAAGTCAGAAGAGCAACACAAGGAACACTTGCATCAATTGTTCCGGCGACTGTCTGATTACGGTTTGTTGATAAACTCCTCCAAGAGTGTTTTTGGCCGGTCTAGCGTAACATTCCTGGGTTATGAACTGTCAACCGATGGGGTACGCCCATTACCAGACCGTATCGCCGCTCTGGAGTCCTTCCCGTTGCCTAAAACTGCTAAGGCTCTTCGTCAATTTCTGGGCATTATAAATTTTTATCGCCGTTTTGTGCCCGCAGCTGCTGAACACCAAGCTCCTTCAGATGGTGCCGTCGCTGGTCTTCGTGGATCACAGCCTATTCACTGGACACCATCTCTCGAGCGCGCTTTCTTCGCCTGCAAGGAGGCTCTATCTAGAGCCACTCTTCTTCACCATCCGGTTTCAGATGCTCCGATTGGTCTTTTTACCGATGCTTCTAGCCATTCCGTTGGTGCTTGTCTCCAGCAGTTTGTCGACGGTTCCTGGCAGCCCATCGCGTTCTTTTCAAAAAAACTCTCAAAAGAACATTCGAAGCGGCTATCGAATGCTTTCACCAAGACAGCAGCAATCCTGGGTGTAGAAAACACTGAAGAAGACCAGACGGTGTGGCCAGCTTACTACCGTGAGCTGCTCGCCATATACGAAGCAGTCCAGCATTTTCGTCATATATTAGAGGCTCAGCATTGTACAATTTATACGGACCACAAGCCTTTAATATATGCCTTCAAACAACGACGAGAGAAGCTTCCACCAGTTCAGCTTCGCCAATTGTCGTACATTGCGCAGTTCACCACGGACATCCAGCATGTAAGTGGTGCCGACAATGTAGTAGCTTACGCTCTATCAAGGATAGCAGCTATATCGGTGGAACCTGTCGATCTTCGCGCACTGGCCCAATCATAAGAAAACGACCCTGAGTTCCAGCGTTTATTGGATCACGATTCGGCACTGAAACTTAAACGTGAACCAGTACTCGGATCAGATGTATTTATGTATTGTGATACATCCACAGCACGCTCACGGCCTTTCGTGACAACTCCTTTCCGGCAACAGGTATTCAACTCGCTGCACAACCTCTGTCATCCTGGAGTACGTGCGACCGCTCGACTTGTTTCGCAACGGTTCGTTTGGCCTAGCATCCAACGAGACTGTCGTGCATGGACACGCACCTGTCTGTCGTGTCAGCGTGCTAAAGTGACAACGCATGTCCGCGCACCGCTTAGTACCTTCGCACTGCCGACAGATCGTTTTGCACACGTCCATATAGACATAGTTGGCCCTTTACCAGTTTCTGAGGGTTTCAAATATTGTTTGACGGCCACGGACAGGTTTACACGCTGGCTTGAAGTTTATCCAACTGCAGATATTACCGCCGAAACAATAGCGAAAGCCCAGGATCACAGCTTGGATCTCCCGTTTTGGTGTTCCGCATCGCATCACCACTGATCGTGGTCGGCAGTTTGAAGCCTCGTTATTTCAAGAGCTTGGTAAACTCGTTGGTTTCAAGCAATCCAGGACCACAGCATATCACCCCTGCGCAAACGGGATGATAGAACGGCCACATCGGCAACTGAAGGCTGCCCTTATGTGTCATCCTGGCGCATCCTGGACAGAGGCCCTGCCACTGGTGCTACTTGGAATGCGAACGGCATGGAAGGATGATCTGCATTCATCATCTGCAGAGCTCGTTTATGGTGAGCCACTTCGCTTACCAGGAGAATATTTTACTCCTTCAACAAGTAGCATGTGCGAGGGATCAGATTTTGTTTCACGTCTGCGACAAACAATGTCCAACCTGAGACCTCAGCCTGCTTCACGGCATGCGAAGCCAAGCATCTTTGTTTTCAAGGATCTGAAGGATGCTTCACAGGTCATGCTTCGCGATGACAGCGTGCGAGGGACCCTGCAACCACCCTACTCTGGACCCTACCCGGTCATCGGACGTACAAAGAAGACGGTCATCATTCGCCGACGAGGTCACGACGTTGTGGTCAGTATGGATAGAGTCAAACCAGCTTATAGTTTGAATGAGGACGCTCCTGCTGACACTGCCCCGACTCATCACCTGCTTCAGTTCCAACCTCTATTCTGCGGCACTCAAGTTCGCAATCAGCACCAGGGTTCCGCACCACAAGAGCTGGCCGTAAAGTACGGTTCCCGGAACACTTTCAGGCTGGTCTATGAGTGCGCAGAAATCTCCGCAAGGGGGTAATGTGGCGTCAGAAGTTAGCCACAGTTGGCCTGCTACTGTGATTTCCCTACTCGGTTGAATTCAGCAACCGGAGTAGTAGCAGTGGAAATCACAGTAGCCTGGCTGAAAAGGATTTATATAATGGAGGAGCCATTATATTCAGTAGTCTCGGGGACGGCAAGCTGGCAGGATATATGCCACATCGATATTATTAATTAATTCGCAAAATATATCCTATTCTAATAATAAAAAAGCTGTGTATTATTTCACTAAACAATCAACTCTTGCTACGGTGGTGCAGCTCATGATTCCTTTTGTATGGAATATAAGCAATGAAAAAAAATATTTCGAGGATTTGTATCAAAGAGGGGACCATAACTCCAGATTATTAGGTAAAAGTTTTAAATGTTATTTAATAATTTTGTAATTGTAGCTTTTAAGGTGACAGTATGGGTATGCCTTATCTCCGTGGTTATTAACACCTTATCGTTCTGCGGATGCTAGATCAGGAGAAGAAATATTTAATAAAATTCATTCATCTGTAAGATGTAGGTATAGTTGAAAGAACTATAGGAATTTTAAAAGGACGATGGCGGTGCTGTTAATCTGATCGTATCCTAAGATTTGCAACCGAAAAAGCGTCTTCAATAATAAACGTATGTGCAGCTTTACATAACATATGCATCGCATATAAGGTTGATTTTAATCCAGCGGATTTTGTGTCTCCAGTCGATCCCATAAGTTCGGCCTACGCAAATGAAGAAGACACCATTCTTACAAAGAGAGCAGAAAGAATAAGAAATAGCATCAGAGACTTCTTATTACTACAGATAATCTGTGTTATGATGATATTTTTTCTGTATTGCGTCAAAAAGGTCTGGTGGTTTCTGAATTGGTGGCAAACAAATATTCCTAAAATATAGGCAAATTTCCATTCTCAAATTTTAGAAAAACCGAAGTTCAACCCATTCGTTCCATTCCTGATACACAGCACATATGAAGGATGGCTGTTAGTACGGGTAGTGGAATCTCTTTAAACAGTTTTTCGGTTATGAGTTCATGTCCTGGTGCTTTATTGTTGCTCATTTCGCCGATTTTCATTCACAATATGGGAAGAGTGTACTTGAGCAGTTTGTTTGTTTTTGGTCCCGGAATAGCCTGTGGAAGAGTTTGAATGTTATCTTTGGGACAGTTGGGAGTGAAAACTTAGCTAGGTGTCTGGCGGAAGCTTCAGCTTTGCAAGCATTGTCAGCGATCCAACTACCTTCGGGGTCTTTGATAGGGGATTCTGCTTGAACGGGTTTTTTTTAATTCTTCTAGTAATTTTCCAGAAAGAGTAGTTAGAGTCGGCGTAGTGGTCCAGTCCCTCTAAGTCTTCTTGTGTCTGGTTGTTTTTGTCTACGTATAGTGCACGCTCCGATTCTTAAATGTGTTCTGATTATATCTTCGTTTAGCTCAAATATATTCCTTGTAAGCTCTGTTAAATCATTTAAATAGCAATATGGTACAGATTTCCAAAAAATGTGCCAATGCTAATACATTGCTTGAAGAGTTGGTAGCAAGTACCTATGATTTTAGTTATGTAAAACAGTTGATAACACTGTAACTGGCAACACTGCACTCTCAGAGCTATCTTGTTTATTCGTGTGTGTGTGTAACGGTGTGCGTTATTAAGAAATAAAAAACATCTTCAAAAATACAGTTTTCTTATTTAATTAATCACGTGTAGTAATTTTATTTCATTACAATTCGTAAAACTGATTTTCCTTAATCTTCTTGATATTATATCTTCGAATACGGCACGCAAAGATGACTGCTCTGTTTGCAATTTTAAATATAGGTATGTATGTAGGTACCTTTAAATATTTTAGAATTATATAAATAAAATACAGGAGCTCCATGTCCTCTTCCAGGCTTACAGATGTCAGATTCAGATATCAATGAAAAAGAAAAAATAAATTGGCACAGTTGCAACTCCGAAAACTGCTCGAAATGAAAAAGAATTCGAAAAGCTGAATTGGCACACGGCTTTAGTAACTACTATAGCTACTGATTTTAATTTACATCCAACTTAATTGTTGAACTGATTTTATTCGACGAAGTTTATCGGTGTAGAGTGAATACTCAAAATTCCGGTTAGATGAGAGAAGCAACACAAAGTTATATTAGACGAAGAGACCTTTATTCAGATAAAAACACAACGTCATAGGTTTAGTTACAAGCGAAGACTGAAGACAGGAACAACACAATTAATTAATTGACACATTTTCCAAAGGAGCCGGGTTGCTGAGACGAACGGGTTGCTCAGCCGATTCTTTTCTTTTTTTGCACAGTTGATTACTCAACAATCGGGCTATTGAAAAATTGACCCTAAATTCCCAGCATTTTACAAAGCAGATCCTACGTTATGCATTCATAGAATATTTGGCAGCTATCGAATATATACGTAGTAATACCATGCTTCCATCTCTCTAAAATCTCTGAATTTTGTGAGATTTCGGGAAATCCATATGACAATCTAATGGATTTCCCATACAAGAAGCCGATTTTGAAATATTGAGATTTCGAGAGAATCTCAATCAAAATCTACTAAATTCGTTGTGGCATCCCCGAAAAGTTTATTCACCACTGTTCAGCAGGCGTCAAAATTGACAAATTTATGATTGTCATTTTTTCTACTTTTATTACACACAAATTTAAATTTATTCACTATGTCCAAATGTTAGATAACAATAGTTTGTTGATATTCAATCATTTTAACATTAACTTTTTTAGCACAAAAACTGTTTGAAAATAATTAAAACATCACACTTGACATATCAAATATAAGTTTATCTTTGGCCGTCTCCAACTGAACTTTGTACGCTTAAGATTTATCTTTGTAATTTATGTCCAATAAATTATTATTATTATTATTATTAAATATCAAATGAAATCACGCTACTAGATGGAAACACTTTTAAATCGCTTATTCTAAATTTCGAGATTTTCGGGAGATGGAAACATGGTATAAGCTTGGGTTGATTAAATAAAAACCATAGAGACGGAAGTGACATCGCGAATCAAATTTAATAAAATCATTTTAGTTCATGTTTCTTTTCAGTCTTCAAATCAAATCACCTTGTAGTTATAGCCCGCTAAGGTGGTGCTTAAAGAATTTCTTGGCCCATACAAAACGTATGTAAGAAATGCTTATATAGAATTACGTAGCTGACTACAGACGATAATATGTATGTACGAAAAAATACAAAATACATGCACATCATACATATGTAGAAATTGGTGTTGTTAATTCTTCTGATTAAGAAGTATACTATGAAAAATTAATTTTGATATTTTCAAAACTTCATATTTACTTGATGGAATTGTAAGATTTTTGGTGAACCTACATAAACGTAAATATGAGGAGCAGTATACAACTACCACAGCTCGAATCAATTTAACTTACTTGAGCACAATACATATTTCTTTTTAGTTTCTAAATAAAAAACCTGTATGAAGACTTCTCAAAGTCAAGTCTGATAGTGGGGAACGTTTATTGCGGGCAAAGTCCCATAATTCTTCTGCTATTCTTTATCGCTCGAATAAAATACTATTCTGAACTGAATTCAACCTTTTCAAACTTGAGAAACGTTACGATTCTTTTTCGCGGTTTATTTCATCCTTGCCCTTTTATTATTTATGCATGCAAGGTTGACTCACTAAACGAAAGCATCGTCTAAAGTGCCATTGTTATGTTTTAACCCTTCGCGCCTTTTCTATTTCCGACAGGCAATGGTCCATAAAGTTGCATAGCCTTGCAACACACTCAGAATTTGATTTCTATTAACTGAACTTGACTGCATGAATTTTTTTTTTTTGTCCGCCGCCGCCCATCCTCGCAAATATTTGGTTAACACAATAATCATGAAATTTGCATAAGCCCCTTGGAGGTCACATTCAATTTAAGGACACCATAGCCGATGCCGTCATCAAAGCCGCAGCAGAATTGAAAGGCGAAATCAAGGAACCCTCAGTTTTGATCAAAAGTAAACACGAGACAAAGGCACACATCGCACCCAGCTAAATAGCACGCCATTGTACAACACGTTTTTGTCCTGTTGACTTTTCCTGCTACAGCCTTCTTGATGGCCTTGTAACCGGTTTAGATATCGCTGGGGTTTGCCAAACAAGAGCTTAGCCCCGGAATTGCAAAGTAGAAAAATCACAGATGGATAAAAAAAAAAGACCGAAATGGAATAAAGGTAATTCTGGACCTGATTTCGCATTCCTCCAACGTTTTCGTTTCACATCTCATTTTGCCTATTGTGTGGGAGTGGAAAAAGAGATTCCTTAGTGGCCGACCCTACCAAGGGTTCTATGCGGTGCAGGTAAACGTTTGTTTAGGGCTCACGTCTGTTTGTCTTGGAGTGTGATAGCAATGCGAAAAAATGTGAAGTATAACGTCTTAAAGATCAACAAGTTACATGAGAGCACTAGCGAGCTCTTCACTTTCAAACAATTAAAGCTACTGAGACCTGTGGAAGCCTTGGAATGTTTTAAAAACTTTTTAAATAAATCTTTATGCCATTAGAGTGAAATTGAGACAATTTCAATGACCAAATTGTATTAAAGTACCTCCAAACCCAAAGCAAATCAGAGCGGACAAAAGACCCCGCAAACAATTAAGCAGTACAATAAATCTCTCGAGGAACAAAATCACTTACTATGATTAAAAGAACGCCATAAATCCAACTGACTCTTGTCCTTAGCTTCATATGACAGACTTAACTTTACGCAAGTGGAGCACACATTCCTCGAGACCCTGCCAAGATTGTCTGTGCCGCTGTTGTCATCGCCGCGCGCGCCACAGCTTCTGTCCTCTTCTTCATATGGACGAAAATCTCTTTTTCGGCAGAGTTGGGAAGAAAGTTGCCACCACCAGAAGACGAATGAGCCAAAAAGGCGGCGTTGACGTGAAATATTTCACATTAAATTCGATATTAAACTTTTCTGAAGAATTATAGCGAGCAACGTTATCATAGTGGTACTCATGTAGAGGATGATGTGGGCAGAAGAGATATCGCCAGAATTACAAGAGTCTGGAGAATCTTATGTGTCATTCATTGGCCTTCCTAAGCACCACTCAGATGCGATTTAAGTGTCAATAAAGGAGCCTTTTAAGACTTTGAATACCCTTTCTGCGGTAAATTGCTGATTTAGGTGGAGAGGGTCTGAGAAAGACCGCAATTTTTTCAACATTCTGCCGGAGAGGGGTCAGTATTTTGCTTTCTTAAGAGAAATTGAACTAACTCTAATTGAAAAGAACTTTTTTCTTTGACGGGTGTAGAGTATACTAAGTGTATGCAGTGAAAATTGTTCTGAGTGTTGTAAGCAGCTCAATTGACGTCAAAATTAGTTACTTTTCAAATACATATGTTTAAATAATACTGTAAGTGTGTTATTTAAATAAATCGTTGAAATTTGTTGAAATAAATTAGCTTGTTTATAAATTCAACTGTAGACAAAGTTAAGATAGTAACAATTACCTCGTTTACGACCTCTTTCAAACTGGTTCCAGTCAATGTAGATCGACTCGAACCACTTTCCCATAAACCGGATCGATAAGTCCTCATTTCGATCCAGTTGGAAATTGTTCGATCCAAATCGAAAAGTGTCATTTTTCGAGAGCTGATAAGTGAATAAATTAATTTTGAAGCAGTTTTTCTTTTATTTTCAGAATATTCATCATTACAAGTGTAAATTAGTATTGGCTGCTTTCAGTTGTTAATGAAGTTACGCGAAATTTATGAGGAATTCGTGAGGAAAATGGACACCGGAAAAAAATTATTTTACAAAATTTCAAAGTTAATATTTTGCGAAACTAAAGGTTGCTGGACAATTTTTGTTCATATTCTTTACTTTTGAGCTAAAAGAAATGTATCCACCAAAATTAGTTAAATTTTGAGAAGCTTCACTATAAAAAATTATTTTCAATTAAAATGTGTTTTTTCCAATCCAAACTATTGTATCAATATGCCTCGTAAAGGTATTTATCGTCAATCAAAATTTTCAAATCCTTGAATTTTGTTATGGTTTTTAATCTTGTAGCACCATATTACCGGATCTTTAGTAGACCAATTGATGGTCATAACTTTCCATACCTAACAAGAGCTGATTAAATAAACACCCTTGATACAGTTTATCAAATGCAATTTGTAATAATTGACATTATGACGCAGAGCTAATAGTATTATTAAGTTTGAGGTCTCCTACCTGAAAAACAAGATCATTGAAAAATAGTAAAAGAGAGAAGAGTTATAGTAGATTAAGTTTTATTGTTCCACCAAAATATTCTACCAAACGGAACCCCAGCCTTTCGGAGCACTCACCCTATTTGATTGATGACTTAACTTCATAAATCACCAACGGTTCTCAGCACCTACCTGGGTTTGCCACGATATCAATAGTAAACCGGATAAATAATGCGCTGCTTCCTCAGATTGGCAATATTTATTCAAAATTTACTGCGTCCATAAATCATTTTCGAAGGGAGAGTGTAGCACTTAAACTAAACGCCGCTGTTCCCAATTAGGGGGACTATGAAATAAAGTAAAAACTTCGGAGTAATTTGCTGCGGCAGGCATAACCATAATAGCACTACTACTAGTTAAAATCTCTGTTCTTAGGTTCCCAGAAGCCAACAGCCCAGTTAGCCTCATAACCGGACGCTTCCAATAACGCTCAGGCTCCAGGTCTAATTACCCGGAGTCACGCAATTTGGCCATCCGTATGCAGAAAAGAGCTTCATTATGATAAACCGCCTGTTAACATGATTCCGACGAGAAGAACACTGTTTCAGGGTTCCCAGGATTTATTGACTTATTTTGCCTTTTCAATGCCTTCATGTATATGTACCGGGCGCGATTTATAGTCCTGGATAACCCGTTTAGCCTTTTTTATGGCTTCACACCTGAACTGCTCCAACTGCAGTCTGCCACTAGACTTATTTACTGAGAAATCCGCACGCCGGACTGGTTTTTGCCATTTTCGTAGTTGCACTTTTAAAACGATTTATTGCTGCAAGCAAAAATAAAAACAGGGAAACCACCCTTAGCTTGGACGAACCGGGACGAGCACGCCGCCCGTATCCTGACTAATTCAGGCCATTTGGGAGCCAAGAAGACGAGAAGAAATACTTCCGAGTTCCCTGTCATTTACACGTGAGCCAACTGAATCCCTTTTGCTGTTAAATGTCCATCGCCAGTCAACTTAAGATGCCGTCGCAGGTGGGGGAGTTAGTTTCCTCTGGTGCAGTTGTTGCATATAAACTTACATGAGACTAAGGTAGGCAACGCACCGTGAGGGATGGTAAAAGTGGAATTGAATGGGTATAATCATAGATAAATAAAAGATTTCATACCAAGATTGAATAGCCTGAACACGGAGGGCGAACTCGTTTCAGCAGACCTGAAATTGCCCCTTATACCCTTTTTCTAATGCAAAACCAGACATAACGAATATGTTATCGTAGTAATATGTATGTTATCTCTGGCAGAACCCAACAAAACCACGAATCACCCAAAATCGTGCCATCCCGTTTATATCATTATTTTAGCCATCTTCTGTTTCTTTCTCGTGTTATGGTCAACCTGACTAACTTATGATATATAATATAAATATAGTCACCCATTCAGCAACCATTTTGTACTAGAATAGTGACAGCGACGCGGTTGACCCACCTGTTGTCAAACCATCATGGCACTAATTATGATATGAAGCACTTATAAAAATGTGTGCGGTAATTTCAGCACAGTACAAAAAGTTAAATTGAGCAGTTTTTCCACTCAAAATGTGATAAAAAGTCTTTCAGTTTAAACATTTGCCCGAAGATGTTTTGACAGTCTGCAGGCACAACTACAAGCAAGGGCTTGTGCTTCACACGGGACTGAGTCAATTCAGCATTTTGGTTAGTTATTTCGTGGTTGGTTTGTCAGGCCATTGGAGAACGAGTTGTACTGGCAAAGCTATTGTAGGGATGCCAGTAAAAATTTTTCTACGTTTTAAACAAAATCGTACTACTGCCTACCATCCCCAGGCAAATGGTTTACTAGAACGCTGGCATCGCACATTAAAAACCAGTATTATGACTTATGGTAATAAATCTTGGTCTAAAGATTTACCATTAATTCTGCTTGGTCTAAGAACTGCCTTAAAGGAGGAGAGTTTAGCAACTCCTGCAGAATTAGTTTATGGAGAATCGTTACGACTTCCTGGATATTTTCTGAGTCAATCCAAGGTTACACCTTTCGTGCAGAGTGATTTCGTGAAGCACTTGCAACATTTATTTTCAAAAATCCACCCAGCTTCAACTTCTTGTCATTCTGGTGTTAAGTTTTTTAAATTCAAAGAGTTACAAACTTGCTCACATGTTTTTGTTAGAACTGATGCAATTAGAACTCCGTTACAACGACCTTACGAAGGCCCATTTCCATTCGTACAGAAAAAACCGCAGGAACCAGAGAGGCCAGCATGCAGCAAAACCACCGAAAGCAGCAAAATACTTCCCATCTCGATCTACTGAAATCGGCGAATTTTTGCCAGAGCTTTCAGCTTTGAGACGTCTTCGTATATTAAAGGTCTTTGGTAGTACGGAATACGAAAAAAAGTTACGTCGTATCGTAAGGTTTACGTCGGATAAGTTGTCCGTCGGAGTGTGGAATAAGGGTGATTGTATTACAGAGTTCGATGAAGATAACGATGAAGATTTCCAAGAAGATAAACAAAATACTAGCAGTGACGATGAATCTGCTGAGGATTCCGACGAAGAATAATTTTTTTTTTTTATGTATACACATTTTTTAATGAAATTCTTTATTTTTTTATTTATTTTTTTTATTTAGCGCAATATACGAGCTCGGGGCTCTTTTATTCAAAATTATTTTTGTAACAAAACGTTGAAACTAAGAAAATTATATTTTCAAATTAAGAATCGTTAACTATTGGGAGTCGTCCATACATTATTTACTGTACAAATTAAATCATAAAACAAATAAAGTTCTTTCTCAGCAAACACTAATTGTCTTCAAAATTATCGATATAGGGTTTTATAACTTGAAAAAAAAAAATATAAACCTAATACAATCAACCACTCAGGCACATTTTTCATGTATTCTAGGTAGTACATGTGAAATTTCATTCCCTGAATTAGGAATGAATGCCGAAATACCCAGCTTGGAGATCGCCATGGTGAAAAAATATCAACCTAAAAAATTCATTATTTTTTACAATTTTTGTCGGACTGGCGTCACATACTCAGTTTTTTGTAGGACAGCGATACAGTGTTTTGAGAATATACTGATCTTTCATTTTCTATTTTTGTCCTACGGTTATTAATGAATAAAATGCAACCACGGATCGGACAACTTCCAAGCGTAGGAACCATACCATTAAATTTGTAGGACAATGTGTCCTTGTGATTGCGCAATCATTAACTAATAACACAAAAAATTAGCTGGTTATTAATCAATTTCGTGACATCATTATTTAAACATATCAAGCATGGGGGACGCTTCGGTGAAACCGTCCATTTTGTCGGACAAATGTTTTTTTGAGCTTAGCATACTAAAATCTCAATATTCGACAATAAAAATAATTGTGTTGAGTTTGCCACCCGATCGACATGTTTCACGACCACCCACCCACTTCGCTACCTACCCTTATCAAGATTTTTCCTTCAGACAAGTTGGGCGTCTCGGCTACACGAAGCTACTCACTCATTATCAGCTTGTTACTAATCAGTTACAAAAAACATTGCTGGCCCGTGGACTAATTTTATTAATGCATTATTTTACTTCTTAGTTATTGTCTCCTGTATCCAAGGCCGTGTTTGGATATGTCACTTGATCGTCAAAAACTTCGACTTTTGTCAAAATTATTCTGGTCATTTGATCGTCCAATGATTTGCACTGCAACTGCCAATTGACATTTTAAAACGATTTCAGCATCATTTTTTAAATAAATATATATGCAAACGGATTTATTTTTATAGAAGAACATGTCCACTGAAAGAGACGATATACCTTTTAAAAATCAATAATCAGTTAGTCCCAAATTTATATTGTGAGTCAAATGACACACATATAATAACTTAAATAAGAAAATAGAATGAATATAATTTTTTATTACATAATTTTTGACACTTTGTGCAATTCTGCTCTTCACTTGCTGTAGTTTCTGAAAAATTTTGAAACATTATATTGGCGGATTAATATTTAATGTATTGTTTACCTTTATTTGCATTGTTGTCCTCATTTTCTTTGTCAATCTGTAAACCATTGTTACATCTATATACGGAGGTTGGTGTGTATTCAGGGCAGGAAAGAAGTTTTAATTTTTTTAATGGCGGCATACTCCTATATAAGAAGCATTAAATTAGTACATAAAATTTAAGTTGATTTAAAAAACATACTTTAATTAGTGCAATAATGCAATATTGGAATGAATACAAAGCTATTTTGAACTGGTAAGCACATTGCTTTACAATTAATATCTTCAATTTTAAAGTTTTCTTCCACAGTACTTATGTTGTTAACTTCACTTATACCTAATGTCCGAATTGAATCAAACGGTTCATCGAAAAAGGCTTTTATGTTTTGAAATCTAAAACCTATTACATAGTGTTCTCCGCATTCATTTTCAAAAAATCTAGTAATTTTGAATGGTATAAATGGTAAAATATAACAATAATTGTTTGGGCTAGTGTCGCTTAAATAAAACATATCAAAATAAAAACTTTTGTAGATAGGAACTGTCATATTTATGTTTTTGTTGGATAAATTTCTGGGACCTCTTTTCTTTGAATTATTTTTTATAAAGCGATTTCTTTCGGCAATTCTGTTGTAAATTTGTTGTAAAATATTAGTAGGTTGACGACAATCTTTTTTCAGAAATTGCAAATAATTCTCGAATTTGTATGCCGAAAAATTATCTACATTTCCATACATTCTAACACAATCAACTAAATGCAGGAGATTGTGAACATTGTAGCTAATTTTATCGGCGCCGTATAAAATTGCAAAATTGTATACAAACAGTTCTAACATTTCTTGAACGCTTTCCCAATTTTTTAGACAATTTTTCGGACATGATATTAATCTGTATGCTCCAGTTAGCAAATTAAAATGTTCATATAAATAACTATGCAAAATACCTTTAAATAATACAATTCCTGTATAAAGTAATAGCTGCCGAAACTCGGTTGCTTTCCATTTACACAATTCATTAAAATTTCTTGGTTTTCTACTGAATTCCTTTGATGTATGCAGCTAATGAAACTAATTTGTAATTCAAGTATTTTGTTTTGTTCGATACTTAGCTTTTGCACAGTATGTTTATCCTTCCATATGTATCCCATGAGTTTTTTTGTAACGCCTAAATCAATTAAATGCATTACATCTAATGGAAACTGGGATACCATTTTAATGTTAATTTCTTCTAAAGGATTTTGATGTTGTTGGTACTGCATTATATGAAAAGTTTTGTCTTCCCGATTCTTAAAACTTTCATCTGTCCTCAGAGAAGCAGCTGTAATGGAGTATGACAGAGTATTTTCTAGTTTTTTACCTCTTTGAGTGCATTTTGCACAGCCATTACTTGCAGTGTGGCCAACAACGCCAGTTATGAAAGCTCGAGCGGGCGTATCGCACGTAAACAACCTTATTTCTAATTTTAAATTTCTACCATTTATTTCAATTCCATTATTTTTAATCTGTTTTAATTCTTCTATAAATTCCGATAGATATTCCTTAACATTATCCGGTTTTTTTTCCCAATATATGAGCCAATAAGGAAAGGTTGAATTTGTTTGTCATTAGAGATTGCCCCTAATATTGGCCATAATGTTTGGTTCGAACTTTTAAATAACGGCAAGCCGTCAATTCCTACGTCCATGTACAACGTCTCAATACAATCATTTACAGACAAATTTAACATTTTAATTGAATTTTCTATCCCGATTTGGTGATACATTCCTGGCGAAACTACTCTTGTTTTAATTTGTAAATTGTTTTTTGACATAAGCAAAGTTTTTGTACAGGTTGGCACTTTTATATTATTATTATTTAATATTTGCAATAAATTATCAGAAGCCTCTCTTCTTATCCTTATCCTCCCGGCACAAAAGACCGTCTGGTCGCAGTGCCCTCCGCTTGGGCGGCCCCACTAATAAATAATAATAATAAATATCCTGTATTTAACACACCATTCCGCTAAACTATCAGCTAAATTATTCGATTTACTGAAGTATCAACCTTATTAGCTACTGTACAATCAGGATTATAGTTACAATTTTGATCATTTCTTTCTACATCAATATGTAAATCACAGTCATCATTATTCATTTGACTTGCAATATTTGTTAATCGTTCATTTATTTTCTTATGAACTAAACGTTTAATATGTCGCTTGCTTATTCCTGCAATCGTTAAACTCATTTTTGTTGTCCGTGATTAATCTAAGAATTAAAATTAACTTCGCTAATTACCTATGAATTATAAATTTCACTTCTCACCTAAGATTAACTTGCACGCACAGGAATTATAATTTAAGGACTTGCACGCACAGGATTTTCACGATCGTTTTGCTTTGCTGGTACAAACATAAATGAATAATCAACCCGCATTCAGGAATTGCGTCGACAAAGAACTCGATCGGAAAGAGCGGGAGTGAGAGAAATATGCAAGGTGCTTTTGTTCTCGCTTGTGCTTCCACCTAGATTCCATGCGACTAACTTGGAATTGATAGTGAAAAGTTTTCATTGCTTCCACAAGGCTTCCCTTGCAATGCATTCCGAAATTCCCGCTGGGATTTTGTTAACCTCTCGCTATAGGCGCTGTCGTCTGGTTTTTATAACACAGATAGTTGAGACAAGATCCTGCAGTCAAGTTTTCGCCAATATAATAGATAAAAAATATAACATATGCGTGTGCATGTAAAGGGTGTCTCAGTAAGAGTGCACTTTTTCATTTTAAAATAAAAACAAGTATTTTATGACAGAGTTGTGATATTTTTATTGCATTGTAAAGAAGACATGTTCCGATTAAGTATGGAATAAAATATCCGGCAAATGACCCCCACGGCTCCGATGACAGGCCATTACTCTTTGCATGAAATTTTCCATGACTTTTGCACAGAGATGTGGCTGTATCTCACCGATGACGCGTTGGATTTCCGATTTGAGCTCAGGAATTGTTTCGGGTTTATTCGCATAAACCCGAGATTTCACAAAACCCCAAAGAAAAAAATCGCACGGCGTTAAATCGCACGATCTTGGTGGCCAGTTGACATCAGAATTTCGTTCAGCGTAACTTTCCCCATTTTTGTAATGAGTTTTCACAATTATAACGCGTTGTTCTTTCGAAAATCTCTCCATTTTTAATAATTGGAATAAACATAGGTGACAGCTGTCAAATTTCAGAGTTGCCACTTGCATGAAAAAAAAAATATTCCAATTTTAAAAAGTGCACTCTTACTGAGACACCCTTTATAACACAATAAGCGAACATAAGGAAACGTGTTTCATATCTGAAATATCCGTTGATGTGAAAAAATGAATGAAATGGCAATAATTTAATTTAACAATTTGTACATGCTTCCATTTCAACTGATCACCGATCCGATGGTTAAGTCTCAGCATTATTGTAATACATATTATTACACACTGTTCTTTAATTGACTTTCACGTCTGTTTATTTATTTGTTTGGCTGTAATCAAATCCGAGAAGCTCTATTTTAGACAATTTTTATTTATTTTTTTTCTAATTTGTTTTACAAATTGAATTTATTTTGGCCATATATTTTCCTTCTTATTATTTGTGCATTGACAAAAGCTTTTACATCTTTCGTTTTATTTTCGAGCAAACAAGAAATGTTGTTTCCAGAAGTCACCTCAGAAACAGAAATTAGAGAATTAAGCAAATCAGGCTCTGAGGGGTTAATAAAATTCGTAAATAGAGTTGGAGATGGAATTTTTTTCTCAGGAGGTTCTAAGAATTGTGTTGGGGACGGAGTATTTCTATCAGGAGTCAGTGGTATATTCAACTGATTACCATATGTTTTAACGTTTTCACAACGATTTACTATTAATTCAGGTGAGGGATGCGAATAATTGTTTGCTATATCTGAAATAGTACTTGAAAAATCTTGTATTGTTGGAGCATAAGTCCTTTTGTGTGCTACTCTCTCTTTAATCTGAACATCTGGTACGCATAATGGATCATAACTATATTCTGTGCATTTGCAAAAGGTGCAATCATGAGGTAAGGGAATTGCAGACTGTAGTAAGCTCGCACTAGACCCCCGGTAAATGATTTCTGCTGAGCGGAAATGATTTTCGCACACAAAAATGTGTTTAGATTCCTGAATATTGTTTTGAAATGCCAATCCTCCACAATGGAGGATCCACATATCACGCCTGTTATCAGAAGGTAATTTGAAGAAACTAAAATTAGAGCAAGTCTTATCAGTAACGTTGCAATTAATATAAAAGCAACGCCTACCTATATTTAAACAAAATTAAAATTATTTGTTCACAACTTTAAAATAAAAATATCCAAAAACAAAACCCTGTCGTCCTGCCGCTAAATTCGCCGAACTCCTAAATTAAACCAAATACAAAGTATATAAAAATAAAAAGTAAAAATTTGTACTTAACAAAATTTATGTATGTTGTTGAATAAAATATCCACAAATCCAATAACACACACTATACAAAGACGACATTCTAACGGCCGCATAAAATTTCTTCCCCCGCTCCCCACACGAACTGGCCTTTTTATGCCAGCATGAGTGCATGACAAATATTCTCGCCGACCACCCCCAACCCCACAGTGTTTACATTTCATTTTGTTATACCCGTATAGTTGTTATATGTAATACCTGTAAATGTTATACGGACATAATTCTCGTTTTGTACAAGAATTGAACCAACTAAAAAAAAATTTAAAATCAGCAATTATTTACATGCCATAATTATTTAAGTAACTAATCCTTCGCATTTATCACTTTTTCTCCCCAAAATTTTGTTTGAAAACAAAAAAGCGAGCAGTTAACATAGCTGCATAGTGCATAGAAAGATGGAGATGGAAAGATTACGTTTAATATGTGGCGCAGCCGGAATTCACATGAATTTGTGTCAACTAAAAACGGGCATTTTCGAAAGAATATTTGGGGAAACCCATGCATTGGATAAATCTCAGGATGGCGTATGTCAAGAATGCTTCGAAAAAATTGAAATATACGATGAAGCTTATACAAAGACAAAGCACTTTGAAGGACATTTCCATTTTTTGCTCAATCGGAGAGAGAGACAGCAAAATAATTTAATATCGCATTTTGCAAATATTGAAATGCCCACACCAATTCCAGCGCCTTCCCCGTTGATGTAAGCATTCAAACAAATTACTCCAAAAAGGCTCAGTACATTATTTACGTATCCTTTTATTTTTTCTTAGTTCTCATGTTTCGGCCCTACAGCATAAATGTAATATTTGCGGCGAACAGTTCAGGAACACATACAATATGACGCAGCACAAGAAGACGCATAAAAAGCAAATAAAATGCGACTTCTGTCATCAGCGTTTCAAAGATGATGTTCAATTAAGAATTCACTGGCAAATCCACTTGGAAAAACCTGAATTAGAGTGTTTCATTTGCTCCAGGATGTTGTCAACCAATTTCTGATGACGACGATGAAGGGGATTTTGATGATATCTTGGAGCCTGCCTGGAGTCCGGTTCCAGGGCCCCCGGAATTTTCAATTCCAACATCATCACAACATCAGCAACAACAGAGAGCCACATCCCCAACACCGCGGCCGTCCTCTCATCAGCGAAGATATTCCGCAGCCTTTTCCGTTGGCCACAGACGCTGGAGAAAATTGCCGATACCTATGAGAGCGTTGAAGCTGAAAGAAGAAAAAAATCGGCTTTACGCAGAAAGAACGGAGGTAATGCGGCAGAGGCAGATCCTGAAGAGGGGAAATGGGGCTAGGGAGGTCTGAAGGCCGTGACGCGTGAGGTGTAAAGGCCGGGTAAAGGTGTCAAAACAAAACTTTAATATATGCAGGTTGTTATATGCAGCACGCAATCTTCCTCGATCATCGAACTAAGATGTGGTGAGTCTCTTTGGTTTTAATTTTCTTTTTAATTGTACATTATGCGTATCATTTTTCAGACCTAGACATGATGTGCATCACCCCTCAGAATGGACGTCAAAATTGTTTGCTGCTACAAGGACCTAGGAAGGACATCGAGCGGGGGCGAACTCTACCGAGGAAAATAACCGGCTGTGCGAGTCAAGGACGGAGGTAATTACCTGGCCCTGAAAGGAAAATATGATCTCATAGCTCAGTGGCTAGGGAGATCGAATTAAGAAGGTATATTTTTTAATAAATCTTTTAGCAGGATATAATGGTTTATAGGCCTCCTGGGGAAGCTGACCATTTAAAAAAAACAGCTAACGCGCCTTTATGCAACACCTCCATGGTGGTGGGGAAAATTGCATGGGATATAAATAATAACAATAATATATCTTTCCCCTTTTCACCAAGAGGTCCATAGCAGCGCAGAGCTATAATCAACATCATGAGGTGTTCATCTCAGCCCAACTTCAACATCATGCTGAACCTACAACCCGGGAATGAAATTAGGACAGCGCAGCGCCAGCAAGTCAACCAAAGTGCCCAGCGACCGGACGTGACTGAGCCAACATCGTAGATCGAGAGTACCATTCGAGCAAAAACAATTTTATTTATAATTGAGAAAGTTTGTCAATTTGCCTAAGTTTTATTTGCAATAAAGTAACACATCCACTGTATTCATGTTTTCATTATTGTTTCTTTATCATTTTTCAGAAAGAACACTTTATTGAAGTTTGATTTTTTCACAGCTCCAAGGGACAGTAGACCTGAGTCCTAATAATTGAATAAGATAGAGATTTTAATATTTTTACAATTGCTTTATAACAATTATGTGAGCAAGCTTTCAATTTGTATATAACTATTTTAGAGACATAATATGGGAAAAGCAAAGCACTGTACACTTGAGCAGCTAAAAATTATTGTAAATTTAAGAAATAAAAACAAATCTTATAAGGAGATTGCAGATATTGTTGGTTGCTCAATTCACATGGTAAGGAATGCATTGCAATGGAGAAAACGTGATGAAACAAGAGGAAGGCCCAAGAAAACGACGTTGCATACCGACCGACTGATAATACGAACAGTGAAACAAGAACCGTTTCTGACATCTTCACAAATAAAAAATATTGTAGACGTAGATATAAGTTCTCGCACGATAAGAAGAAGATTGCAAGATGCGAAACTCCCAGCAAGAGTACCAAGAAAAATCCCCTACCTAAGTAAAAACAATATACTGCATAGAAAACAGTTTGCTTCAAATCATTTATATTGGTGCAAAGGAGAAGGAATTAAAAAATGGAGGAATATACTATGGAGCGACGAAAGCAAAATTAACATGCTTGGCTCTGATAGTAGATCCTTCGTTCGTCGTCCTCCAGGTAAAGAATTTGATGCCAGATATGCCGAGAAAACAATTAAACATGGCGGTGGTAACATAAAAGTATGGGGCTGCTTTTCATGGTAGGTCCAATTTATTGGATTAAAGATACGATGACCAAAGAAATCTATCTAGATATTCTAAAAAACGTAATGTTACCATATGCAGAGGACAATATGCCACTAATTTGGACCTACCAACACAATAACGACCCAAAACATTCTGCGAGGGTTGTAAAAGAGTGGTTTGAAGAAAATGGGGTTAAAGTTCTGCCGTGGCCTTCTCAATCGCCAGATCTAAATCCCATCGAACATTTGTGGGGACATTTAAAAAAAACGATTGGGAGTCGAAAATCTTCTAATAAACAACAATTATGGGAAGCAGTGAAGATAGCTTGGGAGTCAATACCAGTGGAAAGATGTCGAAAGTTGATAGAATCAATGCCCAGAAGATGTGAGGCAGTTTTAAAAAATAACGGCGGTGTAATTAAATATTGAGTTTTATTTAATTGTTATTTCAGTTTAATTCATACGTTATTGCAGTTTAATGTAGTTGAAACAATTTCTTTTCTTTGTTAAATAATATTAGTCTGTGGAGGTCGAGTAATGGAGGTCGGCCTCCATTTAAATTTTATTTAAATTTTATTTAAATTTTAAATAATTCATAAATTATTGTTTCTATTTATATTTTATTTTCACTTTTATTATTATTTACAATTTATTTATTTGTGGGTTTATTTTATTATTAATTTTTAATTTATATCTTTACCGACCGGAGTCAAATCCAAAACTGAAACTTTTCTATTTTTCAAAACAACAGAACTTCATGTCGTGGCCTACTCGATTTTCACACAAATTTCACAGCTTGCTTTTATACAACCCCCACACTGCTCCCCTTCCAGTTATCGTATGATAACGATACAGAAAAGGATAAAGGAGAATGGTGATGAGAGAGTTGAGGGTTTAGAGAATTGGCTTTGAATCGCCAAGAGAGTTGATAGTTGTGAATTGGCTTTGAAGCGCCAAAGAGTTGAATGTTTTAAATTGTTGAGGCTTTAAATCGCCTGGTAATTGATGAAGCTTTGAATCGCCTGATAGTTGATAAGGCTGTGAATCGCCTGATAGTTCATAAGGCTGTGAATCGCCTGATAGTTGATGATGTTGTTGTTGAACTCTAAATACTTGTTGATGAAATATTGCTTGCTGTGGTTGTTGCGGTAAGGAGCTATTTGAATGAGTTGCCAAAGTGGTTGTTGAATTATATGACCACTCGTTTGATCTACAGCCTGTTGAATGGTTAAATGAGATGAACGGCTCTTCACTGAAGCTGCATTGTTGGCATGTGTTGATATTTTGTTGGGCGAGTTGATGCGCCCAATTTTAATAAGCTGATTGAAGTAGTTGAAACGATTACTGCTGATTCGGCCGTTGATATTTCAATTGCACAATGTCCATGGTCGGAAAGTTTGAAATATTATCTTATTATTTTAATAACGCGACGAAATTTATTTATTTTTAATTGTTTATGCGTCACACTGAAAAACTGTTGTTTTTTTTTTTTTAAATACATAATTTATTTGCTAATTGACCGAAACAATTTAACATGTTCACTTTTATCGCGGTCACCAATGTGGAGGTCGACCAGTAATGGAGGTCGGCCTCCATTTAAATTTTATTTAAATTTTAAATAATTCATAAATTATTGTTTCTATTTATATGTTATTTTCACTTTTATTATTATTTACAATTTATTTATTTGTGGGTTTATTTTATTATTTATTTTTAGTTTATATCTTTACCTGCCGGAGTCAAATCCAAAACTGAAACTTTTCTAATTTTTAAAACAACAGAACTTCATGTCGTGGCCTACTCGATTTTCACACAAATTTCACAGCTTGCTTTTATACAACCCCCACAAGTCTATTAATATACACGAAGTGCCTATTATTTTGACCAGGTCTGCACTGTAATTCATTTTTCTTTTTCTGATAGAAAGTGTATATGAATGTTTTGTTTAGTGAATATATTACTTCATATAATAAATTTACAGAAATGAATTATTAAAGACAGAACATTGTTATTTTTAACTTTTACTGTGCCAAATTTTGATTTTTCGTCGATGTGCCTATTAATTGTATTTACATGGAGGTGGATCAAAATTTTCGCTGAATTGCTTTATTTAACTTAGTTAGATACTCCATCAAAAAAAGTTCATAAAATTAAGGCAGAACAACACTGTGACGGATAAAAAACAACTTGAAGTCCTAACTCGTAAAAATGTCGAAACTTTAGCCCTTTAAGTGAAGCGCAGTTAACACAACCGTGCATAAAGTCTATTATATCTGAATAACTTCGTCGATTTTTAATCATTTTTAAAACAAAAATTGAACGAAATAAGTTCAACGTATATGTATGTATGTACATATGCTGGAACTCTCCACAATTACACCGACTTGAGGATTCGGGATCAGTTGATGTGTGCGATTGCCTTGACAATCTGGGCATTGTTTATTGTCTTTGGAGTTACACTCGGCCGTTAAATGAGGTCCAGAATAGTGCGTAAGTAGGTATTGATCCGTGGCCAAAAATCTAGCAATTATAATAGGTCTGCTGTTCGTTGACAAAACCGTTAAGAAAAACCCGTGGCGCCAGGTTTTGCCACACGGCGCCACACGGGCCCACACGGCACCCCGAGAACTGTCAAAAAAAACTCGGGGTTCCGTGTGGTGCCGTGTGGCAAAACCTGGCGCCACGGGTTTTGGTGTCTCAACGAAGGCAAATTCGTTATTACGGGGCGAAAAAGAAGAAGAAGAAGAGTAGAATTGTCAGTTGCAATTTTGCGCCAAGTAAAGTGTTGCAATTTTGCGCCAAGTAAACTGTTTAAGCAAAATAAAAGTGGATAAACTAAATAAATACATTCCGTGATTGTTGAAGACGAGTGGAGTGCTTTGAGTGCTATCGCGCTCCTCTGGTTATACCGTGTAAAAACAGATTTGGGTGTATAGCTGAAAGCGGTGCGGATTCATCCAAGAACTGTATTCATCCAAGGCTGTATTTGGCGGAAGGGGTTCTTACTTTTCGTTTCAGCGTTCTTTTCTTTTCAGCGTTCTTTTCTTTTCAGCGAGTAACAAAATGGAATTTTTCGACTTGCTTAGCGAGTTAACGGATGATAGCTGGTTGGAAGACATCAACAGCTCAGACAGCAGTTTCGATAGCGATGAGGCGAATGAGCCTTGCTTGAAACGAATGAAAAGAAGAAGCATTCCAGAATATTTTGAGAACATCGTAACAAAATATTCTGATGAGGAATTCGTTCGACACTTTCGAATTAATCGTGAGCTGTTTCAAAATCTTGCGATTAAGTTCAAGGAAAGTGCGGACTTTAAAAAATTGGATCAGCTGAAAGCTATAAGTGCCGAGAAACACATAGCTGTGTTTCTATGGTTTGCTGGCCATGAAGCGTGTGCTTACCGGGATTTGTCCGACCGGTTCAACCTTTCTATTTCCACCATTTCCGTCATAATAGAAAGGGTCACATATTATATAAGTCACCTTTGCGACGTTGCTATTAAATGGCCTAGTAGCGAAGAAAAGGAAAAAAGCGCTGAGTGCTTTAAGAGCAAACACGGGTTCCCTAATATAATTGGTATATATTTATTAAAAATTAGAAGAATCAAAACTATAATTACATAAATTTAAGGAGCTATAGATGGGACCCATATCACCATTGATCCGCCTAAGGAAAGCAAAGACGACTATATGGATCGGAAAAATAATTACAGCATCGTACTACAGGCTGTTACAAATGAAGATAGAAAATTTATGGATGTATTCGTCGGGTTCCCTGGTTCTGTTCACGATAGCAGGGTGTACAAAAACTCGGAGATTTATCCGGAATTGGATAGACTTTGTGCAGGTAATTGAACACAACCATAACTTGTAAGACTTTATATTTTATTCAAAAGTCTTTTATCTATCGTAATTCCTAATTTAAATTCAAATTTTATATAATTGTAGGCTATCACATCCTAGGCGATTCAGCGTATCCCTGTAGTGGACATCTGTTGACTCCATACAGGGACAATGGACATCTGTCGCCATCAAACATTTATTATAATAAATGTTTGAGCTCCGCGAGGGTGGTAGTGGAGCATAACTTCGGCATTCTGAAGCAAAGATTTAGGCAGCCCAACTATTGTAAATTGAGGGGCATAGACAAAATTTGCCACTTCATTAGAGCTTGCTGCGTGCTGTATAACCTGGCCGACACATCGGACTTTGATGTCGAAGAAGCAGAACAAGAACGAGAATCTGATTCAAATCTCAATTCCCCAGACGATAATGGAGCGGGTCGAATAAAGCGCAACGAGATATGCAGGTTGTTATATGCAGTACGCAATCTTCCTCGATCATCGAACTAAGATGTGGTGAGTCTCTTTGGTATTAATTTGCTTTTTAATTGTACATTATGCGTATCATTTTTCAGACCTAGAAATGATGATCACCCCTCAGAATGGACGTCAAAATTGTCTGCTGCTACAAGGACCTAGGAAGGATATCGAGCGGGGGCGCACTCAACCGAGAAAGATAACCGGCTGTACGAGTCAAGGACGGAGGTAATTACCTAGCCCTGAAAGGAAGATATGATCTCATAGCTCAGTGGCTAGGGAGATCGGATTAAGAAGGTATATTTTTTAATAAATCTTTTAGCAGGATATAATGGTTTATAGGCCTCCTGGGGAAGCTGGCCATTTAAAAAAACAGCTAACGCGCCTTTATGCAACACCTCCATGGTGGTGGGGAAAATTGCATGGGATATAAATAATAATAATAATATATCTTTCCCCTTTTCACCAAGAGGTCCATAGCAGCGCAGAGCTATAATCAACATCATGAGGTGTTCATCTCAGCCCAATTTCAACATCATGCTGAATCTACAACCCGGGAATGAAATTAGGACAGCGCAGCGCCAGCAAGTCAACCAAAGTGCCCAGCGACCGGACGTGACTGAACCAACATCGTAGATCGAGAGTACCATCCGAGCAAAAACAATTTTATTTATAATTGAGAAAGTTTGTCAATTTGCCTAAGTTTTATTTGGAATAAAGTAACACATACACTGTATTCATGTTTTCATTATAGTTTCCTTATCATTTTTCAGAAAGAACACTTTATTGAAGTTTGATTTTTTCACAGCTCCAAGGGACAGTAGACCTGAGTCCTAATAATTGAATAAGATAGAGATTTTAATATTTTTACAATTGCTTTATAACAAAATACTTAAATTACAAAATCTACTCAGACATCATGGGCGTAAGTTGATGTGATGTGGGCACAACATCCTCCAAACTTGCTGACTTCACTGGAACTGATTCGTCTGGATTCTTTTGCGCTAAAAAATAACAAAAGGACTTCTACGGGTTTACGGTATGAAAATCAGTACTATAAAGTGCAATCTTCCACACCACCATGGAGGTATGCACAAAGGCGCGTTAGCTGTTTTTTTTAAATGGCCAGCTTCCCCAGGAGGCCTATAAACCATTATATAATACCTAAAAAAATACTGGTTAAAAACTGAAAACATTTCTGTGCCTATCGGTTACCTTTCCGATCCAGTTAAAAAAAATTAATTCATTTCAAAATTAAAAAAACCATACCTTCCTACTCAGACCTCCCTAGCCACTGAGCTATGAGGTCATTTCTCCTCTCCAGGGCATGCCGAATTACCTCCGTCCTTTCTTCGTAGAGCCGGTTCTTCTCCCCGTAGAGCCGGTTTCTTTCCTCTTTCAGGCGCATCGCTCTCTCAGCCATCGGCAATCTTCTCCCGCGTCTGTGCAGTCGACTCCGGATGGGGCCAAGTGAAGAGGCTGCGGAAGATCTTCGCACAACAGAGGACGGTCGTGGTGTTGGGGATGGGGATCTCTGCTGCTGCACGGATGTTGTGATGCATTCTGGAGCTGGAGATGAGACACTGCTGCATTGAAATTAAAAGTACCGAAGGCTCTGGAACCGGACTTCTTGAAGATGGCAACGGCGACAGTGGGGTGGCAAATTCTGCAGGCTCCACAGGACTGAGAGATCTTTCATTGGCTAAATGAAAACATTATGGAAAAATTTAAAAGAGCGATTAATGTTTACAATATAATTTGATCTTTATATAAGTACATATATTAATCTGTTAAATGTTAAAATTTATAAATTGTAAAATAATTAAAATATGAATATTAGAAAAGTCCTACCTTGGTTCTCTTCTTGTCCTTTTAAATGCATCCCCTTGGATGTAGACCCCAGCAGGCACTTCGGGAAAATATTTGCCCTTTCCTGAAACAAATCTTGAAGTTCCCTGACAAATAAATAAATATTAAATAAGCAATGTTAATATATGAAGATTTTTACTCACGTTTCAAAGGGAATGGTCATCCTGTTGTTCCCAGTTTTGTTATTATGGGCGAGCTTGGCTTTGAAAGCTTTCTCTAGCCCTCTATATTTATTGGCCACTTGGATTGGGGTAAAACAGTAACCCTTCTCTTTCATTGAATTGGAAATCACTTCCATCATCTTTTTTTTTGTTTTCAGTTGGAGAGTCTTTCCCAACTTTGGCCTGTATTCTTTTACGAGGCTTATTAAGAACTTTACAGGTGCCTCGTGCCATTCTGCGCATTCTAAATAAAAATTATATAAAATATGCAACGAAAAATTACAGCAAATTATATACAAACCGTTGTTATTCTGCACAGCATCTGTAGAGTTTGCCTCTCCTTCGCTAAACAGTTCAGCCAGGACTTTCGGATCTACATTAAGGGAAAATGGCGAAACAAATAAATAGATCATGTTCTTTCTTAAACAACAACTATGTAATAAACAATCGTTACTTACCTCTTCGGGCTTCGTTAGCCACTGCAGATGTACAGCGAACTGTAACTGTTTTCCCAGTTGCTGGATCTGTAAGCTCCAATTGTTCATAACAATCCATTTTCCACTTGTTTTCACTTTTTTTAAAACCTAAACTTGAAACTTTTTAATTAAATAAAAAGATGTTGACAGTAAACAAATTTTACGCACCTTTTCCACTTCTCAAAAAAGCCGCGAATGACCCGAACCCGAACCGCACCGCACCGAACCGAACCGGACTGAACCGGACCGAACCGAACAAACTTATGTATTGTAATGTGTGCGGCTAGACTGCAGCCGAACCGGGCCGCGCCGCACCGAACCGAACCGGCCCATTCAATCCGGATTGATTTTTCGGCCGAAAATGCAACGCTACCTGTGTGAGATTCGGCCGAAATTAAAATACATCACTGTTTTTTTGCTCATCGAGATTTATTTTTATTGAAGATATCCATATTCACAGATTTTTGAACAATATGAAAAAATAAAATCTAGTAGTAAAATTGAATGTTTAGTAACAAAACCAAATTAGTTTTAGAGAGATTTCAAACCTGGATAATATAATAGTACCAAAACAAAAATAATAGGGAAATGCATTTAACTTATTTATTACTTTAAAATACAATATACAAGTTTTACATTATTTTCATACTTAGTGAGCATTTTTCTTTCATGTTTTATTATTTATTTCTAAATTTCTTTGACAAATCAACAAATTTTCATGGTTGTCAAAATTGTCAACGAACGCTTCGGGGCAAAAACTGGCGCCGCACGGCGCCCCGTGGAACTTCGTGGCATGTCAACGAACAAACCTAATATTGCGTTACTTTCTTAGGCCGTTTTTAACTGTTATAAACAAAAATCGATAAAACAAGTAGTTTATACGTTGCCTGACCACCTTCTCTTCATGTCGGTTCAGCCGTTTCAAAGATTACTCGGAACAGACGGACAGACACATCAATTTTATTTATAAATATACATATATGGGCAATGCATGTACATATGTATGTTTATAGGTATAATGTATCTATAGATATGCATATAGATATATATACATACATGTATAGATTTTAATTTTATTCTTTGTTTTTACACGCTTTTATTTAACTTGCTTTCCTGTTTGTCGGGGAAAACTTGCGATCGAGTTTGAATGTTTAAGGTTTAAGATATAATAACTTAACTTTTATTTTACATTCAAACTTGAGCGCCCCAAGCTTTTAGTTATCTTCATATACTGAGAAAAAAATTTATTTTATACTTTTTAGTTCATATGATAAAAGCTTGTTAAAAAACAAAATTTTTATTTATTATTATTTATTTTCTTTTTATAATTATTGTTAGTGATATTATTGCAGGTTATATTGTAATTTGTCATTACAACCATTATGTTTTTGTACAGAAAATATTAGGTATTGAGTCATATGTACTACCACCTATTCTGAAATAAATTATAATAATATGTATACTAGAGGTTGTGAATTAATTGTTTACATTATATTACATAAGTATGTATACCCATATAATAGGATATATTGACAAAACGTTAGTCATAACAGTTCTATAGAATACAGAAGGATTCATTTTTGTAGCGATTTTATCACCAAATATAACTGTAAAGCAACTTGCAAATTAACGCATAAATTGTATGCAAAGCTATTGATTGGATCGACTTTATCCCTAAATAATAATGAAGCGCATGGCTGATAAATCGCAGCCTTTCTAACTGCAAGTTGGGGTGTTTCAGTGTGCCGAGAACATGTGGCAGCAATATTCATTTCGTGTCAATCACATTTATTATCCACAGCTCAAATTGCGTCCATTCTCGTGAAATTATCTGCAGTACGCGCTACAGTGAACAAGAAACCCGACCATAAAAGCTCCGGCGATGCACAGTTCGTTAAGCAGTTTCGAGCAAAAAAATATCTCCCGCGTTTGGGAAAAGGGTAGCGGCCGAACGCGGACGACTTCTGCACGTATGTACGTCAGATTCATTTATCACAAAACAATGTGGGTAGATTTTCATCTGAACCCAATTTTTACTCATTTTTTTGTATTTTTTTTGCGAGGCGTATGTAACAAAGCTGGAGAAGTTATGAAGGGCCTCTCGGTCAGGCGCTGGATTTTTGACTGATTTGTGTGATAGATATCTACTGAGCTTGACTCAATTTCCATGGTTTGGCCCCCCTCTGAAAGGGGCTGGGCACGACAGATGGTAGAGTGGGGGTACGGGTGGTTGCATTTTTGCTAGATTCCGGATGTTAATTCAGCTCATTTGTTATTAATCAAACGCTCACAAGCGAGGCAATTTTACTGGCAATTTGGCGGGGCTTTACGTCAATAAGTTTAGCAAAATGGCCGTTTTTTTTTTTTTTTTATGTGCTTCACCCCGAGTTGGCAACATCAAACGGATTGATAAAGGACACTCGCCCGTCTGCTACGCTAACGTCCCGAAGGCTAAGCCTAACCAACGAACTAAGCGGTCTGAAAAATACTTAAGAAGTTTATGAATAATGAATGATGCCATAATGGATCCCGAGATCTGTGTAGAACGGCTCTCTGGATTTTCTGTTTGGCCTCGATTCCATACGTTCTTAGGAGATTAAGTTCAAGTCTGCAATATTTGATTGCGTGAAAGCGAAAAATTTTATCCTGTTTCAAAAATATGGGCCTCCCTCTTAGTTACTCAAATGTACAGGGTGACCAGGGTGGGTATGGCAGTCAACAACTGGCTTAATTATGGGAAAACATTCTTCGGCATGGTGCTGCCGGAAATTTTCAAGGTTCTCAATAACTGGAGGACGACAAGGGACATGGCCGCTGTACTGCAGACGGTTAGTTTTCCAAAACATTAACATTTTCTGTAAATTCCGACAAACACTGCACCCGGGAGACGTGCAAGGAAATATGCAAGACTTAATTTGAAAATTTATGCTTATTATCCTTTGTCTGCACTGACTTGCTGTGCCACTTAAAACCAGGGGAAATCAGCAGCAGTCTTTGTTTCACGTTTTTGACTATGCGTAGCATGTTCTGAACTCCATTACAAAGGAACTTCTGCAGAAGTTACCGGAAGTATTTTTTTCGTTTGCTCAACTATCCTTCTCCTATTGTTGGGTAGTTAATCTAAACTAGAGCACGCTTAAAAGGAGAAATGAAAGATATGAAATTTGAAGTGCAGCGCGCATTATGCATCAGGACACTTCGGTGATCCCGTCAGTCAAATAAAATTATGTAACAATATTTATGGAAAGTTAAGGTTTTCATTAAATACGACGGAATAGTATTGAAGAAGGTTGGGTAGCCCCGGATGCATTTTATTCTTAAGATAATCCTAAAAATTTCCTCAATAGAAGTAGCAATTATGTTCAATTTTTTTAAAACAATAATATAAAATTTTTTTGTCCTTAAATGCATTCAACACGGTAGTCTAGTCCCGTATTTATCCGAGAATATTCTCCGTTGTTTTTATTAACTTTCAAGCTCATGTATATATTTGTTCTCTTGTTTCTTTTTATCACCTTTATACGTTTCTGCGTTACCTCTAAATTTTGTTTACGTGATGCGCCATGAAAAAGAAACAAATTCTATGTTTTCATAAAACTTTCTAATTCTCTGTAAGAGGCAATCTTGTAATTGCGTTGCCTTTCTTCTAAGACTTTTTCGAAATGGTCTATATGTGGAGTCAGTTTCTCTATTTTAAAAACCAAACACTACATTGAAATAACTTCCGACTTAACAATCAGAATCAAATCAGAAAAAAAACGACAAATTTTATTACAAAACATCACTATAAATTACATTTTAAGTGAAAGATCTATCACCATTTTGGATAAATTTCTTTTGTTCTAAAGAAATGTCACGAATACAAATTTTTCTATTGCACATAAAATTTCATCTTAACCGGATAAGTGCTATTTGCGTAGCTTACCAAAAACATCACAGACCAACTCTTGAATTTTTAACAAAAAGGCTATAATTTAGATTGATATCATTTATACCTCGATAGACGAAGCTAATTAGAAGCTACATTTCACTTTTTAGTTTTTGGAAATATCAAAAGCTGCTTTTAAATTGAAAAAATGTGAAGAATTTGTCTTAAAATCGATTATTTTCATCAAACCTGAAGTCAAATGCATTTTAATTTTCAATTATCGACCAATAGAGCATTTCTTGTTTCAACAAGATAACTTTTATGGCGGTACCTGATGTTGAATGTGTGAAAAGGCTCTGATTAATTTGTAAAAATTGTAGTAGGCCTGTCGTTTTGCTTTTAGAAAATATTAATTTAAAAATTCAGCTTCGGTTTGGTATTTGGTTGAATTAAAATTAAATAATAAAAATAAATAAATTAAATGAATTGTTTTTGAGCTAGAGAGAGGAGGCTCAATAATATTGAAATAAAGTTTCAATTTTAAAAATAAATTTATAAAAAATAAGGAGGATTGTTTACAATCCTCTTTACTTTTATGGTTTAATCAGAATATATTAAAAAGTGAAGGAAAGTTAATTACGCCTGGCAGAATAACGTTTTTATTAATATAGATTTTTTTGACAAATCAATTGGCCGTATTTTGCCACATTTGCTTCCAATATAAAAATATCCTTTCGAAGAATCAAAATCAATGTCGTCAAAAGGATTAGACATCCTTGTTTATTATAAACAGTTAGAAAATGTGGTGATACCTGACTACTTATACTACGGAGAATTGAACGAAATCATAAATTTTATGGGTGGTGCAGTTTGCTTGACCGCTACTGCACAGTGGACCAAAACAAATTTCCTCGAACTTGCACAAAAATTAAAAATTAAAATTACCATATGCAAATCCAAATAGTAGATATAATAAACAACTCTGATTTTAGCTGCTAAACTTTTAACTTATTAAAAAGGTATATGAATGTGGGATTTGGGGGGGTGTAGAGAAACCACAAAAAAACTAATTTTAATCCGTTTATTATAAAGTTCATATAATAGTACGAGGAACGCGGAACGGTAAATAGACACTCACGGCGAAAATACTTTCCAGGTAGATATCTGGCGTTTTTTAGGCGATAAATAAAATCTATAAACAGCGTAATTCAGGGGTGGAATTCTGTATCTCGATTCGAAGCATTTCTATTCGTTTCGATTGAAAAAGGCATCAGCTATTCCGAAGAGAGCTCAATCCATCTTCGAAATCGAAGCAAATACTAGTTTCGAGCATTGTTTCAGCTCGAATCGTATCCAATTTACTCGAAAAAGTTAAGTGATACGAAACCAATCTCGAAAAGACTTCGAACGATGTCGAAACGACTGCAGCGTTTCGAGATACGGAGTTCCACCCCAGCTTAGCTCAACGGCGAACGACCGCCATCTTTTTTTTTGTAAACTAAACCGCCATCTTAAAAAAAACGCCTTTAAAAAAAAAACAACCGAGAACAACGCGCGAGCGTTTTTTTCATTTTAGGTTCCCTTATCTCCTTATCTAGTTCCCACATGAATGCCTAGGAACCCTTCCAATGTGACCATCAATAAAATATTCTTGTCTTCCTAGACGTTGAAATTCATCTAAAGCATCTTCGAGTTCCCAAAAACGAGAAACTGCATTATTTTAACTGAAAAATAAATAAATAAATAAATAAATAAATTGAGCACAAGATATGATTTTACCGAAGGCAAAGAGAACGAGACTTAGAATTTCTGGACTATTGTAGAATTTAAATACACCATCCACCGTTTTGCCGAAAAGATAATATTTTAATTTTCAAGCCTCTCAAGCGGAATAATTATGTATAGGTATTATGTATATAATTTTGTTATTTAAGGGTTGTCACAATGGGACCATTATAGAGAGGTAAAAATTCAATGTTTTTTTTTTTTTGAGAAATAAATATATGTACATATAAAAGACTAGTGCGACCCACATATCCGGCGATCGCCAGATTGAGCGCGACACAGGGGTCAGCGAAATGGTAAAGTTTGGCCAATACACCTATGCAAAATTTCAGCTCAATCGGAAACCGGCAAGTGGGTCAAATTGGAAGTTATCCAAGATTCCTTTACACATAACCAAAAATAACCAAAAAAAGAGCTCCACAATCCGCCATATTGGACTTAGAATGACGCCTCTTAGCTAATCAGGTATTGTCATCCAAACTAAATCTGTATGCAAAATTTCAACTCAATCGTTAACCGGGAAGTGGGTCAAATTTAACTTCCAAAATTCCTTTACACATAACCAAAAAGCGCTTCACAGTCCGCCATACTGGACTAAAGAATGACGTCACTTAGCTAATTATGCATTGTCATACAAACTAAACGTGTATGCGAAATTTCAGCTCAATCGGAAACCGGGAAGTGAGTCAAATTCACTGACGTATAATATAATGGACCGCTCACGTACACGATTTCCCATAGAAGCCGACGATTGGAATTTTGTTCCCTCTCTTTCACTCTGTGGCAGTGACAGTTCGTGAAATGACGTAAAATTAACGTCCTATAATGCCAAAGATTTCTTAGCGGGCTGAATTGCCGCTAAAAATAGAAAAATCCAATCGAAATACATAGTTTCTTTTTTTGTGGAAATATAAAATGAAATCAAAGGTAACTGAAATATATTTGTTACAGTCTTAAGAATTTTATTAAGGAAATTCAATCCAAACTGAGTTTTGTAGGCTCTTTTCGAGTTCATTTCACTCGGAATGCAGAACATGAGAATTAGTTTATTTTATTTGAGTGATATTCGTTGGGATTCTTAAAATTTAGCTCTTATGCTATAAAGAGCTTTTATTTTTCCTTTAATTAAAACACATTAGATGCTCAATCGTTTATATTTATTAGTAATTAGCTTTATAGATATATGTATGATACACCGGTTTCATAACTTAAAGTTTATCAATCACAAATTCTCGAAAATAGTGGTAATTTTGCAAGGATAAAAATTTAGAAGCATATTTATGACATTAATAATGATTTCTATTTCCATTAATTGCATTTTTAAATTTTTTTTCAACAAATATTTAAATTCAAATTTTTTTGTCAGCTTTCAGCAATTCCGCATTCAAAAAATCTGCGGAATCACTTCCAAGATTCCTTTACACCACTGACATATAGAAATGGACCACTCACCCCATACAAAATGCCTATGAAGCGATCGTTCACTTTCTCGTTCCCTCTTGCTCGCACCATTAACGGATTTTGAGCAGTCAGCTGTGGGTTTGAATTAATGTCAAATGCATTTTTGGGGCATTAGTCCGTTTTAATTGCATAAATCCATCAAATATTTACTCCAAAAATTATAAAATAATTCCTTTTGTATCTTAAGTCACTTCAAAGGAATGCAAACATTAAATTACTCCTTTGTCAGATACAACTGAATGTTACAAAATTTCTCATTTTTCGGTAGAAATTGTGTTATTAAATTATGAAAATTAGTCTTTTCTAATCTCATATTTCAAATTCTTCTTATCTTATGTCTGATTTACGACAAAAATGGCACAAAAACCACAAAAAAACCTGAGTGGCGTAGTAGTATGTGGCGTATGTAGTTCATTTAGCTAATTACGCCAAAGCAGAAAAAAGGTCACAACACGAGCGTCCCTTCCTTATAGAGATATCCTTTGTTCTAAAAAGATTTCAAAAAAATTACAAGTTCATAAAATGCTATAATTTAATAACAAAACTAACGCAAATTACAATACAATATTTTTAACAATAAAAAAATAATAAAAAATTCAATCAACTCTCATAAATTCTTACAAAGCTCCTGCGGCGGTTTTATAACGAAGTCCGTTTCAGTGTAGTTTGCTACCTCCTTTGGATTAGTTATTATGCTTCTACGAATTGTGGAAGGAATAGTCACATTCAGCCAAACTTTCCTGATTGATTAAAATAAAAAAATAGCCGATTATCAGTTCAACTTATAACAAAAAAATGCTTACATAGCTTTAATATTAAATATAGGTCCTTCCATTTTACCTATCAGGCTAGAGCTGCCCGCTGCCGGCGTCCATGCACCAGCCTTTCACACCAAAGCATTTGGCAGCCTGCGTAAAAGCTTTAATTAATTACAATTGATTATATTTAGAAAAAATTCGTACCTCCTGTAACTGCAAAGCGGCTCCTGAAATTAAACGACATTATGAGTGTGATTAAGCAATAAAAAATTGTTAAAACCTACCTTGACCAGCTCCAATCAATATAAACCATCTAGAATATATTTTATCTTCCATCGTTTATTTTTATAACGAATGTACGATATTTTGTTTATCGTGTGACAGTGGAAAGGGTACGTTCGCTAATTATGTAATTCTTGGGATGGGAATCCCGAATTCGGAGTTTACTCTTAAATTTGCTGGTGTAAATTCCTAATGTTCACAACAGCTTTGCTAAAGATCATCACATGATCAAATGCATAGTTTACGATTCTATAAAGGGCATAGAGGCAAACATTCATTTTTTATATATATATAGATTGCGATCACTGACATATAGAAATGGACTACTCGATTTGCTATCTCAAATGGTGCACCTTTTTGAAAGTTCCCACCTAAGGAGAGTTCAGGTATAGAAGGCATATATCTGTCTATTTTTTCGCATTATGCGAGATAGAGGGCTTCAAAAAGCGGCAAATTTAAAAATTATATTAATATTATTTGTAACCTGCACGTTTAAATCTGATTCCCCTGAAAGTAGCCTCAAATCTCAAATAATTTCGCGGCGAAAAGTTTGTGGAATAACACATTTTTCATTGAAAAATTCTCAGCAAAACATTGAATTGCTCTCTTCTGGATATGCCGAGGGTGGTGCTCGATTTGTGCGGCAAGAAATGTTGCCTTGCAATGGGCTTGAATTATTTTTGTGCAAATATGTTTTCGTTAAATTTTGTATGAAAACGTTCTCGTAGAGAGTCCAAGGTGGGATTAAAGTGAAGGTCTCTGGATTATCTTTGCAAAAAAAGAAAGTTTAAGAATATGCGTTTTGTAGTTTAGTCTTTCTGAGGTAAAGAATTTTTCAGAGGTAGCGTTTAGAAGTAATATATATAAAAATAAAAATAAAAATATAAATATCAATATAAAAGTTAGAAATCCTCAAGCCCAGAGAGTTCCAAGGCCAAGGTGAGCATTCTGGACACTTCCGTTTTTATCCGTATTAGACCAACAAGGAAAAATGTTCATTACTACATGTTTTTGTCGTCGATGAACAAAAAAAAACTTGGACCAAAACAAATTTTTAGAATATATGTATATGTACGCACTTTTACAAATTTGAGCGAAATTTGATCCAAAACTTGTTATTTATAAATTAAAAATAAGTGCACAGTGAAGTTTATTCTCGGTGTTTTTTAGTTCACCGACAGTGTAATTGTATGTACGCATATGTATTGAAAAGATTGCAAAATATTTGTGCACAATTGATTGCATATTGTATTTTTGTTTTAATCCTGTCCGCAGAATTCAAATATGTAATTATGGAGAAAACACATTTAAAGTATCGGTTTGCGACCGTTTAAGCAAAACCTTCTACATATATTACAAGCCATGAACTGACCTCTTGCATGTGTGCGTAAGTGGTCTGGCAGTTCGAGAATTTTACATGTATAGTCTTATAGAGACTGAATAAAATTTCCAGGATAAATTAAATTAATCGGGTAATTTGGACGATAAAGAGATAAAAATGTTAACTAATTAACACCACAGCTTTTACTCCATATGAGCAAAAAATATTAATGAATTTCTGGACAAAATGCAATAATTTTTCGGTTCGGTTGGGAGCCGATTCTTTTTCCCGCCATACATTTTGTTAGTGGTCCGGCGGCGTGGGCGTTCGGGTTTTCTTTTTGAGTTTGATTTGAATTCAAACATTTTTTATTCTTTGTGCGAGGAAGTGGTAAAAAGTCTTGTGAAGTAAAAGAGAGAACTTCATGGGGTAACTGTGACTGAAAGCACTGAAAGTCATTTTTGGATACGACTTTTAGTTTGAAAGCGGCCTCGAATTTTTTGCCATTTTTGCAACATCGCCCATAAGATTTATTGAAAATTCTTTTGGTTTGTATATGTTTGCTTTAAGCTTTAAGGGATGCTTTTATTTTTTCTTCCGCCGCTTTCAGTAAAGTTATTTGTACTGTTTTCTACGCCATTAAAGTATTATTATTAAGTTATTTGAGGATATTTTATTCAAGTTAATCACGTACTGGTGTGTTTTTAAATATCTGTATACCTATTCCTAAAAATATGACATCCTCTTTGGGAAGCTTTCAGAACTTGTAAGCAAAATTCTTTTTCCCTTTCTTTCTTCTCTGCACCATAATGCACATGAAAAACAGATTTCACCTTGAGCCGAAGCTATTTACAGATACTAAATGCTTCCCCAGCACAATAAAGTCGATGTCTTGGCTGCTTGTTGCCATAAAGAATGCAAGCAAAACCGCAAAAAGTCATTATGTCTCTGAGGACTGCTGAAAGACTCTATAATTACACTCAAGATGGGATCATGAGATCTAGAGCATACCCATCTTGAGTTGCTCCACCTTGTCATCGCAAATAATAGAACAATGCGATAAAAAGAATGCTCAACTGCAGTGCTTATCCTCATCATCGTTGTCCTCCACATGTATGCTCCTCTATCGGTAGCAGCACCATCATCGGCTAAACATTTAGCGGATATGAGTCGCGAAAGGCATCGTGTCGCCTTCCGAAGTATAGTCCAAGACAAAGAGGATAAAAGAGCTGCCGTCACATAAACCACACTACCAGGGGATAATTTTGAAGCCTATTTCCACCTGGCGTGAATGTACCTTAGAAGAATGCCATTGACCTTTTTCTGTAAATATTTACATGCCTCCTTGGAGAATTGTGGGACTTTTGCATGCGAAAGATGCGATTTCTTGCCCGTCTGACGTGGGAAAAATACTTCTTTCATATTTTCCACCACGATTAATGGAATGGAGCCAAACAGATAGGGTACAAAAGGATATATGCACAAACTTCCCATTTAGTCGGGGACTCTGGAGCAAGTTCGTCCCCTCATGCACTTTTAATTCGAAAAGCAGTTAAGCCCAGGTAAGGAGGCACCAACCATCAGAACCCTGGCTGGGTAATGTGGTCCCGGCTGTCTACTTAGGCGGCGGTAGCCGTCGACCTGGCGGAGCCACCACCTTCTCTCGGTGTCAGCGGATGGGTCTGATTCGGTTTCCTTATCGTCTTTTACGGATCTCAATTGTGGAAATCCTCTTGTGAATATTTAAATGCACAACCACATGTCGCATTTATGTGGAACGTATCGGAGTTAGATCTTTGTTGTTATGGCGCTCCGGGCTTTCTAAGGATTTGGAGATTTAGTTTAAAGTGCTCGGAGGAGGTAAAGAAAGCCCCTTCAAGTTTCACTTGTAGCCAATAGTAAAACTTTAATAGGTCCTCTGCATTCTAGGCAAAGAGCAGTCAATTCTTTTGGATTTTACCAGGAGATATATATATATATACATATGTACATATACATACATATATCGAAAATAAACACGATGAATATTGCAATCGTGGCGCTTCGCGTTAATCAAAAACTTTGGTTCATCAATTCAAACTTCTGGAGTCGAAATTGCTCAATGAATTTAATCGATAACAGAAAAATGCAGTTTCTTATTTGTTCCCATCGAGCATATTTTGAGGTGTATATGGTAACGTTTGCAAAACTCATTTCGTTTAAATATACCGTATTCTGAGTTTTTTATATATGTATCGTTAAGAAATAATAGTTTCAAATCTAACATAACACATGCCCTGCGATTAAAACCGTACCCGACATAAGAGCTTACAAATTAATTTCCTAATTTAGATTTCCTTTAATTCTCGGAACTACATATGTATGTATTTAAGAAATAAATAAATATTGCCGAAATTTATGGGATAACTGATGCACCTTAACGAAGCAGGAAAAAATATGTAAGCGCTTTTAGGTGAAACAATTTCCTAACAATTAATTAAGTGCACAAAAAACTACTCTAGAGGGCATAGCTTAGAAAATAAATGTGTTAAGTGTTTATGAGCAATTGCTTATGTGGTGTCGTAGGGATTTTTATTTTTTGAAATCCAAAGGAAAGAGTCAAGAACTTGTGATAATTATTAGGCAAAGAATCAAAGCAAATTCACTGCAGGAATTCAAATAATATTGTATCTAGGAGTTTTTGAAAAAAATATAGTAGGCATATTTTGTGACAGGGCCAGAAAAAATTCATTGAATAGTTTTTGAGCTAGAACAAGGAAGCTCAGTTAATTTGAAATAAAGTTTTTAATTAAAAAATAAAATATATGTTTTTGAACCACTTTACGGCTTGCAATCAGCAGTGCTATTCTCTAAGCACATTTTATTATACTCGACGCTGAATCCGCGCTGACGAACTCATTTCATATTCTCTAAGAATGCGACGCCGCTCGTATGCCCTCACGGTGAACGTGGCGCCGAAATGAACTAGCTTGGGTGAGATTTTCACCTTTCTATGAATGAAATGGCAGGAATTGGCATTCTGTAAAAAAATCCGCGTTCACTTCGATCATCACCTGGGTTTCACACTCGATTTGTGCTGTCAAAGCAAAAGTAAGTATTTTGTGTGTGAAAATTATATTTCTTGCCTTTCTACCAGTGATTAAAGTGCGAAATATTTAATTTAATATTGTGGATATTAGCAGAAAGGTAAGTACATAAATAATATCCAGTCAGTAATGTATTTGAAGATTATAACAATTTTTTACAGATGGCTCGAATGTTTCTTGTGGCTTCTTTGCTTAAAGAGGCTCATGAAATTGATGTTCATGAGACTCGAAGCCAGGCTCGACGGTTGAGACAACTACCATTCCTAAGTGGAAATGATGATTTTGTGCACCCGCAACGTACCGGCTTTCGGAAGACCTCATAAAATTGGTAGAAGATGATATTAGTTATCTGCTACCGACAGTCCAACGACGTGGCCGAGCCTTATCAAAAAGGACCAAAGTAAGTCAAATAGAAAATATTGAGATTGATCTTAAAATTTTTTTGTATTTCTATCCAAAAACGCTATATATTCTGCAATAATATTTAAGCAATTATTTTCAGATACTTTGTACGCTATCATTTTTAGCGAACGGCAGCTACCAAAAATTGGTGGGTAGAAATGTACAGACATTTGTATCCCAACCATCTGCTTCACGCTGCATTCATGAAGTGATAGAAGCTTTGAATCACCCGGATGTTGTCAAGAAATACATACGGTTTCCTCAAAATGCAGCTGAGAGGCAACAATTAAAGGAGAGGTCTGTTGCGTTTCATATGCTTTGTTTTTAAATTATTATTCTTATTAAAATTACGATAACAAACAAACTCAAATATTGCCTTACAGATTTTTTATAAAATACAACATCGCTGGGGTAATTGGATGTATTGACGGGACATTTGTTTCTATGGTGCGGCCTGTGGAAAATGAAGAAAGGTATTACTGCCGCAAAGGTTACCATGCACCAAATGTCCAATTGGTAAGATAAACTGGAGAATTATCTGTCCCTGGCACTTTGGGTCCTTGCATACCCTTTCGCTAAGGCAGGATTACACTCCATAAAATCCACCAAAGCGTTAACTTGTGCTGCTGATGGGTGGGCGGTTCGTTCGCTTGGGATAAGAACATATAATTTGGAAAAATAATGACTTGTATCTAATTTTATACTTACCACATTATGACACCACAATATGACACTTTGACACTTGCACTAAACGGATTTTTGTTGTTTGTTTGTGCGATGTTGCTATAACAACATCACCAGCGTATAACCAAAGAACTTGTAAACAACAAGAAGCTTCGTCTCATGTAATAAAAAATTTTGTATAGCGGGTCGCGATATCGCGACCCGCTCTCTCACAAAAGCCTTTTTCTTGCGGATTGGAACCCATCATCGCCAACCGGTCGCGAGAGCCCGCTTTTATTAATCCTGAAAGCTCTTTCCTATGTATGTGTGGGAATCGGCAATATGCGTAGCCTGTGGATAGCGTGCCATCGGTGCGCAGCGTCTATCGGGTTGCGTCGAATTCACACAAAGCCATGTCGTCATGTGCGAAGAGAATTCTCTCATTCTCATTCACTAAGCGCCCCCTCTGTCACTTCCCGCCTGCTTCCATAAATAAACGAAGGGAATACACAATTTTTGGGTTGAGATGAAGCTTCTTGTTGTTTAGAAGTTCTTTGGTATAACGAAGTTGTGCAACGCACACTACGCTTCACTTTGCATTTGGATGTGCTTAGAGAATACCAAATTAAGGCGAGGAGAATTCGAAGTCGAAGTGAGTGTGGATCACTTGGCGAAACTCGTCGTCGAGTTTGTATTTTAGAGAATAGCACAGCAGGTTTTGGCTTTTTCCTTTCCCTTTCTTTTCTTCAATGTATGCATATATTGATACAGAATTGGTATTTATATCAAACAATTTCAGCATTGCAATTCTCTCATATCTCATTTTCATTCAGTTCGTCGCCCTCGAACTCCTCGCTGCTCTCGTATTCTAAAGATTAACCAAATACAAATACCTAAATACAACGGCCCCAGCAAAGATTTACATATATTGCCAAAATATTTTCAGCCAGCATCAGAAAAGCATTCTTATTTTTATATGCCAAGACGACATCACAGTGAAAGCGAAGTACCAACATTCACCTCAAAATTCAGTCAATTTTGATAATTATAAAAAAAATATGCAAAAAAAGTAGAAGAATATGGAGTACCTTTGCGTTTTTTCATTCTGTTGAGGTTAACATGTTTAACTTATCATTAAAATATTAAATAATAAGCATGTTTTTATCATTAAAATCAAAACTCCATAATTATTGCATTAGAGTATTTTAAATATGTAGTTACTAAATATGTTTATAAATGTGTGTATGTGTGTGCACATATGTATGGGAAGGTACATTTTGTTTACATTTTAAAACAAAAAATTCTTTTTGATGATCAAATTAAAACCGGAGAGCGAATTTTGAGATGAAAAGTGGTACTTCGCCCCTGGACATCTCCATATTAATTAACTTCCCAGAGGAAGTTAACGTAATGGGGCCGATTTTGTGAATTCCCAGTTTTTGCATATCTCCACGTTTCAAGGTCACCAGAATCCGAATCAAACGTTTTTATGGTGATGTCTGTGTGTGTGTATGTACGTATGTGCGTATGTACGTTCGGATTGATTCGTCTCGATTATCTTGCGAACCACTCATGATATTGACGTGAGACTGGGCTCATTCGACGCGTAATCTCTAATTAAGAACTGAATAAGTTTTCAGCAGTTTTTTAATAGGAATAAAAAAACTAAAAAAAAACAGACTAACAGAATCTGAAAGTGGATAAAATTCGTCATTTATTTATAAAAATTATGATCATTTCAGCATAAATTGCAACAATAGTTCGAGAAATCTTATCTATCAGTGTTAAAAATATATTATTTTTCAATAATTTGTTATAAACAATTGAAAATGAGTTCTAGCGGATATATTTTCGTAGTTTCAAGGAAAAACAGTCTATATGAGTGAGAATAATTGCTTCATGATATTATACTAGTAAGAACTCATGGATATTGTTGATAACAGTTTGATTTATTATAAACAATTGAAAATGAGTTCTCTGGGAAGTTAGTCGTGCGGACTTTACGGGTCGCACCTAGGCCACTCGCATATTTTTTATCTATGGCACTGCCAACGTTGAGGGTGAAGATTGTTATTTTAATGTTAAGGTAATTATGTTTTATATTTTCATGCACATTTAGATTATAAGTGTTGGGGCTTTTGATCTTGACCCAACAAGACATATAAATTTAATATTGTGTTATAATATATTTGTTTTATGGTTCCTTTTTTAGCCGTCTATTGATTTAATAATATATTTACTTTGCAGTTTTTATTTTATCTTTTTTATTACAGCCTTTTCTTTTTTAAAAAACTTGTTTAATAACAATCGACTGGCTATCTGTCTGGAACTACTTGATTATTAAAAAATGATTTCCTATTACCAAGTTAATTTTTTTTTTAAACTACTCTGATTTTTAATAGTTTCCTCATTTCATAAAGTTCTTTAGATAAACATAAATTTATTTGGGATCGTTTAAAATTAACCGTTAACCGCCACAACACCCACATAAGTATAGTATGTATTTGCTTTTTTTGCAGTTGATCGACTTCTATCCACGGAAAAGAAATGTTGCGTATCAAGTGAGCCCACATTACCTAACAAAAAACAGCACAGCAGTTGACTTTAGAGCATAAAGTAAGACAACCAATTGGATGCGCATACAGGCCCCGTTCCCGCTAGAAAGGTACACACGGGCGAACATTAACGGATTATAAGTCGGTGTAATTCCCATAAATCCTCGGCAATTCCTTAGCGCTTACTCTTTCGCCATGTGCGGATTAAAAGTGTAAAGCTTCGCTAAATTACTCCAGGCCTGATGTTTTGATAAAGTGCGATGAAGATTAGGGCTCATAAATTGTACAGTGGCTTTTCTGTGAAGAATAGAAGAGGCTTGAGTTACGTCAACACATTAGATTAAGGGGGGCCATTTATCTGCAGCAGCTCTTTATCTCACCTCCGCAAGGAGCTGGACAGGAATCACGACGAAGGTGTGTCTACTCAGTGCGGAATAATAAAACCCACGCTGACACGCAAATCCAAACTATTCGTTTTTAATTTCTTCGGTCATTTTAATTTTTTCAATTATGTTTTAACGCACAGGATTTAGTGGAAATTTAAGGGTTGTTCAATATTGCTGTTGGCTTTTTTATTGTTTCTGCTCGTTCGACGCTGTTTTGTACAGCCAATTAAATTCCATTAAAATTTATTTTACGCGAACAATTACCGGTGACATGCTCAAACAACAATGAGGACACGTCCGAAGGAACATTTCGCGAAAAATGAATATGAGCAAACGGATAGGGGGCGTAAAATGCAATTTTGTTAATGTTTTTACGGGATATTAAGTTTTTTTGACTGCACGACGGTAATTGCAAACTATTCCCGTACATCTGCTTGATTACGTAATTAACTGGCGGCGTAATTTACGTGATTAATTTTGGTGTCAACAGGGTTCAAGCTTTGCTGATGCCCCGAGCAATGTTTGCAGGATGTATTTATTGGCGCTGTTTTTATGCATTTAAATTGTCTCGAGTTAACAAAGCCCAGGGGAAGTATTGACAGACACCCTTTTGTCGATAATTTTGATAATTTTGAATACTGAAATTCATTTAAAAACACCTAATCGCAACATTAAAAGCGGTAGAAATACATAATAAAGTGCAGGGTATACTAAATATAATCCTAATGTACATAGATATAATTTTATATGCAAGAACTTCAAATAAAAAGCTACTTAGGAGTGCCACCATATCCATCGACCTGTTCGGTCGATCCTTGAGATGGCTCTCGCCATCCAAGTTCAGTTTTATTAAACATTCAGTTTTTGTCCAGAAATATCGCAGTGATTAAGCGAAAATAATTGTGAATCAGTGCCAATATTTTGATTTAATTGAAGATTATCGTCCAGTAAAATAATCGGTTCGTCATGTATAACGGGTTATATTGCGGAATTTTTAAGAAAGTGATTGAGGCACTCTAATTTGATATATTACATGTTACAAGTTGTCTCTAAGGGAAATTCTCTATATTTGAGACCATTTAAAAATTGTTATTTATCTTTAATTGTGTCCGGAAAAATCTGAAAGAAACATTCAAATGACTACAGTGTTGTAATGATTTTTGACCTCGTGGTATTGCTTTTTAATTTTGGTCTTCATTAATGGCCCTATTAAATTAGAACCCCAATGGTTCAAAGCTTTACCTTATGAACTGTGTCTGTTTTTTTTACGAGGGGTAATTTTGGCCCTGAAATTAATAAAAAACTTTTTAAGAAACATGTGCTCTTAAATGTACCGTACATTCAAACGGTCTTCATGGGTAACGGGTCTACCCTTGGTTCGACCACGTGTGTAATCCTAGTTAAGAGATTTGAGAATTAGAAAAGGAGAAATGGTTTCGAGATTTGAGTAGTATTGGTTTCCTCATTTAGCTTCTTGAACTGTTAGAGTAACATGCACTATTATCTGTGATGGACATTATATGCATGTGTGTGTTTAATTTTTGAGGAGATTATGTGAGTCAGCTTAGTTGAGATAGCCAATATGGCGGGAATTATTTAATTCCCTAAATTAGCAATGGAGACGTCTGGAGTGGAGAACATTTCTTAGTTCAACCAACGGCAACAGCAATGACTTATTGATGATCAATGTCTTATTGAATGATTTTGTGTGACCAAACCATTAGTGACTGATTTGTAGAGTTCTGTGAACCTTTTTCTTAATTCCTAGACTTGTCATTTTAATTATCTGACGTGACATTTGTGAATCAGTGTAATTATTAATCCCTGGACTTGACATTTTATTTGCTTGATGTGACTGTTTGAGAATCTGTAAAATCTTAGCATAACATTAACAATTAATCCATCAAAATAATTTTGTGTCCTGGCATTGCCGATAAAGAAGACAATTTAGACTTGAGAATACAGGCCGTATAGGCCCCCAAATTTCCTAATTTTACAAGAGACCATGGTCAATATGGCTTATGTGCCGTGATCAAAAGTTCACCACTGGTGGCGCCCTTCGGGCAAATTAAAACAACAACAAAAAGCTACTTAATAATATTCCTTTCTTTCCTACTTCCGTCATTCTTTAACGGAAAAACCTTAAATTTTTGGTGGGTGCGCAGGAGTTGTCCAGGCATATTAAGTGCGCTAGCCACACAATAAACCTAATAGCCAGTGTGGATTTTATAAAAAATTTAAACAAGGATAAAAAGTTATACGACAAACATACCCAGGTAAACACAAAGATAAATATTCATATTTTAACCAAATTATAATTTTTTTACAAAATGGGCTATGGTTTAATACATTTATTTATATATATATATTTTCTTATGTGCAGCAATTATATGCGATGTGAAATTGAATGTTATGCGATTTGTTGTGTTTTCCGTTTCTTTAACGGGGTATTCTGCCGTAAAATTATCAAAACATGCTTTGTTTTATATGGGTGATTCAATTTCGCGACCGACCATTTTTAATTTGAATAAAACTTATTTGATATGTTTTTTATATGATTAACTGAAATTCCATTAAAGGATTTTGCAACCAAAAGGCTCTGAGGCTTTTTGTTAAAGATTAAAAAAAACATTATTGATTTACAAAATCACAAAAGCTTTTTAACAAAAAATTAAACCGACGAAAAAGGGACTCAAAAGTGAAAAATTAAATTAACTTTTTTAGTCTTAATAACTGAGGCCGTAAACTAATGAAAGTAACTAATACCCTATACAATCAAAAAAAATCATCAAAACCGGACTACTCTGTAAAAAGTTATGCGCGCGAAGATGTACAAATATAAAAAAAATATTGGATATACGCGTCGACTTAAGAACCTCCTCCTTTTTTCGTCGGTTACAAAGTATAATATTCTAAAATTTACATATTTTCCAGGCCTTTACAGTATAATACTCCATTTAAGCACTTTCGAAATTTTGTACGCACTAATGAAAATGAACTGGGGTACTACTAACTACGTCCATAAACATATTATTTATTTACATCCTTACGGTTCCAATTGCGTTTTTTCTAGGTTTTTTCTAAGTGTAACCATTTATGGGCAAAAGCGGGAAAGCCTAAATCGGCCGAGATAATCCAAGAGGAAGTGGGTATTTCACTTAGCTACCCCGTCATTACCAAATGAATTCCACTTATGACGCTGTGTTAAAAATCCTGGAAAAAGAGGATAAATTACTTGATCTCTGCCAAAAACTTAATATATCTGAGTTTACCACAGAAGACATTCTGTATTTGAAAGATTATGTAACTATTATGAAACCGTTTGCAAATCCTTTGGATTTTTTGCAAGGAGAAAAAGAAGTTTTTATGGTGTTCTCCTTCCCACGTTGGTGACTATTAAAGTTAAAATTGACAGGATATTAGCAAATGAAAAAGAAAATTATTTAAAAGAGCAGCGCGGGTTTTTGCAAAAAAACTTGGTGGATAGATTCAAATTGTTTTTCATGCTTTCACCAGAAATTGACGATGCCATCGTAGCAGCGATTTTGCACCCTGAGTCGAAACTTAAATGGCTTGAACCTTTAAGAAATATACCAAATCGGCCAATTAATAATTTAATTCAAAAGGTGGTGAAATATATTTCAAACCAAAATTTTCAAGAAAATGAAAATGACAATATCATCTCGCACCAAAACCAGCACGACAACGCTTTTTATGATTTTGGCGATGACATTACGAATATGGGTAAATAATTAGCGCTTGAATTATACTTTACGAAGAGTTAATGTTGAGTTTTTGTTTTTCTGTTTAAGAGCTTACCGGAGATTTGTATATTCATCCTCAATCATGTGTAAATTCACCTGCTGAAAGGGAAGTTAACCGATTTCTTTACGATACTTATTTTGACAACATAGCGAAAATTAAAGAACTGCCGCTATTAGAAAAAGCATTTCGGAAGGCAAACACACCTTTAACTTCGTCAGCACCGGTTGAGAGGCTATTTTCCTTTGCAGGTATAGTGAACTCCCCACGACGTCATGCTCTCTCCGATAAGCATTTTGAAATGCTGACACTGATGAAAGGCAACGCGAATTTTTTATAATTTTAAATTTTTGAGCGTTACATAATTTTAAATCGTGCATATCTATTCTTGAATTAAATACATATATGTGCATAATGAAAATTCACAAAATTTACAGTATTGCCATAAATGTAATAAGACTCGGTAAAGTAGATCCTGGCGAATGCCGTGAACTGGCCTTTTGTATGTGTACGTATGTGATCTGAGGTCTGACAGTTCCCCCCTTGGCAGTGTCAGTCCGTCCCCATATCCCCATAACCCCGGTGAATTATAGCGAGGGCAGACCGTGCAATTGTGTCCGCCAGCCGCTCGGCGGGCAAAATTGTAACAATATGTACATACATGGGCTGGTGAATCTAATTTTTTATTCATTTTCAGTTTTCGTGATTTCGATCAAAACGGTACAATTGTAGTCAAGTTTTAACAACTTCGAATAAGTGAGCACGTTTTCGTTTAAAATAGAATAATTGTCATATAAAGCCTTTCGGGCGCGCGCAGATGGTGACCGTTAATCTCGGAGCATTCTATACGCTAGTAAAGTATCTCTCATCAACGACAACCGCACCTGTGAGAACCGCCAAGCAAAACTTCTAATGCCAATAAATAAAAATGCAAGGTTTTGTCATTCTCACTATCACTATCGCAAAGAGGGACGCAGCACCGACATCGCACTCACTCGTTTTTTGGCGTTCCACTCACTCGTTTTTTAGCGTTTGTTTCCATTGACTGAGCACATGGCTGGCATTAGAAGTTTTGTGCGGAAAAACCTGTAGTTGGCGCTAGTGGAGATACTTTACTAGCGTATATGCGGATGACGTTCTGGTCTGTGCGGCGGATCCGGAGCCGGCTGAGGCGGCGAGGGTAGTTGCGCGTCACCTTGCTGTGATCAATGAATATTACAAGAAATGGGCAATAAATATTAACCCTGACAAATCGAATTCTTTCTGCTTCCGGAACGCGTCGGGCAGGGGCTGACCGGGCGTTGTGAGGAAATGCAGGGATATAACGGAGTTGATATTCCGAACAAGAATAAAATGAAGCACATATTTGGGGGTGAACTATGACTCCCTATGGAAATTTAATAGATCCTTACTTATGGATTCTCGTGCTGGTTGGCGATATCCACTACCTTTGCCAATAGGTTAGAGTCATTTGAGAGAAAATCACAAGAACAGTATTATCAGGAATATTTACAATCAAAACAATCGTTTTATCTTTCTCCATTTGTACTTATCGGTGAGGACTTACATACGTAGGCCTATAAAAAAGAGAAACAAAATCATTAAATTTTATGAAAAACAGGAATTTAATAACCATAGAGACTAATGTATAAATTGTATAACTGAATTCTTGACATCCCTTCATTTTTGTGATTCTTTATGTTTGTAATTCCGCCAGCTCTGAACTTAATAATTTTGCAATTATGAATTTTATAATTATAATCTTGTAGATTAAGTACTCAACTGTGATGTTATGCAATGATCTCACAAATTGGCTAAGGTGGGAGCACTGTGTGGCTACGCTGGCGTTCCTTTCAGGCTTAAAAACAATTAACTCTCCTAGGCAACGCCAGACGGCCGCATGGAAGCAATGTGGCTCCCTAGTCTCGAATAGTCCTGGGATCTTCTAGCGAATACTTACGCAATAATGTTACCCATCGCCAAGGCACACATATTATTGCAATATGCCTTTTATTATCCTCATATAAACGCAATAAATTAATTTTGACTTTTGTCATATAAACCTGTAAAATTTTAATGTCACACAGCTAGAGACAACCGTTGTCGTAGGAGCCTTTGGGATTTTAGATTGTAGTTGCGAAAAATATTGCCTCAGTCGGCTTTTTCTTTTAGAATATCATCATGCAACGAAACATCGAGAAGGACCCCACGCCATCCGCGAGTGACTCCAATGACCAGCCGGAGGTACAGATGACGGCCAAGGAGATCGTGGAGGCGATGACCAGCTCTGATCTCGACAGGCAACTCCTCGGGTCACAGTCCGTCAGAAAGCTTCTCCGCATGGAAGGTAAGCCATTTGAAATGATGGTGGAGCTCGTCCTCGTTCCAATTTATGTAAGCTATTTAGCGAGGCCAGAAAACATTATTCTGTAATTTGAAGCAGCTTGGGCGCTGACGTATGTCGCCTCGGCGGGGACAACAGATCAAACTCGGGCTGTAATCGAAGCAGGCGCTATCCCTTATCTCCTTATGCCCCCAACCTGACCTTGGCTGAGCAAGCAGTTTGGGCCCTTGGGAACATCGCTGGAGATGGGGTCTATTTAGTCGAAAGTGACGTAACCGTGCGAACCAATTCAGGCACTTACAAGAGAGCAGTACATAAAATTTGTCCGCTTCCCATCGATTAACACACCATAAATGTTCGTGATTTCCTTGTGATCGTTATGTGTTCCAAATCCTCAAAATATTAACATAAAGTTTATTAAACAGATTAATGGATGACATTCTACAGCTAAACCTATCCCAGGACGACGTTGAGGGTTGGAGCATACGGTCGCCGCCACGTACGCCGATTTACGAATGCTTCGACTATGGGGAGCCACTCCTAACGCCAGAACGGGCAGCACTATTCCCGGATCCTCCGCGTCGACTGCCGGAAACACCACCACGGACCACAAGGCTACCCGACATGCCCCCGCTGGATCTCTCTCCGCAGCGGCCAGCTGAAGCCACCCAACTGGGAACTGACGCAGGCAACCAGGCCAGGACAACCGATGGCCCTCAAATTCAGCCCCAGGGGTCCAGGAAGACGTCCAAGGCGACGCAGTCAGCAGCCAAAACAATGGTGCCACTACAGCAATCGGCTGGCCCCAGCACTCCAATCAACAGCCTGGCGGGCAAGACCTATGAGTTAACAATTGTGGAAGGCAGGCCCTTTACGATTACCTACCAGCAGCTGCAAACCATCCCATTTGCTCAAATCCGCGCAGGCAAACGGAAGAGGTATACTATATATACCTAGGACCAGGACGCCTGGTGCGTCTGCTGCTGCGCCGCAACAAGCTCGTCTGGCAAGGGTATAAGGAAAACCCAACAAATAGTAATTAAGGCTAATAATAAGAGTTATTAATAATAAAAACTTCAATGAATTAAGCATTATTATCTTTTCCATTATTGTCTTGTCAAATTCGCGGACCGGACAATAGAGTGGTCGGCCAAATATTAAGTGAGGTAATGGCTAAAAAGAGCTCGTCCGGTACTAGCACTTTGAATGAAGCAGAGAAGGAGTGACCGCTGCGGCTAAGTGAGGGTGTGATGCGCCTGCATGCAATCTGGCCCCTTTGGGCGCTGATACGAGATGCAATATGTTCAATAATGTCCTCCTCTGTGGTATCCGGGTAAACGCGTGACGCGTGAAATGAAGATCTGTCGACGAGGTGGACGGGGGGGGGGGAACCTCTGGTGTAGAAAGGCACCAAGGGGTAGAGCACTGATCAATCTCTGTTGACACCATAGGTAGGTGGCAGAGAATCCACGCAGCAGGTCACGAGGCTCTTTACATCGGAGGCAATCGTGTACACCATCCCGGAATTGAGCGAGGCTGTGTTGTTCCAAGAGCCGACATCAATTTTTAGTTGTTCAATACCCCGTCGTATGTCGACGAGGACTAAGGCAGCACAGGGCATGGCAGGGTTTGATGTCAGAGCACTCGTCGCAAGTGATCAAGCCATCGGGACCAATTACTATAGGAAATTTATTTCTTACACCGGAAAGACATTGTTTCCTTATTCTTGCTAGGAATCGTAAGACATACGCCGTAATTCTTAGCAGCGTGTGGTCCTTGCGCACTCCAGCGAAGAGGCGTGTGGTCCTTGTGTACTCCAGCGAAGAAGAGGAAAGTTGGGCTTAGGTTTTTTTCTAATTTGAATAACATTTTGCAGACATCGGACAGAGTTTTGGTTAAAATAACTCCCAAATTCTTAACTTTGATTACATAGGAAATATTAATATTGTTATTTGTTAATTATAATATTCGGAAAAAAAATGTTAACATATGGATGTCCAGTTTGGTTTAATATAGCTCCACTCTATATGGAACGGCTACGAGTATTTGAAGGACAATGCATTAGGGCATGCCTATCGAAATACAGAACTCCGGGCTCAGAATACAAAAAGTTTTATTCAAAAAACGTACTTTATGAGTTGGCTGACTTGAATAGGATAGATAATTTCATTATAAAACTGATAACAGGTCACATTTTAAGAGATCTCGATAATAAAAACAACCTGATTTCGGGAGCTTATTACCCAAATCAGTTGTACCACGAGCGATCTAAAGCAAACGGCTTCATCTCCCCAGAAGCTTTTATATACCTTGATAGCGAGGGCATGATACAAAATTCGTTAGGAATTCCAATTATATACCATATTCCTCGAGGCACGAGAAACAAAGCGATTGAACAAAATATAAACACTTATACAACCGAAATGATCCGCTTCAGTAGTGCGGTCCGTCAGAGGGACAAGCTCATGCTGTGTTTTGGTGGCTTAGTAAAAACTGAGTCTTCGTTTAATGAAGAAAATAAAAATTAATTAAAACAAAAAAAGGTACGAGGGTGGGGGTTTGACAACTTTGGCGTCCGCGCCCGCCGAGCATCTGCTGACCACAAATGAGAAGAGCACTGCTCGGCTTGTGCCTGGCGGCTGCGCGGTAGCATCCTTGAACACCTACCTTCGAACCAAGTCAGTGAGATCCTGGACCTCACAGGATGACCACTCAATAAAGCTCCCTATAGAGGGCCTGAGGGCTCTTCTTCTGGAGCATTTTAACGTTAGGTAGATTAAGTAGATTAGAATTAGGTTAAGACTTTTACAAAAAAGGAAGTTATTATAACCAAGTTTTTGAGTTTTTCTTGGTAAAAAGCAACAAATAAATAGTTTAAATTAGGTAGTAAATGAAGTTGAAAAACGTAGAAATAAGTATAATAATGTTTAACCCTGGATGTCCGCTTGGGATTTATAGGTTAGCTTAAGATTAGGTACATAGAATTTAAGGCATTTTAACTATAAGAATAATAATGTAAAATAATATAAATAAATGCAATTAAAAAAAAAAATATGCGGAAAATCATTTATATCAAGATTTTCTCTATAGACAACTAGACATTGAGATATGGTGGGATTAAAATTTAAGAGATTAGAATTTGGCCATTGTTTTATAACCCAAAGATCACTATTTATTTTATTTTATTACATAATTTTTTATTCTTTATCAATCGGTCTATTACACTTTATCCCATCAGCTATTTTTGACATTGGTGCGAAACCGGGAATTCAGCGGGACCTTCACCTAGCGAGCCAGCGACATCCAAGGCAGAACAAAGTGGTAAAATTTAATAATTATGGATTCACAAACTAGGGGTGTTTATCGTGGACAAGTAACTAAAATTGCAAAGGCTGCTACTGATTATCTTTTTTCAGCGGAGTCAGGTAGGGAAAAACAGCCAGTAATTCGCATCCAGTAGCAACTACATCGTCGGCACTGGCTGTGGCCTCTGCAGAATTCGTTCCGAATTCCGAAAAAAGTACGACCGCGTTATTTATTAATGAAATCTCTCGAACCCAAACACTTTTAGTACCACAGGTATTAATTAGCTATCTATATTTATTATCATTATCAGTAAGTCAATCGGAGTATCTTGATTACTATAAAATAGAGTGAAGGTTATATGCTTTTATTTATGTTCAGATATTAAGCTGATCTATTAACACTTAAAGAACTCTCTAATTAAGTGAGGAGTATTCACACAGCCTACTGAAGACTTCAGCCATATCAAGCTATTAACCTAAGGAACAACACCCTATATGTTTACTTCACTAATCTTGATTGAGATTCCCATTAATCTTCAGATAGACAATAAAATTTATTCATCACCTTTTGTCAACACTCAATCTGTATAAGAATTAGATAAACTCATAACTAAATGACAATGCCAGAACAAAAGAGATATATTATGAAACTTTATTGTTACATAACAGTCAGAGTTCGAGATCTTATTACAGCTTATGAGTATAAGCTATCAACCCCAATTGCTACAATCTCCAGGCAACTTGGACACGATGATAAATCTCAAAGGATAATTATGATCGATACTATTCAGCGCAGCATTAACAAGGTTTATATTAATCAAATGAATGAGATGATTATTATACGTATAAATACGCAATCAATTGTGGTTCACAATTGCCTAGCTGGTTCCGAATTGTGGGTAGTCAGGTAGGGAAAAACAGAACAGGGTATGCTTTCAAATTAGAGTTCTATTTATTGATTCACTTTGGTTACAATATCAATTCATTCGTTTGAATTTATTGTATTTCACCACCACTTCCAACAGATTTTGCTTAAAACAACTTCCACCAGATTTCGACTTCTATACACGAATGGCCGACGACCAAGTCCTTTTTTCCTTTTATATCAAAATTGAAAACAATTGAACTGCGACTCCTCAAAGCTTCTGCGATCATATATTTTAAACTCTCGCAAAGCCTACTATAGATTGGATAGTTTCTTCAAGGTTGACGACGACGAAACACAGCCCAAATCGGATAATTCCGAAAAATTGGAGGAAATAAAGGAAGAACTAACGGTTCTTATACAGCGCATGAAGGCAGCTAGCGAAAGCTTAGCCAAAGCAAATCTGGAGGTACGAGCCATTACGGAGTTTAAAGATGAGGAATTGCAGAGAGAGATCGAATCAGCAGTTGATTACGAGGATAAGCCTCATAGCACGATCACCCGGCTTGAGCACAGATTACGAAAGGTAAGGCAAGCGTTGGGCATTTCATCCAACGAAACTCTTAGCCCAAGTGCTACTGTCAATAGCGTTACTCGCGAGACCACGGTAAAGCTGCCTAAGTTGCAACTAAAGAAGTTTTCTGGTGACTTAAAAGATTGGATTCCTTTCTGGGAGCAGTTTCGTACGGCAGTGCACGAAAACAAAGCATTATCGGGTATCGACAAATTCAACTATTTACAATCAGTGTTAGTTGGGAAAGCAGCCGACACTATTCTAGAACTCACACCTTCACAGACGTGTTATGAAAGCACTTTGGGACTTGACATCGTAGCATTAGGGCGTATTCTGACGTCCGACAAGTTACAAGGATTTTTACTAAACAATAATATAGAGTGGCAGTTTATAGTGGAAAGAGCTCCGTGGTGGAGCGGATTTTGGGAAAGATCAATTCGCTCGGTTAAAGATGTGCTGAAAATAACTATTGCCCGTAGCACTCTAACGGAGGAAAAGCTTAGCACTATGTTAGTCGAAGCAGAGGACATTGTTAATTCACGCCCGTTGACCTATATAAGCGATGATCCGTTGAATTTGTCACTTCTTACGCCTGCACATTTCTTAAAAGGATATTTTTCGTGTTCGACGACTGCAGATAAGATATCAGTAGAAAAAGAGATTCTTCAAAAATGGAATTTTCGCCTGCGGCACTCAAAGTTTTTTTTGGAAGCGTTGGAAGACAGAATACATAAATCAGTTAAGGACGGCCCACAATTTGAAGAAGGGATCAGAGTTTAACATCGAGGTCGGTGATGTTGTTCTCATTCATGATGATTTAAGTCCGCGCTTATTTTGTAAGCTGGGATTAGTGGAAACAACTTTTGTTGGTCGTGATGGAAAAGTACGATCCTGCGAGTTGAAGCTGGCAAGTGGTTCTACAATCCGACGACCTATTAAACTTTTATATGTATCTCCTTGCATCTCACCGCCCCGAGGGTGTTGAAAATACAGATGGCGCTGTGTGCATCTCTCCACCGCAAGCCGGAACTTAGCTTCCGTCCATTCTAGAAACTTCGCCGCTGCTCTCTTCGAGCGTAGCCTGCGTCGCGATAACATTCACCTCACCGCAGACTTAAGGAATTAAATTTATAAAACTATACTTTGAGTTAATAAATATTTGGATTAAAGAAAATCGGTCTATTACACTTTATCCCATCAGCTATTTTTGACAAGGTTCACCTGGACGGAAAAATGCCAGCAAGCATTTCAAGAAATTAAAAATAAACTTTCATCCAACCTTTCATCTCGACAACTGACGCCAGCAATGAGGCACTAGGGGCAGTACTGTCCCAAGGGAAGATAGCCAATGATCGACCCATTGCCTATGCTAGCAGAACGCTCAATAGCGCAGAACGCAGATACTCAACAACGGAAAAAAAGAATTGTTAGACACTGTTTGGGCAGTCAGGATTTTCCGATGCTACCTCCAAGGGAGGAAGTTTACAGTATATGTAGATCAGAAACCCTTGAAGGGGGTTTTTAATGTCAAAGAACCCACTACCCGCCTGGTTCGATTCCATCACAAGTTATCGGAATAAGATTATCGCATTGAGTTGACTCCGTAGAGCATTTAGCGAATTAATAACACAGACTTTGATTGGAAATATTGAATATATTTTGCCAGCTATATTCCTGCTTGCCGTCCCGAGAACAATGAATAATCGTAACCATAATGGCTGCTTCCTCATAAAAATTGTTTTACGCCAGGCTACTGTGATTTCCTCTACTACTGCGATTGTTGAATTTAACCGAGTAGATAAATCACAGTAGCAGGCCAACTGTGGCTAAGTTCTGACGCCACATTACCCCCTTGCGGAGATTTCTGCGCACTCATAGACCAGCCTGAAAGTGCTCCGGGAACCGGACTTTACGGCCAGCTCTTGTGGTGCGGGAACCTGGTGCTGATTGTGATCCTGAGTGTCGCAAAATAGAGGATGGAACTGAGGCAGGCGAAGAGTCGGGGCAAACTGTGTCAGCAGGAGTGTCCTCATTTAAACTATAGGCGGGTTTGACTCTATCCACGCTGACCACAACGTCGTGACCTCGTCGGCGAATGGTGACTGTCTTCTCTGTACGTCCGATGACCGGGTAGGGTTCAGAGTAGGGTGGTTGCAGGGTCCCTCGCACGCTGTCATCGCGAAGCATGACTTGTGAAGCATCCTTAAGATCCTTGAAAACAAAGATGCTTGGCTTCGCATGCCGTGAAGCAGGCTGAGGTCTCAGGTTGGACATTGTTTGTCGCAGACGTGAAACAAAATCTGATCCCTCGCACATGCTACTTGTTGAAGGAGTAAAATATTCTCCTGGTAAGCGAAGTGGCTCACCATAAACAAACTCTGCAGATGATGAATGCAGATCATCCTTCCATGCCGTCCGCATTCCAAGGAGCACCAGTGGCAGGGCATCTGTCCAGGATGCGCTAGGATGACACATAAGGGCAGCCTTCAGTTGCCGGTGTGGCCGTTCTATCATCCCGTTCGCGCAGGGGTGATATGCTGTAGTCCTGGATTGCTTGAAACCAATGAGTTTACCAAGCTCTTGAAAAAGCGAGGCTTCAAACTGCCGACCATGATCAGTGGTGATGCGATGCGGAACACCAAAACGGGAGATCCAAGCGGTGATCAGGGCTTTCGCTATTGTTTCGGCGGTAATATCTGCAGTTGGATAAACTTCAAGCCAGCGTGTAAACCTGTCCGTGGCCGTCAGACAATATTTGAAACCCTCAGAAACTGGTAAAGGGCCAACTATGTCTATATGGATGTGTGCAAAACGATCTATCGGCAGTGCGAAGGTACTAAACGGTGCGCGGACATGCCTTGTCACTTTAGCACGCTGACACGACAGACAGGCACGTGTCCATGCACGACAGTCTCGCTGGATGCTAGGCCAAACGAAACGTTCCGAAACAAGTCGAGCGGTCACACGTACTCCACGATGACAGAGGTTGTGCAGCGAGTTGAATACCTGTTGCCGGAAAGGAGTTGTCACGAAAAGCCGTGAGCGTGCTGTGGATGTATCACAATATATAAATACATCTGATCCGAGCACTGGTTCACGCCTAAGTTTGAGTGCCGAACCGTGATCCAATAAACGCTGGAACTCAGGGTCGTTTTCTTGTGACTGGGCCAGTGCCCGAAGGTCGACAGGTTCCACCGATATAGCTGCTATCTTTGATAGAGCGTCAGCTACTACATTATCGGCACCACTTACATGCTGGATGTCCGTGGTGAACTGCGCAATATACGAAATTTGGCGAAGCTGAACTGGTGGAAGCTTCTCTCGTCGTTGTTTGAAAGCATATAATAAAGGCTTGTCGTCCGTATAAATTGTACAATGCTGAGCCTCTAGTACATGACACAATGCTGGACTGCTTCGTATATGGCGAGCAGCTCACGGTAGTAAGCTGGCCACCCCGTCTGATCTTCTTCAGTATTTTCAACACCCAGGATTGCTGCTGTCTTGGTGAGAGCATTCGATAGCCGCTTTGAATGTTCTTTTGAGAGTTTTTTTGAAAAGAACGCGATTAGCTGCCAGGAACCGTCGACAAACTGCTGGAGACAAGCACCAACGGAATGGCTAGAAGCATCGGTAAAAAGACCAATCGGAGCATCCGAAATCGGATGGTGAAGAAGAGTGGCCCTAAACAGAGCCTCCTTGCAGGCGAGGAAAGCGCACTCGAGAGATGGTGTCCAGTGAATAGGCTGTGATCCACGAAGACCAGCGACAGCACCATCTAAAGGAGCTTGATGTTCAGCAGCTGCGGGCAGAAAACGGCGATAAAAATTTATCATGCCCAAAAATTTATGACACCAAGATTAATGATCTCAGAATACAAGTGGTGTCTTTCTTTTTATTCAAGTTATTAATGAGCTATACCACTGCGATTGTTGAATTTAACCGAGTAGGGAAATCACAGTAGCAGGCCAACTGTGGCTAAGTTCTGACGCCACAAGCAGTTAACTAGCGAGTGAAGCCAAAGAATTGAGTTAGTGAGTTAGTTCCGATCTCTTCGCCAAATTGTTAAGCCACTAAGCTAATTTCTGATACGTGTAGTTAAGCATTATTAAATTTTACTTGCCTTGTGTAAAGCTCAATTAATACCTTTCCAAAATATCATCCGATGTGAAAAAGCGAATTTCAATACAAGAATCTCTCGAGCACGAGTACTAATCGAAAACGCCTTTGGGATTTTGGCATCTCGATGGAGGGTTCTAAGGAACGATATTCATTGTTTGCCTGAGAATGCCGAAATTATTGTAAAAGCGACTCTCGTTCTCCACAACTTCCTTCGCAAGAACGATAATCTTTACTGCCCTTCAAACTATGCAGACCAGTTTAATGGCGATCAAGTAGTTTCTGGACTATGGAGGAATGAAGAATTCCAGATGGGAACTGTTAATACCAGAACTTCAAACAATGCATCGCGGGAAGTTTTCTCTTTAAGGAGCCAATTATGCGATTATTTGTATGCCAACAGAGGTTGAATAAATAAATAAAACAAGATTTATTACAAATATTTTATTTTTTGTAATTTTCCAATAGCTCCTTTAAAAACAAGGTTAGTTTTGCTTGTAAGTCCAGCAATACTAAATTTGAAAGATTTTCTGCAGCAACAATTTTCGCTAAATTTAAAAAGTAATGATTAATTTTGTTATTCTGTTGGGAATTGATACTATCTAATAGCTTGCTATAAAACCTATTAAGCACTGCAATATCTGTGGAAGCAGTATCCCTTCTTTGTCTTCTGTTTGTTGATGCTAATACGGAGTGCGAATTTGATGCTGATGTGGAATTTGAGTTTGAAAATGAATTGCTAGTATCTGTATAAATATTCATATCATCCACATATTCCTCTTTGTACTTCTAAAACGGCAGGATCATCATTAATAATGCCCATGATGGTCGGCGGCAACTCTAAATCCTGCACACTTGTGTTTGGTGTGCTGGCACTACTTGGTCCTTCAAATTCTGGAGGAATTTCCATGTTTGATGATGTTTTTCTTGGAGCCACATAATCTTCTAGAACGGATACAATCGCGAAGTGCTTCCCTTCTTTTTTGGTTAAAGCTCCGCTACCTGAGGGAGCATTTCTCGCGGTCCTTTCTCGCACATATTGGTCGCGCAAACTTTTCCACTTTTTCTGGCATTTAATTACTAAAAATTTTAATTCTTTAATGCAAGACAAGGACACAATGGAAATCACAATTAAAACTTACCATCTATTCCTACTTTCGGGCTTATCCGCTTCCACGCCTGGGCTTTCAATTCTAAGTTTTTGTAGCCTTTTCTCGCCGTATTATATAAAATTGGCTCTTCTCGTACAGCTTCTATTAGTTTCTCTTCAATATTCTTTTTTTTTTTTTTTGAACTTGACAAGTGACAAATTTCAAATTTTATTCCATTCCTAGAACCAAACTGAAATAGGAACATGGAAACGAATCGTTGCGCCACAAAAGTTAAAGTTCCACCAAACTTTGTAGCGCTACAAAATCGCGTCGCGTATATTGTATCAAGGTGGTTGCATTTTCGTACATTCAAACTTTTTTCGTAGCGCCACAAAAATGCGTCGCGTACATTGTAAATCAGCCTTGAGAATGTAAATGACAGTAATCTTTTCATATGGATTTCATTAGTCGACCACACACACGGGGCGGTATTTGGCGTACAATCATGCATATAAACATAAGATTGACCGTGTGTGGACAACTTGACGTACAAACTTAAAACCGTCTCAAATATTTTCCGCCTTTGATTTTTCAATGGTTTTTTCTACGTTGTTTGTTATCAACTGTCAATGTGAACCGCTTAGACATTAGATTGCGGAATCTTTAAATTTAAAAGTCGTTTGCGAAATGAAAACCGACAACGTTTGTAAATAAAATGGCGTCTTCGTCTTTGTCTTCGTCTTGTTATAACAGTTTGTGACGACACACCAAGCTAAGTTCTGTTCAAATTCATGTCTATGGGTAATGCGAGACTAGGCGGACTTCAGCGCATTCAGACAAATAATTTCCAAATTTTTTTTGTTATACATATAAATTGTTAACGGCAAAAAGAAATTATAAATTTGTTCTCTTTTCTAGTTTTGTGGTATTACTATAACGTCGTGAACACCGACCGAAACTTAAAACGTGTAAAAAGTGTAGGGGATGACTTATTCAACTTTTAATAAATTTTCAAATTCAGGTAGGTCATTAGGCATTCAGAAGCCACTTTGCAAATGGCCCAGTCACCAAGAAGTAAATTTTGGATTGAATCAATGTATGTCAACGATAGTTCGTGTAAGCTTAGGTCCAAGCAGCCAGGACATCGCTTCGTGCACCCGTCACTTACTCCTTATGACAAACTTGTGATACGGAGAGAAGGCAGACACTTAAGCGCATTTTCCAAAACTTTCGTCGTTTAGCAGCCTCCCGGTGGCATGTCGGTCGCCCTTGCAATCTTCCACTATGTTAAGGCGATTACATCCATGAGGTGCAATTTACTTTGTATCGCCGTTGGGACCGTTCTCAACACGGTTGTGGTTTGGGTGGTGAATGCATCTGGCCGAAACGATAGCTGGCTTCAAGCGAAAATTAATACCAAAAGCGTTGTCTTTCTTCGAAATGCATCCTTTCCAGGCATTAGTAGCGCACAGATGGGACCGACAGGTGATTTTAGCCGAGAACCGACGGCATACACAAATTCAGAAAATATATTTTCATAACATCGACGTAACAATGAAACGATGCGGAGGCTCATGGAAATATAATTTTAGAAACCCTGATTTGGCACTTCAGAGACGAAAATTAAAAACAGTTTATCGATAGCCATCCTATCTCCAGGTAAGCAGACACCCACCGGTCATTTGTAAGAATTTGTAACCAAAAACAAAGGACTATGAGACAATGGGTCCTTTCTTTGCTCCTACAATCCGGCAGATAACAGGATAAATTGAAGCTAATTATTTCCGGTTTGTATTTGCTTATCTAACCAAACATGATTTCAAAGATCTACTGCTATAGCAGAAATTGCGGCACAGAGCAGCCCGAGCGGATGCTGCCACCGCCACCACCCCTCGGCACCTCAGACGGATGTGTGGGTTCGCTTCGCCGTATAATGGGGCCCCGTTGAGAAGTTTCGAAAACAATTTCATTGTTAGCCTGATATTTACCTGACTATCGCTGTAAGCTGTGCGGCTGGATGCAGCCTGAATATAATTAGCACTTAGTATCGCCCAGCTCTGGGCTACGCGTCGAGGAAGCTGTGGATGCTGAGCATCCGTCACACTAATTAGCGTATAATGCGGTAATATTTTACTACGGGAACTTGACTACCACAACATGAGTTCCGCGTAACAGCAAAGATCTTCATGAAAAAAAAAACCGCTGCCGACGACAACTTTAAGAAATATAGGCGTTCAAATATTTGAGCAAAATCAATGAACTTGCAGTCAGAATGAATTAATTTCAGAGTTTTATATTTATTTTTTATTTTTTCTTGTCTAGGGTAAGTTGGTCAACATGGGATCAGTAATTTTTGAAAGTCCTAAATCACAAAATTATTGTCGAATCCCTGTGATTCTTTTTCTGTATACATACTTTAGTTATTATAAAATACTTCGTGATGAATTGCTGGGAACTCTACAGAAGAAGGAATTATAATTAATGATTAAAAAAAAACAAAAACGGCATTTGACCTACTGTCGACAAGGCATGGTACCTATATACCAATAAACATCATATGGTACACACTGGGTAAAATAAGTAATGTACCAAAACTACGAATTCCAATTAAGGGGGATAGCCACTGTGATGAGTCAAAAAAAAAAATTTTTTTTTTTGTTTTCAATCAAAGTTTATATGTTCAAAAATATGTGTACAAAATTGCAAGTCAAAATTTCAAAAATTGACTAAGTTACAATGATTGTAGCGAGAGCAGGTAGGCCGACTGTTTTTCGCTTAACCTTCCGATCACAATGTTACGAATCGAAAAAGTTAATAAAAAAATGAAAAAATGAAGAAAGTCAACAAGACCCCTGGAGATGAAGAGGAAGAACCGTCATATGGTCCAGGACTCGATAGTTTAATATAGGTATGAAAATTTTAAAAGATACATGATTTCATTACGAGAGAAATGGACTAAAATCTTTAAACGCATTTTTCTCGTAACGACTTTTTTTGAACTGGTCGCATTAATAACTCGAACAATTATTAACCGATGTCTAATTTTTTTGTTTTGTTTTGTTCGTCTTAGTAGTGGTTAAGGTTAAGCGTAGCCGATTTGAAAAATTTTGTTTTTTACTATTTTTTAAACTGTTTGAAAACCAAAAAAAACGGTCGAAAAAATTAAAATATTGTCAATCGGTCGCCATTCTGTGAAAAATCAAAAAAACAAAAAACGGCTACGTACAACGATAACTACATTCATACAGATGACAATAAATTTCTTTTTTTTTTCTGAGTATCGGTTTTTGAAAAATCGATGCGACCATGGAGGGGGGAATTTTTTTTCAGGCGCTACGGCATCGTTTATATTGTTAAAACTACTTAATATTTTTTAATAAAAATTTGTGGACAAATTATTAGATGTGTACTTAATAAAATAAAAAAAAACCCGATCCAAAAATTCGTATACTTACTCGGTCAAAAAAAATTTTAAAAATCACTAATTTTTCGACCGTCACAGTGGCTATCCCCCTTAATACATTATACACTCACGGTATATACTTAAAAGACAAAAAAGCCTTTATTCTCATAGTGTGGGAAAATATGAAAAGGCAATGGGAGCCACACCACAAACACGACTACAAAATTTGGTTAATAGTGTGGCAAATGCAAACAAAGCACCTTTGTAAAGTTCCCGCATTCTTAAGTTATTACATGTATGAAATTGGTATATGTATAGTGACAAGTCGTTTCCATAGAAACTCTTGTTATTTAGAAATCTTTTAAGACATCAGGTCTTTGAAGAGGAATTACGTAGATATGTTTTCTAGACTTATAGTGGTAGGGTTACAGTAGTTATTGTACAGTAAAAAGAGTTTGATCATAGTAATGTAAAAAAAATTGCAGTAGCTTTGAAAATTTATTTGTTAAAAAAAAAAAAAATAGAATATATGTACATATGTAGCTAGTCTGTGTGCGTCTTCTGAAATATTCGGATCAGAAACGGACCGGAATTTAATTAAAAAATAAATAAATAAAATTAAAATAATTTTACCCAAATTCACCGAGCTCTGCGGCATGGGTAAAATTTGTTGAGATCTAGTAAAAGGAGAAGTGCTGTCACGAGCTCATGTTTACTCTCCTTGGCGTTACCAAACAGTTTCGGGTAAAAATTTTTACCCATGAGTAAAAACTTTCGAGTTAACAAACAGACCTAATATCTTGCAAGTGCACAGTAAAGTCATTGTGAATATTTTGCACAGGCAGCACTAAAAACTCACTTCGATTGTGTTACGCAATACCGAAAACGAGTACAATGGAATAGCCAAACGTCAATCGATCGACCTTACTTTCAAAATTGTCAATGGACCTCAAACTCCTTTCACTCATAATGCCCTGCTGCTTTTGTTCGTTAGTTGATATACTCAATGCCTGTTAATGTTGTGCTCTTTTCCAAATGCATGAAAAATATCGAGAATCGTCCCAATTCCGAAAACTAAACGTACTAAACTGCCCCAAGACTATCGTCCTGTCAGCATTCAGGCTTATGTGTCCAACATTTGTGGAAAGCTGTTGTACAATCAAATTACTGACTCTGTTATAAAACAAAGCCTACTAACGACTTATCAATCCGAGTATAAGAAAGGACACGGCTGCACCACCACATTACTCAAAATTAATGACCACGTTAAAACGGTTTTAGACGAAAATAATATATACAACACGTTAATATGTTTCTGAACTTTTCAAAAGCATTTGTCTTCGTAGATGCGGTATTGTTGTGTAAAAAATTGTTTTCGTTGTTTGGTTTCGATGAATATTCTGTTAAATTGATTCATAACTACACATCTATCCTCTTGTCGTCAAATTGTCCTCTCTAATATTTAATTTATTTTCAGAAGTTGGTAATGTTTCAAGTGCTGTTCCACAGGGCTCCTTGTTAGGCCCATTGTTGTTTTAATTCTTTGTTAATGACATAACTCTGTGCTTCTATTCTTGTAAATTTCACATGAATGCTGACGATGTTCAATAATATTTGTCGAATTAAGGTGAATTAGCTCATAAAATAAACAATGACCTAAATGCAATACACAAATGGACGGTATCAAACAAATTCCGTCTGAATCCAACTAAAAGTCGCAGTGTTTAGTTTTGTCAAGATGAATAACAGATATAGTGAATATTCCATAAGTTTATTTAGATACAGTATCGATCCCATATGCGAATAATGTGACAAATTTGGAAATAACATTAAACGGAATATTAACCTGGCATGATCATGTCTGCAAAATGGTTGGGTGTTGGGAGAATTTATTCTATCCTGAGATTCTCGTGGCTTTCCTCATCATTTACCTTTACACCTATGTAAGTCGATACGTCGATACCAAACATCTTAGCCAAATCACTTCTGACGTTGCATATTTACTCAGTTTTTTCAATAGTCGGAAGACAAGATAGTAAATAACTCATGACTGTAAAAGTAGCATTTAACACAACTTTACGTTTTGTCAATGGGTTAAGAAAGTTTGATCGTGTAACTACCAAAAGACTCCAATTTCTAGTTGTATATCTTCTAAGAACTTTATAAAATATATACATACATAGGTCATATAATTTCTTGACAACCTTATCTGGGGAAGAGTACCTAGCTACTTATTTAAAAACTTAAAATTCTTAATGACATCTCGTGTAACCAACTTACTTGTCCCAAATTGTAGTTGTAAACAAAGTTAATGCAGCCATAAAGCTTTTGAATGCATTGCCAGAAACAATTAAAAGAGCTCGCGTTCGCAGTGGTTTCGGGAGAATGCTTTTAATGCATTTGAGTGGCCAAACTTAGTGATGTTATTTTAGTTTTCTAAATTTCCAACTACTTTTGTTAACTACAAAGTCTCAGCCTGTATCGTTATAGTTTTTTTAAATTGATTAATTGATTATATTCATTATTCCTAATTTTATTTTTTTTATATTTATTGTTAGTGATATAATTGTATGTTATATTTTAATTTGTCATTACTACCATTGTGTTTCTGTACAGAAAAGAGTGTTGCGTCTTATTTACTACCACCTATTCTGAAATAAATAAATAAATAAATAAATAACAATTATATATGGGTTCCCCAAACGAGGAGAACAAAGTTAGGCCGATAGTAGTAGGCTTGGCGACTGCCCGTATTGCCCGTGCCTTATGTCTAGCCTTACTATTGTTAAATACTTACTTTTCATAATTCAATCTCTTCGAATAAAGGTCGTCAACTGCAGTAGATGTGGTTTCAATTTTTCAACTCATTAAGCTTCCCCTTGGGAGAACGGCTAATTTTGCTTCTGAATTAGGTTTGTTCTTGTAGCTCAAAGGCTCCCATTTGTCCTAAATATATTTAAACAATTACTAAATAGTAGCATAACAAACTCTCAATTTCTTCTTCCCTTATCAAGCACACAAAATGGAACAAAAGGCAAATCAGAACAATAAATCACAAGTTTTCCGACGGAGAGAGCAATTAAAAAACGATTACCACGGGGTAATTGCATCATTAGATCTCAGGTGCTCTTCAATTTGCTTGAATAATTAAACTTAGAATATTGTTCATAGCTGCAAATCATCACCCACAAATCATGGCCTAAGCCAGCTCCAAGATATGTGCGGGACCTCCGGGCGGCATAATTATGGCGGAATTCCTTCCTCGGGAACGGGTCTGAATAAAAAATTCTTCCAGCTGGCACTCACTTCACACTTAATTACTTAAGAGTGCTTTTGGATATCCATTAAAAGCTTAACACCATAATTACCGGGATAACAATTTATACGCCGTTAGAAGGAGCTTTCGGATGTGTCTCGCCTTTGGCATCACCCCTGTTACCTCATCCCGTTTGTGGAATCGTTATCCTGTTTGTTTCTCCACAAAAATACTCTAGAAAATTGATTGCGACCGATCGGGCCATTCGTGCTGCCCGATAATTCAATTATCCTAATTTAGTTTTAATTAATCACAATTTAAGGGGATTTGAGCAATTATTCGCCGGTAATTGGATTTGTGTTGCTTTACCGGTTGTACCTTTTCGCCCGTGTTAGCGATAGTCAGGTGAGTCGCTTCAATTTTTGATTCACCTTCGGGCGTAGGCACTTTCATTTTTTCTTAATTCTTCACTACTTGTTTTCACTAGAAATCGCTAAATCGTGATCTCAAGATTTCTTTTTTCGCAATTGTTATATCCCACCCCAAACTTACATACATGTAAAAAATTGATCAAGTTCTCGTCAAAACCGAGTGCTTCGAAATTAAATCTGTCTGTTCTAAATTAATAGATCAAAACTTTGCATCTTGTCATTAAGAAATTGAGCAATATTGAGACACTTGAAATTTTTGGCCACTCTTATGTACATAATATTGGAAACTATTCCACCTAAACGTATGAAATTTGGAAAATAGCCTCGATCACATTAATTACGTCATCACATAGTTAAAGGTCTATTTTCCACCAAGTTTCATTGCAAATCGTGTAATTATGTACCTTACATAAAAGATACTTACACCTTTTTATTTCATAAAATTCTTCAAGAATATTGAAATAAATTTATAGAGCTGGTCAATAAAACGATGATGAGAATGCATTAGTTTTATGAAATGGCAAAACGACAATAAAGTAAAATCCTCTTCATTTTTAAAGTGAAGAATTCCATGAAAGTTTTGTAAGTTTAATCAGATTGTGCACAACATACCATTGTAATTATGTACTTGAGATCCATCTTTCGATACAGCGGTAGATCGTAAGATATCTACGGGCGCTAAATAAGTACTTAAGGCCCAACCATAACTGACATGACATGACATGACATAACAAACTTATCGAATTTAAAACTTTAACATAAGCAAACCATAATGGCATATGGATATGAGCTTGGTAAATTTTAAAATAAAGCAAAATGAGTTCCTGAAAGTTGTTTGAATTACTAAAATTAATAAAACAATAAATACTTCCGAGCAATAAAGGAAATCTCACCAAGAAAATTAATTTGTAAGTTGAACGAAAAATCCCATGTTATCTCAATAGGTACTTTCATAAGCTAAGTTCGCATCATTTAAGTGACGTCACTTACATATGTTAAGTAAAAGTTATGTCGATTATGGTTGGGTTGGTTGTCAAAATGAAACTTTTGCCCTGCACATAAATTATGTATACCTATATGGCTGATCGACGTCTAAGTTCGTTCAAATCGATCTCGCCATTCAATGAATCCTCGCGCCTTGAGCCATTTTGAAATCACTGCAGTACATATATATGTATGTACATACATACATACATATATGATCAGATTTTTATTGATTGTAATTATGTAATATTTCGTTCCTTCAGAGGGTCAATCCATACGTTGATTTAGGATAAACTAATGTGATCAATTTTTCCAGGGCCCCCTTTATTACTCCAACTAAAGTCGTTGATGACCTACTACGCTCCAGACATGGGAGACATGGATTAACGTTTTTTTTTTAAAGAATATTTTAACATATACTTTTGACTAAGAATTTATTGCAACTACTGCATTCCTGATAGTCAATGAGAATGATAGGTTTTTATGTTGCTGGACTTAACTATAACTCGATCATTTTGAAGTTGAATGAGAATTCATAATCTTACGATAACTCATGTTCACACAAATAAAAGGATTATTTATAAAACATTCTACAACATTCTGCAGATGTTCATACTTCAAGTCCACAATTTCGGAAGGGAAAATTACATTTTTTTCCGCTGACAGATTTAAGATAATTAAGCTCAAAATAATTAGTAAACAATTCAGAATTAGTTCCAAAAGATTGGAGAGTTCTGTCGAAAAATTAAATATTACAAAACCAGAAACAATTTTATAAACATACATACATACATATATGTATGTATCTTTGTTTATTTGTGAACAAAATCAATCTTTTTTCTCATCTTATAGCAAATTCTGATTCAATCTCAAACTTTAATGTTAAGAAAGAAATTGTATACATGTACTGTAAGTGAAAACTTTGTCGAGAGCAAGTGGGCCTATAAAAAATTAATACAGCTCCCCGACCAACCCATTAACGCACCCATAAATAAATCTGGCTCTTATACCCTGCGCCTATTGACTGTTTCTGCGATTCTGCGATTCCTGCAGAATTCCAGCTAACCGTGTTATCAAAGTGTAATGGAATCGAACCCGAGATAAAGTTGTTAATTGAATTAAAAAGAAATCTTCTTTGGGTTTATCTAAATGGCACGGAATTATCGTATTAGGGCTTAGCCCTTCATTACGAGTTGGCTAAGTGAATTAAATCGAAGTGGTTTCCACAGTCGGGCCGGGCTGCGTGAGGATGTAGCCAATTTTCGGGCTCCTATGTACAGAACGAAATTCAAACAACAAAATACTCGACGAAGAAAATGTAATCACTTTTCAATTTTAAGAATTCAGTCATTTTGCTGCAGCAAGAAAAACATCCCAGGATATCTCAGAAATGGTTTTAAAAGCAATTTCTGCGCACGGGCGCGATGGCAGTGATGACAAAAGGAACCGGTGGAGAACTTTAATCGCATTCAGTCGAATAAATGCAACCGAAATGAACGTATCCGAAGACATGACTTGCCCCATCCATAAGCTCTGTGAAACGGGTTTGGAAAAGGGTCGTCCAGCTTTCTGATTCATGGTAAAAAATGAAGCGAAAATCCTTTTGGAGATACTTTTTTGTAGTCAAAATCACGGCCATGCAGACAGGAGTCGTTTGCAGCGAAATGAAGCCTAGGTTCCCACATGCAAAATAATGGATGGTCTCCTAGGAATGAATACAAAGGACAAAATTAAAATCAACTTTAACACGAATTCTCAATTTCTGGAAATAAAGCAAACTGCTTCAGGGTTTACTTTTTGTACACCAGTAACACTGGTCAACCAATTAACTTTATTCCAAACAAGTGGCATAGGACTTTTATCCATAAATTATGAATTCGTAAATAAAATTATCAAACACCTCCCGTTTCCAAGAAAAATTGCAGTGGAAATATACAGGAGACAGTGGCAAGTTCTAAAAACTCTTTAAAAAATAAAGGTTCAACAAAGAGTTTGTAAAAGAAGTGCTAGCACCTCCAGAAAAAAAAACTGCCTTTCTTAAAAATGGTGTCAAAAAAAACGGAAAGAGATAGCTTTTAAACTTTTGAGCATATATTTTATTCAAAGATGTACACAAACAAATTTTTTTCCGATTTTTTTTCGGTGTATATTCGCTGTTGTAGCTTTTTCACGAAAATCGATGAAAAATAACGGCACGATTACAGCCCTCAGAAATGACCTAGAACAGATTTTCAAAATGGGTTTTACTTGTTATCAAATTCTCCACAGGATGAACTAGAATAAATAATTTCCATCCCAAAATGACAAAATGATGACCGAACAAACACGAAATTTTAAAAATCGCTTTTTTTCGTGTAAAAACTGCTATAAATTAAGTATTGACCATTCTTCATGATTCTAGTTCATCCTGTGTATTATATACTCGGTGAGCAGTAGGTAGAAGATTAGAAGGAAACACGGCTATTCTGCTTGAGGTTTATTGACCGACTGACTTTACAGCGAATTCAGAAGAGACGGCGTTGCCGCATTAATTCAGTTTACATATATAACACTGTGGAGAATTTGATAACAAGTAAGACCCATTTTGAAAATCTGTTTTAGGTCATTTCTGAGGGCTGTAATCGTGCCCACCGTGATTTTTCATCGATTTTCGTGAAATAGCTACAAAAGCGAATATACACCGAAAACAAAATCGGAAAAAAATTTGTTTGTGTACATATTTAACACAAAAGTGCTCATTATTCCATACTTTACATTTGGAATAATGAGTATACTTTTGTGTTAAATCTCGATACTAATGTTTTGGAATTCATTACTTTTGAAATAAAAAAAAACACTTTTGAAATGGAAAAAAATATTTTTTCGTGGGAAAAGGTGAAATCATAGACAAATAATAGATAGATATCCATTCTCATACAAAAAATTGTTCCTATGAAAATAAATCTGAGAGGAAAGCTCAACCAGTTCAACTTCCTTTAAGTTTGTGTGCGTGAGATAATTTTAGAATATTTCTCAATTCACAAAGCCGTGACGTGAGAGAACACTGCCTCTTTTTCAAATTTCTGTTGTTCTGCGCAAAGGGCTTGTGGGACTGCCCTAACGTGAAGCGGAGGGAGTTGAATTTTTCTAGGAATCCTCTTAGTTGCGTGCTCTGCTCAATGACAAAAGGACACTGATTCATGAGATTTGAACTACCTATCTAGTGAAACTGCAATTTTTAAAGTGAAACTTTTATTACATCGTCTCACACTTTTTCGTCTGTGTTGCATGTCGCGTGACGGTCGGCCGCGGAGTAGGGATAAAGTGAAAGGCGCTCGTCAGAGCAGCTGAGGCCAATATGGCGGCGCCTATAGTTCGCATCAGCTGATCGTGTAGTGTATAGACTATTACCAGAGACAACAGAATCTATATAAGATGCGACAATGCAATGTGAAAGCTGTAGCCTGTTCTGGCAAATGAGCTTTACGTTTGCCTCTATTGCCTCAGAAGAACAAATTTAATGCCCCATTGTAACCCAAGCGCACACACAAAACAGGAATAGTTTCGATAGTATTAAGCGCCTTACGCTCTTGTTTATGCCACTCCCAGTCTCACGCGCAGCCGCGTGCAAACGAAATGCTGTGCCTGATGTGATGCTCTGTGTGACTTGATGGCAGGGTGTGGGTGGGACGTGGGGGACAGGCGCAGAGCAGTGAATGCACGGCGGCCCCTCGCCTCGCGCTCGCTCTTTCCTTAGAATGATACCGTGCCGATTTCTGGAAGGCGTTTGCGTTTGCTCGTTCTCTATGTTTTCTGAGTTGAAATTTTTAGGCATTTTCTCTGCGATTGATTTTGGCAACGATTTTGATTTGATTTTGAATTATTGGCTGATTTTGGGTGCTGAATATTATTTATTGAAACTCGATTTGATTTTGTTTTTTTGTTATATATTTTGTTTTGGTTCCGGCATTTGTTTTTTTGGTGTAGACTTGGCGTTTCACGGCTTACGATTTTTGATTCCTCACGATGTCTTCCCAAAAACGGAGATGTTGTATCATTGGTTGCAATACTATATCAACTGATACTGGACGAAGACTCTTTTCTTTACCACCCAAAAATACGCCACGATATGAGGAGTGGCTTAATAGGCCAGTCAATAAAGCCTGTGAAGCCCGATAATTAGCGGTAGTTTGATTTTTTGATATGATGTTGGGGAGGTTGAAAAGTAAACCTATAAAATTTTTCAACCCTCTGGGGTGACCGCTAAGGGATGAAAAGGGTTAAAAAGGTTTTTTGTTTATAACTTTGAATAAAAAAGTCGGAAGGGGATGAAATTTTGAAGGATCATATAATAAATAATTATCCATCTTGTATTAAAGTTTCAACCTTTTTTGTTTAGTGCAAAATGAAAAGCAATTTTCTCGCATCGCGCTAAGTAAAATTCCAGACGAAAAGGTCGTGTGGAGGCATTTAGGGCAGACGGTTGCGGGGACGGCGGGCGGTGAGCGAGAATTGCGTGGAAAGGAATCTCCGAGAGGCGCGCGCCGTCAGGGGTAAGATGGATCGTATCGATCGGGAGGGTGGAATTGTGTGCGCCCGCGCCGCTGAGCTGCGTGTCGAGCGAACGAATCCATCTTAAGGCCTTCACAGACCGACGCGAAACCGCGGGAGCGGGACCGGGAACGAATTTTGGCGGGACTCAGCGGGAGCGGGAAATTATGATCCATTCACACCCAACGAAGCGGGAACGAATCTGTCCCGTCGTTCTTAAAAAATTTGTCTATGTAATATTCTGCGGGAACTACGCGAATGACGGGAAAAACGCTGCATGCTGCGAACCAAAAATGAAACGCTGCAATCCCGCGTTCGCTACGGGAAATGACGCGTCAGTGTGAGAGGTCCCATATCCCGCCATAGTTTCGAGTTCCGCGCGAATTTCGTTCCCGGTCCCGCTCCCGCGGTTTCGCGTTGGTGTGTGAAGGCCTTTACCCCTGACGGCGCGCGCCTCTCGGCGATTCCTATCATTCTAAGGAAAGAGCGAGCGCGAGGCGAGGGGCCGCCGTGCATTCACTGCTCTGCGCCTGTCCCCCACGTCCCACCCACACCCTGCCATCAAGTCACACAGAGCATCACATCAGGCACAGCATTTCGTTTGCACGCGGCTGCGCGTGAGACTGGGAGTGGCATAAACAAGAGCGTAAGGCGCTTAATACTATCGAAACTATTCCTGTTTTGTGTGTGCGCTTGGGTTACAATGGGGCATTAAATTTGTTCTTCTGAGGCAATAGAGGCAAACGTAAAGCTCATTTGCCAGAACAGGCTACAGCTTTCACATTGCATTGTCGCATCTTATATAGATTCTGTTGTCTCTGCTATTACCAAAGAACGTATAACATAAAGAACTCGCATCAGGCTCAAAACCTAGTCAAAAATCATTCAGCTCGCCGGATGCGAAGGGAAGACGTGAAGGGAAAGCGTGCAAAACCTCAGCAAAGAATCAGAGAAAATTTTGTAGGCCACCGTTCGTGTGGGCATGTAGGCAGCCGCAAGCGAATTTGTTCTCGAGCCGTCGCACTGTGGCTGTGCTACGATTTGCCTGATAACATGATGGGATTCTTGGAAGCGGGAAGGAAATTAGACATCAGCTTAGAAAGAATTTTTTTGATTAACTATGTTAAGAAATTCAGGTGCGTTATTGAACATGTATAAATAAGGATGTTTAGGGTTGTTAAAAAACATTAGGAGTAGCGGCTAATGTTCAGAATGTTATTTTTTAATTTGTTCTGCTATCTAATAAATAAATTAAATTTAGAATTGTGTCAGAAATTGAAAATTCAAATTAAAATATTTAAATTGATATTCACAAATTAACAAAACGTGGAAATGTGGAATAATTTTTTAATACTTATTTATATACATAATATGAATATTTATAATAAAAAAATGTCTTGGTTGCTTTCATTATGTCATTAACTAATTCGTTTTAAAATGTTTTCTAAACCAAGAAATTTCTCAAACGAAATTGTAATTATTCGTCTAAGCCGATTTCGATAAATGTTGGACTCGGCCTTAAATTAGTTCGAACTAAAAATTTGTAAACAAAAAATTGGAAGCATAATATAGCAAAAAATCCCGACACTCCTACAGCCGCGCAGAGGCAACGAAAGCTCTCGGAAAACGAACGGCGAACGATGTTCTGAGCTGGCGCAAGAAATGAAATAAATGTAGGCGACTATAGGGTTCTGCTGGCAGAACCCTAGAAGAACAATTTCAGCTCAGCTTGGTTGTTCGTGATGCGAGTTCTTTATGTTATACGTTCTTTGCTATTACTCATTTGTGCCAGTGCTCCACGCTATTTTTAACCCCCGAACAACCCCCGAACGCTACAAAATAAATAATTACTATCCACAGATATTAGCGGTCCCCCAACGCGACGACGCTTGGATCAAAATATTAATAAGTACTTATATTAAAGTTAAAGGGCCAACCAACACATTAATAGGTTCTTTTAATGAAGTTAAAAGGCCGAGAGAAAAATTTTATTTTTTACTTTTTAGAGTTTCTTTTTGTTGTGTCGGGGGTTACTTAAAATTTTTAATTTTATTTTTTTGTTTGTTTTTGTCAGTGTTTAATGTAAATGTTGTTATTTATATGCTTTTGGTAAACAACGACACAGCAAGGAATAAAATAGAGAGTTTCGAAAGAAAATTTTAAAAAAAATTCATAAGAAGCGAGGCAATACATCTTTTTCCATGCAAAATATATAGGGGTCTGGCTGGAACCATGAGTTACTAGTATGGTGTTTATATGGTTTATATATTATGACTAACCTTCCATGAATTATTTTTTTCCTGATTTTTTCACAAAACTGTTGGTAATAAAATTTTAGGAAGTCATGAAATCACAGGTCGCTAGCGCAATTGGAAATATGTTTGAAATACAATGAAAATCAAAAAAGGTCTAGCTGGACCCATGAGTTAAACGGAGGGTTAAGGAAAAAATTGCTCTTGCATTTGGTTGTTTTATACTAGGCTTTCTTAGATTAGATAAAATATCTAAAATAACTTTGTTATTGTACCTTACAAATTATACACAAGGTTAAGGTTATTTTGCAATTGGTTAGCTTTCACAAGTGCACATACATGTGAAATTTTCGCTTGTTTACTTAAGTTACTTAGGATATTTTCCTATGTTCTTCTTATCCCATGGATATTTCCGTGGACCGGTTAAGAGATTAACTTAATATAAAAACATGGGTACAAACTGGAAAACAAAAAATTGTCCCTGTTTATTTCATCATTTTGTATTTACATATCATGCATCAAGATCATATTAGTTATTTGTATTAATTTTACCTTATTAATAAATCAGGCACAACTACAACAAATATGTAACATCATTAAATTTCAAAATTTAGAGTTCTATTTTACTCCTTACAAACAAAGTTACATTCCATTGAGAAACTACTGGAAAGTACTTCACACTGACCAACGGAACGCAGCTTTTGTTAAGATGGCAATTTTAAAGCCTTAATGCTGTTGAATTGTATTATAATTTTTATTTGAAGAGTAACGAAAATAGCTTGTCTGAATCGGAATGCTTCGATTTCGAAATCGGTATCAAGAAAAAAAGAGAGCTATTTGAGTATTTTTATGCACGAAGACTGTGGATCCGTTACAGACTTCCTTTATACAAAAATGACCTAACATATCTAAATCGGCTTGTCAAAGATGCAGTTGACCAATATAGAAATCAAAAGTGGAGCAGACTTCTTGAAGGCCTGGAAAAATGTTCCAAACCTTTCTGAAATGTAACAAAAATTATTAAAGATAAACGAAAGCAAATCCCAATATTAAAACAGCAGGATAAAAAATATATCACGAGGAATGAAAAAGCAGAAATACTGTCACAAAAATTTGTTAACAGCTTCAATCTCTCTTCACTTTTTAGTAATCACTCAACGAAAGAATTAGTTGCTGCATCCATATCCCAGTTAGAACCCGTCTATCCAGAATTAGAACGCTCGTGGTTTGTTAAGCCTAAGGAAATTAAAAATATCATATAAAGTACCCGTATTAAAAAAGCACCCGGCTTAGATGAAATCCCTAACATATGCCTAAAGCATTACCTAATGCTGGACTTGTTTATTTTACTTTTATTATAAACTCGTGTTTAAAACTACAATATTTTCCAACGGTTTGGAAACTCGCGAAAGTTATCCCAGTTCCTAAGCCCGGAAAACCGCCTGATGAGCCCGCTAGCGATCGTCCAATAAGCCTGCTAAGTAATTTGTCAAAAATTCTGGAACAGGTCATTAAAACTAAGTTGTTGGATCACATCGACGAAAATAGCGTCTTTCCCAACCAACAGTTTGGATTCAGACCGGGACATAATACATGCCATCCTCTTCTAAGAGATACCCAGCATATCAAATCTCACCTTAATATGAAAGAATCTACTGGGGTGGTTCTTCTTGATATCCAGGCTGCATTTGATCTGTGTGGCACGATGGTCTTATACACATATAAAATGATAAACTTTGGTTTCCCCCCTACCTTGTTATAATAATTAAAAATTTCCTGCACAATCGTTCTTTTAGAGTTTACATTGGAAATACTTCTTCCACTGAAATGCTCATTACTGCAGGTGTTCCCCAAGGCTCAGTATTGGGCCCAATTTTATATAACATTTATACAGCCGATTTTCCAAAAATCCCAAACTGTTTCTCCTCAATCTTTGCAGATGACACAGCAATTTTTTGCTTACACAGTACCGCGTCGTATATTTGGTCCAATCTCCAGCATGCACTTGAAACGCTCTAAGATTACTCTTATAAATGGAAAATTAAGCTAAATGCGAACAAAACGCAATGTTTTTCACTCGCAAGCGAAGTACACGTAATTTTCCAAATAGCAACCTGCTGAGCTTAAATGGTTCTCCTATTGCATGGGCCGACTACATAAAATATTTAAGCATTCCCTTGGATAGAACCTTAACCTTTAATAAACATATATCATCAGTTATCTATAAAGTAAATTCAATGATAAAAACACTGTATCCATTTATAAACAGAAGATCCACTCTGAGCCTGGAAAATAAGCTAATAATTTACAAAGTGATATTTCAAGCCTTTATGTTATACGGAGCGCCCGTGTGGTTTGAATGTACCAAAACACACATAAACAAAATCCAAGTGGCTCAAAACCAAATTCTAAAAATGATACTAAATCTGCCATGGCACTTCTCCACCACTAGATTGCACGAAAAGGCTAATCTAGAATTTATCAATGTTAAATTAAAACGCGTTACGGACAAATTTTTCTTAAGATGTTCCTGGTCCGAAAACGTTCTAATCAAAGATTTATGTAGCCACTAATAAAAATTTTAAATCAACTAAAAATTCATGTAAAGTAAAATAAAACTTAATTGACGCAGGATTATTTCTGGTCCGCAGCTGTCCTAGCATGTAAGAATAGCTTTAGTTTTTTTTTATCACTGGGTTTTCATAAATAGATTTTTCCCTAACATCTATAGTTCTTGTTTAAATATTAATCTGTAAATTACAAAACCTAGCAATAATATTGTTGAATGAATTCTTGGATTCTAGCACTAAATTGTAATTATTCTTATTGTATATATATACTTTTAAGGTTAAGTTGAAATAAATTTAAATTGAATTGAATTGAATAAGCATTATTAGCTTTGCGTTAATAAGCATTATTAGCTTTGCGTTGCTAGCATTGCGAAGAAGTATTGTTAAGTGGCTTACCTGCAATTACAAAAAAGAAACGGAATTAAATTTTCGCTATGAGAATAGTAATTGCAGGGACAAACCTTGCTCTCATTCAGTTGAGGTACAAAGGGCGCAGGGCGATGGGTCGGGTCGAACTGAAATACCGGGAGGTCGATGTTAGTCATACTGCTGCTTAAAGAAAAAAAAAAGAAAAAACGTCAACTGCAAAAATTAAAGAAAAATTTGTAAAAATCGATGGTAAATTGAGGAAATTGCGAGTGATTCTTCCCGATAAAAAGGAGTTGATGAACGTACCCGCTGAATTCCGTGGAAAAGTGCCCATGTAACGGTCAGGCGGATCCTCCCCAAGGTGAGCCGTTTGCAGGCAAATAAAAAAACCAGGGTTTGCGAAACCTGGAAAGAGGCGATCTTTTATAATTGAACTTAATAAATTGCCGCCTCTGAGATCTAAACCTTACCTCGATCTCTCCTGTGAGTGCCCTTTGGTCTGATCCGCCCGGTGATCCCGCGCCCCGCCCACACATCTGCAATTCGAACCTGAAAAAGGGAAATAATTTCCTGTGAATCAGAAGCAAAGTGAATTTCTCTTAAAACTACGGATCAGCTGGCCAGCGACGTTGACATTGGCTCAGCATAACCACCGATCATAAAACTCTGACCCAAATTCCCTCTAGCATAGCGGAGAGGAACAGGGGAAACGACAGCGCTCTTTTCTTCTGATAATCGGTGAGCGCGGGTCGGAGTGCAAATCATCGCCGATTACTCACCTCTTACCTGCCGGTTCTGGGTTAACCCTTCCTTTGTCGCTTCGGTGCTCCTTTTGGCCCCCGGCGGCGGCCCCACTGCCAGCGAAGTCCTAAAAACACTGCACTTCACCACGAAAACAAACCGACGCGACGCCACACCACGGCACACGACCGAACTGCGCGCGGGGATTCTGCCGGCCCCAGGACGCCGAAGAGAAATTCCCGGCCCGCACCCCGAGGACCATCGCGCAATTTCCCGAAATCAGCGCCCGGCGCAGCAGGAAAATTGAGCGATCGACGCACGACGCCACCCACACCTCACGTCGCCACACCACCGACTGACTCATGAGCGCGGTGCTTCTTCTTCTACGCCAATGAGGGAACCGTGCAGGGTCCGGCAACGGCAAAGCGCGCGTGAAGTTTAAATAGAAAAGTCTCCATTTCGACTTTTGCGCGGAGTTGAGTTCCGAATTGAGAAATTAATTGGGCCCAGCGTAACGGTACTTTGCATTACTTACAATTATTCAACAGCACTCAGAATTACTTATAATAATAAAATCCTGTTAGTTATTACTAAAAATTTGAATTTTATTTGAGCAACTTACATTTACTTTATTTTTATTATGCAGACAAATCTCTAATTAAGAACAAAATTAAGAGTTTTTAAAAAATGTTATCACTGTTTTCTGTGCAATCCTAATAGTAGCTTGAAAAAAAGGTCTGAAATATTAATAAGTGACGTTACGACGGACAATTCGAATTGCACACTGGAAAATACCTAAAAATTATAAAGAAAAAGACTATGGGACATTTCCCGAGCTGCTTTTAAGCCCTTTCAAATAATTACGTTAAATGAAAAGCAATTAAAAAATTATCTGCTGTATGGAGTTTTCGATCCCTTTCCACAGACTACCCTTTTTGTATCTCGTTTCCAGAATTCCTAATATTAATAGGATTCCGCTCAAGGAAATTGTTTAGTTCCGTGATTGAGTTAACCAAGTTATCCCATCACGTTCATATTCTAATTCAAAATAAAGTTTTCATTTCGTTATCGGATTAAATAATGTTCCGCAATGTACAAAGAATCAAAATAAAACTTATGTTTTCTGGTTTCGACGCAAATGTCGCCACTTCTAATTCTTCTCTAAAGCGAACGAAAGGAATTTATAATTTTGTAGCTATGTATGTAATGTTGACCCGTTGTCGAAGTCTAAGCAAATCCTTTTCCGAAACCGAAAAAGGATCCTGTGAGCTAAATGCACACGTACCGACTTTAATCTGTTTCTATTTCCGCGTTTTCAGATTAAATTATTATCATACAAGGGAATCCCTTGAGAATATTAAGCTGATGCACAGTCGTGTGTCTGCAACCTTTTGGGGAACACAAGTTCTGGGTTGTGCAGGAAGGGTATCCCTAGATCTAGGACGGCCGTATGTATGGGCATGTATGCTAACTGGGGCTCCCTTTGGTACTCCACCAGAACATGAGAAATGATGCATCCTTTCACGCCGCATAAATCCCTGCGAATAACATATTCATCGGGGACGCTATGAATAGGAATTTAGACAAACCCGAACTGATATTATTTAATTCAGTCTAGTCGAGCTTTAGGGTATTAGAGTTGTTTTCAAAGTAGGTTTTGCTGATAGAGCCGGAGCTGCTAGCTTACTTCAACACGGAGATCGTCTTGAAGAGGTGGATTAATTTCACTCGTCGAGAGGCGGATCAGCAAAATGTGTGATTTCTTTAAAGGTCCAATAGGTGCAACGTAAAATTAAGGGTGCCCAATCGAGCGTATCTTTTAGGCGGCACCCAAGGGTTAATTGAACTGTTTGCCTCAATCTGGGCTGGCGGCTCCTCCCACCATATGAATTTCTGCTGACTACAATAGACCTGAAACTTAAACACTTCATTATAAGTTAGTCTCGGTAGTCTGGCAGAGTTCCCTCTCCCATTCGGCTGAACAAAAAACATTCACCACTGGCTGAATGCTTTTGTCTCAGGAAACGCAACCCTTTCTAGGGGCACCCCAAAGTGCCATCCGCAGGAGTTTTGTACATAATTAACGATAGTTTGTTTGTGTTCACTTTTTGCTATAGGAAAGCTCCTTTCTCTAATTTTTCATTCAAAACGTTCACCACAAGAAGTTTACGAGTTCACATCAAGCAAATTGCACCCAGTGAACTAATATTTCGAAAAGCGGAGACGTCCAACTTGAATTGGAAAACTCAGTCCAGAAATTGGGAACAGAATGGACTAAGCTCGCGACGGAACCACAAAAAACTTTATTGACATCTGCAGGAATGTGATCAATTTTAAATTAACTTAAAGCCTTGTGTATAAATATTTTGAATTCAGATAGAAACGTGATGGTATAAATTGGTAAACTCAATCACGGAATTAAACAATTTCCATGAACGGAATCCTTTTAATATTAAGAATTCTGGCATAGAGATTCAAAAAGGGTACTTCGAAAAGGATCGAAAACTCCACACAGGGATAATTTTTTTAATTACTTTTCATTTAACGTAATTTATTTGAAAGGGCTTAGAAGCAGTTCGGGAAATGTTGCACAGTTTTCGTTTTGGGATAAATAGTTAATAATTACTAATTCATACTATACCTACTAATACAGCTAATATTCTCGGATGGCATAGCAGTTCCCACATTTTTAATATTATTTTTAAGCTTTTTATTCGACTCAGTTTTCCATTCATTTTTAACCATATCATTGTCATTATTTCGCGATGGCTTGTAACAAATGTGAGTCTGTTTATCAAACTACAGTTAAGGAATCGTTTTAAATTAATTACTGACTAAGAATCTCAACTGGTGCACTGGTTATGAGCATTTGCGTTGAAATGCTAGCTACTCTTCTGCACAAGACTTGCTCTTTTCAGAATTCATTAACAATGCTGAGTATTTATCTAGCAACTTCAAACTTCAGCAGTTTAATCTTCGATAATAATACACACCATGTATGTACATCTTCATCCAATGTTAACATTTTTCTCAATGATCTTTATCACGTGATCGTCTATTTTAGTGCTACAAAAGATCGGTTGCAAAAACTGCATTAAATGAAATCCAAAGCAGAGATAGGATAAATATTGACAGAAACGATGAACGGATTTGCGCATATACGAGCGTCTTAATGGATCAGACGTGTCCTTATGTTTTTTTTTTTTATGTGTAACATTATGCAAAATACTTAATAGAATTTTTGTTGTTTAGATGCAAGAAGCTGAAGATATTTTGGAGCTGTTCGACGATTATGTGTTCGACCCAATCGACACTGAGTTTGATGAGTCTACATCTACAATCCGGGCTGGACAATCTACATCTACATGGACGTCACCGAAGCATCCTACTGATTTGTTTCCTAATCAGCCTTCGTATCGTCATCGACAACACTGAAGCAGCCGTACCCAACACCCAATCCAAATGAATCGTTGGAGAGAATAAATTTTTCTATCAACGTCAATGGAAGATCCTTATCCACTATATGTAGAGCACCTAAAACCATCAAGAACTATAAATGATATAATGATGGGCATAGGAAATGATATTCAAAGGTTCATAACGAGAGAAGGTGAAAGCATACATATATGTATATATTTTGAAAAAAATAAAACAAAACCAATTGAATCTCACAGTCAACCTACCTAATAAATTTCAGGTGAAAGTAAAGGTTCGCGCAGATGAAAGAGTAGAATTTCATCATCACCACCGGCGAGGGCCCAGGGACGGACAAATATTGCTTGAAGCAGGTTCGATCAATCCCTAAAAAAGGCAAAAATAAAACATTAGTACATATAATGAATTCAAAGAGTCCTACCTGGGTGAAAATCCCTCAGTATATTAATACAGGCTGAAAAAGAAAATAAATATGATTACCATTTATGCTCTAAATCTGTTGTTGACATGTTACAAATTAAATAAAATTTAAACCGTTTAAACCTACATACCTGAGCCTCGAATCAGCACTTCACCAAAACAACTCTAGAAACGTCAAACTGAGTATTGAATTCAGACGATCCTTCATGTCTATCGTTACGGCGGTTACCTTTTCTAAGGCCATTCAAAATTGGGAAAAGCCATGAATAATAAACTTAATTAACATAACCAAGATTGTGAAACGCATTGCAAATTTACACTTCACAACTCTTCTCAAGTGGCAAGGCTCTAAAAAACTGGAAAAGGACCCTATATAAGCGGAGGCAGACTACGATTCGTCCTTCTTTGTAATTTGGCTGTGATTCGAGACGGAGGATATATGAACCAGGAGTGTGAGTTTCAGAAATTTTAAATACCAGAAAAGTGAAACAATAAGTCATATGATCAAACGATTGAAAGACTTACGGTGCTTATCTGGTCAAGAATTTGGATGGTCACAAATTAAATTAAATTAAATTTATAAATCAGGAATTTGGGTGGTCACAAGTTGAATTGGATTTAATTTATAAATCAAGAATTTGGGTGGTCACAAATGAAATTGAATTTAATTTATTAACTAAGAAATAAATAGAAGAAATTTGAATTTAATTTGTAAATTAATAATAAATAATAGGATTGAATAAATATTAGCAATTAAATTGAATGAAAAGTTTGTTTTACTCAGCAATCCAAACCGCCATTTAAATAAACGATTGACAATTTGACACACAGAAACAAGAATAAATGAAATAAATATGTGGCGGTTGCAACAAGCAAGCGGTGAATTAAAAAGTGAAAACGTAGCAGGCCACGAGATGAAGTTTTTGTTATGTAAAATGAAAAATATGAGTTTGGTAATTGATTCCGGCCGGTAAGGATTTAAATTAAAAATTAATAATAAAATAAACCCAAAAATTAATACAACACTTCAATTAACAAATTGTAAATAATAAATAAGTTCAATAAAGTGAATAAAATATAATCCAAAAATAATAAAAGATGATTTCAATATTTCGTCATTAAAAGAAAAGAAAATAATAATATGGGGTAATAATAAGCCTCCAATGGCTGCTTACCCTATCTTACCCTATAAATACTACTCAAATGAGCAAAATCGAAGCACACCAACTGTATGAAAAGATAAAATTGCGAAAAATCACGAATACAATAAAATGACTTTTTATGATCTCGCATGGACTTAATTTTCTTCCGAGACGAGTAATATTCAAATAATCTATGTAATATCTGTATCAAACTGTGGGTACTTATTTCATTTATTCATTATACATATCAACTATCATAAAAATTGTCCATTAAAAAAGAATGAAATAAAAAAAATTAAGGGCCCTATTGCGAATATCGTCATTTCTGCGACTAAGAGTCGATTATAAGAATCGAAAAGAGCTTTAAAAAGCCCTTTTTCCGTAAAAATTCCTTAATAAAGTTTCAAAATTCTCATAAATGCATTTCAGTAACCTCTGACTTCAATTAATTTTTTCTTTCAAAGTGTCAAAATCATTCGATTAAAAAAATCCGGTCGAATTATTTGGACTCTCGGTCGACTTTTTTTAGCCACTTTGAACAAAAAATTAATTGAAGTCAAAGGTTACTGAAATGAATTTATGAGAATTTTGAAATTTTATTAAGGAATTTTTACCGAAAAAGGGCTTTTTAAAGCTCTTTTCGATTCTTATAATCGACTCTTAGTCGCAGAAATGACGATATTCGCAATAGGGCCCTAAAAAAAAAAAAATAGAACCGACTCCATAAAATCCCAAGCCCTAAAAAGTATAAAATAATTATATTAAAAGTCCTCTGCTACTTCTTTCAACATTAAATACCAAAACTTTCCTAGACTTTTGAAGTCTGTGTGAAACCCTGAATGATATTAATCAAATTAATCCAGACAAACTGATTGCCTTAATTATTTAGCAATGTTAAAGTTATGAGCGAACAGACATTTAAAAAAAAAATACATACGGGTCGAATTGATAACCTCTTGTTTTTTGGAAGTCGGTTAAAAACGTAGTTTCTTATCCGGGTCAAATTCTTCACTACCGCCTATTTTTGATATTTAATGTATGTACTGTACATAAACATATATACGTAACTTCAAAATACTTTCGTAAACAAAATGTTCATCTTCAACACAAGTACAGATTTTTTATACTACATTTCTAACTCACTCCGTTTAGAGCACTTTAAAATATTTATCAGATTCATGCTAGATCACTATTCAGACTGCAAATGATGTTGACGATTTCTAAATGAGGATACAGTCGTTTTTAATCGGAAACATGCTAACGGTTGTTTCGGTGTTATATTTTATTTGTTTTTTATTTTCTGTAAATTTATATTATTTTTTACTAACGCCTTGAACTCTTGCATTAGGAGAATTCAAACCAGGGACCAAAAATGATTGGTATTTTTCAATTTTTAAACCACAAAAGCTGTAGGAAATTGCCATAGTAAAATAATAATAGTACATAAAAATGACCTTGGATTCTTGTTAAACTCTTCAACATTTAGCTTTTAAAAAAAAGCATATCCAAACAATAATTTTCAACCAATTCTTCTATTTAACTTATGTAAAATGATAGAAACAGTAAAAACGAACTAAAAAGTAAAAAATAAAAAATATTAACCAAATAAAATAAATAAAATATGTAAACACTATAACAACAAAATAAAATTCCTACTTATCTTAAACAGTTAAATAAAAGAATGACGCATTTTTATCACTTCGTCATATTGGCCGTTATGTATTCTTTAAGATAATGATTCCTATATTTAAATGAACATTAAACTCTTGAATTATAGTTTCTATAAATTGCAAGATCATCACATCATTGGTAACTGTAATGCTGGAGATTCAATCAGACAATATTTGATTATACTTTAAATAAAGGAATCATTATCTTAAAGAATACATAACGGCCAATATGACGAAGTGATAAAAATGCGTCATTCTTTTATTTAACTGTTTAAGATAAGTAGGAATTTTATTTTGTTGTTATAGTGTTTACATATTTTATTTATTTCATTTGGTTAATATTTTTTATTTTTTTATTTTTAGTTCGTTTTTACTGTTTCTATCATTTTAAGTTAAATAAAAGAATTTTTTTAAAATTTTTTTTTTTTATTTTTTACTTTTTAGTTCGTTTTTACTGTTTCAATCATTTTAAGTTAAATAAAAGAATTTTTTTAAAAAAATTTTTTTTAATTTTTTTTTTAAGACTAAAAAAAAACGATGTCTTTAATAGTAAAAGAACGTCAAATTGAAATTTCAAAAAGGCGTTAGCCTGACGCTGAGTTACTAGTGCACAATTCAGCGTGGTAGCGTTTGTAGCTGAATCGTGCATTAGCAACTTGAAACTCTGCTTTTGAGCTTATGCATTATCATATTAGACGTCCGCCATATTGGATTTAGAAGACCCCACCTCACTTATTGTGTTTCGCGCATTAAGCCCTTTCATTTGATATCCATATCATAGGGGTAACTATGGAAATTATAAACCGCCATTTTGTGACGTCCGCCATATTGGATTTAGAATAACGTCACATTACTTATTGTGTTTCGCTTATCAAGCCCTTTCATTTGATATCCATATCATAGGGGTAACTATGGATATTATAAATCGCCATTTTGTGACGTCCGCGATATTGGATTTAGAATAACGTCACATTACTTATTGTGTTTCGCTTATCAATCAAGCCCTTTCATTTGATATCCATATCATAGGGGTTACTATGAACATTATAAATCGTCATTTTGTGACGTCCGCCATATTGGATTTAGAATTGGCGTTACTCATTTTATCGTTTTCTACTCTTTAAGCTCTTTCATTTGATACCCATATTAAGGGGGTCGACCACAAATACATGGTCCACCATCTTGTGGCGGCGGCCATTTTAAAGATATTGCAATTTTGAGTATTGCATATTGCATTGTTAGCAAAACTAAAGGTGTATGCAAAATTTCAGCCCGATAGCTTCATTGGAAGTTGGTGCAATATTGCATTGAAATTTTGAACGACACGTAGTGTAAGTTAATTAAAAGAATTTAACAAGCTCAGAAAATCAATGTTTTACCGTTTTACAGACTGAAATAAAAATCCAGCGTAGCTTTTTACATTTTCGATTCAAAAATTACAAGTTGTAAAAGTCGTGATTTATTCTAGCAAAAGTAAAAAGCAAGATTGGCTTTTTATTTTTTTAAGCTCCAATTTATTAAGTAAATAAAACTTTTCTCATATTAATAAAAACTATTCTTACTTATAGACTTTTACTGCAATGCTACTCAATCATCTTCGGCCTGATAAATTGGCTGCCACATTATTGTTGAAAATGTTGCCAAGCTATAATTTTTAGGTAATATTTCCCAATTCAATTCGAGTTGTCCGTTTTAAAGTCACTTGTTAATATTTCAGATCTTTTTTTCAAGCTACTACTACTACATATTAGGATTGCACAGAAAACAGTGATAACATATTTTAAAAACTCTTAACTTTCTTCTTAATTAGAGAATTTGATTGGATAATAAAAGTTCAAATAAAATTCAATTTTCTATAATTATTGGAATTTCTAGAAATAAGTAACAGAATTTTATTATTATAAGTAATTCTGAGTGCTGAATAATTGTGAGTAATGCAAAGTACCGTTACGCTGGGCCCAATTAATTTTCTAATTGACTCAACTCCACGCAAAAGTCGAAATGGAGACTTTTCTATTTAAACTTCACGCGCGCTTTGCCGGACCCTGCACGGTTACCTCAATGGCGTAGAAGAAGAAGCACTGCGCTCATGAGTCAGTCGGTGGTGTGGCGACGTGAGGTGTGGGTGGCGTCGTGCGTCGATCGCTCAATTTTCCTGCTGCGCCGGGCGCTGATTTCGGGAAATTGCGCGATGGCAGCCGGCTGCCGGCGGTCTCACCTGGAATTCGGCAGGTGTGTGTTCGAAGTGTCCTCGAGGTGCGGGCCGGGAATTTGTCTTCGGCGTCCTGGGGCCGGCAGAATCCCCGCGCGCAGTTCGGTCGTGTGCCGTGGTGTGGCGTCACGTCGGTTTGTTTTCGTGGTGAAGTGCAGTGCTTTTAGAACTTCGCTGGCAGTGGGGCCGCCGCCGGGGGCCAAAAGGAGCACCGAAGCGACAAAGGAAGGGTTAACCCGGAACCGGCAGGTAAGAGGTGAGTAATCGGCGATGATTTGCACTCCGACCCGCGCTCACCGATTATCAGAAGAAAAGAGCGCTGTCGTTTCCCCTGTTCCTCTCCGCTATGCTGGAGGGAATTTGGGTCAGAGTTTTATGATCGGTGGTTATGCTGAGCTGAGCCAATGTCAAGGTCGCTGGCCAGCTGATCCGTAGTTTTAAGAGAAATTCACTCTGCTTCTGATTCACAGGAAATTATTTTCCTTTTTCAGGTTCGAATTGAAGATGTGAGGGCGGGGCGCGGGATCACCGGGCGGAGCAGACCAAGGGGCACTCACAGGAGAGATCGAGGTAAGTTTTAGATCTCAGAGGCGGCAATTTATTAAGTTCAATTATAAAAGATCGCCTCTTTCCAGGTTTCGCAAACCCTGATTTTTTTTTCCTGGAAACGGCTCGCCTTGGGGAGGATCCGCCTGACCGAGACATGGGCACTTTTCCACGGAATTCAGCGGGTACGTTCATCAACTCCTTTTTATCGGGAAGAATCTTTCGCAATTTCCACAATTTACCATCGATTTTTACAAATTTTTCTTTAATTTTTGCAGTTGACGTTTTTTCTTTTTTTTGTTCTTTAAGCAGCAGTATGTCTAAACATGGACCTCCCGGTATAAAACCATATAAATTTGGCGACATTTTTATTTTAAGTATCTAAAATGAAACATAATACTTAAATTAAAGATAATTAATAGACTTTTTTTAAAAAAAATCTTCTTCTGGAGACTCTTTCGCTTGTAGTTGGCCGTTGCAATATTTCGTCATAAATTTCTGTAAATTCAGCTGGTATATATTGTTTCACTTTTGCAATATCTGCAATTTGTAATTTATTAATAGGTACTTTGTCATTATAAGCTCAATATTCTTGGCTTGGTGAGTTACTGCAAGTGCCTTTTACTATAGAAAGAACGGACTATCTATATAATTTTTTTGCGATTACTTCACCAGGTTTTTTAGGATAAAAAACAAACTCATAATAAGCCGATTATTGAAAATTAACTTTTTGATTTTTAGGTACACCTTTTCCGTAACTTCTTACTGATAAAGGTTTAGATTTAAAATTTAGTTGAGCCCATTTCTTGAAATCAATAATATCTTCTGTATTTACTTTTTCAACGTTAAATTTCTTGGTGTTATTGGACTGTACTATAAGATCAATATATTGTTGATGGGTTAACACACGATCTTCACGTCTTGAAGTTAACGGTCTTATGTTACAATAAATTCGAAAAGGGCACATCTCTTAGAGTTGTGACCTTTTCGAAATTATTTCTGTATACGCCATGACGTCGACAGTAGAACAAATACCATAGATGTTCTCTTTTCGAATATAATAGGTAAAGGGAAGCATTTAGAATTCATTTATTTGAAAAAACGTATTTGTCAAAAAATGCGAGATGTGCCCTTTTCGAAATTGCATATTCAAATAAGTTCTTTCCCGAAGTGTTGGATTTCTTTGTGATTATAGTTTTTGAAAGCCTTTTTTATATCTACGTAAAATACTCAAATAGCTGTTTTTTTTTTCTTGATACCTACTTCGAAATCGAAGAATTTCGATGCAGGCAAGCTATTTTCGTTACTCTTGAAATAAATTTAATTATAATACAATTCAACAGCATTAAGGCTTTAAAATTGCCATCTTAACATTAGCTGCGTTCCATTGGGCAGTGTGAAGTACTTCCGAGTAGTTTTCCAATGGAACGTAACTTTGCTTGTCAGGAGTAAAATAGAACCCTAAATTTTGAAATTTGATGATGTTATACATATATTTGTTGCAGTTGTGCCTGATTTATTAATAAGGTAAAATTTATACAAATAACTAATTTGATCAATGCATGATATGTAAATACAAAGTGAAATAGATCCATACACAGGAAAAATTTTTGTTTTTCCAGCTTGTGTCCATGTCTTTCTTCTTCTTGTTATGCCTCTCCTCTTAGGAGGTTGGAAATCATCCTTTTTAATTTCGCTTTGTCTTGTACAGCACGGAAGAGTTCCGCTGAATTTAAATTACACCACTCCTTTATGTCGTCCAGCCATGTTGCCCTTTGTCTGCCTTGCGCACGCGTGCCTCTAATTTTGCCTTGAAGGATAATCTGCAGCAGTTGATATTTTTTGTTTCGGATTATGTGACCTAGGTATTCTAGTTTCCTTCTCCTTATGTTGTTGATTAACTCTTTCTTTGTACCTATTCTCCTCAGTACCTCGCTGTTACTGATTTTGTCAGACCAGGAGATTTTTAAGATTCGTCTGTATAGCCACATTTCAAATGCCTCTATCCTTTTCTGCATGTCCTTGTGTATACTCCACGTTTCTGCACCATATAGGAGAGCTGACTATATGTAGCATTTCAGCAGTCTTATTTTTAGAGCCATGTTGATATCGCTCCCACATAAAAGTTTTTGAAGTTTGCCAAAGGTTGCCCGTGCTTGTTCAATTCTGCATTTGATTTCAGTTGCTGATCTTGCTTTACATTCAAACTGAGTTCCCAGGTATTTTATTTTGTTTACTCTTTCAATTCTCTCGTTACCTATTCTGAGCTCAGCGTTTACGTTGTTTCGTTTTGAGATTACCATGTATTTTGTTTTGTTTACATTCATTTTAAGTCCATATTCTGCACAGGACCTGGTGAATTTTATTCATCATCCGGTTGATTTCGTCTTCGCTTTTGGCAATTATCACAGAGTCGTCCGCGTATCTTAGATTGTTGATCCTAACACCATTTATTGCTATCCCGTTCATGTCTGGATCTAAGGCGTTTTTGAAAATCTCTTCTGCATACATGTTAAATAAGAGGGGGGACAGTATGCATCCTTGTCTTACTCCTCTTCGTATTTCTATTTCCTCGGACTCCTTGTTCGCCACCCTGATCTTGGCCTTCTGATTCAAATTCGATGAGTTTGATTTCTTTGCTGTCGATGTTTTCTTCCTTCAGAATGTCCATCATTTTCTGATGTCTAACTTTATCAAAGGCTTTTTCAAAGTCAATAAAGCATACGTGAACATCCTGGTTCATTTCTATACACCTTTCGGCCATAACGTTTAACGAGAACAATGCTTCACGGGTTCCAAAACCATTTCGAAAACCAAACTGTGTGTTGCTTATGCCTTCTTCAATTTTTTTGAAGATTCTATTATGTATTATCTTAAGAAATAATTTCAGAGTGTGGCTCATTAAGCTGATAGTTCTGTAGTCTTCGCATTTTGAAGCATTATTTTATTATGGCAGGGTGATAAAGCATGATTTCAACCATTCGTCAGGGATCTCACCGCAATCATAGATTTTGTTAAAAAGAGTTACCAGAATAGAAATATTCTCCTCTTCTATTAGTTTTAGTAGTTCGTTTGGAATTTCGTCCGGGCCACAAGCTTTCCTGTCTTTTGCATCTTTAATGACTTTTAACACTTCTTCTTTTAAAATGCTTGGTCCGATTGCTTGATTGGATCGTTTCTCTGTTGTCATAGAATAATTCTTTCACGTAATTTTGCCATCTCTTCAGTTACCGTCTGTACTAAAGATTATTTTGCCCTTTTTATTTTTAAATTGCCGTGCTGCTTCTTGCGGCCGGTTCCAGTTATTTCTTTAAATTTTTTGTGCATATTAAAGCTGTCATGGTTTCTCTCGTAATTTTCCATCTCTCTACATTGTTCTTCCAGATACTTTCTCTTTGGTTCTCTTATCTTGTATTTAATTATGTTATTTATTGTTTTGTATCTGGGCTTATCTCCTTTGACTTTCCTTCTCTGTTCCATGAGGTTTAATATTTCATCTGTCATCCATGTTTTCTTCTTTTGTTCAGGTCTTGGTTTTAACTTTTCTTTGCCTGCTGTTATTAAGATTTCCTTGAGTTCTTTCCATATATCCGCTACGTTTCTCTGATCGTTATCCTGGAAGGACATGTTTGATAACTTATTATTGATCTCTTCAGATACCTTTCCTTTAATTATGGGGTCTTTAAGCAAATTCAAATCCATCTTGTTGTGATTAGTGGATTTGTGAATTTTCTTTAGTTTAGCTCTGAATTTTGCTACTACTAGAGAGTGGTCCGAATTAATGTCGGCTCCTGGATAAGTTTTTACTCCTTTTACTCCATTTCTAAATCTTTTATTTATTATGTAAAAGTCTATTTGGTTTCTTATTATTCTTCCATTTCCGTGATTAAGGGACGTCCATGTATATAATCTTCTTTCTGGTAGTTCGAACCAGGTATTCATAATGGCGAGATCGTTTGTTTGGCAAAATTCGATAAGACGGTGACCTCTTTCATTTCTTGATCCCAGACCGAAGTTTCCTACTGTATCATCCACACTTCCTTTCCCTACTTTTGCATTAAAGTCTCCAATGATAATCTTTATCTCTTCTTTTTTAGCTAATTTCAACGCAAGTTCGAGTTTTTCGTAGAATGTTTCGGTTGAGGAATCCAAGCGTTTTTGGATTTCGTTGATGCTGAGTTCGAAATAGTGAAACTAACTGGGCAGCCATTTGGGAGCGAAAAAGGAAAGTCTTCGTTAGATTCAAAATATTCATTATTACAATTTCAACTAAAGAGGGCCGCAAGTTTGGTTAAGTTTCCACAGCACTTCAATAAGTCACCACGATTGTGCACTAGTGCAATATTTATTTATGCCAGATGTTTTCCTCGTACACTTGTACCAAGCGAAAAATTTGTTGGCAAAAATAACTCGACAAGTCGAAAATTCTGATGCCGTACGTACACAATTTCGTCATCATCACTCTCCGCCGTCGGAGCATATACTTGTATAATATTGATAGGTGTGTTTCCATTCTTCATCTTTAAGCAAATAATTCTATCTGACAGTCTGACTAGTCCTAGTACGTTCCTGCTAATCTTTTCATTCACTATGATTGCTACTCCCTTGGAATGATATTTGTCATCTGAACCTGAGTAATACATGACGTATCCTTCCTTTTTCCATTCACCATTGCCTTTCCATCGCACTTCGCTCACACCCATAATATCAATATCTAATCTTTTTATTTCTTTTATTAAATTATCCGCCTTACCTGCCTGGTAGAGGCTTCTTACGTTCCATGTTCCTATTCTTAAATATTCTTGGTTCTTATCTGTTGTTTTTGACCCGCCGGAGATTCTTCGCACCCTCTGACCACCTAAGGCCTGCCGGGGACTGAGGGCCATTTGATTCGTTTGTGTCTGCATAGGATGATTGTATACTAGGGAATGATTATTGTACCATGAGAGGTGGTTTCCCGTTGCATTCCTCCCATTCTGAAATTAACTGTTCTATATTGTTGTGTGTCAAATCTATTACCATGTTCAAAGCCTTTTTTGTAATCGTGGAATCCGTCCTTTAGGGTAACTTATTATTTTAAAGCGATTGGAGATGCTATCTCGGTTTCCTCATTAGGCTCTCCTTTCCTGCCTTTATTGTTCATTTTTTTATACCTTTCTTCATTGATTAAACGTTCTGGTATTCCTCCTTTTTTAAAAGCTTTTTATTAGCTTCACTGTGTGTCCTGCCTGGAATTTGGCAATCGATGGGTGAAATTCCCACTTCCAATGAAGCTATTGGGCTGAAATTTTGCATACACCTTTAGTTCTGGTGACAATGCAATATGCAATACTCAAAATTGCAATATCTTTAAAATGGCCGTCGCCACAAGATGGTGGGTCGTGGAATTTTGCAATCAATATTTCACCCACTTCCAATGAAGCTATAGGGCTGAAATTTTGCATACACCTTTAGTTCTGGTGACAATGCAATATGCAATACTCAAAATTGCAATATCTTTAAAATGGCCGCCGCCACAAGATGGTGGGTCGTGGAATTTTGCAATCAATATTTCACCCACTTCCAATGAAGCTATAGGGCTGAAATTTTGCATACACCTTTAGTTCTGGTGACAATGCAATATGCAATACTCAAAATTGCAATATCTTTAAAATGGCCGCCGCCACAAGATGGTGGACCATGTATTTTTGGTCGACCCCCTTAATATGGGTATCAAATGAAAGAGCTTGAAGAGTAGGAAACGATAAAATGAGTAACGCCATTTCTAAATCCAATATGGCGGACGTCACAAAATGGCGATTTATAATTTTCATAGTAACCCCTATGATATGGGTATCAAATGAAAGGACTTGATAAGCGAAATACAATAAGTAATGTGACGTTATTCTAAATCCAATATGGCGGACGTCTGATATAATAACGCATAAGTTCAAAAGAAGAGTTTCAAGATGCTAATGCACGATTCAGCTTCAAACGGTACCACGCACTAGTTACTCAGCGTCTTGCTAACGCCTTTTTGACATTTCAATTTGACGTTCTTTTACTAATAAAGACATCGTTTTTTAGTCTTAAAAAAAATTAAATAAAAAAATATTTTTTAAAGAAAAACTTTTATTTAACAATGAAATATAAAAAATATACTAAAAAGGAAAAAATAAGTTTTTGCTAAAATTTATCAATTTTGGGCCTAAAATATATTTCAACCAAATATACCTTTAACGTATTTCTTCACGGTATTTCTGTATTTGTATGACTATAAAAAAGCTTGGGCGCTCTCATTACAAGCGAAATTATGCTGAAATTACACAATATTTCGCTTCGTTTCACTACTGCTATTGTTTATAATTTTAATATCTAATGAGCGCCCAAGCTTTTTTGTTCCCCCGAAATTTTAGCACTAGACTTTTCACTACCACTTCTACTACTCAGTGTCCTTTTATTGTTGAATTGGATACATTTAGTTTGGTGTTGTTTCCACTAAACAGCGAAGTTAAGTTCTTAATTCGCAGGTGCTTTTCGCGCAGCTCTTTAAAATCGGCCGGTGTCTCCTTTCTCAATAGGTTATATTGAGGTTAGGTGTTCCCCCCGAACTTTAAACTAGATTTTCACTACTAATTCTGTAATTCAATATCCCTTCATGGTTGGAATTAGGTGTATCTAATTTGATGCTATTTCCCCTAAACGACGAAGTTCAGTTCTTAATTCCCAGGTGTCTTTCGCGCAGTTCTTTAAAATCAGCCGGTGCCTTCGTTCTTCACAGGTTATATTGGGTTAAGTGTTCCCCTCGAGTTTTAAAACTAAACTTTTTCGCAACCAATTCTGTAATTCACTATCCTTCCTGGTGAACTAGATGTATCTACTTTGATGTTATTCAGTTCTTAATTCGCGTGTGCTTTTTAATTTATCACAGGCATTCAAATAATCCGTTTTGCAACAACTAATTCCTTAAAGGTAATAAACTTCCTCAATAAACGAAGCTAATGCAAATGATTCTTTAAAATTAAAACTTTCTGCACTCCGCACTGTCCGGCGTCCATGTCTTTATATTAAGTTAATCATTTGCCCTCTTAACCGGTTCACGGAGGGATAAGAAGAACATAGGAAAATATCCTAAATTACTTAAATAAACAAGCGAAAGTTTTGTATGTGCACTTGAGAAAGCTAACAAGTGGTTAGAAAATAAGCTTAACCTTATGTATAATTTGTAAGATATAATAACAAAGTTATTTTAGATATTTGACTTAATATAATCTTAAAAACAGTGAACGACAAAACTAGTAACAGAAAGTGGTATGGTTGAACACCACTTCTGGCTTTTCTCTTAATTTTCGTAAATTATTAATTTCCGAATGAAGCGGCCCACATACATACATATGACACATCCTGCAGCCTTGCCTGTAAAATTCTCATTAGTTTACCGCCCATCAAACTGAGCATCAATTTGTGCTCATCTTTGAATAAACCAATGTTGGTAATTATAGTAGAAGCAGAAGGTGCCAATTGATTAATATCAGAACGTATTTTTTCTACTTCTGAAACAATTTCTTCTTCTTTTCTTTCTCATATTTAAAACCAATTGGACGACAATATTTTGTGGAACCAAGTTGGGGATTACGCCATAAAATTTTTTTACCAAAAGAGTAAGAAGAAAATAAGTTCTAAAGTTAATAGTTTCTGCTCTAATTTTGTATTATATTTTAAGGTCACAACTATGAAGTGCTCAACATTAGGTACTTGATGCTAATTTAGATAATACGTCTGGAATTTAAGAAACATGATGACATGGTTTGATAACTCTTGCAATACAACTTGTACTCCTTTTTCTGAGATAGTGCTATTTTATGGTAAAGGATAACATTTGTTCTTAACTGGTATTAAATTATGGTAAGGCATTAATAAGGCGGCTTTCTTAGCTTTTGTTTGTTTTTGAATAGTGCCATATTGGGACTTTAAAAGCTTGCGTCTTCAATAAGTGCCGAAGCTTCGTCTTCATTAAAAGGAATAGTTTTTTGTTCTAGAGCTTTTTTTCCGTATCTCTGTTTTTTTTAATACCTTTAACTCTTCTGAAAAATAACTATCAACTAAAAACTTAATTTTCCTTACCTTACTTGACTCTGAGCTACTTTTAAATGAATCTCCAGATGGTCTGCCATGTTTTGTAGATCTTAAAGTCAAGTTAATAGCTATCACGATTCTTTTTTTCGAAATAGTTTTGCATTATTATTAGCTTGTCTTAGTTTAGATTTAAATATTGGTGTAGAAGAGGTATTTTAATGTTTATCTTTTATATCATACCTACTTGTTAGATTGAATATTGTAATTACTTTTAATATGAATTATTTTCATATTACTCATATTTATTTACACTTAATCAAAAAAAGAAGAAATAAAGAAGTTCATTGTATAATATAGGTACAGTGTCGGTCAAAACAAAGGGAACTGAATGGAATAAAATGAGTTTCTTTTGATAGTTCTGTATTGAAAGTATTTTTGCAAAGACAAAACATTATTATTTACTTCAGTGCTCAATAACAAAATGAAAATATGGTAACAATTGCATTTTCGCATTTTCCACAACGTCCAAAAAAAGGAAACTTATAAGAGAATTTGTATTTCTAATGAAATTGCTGACAATAACGCATAGAAAAATCTTGTTATTAGTGTTACTGGAAGGCAAATTGCTTAATAAATTAAACTGATGTGCGAGTACTACAATATCAGTGCAGAGACAAATAATACTATTTATGGCGCGAAATAAATATAATACCGCCTTTATATTGAAATGGATAAATTAATTGCTTGGCAGATTAGACGTAATCTTTTTATAACATCTTCCGAATGGAGTGAGACCACTATATACATCGAATTGTTGGTGTCATGGACAGTTTCCTGTATAAAAATATATTTGAAAGTGTAATGCTGCCATATGCTGAGGATAATATGTCTTTGAAATGGAGGCTCCAACAAGACAAGGACCTGAAAGACACCTCCAAACTTCTAGAAACATGAAACGGAGATTGATGAGTTAAAATGGCGTGCGCAATCTCCCGACTTAAATCAGTTGAGAACCTCTAAACCATTGAAAAACAGAAGGTCGGAAAATTTAGAAAAGCTGATCAATTATACGAAGCAGCTAGAGCTAAATGGAATATGATTTTTCCATAAATAGTTGATAGGTAGATCTATACCAAAGAGATGTTATGATGATGCTGACATAAGGGAATGTAGTCCATTACTTCCCATCCCTCTTGACCGGTTCACCACATTTGCGAACGCCTTAATTTTTTCAGAAAGAATATGTTACCCAATTTTGATCAAACGCGATTAAAAATTATGGTCTTCATGGCAAAAACTAAAATGTTGTATAGCAATATTAAAGTTCACTCCTCGTCTTCCAAGCTCCATAATTTTTAATTTACGTTCTTTGAACATTATCGTAAAAATTAATTTTAGTAGATTTCTTTAAAACACTCTGTTAAAAACTATAAACGGAACTTGGGAGTAAGAAGAGGAGAAAAATTAATTCCAAATTATAACCTCTTCTTTACTGCCAATGAAAATAAATAAAGATTTACCGTTAATAGAATAGAATAGTTAAGAAGTTTTCTTGGTTAGATCGTACCCAACAAATTGAGGTTTTTGCTTCAACAATGTTAAAGTTGTTGCCGAAAAGGCTCTGTGGACAACAGCGTATCTTTTCAACATAAGAACGGAAGTTCTTATTTTAAATACCCATGTTGTTGCATAAGCTACTGCGTAAGTTGTTGAAACAAATACGCAATATTGAGGGGGAATGAACAATTTTTTTTTATTATATTATTTAAATATATTATAAGTTGCGCAAATGTATAATCATGTCAGCTTGAGCGTCAGAAATAGATGGCTTGGAAGTTTTAGTTAATCTTGGTGGTAATATGATGGTGTGCAAAAGGTTAAAAAACCAAAAATGCCGGGAGTCTAAAATTAATAGAAGTTTTTCAAGAGACCCATATTGAAGATCGTGATAATTACCTGTACTCAATCCGCTTGTTGTCATTTTTTCAAATACCTGAAGGCTTAATTTGTCCTTAATACAGCTTGGGAAAAATATTTTATTTATTTTCCTTTCCACGTCACTGATCTTTTCAAACAGAAGTTTATTTTTACTAGGATGCATAGCTTCAAAATCAATATCAATCTAATAGGAAGAAAATTGATTATATTGCACACTTTGCTTGGTTTTTGAATTCCAACTTACAAGTTCATATCCTTCTGGATCCTTATATCTTGGCCAGTCTTTGAAAATATCAGCCACAAAATCCTTTTTTTCCTTTACGCGAAAAATAGAAGTTTTTTTTCCAATAATCGGCAATATTACTAGGCTTCGGTTGTTGCATTTGCAATAGTGATATCAGCCAAGTCACTCTCAGGCACTTCTAAACCAACACACGAACTTAAGTTTAGGATCCATATTTTTTTCTCAAAATGAAATATTTGATTACACTTTATAAAATCCGTCGACCTTCTGCACTTCTTAACACGCTCAAGAAAAATGATGCCGGTAGCAATAAACTGTAATAAGTAATAAACTGCCGGCAGTTTAACAATTAACTCCCTTGATTTAAAAGTAAAGTTCTTGGTTTAAGCGTAAACGTTGTTGTTTTTTTTCAAGAAAACCGTTATCTGACAAAAGAACTGACTTAATTTAAAAAGTTCGACTGTTGAACTAAATACTTTTATGTTGGCTAGTAAGAGTGTTACGCTTAATATGTCAACAACTTTTCCGTTCTCAAATCAAGTGCGGCACGCTTAAATTAACGGGGGAAAATTTTTAACAATCAACAATTTCGTCTTTAATTCAAAACTATTTTTCTTGTTTCAAGAACTTTTACTTGTTGTAACATCAAATGTGAAAATTGTTGTTTTTAACAGTGGATTTTTTTCTAAGATAATCAAAATGGATAAAAATCGATAACCATTTTCATTACAAATCAGTAGCTTTATCACTGTTCAGCACAATAGCAAGAAGCCTTTTTTTTTTGAGGTCAGGATTAGCCAGGTCACTTCAATGGCAGCTTCAAGCTTATTAATGGTGTTTAATTTATTACTTGATATCTTTATTAATTTTTCGAATAAGCCATCCATAAATGTTGTTTAAAGGATATACATCAGGATAACCAACCTGCCGATCTAAAATGTTGGTGTTGAGCCTTGAGTATCACTTTTTTGTTTAAGTTGTTTAAGTTAATAATGACGTTGTCCTATTGAAAAATTTAAATATCCTCAGAATAACGTTCTAGATATGCATAGGTTTCTTTTGTCTGAGGACTCCTAATAATTAATGCATTGGTAGGTACAACAGCAGGGAAAGGATAGTTCTACGGTTCCATAACTGAAAAAATCTACAGTTCCATGACTATTTGCATATACATTACAATATATATAATTGTGCTATGAAAACTCTATACGACGTGAAACAATTACAATATATCAACTTTACAGAAGCGATAAATGAGTCGAAATGACAATAAAATTATTATCAGGGGATTTGTTATTACATTAATATTCACCATGTCAACATAAATGATAACTTCGTAGTGATTTAACAACAAGTGTCATGAGTGCATATTGTTCTCGCTCTTCTTCATTCCAAATGGATTAATTGAAATCGATTAAATCAACACGTAATGGCAAATTATTAAATAAATTCAGTATAAACTGAGCCTTGCCGGCTTGCATACCCCATTCTGGCAGTCTGCCTATATAGTGTGCGGGTCAATAGGGTTGGGGACATCGGGGGTTGCAACGTAACACAGTCGTATGATGGCACAGTGACGGCCTCTAATGACGCCGTCCACGGCCTCCTGTCCCGCATCGTCAGGGTATTATTGAATTCCGTAGTTGTTGCAATTCGGTCCTGACTACTTTTTAATCCACTAGATAATCATAACGTCCCAATTAAATTTGATTAAAGATTGTCAGAACTGAATACAAATTACCGGTCGTAGAAAGGTGGTTTGTTGCGTTTATTAGTTTATTAGAACATTATTTATCGCATCGAATAGGCTGCTGCAGATTTGATAAAAAAAAAATGGGATTGTCGGATTAAATACCCACTGTTGGATTAATTGAAATACGGGTCCATAAATGCAAATCACTACATTCAAAAATTAAACGAATTCTCAGTCCCTCGATTTAACAGGTGTTTATTAGTTATTGATGAATAATGATTAATTCATTTTGTTGCTAATTGGTAATAATGGGTAGTACATCAATTAGCTAAATACATACCGGGGCCGCATTAAAGTCGCTGCAAATATGTAGCTAAAATTAGCACTTTGCATTACAGGTAATCAATAGCTATCATCGTATGTTTATTCGTGGTTCCAGTGAAATTTGTGATATTGTGAGAAACACACATTTAACTCGTTAATCGCTAAGCTTATTTTGTCTTCCTTACCTTTTCGCCCGCTATATCAGCTTTCGCCGAAATGCCGAAGATCTGTTTATGTTGCGATAAAGCTGAATGTTTATACATAATCATGCCGATTATGGAACCCGACAGATTCATTTCGTGGGTAAACATCACTTGGATTTGACATTTTCTCATTATTGAAAACGCAAACCAACCCAGTTTTATAGGAATTATGACGTTTTGAATCCACTTCAAAATTGTTGTGTTTGCGAATTAACGAAAAATAAATTTTAGTTTTTTAGTTTTTTCGAGGCGGTAGTAGAAAAAATGAAGCAAAATTCAGATACCTACATACATATTGCAAAAAAATCTGATAAAAAGGGGAGGACGATCTTATGACAGGAGGTAGTTTGTTTTAAGTTCGCCCAGAACATATACATATATTTGAATGCTGGCTTATTAAGATGACAATTTTTTATTTTAATTATGAAATTGTTAAGAATAAATTCATCAATTTTCTAGGAGGTGTAAATCTTACTGAAAATCTAATAACAGAAAATGGTCCTCTACGTAATTTCTAATTTCTCTACCCATCTTTCTTGTGTCACGTATTTTTTCATTAATAAAGTCCGTAAAAGGGCAATAGAATCCATTTCGATCTCAAAATAAAATGTTTTGGGTCTATAGAACAAAAATTTATCTAAAACAGCTGTTTTTCTGAGTTGGTGTTGCGAATCAGATTTTCAACAAACTATTTAAATCTATTAATTTAATTTACATCCTTTCTTCTACACCAAGCTAACAGCATTGTGCCAACTTTAATGCTGTTGTTTTTATATTGAATTTATGATGTCGGAGTTACACAATATTTCAATAACGTAATAATTAGAATGTGCTTAAATTTAAATGCGTTTTTCTCAAGGGAACATTCCCAACCCGAAATCTCCGATTTTGATGAAACTTGGCAGAAATGTTGCCCTTAATGAGACAGTTAAAAAACCGTTTTCAAACCCAGCTGTAATTCGGTCCTTGGGGGGAAAACCCCCTCCAAAGTTCGAAAATGACCCGTTTTCGGGTCATATCTCCCGTTAAGTTATTTATTTTTTTTTTTAATTTCTAAACGTAAGCTTTTTAAGGAAGGTCTAAGCTTTCAGAAAAGCTATAACCCATATATATTATCTTTGGAGCTTATCGCTATAAATCGCTTGCAAAAATGTTGAATTTTCAGAAAAGTTTATGTTCATAAATTAATTTTTCGTTGGTTGGTTGGTTGGTTGCACTTCACTTTCAACTTTAATCTTTACTTTTCGTAAGGGACAATGAGCTGCAAGTATGTGATTGTTAGAAAAAGCAAAAAAAAACCGTTCAGAAATGGTAAATGCACGCAAGCATATGGTGTACTATTTTACTGTTTCTGTTTTTAAAATAAAAAAAACATGAGATACGCATTCAAATTTTATTAAATAATCATGTATAGGTAGATAATTACTGATTTTAGCTAAAATTAATATTTTTTAAATATTAATATTAAATATTTACTTTCTCTGAAATGAATTTATGAACATAAACTTTTTCTGAAAATTCAACATTTTCGCAAGCGATTTATAGTGATAAGCTCCAAAGGACGTATATATGATTTATAGCTTTTCTGAAAGCTTAGACCTTTCTTAGAAAGCTTACGTTTAGGAATCCAAAAAATAATTAAATTAACGGGAGATATGACGTCATAAAGCGACCCGAAAACGGGTTATTTTCGACCTTTGGTGGGGGTTTTCCCCCCCAAGGACCAAATTACAGCCGGGTTTCAAAACGGTTTTTTAATTGTCTCACTAAGAGCAACATTTCTGCCAAGTTTCATCAAAATCGGAGATTTCGGGTTAGGAATGTTCCCTTGTTAGTCAAATACATACATTTAATTTCGGTTTACCTGGGGAGTCCAAGCTGACGCAGAAGCTCAATGATAGATGTATTTTTGGAAAAAGGTGCTCTTTTCCGCGTTATTCAGTTGATAAGACTGCGATAATTACTACTGGCAAATTAAAAGCAAGCAACAAACACGGCAGTTTCACGGAAATGCAGTAATTATTATCACTGTTGCAGCAGTTCTGTTAATTAAAGTTCGACTTAGAGCACATCTGCAAGGGAGTTTTGATCTCTGCCATCCGCGTATTTCTGCCGAACGGAAAATCTTGAAAAACTTTATCGTTCTGCGTCAGGACCCCCCTGGTGCTGCGCCACCGTCGGCGACATACGTATGTTTGAGCTTAAGCTTATTAACAGCGGACTTTTCCGGTGATGTTTCGTTATTTTGAGCCAACAGCGTTCGTGCAAGAAGTCCTCCGGAAACTTTATCATATTGCCATTCACAGAGACACTCCCGAGCACTTATCAGATGACATAGAAAAAGTTCGGCCATAAATAAAATGTATAGTGATATGGAAGTAGGTGCCCCTAGTTGCGGTGGCTCCTCATTTAGAGCGCTCCTAAGCGCCTTGCCTTCAATCTTCAATATATGGCCGAAAAAAACCCTGCAGAGTACTTGCTTTTTGCTTTGTTATCAGCTGTCTGCAGGCCTTACCTTAAGGGCCAGAACTCGGAATTCCCAAGGAATTAAGTCCTCTGCCACTTTCAGTTTTTAGCTCCTTTTCATACGGCAAACGGAATGATGGTCTTTTTGTTGTCTTCGCAGTTAATACGATTATAGTGCTTGCTATTTTGGAAATGGAGCGAAAAATAGCCAATCGGACTTAGTGTTTCTGTTTTTTATCTATATAGTGCTTTTAGAAATTTAATGATTTTTAAAAGTTTTAAATAAACGAACCGTTTACGAGTTATACGAGTATGTATAAATGCGACTTTTTATGAAAAATTAGTAACCCTACATACAATTATAAAATGATGTTGGATTGAACCAATATAAAGAAATTAGATTCAAGTATAGGTATGAAGTGATGATTGTGGTTTGGTATGAAATGGGGTGGTTAGCCCGAGCCAAGGAGACATGATGGAGAACTGCTATGGGCTTGATGGCATAATTATTGTCTAAATTAATACTATCTTTTCAGAACATATATTAGTCCTTTAATATATGGGGTGTTTTCTAAGGGGTTTGGTTTTTAATCTGGCAACACTGTTTATAGTGACAGTCAATTTAACAGTTTATTTGTGGTCACCACGTATTTCAGAACAACGCTTGCAAATTGTGCAGATTTATTTTGAAAATCATAGTTCAGTTCGCCAAACTTACAGTGCGCTTCGTCCATTTATGTACATTGGACTACTTGGAAGTTAACAGTCGCCGCGTTAATATTGCCGATAAATGGCCCCATTTGTTCGATAAAGTGGCCGAAAATTTGACTTCCCGATTACGCTTCATTCGAACCAGCCGCATCCCCAGTATGCCGAAATCAGGTTTAAAAACTAATGGCATAAAAATATCTTTTAAATAAAGCCAACACCATGGACACTTAGGCTGTGTGCGAAATCTCTTTCGAATATCATTTCGATCATTTCAATCATTTGAAATGCAAAAAAATGGGAAATGTCAAGAAAAGTGTGCGAAATCTTTGACTTATCATTTCAACTGTCAAGGTACCGCACTTTGTTTTGTAAATATTGTGGTGTAATAATATAGATTGTTTTATAGGAAGAGGAACTTTATAATGGACGTGCAATTAATGGAAGAGGAGCAAAATTTCATATACTTAGTATTTCTGCTATTAAAGGTGTTACAAGTGTTTATTAAATACGAAGAGTATTTAATTTCAACTGTACACAATGCAAGGTCGATAGCAAGACCTATGAGGGTACTATTTAAAAGTATTAAGTAAATCCGATTAAATATATTCATCCCAATTTTGTCTGCTCTGAAATGATACGAACTGTCATTGAAATGTTCGCTCTGAGGTGTATCATTTCGGCGCCATCTTGTTTTCGAACATGAAATGACCGAAATGATCGAAATGATATCATTTCAAGAGATTTCGCACACAGCCTTAAACAACAATCAAAAGTGGAAAAAGGATCTTTTGATCAGATGTTTTGGAAATAACACCCTGTTTGGGAATGAAGTAAGAACAGTCCCTTTTGATCATCATTTACACAAATTACGTATAAGATATGTAAATGAGAGATAAATTTAATAAAATGAACGTGAAATTTCCCTAACTGCAGCTTACATAAACGTTAAGTCCTACGTACTTTTGACAGTTTTACGTCTACGCTTTTCAAATTTCCCATACTCCCTAGCCTATTAAGTAAGAAACTACGTACATAGGTACTTTTGATCAGAAGTAATGACCTATTTAATATATAGGATCTTAGACTAGAAGTGGAATTAGTAAAAACAACCTTGAATGACCAAAAGTGTAAATAGTTTATTTTTGAACAGAATTCTCCTCATATATCTTAAGAATCTAATAAAATTATAGAAATTCATTTGAATACGCCACACAAACTGCAAGTGCGGACACTTTAATCCCCTCAATTTTTTTTAAATTCAGGCTAATTTCAAAACAATGTGAGCAGTCCTGTTCCCGGAAGCCTGCTATCTGACATGAAATTTAGAGCTTAATATAAAATTAATAGAAACTAAACATCCTCGTCGCCACCTTCGGTCTCGCAACACCAAACTGAGGCACACGTTCTGCAGCGGGTGCGAGTTCTGTGTACTCTCAGCTCAGTGAAGTATGTTTCCTTAACGCAGCATTAAATATAAAGCCCGTTTGGTGTGCGTTTTGTCACCCCCACTCTAAAGCCCCCTCCACCCACCCTCTCCCCACCCCCATAATCAGGTGTTGGAGAGAATGCTTTGTGACAACGCGGTACAGTTCAGCGCCAGAAAGTTAATTTCAGGAGAGGCCCAAAAAGTTCGGCGACTTGCTCGAATGGGATGAATTTCGCTGCCCGTCCTGTTACAGCAAATATGTGTTAAATGAAAAGCATATTTTCGTGTGAACATTATCTTTATCCGGCAGAATTTAAATGAACGTATAATACGCCGTAACATGGTCTTTTCGGGCTGCCCCGGTCGTCGGTTTCGTCCCGGGAGCCCGACCGAGTTCTCCGCCATACCAGCTAGCTCCACCTATCCCATTAGGTGGAAGCTCTGCTCCCCTAAATCGTTCGCAGGATTTTTAGGGTGATGTTGGTACCCGTAGGTATCCTGAGTTATTGTTTGAACACAGGGGGCGAACGTGCGGGCACAAAATTTACGGGTACGACTCTTGAACCCGACGACGGTACCGTCAGATCAGCATCAGTGTTAATTTTTAGGAGCGTGATAAACAGCTCCGATACCGGGGTCATAAAATACACGTGGAAAGAAATTTTTAATTGGACCCAGGATTACCGCCAAACCTTACAAGCAGACCCTGGGTTCGATGATTCGTTTTCACTTATTGTTTTTCAGCAGCCGCGATATCCGCCAGCGAAACAATCTCTCCCAAGCATTTTTTGGAATTTTCACCAAGTTCATGGAGAGTTTGATTAAAAGCCGCAAAGAGGTGGCTAGCCAGGAATATATATCACCTGAACCCGGAATATGGGAATGAACTAGCATCGTTGGATGTATGGGATTTCAGTTTTTGTTTTCTGCCAGCTGAAGTTTCAGGTAAAGGCCACAGATTTGTTATGCCGCACGACTGCCATCATTGTCATTTTCGTTTCTATGGAAATGTGCATCTCTTTTTTGGCTGCAAGTTTGCTTTCTGATGATTAGCAACACTGCAATCTGTAAATAATTAGTTTGAATAAAATTTTGAAGAATTGAACCAAAGATTGTATATACATACAGTCATTCACTAATACATACAGACATATATGTGTTGTACCTACGATTGATTGAAGAACCAATATGTTCGTTTTAAACTGGAATTTATTAATTATATGTAATAAGCTCGGTGTAAAATAATCTAAAATCAGGACTCTTTGACGGAGAAGCGACGCGACACCATTTTATGTTTCTTATAGAATTACTGATCACTGAAGTTCGTTGAAACTTATAGTTTTTTGTTTTTTTAAGAAGAATCAATAAACAATGTTTCGTAAATTAATTCAAACCTAATAGACCTAAAAGTATGGGGTTATAATTACTCATGTTTGGTGACGAAGAGACCATTTTCAATATAAAATAAAAGACCTTTGGAGGCAGCCACAAGGAAGAGGTAGGTTTCAATGTGGTTAAAATTATTTTTACATAACGGAATGTTGTGCTGAATTCCCCATCTCTTTGACCGATTCATCCCATTGACAGTATAGCGAAGATATTGTCATGGAGAATATATTAGCCAAGTTTAATCAAAATCGAGTAAGTGATTCTACCTACACGTATTCATGGAAATAAAGTAAAATATATAGCGCGATGGAAGGTTCGCCTCTCTTTTCTCAAACTTTCAATTTTTTAACTTGACCTAGATATTGAACCAATCAATGCATATGCAAAGTTGGATCAAAATTATTTAGAAAAGCGGCAACTATCGCGGTAACAAAATCACTTTTAGAAATTGGCGATTACCGCCGTTTTCTAATACGACATAGACATGTCAATGTGTATGTTAAGCTTGGTCAATAACGGTTAAGAAATACGAAAGCTATCGGGTCCAAATCATTTTTGTACAATTTATGTGGCCCCTATATCCCTAACATCTTGACAGATTCCTCCCATTTACGAATTTCGTCGAGATAGATAGATAGATGGATAGGTATATTTCAAGGATAATGTACAAATCATTTATACAATAAGAATCTTATAATTAGTGCCAGAATCCTAGTTCATTCATCGATAATATTTTAATCGTAGCCGTAGCAGAATTACTTTTGAATTTAAAATTTTAGAATTTGGGAGAAAATTAGTCGAGATATTAGCGGAGTAAACCTATAGGCAAAGATTGCTCAAAATCGATGAAAAAAATACATACATATCTGAGGATTTCTTTGTAAATGTGAAAATCGAAGGAAAAGGAATTGTTAACTTTAATACACATTCTTGTAGAGGGATTAAAGTATAGAAGTTAGTGCGGTTGCGGTCAATGCGGAAGAGTGGAAGTAATCTTACATTACGGGTGTTAGTATTGTAGTGATTGAAATGTACCTAAATAGAAGTACCTATAGAAGTATGCTGTATTTCACATACTAATTCGAGTACCTACTTAACTTACAGGCGAGGGTTCACCACATTTCTTCAGCGAAATATAGTATTTTTCAGACTTAGCTAGAAAAAAATATAGTACACTTCAAAACAAAATAGCATTTTATGGAAAACGCAGAAAATAGACGAAGATATAATATATATTTGTTACTTATTTATTTTTATAAAAACTATATTTATTTGCACTTCTTGCATTTTTTAACAATTTTTTGTCCAAACTAAAAAAAGTCATATGCTTTATCACATTGAATTTTTAAATTAATGTAAACAAAAGTTCATTTTTTATTAATGAGATACTACATCTGTTTCTTTCTTCGCGCCACTTTGAATTCATAACGGAAAATATCCTTTCTGTGAATGCCGAAGTGGCGGGAATAGAGAGCAGGAATGAAATTACTTTAAATAAATTTGGTAAGTCATTTTCAGTATTTTTTAAAATATGCTGGCATTTGTGGTTTTGTCAGTACACTCACTACAATCTTTTACTTTTGCAAGGATTTCATTTAATATTGTTATTTTAGAGTAAAGTTCATCCATTTCGATACTCAATTTTTCTTTTAAATTTAGAACTTTTAATATTGTCTCATAGTCATTAAATGAAACCTCCTGTTTTAAATTAAATTTTTGGATTTTGCATAACCAATTGCTTTCACTAAAATCAAACCATTTATTGAGATAGTCTAAACATTTATCAATAAATACCAAAAAATTCTTTTGAATTTCATAATTTTCTGTGGGGGATTTTGCGTCTAAAGATTGCAACATTTTTTTGGTTTCATAACCAAAAACGGTATCATTTTTACGTTGTTCTAGCGCAGATTTTAAAGTTGACATAATATTATACACATCTAAGACTGTGATATTATTGCCTTCAAGTTGCTTAACAGCTTTATGAAAGTTATGTAAAAAATGGCTCGCGAAATGCAAAAAGATTTGAACTTTACTGTTTCCATTAATTTCATTCATCATCAAAATATTTTGACTATGTGTAGGACACTCCTCCCCTAAATTAAAAAAGTCTTGAATAACTCTTTGCATCAAAATATTAAAATAATGGGCGGTTAGCTCACCGATTCTCAAAGCATTTAAAATATCAATAAAAGTATGATCACTTTGCTGACGCATATTCTCAGTCAGCTCACAAAGCGTGAACAAACGCCACAGGTGCGTGGCTGGTTGGAGATATTCGGGCTGTCACGCATCCCATCACCGCTCCCTTTATCTTTCACGTTGCTCTATTAACCTGGCCTCATATTGCTCAGGTGTTTCTGATGCTAACCGCTCTTTTCGTTTCTGTAGTCGACTATGGGTTTCACTTTCACTCTCTTTTGCACGTTTTGCTCTATACTTTTCTTTCATTTTTTCAAGCCTTCTTTTTCGTTGTGTCGCAGTTTTTGTTTTATTTTTGTTTGTTTTTCTTGACTTCACCATTCAAAATGATAGACGAGGCTGTTTATTCCGGCTCAGAAGGTAATTATTTAGCAAATAAATTGTAAATAAGTTTGCTCTAAATATGTATTAACACTAGAACGACGGCATATGTAACCGCTGTAATTATGCTAAAGGCTTTCATGCAATTACAGGTGTCGATGGCAAAATAATCGATTGAGAAAAGTTGTAAAAAGGCTATATTTATATAATATGTTGTTACAATAAAACTTTTGTCTTACATTTAGAGTACTAAATAGATACAACAAAAGTAATTCTCAACTGGCCCAGGATAAAATTTCCTTCACCAGTGAAAATTACCGCCGCCGCTGTTCTAGTTATTACTATCAATAACTTTGGAATAAATAAAAATAAAAAAACAGTATTTTGTCTAAATGTTCTTTATTGATATTTAGGACCTGTCCGAATCCAAGTATATGTCTACGTCTTCGTCTCGTTATAACAGTTTTCATTCCGTCTCACGAAGTCAACGCAAGCCTTGTGTTACCTTTGTTTTTTCCCTCGTTGTGGCTCAATACACTGGTTTTCCAGTGCGGGATTTTAGAGCCGACCCCGATGGGTGAACGAATCGATGGAGGAGGCTGGATGGCCTGCTGGGCCATGGGCAGCAAGGAAGATGGAGATCCCGGATGCCCATTGAACCTAGAAGAAAAGAAGTCGATTAGTAGAAGAAACGCAACACAGGGACTGCCTGGAGCATGACATGGGGCCCCTAAATGGCAGACATAACCCCAAAACCGGAAACATGGGGAGATCGCCATGGATTCCGTGTTCCGGCGTACGACGACCGGTCGTGTGGAGACTTCCGCCGACGGGAGTACCACTGCGCGGGGAAGACATCGGCAACTTTGGGCTCAATCCGCGAGCAGATGTGCCTGACAGGTGTCCGCGAAAAACACAAAAAGACTTTATGGGACGGGTCCCATTGTGCGCGGGATACCACTGATATCCTCTCGGTTACATTTGCTCCGCGAAAAGACTATGAATGTTGGCGAAATCGCGACCGGAAGACCACCTGTCAAAAGAAAATTAACACCGGTGATTCGCCACAACGAACAAGTTTTACGCCAGACTCGGCTATTAAATGGGCAAACTTCCACCCGCGGTTTTCACGTCACTTACTATTGTCCGCCAAAAGCACTTACTAATGTTATTATTTGGGCAAACGTTTTCGACCAATCAGGGCCTTATAGCGCGAGGAATCTTGGCCGACAAACGTCATTCCCAGGAAATCTAATTTCCATGATTTCTCGGCGTTTTCAGTCCGTGGAGCCCCTAGAAGGTTGCTAAACCCGGCACAGGATCACACACTGTCTAATGGTACTCATCTTTTGGATCCAGCAGTACTGAACCACGAAGAGGAACCGGAAAACGTTTTTTTGGAAAACGCCATAAAATAGATCACGACAGTATATAAAGGGGCGAGTTCCCATAATACTATAGACAGACTTTAGTTTGGAAACCAACTATTCCAGTTAACCAACATCTAAACCAAAAATAGCGACACACGTAGGCGAGATGATTAACTTTGACATACAATATATGTCAGCCAGAATTTAAGTGTGAATTTTGTTGTTTTGAAATGAAAGTGCGTGAAATTTTTCCAATCGTCATTATTAAAAGAAGAATTAAATATTATATAATTTTTTTGAAATTTTTATATCCTAATGACAAATAAGCATTGGAATGGCTGGAACATTTCCAAATATTTGAAGTTTGTTTATTGGAAAGTGCGTAGTTAGCGCCGAAACTAAGCAAATTTTTCATGGTTTCTAACCATTTCACTTGTATGGGGAACCAAGTTGAAACCACCTGATTTGAGTTGATTTCGCGATAAACCAAGAAGGAGCGTGGTTAACCAAATAGTGTGTCTATACTATAAGGCAGTCAGTCCAGTCTTGTCTCTCGTGAACGGTGGAGCTCTTGCCGAAAATATTTTATTCCGAACAAATCCGAGCAAGTCCGAAGTATACGCGAACCCCGAAACCGAAGGTGACGTTACGAACATCGTGGGACACAGGAGATACAGCTGGGTACTCACCGGTGGATAAGAGGTGGTTCCTTCGACGAGTTCCTAGAAGGAGGGAAAAAGGATAAGTTTTCCATCTATTTTCTTTGGTATTTGTTTACATACCTGAGGTGTTGTCCCGGTCGGATATTGACATTGGAATTCGGTTCGGAAAGTGTGTTCGGACATAATTAATACTGACATTGGAATTCGGTTCGGAAAGTGTGTTCGGACATAATTAAATATTGACATTGGATTCGGTTCAGAAAGTGCGTTCGCCGCTGGAATCGATACTGACATTTGTTTGTTTAGAATTTCACAATATAATTCTGTGTTTCCGAATATTTGTGGAAAGCGATATTGACCTTTGTTGGTTTAGAATTTTACAATATAATTCTGTATTTGCGAATATTTCTTTCCAATTATATTACTATGGGTTCTCCGTCGTTGTTGGAGGTTTTCTTCGTAGTTTGGCCTCGTTTTGTATCATAGCAGGAAAAAAACTACGTGGCGTCCAATTTTTATTATATCGTGTCTTGGTCGAAACTTTATTTTGAGGAATTGTTGGAACCCTCCCACGCCGGCTGAGTTGGGGTCAACCCTTGTTGCGGAAAAAAAGGCGCGTAACACTTGACTCGCTCATCAAGCTAAGCAATCTAAACTGTTATACTACGTAGCTAAACTCACATCATAGACATGAATTTGAACAGAGCTGAGCTCGGTTTGTCGTCATGAACTGTTATAACGAGACGAACACGTAGACATAGACTTGGACTCGGACAGGCCCTTAGGAAAAGTCAGAAATTTGCAACCGCCTAAAATAATTTTTGTAGATAGTACGATAGTTCAAAATTCGCTAGCGGGCAAATTGACCGCTTCCGTCGTTCTAGTGTTAACTTTATTTTAGGATTTAAATGGAAAAGTACAATGACCAAAAGTGGAAGGGCCTTGAAAGGACCTATAAAAAGGTCAAGGAGGAAAATAATACCACGGGGCAGGCAAAAAAATCGTGGTGTGGTACTCCCACGATTTTTTTGCTTGCCCCGTGATATTATTTTCGGCAGCATCCTGTTTAGGGCCCCCGTTATAAATCCTTCGGCCGTCCTCTCCACCGAAGACGTCTAGGTGTGCATTAATTTAGATGATTTTAATAATAATAATATATTTCAACTTATGAGTACACAAGATTAACAATCTTTTGCTTGTACCTACTACGGCCGATTATGTAATGGAAAAATACATAATTAAGAAATGATAGAAAGTAAGATTAAGCTAACTAAAATAAAACAAATTGAATTTAAATTAAGAAATAAATGGAATAAGAGAAATAAATTGAAATAAGAGAAATACCATGGCGATTAATGAAGTTAAGTAAAGGGGAAATAATGAAGTGAAAGAAAATCCCCTAGTCAAAGTCTATACATCCAATGTGTCTTCTAAATGCGCTGGCAGTCCCCAAAGCCCGTACAGATGACGGTAGGCCATTCCATAGCCTAGCCGCTTGAATGAGGAAGGAGTTCTCCATCACAGTTCTTTTAAAATGGGGAATAATTAAATCACGTTTACGTGTGGAAGTCACTAATTGGAAAAATTCTCTTAGGTAACCTGGTTTACCTGAATTTAATATGTTGTAAAGGGTAATCACCAATCTGCGCTTGAGATATGTGTTCAACGAGCAGCCAAGGCATTCAGACCGGTAGTTCGAGATGTGGTCAAAACTACGAAGACCAAAGATGAAACGAATGCAGTTATTAAAGGCCACTTCTAATTTTCGTGCACATACACTATCCATTTTCGGGAATATAACAGTTCCGTAGGTGAAATGTGGTAAGATTAACGACTTCACAAGCATCAAACGAAGATGCGTTGGTAAAATACCAGCCGAGAGCCATAGTCTGCGCAGACCTGCATATACCTTACGGATAGTCGCATTAACACTGTCACAGCATTTCATTTCTCTACCCAAGACCACTCCCAGGCTTTTGACCCGATCCTGGACAGGAAGAGTATGACCATTCAAAGAAACATCAGGTATATTGCATAGATCGAAAGAAGGATTGAAAAAAGCCATGAACTGCGACTTTACGGGACTGAGTGTCAGGCCATTGAGCAGAGCCTACCCATGTACTCTCTCCAAATCTGAGTTAATGCGATCAATGCAATCCTCCACTAGTCCGATAGGCCTGCTCAGATATAGTTGTAAATCGTCTGCATACAGGTGAATTTTGGCATTTTCAACTATGCAAGGAATGTCGTTGATGAAGAGGCTGAATAATAGAGGGCCGAGAACAGACCCCTGAGGAACCCCTCGGGAAATACAAAGTGGCCTCGAAATATCTTCGTTTACTTTCACCTGTTGCTGGCGATTCGAGAGGTAATTCCTAATGAGAGTGGAAGCTGAGGGGGTGAAAAGGAAATTTTCTGATAGCTTAGCCAATAGACGGCCATGATCGACGTTATCAAAGGCCTTAGAAAAATCTAGTAAAACTAGAGCACAAAACTGGTTGCTATCCAGGGCAACTCTAATATCGGTCGAAACTTTTAACATGGCAGTTTCACAACTGTGATTTGGCCTAAAACCAGACTGCCATTTTGTGAACAACCTATTCACCTCAACAAACTCAACAATTTGTTTGTAAATAAGTTTCTCCAGTACCTTTGATAAGAAACATAGGATACTAATAGGGCGGAAGTCGGATACACTCTCAGGAGATGATTTCTTTGGTATCGGCACCACTATAGCATTCTTCCAGGCCCGCGGAAAAGTCGAAGACATTAGACATTAGATTTTGCCTGCAGTTCTTCTTCAAGCCCGTCGTCTTTTGACATCAACTTCAGGCAAAGGCGAAAACGCAGGGAGGATCAGGATGCTGATGTTGATTATAAAACATTTCTTGTGGAATTATGTAAATCCGTCGCAAATGGCAAAGATCCTGTTTCATTTCAACTGAGCGTACTCGACGTGCTCGAGCGCTGTTCAGAGCGTAGTTCAGATCGAATTAATGAAAACGCCTAATTATAACGTTTAATAAGGGTTTTTCTTTTCTTGCTCTGAATTGAGCACGAACTGTCAAAAAAAAGTCATTTTACCATCTGTCTTTACAATTGGACAAACTCCAAATGGGGTTAAACATCCCCAAACCATTACCGATGAACCACCCACGTTTAGCGGTTTTTTTAGTGTACCTGGGGTCCAATTCTTTTAACGGCGGGCGCCTTACGTAAGGTCTCCCATCATTCCCAAATACATTAAACTTCGAGTCATCGCTCTAAAGGACTGGTTTCCAAAAATATTGGTCTTTTGAAATATGTTCCTTGGTCAAACGTATTCTTGCAGAAACATTTTTTTTCCTTGATACTTTAAGAGTCGACCAGTAGTGGAGGTATGCCTCCATTTAAATTTTATTTTAAATTTTGGTTTGAATCAATTAATTTCTTCATTATTTTATTTAAATAACTTTATTTAACTATTTCATTTTAATTTATTTTATTTAGCTTTGATTAAACTTTCTTGCATAAATGCCAAACCGAAATTGAACTTTTTAACTTAATATTTTCTAAAATCAAAACGACAAGCCTACTACAATTTTTACAAAAATAATCACAGCCTGCTTACACACAACACACATTAGGTACCGCAACAATACGTTTGGTTTTCGTCTGACAATACGTCCGTTTTATTTTCTTGTAGTCGTCGTCTAACTGTTTGAGCAGATATTTTGATGTGATAAATTTGTTCCATTTCCAACCATAAATATGGAATAATAAAGAGTGAAATGTAACTAATATCTAAGCTGCTGAGAATCGTCACATCGTTTCATCTTATCAAATTTGTTACAAAAATAAGACACCTTCCAATTAAATTAGGTATAAAAGCCATTCGTACTCAGTTTATTTATTTTTTTTTTTGGAAATAGAGTTGCGTTGCTCACTCTGTAGTGGCTAAAATAAGTATTTTGGAAACTCCAAAACGTTTCTCGTAATGTGAGCACAAGGGTCACACCGAAGAATAAATTTTCAGTCTATGTAAAACTATAGCTAGGAACTCATTTTCTTAAAAAACGCTTACTAAATCTTGTTACTCTTGTATCAAAGTTTTTAAAGAATGTCGAACTCTGAGTTAATATAACAACTGATTAAGCATGTTGTCTAACTGATATTTAACATTATACAAAATATATGTATGTAACAAAGGATAGTTGTAACAACTGTTAAAGAGTTCATTAATCTTAATGATTTATTATAAATAACAAGGCTATGTAAACGTAAGAGAGGGAGGGCATGAAAAAAGATTTTAGTTTAAATTTCAGTTAATTTAAAAATTTATTTAATTTGAAAATACATTTTGAATTAACGTATATTTTATTGTTTGTTTTTTAATTAAAACACTATAACTATTGAGAATATTAAAATAATAAGTACACATCATTGGCGAGCTCAAAATCACCAAAAGCATTTTGAATATTTTAAATGAATCTTAGGATATCAAAGTACATAAGTATATAAGTAAGCTACAATATAAATTCCTTAGTTCTTTGCATTTCCACTCTGATAATTATATCACGATTCCCCTATATTACAGTTTCCACACAATTTCCCCATTCTTTAGCAACATACCCCGCCTTTGCGCATGCATTTCTATGAAATCGAAAGCCTCAACATACGTACGAGTACCATCAACATGTTGCATTCATAACCCAATGGTATATTTTCTCCACCTCGTCTTTATCTCAAGTCTGCTGATGTTGATTGTTTTATTGAAAAACTTTTTGAAGTGGCCCGCTTATATGACAAACAAATGATTTTTTGATTTCAGCTATTGTCGAGACTTGGGAGACAAAGTATATCTATCCTATTGATTTCACATTTGGGCAGATGGAAGTTTTGAAATGATTGAAATCAGAATTTCTTTTCTGGAAAATATTCATCCGAAATATTAATTTGCGAAGTAGAATGAAGCGGAGAATATAATAAAAACGAATATGAGTGATGACAAGTAAGATCAAAAACAGTAAAATGATTCGTTTATTCAAGTTTTTTGTTTTTCTGGGTTTTGTTTTCTGCTACATATTACATACATACAATATACATATTAGCTGTTTTTCATTGAATCCGGTTTCAGGCTTAGCAGGAAAATTTTACATTGAATTGAAATTAATAAATCAGATAGGAAGTTGAAAAAACAGAGCCCTTGTTCAATCTTACCTAATGTAAAATTTTCCTATGCTTCCCACTTGACTTAAATTGTGTTTCTCTGCTCTGCAGTACATATATACATATTAATGAAATTGAAAATCTCTATGAGGAAAGGAAAATCTCTATCAGTTAAAATGCGATCATTATTGAACTTTGTGTTGTTTACATATTTAACTGAAATATGCGTGGCTATTATCTTATCCCGCCACCCGGGATGGAGCTAGTAAATTGGCCGTCGGCCCAAGCTAGCAGGAATGCATACGTTCAAAGTACATACTAATACCATATATGTATGTAACTCTATCCCACACATTTTGTTATTCAGAAAATAAGTAACGTCTGATGGGGGGCTCTAGTCTCTTGGACTATATGTATACCTGTTCGATTCAAGGGAAAAACCTACGCGCATCTGCGTCAAAAAGATGAATGTTCTTTTGAAAATTATATTGTTACTCATACAGAGCCATACAACTTTGTTTTTTCTAATATTGAAAAACTTGATGCGAAATACAACTGTTATTTAAAAGCATAGAAATGATCTGTTAAAAGATCCAGATATGTTGCCATTCTAAAGAAATATATGTAGACGTTAGCATGAGAATGAGCATGAGAACTAAAAGAAGCATGAGAATTAAAAATAGATCGGTATATATTATAAACAAAATTAAATTAAGAAAGGGAGGGGCAAGGAAGCAAAACCTAAGTAACGAATCCTAAAAATTATTGATTCGATTCAAAACACCAACGCTCATGCTAAAACTCTTTCCAAGATGGTTTTGTCAAATAAGAGACAGACGTAAGATGGCAACAATTATGACGTCTTCCCTGGAATTATAATGAAGCTTGAATGGGAATAAGGGTTATAGCGCATTTGACTCGCTTGGAACGGGGGAAATGCGGAGGTGGGGATGAGTTTGGATTCATTAATAAATTATTTTGTAAGAGATCTTTGTTGTTATTTTTGTTCATTTAATTGCTACATCTGCATATGTATGAATAGAACAAACCAAAATCGTTTATTTATACAGGGTGGCCCATTTAAAAATTGGAATTTCTTTTTGTTATAAAAAAAACGGTTCAATATTTTTCAATGGTTGAACATTTATTTGAAAGGTTGTTTTATGTCATTTATTTATGAAAAACAATTTCGGTCAAATGACCACCACGGCTGACTTGGCAGTAGCCCATTCGGTCCACCCAATTTTTGAGCACATTTTCGATTCTTTCGGGCCTTATGTCAGCAATAGCAGCTTGAATCTCGTACTTGAGGTCTTGAATTGTTTCTAGTTTATTGGCGTAACATTTATCTTTCACCGCTCCCCAAAGATAATAGTCCAACGGCGTCAAATCGCAGCTTCTTGCCGGCCAAATCACATCACCATTTTGGCTGATTATGCGACTTCCGAAGATAGGGCGCAAAAGATCGATTGTGGCGTTCGCTGTATGGTACGTAGCGCCGTCCTGTTGAAACCAAATATCGTCCAAGTCTTCGGCTTCAATTTCCCTGTGAAAACCAATCGGCCAACATTGCGCGGTAGCGCTCGCCATTGAGGGTTACGGCGGCTCTGCCTTCATTTTCGAAGAAAAATGGGCCGATGATGCCGCCGCCGGACCAAAACCGCACCAAAGAGTCACTCGTTGTGGGTGCACTGGCTTTTCCACGATGACGTGCGGGTTTTCTGTGCCCCAGATGCGACAGTTTTGCTTATTAACATAACCATCGAGGAGGAAATGAGCCTCGTCCGAAAGGATCAAATTTTTTTTTCAAATTTCTCACAGTTTGAGTAGAAGACTCACCACTTTGGAAATAAGTTTTTAATATTTCCCAATTTTATTCAAGCGAATACCGTCCCATTTCGTAAATGTCAAACTTTAAACTAAATTTCTGTCAAGTCGAGAATGACATATAATCAACTAAACTTCAAATTACCGGTACTTCAAATTCCAAACACTACATGGACCATCCTTTATATAATTTAGTGATGTTTACGGGTCTGTTTTTACACCACTCCTTTTCAAAGTCTGAAGTCACCTTCTCATCTCATAATTTAAGGAGATATCCAGCCCAACGGATTAAACAATTAAGATACTTCCGACAAGATATTCCTCTTTGTCCATGTTATACATACATAGGTGCTTCCTCGAGTCATACTGAGTAAGAAAAGCAATCGGTGGATGGGTTCCAAAGTATTCCTAGTGTTCGCACTGTAGTTTCCTCTTTAACCTGAAATGGTAGTGCAATCTCTCGATGAGTCGGTGGTACCGCTTTCAGAAATTCTTCATTATTTGAGGTCTACTTCCGAAGCGAAGTTTCCATCATTCTCTGAGCTTCCAATGCTGATTGCATCGCATCAGTGCCGGATAATAAATCATCCACATAAAAGTCAGGTAGAGTTATTTTCGACGCGATTGGAAATCTATCCTTTTTATCCTCAGCCAACTGTTGGATTGCTTTTGTTGTTGAAACAGATTTCGTCCCAAACGTCACATTTAATAATTTGTAATCCTCCGGTGGTAATTCTGGATTTTCCCTCCAGATGATTCTTTGGTATTCAGTATGTTGCTCTCGCATTCTAACCTGGCGATACATATTTTCGATGTCCGCTGTTAATACGAAGTGGTATTTCCTCCAACGAAGTAATAAAGACGCCAAATTATCTTGTAGCACGGGTCCTCTCATGAGTCTGTCGTTCAATGAAACTCCACTATAGGTGTGTTTAATGCCCAGAAATTGGCTCAGAGTAGAGCAGTGCAGCTCAGTTCAGAAAAGCTGTCAGAGCAAACCAGATCAAAAAGGAGCAGGCTTGCTCATTGAACATCATTTTGTATATTTCTGAGACCGTTAATGTCAAATGAAGTTTCATTTGCTGTTTAAAATTTGTGTTGCCAAGGAAGCCTCCATTGCTTTATCTACTTCGGAACACCACATTGTCACATACAATATTTATGAAAATTGGCCCTTTGACAGTTTTTTCTCGTTCTCCAGTAATCAAGATCACTTTGGAGCAGGCTCATTGAACACGAAGCCAGCTCAGTTTAGAGCAGATTTGAGGCTCAATGAACGCATTTCTTGCACTTTTCTGCTCTAGAGTAATCTAGAGCAGGTCATTAAACACACCTTATGTGCTTCTTGAAGCGTCGAACACTACCCGCAATTTGGTGGTGGAGCTACTTTCCTTTACCACGCCATGATGTGACAGATAACTGCAAGAATATGCTCGAACCTTGTTTGTTGTTTTCGCATGATCTTCTTCGCTAGATGATACTTTGATCATGTGTCCTAACTTCAGATATTCGTTAATGCAGTTGCTGTAAGCTTCCTTTAAGGAAGGATTTTTCCTAAATTGAGACTCGAGCTGATACAATCGACTTAGGGCGATGCTGCGTGAACGACCAAGATAACTCTTCTCTGTTTCTTCCTTAAGGAGAAGATCGACTTCGTATCGCCCGCTGGGCAAACGTTTATAGGTATTGGCAAATAGATCCTGACACATCTGTTCTTCTGCAGTATACATTTTGTTGGCCGGGATTTCCTCTACTTCCCAAAATTCCTTTAACTGACTATTTAGTTCGGTATATGTGTGGAAATTATTGACAGTGATTGCCTTAGCTTGCATGCCATCCGTGTTGCCAGTTAAAATCCAACCGAAAGTAGTTTTTTGAGCTGTGCTCCTCGCCCAGCTGGTCCAACATGGATAGCCACCTGTCCACATTGACATACCTGTTATCAGGTTCGAATGGTTCCACCATATCTCCTGTAGTGCGCAGATCGCCACTACGCCTTGTCGCCGAGGCTTCGTCTGCTAGCAAGGGGACCCCCGCCCTTTGTTGCAACCTCCACTGAAGATGGCGTTTTACCCCCTTCACTGTCTGACGCCATCTTTTTCATAATTTCCTCTGTCTGACGCCTCGCCATGTCTCCTATAACTGCCGAAAATCTTCCTTCAAGATTTCGCAACAACGCCGCGCCGCCTCGTTACTCAGCCCGCCAGTATCATTACCCACCAATGATATAATCTCTTCCATTTCCACCTCATAATCTAACTCATCGGAGTCCCCAGTGGCGTCCCCTGCTGATCCCACTGACGCCATTACAACAAGTCTCTGCTTGGTATGATCTCCGCCTGCATCATAGAGATTGTTTAAATTTTTCCGGGTGTAACAATATGATCTATTTTAATGAGTACTTTATTTTAAAAACATAATTTTTTGTTATATTTTATTACTGTCAAATACGTGAACTCAGTTTCCTTTTTTAGCTTGCGGTTAAAAATAAATAAGCACTTCTTGCTTTCGATTAATAATAAATAAGAAAGTAGTCAAATAAAAAATAAACCAATTTTCCCCCCTTAAAAAATTCGTTTATTTAAAGAATTGTTTGCAGAGCACCTTCAGTGAGAGAAATTTACAAAAAGTTTCAATATACTTCCAACCTAACTGGTCTCTTGACTATTAAAAGTGGTTAAATAACACTTATCTTAACGGAATTTTATTCATTTGGATAACACACCATATTTATTTAGTTGCATTTCATCCTAAGTTAAGCAAGCTAACGAGTGGTGATGGTTTAATTTTAAGAGAAATTGGACAATCCGATAGAAGGAAGGAATTTCGCAAATCTAAATTATTTTGATCGAGCCAAGCCAAGGTGTTCCAAATTTTCGTATTTAAATTACAGAACTTAGCAAACCTTATAGAATTAGTTGGGTTACTGCTAATAAAAAGCATAAATTTAATTTGTGCTTTATTTAAATAAAATTCACTTTGTTTGACGCAAATCTCAGAGAGGCATTAGTAATATTTCAAGGACGCGGATTTATTTATTTTTAAGCGACTTCAGAAAAAGAAAGAGGTTCTCAATTCGACTGTTTTGTTATTGTGTTTGCGATTTCTTCGCCGATTGTCAACCGATTTTAATGATTCTTTTTTTTTAAGGCTATTTTTTGACGGTGGAAAATTAATGGCCTATTTTTTTCTTCTTTAAATCCTCGTCCCTTTCGTTACTATGTAGTTTCATGTCTCATTTGAGCTATACAAACAACCTGAAGGGTTCTCCTTGTCATAGGGCTAAAAGGATAACGCAGCTTTCATGCTACATACATAGATTAGGTGCAACGGATGTACGCAGGGGTGTATTTCTGGCCGGATGTGTATGTGCCTTTATTCCTCCCTGGAAGACGACAAGGCCTTCGACACTAAAAATACACGCGGGGAGCATCCTGGATTTGATATATCTATTAGGAGATATGTCAGGCATATCAATGGTACAGATATGTTTAACTCCATCAAGAGTTGCAACATCTGAACAAGAAACATTAAGTTTCAACGATAATATAGGCGCCATAGTGGACAAGTTAGTTTAAGAAAACTAATAAGGTATAGATTTCTGTTAGGAAAACTATAAGTGTGGGAAATTACTATAGGTAGTTTGCGAATCTACGCTCCAACATTTAGTAAATTAAATGGTTTGAGTATCATAAAAATTACAAATCTTTTAAAGGTTTACCTTTTTATCGGAAAATTGTTTTATTATCCTTTTCATTTTCTAATAAGATTTGTAGCTTCATTATCAATAAATCATTTTTCATTATATCCAACCAGTATTATTTCCTCTTCCTGTCGCTTTACTTTCTCCTCCTGTTCCACTACGTGGGCAACTTTTTTTGCTTGTGCGCTACGGGATTTCTGTTTTGGGTTCTCCATTTCCTTAGACCTTTTTAAAACCATTGGCGTCACAGACACTGTGACTATAAACATGTCAATTTTCTCAGTGGAGGTCTTTTTTATTTGGTTGTGATGTTTTTTTTTTTAAATTCGGCACTGGCCTGCCGTGGAAATCCCTATTTTTTTTTTCTTCTTCGAGTTATTTTTCGATCTTTTGCTGCTTATTTTTTTCATAAATCTGAACGTATTTGTAAGCCGAAAGGGCCCCTGGACGTTAAGATCGGGATTGAGCTTGTTGCTGCAGGGGCTGATGCAAAAGATTTGGGGGAGGTTTGCGAGCATGGTTCTCCTTATCCTCCATCGTTAGTACAAGATCGAACATTTTTGTTGATGCTCCAAAATAAATACGATTGATAACAGCGAAGAGACAACGGCATATAGCAATTAATTTTTTGTTCAAAGTGGCTAAAAAAAGTCGACCGAGAGTCCAAAAATTCGACTGGATTTTTTAATCGAATGATTTTGACACTGCAAAAAAAATTAATTGAAGTCAGAGGTTACTGAAATGAATTTATGAGAATATTGAAACTTTATCAAGGAATTTTTACCGAAAAAGGGCTTTTTAAAGCTCTTTTCGATTCGTTCGATCGAATCTTAGTCGCAGAACTGACGATATTCGCAATGGGGCCCAGACTTAGAAAAAATGTAAAATTAATTATTTTTTTTTGTTTGCTTTTATGATTATGGAAAACTGTGAACAATTATGAAAATGGAAATGAATATTTTTTTCGTCACCTTCGATTATATGTATATTCTAAGTTTTTCGCGTTACTTTCACTTGGATCAGATTTGTACATTTTTATATTTTCACTCTGATCGTTGTCATCATGCTTCCTTTTGTTTAAAATTGGTGGATTATCTTCATTCACGGATATATCTCTGACATCTTCTGGTGGTATTGATTTTGACGCAGTTGCTTTGTTGATATTGGTAATGTTTTCCATTATTTTGTGGGAAATTTTTTCTTTATTTTTTAATGAGTCCTCAATATAGCCGTCAACTACGGAGTTCGACTTCCACCCTCCGTGCCTTTTCATTTCAAGCATATCGGCGCCAGAATCTGCTAAAATTGTGGCAGATGTCCTCCGAAATGTGTGCCCAGTATATGAGTATATATGTATATCTTCTAAATTTAAATACGCTGCTACAATTTTCGGCATATTGCCAAAAGTATTTATTCCAATCACTTGTAATACATTTTCCATTTCGAAAATTTAAAAAAAACCGATCAGTGTCGACTTTAGCTGGCCTTAAATCAGCATACTTCTTGTAAATTTGATAAAATTCTTCGGCGACCACGAATGATCTGGGCTTATTATTTTTTGTTAATGGTATTTTTACTAAAACCATATCGCCTTTGTCTTCAATGTTGTTGACTGTCATGTTGCAGAGTTCTTGTCGCCTACAGGCACCTTGAATTCAAAAACCAGTGCCACCTGTTAAAATATAAAATTAACATTAAGAAATATATTATAAAACTTGCAAATATTAATGTGTGCATGTGTATTCATTCATTTAATAATTCTCTGTTTGTAAATAACCGACCTTTATAGCCAAATATTGTGCATCGGGCGCTTCTTGTAGGAATTTATTTATCTGGTCCGGGTCCAGCACCTTTGATTTTTTGCACTGGTATCCTTTCGATTGTTTTTTAAGGAAAGCAATCAAATTCGAATAATTCTGAATATTAATATTATTTTTGTTTTGGATAACACTCCTCAGCATCGAATATAGTGCCCACAAACTCGAGGGCTTTTGTTTTTCACCTAACTCACTAAAATATGCCAGAATTACCGTCTTATTTATTGTTTTTATTTTTTGGGAGGCCCTCCACTCATTAAATTTATCATGCGCGGCCTCATATCTTGGCCGCGATTTATCTGGCAGTAAATATTCTATAGTGTTCTTTGCCCGTTCTATTACACCTAAAGGAATGTTCTCATCTTCACTACTGCTCAGCTCACTTGTAGCCATTTCAGTTTTTACACAAAACACAAAAACAGTTTTTATGCACAATGATAAATAACTATTGACAAAAATCACTAATAACAATTCACGATTTGAAACTATCCCGTCGAGGCTTGTCAGAAGACTAATGCTTGTAATGAATTCATATAATGCGGTACAAATTTGTAAACAAGTAGTGAAAAGGGTTATGTGTGCATTTTTTATAAAATGTGCCTGATTACCTGGAAATTATTGAAAATACAAATTTTTGTCCTAAATACTTAGAAAAAGGGTCATTAGGCAATAAAGACTCTTTCGTAACGAAGCCTTTACGCACTTATAAAATTTATGATATCTTAGGTCAGAACACATGTGCATGCAAAGATCCGTGTTTTGTTTTCCACAGCGTGTTCGTTTGATCGTCAAAAACACTAGTGGATAATAAGCGATTTTCCAACCGCAAATGCGTGTGTTTTAGGGGCACTTACCCCTCATGCGTGTGGAAAAAGTAAGTAATGCTTCCTGTATCAACCGGAATTTTGTGCTCTTGCTTTAATGCCTTTAATGCTTCCTGGTTTGAAGGTATTGGGTCAATTTGACTCTTCAAGTCGCAAAGATGCTTAAAAATTGCTACCCATCCAGAATATGTTGTTGAAAGCGGTTGTTGACCATGACGATGTAATACGATCTTTGCCTGGAATGAATGTGGGTCGAATCCAAGTACAACTTTTTGATTAGGTATGATCTTCGTCCACATAATACGTATAGTTCAGCAATATGTTTTCACCCCGACTTTCTGGGCAGCTTTTCTGCTTACGTTTTTGGTTTTTCGATGGTTTATCCGTTATTACAGAATTTTTATTGCAGATTTCTCTTCTTCCCCGATTTTTAGATTCCATCCTAACGCGATGATTTTTACTGTAATACTAAGTGTGTGCTATCGTGTAACGGAGTTTATATTACATGTTCCCTTTGTACATGATTGGTTAAAGTAAATCCTACCATTTTTTAAATAAATTTTGCAAGACAAGTTCATAATTTGTTTATCATTCAATTCATAGTTTTTCAACGAAAATTGTTTCAAAAACTTTTTCAAACTTTGCCCTTTACATCGTGTGATATACCGGAGATGAATTAACAATTCAACTGATTTTTTACATCGATATTATGAAAATGAGTTCACACAGAGAGAGGGCCGGCAACGAACTAACTAGATGGTATAGAAGTAAGACCGTGGTACCGTGGGCCAACGGTTAACGCGACCGAATGCTTTCATATACCACACATCGAAAATACAGATACAATTTCTTAAAGTGCTATTATCTTTTATTCAAGCTTAAAGGGCTGCAATTTTTTTTGAACGATAGATGTAAAGAAGCACTGTCTCGAAGTCTGATTAAATTACGCCTGAAATTCTGATGAAAGGACAAAGGGAGAATATTTTGAAGCTTACCAATTATTGGCCTTTTCGAAAAGTTGCTCACACTTTCACTTTTTCGCGAATGCACTTCTCGATAACAACGGTGATCTCGCAGCTTCGTCCCGTCCATCAAGAATTTTCACGGAACTCCGGCAGTTTCTCATTCTCAAATATCCGAAATTATTTTACATCAATGCGACGACCTAACTTTTAATCAGATTTCAGCCGTACTTAGGAATTAACTTAAATAAAAACATTTTAAATTAAATTGTTTTGCACCGCCGCGCCGAAGTACCGAGAGATCCACGCACCAGAAAAACTCGTCATTATCTGAGAGAATCAAAACACAATCAAGCCACCCGAGGTAAATTCTACCTGCTTCGAAAAATTCTAGTGATGTCAAATTGTCAATTGGCGGGGAAGTCAAATTTATATATCGAAGTTAATGCGACGAAATAACTTTTAATCGGATTTCAACCGTAGTTAGGAATTATAATAGGGCAAACATTCTGCTCTTTAACTTTATATATGCACATAGATACAAACATATTCATTTAAAAAAAATGTCGAAAAATTACTATTTATCTTTTTTCATTTACAGTAAGTAATTCAAAAATTTTCTAATAGCGTTTTCAACTGTACCGAAAAAGTTGCTCCGGATCGACTCTTTCGGAGATTTTAGCTGTGTTTTTTTCACATTTGTTCCGGTTCTAGGTTTAACAGGAAATTTTGCATTGAATTGAAATTTATGAGTAGTTATACATATCAAAGAATTTTGGCTTGGCAAAAATAAAATCAAGTTGCCTGGATTTTATACCCATTTTACGTCAAATAGCAACCCAAAAATGTATCTGGTTAAGGGTTTGAAGGTTGTATGCGTAAATATCATGGCTAATTTGATGCGCTTTCGCAAATTTTAAAATCTTTATATACGTGACAGTCTTTAAAATTTCAATTCAATGCAAAATTTACTGTTAAACTTACAACCGGAACAAATGTGAAAAAAACACAGCTTTTGTGTTCAACTGTCACAAAAAACAGCAACTCTTACGGAGAGCAGTTGTTCAAGTGTGAATTCTGCTCTGCCGAAGAGTTGCTTGGGATCTGCTCTTTCTGCTCCGTATTTTTTGACGGAGCAACTTTAGTACTCTGTCAATTTTATGACTTGTCATAATGTCATCCTTTTTAATAGATCAGCATTCAGATAAATCAGGTAATATTTTCTCAATAAATAGGATTTGCGAACAACCAATATGGATGGAAATTACGAATTATCTTTGAGAGAAAATATTTCAAGTTCTCCAGATAATATTGTTGTTTTATCTGATGGTATCGTGTAGGAAAGGGTTATAGAAGAAGATAAATCTATAACATTTTCCGATATAGATGGAAGCAATCTTAATGCATTCATGTTGCACGTGTTTCTTTTTTTTATAGTTTTGACAGCGTCAGTTACACTATTAAAAAATATTAATCACGTTCGTGTTCAAATGTACTCTTTCAGAGAGCTGCTCTGACAGCGATCCAAGGCAACTCTCAACTTGTGATGAAAGAGCAGATTTTTACAGCTAGAGTATATCCGGGCTGCATACAGTCTTTGTTGAGGCTTCAACGGTGCTTTTGTAAGCTTCTCTAATTTTATTTTTAACTCTTCGGCTGGATTCATTGTGATTGTTCCATCCCCTTTAAATAATATTCCTAGGTATTTCCAGGTGGTTGTTCTTTTTAGGTGGGGTATTGTATTACCATTCACTGTGAAATCCAGTGGCATTATTGTAGTATTTCTGTATTTCGCCTGGCCCTTAATACTCAGCGTCATGCATTTAGAGGTATTAAGGGTCATGCCGCAATTCCGAAGGTATTCCGCTGTGTGTGTAATGAGATTTTGCAGCCCACGTGCCGTGTCCGCGGCTAAAATTATGTCGTCCGCGAATGCCATGGCGTTTAGTCTCTGATTGCCGGTTGATCAGCCTATGTGTGAGGGTAGTGATCTTAGAAGGCGATCGATCACAATGTTGAATAGAACAGGAGAGAGTGGGTCCCCCTGTATTACTCCTTGCTTTGGGGTTATTCTTTGAGTGTACCAATCCGACCCATATAGTCTCGTGACTGATGTTCCGTAGCACTGTTCTATGTACCTGATAAAATCGGCGGGCATATTGTAACATTCTAATCTTTTAAATAGGGCTTTGTGGGATACCGAGTCGAAGGCCTTGCTGATGTCTAGTGATGCTAGGTAGCAGGAGGTATATTCCGTATTACTTTTCCTTATCGGAAGGTCTACCAGGATTGTGTTTTCGGCGCATCCATCTGTTGGCTGGAATCCTCTTTGACGGGCGTCGAAGTTGAAGTTCGTCATAATCCTATGAGCGAGGATTCCATGTAGCGTCCTTATAATTATCGATGGTATGGTTATTGGTCTAAAGTCGCCGGGTTCGATGGAGGTTTCTTTCTTCGGGAGAAAAATTGTTCGAGCCTCCGTTAGATGATCTGGCTCTTTGCCACACCAGAGTATAAAGTTGAAGATTTTGGATAGGATGACATCTGGTATTGATCTCATAAGCCTAGGTGTTATTCCATCTGGACCGATGTAGAGGGAACCGGTCTGTGTTTGCTTACTACTCAGGGTAATCGGCCCCCATACTCTACTTAGGTCTTGGCACAAGTCTACATATGTTGGTTCAGCTTCGTTCGATCTTGTAAGAATGTTTTCCCAATATGGTGCCATTATCTCTCTGTTTGGTATTTTTGAGTTGTTTTCTCCCTCTAGGATGGTTTTAATGCACCTGCTCTGATGTTTCATGAAGTTTCTCTGGGTCCGCGCAAATTCAGAGCGTCTTGCTTTCCTCTTGGACATTTGCTCGGTTCGTTTATTGGTTCGATTTGGAGTCTTTCCTTTGCTTGGCAGGTATGTTTTGAGGTAGCTGGCTAGCTTTGTTACCGTGAGATCTTTGTTGTTGCAGTCGGCTGTCCGAATGATGTCACATAGTGCTGCATGGCCGAAGTGTGGAATAGTGTCGTCGTCCGGAAGGGTGAGGCAGAATTCCAGTATCGGGTTGACATTAGGATCGGTTGCTTGGCTGGTCTCTGGTTGTGAGGGTTGTCTCACGTTGCTCTGCAGATTAGTTACAAATCTCTCTACGACATCCTTGTATTCTTGCTTCCTGCGGATCCCTTTTATGGCGTCTAAGGTCCGATTCGTAAATTCTTCCGACAGTGCCTGGTTTATATGTCTGATATTTGGCTGGTTCGCTAGAAGTTCAGCTTCTCGATGTGCTATTGATAGCATTTCTTCACTCGTTCATCTGGCTTTGATCTCGCGGCGTAACCGAAGTTGGTCCAGTTCATCCAGATGGGCGCGTCTTCGATGAACTCCTAGTCCGGTGTTAGAAGAGAACGTTCTTTGGCAGAGTGTATAGGTGAAGTTCGCAGCATAGTCGTCGTCGTTGAATTGTTGGGGGAGAGACCAGAGGGTCCCTCCCGAGCTCCGAGGCTTATTTGATTGTTTGTCGTTCCAACAAGTAAGGTCAAAGGGGGTGGCAGGCCCTGGGACTTATTCAAATACACAAATCAACAATTCAAAATTATTCTGTTTTTTTTTTTAAATTAACAATTCAACAAAATATGTTCTAAGTCTTTATACAATTTATCCTTGAAAAGATTCTAAGTCTTTCTATAAATAGTTCAAAAAATACTCTTAAGTTTTAATACAATTTATCCTTGAAAAGATTCTAAGTATTTTTATAAATAGTTCAAAAAATACTCTAAGTTTTAATACAATTTATCCTTGAAAAGATTCTAAGTCTTTTTATAAACAAAAAATTAATTTTCCGAAGATTATACCGTATTAGGGCAGAAAGCATAAAGGAAGTCAATTCAACCTTGGGTCATATTCTTCCTACTTCACTTTCTTACCTTTAGGTTTTGGTCTTTCGCATTTGCTGGTTCACGAAAGAGTGATTTCCAAGTCCAGCGCTGCTTCTTTTATACCGTCCTCCTTGTTTCATTTATCAAACATCCGTTTCCATGGTTTTCGGTTGGTTCTCCATGGTTTCCTGCTTAATTCGCCTTCCACACTCTGTGGCATCACTAATCAGTGGGTCCTGGAACATCTTCCACCTAGTGCTTTCTCCCTTGCGCATTTTGCCATCTCTTTTCCACAACATGAATGTGGTTATGTTGATATAATTCATTATTTGCATACTTTTATGCTTTTTTATTAGCATAGACAAAATCCGCAAGTCGCGAAAATGTAGGTTGAGAAGCACTGATCTCGTAGAAAATGTTAGTTTGAAGGATATCGGTGACGGAAAGTTTGACAGTTCGTTCGGGTGTGATTAGTGACAATTGCCGGTGAATTTAGATAAAGAAGTGCGGTAAGTTGTTATTATGAGCATTTTACTCATAGTATGTATTGTAGTTAATGTATATTCAGTATAAAATCTAGTGTAGAAGTCCTTCGCGCAATGAATTTGCTCGCTGCAAATTGCATGTTTTTTTGGTTATGCTAGGGACTTCTCTGGCCATGAATTAGGCCTTAAATTAGAGATCTTTGGCTCTTTAAGCACACATATTGTGTGTATTTGAAATGTGAAGTAACAGTTAATAAGAATTCTTTCTTTTTCCTATCTTCAGGATGATCTCTGGTTCCGTAGTGATGACTGGACATCGTTGAAGGAGCACCAATCTTGGTCCCCAAAGATAAGTATATAAATATCACATGAAGTTGAAGCTAAAATTTTATTTTCCTTTTCAGGACGTATGTTGACGAACAACATGCTTTCTTTAAACTCTTTTTTATGGACTGAACTCCCCGTTCCGCTAACCCGTTGGATTGCGGGTGATATGGCGGTGTATGAATCAGACGTATATCATTTGCTTGGCAATACTTTGTAAAAACATTTGACTGGAATGGTGGCCCGTTATCCGTTACGATATTACTCGGATATCCGAAAACTATGAATATACTTTCCAATTCATGTATTAACGCATTTATATGTGTTGACTTCATCACTTTTACTTCACAATATTTTGAAAACGCGTCGACTAGTATAAGGAATGTTTTTCCCGAAAAATAAAAAAAATCTAAATGTATCCTTTGGAAGGGATATTCCGGCTGTAACCATTTTGAATCGACTTTTTCTTTAGGAACGTTTTGTGTTTGTTCACAAACTTGACAACCTTTAACAAAATCTTCCATATGGGTATCAATGTTTGGCCACCAGACATACGACCTCGCGAGCATTTTCATACGAACTATGCCTGTATGACTTTCATGTAAGATTTTTAAAATGTGTCCTGTTAGGGAAGAAGGGATGACTATACGATGGTTATAGTAAATGCACCCATTTTCGATTGACAGACAATTCTTCTTAGCAAAATATGGTTTCATTAATTCTGCGACAGGACTAGTCCATCCAGACTGTAGACTCTTGAAGACTTCATCTAAGACACTATCACTTTGGGTGTGACTTTTGACCTTAGTGAAATCTACAATATGTGTTGACTCAAAGTAATTTAGCGACGTGAATTCGATATTGGAACTTTCCCTAAGGGGCAATCTTGACAAACAGTCGGCATGTTTTAGACTCGAGCCCTTACGGTATTCAATTTTATATTGATATTGTGAGAGTATAATTGACCATCTTTGTAATCTAGCCGAGGCTACTGCCGAATTCTTTTTGTTTGGAGAGAATATTTCCTTTAGCGCTTGGTGATCCGTACGTATAGTGAACGGTTTCCCATATATATAATCATAGAATTTCGTGACAGCGAAGATAATGGCTAAGCCCTCTCTATGTAATTGAGAATAATTTCGCTCGCTGGTGCTGAGGGTTGCCGAGGCAAAATATACCGGTTTTTCCTCGCCGTTCACTATATGCGCTAGGACAGCACCTACTCCTACAGGACTCGCATCTGTAGAGATAATTATGGGTTTGTTCGGGTCGTAATACTCTAATAAATTCTTTTTTAGTAGTGATGTCTTACATTTTTCAAAAGCCTTTTGACATTCCTCTGACCATATGAAACTTTCTCCTTTTCTTTTAAGTTTATTTAACGGGCAAATATCGGTGGCTTTCTTTTTAGCATCAGTAAAAAAGGTAATTGGAAATGGCATTCGTGGTTCCCGTCACTGGCGACGAAGAGGTCCAGTGCCCCTACGTGAAGGCACATCGGCCGCTCCGCAGTCATTTTGAAACTCATTTGATAAAATGTCGTAAGACTCAAAAGAACGTCGAGTTAGTTACTTGTCCATTCAACCAGAGTCACAGGATAAATGGGCCTGAATTAGCGTGGCATATTTCGTCTTGTCCGAGTCGAGCTTCTTTCGAGAAGTATAAACACATCGTGGATCCCGGGGTCTCTAGGGAGCCCAAAAATGAAGCATCCCATTTACATGAGGAAATCCCATCCTCGTCGCCAATTTTATTATGTTTTTCCTTTGTAGTTCTTTATTCCACATTCACAATACTTCACTAGAATTCAATAATCCACCTTATCTATAATACTTATTTCTAAACAGCGGTTTCCTTGCAATCCAGATCTTCTTCGTTCGCCGGCTGACATGGAAGTGGAAGAGACCACTTCATAGCGAGAACTCATTAGGTGCAACGGTACACTACTGTACAAAAGTTAAATACATAACACAGTTCACCTATGTCATTTAAATTACCACCACTTTGTATTAAATAATAACGCGTGTAATAAGAATTCATATTTGTCTATTGTATTTTAACTGTGCGTAACTGACTTTGTTTGTTTCTTACTATGACAACTGCACATGCTATATAATGGTTTTATTGTCTTTTAAAATGTAGCATTATGTATGTAGGGATATAACTTGCTTTGAAATCAATTAATTCGCCTTGTCCATTCGCTTTGCTTTTCATCTTCTGCTATTGTTTCGTGATCAAAATGTACATTATTGATAAAAAGTGTTACGAGATTTTTAACATTAAGATGTGTGTTATCTTAATTGTTAGTTCTAGCTAATCGATTCGTAATTCAAATATGTCATCTTTAACAGGAATTTTACCCTTTTTTCTGATGCTTTTAGCTGGATGGGTATAATCGTCCAAAGCAGTTTTTAACTTGTCATGTTTCCTCTTTATTCTGGGGATTTGTCCGATTATATCATCAATAAAAGCCTCAACCGAGTCATATGATTTCAATTTTAAAACAACATTATCCGAATGTTTTTTGCCTTGGTATATATTTATGTGTGCAGTATAAAATCACCTTCCTCCTTTTCGTAATTAATTTCTGGAATTACTTCATCGAAAAAATCAGGATCTAAACGATTCCAAATTCGCTGTTTGACATCATGCAAGTACATTGCATACCAAGAAGGCGTAACGGCGTTAAACCATGTTAATAGAAATGCGGAAAAATTTACTTGTCCTTCCTTTGTCCATTCCAGTCTAACATTTTCATTTATCTTCACTATAAGTAGTTTGTGTTCTTTCTGTACATCTTGTGGTATTGTTTTTAATTCTTAAGTATTAGTCCAGTCACTCGGGCCTAAAATAGTGCATTACCTCCGAATTCTGTCGGACTGCATGGATTTTGCTGAAATTTTGGATTTAGGTTTGTCTTACCCTCCTTTTCAAAAGTTATATATGGGCGGGGTGTGCTTTTTGATTTTAAGGGGTTAAAACTACCCCCTAGTAAAAAAAATAGAAAAATACATTTTTAAGCATTTCTCGCATTAAAATTTGGATAAATTATATAAAATAAATATACTAGAAGATATTTTGTTCTTTATTTCAAGTTTTCAACCCCTAGAAACCACCCCTTATGATGAAATTAACGTTAAAAAATACTTTTTCACACTTAAAAATTCTTTACTTGTGAATTAAAATCAATAAAAATTTATCTCTTACTTATGAAATGATGTTTCATTAGTTTCAACTTTTTAACCCTTAGAAACCACCCCTTATGCAGAAAATAATATTAAAAAAGCCTACTAAAAGTTTGAAATGTTTCAATTTTGCATTTAGGTAAATAAAAATTCTTTCCTTGCTTATGAAAGGATGTTTCGTTGGTTGCAACTTTTCAACCCCTAGAAACCACCCCTTATGGCGACTATAACGTAAAAAATAGTTTTTTACACTTTAAAATTCTTTACTTGTGCATTTAAATCGATAAAAATTTATTCCGTAACCCCTAGAAACTACTCCTTATGCTAAAAATAACATTACAAAAGCATACTCAATATTTTTCAATGGTTTTTTATTATAATTAAATAATATGAAAAATACGTAAAAATTATACAATAATATAAGAGCTCATTATCGGAATCACTTTTCTGTTGATTCACTTCTTCTTCGTCTTCATTAACTGTATCAGCTGTATATGGATGGAACAAAACCAAGAAAGAGAGAAGTTTCAAAGTCCGTTAGTATAACAGGTGGCAAAAAATTCTACCTATGTCCTTTATAGACTTTGAAACCATCCATCCGATTTGCCCCGAGAGGAGACGAGACGAAACGAGACACCTACACCACTAATATATGTACTTTAGAAATCTGAGAGCTCCAAAATACTAATATTTCTCACGCTCCCAAATTATCTCCCAAAAATTTCATTGGTTTTTCTTCAATAAATCAGTTAATTTTCGAGATTTGATATATGTATTATATGCCATTTTAAAGGTAATTTCAATGGCTACAAGGCTAGGCTAATTAAAAAGTGCGCGTACCTTTTAATTTTAAAAGGTTAAGGGTTGAAGGGCTCGGGACAGGGTGTGTTCACACCATGACATGAACTTTAATCGGTAATATCTCCGTCAATTTTCATCCTACAGAAATATCAAAGAAATGAAAATGTTCGTTGAAAAAAGAGGTACATTTTTGTATTATATCATATTTTACGTATATATCACAGTTATTAAGTTATTTTGAAAAAACGGACATTTTTTTAGAAATTTTCAAAATATGCGTTACAAATTATGTTCCTTTTTTCAAAAACTATGCAATTTAAACCGGTCAAACTTCTGGATCTAATAAATAATACTACAACAAAATGTCAAGTGGAAGGAAAACGATAAATTTTGATTCTGGTGGATATTAGGTTAATTATAGTGCTCTTTTTTTCATAAAAAATTCGAGAAGTCTATCTTTTATGCGCTGTAACTCACTCAGTTTACATGCAAATGACTTTTGTCAGTGCTCATTTTGAAGGTCTTTTTAAGGACTAAAAAAAACTTATGTTTCATTACCCCCGAAAAATCAACTCTTTTCTCGTAATTTAACGTTGAATACATTGATCCAAATATTCGCAAAAAAAAAGGTCTCCTTTCACCGATCATATCTCGCTTTGTATTGAACCTACAATAATTTAAAAAAAATGAATCTCTTTGTTTATTTATAAGCTTCATTTTTGTTCTACATACTTTTTTTGATTAGAGGCGTCATTTTTGAGTTATTCGTGAAAAATCGTTCAAAAATGTGGCTTTTTTCGATGAAAATTCAAGGTTTTCAACCACGAATAACTCAAAAAGTATTGATTTTCAGAAAAAAATTTATAGAACAAAAGTTGCTTAGAATTTGACCCTCTATCGATTCCCGAGGTTACTTTGAGTAAAGGAATTTCAACCCCCGAGAAGGGGTGGCAACCCCCCCTGGGGCAAAAGCACACATCGGCATTATATAACTTTTGTTATTTAAGCACTTTCCCATCATCTTACCAAATTTAAAGTGAATCGGTTCAGTCCGAAAGAATTCGGAGGTGAATAGCCCGAGTGACTGGACTATATCTCGTTTTACTCGTTTACTGCTGCCTTCTGTTCTTTCTTTCTTATGTGAAAATTTTTTACGTAAAGAAACGTATTCATTCATTCCCAGGCCCATTTTCCAATTCCCTACATTGCAACAAATTAAAATACATAGCAAAGTGAAATTTCCCGCCCCGTTCACAAACCCGTAATTTTTCAATATGACCTTCATACATATCATCAAGCTGCTAAATGTGTACCTATGAGTAATGTTTGATCGAAATTATTTTTAAAAATGACCCTTAGTTCTTGTTGATCAATCATTACTTAGAAATACGAGCCTTTGTTGTTATCCACTTTTTTAAAGTATCATTTCAACAATTTCTATAATGAAATCTTATAATGCATTATAGACAGCCCTCATTGGAAATTTTCATAAAGTGGACTTATACAATTCCCAAAAATAACGACTCATATATCTTACGAATGTTAGCACGAAATTTGGTTGATAAAGATTGAGACATACGGAAAATATTCGATCCAAATGACTTTTTAATAAAAAAACGATAGCATCGTAAGTCACCAGTTAACAAATATTTTTCCCACATAAAGATGTACATACAGTTATAAGCCTAAACGCAATATAGAAACACTCCGAGTATTAAAATGTCCTTATATGATGCAATTTCCCTGTTTTATTAGAAATTCCTGCGATCATTTTGTTAGAAAAAAGGGAATGAAAAATTCCTTTTGGCTGAGAATTATTAGCTTCACAAACTTAATATTTATTGCGTAAACTTTGTCGAAAAATTGTTCTTTTATTAAAATTCTTGAGAGCATGTGACATAAATTAAGGCTTTACAGAGTGGAACAGAGGAAGTTTGCTTAAGTTTTCCATATAATACGACATACATACATATATGTACTATTCATGTGAAAATAACCGATTGAAGTGCAGGCCAAGTAAAAGCTTTCAAAAAGTTTTCTCAAATATTTCTCCCACTGAAAAATTCAAAAATGCAAAGTTAATGTTATTTGTGAATATTTGTTCTTTCTGATGGGAGTTAGAAGTCGTCATTGGTATTGAGGATGCAAACTGAAGTTATAGAATATTATGTGAATACTTGCGAGATATTTTTCTTTGCACGCGGTAAATTTTTACTTGGCGGATATCTCGGAATGCCTTATATATTTTAAAACTTCACTAAAATATTATCTATGTAAATGTAAAGAAAACAAAGTTTGCCGAAACTAATCTAAGGAGTAAGTACATGTAATTTATGAAGAGAAATTCAAAAGTAAAAGTTGGTATCTTTATTAAAATAATTTGCGTTGAAGATATTTTATAGAACAACAATACGTCAGTACACCGGTTTCATCAAATGTATAGAAAGTTCTACTTAGATAAAGATTTTTTTAATGCTCACGTTTCTAATTTCATCCAGCTTGAGATTGTGACTAAAGTCCGCGGATGTGATATTGATCATTTTTTTAACACGTTTCGCATTTGAAGGGTTGTTAACTTTATTGTTAGGTTAAAAAACTTAGGTACAGGTTGAAAAAAAAAAAGAATTATATCTTTTTAATTAAATCCGTGTGAATTGCGGATTTAGATTTTAATAAAAGGCCATATCTTTAATATGCAGTGGAAAATTATTTTCGGATATCTTTTTATATTGGTGACGTATGTCATCAGTTATTTAGAAACTAGTGTTTGGCACGGTCCCCAAGAATCTTCGAGAACCACAAAATTAATTCTTTTAGCTATTATATTAAAATACGAGTATTAAGACTTTCCGTAATACTTTATGAAAAGTGAAATTTCTCTTTTAATCAATCACTTACTTCATACAAGTAATAGTGAATGAAAGTCACAAGTAGCGCACATTCATAAAATCTTGTAAAAGCTTTGAAATTAAGTTGCTTAATAAAGGATAACGGGTTTCATTTGAACTATGTTTTTTTCGATATTTATATGTATTCAAAATACGATTTGTTTTAATTTTCATCCTAATTTCTTAAAAATGTAACGTTTGGAACAAAGAATTTCATTTTAGTGAACCTTTATTAATACTAAACAAAGAAAAGGTGAATTGGAGTTGCTCTTGCTTAGAATGCCAAAGAAACTAAATTTTTCATATTTTGGCTCTTTTCTGCTTCTAAAATGTTTTAAAATATCCATGTAGATTGTGGACATCATTGGACCTTTATCGGCGTCTCAACATTTTATGCTTTGTCTCATCGTAACCTGCGGGAATACCCAAAATCGATTCCAACTAACAATTATTACTAAATTAGTTGTATAGTTGGCATGGACAACTACAAGTTATAGTTGAGCAAATGTTAGCTATGTGCATATCAACTAACAACGTAATTATTTAACTGTAATTACCACGACTAACTATTGATTTGATTTTGATTTTCGTAAAAAAAAAATAAATTAATTATAGGCATTTTCTTTTTTGTAAAAACTTTTGAAGTAATTCTATTTTTATTTGATTTTCTAAAAGTATATGCTTTTAAAAATATGTTATGAGGCTACTGCCATTTTGAAATACAGCGGCTTAAAACATATTTCCGAAATTTTGAACGTATTTGTCTCGACATGATAATTTTACAATTGGCGGGTGGGATAATAAAAGCTATCAATCAGTCTGAAACTTCAAGACATGTCTTTAAAATTTAACTGTTTCTGTTTACGGAGTTGTTTATTTATTCTGTTTATTTAATAATTTACGAATAATAACTAATAATACTAATTTTCATGGTTTTAACCTTAGAAATAACGGAATTCTCAATCTTACATATCTTCTATTATACCTTCTTTGGTGTTTGACCTCATTCGAGATTTCTTTCTAACCAAAAGGCTAAATATGTACTATACATATTATAATTGCCATAATTTTAACTGCAAAAATAACTGAAATTCTTAAAGAATAAATTTCCAAAAATCACAAAATACGTTTTTCTTAACTTTTAACTTAAGGCCAAACACCAAATTTAATTGATTAATCTTCAAAAATGACAACAAATAAAACTTATCCGCTAATTTATCTCCTTTATATAAGTATTTCGCAAAATCCTTTCTTAGTGAGTGTTTACGTTATAAAAGAAACCATTTGTCCAAATTTCATGTACAAATTAGCTTCAGACGTCTCGGCCCGGCGGTGTTGATGAATCAATCAGTCAGTCAGTCAAGTCATACCTTTTTTGTGTGTATACATATGTACATTTACATACATTTAATACTACACAATTGAGAAGCCCGCGTGAACTATTTTATGGACACAACCAGTAGTTGTGTTATAATAAGGGAGAAAATAAAATTTTTAGTAAATAATTAGGAAATAATTTGTTTCATTTAAAGTTGTTAATTGGTTTTCTTTACTACAGCTACTTAAGAAATAATACATGGAATTTAAACTAACAACTGCTGAAAATTTGCTAATCGTTATTAGTACAGTTGTCATTGAACTAAACATTTAGTTAACTACGCTCAACTTTGCTATTATCTGATATTACTACTAAGAGAAGTGCAAGGACACCTTTCATGTTTCGATATCTCCCGGCATTCCTCACACTCATCAAAAGTTTTTAAGGATAATTAAAAAAATGCAAAAATTGTTCAATTTGTTGAACAGTTGAACATAACTTCGCGAAAAATAATTCAATATTAATTATCCAAAGTTTGTACCATACATATCTTTTCGGTTATGAATTAGCTTAAGAAATTGTATCATCCTCCTCCTCTGTGCTTAACGTTAGAAGATTTAGAAAAATTATGTCGCAATTTTGTATGAGCTTTAAGAATTTGCATCGGATCGAAAAAATTTTCTACATGAAATAAATGCGAACATTTGAAAGCTTTTTCCTTCCGTTTATGTCCTTATATTATTTTTTATTTTTGTGGGATTTTTGAACTAAATTATATCAGCTATTAAAACAGAAGTAACTGTTTTGTTTTCAAACTCATATATCTCCTGAAATAAATTCGTGCAATGATGTCTTAGGTGTCATTAGAAAGCTGCAAGTATCTTCTTCAAAGTGCATGTTCATGATTGTGTAAAACAATTTATTATTTTTTGATTCCTGTGCATTTTTTCCTAAAACCCATCAAAAGACGATATTTTCTCCCAATTTTATTATTAGGTCGCCATTTTGACCTTAAAAAGTTTATGGGTTTTATTTTAGCTACTAGGCCACAAAAAATTGTACCAAAAATTAAGTTTCTTCCTTCGTTTCTACAGCTTTCAAATGTTTGACTTAATTACAAATTAATTTTTCATTTCTTTTTGCATTTAAAACAATAGCAATTTATCAAAAATGTGTTTTATTTATTTTAACTTTTTATGTACGAAATAACTTAATAAATAAGATATAAATTTACCGCTCTCGGAGGAATTGATCAGAAATGTCCCCTTAAATGTTTAAATTTCACATCTCATTATAAATCTCGGCTCCTATATATGGTACGCGGATGTACTACGTGTGTGTCACCGAATACTACCTTATAATACCAGGTGAGCAACCTGGTATAAACGTAGTATCGAAACTAGGGTTTTTTTCATAGTATACAAGCATTTTAGTGACTACAGCGCCAATTTCCAGCAATGAGAAAAATGTTGAACTAGTTGACTGACAACATTATGTAGGCGGTTTTTTCAAATTTTTAATTCTGTGTATAAAAATGGACGATCAAGATCTGCAGCGGGCGACAAAAAAAAGGAAAGTTTTGGGAAAAAATGAAATTTTGAAACTAATTGAAGTGTGGCGTAACAATATTGAAAATCTTCGGGGTGTAGTCAAGAATACACATATATATAAACGAATGAGTGCGGAACTACAAAATGAATTTGATATAGGACTAACTGCTGATGAAATTAGAACAAGGATAAATAATTTGACCAAAAAATTTAGGTAAGCAAGTAATAGTCTGAGTTCCATTAATTTAAATCATAATCTCTAGAGCCGAAAAAGTGAAGACAGGACCTTCTGGTGGTTCGCCCTCCGAATGGGAATATTTCCAAATAATAAACGAATTTATGGGAAACTACAAAAGCAGCAATATAAAAGCAACGATGGAGGAGAGTTTTTTAGTTGGTAAATATTTATTAAAAAATTTTGAAAGATTAATACATATTTCAAGTATTAATTATTATTTTTTTATTAGATATTGAAGAGACTCAGATGCCCTCGCCATCGCCAGTAGAACGAGGTACTTCAGTAGAGGTGCCGGAAATATTATTAGACTCTAGACCATCTACATCATCAGCCTCTAGGTTAGACTCTAGACCATCTACATCTACAGCCTCGATGGTACCTAGAAATAATAATAAGAAAAAGAAAGGATGTTGTACAGAAGATTTTCTTGAGTTGGCCAAAAAGGAACACGAAACATTCGAACATTTTTTAAAAAAGTCGTTGGAAAATGATGAAAAAATCATAAAACTTTTTGAAGTTAATAATAAAATTTTAGAACAATTATTACGGAAATAAACTGAAAAATTAAGTACTTAAAAATGTCTAAATTAAAAAAAAATTAATAAAGTGTTTATAAATTTACATAAGTGTTTCATTATAGAGTGCCTTATTAAACTTCCGGAAACATCCACATCTCTGCTAGTAGTGCTTCTTTGGGGTTGCTGCCTTGTGTGCTGTCGATAATTTCCTTGGATCCATGACTGATTTATTTTGTCATTTCTGTTATTACATATATTGTGCAGAATGCAACAACCATTGATTATAACGTTTACATTTTCTATATTAACTTCTAAGCCCCGGCCGATTTTTCGAAATCGCGCTTTCAGTTGTCCAAACGCATTCTCTACTACACGTCGACATGACGACAACCGTTTATTAAAATTTCGCTCCTCGTGAGACCCCTCCACGCAGAAAGGAAAAGGTTTCATTAGATACTTAGATAACCTAAATGCGGAGTCGCCTATTAAAAGAATTGGCACTTTTACACCTTCTAATATTCTCGCGTTTCTTTCAAAAATTTCGTTGTTCACGTGCACTGCTTTAATTTGTGAACATTCAAATATAGTCGAATCGTTGCTGCGCCCGGGGCTTCCTACGTTTATATATGTAAATCTGTAACGATAGTCAACTGCTGCAAATAATATTGTGGAATGCCAGCCCTTAAAATAAAAATAATCCGTTCCTTCATCTTTTGGCGGATTTACTTCTATATGGCAACCATCAACTGCACCGTAGCATTGTGGGAACCCTAACTTAGTGAACCCATCAACAATTTCATCTATTTTTTCTTGTGTGGGGGGATAAGCAGTGAAAGCTTCATAGCGCAATGTTTCACATATAGCATTGCAAGTTTCTAAGACTAGCTCTCCTACTGTAGTCCTACCAACCCCGAATAAACTGCCTACAGTTCTATACTCCGCTGATGAGGCTAGGGCGTAAAGAGCTATAGCTATCCTTTTTTCCAACGGAATAGCAAGCCGCCAATGGGTATCAACTTTACGTAATTGGTTTAATTTATCGACGAGGTACGCAAATGTGGATCTATCCATCCTAAAAACATTTTTAAATTTTTCCTCGGTGAAGAGAGGGACGTCAACCTCCCAAAAGTGCGACGTTTCAACCTGTTGAAAATTGTTATATGAGATAAAAATATTTGAATATTTTGAAATAATCATCCAACTATTATTCAACCTACCTTTGTCCAAATATTTCTGTTTTTTGTTGTTTTACTTCCAAATAATGCCAAAAACCGATACCTCCTACTTCTCATTTTTGCCCGCAGTGCTAATTTTAAAAACATTTTCCTCTGCCTATTCAAATATTTGATTTTAACATTATTTGAAATCAGCACACTAAGAAAGTCCATTTTTATTAACAAATTGAAAAAATATTAACCACAACCAAAATAAATTTTCACAATCTGTCACGATGAAAATGTCAGTTGATACTAGATTGCTGTGTGTCACTATGCATAGTATACACAATACCATGGTATCCGTACCATGGTATCTATACTACGTGTGTGTCAAAGGTACTCACACCATTAACGGATTTTGAGCAGTCAGCTGTGGGTTTGAATTGTTGTCAAATGCATTTTTGGGGCATTAGTCCGTTTTATTTGCATAAATCCATCAAATAAATACTACAAAAATTGTAAAATAATTCCTTTTGTATCTTAAGTCCCTTCAAAGGAATGCAAACATTAAATTACCCCTTTGTAAGATACAATTGAATTTTACACAATTTCTAATTTTTCGGTAGAAATTGTGTTATTAAATTATGAAAATTATTCTTTTCTTATCTCATATTTCAAATTCTTCTTATCTTATGTCGGATTTGCGACAAAAATGGCACAAAAACCACAAAAAAACCTGAGTGGCGTAATATGGCGAATCAATTCGGAATTAATTGCATTTATGTCCTTTTACTGTAACTAAATTCAGTGAAGTATACAGCAAAAACACAAATGTGCTCTAATTTTTACTTTTGAGTTCTTAAAACAGTTGTTTAGCGATATAAATCGCATATCAAGAAGAGAGCATTTCAACGTTTTGCTGAAAATTTTTCAATGAAAAATGTGTTATTCCACAAACTTTTCGCCGCGAAACTATTTGAGATTCGATGTTACTTTCAGGGGAATCAGATTTAAGCGTACAGGTTACAAATAAAATTAATATAATTTTTAAATTTGCCGTCTTTTGAAGCCCCCTATCTCGCATAATGCGAAAGAAATAGACAGATATATGCCTTCTATATCTGAACTCTCCTTAGGTGGGAACTTTCAAAACGGTGCACCATTTGAGATAGCAAATCGAGTGGTCCATTTCTATATGTCAGTGGTCCCATTAAAATAGTGACCACAAACATACCACATCTCCTGCCATCTTTAGGATATTTCACAAGGAGCATTTGAAAAAGGGGCTTGAAAAGCTTTGTTCTGAACTTTGTTGTTTGAAATAAATCCACAAAGTTAAAAGGCAACAGAATCGATCAAACAAATCGAAAAATAAAGTGGTTCAGAATTAGTAGATCAAACTCAGTAGCATTTCAATCGAATGTAATTTAATATTGTTCATATCGTGACATTCACTCAAAAGGGTAATGATAAATTAAATTATTAAAAATGTCGCAGTGTAACGATCCGTATGCCGCTTGTCGTGATAAAATTAAAGTGAAATGCCTGAGGATACCAAAAACAAAATTAACCCAGTTTAATGCCGACGAAAAAAAATATTGGAAAGGAGTGATTCGGAAAGTTGAGAAACTCGCCAAAGAGAAGGGCAAAGAAGACAGAATTAGGCGATATGATTTGTCGACATCCCTTCCTCCAAACTTGTATAAAAGAGTTTCAAAAATTATACCATTAATACCAATAGAAGAAGATGTCTTTGAGGAAGAAATGCGTGAGGTGTCTGAAGATGAGGTGAATGCTACCAAAACTGAGGTAATTGAATGGTAAAAGCATAGGTGAAATCTATTTTAATTAAATTTTTACTAAAGCATCACAGCTTTAGTGACTTAACAGAAATTGCGCATATGGAAAAAGAATTCTTTCGCATTGACTTGAAAGTTGAGGAAAAAATTGACCGTCATCGATATTCTAAAGAAAGATGCAGTTGGACATCTGAGTATATTTGCAAGAAGCGGAAAGATCGCATAAAATGGGCATCGAAAATTTATAACCTAGAGAAAAACATAGCTGAAAAGCCACTATATGAACAAGCTGAGTTCCTTATGGATGCGGTAAAGTAGTTTTTACTATAAATTGACCTAAATTATGAAAAAAGCTTGTAGGCGGCTGAAAGATTTAGTGAGTGGGTAAATGGATTGAGCGATAATCTCGACACAAACATCTCAACGGATTTATTAAAAGATTTATTCTCCTTGGAATCCGCCACAGGACCACTCTCGGGCCTTCACATCGAACCTAAACAACAAAAAGCTGTCCCAGATGCCGTTGCTAATAGATGGAACCTCCCCGAGGTTTGTGGAATAGAAAGACTTTTATAAAATCTTAAAGTTTCATAAGTTCAAAATTTCCTATACTTTTCAGAAATCCCTTGAGCTTAAACTGGAAAATTACCTAAAGGAAAGAAAGAAAAAGGAAAAAGTAAAGACGAAACGTCCGACGGTAGCTTTCGGACAAACTTTGCCCGTTGAACTTCGAGAGTGGCAGCCATTGGATGCAGACACCATTGTGGAACCTGTTTTCCCTGCAGACCTTCTAAGTAGGAAGACAATTTTCGAGGGAATTGGCCATTTGCGTTCCACTCAAGCTTTGATTGCTTTTTACAAGCGTCACACGCAAATGGACAGACCTCCATATTTAGTTAATAGAGGCTACTTCGACACGAAGGAAACTAAAATAAAAACTGAAGAGGTGCCCTTCTACGATTTAGTTTAGATTTAGCTGCCGTTTATTTTCTAATATTAAATTAAAACATTTTAAGTACACTTGCTGTTCTTATTTCGTCATTTCGTACATTTAATCTTGTAGCAGTAATCAAATCGATATACATAACATCAAGCCGAAAGTAATCATTTGTGAGCGCTAAGACGGAAGATATCCGCTTCTTGACTTTTGTTTATACGAACAAAATAAATAGTTGTTTTGAGCTGCACATTTGCTTTCCAACATGCAGAGATTTTAGAAATTTCTGATTTATTTTACCTCTTCCCTGTTAAATTGATTTGAGTATGCTGCGAGCCTACACGTGGAGAACGGCCCATTGTTGTCAATAAGAAATTTAATTTTACGGTCAGGTCAGTAAGCGACTAAATTTGAGAACGCTTTAAAATTTCTATTGCATTATCCAAAATAATTTTTTCAACTCGTTAGCCTTTGTATAACTTAAGTTTTTCCTTAATTTCAATAAAATTTAAATTCTCCTTAACCCTTTCGCGGACACTTAGTTTATTTGGTGGTTTCTGAGAGAGCCACTTGCTATGTCTCCGGTTTTAGAGAAGATAGAGACGTGCCGTAAAGACTTATAGGTTTGGATTGATACGCAGAATTTTTCTGCACTGTTAGTTGGGAGTGGTGGGGGTGACGTGTCTAGGCGTCCTGTCCCATCAATAGGTCCAATAATGTCTGGAGGAACAAGACGTCTATACAAGTCAACGTGTTTTAACTAAATTTTCCAGTTTCTACTAAATTTTCCGCTTCCTCAAAGAGTCTCACCACTCTCTCGCGCTCCTGTTCATACCTATCCATATCCCTTCCTATACGTTGAGTTTATAACAAAATTATTATTCACAAATTTTCAAATTCACTCACTCACTCACCAAATGTTTTTATTTTTGTATATTACAAACTACCTTTGCTAGCCAAACGACCACTTTCTGGGACATCTACTGCAGAACTAATGCATTTCAAAGGCATCTATGACGTCATATCATGTCATGACGATATGGGAAGAGACATGTTCATGCAAAAAAAATCTAGACGTTAAATGCTTCTGTAGGGACATTACTGCATTTGAAGTGGTTTCGAACGGCTGACAACGTCCTCGATCTTCTCAGAGCAAATCCAGATCGTGACGTAATGTGCCGACATGGCTCTTATATCATTCCAAAAATTGAACGTGAAATGCCGTCGTGTTCCACAGTAAAAACTCATCCGACGTGATTTCCCGTCGCTGTCCGCGAAAGGGTTAAGAATTGCGATGCAATTTTATGGGAATGTGTCCCTCAACTCAAAAGTGACGAATATTAAGGCATTTTTTATACCGCTCGCAGTTATTTTTCAATTTAAAATTTTGAAAGAATCATTTGACCAACATTTTTTGAATTATATTTTTAATCAGGGACCGATTATAACAGTTATTATTCAAATTTTATATAAAAAAATCATTTAGAAGGAGTGGTCCGATTTATAAAACACGTAGCAATATATGATCCGTTGGAAATGTACTTTCCATTAACATGCAAATTTTGAGATTTATAATTTTAACTGTAAAAAATTAAAAGTTAATCGTTATTTTTACTTTTTTTTTATAATCACAGCTTTATAACAATTATCGGCTAACTTTTAATATCCAGATCAGGAATAAAAGTTATCAAATGATTTTTATTGTTTTAGATCAACAATAAAAGTTATCAGATGATTTTTATTTTTTCAATCAAGAATAAAAGTTATCAAGCGATTTTAATTTTTTTAGATCAGAAATAACAGTTATCAAGTGATTTTAATTTTTTTGATCACGAATAAAAGTTATGATGTGATTTTTATTTTTTAAGATCAAGAATAAAAGGTATCGAATGATTTTTATTTATTCAGATTAGGAATAAAAGTTATGAGATGATTTTTATTTTTTTCGATCAGGAATAAAAGTTATTGGATGATTTTTATGTTTTAGGTCAGGAATATAAGTTATCATGCTATATACATTAATTCAAATGATTTTCAAACATTGTTATTTACCTAGTCCTCTATTCAGATTCAGAGCCGTTGATAGGTCTAGTTAAAGGTTACCAAGAAAATGTTCTCTAATAACGGGAAAATAACTCAAATAGATAATACTATATAGGATGATAACTTATAAAAATCATCCAATAACTTTTATTCCTGATCGAAAAAAATAAAAATCATGTCATAACTTTTATTCTTAGTCTGAATAAATAAAAATCATTCGATACCTTTTATTCTTAACCTTAAAAAATAAAAATCACATCATAATTTTTATTCGTGATCAAAAAAAATTAAAATCACTTGATAACTGTTATTTCTGATTTAAAACAATTAAAATCACTTGATAACTTTTATTCTTGATTGAAAAAATAAAAATCATCTGATAACTTTTATTGTCGATCTAAAACAATAAAAATCATCTGATAACTTTTATTCCTGATCTGAATATTAAAAGTTATCCGATAATTGTTATTCCTGATCGAAAAAAATAAATGTCAATTGTTAACTTTTATTAGAATATCGTAACAAAAGAAATCGTCATTATAACAGTTAAATTGTAATTTTTTTTTATTTTACTTATAACCGTTTCGTCCCTGTTTTTAATCCACAAAAATTTACCTTGCCTCCGGGAATACCTCTCACAATACTCTCTCTTTTAAGGCGCTATTCTAACTTTTGTTCGAAATGAATCGGAAAGAGCTTTCAAAAGCCCTTTTTGTCCTAAACTTGTAACAAATTAATTTTAGTTACTTTTAACTTCAATTAACATTTTCATTCAAAGTCGTTAAAGTAATTTGGTAGAAAAATCCAATTATTCTGACGTTATATACGGAAAAACTAGTAGAAATCAAATGAATCTGTGAGAATTTAGGAACTTTATTAAGGAATTATTATCCAAAAAGGGCTGTTTTAAGCTCTCTTTTATTCGTTTCGTACGAAAGCTAGAACATGTCCCTATCGTAAGCCGGGCACCCACGGGATAGATCGATTTTGCTATCAGAGTTTTGGAAAATAAATATGTATTAAATTGGTGTTTTTAGGGTTCCGTAGCAAAACAAGTACACACCAGCAGATGAATTAGAGTGCGAAGCCATCTATGCAAATTGCAAACACCTACATATTGTAGAGATAATGAGGGATTACCGTAGTGTCCGAGTGTCCGGATTATCGAAGGTTGACTGTAATTGTCTTTGTATGTATAAATTACGACACACAAATCTTTTAGGTTATCGTTGTTCAAAATAGCATGAAAAGACTTGAGAGGTTCTAATAGCCCAGTAGGACTCTGACTAGTTCTAGGACTAAACGAACAACTAGTTCCGAAGGAGTGAGTACTAGTGTTAGCTTAAATGATTTCCTATGGACTGAACTCACTACTTTTGCATGGCGTTGTCATATATATATATAAACATAAATAAAACATAAATATATATTAAACATAAAACGCATTCAACAATAAACAAAATAGAATGGAATATATATGTGTATGTATATAAATGAAATATATATAAATATATATATATATAAAAAAAAAAAATGTTTTCAGCAGCACGCAAAATGGATGGGAATTTATGTTGTCGGGTCACCAGGAACTGAACCTTCTCGATTTCTTCCCATTGACACTTTTGAAGTGCCTTTTTTAGTTATTTGGAATGCCCTTCAATAGCCCCTAGAAATAACAATATAATATTAGCTTATACTTGTTAGTTGCAATAAATATTATAAATAATATAACTTCAGAACATGCAATATTTACATAATTAATATTTAATTTTAATAAAGTCATAAACGTTTTCATGATCTTTGAAACGTTTTTTCCCATGCGTCCCATCCAAATTGAAATTTAGATAGCATTTGGGACGAATTTGGCTGGATATAGTTCTTGTTGGATCCGGTATCTTTAAGTATTTTTGACATTCCGCCGCTCCGCCGCACTCGAAGTAGGGCAGTGAGGAACAATTTAATCTAAAAAATGCATATTCCTGAAATGGGCGGAATTGTACATCATAATTTTGGGGTGGTTTATTCATGTAGCTGACTCTGCGTGATTGTATGTTTTGATCAACATCCATCGGCTCCGGTCTTGGTTGTGGTTTAAATATAAATGGACGAGGTTGGAATTGATTAGGACGGTTATTTTGGTGCGGAGGATTGCAGGTGTTCTGGATATTTGGTTTAGAGGGGGGTTGGGTGTGGTACTTGCGCTAGTTTTAGATACAATGTTTATCTGTAATGAACATCAATAAATTTTTTGTTCGAAGCAACAATGACCTGAACTTCTAGGCTACTAAATTACTTCCGTATGAAATCTGTTATTTTATTTTGTTTTGTTTCGGCATCTTAATTTTTATTATGCTACGAATTCCCTTCATATAGATTAAAAGGCTCTTGAATTATCCATAGCTTCTTTTACAGGGCACTAGTGAACATATTCCTGGCTTATTGACACTATCCAATTTGATACACTATTACTATGACGCAGATTTCAGGATACAAAGCAAGCTAGAAATTTGTCGAAATGTAATCTGTGGGCACGGTAGTGCCCCCGCCAAGTCGAGGCACGGCCGTAACATCCTTTTTTCGAAGCCATTCGGGCCATTTTCGACCCCCCTGTAACTTCGCTGCGGAAAAAACTAGAAGCCTAAATTTTCAGTGACCAAGAGGGCATTACATAGCTAGATATATATATTTCCAAATTACATTAAATTTGAACCAGTAGTTTACGGATTATCGCTGGTCAAAGTTTTTTAATTTTGTCGCTGACTCACCGATCATCAAAATTCTAAGGTACTTCTAGCAGACCCACAAGCTCCAAATTTTAAATACAGTTATTGTTTAGCCTACAAAGGAAGGAAAAACGGAAAAATCCCGAAATTTCATTATATGTATTTAATGAAAACTAATGATTTTATTAAAAATTACGCTCATTCGAAAAATAATGCATGCGCTCGTATTCATGCTTGCCACTGGCCGCGATTGAATTTCGAAAGAATTAGTCCCCAGTACAGGGACCTTTAATTTTTTTGACACATACAAATGTCAAACTTTGTGAGCGCCTTCTTTGCGACGAGTCCGACAAACTTTTCCAATGCGAAAACTTTCGGCGCTTCTGCGTTTTCGAATGCCCGATTTCCGGAATTGTCGGTATGACGTCATTATGACTCCCTGTACATACAAGTTTGATTTTTTAAAAATTGTTTAATAAAATTAATTGAAAAATTGTGGTCAACTTGTCCGACAAAAATCATGCTGCGTATGAGGTGTCCACCACCCCCAAATTGTCGGTATGACGTCATTATGTCTCCCCGTACATACATGTCGGACAAAAATAACAATGATATGTAGTAGTATTCTAAATGCAAATATCGATTTGTCCGACAAATATATTGAGTTAAATAGTCAGTCCGACAAGAAAATGAAATTATTACCAAAGGCACGCTTTTTGTTGTCAATCTCTGACTGAATTAGCTTAAATGTTCAAATATATTATTGAAATACTCTAAATTGACATAAAATTTGTCATATTAAATTACAAATCATAAAATAACTTCAATCGAAAAATCTGGAAAATTAAAAATCTGTTTTCTTTTATATTGAAATTTTATTTTATGTACGAAAGGTAAAAAAATATGTATTTTATGTTTTATTTAAATATAAAAAAAATAATTCACGTAACATTAGAATTCATCATCATCATTATCATCATAATCTTCATCATCATTTTCACTACCTTCATCAATGTCGTCCTCGTCACTACCGTCGCTATTATCATCAGATTCCGGAACAAAATTAGAAAATGTATTACAAGTTTATCGAATGAGTATTAAATTGATATTTAATATTAATAGAATAACTAATATTTCTGAAAAAATTTCAGATAATAGTGGACTTTCGGGCCCATCAAACCAATAAAATTGAAATTTCCGGTCCATCAAAACCCAGCCATAATCTTCAGGAGTTGATTCCGTCGGATTGCGCATATGTGCATTGCACCATATGTTGCTTATGTATTGCGTCCTTTTAATATGTTGCAAAAGTTCTTGCTTGGTGGGCGGTAGAGTTGACGCATCGCAGGACCTAATCTTCTTTTTTAAAACTTCTTCCGAATAGTTGCTTGATTTCCACTATCTATTAACAAATTGACAAAGCCTGATCCTTTTATAAAATCCTTCTGTAAATTTTCCCAAAGCTTTAAGAAACGACATCATTGTGTGAAATGATCCGAAGTGAATGAATAATTTCGCTGCAGCTTTTTCGCCGGTTGTCAAAACATCAGTGCACTAATAACACGAAGCACTTATAAAAATGTGAACGGTAATTTCAGGAGATTATAAAAACTATTAATTAGTTTATAACTTACAATAATATGTCAAAGATGAATTATTATGAAGAAATATTAAATGATTTATCAACATATTCTACTAATTAAAATACTGGCCGTGCAATTGCCAAGTAATTATAATTATTATAGAAATAAAGACGTCTAATATTGATACGGTCACTATAAATGTTGATAGGTAATTGATTAGATAACAATTTTTAACAAAGTTGTTGAATAGGTGCTTCCATAGACACTAACTAATATAACTGACTTGGTTTTACATAAGATCTCACATCTTTTTACGGCAGAAGAACTGCGTTGCGAGACTTGGCATTTTTTTACATTTTATGTTTTTGATGGGTCGTATTTTCAATATACTAGAAAAAAATATTATATCCATTTTATAGCCGTTTATTAATCGCCCAATCTTTCTCCTTCCGTTTCTACATCCTCTAGTAGATATTTCTTTTAAAAAGATGTGTTCTATGTTTGGCTAGATTTAATTTTGTTTAAAATCTCACTTCTTAGGTGTTTACATTATCATTACTTATCAATCCATAAAGTTACAGTGCAGTTTTGAGGTGCGAGAGGCGTATGTGTGTGCAGGAATGGATTTGTTCCCTATACCCGGGATTTGTTCCCAACTACCTGGCAGACTTGTGAAATTGTCATGTTCATTACAATTACCATTACCATTACCTGTAATTGAAAATTTTTTTAATTACCATTACCATTACCATTACTGCAATGGTAATTGTAATGGTAATGGCAATGTTGGTTCAATTACATTATTGTAATTAATTACAATAATTAATTACAATACAATTGTAATAAAGTAATTGTCATTGCGCAATGATTTTTAAGTTCGCATTTCTTATGTCTGCTGTGAAAATTCTTACTTATTCTGAAAAATTTAGATAAAGTCAAGAGAATCGAAACTTAATTTTATTACATACTGTATATACAGACTTTATCTGTATGTTTTTCCTAGGGGTTTTCGGGATCGCTGATTTCAATTCGATTGTCAGAATTTGCGAATTCAAGATGGCGGGCGGACTGTCAAATTTTAAAGTTCACGCAATTTGCACCAAACTCGGTACTTTGGGGTTTTCGGGGTCGCTGATTTCAATTCGACTGTCAGAATTGGCGAATTCAAGATGGCGGCCTGTCAAATTTTAAAGTTCACACCATTTGCACCAACCTCGGTACTTTGGGGTTTTCGGGGTCGCTGATTTCAATTCGACTGTCAGAATTGGCGAATTCAAGATGGCGGACTGTCAAATTTTAAAGTTTACGCCATTTGCACCAAACTCGGTACTTTGGGGTTTTCGGGGTCGCTGATTTCAACCCGACTGTCAGAATTTGCGAATTCGAATTTTAATTGTGTTACACTCAAGTTCAATAAAATTTTCATAAAGAGTAAATCAATGCCCGACTTTAACATTTTAACAACTAAGTACCTTTCTTGTTACCGAGGTTAGATGTTACACATCATTGTAGACTACCGTAAGACTCGTTTTTTTATACATATGTTCACCGATATTTTCGCTTGTGGACCAATGTAAAAATATCTTTTTTTGTTTGGAAGGGTATACTCCTGACGTGGTCCCATTCAAATTTGAAGAAAGTATTCCACCCCTAAGGGTGGTAAAATAAGGGATGAGTGATTTTTCACCCACTGATTTAATGTCTGTTCGCGCATAACTAATAATGAACGGATGAATCGATTTTGATGAATCTTTTTTTGTTGGATAGTCTAAGATTCTGCGGAGGTACAGTGATATACATATATGTATGAAAACCCTGAGGGGCAAGGGGACGCCACAACAGAGATATAAATCGAAATAATAAAAAAAACTTTAAAAAAAAGTACATAGAATCAACTCCAAGAAAAACTTTAAAAAATAAATGACTGAAAAATATTACACTAAAAAGAACGATTAACAACTCACAAGGCCAATCCTTGAGTGTTTGTGGTCTGAATTTAGAAAATGCATGTTTTTCTCATGGTGTCGGCAAACCATCCGCTTTATTTATTCTTGCGCCTGATAACAAAACGAAAAATGTCGTATATCACAAGCTGCTTCACTGAAGAGAATCAACCCAAGTATAACCCATGCAGCAAAATACATAGCTTCATCAAAGCAAATGTCTTGCCGACACGCCATTGAAATATGTGATTTTTGTACTTTTATTGAATTTTCATTTTCTTTATATCTGTATACATATTATCCTAATATCCTTATTATCCTAATTGATTGTTAGGCGGTACGAAGTTTGCCGGGTCAGCTAGTATAATAATATTCTATGAATAAGGAGCTGTCAGTATTCCGTCCAGTCGTATTTGAGAGAATTATCTTAATTCAATTCAAGTTATAACTATAAAATACGGTATAGCAATTTTTAAGATTTTTTAACTTTGACTTCAATTAGTTTTTCCACACATAACGTCAAAATAAGTCGATTTGCTTTCTCTAACCGACTATTTTAAGCACATTGAACGACAAAATTAATTGAAGTTAAAGATAACTTAAATGAATTTACTAAAACTTCAGAAAGTTTATTAAAAAAATTCAATTTAAAAGCTGTTTTTGTTAGCCCTTTTTAATCTACGTTTCCAATGCTGGAGTGTGCTTTCGCAGAGGCTCAGCGCAGATCAGATTGAGCCTGTTTCCAATGCGGGCGTAGCGTGAATTTCGAACTTCGCTTCATTCATTTCGTTAATAAACTGCAATCAGCTGTTTATAACGTCTCAGCATGTTCGAATCAGAATTTCGAATGCACGAGCGCCACCTGTTTTTCTCAATATTTTAAAGGCATCTTCTATAACTCGTTTCGCGCAATTTCACGCCAAAAGGATATCGTAATTATAAAAATATATTTTAGTTTTTGAATTACTTCTTTTTGGCCAAAAATAAATGCTTTTTTAGAAAGGGAATCAGAAGGGCTTTAAAAACTCCATCTAGTGAAAATTAGTCTAACCCAAAATTCCAACATTTTTCGAAGAGCTTGCATCTGAAGTAGGAATTGCTCTACTCCACATTGGAATTCTAACGTTCCCAGCGTGGATTAGAGAGAGACATGAACAAGTGGGAAAGGGAGCACAAATCCACGCTACGGTACGCTAGCATTGGAAAAGTAGCCATTGTAAAAAAGTGCAGTGCGAGTGCGCGATTAAATTCTCTCTACTTTTATGGTAAATAACACATGCAGTGAATGTGAAAAAGTATTAACAAAAAGTTTCTTTTAGTCATAATGGCTTCGAATTGCAATAACAGCTGCGATTTCGATTTCTCGGATGATACTACCTCTACCTCCCAATCTAGGAAGCGTAAGGCACCAGACGCGGACATCGTCAAATTCCCACCTGTAATATTGAAATTTTTCACGGACATTCAAGAGGTATGATTACCAGGTGGATAATTATGTACATTTATGTCACATTCCCATATTATACTATGGGCCAGTTTGAATCCGTCTTCGCCCTCGTCTTCGACTTTGTCTTTGTCTTTGTCTTTGTCTTTGTCTTTGTCTTTGTCTTTGGCTTTGTCTTTGTCTTTGGCTTTGTCTTCGTCTTCACATACCTAATTATAATAGCTCGTGACGTAACACCGTGCTAAGCTCTGTCCAAATTCAAATCTTAGTCCGTAAATTAGCTTGTTGAGCGAGTCATTGATTCAAGAGAAGCCGGTTCCTCTGAAAATATAATAAAGCTGGTGCTGGCAAATATTCACAATGCACGGGGACTAAGATGCATTTTTATTATTATTAATTAAAAACTTTTTTATTATTTAGCTTGCAATGTTCGTATGTAAGTTGTCCGCTTCAAAATTTGCAACCATTTTTCAATCACTTGCTGGTATCCAATTGAGCTGAAATTTGGCATACACCTTTAGTTCTAGTGACAATACAATATGCAATACTCAATATTGTAATATTTTCAAAATAGCCGGCGCCACAAGATGGCGGAAGATGTATTTTTTTTCAACCGCCTTATTTACGATCAAATCAAAATGGGTTTTGTAAGCTCTTTTCGATTCATTTCGTACGAAAGGAAGGCTCCCTATGAATTCAAAAACATTTTTGCTTTTACGGTTACTGTTTCTGTTCAGTGTTTCAAAGTTCTTACAGTTTCATACAGTAAAACCAACATTTCTAATTCCATCTCCTTAGTCTGAAAATGGAGCACTGAACGCAAAATGTAAAACTTGCTTAACTAGAATAAAAGGCTCATACGTGATAACATCTAATTTTGTTACACATATTAAACGGCAACACACAGAAGAGTATCAAAAATATATGGAGCTCAAGCAGTCAACCAGCAGCAGGGGCAAAAAAGCTAAATTATCACATGGTTCCAATAAGCAAGAAGACTTTGATAAACGACTGCTGGAATTCATTGTTGATACAACGTCGCCTTTATCCATCGTCGAAAGACCTTCCTTTATAAATTTATTCAAAGATACTGATTTAGTAGTGAATAGCAGGCCTACTTTTATGAAACTTCTTGATGATGCATATGAAAATATGATTAACAAGATAAGAAAAGCAATGTCGTCAGCCGAATTTTTTTGCACTACGGCCGATGTATGGTCGGCGCATCATCGTAGTTTTCTAGGGTATACCTGTCATTGGCTGGACACAGACTTTAATCGTCGATCGGCTGCTTTAGCGTGTCGTCGTTTTAAAGGATCGCACACAGCGGATCGTGTGACTGAAATTATTGACGACATAAATATGGAATATTCGCTGAATTGCTTCAACATCGTGGCCACCGTGACCGACAATGGATCCAATTTTGTAAAAGCATTTAAAGAATTTGGCATCCAAAATTGTTCAAATGTCGAAAGTGATGACATATTCTTAGACCTAGAGGAGGATAACGACGATGAAAATATTTAATTTGATGAAAACCAGAAAACAGTACCCTCCTTACCAAGCCATATTCGGTGTGCAAGTCACACGCTTAACTTAGTGGCTACATCTGATTTCAATAAAATCCTTAACAGTCTAGGCAGTAATGTCAAGTCCATACATTCGCAAGTATGTACTTTTATTTATATATTATATTCTGAACATCAAAATCATCAAACAACTTTCAAAATTTATGAAAATCCGTAGCTTCATATTTTTACCTCCAATATTTGGAGGAATACTGTGTTCTTATGGAACCGCTATCCAGCACCTTAGATTTTCTGCAGCAAGAAAAGTACCTTATTTATGGTTACTTGTTGCCTGCATTAGCAACATTAAGGACAAAGCTCAGAAGGCTGCTTTTATCACCGAAGCTGAATTTCCTTAAGAACGCAGTCGGTCCGTTGGAGGAAAACTTAGTAAGTCGATTTAAAAGCTACTTTCACTTGGAAGCAGAAGCAGACAAAGCCATATTGGCATCTATGCTCTGTCCTGCAGTGAAACTCAGGTGGCTGACTGCCATTAATAAAGAGCACATGCATCGCACATCCGAGCAATTAAAAAGCTTGCTGTCCCGTGAATTACAAAATATATATAAAAGTGAAGGTTTTCATGACAATGGGTCAGCAAGCACCGAAAAAGGCATTTCTTTTTTTGATTTTGGAGACGATGGTCAGTTAATAGCAATATTTGCTTATTTAGGTCTAATCTATCTAAATTCTCTTTGTCTTCTAGATAACGACGAAAATATTACATCCTCAGATTTAGGCTGTTCAAGTGAGGTAGAGCTGCAGTGCGCTTCGTATTTCAGAGATGCCAGCACCGACCTGCACTCACTGAAGAAATATCCTTTGCTTCAAAAGTTGTCGTTGAAGCTAAATACACCTTTAGCTTCATCGGCACCGGTAGAGAGGCTCTTTTCGTTTGCCGGACTTGTCAACACTTCGCGTAGACAATGTTTGTCAGACGAAACCTTTGAGAAGTTGGTCGTTTTGAAAGGCAATTTAAATATGGAGATTTAAATTACATGCTTTTTTTATGTATACCTTAACTTAGCCAAACACTTTTAAGGAATCAAAAAGCTAACCCTTTCATAATTTGTTGCTAAATAGTATAGTTGCTAATTAGTTGTACAAAAAAACATTTTTTCCTTTTTTTTTTTTAAAAAAACAGGGTGTTCTGCTAAGTTCAACTAAAGTTAGCAGAACACCTTCATAAAAAATGAATTTAGAACATCGGGACAATGTCAAAATTGTTTAGTGAATATTGCTAATTAGTTGTAGAAAAAAAAATGTGTTGCTTTTTATTTAAAAAAAAAGAAACATAAGCAGTCATGAGGACTGCCGGCAGAAGAGAAAAGATAAGCTTTTGACGGAAGCTTTCATAGTTTTATCTTTTCTCTTCTGCCGGCAGTCCTCATGACTGCTTATGTTTCTTTTTTTTAAATAAAAAGCAACACATTTTTTTTCTACAACTAATTAGCAATATTCACTGAACAATTTTGACATTGTCCCGATGTTCTAAATTCATTTTTTATGAAGGTGTTGTGCTAACTTCAGCAACAAATTGTTTTTTGTACAACTAATTAGCAACTATACTATTTAGCAACAAATTATGAAAGGGTTAGCTTTTTGATTCCTTAGAAGTGTTTGGCTAAGTTAAGGCACATGCTCTTTTTACATTGCATTACATATCGCCGAATGATGTTTCTTTTTATATATAATGACGAATTTAGACTACTGTAATTTTTTGTTTAATTGAATAAATATACAGTAGGGTTGCGGTAGTTTGACCACTCGATAATTTGTTGCATCCACATACATACATATGTAGCTTTTATTTAGATTTTTCCTCTGTAATTTGACTACTACACTCGGTGGTTTGACCAGAGTTTTTATTTACATTTTTTGAAAAAGTCGATCGACAAAAAATCTTACTTTTAAAGGAAGTAAGAGAAAAGGCTTCTTCGCTTATGTCGAACAAATTAAAACAAGTGAAAGTTAATTACTTTTTAAAATAATGATATGTATGAATTTTAGGCGCCTTGAATATTACATTCATATTTATTTCATTTTTCACTAACAATTAATAAAAACCTGTACAGAATTTCATTTAATTTGAAAACCTCTTTCATTTGACATTCGCGGGCAATTAATATGTCAAACTAGCGCGAACCACTCAGTACGTATATGCCTTACCAAAGGGATACATATCCATATATATATATATGTATACTAAATGTTGTCAAAAAGAAAATATAACATTTCCAATTTTTGACTGCTGAAACAAGACTTTCAAATCAGCGACCCCGAAAACCCCAAAGTACCGAGTTTGGTGAAAATGGCGTAAACTTTAAAATTTGACAGTCCGCCATCTTGAATTCGCCAATTCTGACAGTCGAATTGAAATCAGCGACCCCGAAAACCCCAAAGTACCGAGGTTGGTGCAAATGGTGTGAACTTTAAAATTTGACAGTCCGCCATCTTGAATTCGCCAATTCTGACAGTCGAATTGAAATCAGCGACCCCGAAAACCCCAAAGTACCGAGTTTGGTGCAAATTGCGTGAACTTTAAAATTTGACAGTCCGCCATCTTGAATTCGCAAATTCTGACAGTCGAATTGAAATCAGCGACCTCGAAAACCCCAAAGTACCGAGTTTGGTGCAAATTGCGTGAACTTTAAAATTTGACAGTCCGCCCGCCATCTTGAATTCGCAAATTCTGACAGTCGAATTGAAATTAGCGATCCCGAAAACCCCTAGGAAAAACATACAGATAAAGTCTGTATATACAGTATGTAATAAAATTAAGTTTCGATTCTCTTGACTTTATCTAAATTTTTCAGAATAAGTAAGAATTTTCACAGCAGACATAAGAAATGGGAACTTAAAAATCATTGCGCAATGACAATTACTTCATTACAATTTCCATTGCAATTGGTAATGGTAATGATAGTTCAATTTGTAATTAATTACAATAATGTAATTGAACCAACATTACCATTACCATTACAATTACCATTGCAGTAATGGTAATGGTAATTAAAAAAAATTTTCAATTACAGGTAATGGTAATGATACGAGTAATATTACCAAAGCAATTCATTACTTTACAAGTCTGCTACCTGGGATGTGTTCCTTTGTTATGAAGTTGACTCTTCTGCTCTATCCATTATACATATAAAAAAGGCTTTCCAATAACTATTTGGACATGTTTGAATTTTTAATTTAATATAAAACTCTGAATAATCATGTCCGCTTATATTTGAAAATCTATCTAAAAACAAAATTGCATACTATCTAATATTCGTAGATGGCGAATTTCTTCTGATTAAGGGCGGATTCGACCAAACTAGGTTTTAGCTAAGAATAACTAATCTCGGAATATATTTACTCCCTAAATTTTAATCAGGGAGTAATTTGTTTCATTCGTCCAGGCTACTTTAATACTCGAGTAGTAACTCGACAGATTAGGAACAAAAACTCAACGAATTTAATTTCTACTGTAACACAGTTCTTTTACTTGGTGACGCAATGCGAATGTGTACTATCCATAGCACCCACTACTCGTGGAAATCGGGCTATGCGATAAAATGCATCTTGTTCCCTTTTAATTTCTTCGGGTGTTTCGCGGAACTGGATGTATTCTTTGTACAATGAAGCTATTGCTGTACTAACTTGATGAATGATTTTGTTTGAAGTTGCAGTACTCAAGCCACAGTAATGACCAATGCTTGTTTGTGTGTTATTAGTAGCGTAGAATCTTAATGTTGCTAGCAATTGGTTTATTGCTGATATTGAGTAGTTCCTGTAAAAATTAATGCCTTTGTAATGTAGTTATATTTTAGTTGTCCATGTTCACAATACTTACCGCGATATATACTCCAAAGTATGTTCGATTTTGGACAACAGAAACAAAGTAGTTGCTTTACTTAATCGAAACCTCATTGTAAAATCATGATCGTCATAGCTTTCGAAATAATTGCTCCTTTCTCTAATCACTCTTGGACGCCTTGGTCTTATATACTCCTCGTCACTGTCGGAATCGTCAATCATGTTTCTCAAACGTTTTGACATTTTTTTTCTCCGAAAAGTCCAAATAAAGTAATATATGCATAAACTAAACACCACCCAAAACAACTTTTATCAAGACGAAATACGCGCGCGAAATCTTCTGACAGGTTCACCATATTAGATTTAATCTGAGAATAAGGGTGGTTATACCGTCAGAATCGGCAGAATAGTGTTATACTAAGGTTTAGCTAACGTATTCCTGGATAAGTACTTGGTAGAACGTAAATTCGATTTACTCTAGAGTAATTTCCAATTTATTCTTGGTATTAGACTTAAACTAGTTTGGTCGAATCGGCCCTTTAAGACGAATATGCTAAAATAAAGCTACCCGAATTACATAGTTGAGTTAACCTACTTTGCATATTCCGAACAGCTAATATTTTGCGATGTGCCAAATTACTTATATGTATGTACCAAATTGGTTGACAAATGGTATTAGTCACCAAAGGCTTAGTTAACAGTTACGGCAAGCATTAGTTTTTTTTTTTTGCAAAACAATTACAAAATTATCGCTTAAAACGGGAAAACAGAGAGGCTTACCGGAGCCACATAAGGAAAAACTTGCACAAGCGTAAAATCAAACAAATTCTCGACCCAGTGTAATGCACAAATTCCATAAATCCTAACCCGAATCTGCTGGTTATGTGGGATCTACCCTTTCACAGTTTATTAATGACGGTGTTCATTGGAGCAATCGAGTACCCAACCACCCATGCAAACAATCAATTCATTTAACAATCAGCCAACCGCTCAATCGTATCACTTCATTTCGTCGGACCTAACCATCTCCCGGGAAAGAAAGACGACGACGACTTAACGACGTCAATGATTGCTCAAAAACACGGAAATGAGCCGAAACAAAGTTTCCTCAACCGAGCATGGAATGTGCTCCAGGAGGAGCGAGTGGTCGTCCTTACTAGTAAGAACCCAATAAACCTCAAAGGGAGCATATGGCAGACAGAGGCGCTGCTGGTGCTGTCAACACATCCTTGAGAACGAAATTGAGGGCGATAAGCACAAGGAAATTTGTTCTTATCGTAGCCCTTTGCTACTCATTTCACCTTTATTGAGTCTTATAAATTGCCAGTCCAATGGACATGTGCTCCATTCCACATGATGGGCAGCTTCCCTTTTTAGAGCCATTTTAACATGCTCTTATTTGATCCGCTTTGTCAGGTGATAATTATTGTTTCGGTTTTCTATCAGTACACTCCATAAGTACATATATAAAGTACACTCTCTTATTGCTGTCTCAATTTGTTTGAATTTATATACCGGGTGTTTTGCTAAGGTCTGAAGAGGGGTATGCCAATCGATTCTACATGGTCTGCTGATCAACGTTTGTTCGGGGACTCCCGAAAAAATCGTTTCTTCCCCCTCTAAATCGCAAGTGAAAATTTGGAGGTGATCAACGTAGAAAATGCTTTATTAGTTCTTTCAGAGACATCCTAGGATACTGGTTGATAATGCATTAGAAAGCTGAGCCTTCAAGCTTTCCAATGATACTACCCACGACCCAATCCGCCAACAAACAAGCGGTAGAGGCCGCGTGAAACTTACAAAATGGCAATTTCGAAGCCCAAATTTCGACTTTGACCCTTCATTCTGCCTGTTATTCTTGTATGGGGAAGATCGAAACTTTTTCTGAGAAAAAGCTTCCCTATCATGTGGCCTTTCTCAGAAAAAAACCGCACTCGAATCCGACGGTGCGTTCCGCAGTTATTAAACAATACAAAATGAAAACCCACTGTGCGCAATGAAGTCCAATTGAAAAGTGGGCGTCACATTGAGCATCTGCTCCGTAGGGTTGAACCACTCGAACACGAATAACGGATTCATAATTTCCCACAGTTTCTCTGGGAATTCCGCAGACCAATTCATAGCGATAGTTTGATTATCCTGGAACCATTTATTAACAATTTTTGCAGTATGCTTCGGATCATTATCTTGTTTGTAGACCCATCTATGAGGCATTTCATCCTCAGCACACGGCAACATTATACATTTTAAATTATATCCTTCTTTTGGATCTGATCTGGTCCAGCATGCAATTTACTTTATGGGCTCTAGCCCAATTCCCTGCCCGGAGAAACATCCCTAGACCATAACATTACTGCCTCAGTTTTTTAATGCTGTGTGGAAAAATCGAGGATTAAGGCTCTCGCCCTTAGGTCGCCGTACACTACGCATTCCATCTGAATTAATCGAATTGAACTTGGATTCGTCAGAGAAAAGAGCAGCTAATATGGAGTTTTACAAAATCCAGTCCAACTTTCCTATTATCCTTCGAAATCAATGGCTTTTTAGCAGGTCTTCTTGATCGCAGTCCTGATTCCACAACTATTGATCTAACGGCCTTTGCACTGATGCGTTTAAATTTAATTCAGTCGCTATCTTCTGGGAACTTTTATCGTGTGTTGCACTAATTTCCCGCAGGATAAATTTGTCTTTCCTTAATGAAGTCTTCCTCGGACTTCTGGCAGCATGAAGTGTTTCTACTGACTCTTTGAATTTCTTGATTTTCCGTGATACTAGCGATGTTTTAAAAGAAAATTTGTTCGCGATGTCTGACTGATTCATACCATTCCTAAATTCAGCAACAATCCTGTTTTTAAACTCACTATTGTACCCGCCATTTTAATGATCGACGTATTACTGAAATAAAATACAAAAAAAATTTCACAACGTGTGGAATTTATTCGGGTATTGGATCTATTTAACAGTATGCTGAGGTAACGGTAATGCCAGAACTATCGAGAACTAATATTTTCGTTTAATGAGAGAACCAAAACACTCAAGCATTTGCGTTATTGCATATGTTTGTGTCAGCAAAAATATGACTTGAATTCAAATTTGTTGTTACTGTTTTAAGATGTTTTAGATTTTGGTTACTATTGTTATGTGCTTTTATTAAATAAGGAAAGCCGAATTATAAAATGTGTGTTTTATTATGTAAAGCTCTTAAATTAATTTGCTTAGAACAAAAAAAGGCGAAAATTATATATTTGTTTCAAATGTTTCAGCCGATACTGTATACATATATGTATGTAATATTTTGGTTTAAAAAAAAAAATCGAAGAAACAACTCCACTCCACTACAAAGTGGCAATATATTATTGAAGACAAGAATAATACTAATATAACAATGATACTAATACTAATTATATTAATGGCGCATTTAGGTTCAATTCTTAAATAGTTTTGAAAAGTAAGTACCTACGATATTTTTTTATACCTGCTCTTATAGTGTTGCATCACTATTCAACCGTCTTTAATCTTAACTTACACTACCTCCTAGTGCAATGTTGACAGTTATATAATTCATGTGTCAATCACATCTCCCCCTTAAACTGTTAGTTAGGTATTCATTTTATTTTAAGAATTTAAAACTTCTCTCACAATAAATCTATACTATTTCCAGTTAGATTTGTAAATAGTAAAATTATGTCATTTTTTCGGTTTCGATTTTAGGAAATTAAACAAAGCATCCTTATTCATCTATCATAATTTCTGTTTGGTGTTGGCAGTCTTCACAAGTTCTTTATAGTATGTTACACTACGTCATTCACTTATCCGTGTTGGTTTTTTTGTTTTCCTTTACTTCTTTAACTTATGCGTATATACATTCCTACAATATAACAGAAAAAATCCTTGAAGGACGCTTCGAGATTTGCACACTTTTGCATCCAAGCATATTCCATTATTTTTTTCATTCTTACCACCCTCCGGTGACTTCAAAATGCTTTTTGCTGATATAAGTGAATTCGTTTAAAAATGAAGCCCATATCTGCAGAAACTAAAGAAAAAGTTATCATTTTGAGCCAAGAGGGAAAATCTATTAGGAAAATTTGTAAAGAACTGCAAATTAGGTATAATATAGGTAATGGTTCCGTACGGAACATTCGAAAAACGGGAGTAACCCACTAGTGGTATGGGGGTGCGTAGCAACTAACAAGAAGTTGCGTTGTCCCTCTAGTCAGGATTAACGACATCATTACGTAAGGAGCAGTATTTGCCAATTCTGCAGAAAAATTTGCCAAATGCAATTCGGGGTTCCTATTGATTATTTGATTTTCCAACGCAACGTGGACCCCAGAACAGTAAATATTCTTAAATCTTTGCTTTAAAGACAGACCTTTGAAGTTATGGAGTGGACAGCTCAAAACTCGGATTTCAATCCGACTAGCCAATTACAGTGAGCCTCTGCCAAGTAACAAGGTCGCATTCTTGATCTCTGGAATAGTTCTTTATTAAAAATTTGGATGTAAATATTAATAACCGAGTTGATAAGAACCGGTGCAAAAGTGGATAAATTAAGTCGAGATGTTGGATGATGGACTAAATAGTTGATATTGGTTTGGTTTAATTAAAGAATTTATATTTATATAAGTTATTTCATTTCGTCGAGTTTTTGTATAAGGACAAGTTCCACAATCTAAAAGTGATAACCAGTTGCTCAAGTTTGGTCCCCACGTTATAGTAACTAATAGCAATATCTTCATAACGAAGTATGTATGTATAGCCTATGATTCGTAATTCCGTTTTTTTTAAATACCTGAAAACGACATATTTCCACCTTTCAAGTTAACACAATACCAACTTGGAGATCGGTCTTACCAGTCATTACTTGGCTCTAACCAAGTTTTCCTGATACCAGACGTTCTCTCTTACTCGTACTTCAAAACCTTCTCTAAATCTTGCGTTTCGATTAGATATTACATTATTTTCTCTTTTCTTTTTTTTCTAAGTAATCTCCGGCTAGCTCATCTCTTGCCTTCTTGAACTAGTCTTCTTCTCTAGGAAGAATTCGCATTTTCCTACCAAATAAGGGTTGTACTGGTGACCAAGTCGTACCTTTAATGGAATGGACATGTTAATATATTCTAATATTGCTGACTTTCTTCTTCCTTGTATTTCTTCAAAAGTAATGTGCTACTTCAAGAAAACTCTCGGTAGGTACATAAATATACATTTGTACCTATTTCATTTGGGGGTCTGCGATCTTGTGTTTATTATTGAGATTGACATATCAATTTCTTCTGTAAACTTAGCATATGTTTGACCCATAGGGCATGTTGTCTGCAACTAATATTGTAGGTGTTCTATGAACAGAAAACAATTCCCTTTTTACTATATATTTCTGTCGCATTTTCCCTATTCTGGTAATAGGTATATCTAAGTACTTCGAAAAATAATCTCCATAATATCTGCTCCAATTTTAAAATAAGGCATAATCAGGGACTTTATGTGGAGTCATTGGTGCCTTTTTGTTATATGTGTTAAATTTTTGACATATCTTACATTTAGCTATCATTTGCTTAATTTTGCACATTTACCCGTGGCCAAAATACTAAATTGTATGCGATAATTTTTGTTTTCTCTTTTCCTGTATGTGGCTTATGTATGTAACAATTCAAATATATGTATCCGTATGTTTTTTTAGTATAATAAATTACTTTTGTTTCTACGTGATTGAAGTCGAACATAAATTATTGTAATCCAACAGGGCATCTGGTTCTGTATATAAACCGAAACAAATCGGCCTCTCATGGCGAAAGCAAAAGGAATTGATAAGTAAACACGTAATTTAACGCAAAATGTATTTATTTATTCAATGTAAAACGTTCTATAATTACTTATTCCTAAATTTATGCAATTAATTAAATTACTACAATCCAAATTTCATTACAATTCAGCAAATTGACATACAATCAAAAACTTCCACCAAATACCAATTATTTCAGAGATAAATTGTACGCAAATAATCCAACCCTTCGTAATCAACAATATTTAAATACAAATTTTAACTTTGATTTCGAATTAAAATTTAATACTCTGAAGTAGGGAGTTGATATTTTTCTTACGTGAGAAGCAATATATTTTGACGCGATAAAAATATTTAAAAAATTTCAATATTCGAAAGTATCTGCGGAAAAATACCCTAAATCAATATTTCAAATTCGATATCGTGAAGGTAACGCGGTAAAATATACGTAAAATATTCGATGTTTCGAACAAACGCAGTTACAGCCCAACGCTTGCCAGAGACCTCGTTAGGAGCCCAAAAGTAATTTGTAAGGGAGCAGAGATCTCGGTAGTTACCCAGAGATTAGTTGCATTAGTCTCGGTAGTCGCCCAAAAGTTAATGAAGTTCTACGCCTGGCGCGGATCTTTTATAGGCGGAGATGACCGTTATGTCCTTTCGTCGCCTGCAAAGTGCTCTTGTTCTTCTCTCGCTTTCGTGCCACGCCCGTGCAAGGTTAAATTCGCCTTGCTGCCACTCCCGTGCGAAGTTGTACCCGGTTGCCGCATAACCTTGTTACGTGTTTTGACAGTTCTCGTTGTTTACGTAAAAGTTGTGCCGTGCCTTGATGGGTCGCTTCACATCTACTTATTTGTTATCTCTGGTTTGGTCTAGCTCCACAGTTTGCGCTTTTAACCCTTCGTGATTTTCTGGTGTAATCTTTAAGTTTTCTTCTTCTTCCTCTTCAAGGCTCTTAGTTCCGTTTTGACTCGGGGTGATCGATGTTCTCCTTGTTTGTGATCGGGTGACTGCGTAACATTGCCGCACGGCTGGACAAGATTCATTTGTAACTGTAGATTTCATTAAGGATTCTTCTGTGGCTTCCGTTGGTATTTCCTGCGGGATACGGCTGAGGGCATCGGCGTTGATGTTATACATATTTTCCCGGTTTATACTCAATGCGATAATCTTATTCCGATAATCCTGGCATTTTTCCGTCCAGGTGAACCTAACGTCTTTGCGGTGTAAGTTCGTTAGGGGATGTACTATTCTAGAAAAATTAGAAATAAATTTCCTATAGTAATTGGCAAGCCCCAAGAAATATTGTACTTGTCTCACAATCCGTGGAGTAGGGAAATTTTAGACACAGACTGTTTGTGGTCCTCGAGATTTTTTCCATAGACGACAATGTCGTTTAGATAAACAAAGCACTCGAGGCGGCTGAGGCTGGTGCTCTGCTTTCTCGTCAGCCATGTTAACAAAAAAGTATTTTTTTATTTTTCACAGCGTTTTTGCACTTATAATTTCATTTTTTATATTTGTCGCGGGTCACCGCAAACATGGAGCCCGTTTCTGAATATGCTTATATATGTTTTGATTGCGCGTCAGTCCCTTAGCTTCTTAACACCCACGTTACCAAGATGACTATACTTTAATTCTGAAAGTTTAACCAGAAGTAATATATTTTTTGCTGTTTAAAGATACCTCAACCACAGTGGTCAAGTAAATATCCTAACTTCAGATAAAAAAAAACAATTTTTAATCATTTTATTGAAAACACAGAAACACAGTTAAAATGCAATAATGAAAATTCAACTTGCAAATAAAATGTACGAAAAGATTAAAATTGATCATTGTCTGTTAAGACGGTACCGAGCATTATTTTCCGTCCAACTCCGGGCCACGCTTCTTTGGCACATCTCTTCTTCTCAGGTTCCGAACTGATGGAGTGATCTTCGAAACGAGCTGCTTTCGTACTTGTTGTCGGGTAGTCAACATGAATGTAGGCGCTTCATTTTCGGTATTGAAGGTGGTACTGCTGATATGGGGATGCGAATGTTGTTCCCCAATTTTAATCTTTTTAATGGTACCACTGCTGCTTTTACCAAATTCCTAAATCGGCCAACAGTAGGAACGATGTCTTCTTTTGTTCATAATGATCTCCGCTTCTAAAAGTTTAACCAGAAGTCATATATACATATATTGAGAATGGAAATGGAAAAATGTTATACCCTTCCGAATTGGGCTGGGAAACCCCCGACTGGTCTTCATCTCGACGTAGTAAAAGATGGCAAACTTATTCAAACATTTAAGTTTGGCGAAAAGAATTGCTACTTGTTTGGACGGCATCCACAAAAGAATGATATGTATTTGTATACCTCACAAATCATCCATCGCTGATTTTAATTTTGATCGATGTAAGCGCTTCATTTTCGGTATTGAAGGTGGTACTGCTGATATCCAATCTCGAACACCTTCCAACTCGTATTCGTATGAATATGTAACCATGCCAGCGCTTATAAACATAATATGAATATACGTTATAAATACACATTATTGTACAAAAACTCAGTCCGATAACAAGGAACACAATATTTATTGCGAAGTGGTACCTACATTTATTTTAATTTACATTTGTAGTTATCCAGTGCCCAATTCCACTGAACTAGAAACATTTTTTCCTCCCAAAACTATCATTCGCCCCTAAAACCATCAATTCTTCAATTAACATTTCATGATCGAACAAATCTTAGGAACAATAACTAATTAGTTGCTCATATATACCAAAACCACACTGTTATGTATCCAATAGTTTGGTTTGTCATAATTGATGAACTCCCGGTTATAATTGCGAATATATAATTTCTAAATTTATGAATTTAAGATTTGAATAGTATAAACAAATTCCTAGTAGAATAATTTTGTAGAATCATGTTATATAGAAATTAAATTTTTCCGCAATAAATTTTAGACATTCCCTACACGTCGCCATTGTCCGTTTGATCACAATAATAATGCGCCTGCAAAACTAATACATTTCCTCACTTAAGTAATTGCAAATAAATAATTTTAACGTTAACTATAATCTTAAAATTTACCATACTGATGAATGAAAATACATAATACTAAATCAAAATATTTGGTGACTACATAGGCGAACGTTTTGAATTCCGCAGGAGTCTATTACGATTGACGAATATTCGAATATTCTCTTAAATCTCATTCCCTACATCAACACCAGACGAAAAAATTGTCAGCGACTGTTCAGATCGCCTCCCGCAACACGATGATTGTATTAATTTGCCAATACGTTTGATCCACGGCGAACGCTCGATCCGCAACCTGTGTCAGGGGGGTTAAGCTTCCGGAGAAGATGAAATCGGCTGGGCACAGATGCGTGACGTTACGTTTGAATATTCCTTGAGCTGTTTTGACAGTGACGACTCGTGTGATGCCATCGGTGCCTGGGTGGATCTCGACAACAACCCCCAATCGCCAGCACATGCACGGTTGATTCCTCTCGATGAGCAAAACGATTGTATTAACCTCAATTTGGTGATTCGAATCATGCCATTTTGTCGCCGTTGTAGTTCGCTAAGATATTCAACATTCCAACGCTTCCAGAAGTCTTGTCGCGCTCTGGTGATGAAACGTCACGACGATAATCGATTACTTGGAACGGAAGAAAGGTCAGGTTCCGGTAGAAAATTCATCGGTCGTCCGATCAACAAATGTGCTGGCGTGATAATCGTCAAATCGGTAGGATCGTTTGAAAGAATACAGAGTGGTCTGGAATTTAAGATGGCTTCGATTTCGATCATTAGAGTGTTAAGCACTTCAAATGTTAGAAGTTGCTCCCCGACGACACGTCTCAAATGATGCTTAAACGATTTCACCGCTGACTCCCATAGCCTACCGAAATGTGGCGAAAGAGGTGGATTGAAATGCCACACGATGTTACTTTGGGCGGCGAAATGATGGACCTCGTCACGAAATTGGTCGGTGTTCCGGTGGAACCCGTCCAGTGAGACTCCGGATCCTGCAATGTCCTGCAAAATAGAGGGATCACAGAGAAAAATGTATTTTTTAATAACTAAATATGAATGTACTTATCTAATTGTGTCCCTTCGTTGATTAATATGTAGTTGAGATATCGGCAAAATTATTACTGGAATAAGAAAGCAAAATTAGTACTCCTGAAAATGTCAAAAGGATCAATGTATACAAATTTGTAATTCGCACACAAATTGGCACGGTCGCGGTTATAATAATTTGAAACAAGGGCTGCACGGGAACGTAAAAAAGTAATTGCAAGACCGTGACAATTGATTGAATTTTATGCAAAAGAAAGTACTTACCAAGGAGGTCGTTGTATGTTGATCTTCCGCGCGCACTATTTTGAAATTTCAAGCTGTCACCAAAAGTTCTGGTCTGGCAACGACTTTCCGGATTTCGTCAAGTAAATGAGGCAATCCTAAAACGTTCGGAAGGGGAGCGAGTGTGAGAAGGAAAAATGATGGAGGCATGTTTGCATGTGTGAGTGGCATTTGGCATTTTGATGCCCATATATGGTCACGAAATTAAAAAAGATGCATAACGGTAATTTTGAGCGATGACGCTTGTTTCAGGACGAAAAAATCCCATTCCCAGTTTGAATCCCGACGCGATCGCTTCCAATGTTTTATTCTCGTCGATGTTATATTTTCCAATCGAGGAAAATTGAAAAAATCAAAGTCGGCGCGCGGTGCAATAATATCCAATCTTAAAAAAAATCGTTTTATAATCCGACGCGGTCGTACATTCTTTTTTCGTTGCTTGTATATTTTCCATTTGAGGAAAATATAAAGAATCGTTCGCTTGATCGCCGTTTGTCTACATAAAGGGAAAAATCCGGAACCGCCACCTTTGTTGTGCCCTCGAAATCATCGCCATTTTGTGTGAGAAACGACCTGATTGATATTGTGTAAAACAAGTGAAGCATTAAAGAAATATTTTGTTGAATTAAATTTTGTGTGTTGTAAATTCGGATTTTTTTTTGTCGTTTGCATCCCAGGTCGAATCTCAAATTTTTTTTTGGTAAACTTTTTTCAACCCCCGGTGAGTGATTGAAGCTCACGCCCCCAGAACCGGTGAACTTAAATTTTATGCGTGTAGCTAACAGTGGCTAGCACAATCGGAGTTGAACAAGGCATACATTTCCTTCAATTGACTATGTGCTCCGACGAAACTCGTGCTCCCAAAAACCCCTCAGTCGTCAAGTCGCTTACGATTTCGAGATGTACCGCTTTAGACGCCATGCACACGAAGACGCATCCGTAAACTTTAACGCGATTTCGATTACGTAACTTCTTTTCCTTAATATACAGCGGCCCGAAAAAATCCACCCCTACGTGTGTAAACGCGGCCGCTTCTGTAACGCGAGCTGACAGCAAATCTCCCATTTTGCTTTGCATGGAATCCGAACAATTTCGCACGCATTCTACGATTTCGCACGCATTCTGTTTCCCGTCGAACAACCAACGATGTCTTAAGGCCTACCCTAAATAGAAACGTAACGTAAGAATTTAACGAGGCAGGCTTACGGACGTCAAAACGGACATTTCGCCCGAAATAGAAACGTAAGGTTACGTGAAAATTGAAGTTTGTGAAGGTGAAGTTTGTGTGAAGACAAGATGAGTATTTCCCAAGATTTGCAAGATTTGGAAGATTTGAAGATTTATACGACTTGTATAATTTGTGGCAGGAGTATGAGGACATTAAAAAGAAACTGAAAAGAAAACGGAGTGGTAATCGGCAAATAAATAAAAGTAGAGCAAAGCACGGCTATTTTAATGTGACATTTTTAAAAATGAAGCAATTGGATTCTGGGCAATTTTTCATTCATACAAGAATGAATAGGGACACTTTTGAACTTCTATTGTCCTTGTGCAAGAACTTATTGACAAAGTCCTCAATTAGAGCCCCAATATGCCCAGAAAGTAGACTGGCATTGACTATTCTGTAAGTTTGCAAATGAAGAATGTATGTTTTGAAGCTTATTGTGTATTCTTTTAGATATTTATCTCAAGGAGAAAGTTTCCAAAGTATAGCCTGGAGTTGGAAACTGGGGAAGGAAACTGTGCGGTCCATAATATACCAGACGTGCGATGCACTTTGGGAAGTACTCTCACCCATTTATGTGTCCGAGCCTAATTCCAACGAACTGTCCTCTATAGCAAATGATTTTTGGAGGTTTTGGAACATGCCTAACTGCATAGGAGCTGTTGACGGGAAACACATTGCTGTGGTGAAGCCAAAGAACTGTGGGTCTGAGTTTTTTAATTACAAAAAACATCACAGCATTGTTCTGATGGCGGCATGTGACGCACGGTACACATTTACGTACATAGATGTAGGTGCATACGGGTCACAAAGCGATGGAGGTAGGACTGCTTATACCTGAAATATTTTAATTTCGTGTATTAATTTAATCTATTCCACAGGTGTTTTCCAGGCCAGCTCATTCGGTAGGAGGATACTTAGGCAAGAATTGCCTATACCAGGCCCAAAAAGTTTGCCAAACTCCCAACAAACTTTGCCGCACTTTTTTGTTGCAGATGCGGCCTTCCCGCTGCACAAAAATATTATGAAACCTTTTCCAGGAGTTGCCTTAACTAGCCAAAAGGAAAAATATAATAAGAGGCTATCGAGAGCAAGAAGAATGATCGAAAATTGTTTCGGTATTCTTGTTGCTCGGTGGAGAATACTCCTGACAACATTGCACATGCTACCGGAAAATGCCGAAAAAGTTGTTTTAGCTTGTGTGGCCCTCCACAACTTCCTGCGGCTGAATGCAATAGCGAAAAACTACGTCCCTCAAAATTACGTCGACTGGGAAGATCAGGATGGGAATTTACACGAGGGATTATGGAGAAATGATGTTGGCACAAATATTCAGTCTATTGCACCATCTCGAAGTATCCATGTATACAATAGAACGGAATCTAATAACGTAAGAAACAAATTATGTGAATTTTTCAACAACGAAGTAACCCCGCAGTAATGTTCCCTAGACGTCTAGTCTGCTTTACGCTTTTTAAATAATATTGTACCTTAAGTTCCTTGATGAATTCCGAATACAAAAACAGATAAATAAATATGAAATATGAATATGAAATATGAAAACAATTTATTTTTTATATGTCATATAATCTTCTTTGATTTGTAATAAGTGCAAGCATTTCAGTTTTTAGTGTGTCTCTCGCAATCCGTGGGAGGGGCTCCATCATTTTTACAGCTGTTTTTATAAACATCTCGTCTTCTGACTCCTCCAAGGGTCGAGAGTCTGCTTTTCGCTTATATGAGTCAAGGACCTCGGCAAATTTTGTTGTCAATGCGGGAGCATCAGTTCTCCTCCGCCTTGGTGTTTCCCGGGACGTCGAGTTGTCTGCAGAGGTCGTTGGCGTTTCCCAGGACGTAGAGTCTTCATTATTTGTCTCTAGCGGCGGGCTCATAAGCGCATCATCCGCAACATAGGACGTCGAAGCCTCCAGAGTCATGGATGATGAGTTGTCCTTGGTTCTGAAAAATCATAATTTTATTATTACTATCGCTAACATTGTATTTGCCGACTACATACTGCCTTCTTTTAATGTGCGATTTTAAAAAACTCATTGTTTCATAATAAGGCCACGGCGTCGCATCATCAGCCCCGCTGCCAGAAGCCAGCTCCATTTTGCGGCACGTCCGCCCGAACTTTTCCCGGAGCAGTTGCCACCGCCTCTCGCATTCCTCAGCTGAAAATTTTTATATTTTATTTTATGAATCACACAATCTATCAATATGTACTACCTGGTTTTCCGGTTACCTCGCTCACCCGTTCCCAAGCCTTTCTCTTCGCATTTCTGTCCATATATCCAGCTTTCGATTTTGAATACAAAATGTTTTCCCCCCTAACTGCTTCTATTAAATGAATGCAGAAGTCCTCACCGGTATCCATTTTTCAAAATATTAATTCAGATCAATCACAAGTTTCACAATCTGACACTTTTTTTGACGTCTGCTTACGTTTTGTGCGATTCTTACGGCACCTTTACGTTACGGCAAAGTGACATTTCCAGATTTGACGAACCGTCGTCAAGTTTTCTTACGTCTATTTAGGGTATCCCCATTACTTAACACACGTTCGCACGTTACGTTGACGTTTCTTACGTTACGTTACGTCCCATTTAGGGTAGGCCTTTAACGTGTGCAACGTCGTTCCCGCATGCAACGTTCGGCGATGCGCATCACGAATTATTAGATCGGAAACGTGATGGCGCGATGGCAATAAAATCGGATGTTTTTGGTTAAATAAAATTTTCGTGTTTTTTAATCTCCCGCCTACCCGTAAAATACCATGCGTGTCGATGAACGGATCGAACGCTGCCAATCGCGGACTCTTTACCTTTTTTGATGCAGAGATACGCGTGATCTCATCGGAAAATTGTTCTCTTTGAATCATACGTAAGACTACTTGCTCTGCTTCTCCCCTTTCTTCTACCCCGACCGTTTTTCCCTGGTACTTGTTTTATCGTCGCATCCGCAAACAAAATGCAATAATGTTAATTACTTTGGAATAAGAAGAAAATCGTGAATAAATCTCAGTTCCCGAGTTAATCACAAAACATGCCCTGCTTCTAAGCCCTGGCATCTCGCTCGGTGTGTTAAAGTGATTATCGGCCACTTATCATCGGACTCGCCGAGCCAATCAGGATCGCAAAGCCACGCTCGATTTTTCAAAAATTCAACCGGTAACTAACCCCGCGAAAGCGCGTCGGCCGGATTATCCTTCGTTCGCACATGTCGCCATTCGTGAACTACGTCTAGCGCTTGAATTTCACTGACGCGATTTGCTTGACTGGAGCCACTCGGGATTTCGCACACGCGAGACGAACGACGCGATTTTCTTAAGGTGGATCCACACTGAGCCAACGAAAGCGAACGAGTCCACGTTGTTCACTTTCGTTTGCTTTCGTTGGCTCAGTGTGGACCCACCTTTAGAGATCGACAGAACGCACGTAAATGCACGCACCGTAACCAGACTGACTCGCATCGCAAAATCCTCGAAGCTCGATTTGTGCTGCATTATTAATTACAAGTTTGCGATCTATTGCGAAGTTACGTATGAGGTTGAGTTGACGTGCGAAGTCTATCCAACGCGTGTACAGTCCCTGCGTCACCGATTCGTCCCAATCGCATTTTTCCTTCCAGGAGTCTTGAATGATACTATTCGCGTATAAAACGACCGGTCCTAACAACCCCGGCAGATCGAAAATCTTCGCGATTTCAGAGAGGATATGTCGCTTTGTAATTTTGTTTGGAAGTTTTATCTCATTTACAGTATATATACATAAACCTGTCCGAACGCGAATTCCACGTTACCCCGAGCGTTTTTGGCACTACCAGGGGTTATTTTTAAAAAATGAAGCGCGACAAAATTTTTTCTTCCACGACAAATTTACGACATATTTACGACAATTAATCGACCAAATAGAACTGTGATTTTATAAAGTTGTAGTGCTAAGTTGAAGGACGTCGATAACTGGGAAGGGAGCAGTGTGGCGGTTGTATGAAAGTAAGCGGTGAAATGTTTGTGGAAATCGTAGCAGGTGACGAGATGAAGTTTTGTTGTTTTATAAAATTGAAAATATCAGTTTGGGAATTGACTCCGGCCGGTAAAGATATAAATTAAAAATTAATAATAAAATAAACCCAAAAATTAATAAACACTTAAAATAACCAAATTGTAAATAATAATAGAAGTGAAAATAAAATATGAAATAAAAATAATAAATTATAAATTATTTTAATTTAAATAAAATTTAAATGGAGGCCGACCTCCATTAATGGTCGACCCCCACAGGTCGATCATTGTCTATCTTCCCTTGGGACAGTACTGCCCCTAGTGACTCATTGCTGGCGTCAGTTGTCAAGATGAAAGGTTGGATAAAAGTTTATTTTTAATTTCTTGAAATGCTTCCTGTCATTTTTCCGTCCAGGTGAACCTAACGTCTTTGCGGTGTAAGTTCGTTAGTAGAAATACTATTCTAGAAAAATTATGAATAAATATCCTATAGTAATTGGCAAGCCCCAAGAAATATTGTACTTGTCTCACAGTCCGTGGAGTAGGGAAATTTTGGACACAGACTGTTTTGCTCGAATCTGGGTGCGCACCCATTTCCGATTGAATATGTCCAAGGTAGATAACTTCCTTTTTTAAGAACTGGCACTTCTCTGGTTGCACCTTAAGATTATTCTCCCGAAGTTTCTGGAACACTTTTCTTAGCTTGTTGTTCTGGTCCTCGAGATTTTTTTCCATAGACGAGAATGTCGTCTAGATAAACAAAGCGCTCGAGGCGGCTGAGGCTGGTGCTTTCTCGTCAGCCATGTTTTTATCTGGAATTTATGTAGATACGCGCCTCGACGAAGGGGTTAATAAAAGAAATAATTCGAAATGTTTTGCAACTATAGTGCTGATCAGGTAATATGAGTTTCTGTGCAATAAAAATGCAATTTATTCTTGAAGTGAGTTCATTCTATTAGCTATAGTGCTATTTCTTTGCCTTTAAATATACTATTATTAAATGGCAGTTTCAAGAACAATAAACGTTCTTTTGTGGGAATACAGTCTGTTGCAATATTAATTAAGATCTATAATCTTAAGCCTTTCCCTACTTATTTGGAGTTCAACCCTTTGCGCTCCGTCATTTTTACGCCCGTAGGGCGAAGATCTGCTACCCCAACGACTTTTAGGTAAAATAGAAAAGTTGGCAGTAGAACTGGTAGTTGGAATGGATCATTCTTACTTTTTATGATGGCCAAGTTGGTAAGTGGAATGCAAAAAATAAATATAGGCTGTGCGGAATTTTATAATAATGCAACATTTGAATACCTCGTTACTCTTCGCATAAATGTTCAAAAAAATATTTTTTATTTTTCACAGCGTTTTTCCACTTATAGGCCCATGTTCTGCATGCAAGAAAATATAGAATCACTGGTAGTATTTGCTATTCTCTGTACACTTATACAAAAAGTAAAAAAGCTGACTGGGATAAGAGATGTGAAGAAGTAGTCAATCCAAAAAATTTCAAATCACTCTACACTGAGTATGGAAAAGACACAGAGGAAGAAGCTAGAAAAGTATTCGCTACCAGTGTTCGTCGAACCTAAAAGTGTAAAAATAGAAAGAAAAACATTATAAATTAAAAACATGAATATTAAAAGTTTGTTTACCTGGTACCTGGGTGCTCACAGGTACATCCAAATTTCCAGTAAGGTAAGGTGCACTCACGAAGGAGATAACGCACTCGTTACTTAAAAACCGCGTGACCAATTTAATTTCATGTCCCTATGACAGAATACAAATGTCAGGGACAAATGTCAGGGACAAATGTCAGGCAGATTCCATGGCGTTGCCAGATTTGCCATTTATTGCTCAGGATCAGCTGATGTTTGGAGAAGTGACCGAATTCATCATGTGGTGGATAAGTAGTGCCCGACATGTTGTCTCCAACCGGCTTTGGAGAGTTCTGAGTATAAAAGGGCCCCCGACGTTGATCAAATTGCCAGTTTTTCAGGAACAGGCTGACACAGAGCTACTACATGCCGTAAAAGGTCAGTGTAGCTTTAAATGCAGCTTAAACAGAAAAACACAGCGCCAGGGCTTCACTATTGGGTTTTCGACTAGAAGATAAATATTTTTCCTTTAGGTAGGCTTCGTCGGTGGTATTGCACATTTTTTCTTGAGAATTCGATTTTTTAAAGATAGACAACGCAGTTCATTTGTATTTTTTGCTTTGGAAATTTGTTTTTTGTTTCGAAGGGAAATATATCGATTATTCTTGGATTAATTTATTTAGATTTAACATTTATTTGGGAGAATAAACTGAATGACAACTCACACTTTTCTTTTAATTACAAACCGCTACACATCCCACCATCCAACAGCTGAACAACAAATACGACACGAATCGTAACCTGTTCAGGTCCTCTTTTCTATTTCAGCTTAACATTTTTTGGTGGTTCCATCCAGGAAGTGTGAGCTCATTTGGTTTTTCTCTCAAATTTTTGGTTTAGCGTTAACGTACTTTTTGATATCTTCGATATATTTTCCTTGTAAGACGGGACAATGACTACTCTAAAGCAGGCACTCACTAGTGAGAAAGTGCTTAGAAATCGGATAGACAAGATTATCGAAAACGGAAAAAAAACTGCAGTGGCAAAGCGTACATTGGGTTTTTACGAAACTAAGATAACAGATTTAAGAAAGGTATGGAGTGACTATTGTGGGGCTGATCAATCTGTTAGGGAATTGGTCTTGGCAACTGAAGATAAGGATACGCCGGAATGCATGTCGGCGGATCTTTTTGGGGTCACAGAATCAAAATATAGCGAATATATGGGGGAGGTACTGGAAGGCATGCGTAAGTGCTCACTTACGCAAGACGCCAATACAGGGGCTGGTACAGGTACGTCTACCGGCAATAACTCAACCATGATTCGCGAAGAGTCACTCTTACCTAGGATTGCGTTGCCAAAGTATAATGGCGATTACGACACCTGGCGATCATTCCATGATATATTTGTGTCATTGGTCCACGACAATGTTCGTTTAACCCCAGTACAGAAACTGCATCATCTTGAGGCATGTGTAATTGGAGAAGCCGAGAAATTCTTGCGACATATACCAATTACAAATGCAGACTATGAGCCTGCATGGAAAAAATTAAGGGAAAGATACGAGAATAAACGTATTCTCGTGAATCACCAGTTGAAGTCGCTCACAAACCAGATGAAGCTAACAACTGAAACAGCCAACGGGATTAAGTCACTTGTCGACACAACTGAGGAATGTATGCAACAGTTGAAGATCCTCCGCGTTGACATATCCTCATGGGATGTGATTCTCATTTATTTAATTGTTCAAAAGCTCCCCTTTTATACCCTAAAATTATGGGAGGAAGAACAAGGAGCATCCCAAAAGTTGCCCACTTACGAGCATTTCACTACATTTTTGAAAACTCGGATAAGGGTTTTAGAGTCAATTTTAGACACCATAATTCCAAGGCGAACTCCAACAACAAAAGAAACCACTAAGGCATATTATGCCATTAAAGAACCAAACAAATGCCCTGCATGCGATGGTATGCATTTCGTACAGAAATGTGCAAAATACCAAGCAATGGACGCTAAAGCAAGGCGAAGGATTATACAATCGGCCGGGCGCTGCATCAATTGTTTGTCCAGCACTCATCTGGGTAATAAGTGCACAAGCAAATACAGATGTCTAAAATGCAATGCAAGACATCATACTACGCTTCACGAACACGTGAAGTCAGAGCAAACAAGCTCTCACTCAAATATGGGTACAAGGGGGTCAGAGCACTCTGCCTCTATTAAACAAAACCCATATTCAGAGCAATCAGCTTCGGATAGCTCAATTCAAAGGCCTGCGAATTATGAGCAACAAGCTCATACAAGAAACAACTTGAAACACTTTCAAGGATCAGCAAGCCTTCACACTGGCAAGGTAGATAATACTCAGAGCTTTGTTGCTGGGAAAAACCATGAAGCATTGCTCTCCACAGCATTGGTCCTGGCACAGACCGAACATGGTCAGGCCCAGGTCTTACGATGCCTAGTGGATACTGGCTCACAGTCCTCTTTCATTACTCAAGAGGCTTGTAAAAAATTGGATGCCATACGCACTGCTGCCTCAATTAAGGTCACAGGCTTAAACACTAGCCCAGCAGGAGTATCACACGAAAAAACTAACCTGATGCTACGATCTTGTGGTCCAGATTCGGGCACCATTAAGGAAGAGTTTCTTATAATAAAGAAAATAACTGAATATCTGCCAACTAGAATGGTATCTACTCAGGATTGCAAACATTTGCAAAAATTGCAACTGGCTGACCCAACATTTGGGCGACCTGGGAAAGTAGATGCATTATTGGGGGCTCGAGTTTGTGCTCAAATATTTCAAGAAGGAATAGAGCGAGGTCCTGAAACAGCTCTGATAGCTGTAAATACCAAGTTTGGCTGGATAGTTTTAGGACCTACGAAAGATACAGCTGATGACAGCGCGGCAAGCTTCATCAGCATATCTGACGAATCCCTCAGCACACAGCTGACCAAATTTTGGGAATCAGAGGAAATTAGCGAGAACAAGATCCTTTCCAAGGATGATACTAAAATGGAAGACATACTAGTGATTTCTGAAGAAGACTATTTTCCGTCATCCCCGAACAGCCCACTTTCACAGCTCTGTCCGGCGCTGACTGACCTGTTTCCAGACCCACCTCGTCGACTACCTCTTCCTCAGCATAGTGGACAGCTTGAGATGAAGCAGCCTTCAGCCGTTCAACCACAGTGGGACACCCCACAAACCAACCCTCAGCTGGATGAAGAAGTCATCATCAATGGCGGAAGGAGGGATCTTCATCGTCTACATAGGTTAAGACCAACGTCCACTCTTGCTGAGTTGGAAATGCGAGCTGAAAATAGTTTTCAGAAGTTTGTGACTAGGGAGGGGGTAGACATTTTTTTGCGAAAGGAAGTGTTGGACAGGATTAACTTTAGGGTAATTCAAAAAAAGAAAAGAAAAGAGCACACTATAAACCTGCCTGATCGATATCAGGCAAGGTTAAGAGTTAGGGCGGACGGAGTGATAATGTTCCACCATTACCATAAGCGGGGCGTATTAAAAAATTTACAAAAAAGGGAACAAAAAAGACTATTGAACGCGAGCGTTCAACGCGGGGGAGAATGTTCGTCGAACCTAAAAGTGTAAAAATAGAAAGAAAAACATTATAAATTAAAAACATGAATATTAAAAGTTTGTTTACCTGGTACCTGGGTGCTCACAGGTACATCCAAATTTCCAGTAAGGTAAGGTGCACTCACGAAGGAGATAACGCACTCGTTACTTAAAAACCGCGTGACCAATTTAATTTCATGTCCCTATGACAGAATACAAATGTCAGGGACAAATGTCACGGACAAATGTCAGGCAGATTCCATGGCGTTGCCAGATTTGCCATTTATTGCTCAGGATCAGCTGATGTTTGGAGAAGTGACCGAATTCACCATGTGGTGGATAAGTAGTGCCCGACATGTTGTCTCCAACCGGCTTTGGAGAGTTCTGAGTATAAAAGGGCCCCCGACGTTGATCAAATTGCCAGTTTTTCAGGAACAGGCTGACACAGAGCTACTACATGCCGTAAAAGGTCAGTGTAGCTTTAAATGCAGCTTAAACAGAAAAACACAGCGCCAGGGCTTCACTATTGGGTTTTCGACTAGAAGATAAATATTTTTCCTTTAGGTAGGCTTCGTCGGTGGTATTGCACATTTTTTCTTGGGAATTCGATTTTTTAAAGATAGACAACGCAGTTCATTTGTATTTTTTGCTTTGGAAATTTGTTTTTTGTTTCGAAGGGAAATATATCGATTATTCTTGGATTAATTTATTTAGATTTAACATTTATTTGGGAGAATAAACTGAATGACAACTCACACTTTTCTTTTAATTACAAACCGCTACACATCCCACCATCCAACAGCTGAACAACAAATACGACACGAATCGTAACCTGTTCAGGTCCTCTTTTCTATTTCAGCTTAACAACCAGTGTACCCTACAAAGTATTAACTCTAGGACTAGTCGTGTCAGTGCAAAATCCATGGTTAAGTTATTCCCCAGATGGTATTCTATTTGATAAGACACATCCAGTAGCACTGCACAGTCGTGTAAAATAGATCCGCAACTTTTAGTGGATGTGAATAGGTTATATGAATCACAAGAGTTAAACGAAAACCATATAGCATTGCATTTTGTAATGTTCTTTATTGAAATAAAACATGTATTTGCATAGTTCATTTATGACAGAAAAAAATTATTTTGGACAAATCAGTCCCTGTGGAAAGGTTTAAGACCATTTCATAAGAGTTTTAATATTGTAAACATCCTTTTATATGTTGTCCCCTAGTCAGAGACATTAGAAGGGTATGAAGTAACTGAGCTTTAATTTGGTTCCACTCTTCCGCTAGTGTTGCTTTTAATTCTACTATTGTTAGTGTCCTTTTTTGCAGACTATCATACAAGATCTTTTACTTTTGCATATGTTCAATAATTTAATGTCTGGGCTTTTAGCAGGCCACGAAAGGAGCTCGATCTGATTTGATATGCTGCGATATAGGGACGAGCATTACCTTTTTGGAATATCGTTCCTCGAAAAGTTATTTCATCTTTAATAAGTGGAATCAGATGTTGAGTCAATATTTCAACATACGAATACCAATCCGTAGTTTCCTGCAATAACTCATGCAGAAGCCGTTTAATGCAAACTTTTCGATTTTGGAACAAATGAAAAGTACGATGAGAAAACATGACCTCTTTTCCAATACGCACATGATCAGGACAGGACGCAAGTCTTTCATCACACGCTCAGTAAAAAGTAAACTACTGTCCTCATGTGCAAACTATTGTCCTCATGTAGGAGTATGTATTAAGTCCTATTTGTCGATGAGAGTAAAGGGATCTTATTAACAACCAAGGGGGTTTTAAGCTTTTTTACACGACTGTAAATCATAAATTGCTTTTCAATTTTGTACAATTATTATATTCCTTTAACACTGGAAATTGTTTCCTTTTCTTTTAACATTTTAAAGTTATTGCACTAAGCATTTAGGACTCCTCGTTACGGAATTCTTTGATTCAAAATAGGCTGAAAATATGTTTTATTAACAGATTTATGAAATAAATGTGAATGAACTTTTAAAGCAGGGAATCTTCCAAACGTATATCTCTTATGCAAACTTCCAGTATCAGTAGTGTAGTAGCCTTCTCTTTAGCCTTGTCGACTGAGACTCGTTATGCACTTTTTCTGTCTAAAAGTTAAGTTACGGAAGACGAGTCTTATTCGTCATTCAAACTAAGACACAGTTTAAAATGCTAATTAATGTTCATGTCATAATAATTGTTGGAAAATCTAGTGTCTTAACTTATATTCCGCGGATCAGCAAATTAAATTCATTTCAAACACAAATTTTTCAAATAAATCTGTACCCAAGGGATTAAGAGCTGAGTTTACATTTAGGTAGTGTTTGGACGGCACCTTATTATAATCTTACAGACTATGCTATAGTTCAGGTTTTTTTTATTTGTTTAGTTTAGTTTAGTTTAAGTTTAGCTTGTAAATAAATAAATAAATATACATCGATTCGTATAAAAAACTTTATTTTTCTCTTGGTAATATCTGTTTTTAACAAACTCATTTACAGTTATGGATTATTAAACATCGGTCCCTTTTTAACCACGATATTGCCATAGGGCTCATACTGATGGATTTCGAGAGCACGGGATTTCTTCAGCACAAGCAGAGAGCAGAATTTCTGGGCAGCCTGCTTCCGTGTATTCCTATGAGTCAGTTCTGAAAGGAATAGGGAATCCCTTCGTTCCATTCGATTCCGCACTGCAACAAACATTTCTGCCACTCTCTTATTCAGCACTCGTTCCTCAAATTGTTCGTCGGTTTCATTTTCCGCTTGCGGTGGAGGCATTAGCAGCGTATCCAAATCCATAAATGGAAATTCTGGTGCAGGCATTTCTCGGTTCTCACTCCTTGGAGTGGCAACCACTTCCGGCTCTTGCTCTTGATCAGGTGCAAGAACTTCGGGTGGTCCTAACATTGAGAAGTCTTGAAGGCCTGAAGGCCTCGTCACCAAGTGTCTTTGGTAATTAGGAAATAAGCACCGCGCTGGGATGTTCCGAGATGGTAAAGCAAACAATTTTTTCAGACCGTCAGTCTTTTTGCAGTACATAAGCCTCTTTGTTGGGGGCGCCAAATCCAGCGTTGTCACAATGTCAGAGGTGTTAGCCTGCCGTGACATCATTCCTTCTTTTGATATGGTTATCATCTTATCAACAATTAATTTTCGCTTTCGTTTTGCTTTTGTCACCCATTTGATTGCCGAGGCATCCACCGGTACCAAGGCAAAATTTTCCTCTTCATCTCTTATAAGAGTTGATTGATCGACGGCCTGTTCAGCAGGTACTTCTTCCTCTTGGTTTACACTCTCCGGACGGGGACCCTCGCCTTCTTCATGCACACTTGTAGTCGCAGGGGCACGCAGGCGTTCCTCGATGCCTAAAGGTGACGGAGGCCGAGATCCTATTGAGCTGGTCATCGGCGATGGGGCTCCATCGTATCGGTCCATACCGTCATTTGAGTCGGCGGCTGTTGCTAGTTCTAGGATTTCAGGCTGCGGTAATGGGGGTTCGCCGAATATATCTCCTTCAAATAATCCGGCAGCAGGCTGTCCAAACTCTTCTCCAAAACCATCACCATCCAATTGTGCATCTGTGATGTCGTCGCCTAAAATATCACGTGAAGTGCCAGGTACAGGTTCTTTAATGTGGTCTATGTCCTTTTTCAGCTCCTCAGCAAACAAATGTTCGTCGATATGGGCATCCGTACGATCGCGCACCAGCTCAGGGGTTTCAGCACCGAAGCCATCGTCGTGTATGGACATCGACGAGCTTCCGCGGTCCTCCCTCATGGTGATCTCGTCAGCCCGGACTTGATTGATTGAAAACTGCGCTTCCATTTCTATATCGTTCAATTCAGGCAAAGTTGTGTCGAAATCGTGTAAAACTTCCGGTAATATAAGAGCGTTCACAGCAGCTTCTCGATGGCCCTCCGGAAGAGCAACAATCCCCGGTCGGAATGCCATCTTGGTCTTGGCAAAGGCCTCAAGGCAGTCGGTCAGCAGGAACTTGGCCTTCCGCGAGTGTATGCGCACCAAACCCAACAACAAACGCCCGGAAATCCTTAAGGTTAGGTTCACCTTCGGCTGCATAATACACTCCACAGATTTTTCTATGGTTGTTTCGAATACGTATGCTTTGGTCAACTTTTTCTCCCAGTGGGCCGCAAGCCAAATTCGGGCCAAGGGGCCCTTCTTTAACACAATATTGGCGTCCATAATCGTTGAAAGACGGGCACCCCTGCAATCAACTGCCTTCTCACTCTTTCGTGAGTATTGTTGCAGTCCCTGCAATGAAGAAAATCGGAAATGAGTATCTGTTCGGAAACAATAACTAAGCCATACCTTTTTCAGGGAAGTTTTTAGAACTCCGACCCCCTAGCGACCGAGGAGAGAGTGAGGCGCCCAGGTCAAGGCCGGAAGAGCGGCGAGGCCGATGACCTCCATGATGGGTAGATAAAACACGTCCCTCAAAGCGTACAGACCGTGGTTGGTTTTTTCGATCGTTGGTGTTCCCTAAAAGAAGAGAAGCAATTAGAAAAAGCATTGTAATTAGAGTAATTGAATTGAGAGTAATAAGCACAGAAAAATTGTCATTGAACTTAAAAAATTAGCAAGTGTAATTGAACTTAGATTCGGCCTGCATCGGTGTGCAAGTTTAGCCTAAGGTTCTGTTTTGTCGAGCCGTGGTCGCGAATAAAGTGCTCGCATTCCGAAAACCCGGTGTTTTCTTGGATTCCCGAGGGCATCACCTGCCATTCCCCGTGCTGCTTTATTTTCCAGCGAGCCAAGGACTCCAGTGCGAATTACCCCGTGTCGGCCATCCCACGGGACACCAGGTAACCAGGTAACACTCTTATACCTAGTAATATGCATTCCGTCGTTTGAGTCGGCGGCTGTTGGCAGTTCTGGGATTTCAGGCTGCGGTAATGGGGGTTCGCCGAATATATCTCCTTCAAATAATCCGGCAGCAGGCTGTCCAAACTTTTCTCCAAAACCATCACCATCCAATTGTGCATCTGTGATGTCGTCGCCTAAAATATCACGTGAAGTGCCAGGTACAGGTTCTTTAATGTGGTCTATGTCCTTTTTCAGCTCCTCAGCAAACAAATGTTCGTCGATATGGGCATCCATACGATCGCACACCAGCTTAGGGGTTTCAGCACCGAAGCCATCGTCGTCTATGGACATCGACGAGCTTTCGTACTCCTCCCACATGTTGATCTCGTCAGCCCGGTCTTGATTGGTTGAAAACAGCGATTCCATTTCGGTGTCGCTCAATTCAGGCAAAGTTATCTCGACATCGTGTAAATCTTCCGGTGATATAAGAAGGTCGTCCGAACCAACAATCCCCGGTCGGAATGCCATCTTGCTCTTGTAAACGGCCTCAAAGCAGTCGGTCAGCAGGAACTTGGCCTTCCGCGACTGTATGCGCACCAAACCCAACAACAAATGCCCGGAAATCTTTAGATGTAGATGTAGATTTTAAGAGGTTGAGCATAGAGCCCTGTACTCAGACCATTTGGTCCATTGTACGTACCTCGTTTGCGAAGTCTGCCACCCGTTTTATTGTCGTCGTCCTTCCTGAGTCGCCAGACGTTTAGTTCGTTTGGCGAACTTCAACATTTCGGATAACGTAATATTTTGCAACTTGTCTGTCGCAATTATGTTAGCGCCGAGTAGCGCTCGTCTTTCGCTAAAATAACGAGGGCATTCACTTAGGAAATGAATGGCCGTCTCGTTCTCAAGGCCGCATTCACACAAAGGTGATTCCATCTTCTGTATCTTAAAAAGGTACTTGTTGAGCCTACAGTGTCCTGTTAATAGACTTACTGTAAGGCTTAGGTCCTGTTTATTACAATTTAGTAGCCACTTTGTGGTTTTGTGGCTCCTCTGCTTCAGGAATACTTTTGACTGTTCACAGTCTTGTCTTCCTGCCCATCTACGGTTATGTTCGGCCCTGGCCCACTCCTCAATCAGACGGGCTGAGTGGGAGGGCGCAAGGCCCAAGCCAGGCTCTGGCCCTATAACCGTCGCTGACGAACCCTGCTTGGCCAGCTCGTTCGTTGCCTGGGATATCACTATGTCCCGGCACCCAAATTAGCATTACTTCATTCGACTCTGCTATTTTTTGTAATGCTTCCTTGCATTCTCCAATTAATTTGGATTTTGTCACGTAGGAGTCCAGCGCTCTCAGTGCCGCCTGACTGTCCGAGAAGATTATGACATTGCTGTGCTTGATGTCTCTGTCCCGGATATCATAGGCACTTAGAGCTATCCCCAGAATCTCTACCTGAAAGATTGTGGTGAATGACCCGAGAGGTCTGGAGATACATGTATTTTCTGTTTCTCCATACACTCCCACGCCTGCCGAATTGTCCATTACAGACCCGTCTGTATACCAGATGGATTTGTTCTCCATTGGAAACCTTTGAGTGAGATTTCCGTTCCACTCTTCCCTACTTGGGAATGCTACTGTGTATCGTCTATTTAGGGACACTTCCGGAATCTGCCAGTCAGAGACCATTTGGAGGTTAGGGTTGACCTCCAGAAGTATCTGCCAAATTGTGGAGTGTCCCTTATTCGTGTCTGTCTTCGTTAGTATTTTACTATGAAATAAACGAAGCGCTGTTTTCATCGCCTCCTGTTTGATGAATATGTCTAGAGGAGTCAGAGAGAGTGCAACTTCTAGTGCTGCCGTCGGGGTTGTTCTCATGGCTCCTGTTATTGCCAAACATGCTGTCCTTTGCACTTTACTTAGTAATTGTTGAGCGGTGCTAAGTTCCACTCTGTTCCACCAAACTATGGCTCCATAGCATAAGCTTGGTCTTATCACGGCCGTATAGATGCGTAATAATTGAAAAAAAAGGTCTAAAATTACAATGAACTCTAAAGCTAGCTAAAGTTAAAGGAAAATGTATACGAAACCAAATACAGAAGCGGAGCGAACAATTTCTGTAAAGGTTATGCCATGTACAAAAACTAAAAAAGTTCGACAATTTGGCTGAGAATAGTATGTTTAGCTGCTAAGAGTAGATAAAATATAAAATTTACGCTACTTATGACTTTAATATTAAATTCGTCTAAATAAAATTGTACATTCACGCTTAATGGTAAAAATTCACAGCTTTTGCTTGCTAATTTTCGCAAAAATAAAAATTAATCACAATCGCAATCCTACGCTTCCATTTCCATCCGCACTTTGGCTTCATATAACTATGCTGTACGGGTAGTAATAAGTAGAATAGTGACTGTAGCGGCCACAGTCGTCTTGGACCACTGCGGTCCACGTAAAAAGGATAGGAAAATAGTACGTACTTTCGGACAAAAAGTTTTGTTTTTTCGTTTTCTTTTATGTAGGCATGCGGGTGAATCTTCTGAGTGTTTCCGTTATTCACTTGTTCTCGAAGATTTCTAATATCAGATTCGGCAGTAGGCAACAGGTAACTTTTCTCAAATGTGCTTATATTTTTTTATTTATTTTTTAATAATTTTTTTTTTAATTTACTTTAACATATCGAAAACAAAGTAATGTTGTTTGAATTAAAGTTTTGACTAGTTAACTTAAGTTTAAATAGTTATATATTTTATTTGTTAGAGCGAATATTCTTCAAAGTTAGTAATACATGTTTTATTTAAATCAATCGATATTGATGCAACAATTGGAAGTGGCCGGAATGTTTTGGACTAGCCTGCAAAATTGATTTAAATTATTCAAAATGCTGCGCCCTCGTTTTATTCTTGAGATTCTGTGTTTGTTTGCGTTTTGGAATTAAGTCACCAATGAAAGTAGCTTTTATTTTAGTTTTAAACCGAGATTTTGTAAATTAAATTACACATTAGAGAAACTTTCCCCTCCGTTTGCCTGCAGGAATTTGTCTAAAAGTTCCTTAAACTGAACACTATTTTCTCTACAGAATTGATCGGTTTGGGCTGCTCATTTAACCGTAAATTTAAAAGTTTTTTGAGTTTTCCACTGATACTTATTTACGTGATAGAGTTTCCGTAAATTTACTTAAGGGTACTGACGAGTGAACGTTTTATTTAACAATCTCTTATAAATGAAATGCAATCGGCTACCTGACCTAGGGAGCTTAATGACGTCCCATTATGCTTTAAGACTTTGAATGACAGTATTTAGTGCTGTAGTTGTTCCTGAGGTTCGTAAAAGATAACAACAACGAAAAGAACGTCATCGCACCTTTAAAAATCGGAGGTCAGTCATTTCAGATAGTGTTATAATAATCTTGTGACGGCGCGGGCGTGGTTATTGTACACCTATAAAACTTAATCATAAACAATATCGGTGGTCCATTGAATGGCTTGAAGCATGTAAAAATTATGTTCGTCTATAAATAATCCTTAAACGTCTATTGAGAATACTATCAATGAACAGCCCAAACTGATACAAATTTTATACATATATTTGTTTGAGTCCCATCGTAGAGGGCAATGATGCCCGCGTTCCCAAAGTTTCCCGTTGAAACATTCGATAAACGACGTAGAGTAGATGAATGATTTTTTGTGCTTTTCTTGCTACAAACATTAAATGACGTCTAACACTAAATTTGTGCTTTTGGATATGAAGCATTTGCTACAGTAGCCACCACAAAATGCCTGGACAAAAGTGTACGGGTGCTTTAGCTGAAAAATTAAAATATTTTGAAAATTACAATACACCATGTAAATAGACCCCATCTCCAGCGATGTTCCCAAGGGCCCAAACTGCTTGCTCAGCTAAGGTCAGGTTGGGGGCATAAAGCAGCTGCACGAGATAAGGGATACCGCCTGCTTCGATTACAGCGCGAGTTTGATCTGATGTCCCCGAGGCGACATAGGTCAGCGCCCAAGCTGCTTCAAATTACAGAATAATGTTTCCAGGCCTCGCTAAATAGCTTACATAAAGGGGAACGAGGCCGAGCTCCACCATCATTTTAAATGGGTTACCTTCCATGCGGAGAAGCTTCCTGACGGACTGTGACCCGAGGAGTTGCCTGTCGAGATCAGAGCTGGTCATCGCCTCCACGATCTCCTTGGCCGTCATCTGTACCTCCGGCTGGTCATTGGAGTCACTCGCGGATGGCGTGGGGTCCTTCTCGATGTTTCGTTGCATGATGATATTCTAAAAGAAAAAGCCGACTGAGGCAATATTTTTCAAAACTACAATCCAAAATCCCAAAGGCTCCTACGACAACGGTTGTGTCTAGCTGTGTGACATTAATATTTTACAGGTTTATATGACAAAAGTCAAAATTAATTTATTGCGTTTATAAGAATATAATAAAAGGCATATTGCAATAATCTGCGTGCCTTGGCGATGGGTGACATTATTGCGTAAGTGTTCGCTAGAAGATCCCAGGACTATTCGAGACTAGGGAGCCACATTGCTTCCATGCGGCCGTCGGGCGTTGCCTAGGAGAGTTAATTGTTTTTTCAAGCCTGAGAGGAACGCCAGCGTAGCCACACAGTGCTCCCACCTTAGCCAATTTGTGAGATCATTGCATAACATCACAGTTGAGTACTTAATCTACAAGATTATAATGATAAAATTCATAATTGCAAAAATTATTAAGTTCAGAGCTGGCGGAATTACAAACATAAAGAATCACAAAAATGAAGGGATGTCAAGAATTCAGTTATAAAATTTATACATTAGTCTCTATGGTTATTAAATTCCTGTTTTTCATAAAATTTAATGATTTTGTTTCTGTTTTTTATAGGCCTACGCTACGTAAGTCCTCACCGATAAGTACAAATGGAGAAAGATAAAACGAATCGTTGACTGTTTTAAGCCTGTTTTGGTTGTAAATATTCCTGATAATACTGTTCTTGTGATTTTCTCTCAAATGACTCTAACCTATTGGCAAAGGTAGTGGATATCGCCAACCAGCACGAGAATCCATAAGTAAGGATCTATTAAATTTCCATAGGGTGTCAAAGTTCACCCCCAAATATGTACTTTATTTTATTCTTGGTCGGAATATCAACTCCGTTATATCCATGCATTTCCTCACAACGCCCGGTCGGCCCCTGCCCGACGCGTTCCGGAAGCAGATAGAATTCGATTTGTCAGGGTTAATATTTATGGCCTATTTCTTGTAATATTCATTGATCACAGCAAGGTGACGCGCAACTACCCTCGCCGCCTCAGCCGGCTCCGGATCCGACGCACGGAGCAGAGCGTCATCCGCATGTAGAATGCTCCGAGATTACCGGTCACCATCGGCGCGCGCCCGAAAGGCTTTATATAACAATTATTCTATTTTAAACGAAAACGTGCTCACTTATTCGAAGCTGTTAAAACTTGACTACAATTGTACCGTTTTGATCGAAATCACGAAAACTGAAAATGAATAAAAAATTAGATTCACCAGCCCATATATGTACATATTGTTACAATTTTGCCCGCCGAGCGGCTGGCGGACAAAATTGCACGGTCTGCCCTCGCTATAATTCACCGGGGTTATGGGGATATGGGGACGGACTGACACTTATCTTGTTGAGAATACTGCTCATCTGCCGAGGCAGACGAGCATTCAAAAACAATAGTGGTCGGCGTTTCGATCAGGGGCAGTGGCCAGATCTCTTCAGTGTGGCTGAAAACCAGTGCCCCTGCCACAGACGCCCATACTTGCGCGGACCGAACACCGGCCCCATATTCGCCCGCTTCAAAATCCAAGTGTGAATTATAACGAAGGGAAATTTGTATCAATATGTATGTATACAGCCGGATTTAAAAAAAAACTGATGAGAAAAATATATTTATTTATTTAAAGCATTTAGATTTAAACAAAACAATAAAAATATTAAATCAGTAAAATGAAATAGTAATGTAATTGAAGAAGAACAAACACGAAATGCGTTTACTTTAGCTGCAAATTGTTTTGTGACATTAATTATAGTCAAGTTAATTTGAGTGCATTTCAAAATGAAAATTATGAATATGGTGTCTTGTGGAAAATCGTATAGTTAATAATTTTGTTACGCATTCAAGGTAATGTAATATATAGAGGTTGTGTCAACCGAATATAACATACTGTTACATACCGGGTTAAAAACTGCTGAATTTCAGTGACCTAATTTATGGATGACCTCAAATATCTCTTACTCCACAACATGGTTGACTGACTATTTTATGTATGGTTAATATACAATTAAGCACCCATACAACAATTTTCAAGTTATATTATATTAGTTATATTATTTATTTATTGTACATACATTGGGGCTCCGTTCTCACATTTAACTGACTGACTGACATAACTGTTATTTATATGCAATATACAATCAGTATAAAGGTGGGTCCACACTGAGAAAACAAATACGAACGCATGTGTTTGAATTCAATTTTTCGATTAATGTGTACGCGCTGCAAACGCGAACGAATGTGTTTTATATCCTGTGTTCTTGTTCCGTGCTACTACCAAATGTGGAAGCTATTCGTTCCACCGCAACCAAATCGCAACGAATGAATGGGCCAAGTGTGTACGTCCTTGCAAGCAAGAACGAACAAATTGTGAAAGAACATAAATTTCTACGAAAAGCAGAGTGGACGCCTCACAAATCTTTAGCAAAGGTTATTAAAAAACCAAACAAGTTTGCCGAATGTGTAAGTCCAAGCATATAAAAACGAATGCGTTTCTTACCGTGTTTCATCTCGATTGTGAAATTATAGCGACTCCAGCATATAAATTATTGTCAGTTTTGCTCAATATATCGGACAATGAAGTTATAATTGCAATTGCTGAGACTTTACTTATATGCATACTATGATTCATTAAAAATTTAACAAAATAAAAGAAAAAAGGGTGTTCGGATACCTGTAGGAAACGCTGTACCAATCGATTCCTTGGACATGCACGACTTATATGAGGGTTCAAATTCAAAATTTATCGAAGTTTGTATAGAAAATTGGTAGAAAACACGAAAAATTAGCCATATTTTTTACACATTTGCTAAGGTTTTCCAACTTGAATGGAAAACATGCAAATGCAAGCAAACCTGATTGAAAGGGCGTCCACACTTAAAAAAATTCGCTTGTGTTTGGTTGCATATCCACGAACGCATGTGCAGCACATGTGGTTATGAAAGCGAACAGTAGCAAATATAGCAAACGCGCATGTTTGTTTGACTACACGTCCACATTAAAGCAAATCCTTTCGTTTTATTTTGTGACGGAACCTGGGCGAACGCTTGCAAAAGCCTTCGTTCGGTTGTGTTGAGACGTCCACAATTCAAAAAAATTCGCTTATGTGCGTTCGGGTTTTTTTATGCTTCTTCAGCGTACACACTAGAAAACTTGGATTGCAAACATGTGTACGCATGCGTTTGCATTTGTTTGCTCAGTGCGGACCCACCTTAACAATTTTCAGCCATATTAAATTAATTTCATTAGCGTCGTAATCGTAACACGTTTGATAGCATATAAAAGACGCTTGTTTTCGAGTTCGCTTGACTGACCGCAGTATGTGTGTGTACACAACTGCTATAACCAACTGTAAGAACATCAGCCATAGTAAATTCAGAGCATTTTTTTTTCGCTGGCTCTCCGTCTATAAGGATTGTTTTTGAAACTTTAAAATAAATAAATATAAAAAAAATATTAATAGATATTAATAAGTATGATGGTATTAATATAAACTACACTAACATAGACTTTAAAAATTCTAATTATGTCCTTTCGGCGATATCTATATGCATGTATTTTGCGCCCTACTAATTGGCCAAAATAATATAGACATGAAAATCCTCTCATTCCTCTCACCTCTTATTTTCTGCTCAAAATGTTGATGTAATTTATGTATGAATATTTATTTTGCACGATCGAAAATTAATAAGAGCACAAAAAAAGATGCATATATATTGACAATCTAATAACCGGCGTAATTAATTTGTACACTAGGAAAATAATTATGCTTCCTTTTCTGTGAAATGCAAGGAAGTATGAAAATTTAAATATTTTTAGAATATACTATAATATAAGATCATTAGAAGGCTATTTACGGCTGGAATTGCACTCAGTAATGAGTAAAAATGACAGTCGCAAAATTAATTGCCAAATGCCGCGCCGCGCGTTCCAGAAGTCAGCTTCAAACCCCAGGGGTGCAGCGCTGACATGATGCCAAGCTGTGCACATCCATACACGATATGCATAATAACCGACATATTACGATGTAATAGGATTGTTGTATAGCAAATTGGTTATTAATTAATAATTTAATTCCTTTGCAGGCCAGCGAGGACAAGTTGGGTAACGCTTTCGCCCTATCGACCCGGGGGCCGATGCAGAAGCTTCGTCCCGGTTGGGGCTTCATCTGATTGTGGTTAAGCGGGGCTGTGGGTGGACAAAGAAATTAGCTCTGGTCGAGTCCCTCTGACCGGTTGGGGTCACACTTGCCTAGTCGTTTTGGCCTTGATTGCTGCTGCATGTGACCGGACCAGCCTAATTGTGACTGACTTGACTTCCCCACCTGGTGAGGTAACAGAGGATGATTCGTTTGCATTGTTTTTGTTTTTCGTCGACAAAGTGAAGTCCTCATTTACTAAAATTTCAATCTATTAGGAGGCTAATTTTGGATTAGACTAGTCGAAATAAGAATTTTAGATAGTTGATATACATATACATATGTACATGTTTGCAATAGGAGTGTCTTTTCAAAAGTTATTATTAACACCATAAGCGAAATTTACAAAAACAGATAAAAACGTTTAGTGGTCACTATTTGCACTGCTGTGCAAAATAATGCGCACACTAAGAAATCACTTGTTGTTTTACATTCTTAGGGCCGTTCCACACTAGCCTCATTTTTTGCACCCGGAGTATTTCGAAAAATTCGAATTTCATTTCGAACACATTCGGAAATCGTCCTCATTTGTCTGCCAGCCAGCAACGAGGCCAGTGCTAAGGCTCGTTGAAGTTGAAGCGATGCTCTGGCCACTGGGTGCATGAACGAGCCAGGTAGAATTTCCCCGGCTTGTTTACGCATGTGTTAATGAATGTTTTGCCTCTAGGAGGTTGAAAAATTAGACAGTGCCAGGTCGGGTACAATAAAGACATTTGGGAATCTCTAAACCGGTCTCGCTTTTGTCTGGGCAAATTGAATTACTTTCTTATTTTAAATAAGAATTTTATTTCAAATTGAAATAACCTAATTATTTCAAATATTCAGTTTATGTCAAAATGAACCAGCTCAATTATTTCAAATAATCAGTTATTTGAAATAAAATGAATGTTAATTATAATAAAATTTAACGAAATAATAATTTATTTCAAGAAATACAAAAAAATAATCTTTAATTGTACAACCTCATGTTCTTCACACGAAATAAAATGTTTTATTTGAGTTAATCACGTTGTAAATGCAAACAAAATACAATTTAATTGAAAAGTGTTTGCAATGGGAAGCAGTTAAAATTGAAATCGTTTTATAAATCATCTTTATTTACAGTACGTAAACCACGCTGTTTAAAACAATCATTCAAGTTCCACTGATGGTGTTAGTGACAATGTCTCGACAATGTTATCTTCACCGAAATAAAAATCATCGGCCTGTTAGTGGGTCCTTATCAGATGATCATTTTGAAGAGCGTGTTTCACTTACTGCAAATAAAGATGATTTATAAATCGATCTCATTTTTCACTGCTAATGCACTTTTCCCATCCAATTGCAAACACTTTTCAGGCAAATTGTATTTGGTTTGAGTTTACAATGTGATTAATTCAAATAAGCATTTTATTTAAAATAGTTATTTCAACTCGCACTAAATAAAATGTTATTTGAAATGATTATTTCCGATCTTATTTCAAATATCGAATTCGTCATAAAATTTAATTGAAATAATTTCCTAATTTAAATTAATGATTTCATATAAAATGCATTTCATTTCATTTCATTTGTAATAATTATTTTTTATTTAATTTGAAATAAAAATGCCCAGGCCTGAAGTACACATACTTTTCCTCGATGGGATTAATTAATTTATCTTTGTATATGCACTCCACTAAAAACATTCTAACTCAGAGTGCTGCGATATCAGCATCAAGTGTTCTTTATTTGGTTCGCGTGCCAAGAGAAAATGTTGGGTTAAAGAATATCGTCTCAAGGCAGCAGGTAGAGATAAGAAGCGAAGGCCGGCCGATAAAGTTGCACTCGGTGCAAAAAGTTGCGCCGGTGCAGATATGCTCGTTAAACCACCCCTGGTATGGTGTAACCGATTTGGCTTCACTTGAGAGCTCTTTCTCCTAAATTCAGGTAAAGTCTCCCAAAATCGGCTCTTTCGCTCCGCAACGATTTTCGAAAGACCCATACACTCGCAAAATCGTCTCTCAAAAATGTGTTTGCACGCACGATCCTATTTGTGTGCATGTTCGAAACCAAAGTGAATCCGGTGCAATTGCGCCGATTTTTTGCACCCAGTGTGGAACGGCCCTTAAGGATAGCCGAGATTCCTAATTTTACGTTTTTTCTTCTGAATTTAAGTAACATTATAATTATTTTTTCCAAGGAGGAAAAAGCACTCGGCATAAAAAACCTCCTGATTTATTCAAAACAATAAAAATATTATAAAATTCAATACAATACAAAATTCATACTAAGAAATGGCCCCTCTTTACAAAACATAACAATAAATACAATTCTTACAACTAACAATAGGAAGTGGTCAGTTCCTCTTTACAAAAATAAAAAGTTCATAAATAAAAAAAACTAAAATATTGTTCCTGATGTTCCCGCTGGATATATGGGATGCGCAGTCAGATAGTCCTTCAGCTGGTCCCGCAACTTGAAGGCATTTTTTGCAGCGTTGTTGGTCGATATCCCCCCAGCTCTTCTCAAAGGAGTGGGTGTTTCGGTCCTCCACAGACCATGGATTATTTCGTTTCCATTGAACCGATCCACATAATCAGGCGGAATATAGCTGCCGTCATGCATTTTCACAAAATTGTGCAATACAACACAGCCTTTTACTATCTTTTCTGCCGAGTTTTAGGGTTCATGTTCAATGGAGCGAGTAAAATTCTCCAACGAGATGCCAAAATCCCAAACGCGTTCTCGATTGTCCGCCTAGCTCGAGACAGCCTCTTGTTGAAATTCTCTCGAGCAGTTGGAAGGTGCTCTCCTATAATAAATTTTAGATATGTAAGTATAAACATCATTTAAGACCGCATTCCCTAACCAACATTGAAAATGTTTGAAATTTTTGCACTTCATTGCTGGCAGTAGTAATATTGTTCAGCGGTGGCATGTTATTAAAATTATATATGTATATAATAAATTATTTAAGTGCAAAAACCCCAGATGTTTATAATCTTTATAGATGAATATACCCCTTAAAAGTTTACCTGCATATGGTCGCATCAAGAACGGCTTCAGGGGGAATGCAGCATCCCCGACAAAGTAGTACGGGTATGGTACTTGACCTTCTAGCAAGATGTCATCCTTCGGTATTCCCAAAGTGTTCTGAAACATCTTTTTGCCAAAATCGGAATGCCATAGCACGCCACCGTCACTTTGGGAGCCAAATACTCCAATATCGATCCCCGTAAAGGTTTAGTTGGTGTCACACACTCCCAGTAATATCAACGAATATGTGCCTTTCTTTTTAGAGGGATAGGGTATTTCATTACTCGTATTAAAAAACGACCGAAACACACTTTTATAATTATAAAATTGAGACCCAGAGTTTCGTGGGCAAATCAGGTTGATGTGCTTGCCATCGATGGCACCTACACAGTTCGGCAAATTAAAAATTGTGTCGAAATCCTTCGCGATCCTCTTCCCCAAAGTGGTCTGACAGGTTTCAGCTGTTTCATCGGCTGCAGTGACAGTTTCCATTGTTTATGATGAAGTGCTCTAGTTGACAGACTAAATTTAACATATCAGAAAATATGTTTTGACGGATTGATCTGAGTAACATTTGAGCCGTTCATTGCACAAATCGATAAATCAATAAAAAATCTGCATTCTTAGAATATTTAAAGATTGATTTGTTTAATGATTTTGCTTCACTAAAAACCAATTTATGCTTTGAAATTGATTTCAATTTTTAATGTGCAACATATTTTAATAAAACAAAAATAACTTTATGTTGTTTGTAACAACTTATTTGTGAAAGCGGAAATTTTCATGACTGCAAATATCTCTCTTAAATGCAAAAATAATTTCTAATCAAAGGGTATACTTGGAAAAGTGCACCAATCCTTTCAGTAATATGTAATTTGCTGTTTTCTAAACTAGTCAATTAAATTGGATCGTTCTACTCGCATTTCAATGACGCAGTAAGATACTAATAGTCCGGGAGCTAGCGACATACATATTTAGGTCGGTCATTTCCTCCCGGCTGAAATGCTCATGAAATGCTTAAGAGAGTCGTACCTTGTAGCTTCGTGACTGTCAGCTGCGCAACCATTGGTGGGATAGCCAACGGAAGCCTCCCACGCACGTAAAAAAAGATAATATTTTTAGTCATCTCCTCCCGATTGAAAACTTGTCAAACGATAGTTATTAACATACCTTTACAGAAAAAAAAAGTCAGCTGGCTGTATGGTGGTGGACTTTACGTCAGCTGATCACGTGAACTTGACGAAATGAAATATAAATTCAGTGATTTCCTCCCGCATGAAACTTTGTCAGAATATAGTTTATATAATATTTTGAAGAAATAAACCCGTCAGCTGGCTGTATATCGGGGGAAAGATTGTCAGCTGATGGAGAAAAGGGTATGGTGCAAGAAAGAGGTGTGTGAATTTGGCACCCCCTTTTATGAATTTTGGAATTTTTTTTCTGTATTCGTTTGTCCATCGTTTGTCCACGATTGTCCACCAATTTTTTTCGTTTGTCCATGCTTAGTTTTAAAATGGCGGCCAAAAAACGTTTTTTGCAAATTGCAAAAAAGGAAGAAAGGTACTTTGGGTAAAAGGAAATTATTCATTTAATAATAATTCAATAATAATAATTGCTAGTTTGAAAATATTTATTTCATTTATTATTATAAAAAAATAAAACACTTTAATTTAGAATTCGTATCCTATATATATTTAAATTAAAAAGAAAATACTTCAAAGGAATTTGTATATTTTTTATTATGTAGATCCAACAGACCAATAGAGTTCAATTTTTGTAAAAAAATTTATTAACAATTGGAAATTATCTATCTTTACTAAAAAAGTACATATCAAATAACTACTTTTATTCGGAAATTGAAATATCTCGTTCTGTAGAATAAATTTGAAAAATAAATAAATAAATAACTATGTAAATATATATATTCATAAACAATAAAAACAAATAAATAAAATTAATAATATTCAACAACATTAAAGTAACAAAAAACATTTCCATCACATAACTACAAAGGTTAAAATATTACAACTCATTTCAGGTCGTCTGCGTCCTACACACGTCTTTTCGGCATCTTTGAAAAATAAATATACTGTGGAAAAGAAAAAAAATATGTTTTCACGGACATTTCGCATTCAAATGAAATAAAAACAAAAATCAAAACGTCCACAGAAACATATTGCAAGTATTAAAAAAAATTCATTAAAATAAAAAGTAATCAGTTCAGCTTTCTAATTTAAAGCTACTTGAAATTTAATAACTTTCGGTTTTTTATAACTGAGTTAGAGAGTTCTAAATTATTATTTTTCTTTTACATGATTATTTAGCAAAATATTAGCCAACCGGTAACAAATGTCCAAATAAATTAACAAATTAGAAGAACCGCACTGGCATTCATGATTTAAGTCAAAATTGAAATAATCACTTAAAATTGAATTTATTGTAAGAGAACACAAAAAACCTTTATGATTTTTCTTGGCAAAAAATTCAGATGCGTAATTGTTATGACGAAGGATCTCTTGGAAAATAGAACCAATAATGATACATTAAAATTGGCACCGACTCTGTAGGAATACTTAACCCGCCTCTTTGTAAAAAATCAAAATAGTCATCATCAATGTAAGATCCTTTTTCTTTAATAATTTTATTTTTACAATCTGGACAAATTAGCTGACACGTCGATATCAGCCATTGTCAAATATTCAGAATCGAAAATCTCTTCAAATTCACTAATATCTACCGATTCATGCAAAAGGTTATCAGTACATTCATTGGTAAGTGTCGAAAAATCATTAAACTTTTTCGAAAAAATGTTGTGTATTCTTATTTTCTTTTCGGACTCCAAAGTCTCTGAATACGAGATTCGATAACTACAACCCGATAAAGAGCGATATAGCCGAAACCGACCTTCTAAATCATCTGTTTGAAATTTTCCCAGTAACACATATTTAACTTTTAAAACATTTAAAGAATGTTCTATTAAATCTATCATAGTTCATGTTGTCAAAACCGCTGCTTGATATATGTATGTCTTGAGATAAAATTCCCGCGTTATTATCTGATTGTTGCCATATATCAAGCCATATAATAAATTTTTTTAAAAACTCAAGCCGCGGATCAGTGATTGAATTAAAGTCAGAACACCACGGATCTCGTCTAACAATGCTTTTTACCGATGAACGTGTGTTCATTATTTTCCACCACTTTGAAATAATTTGACAAAAATCTGCCGTTTCACGCGTATTTTCGGTTTCATTTAATGCAGCAATGGTGGAATCGTGAAAAATGTTTTCAACGAGAGGAACACTTTGTCTTTCTAAATTATTTGGATAAACCGTTTTATAATTTAATTTATACGCTTTTTTAATGTGCAAATTTATTTCGCGTTGATACAACTCGCGCAAATCTTCAAAAGATCCTTTTTTAATCTCATACGAATCAAAATCCGGATAAATGAAAGTATGCCCTGGTGTTCTAACGTTTAACCAATTATTCCGGAAATTTTTAACTAAATGCACCGTATCATATTGCAAATATACTTTTTGGTCAGGATAATCGGGATATTCAAAATAATTTAATTCGTCTTTTCGAAGCATTTTAAATAAAATTTGATTCGTCCTATTGTTGTCCGTAATACTTACAGAGATCTGAAGCCCCAAAGATTGAACGAATTTTAAAACACTCATAGTGAGCTCTAGTAAAGTTTGACCAGTAGGATTTAATACTGGTATCAGTCGAACTATTTCTTTAAAAGGACCGTAAATAGATTTGATCATAAACGACATCACAGTTTTTAAGGTCTGATTTTCAGCAAACCCTACAACGGTCGAAGCTTAATATTGTAGACCTTTTTCGATATATATTTCGTCTATTAATAAAGCTACGAATTTCTCCCTATCACTTAAGTTCGTAGTCATATGTCTTAAATAACGCTCGTCACTGTTGGTATTTCGCGAATCGGGGGCGACGTGCATCGAAGATGAATTTGTCCTGCAAATATATTTTTGACGGTAAACTTAAAAATGTTTGTGCTTGTAAGTATGCAGCTGAAGATATTGATGAAATTAAAAACGAAGCTATAATTGTACAAGGACTATAACGCGGTCGTGAAAGTATAAGCAACTTCGTTTGATTTAAAATGAATTCTAATTTGCCCGAATTTTCATTAGCGTTTGCTTTATCCAAATAAAAAATTGCTGTATTAATATTATCTGTAAAACAATCCGAGGGCGGCGAGCGTTCAAATTTGTAAAGTGCAAGTACATTTACTATTTGTGACCAAAGATTCGCTTTACAACTTTTAGGCAAGAGCCACTTTAAATTACTCGAAGGCACCTCGCCCCTACGTAATATTACACGCACATTTAAATCGATATTTATTATTAGCAGTATTCACGATGTGTCGAAAACGCGGAAGTCGTCGCGAATCGAGAAAACATTAGACGTCAAAGAAATTTTTTTATGAATCTGGCATTTTATTTTTCTGGGTTTACTTCCACGCCTGAGGGCATGTTTTTTGTCGAGAAATCGAGATTCTTCGACTGCAAAATCAACGTTAGATGGCATTTCTCTTCTGTTCAGTTGACAATTTGACATTGACGTCTAACCATGTTTTCTCGATTCGATACGACTTCCTCGTTTTCGACACATTGTGAATACTACTATTATTTTGACAGCGAATTCACAACCCGTTTCGTCGTCACTTTCAAGTATATAAAATATAATTTTATCATCCCGCTCCATTAAATCCCACGAGCATAAATTTAATTTATTTCTGTACTTTTCCCGAAAACTTTTAAAATCTAAAATAAAATCTTTTTTAAACGCGTCATCTATAGCCTTTTCTAGCTTTAATAAACGTTGTTCGCGCCGAACTCGCGGATTCGTCCTATTTTCTTCCAACAAATTATTTTCTATTTCTGCAACGATGATATGCGGCGAATTTGGAAAAACTGACGGGATCACGACTTGCGAATTTGAAAAAAATTGACGGTATCGCGCCTTGAATTAATTTTACAATTTTATTTCCCGGTTTGTATAAATCCGTCTTACGAAAATGTCACAGTTCTTACCATTCGCTCTGCTACACCATTTAACTGAGGGGTTCGTGGAACTGTTAAGTGATAACTAATGCCTTTTTGAATACAATAGTCTTTCATTTCTTTTGATAAATATTCTCCCCCATTGTCAGAATATAAATTTACAACCTTCAAATTAAAATGAGCCACACTTCTCGCAATAAGATCTTTAAAAGCTGAAAATACGTTTGATTTATATGTCAACAAATATGTGACGCAATAATGTGTAAATTCATCAATAAAAAGTACAAAGTAATTTTTATTATCTATGTACTGTTGAAGGAGTGACAGGACCACATACTTCAGAATGTACTATAAACCATGGTCGCTTTACATAGCTTTTATCTTTATTTTTTTCAAATGGCAAGCGTGCTTGTTTACCTTTTATACAAGCTTCACATAAATTTTCATTAGGTGCAACATTATCAATTTGTTCTACATCATCAACCATTCTATTGCGTTTCAATTTCAAGAAATTCGATCCTCTCATGTGACCCAAACGTTGATGCCATAAATCATATCTCTTAATATTTACTGTGTTATATACGAGTAGCTGATAATTATTTTCTTTATATGCTTTTAGCTCAAAATTAATTGTTATTAAATAATTTGATGAGTCACCAGATATTACCTTTTTACCATTATACTTTACCACTACTCCATTTTTATCAAAAATAATGGTCATTCCTGCCTGTTGCATCTTCCTTACAGAGAGTAGATTGTGTAGGTCTTCAGGACAATACAGAATATCTTTGAGTAAACCTGGAACATCTATGCTGCTCGAAACATACAATTTTCCTTTCTTTGTTGCAGTTACATATGTTCCACTTTTTGCGACGGCAATTTTTATTGTAGGCTTTAAATTAACAACACTTTCAAACAAATCAACTCTATTTATAATGTGATCAGATGCTCCAGAGTCTAGAATAAATGAAATTCTCGTATTCATTGAAAATTGATTATCACCAGCCATAAAGGCGAAACCAAATGAACTAGAACCGGGTTTTTGCCTTTCTTCAGTAGACTCGGTATTTTGAGCATTGCTTTTGTTTTCTTTATTATTTTCAAGGCGTTTTTTGAAAAAACAATTTTCTATCAAATGTCCTTTCCTCCCACAATGATGGCATTTAATTTTTTGTAAACTCTTATTGAATTTAAAAGACTGTTTCTTAAATTGTCCCGGCTGATAATTCTTAAATGGTCTAGAATAATTGTCTTTAGATCGTTTGTTATTAAAACTCTCGGCATGAAGTATTTTTGTGCTAGTATCGCCACTTTCATTCCGTAATTTAACTTCATGATCTAATAATCTTATTTTAACAAAAGATAAAGTCAAATTGTCCTCAGATAGGGTCTCTATTGCTTGCAGTAATCACACCATCATATGAAGGGGGAAGTGTCAATAATAAATGCGAAATCTTATCAGTTTCCTCTAATTTTGCTCCCGCAGCAAACAACTCCGTCATTAAATTATCAAAAGTCATACAATGGTTTACAAGAAGTGTACCTCCTTGCAGTTTTAGTCCAAGTAATTTTTTTCTAATCGCTAATTGTGTGGCTAAACTTTTCCGCTCATAAATAATGTCTAAATTATTCAAAATTTCTTTTGCCGTGCTTTCAGGCTTTGCGAAACAAAGAAAAGAGTCGGATAAGTATTCCACTATTACACTTTTCGCGATTCTTTTAGCCTTATTCCACTCATCACTTTGTTTATCCGGGCTACTCTCATCTATCACTTTGATCACATCTAATTCAGTTAATAAGGCTCTTTTTCTGAATTTCCACACACTGTACTTTTCACCACTAAAAAGGTTTATATTTCTTTTAATTTTCAAATTTTCCATTTTGTTTTTATTTTAAATTTTAACACTTAGTTCTGTACAGTTTTATTCACTGGCTTTGTTCTTCACAGTTTTATTCACTGGCTTTATTCTTCACAGTTTTATTCACTGGCTTTATTCCTCACAGTTTTATTCACTGGCTTTATTCTTCACAGTTTTATTCACTGGGCCCATAACCTATTGGATATTGGGCTTTTATACTAAAAAAACCACATTTAATATTAAAAACCTTCTTTATTATTTTTATCACTTCAAGGAGAAGACAACCTTCTTGCACAATATTCACTTATCAAGTAAACTACTTAAAACTCAAAACAAAACTATTTCCCTTTTTCCTACATCTGTTAGGCAGATGTTCTTCAAGGAAAAACCTGCGACTCAGGTCATTAAAATATAAAGAGGATTTTATTGAGGTCGATTATGTTTTTGCATGCCGATACTTTTAGCACTTTGAAACTAAAATCCAACAGCCATCAGGTCTTCCGACCTTCTTGTTCTTTGAATAGACGGACAGTACAATGGTGTCGAAGCCGTAAAAGATGGCGCCGTTCTTAGCCGCAAGGGGTGCCAGAGATTCCTCATTCAGGATAACAATGGCCTGCCTATTTTTGCCCTTGACTTTGCCGATTTGTGCAACCTTCCAGTCCTGGGTCGAAAGGGTTCGATTGCACATTCTTATAATAGTCAGGATCTGTTCTGGGTCGGAGGGCTCCGCCGGAATCCATGTCCTGGCTCTCGGTCTGTTCGGGATCTCGTCCCTAGAAACAACCTCAAGCTTATAGCACCTGGCCAAACTTCGCCCAGGCATGAAATCGCAGTTTTGTAGAGATCAGCCGACCGCTGATCCTCACAGGCGATTAATTTCACCCGACCTCGATACCACCCAGCATCTGAGCAACAGAGAGTAGGGCCGCGATTTCTCTCCATGACGTCCATAAAGACGCCGAGTAGCGCAATCCGTATTTATCTCCAGTTTTCCAGGGAGATGGCGCCGTCCGGATCGCTGCGGTCGATGACAGCCACGATCAAGCTGTCCTTCGCCACATCATTGAAAGGTTTAGTCGGCTTGACCATCTTGGCAGATGGAGGGCCTATCTTTGGCCATTTCGTGGGTGCTGGCTCTTGCTTGTCCTGCGAGCGTTGCCTTTTGCCTGCTGCGTCTGAAGCAGACTCCCTTTTCCTGGCCAACACTCTCTTGGCCCACGCAAGAGAGGTCTTGTCCCTCTCAGAAAGTTCCTTCTCCCGGATGTTCTTGATCCTGTCCAGGAACCGATGTGGTGACCTTCTTTCCCTGAAGGCCTGAAGAGAGGGGCTGCCGCGCCGCTTCGCTGTAGAAGTGGGTTGCGACGCCCTGGAGGGTGCCATGGCCCTACTTGGTCCCTAGAAGGAGATAGTCCAATTTCCAAACATATTCCGGGCGCTTGATATGGGATAATAATTCGCACAATACCTTCCAGACCCTGTCCATGCCACAAATATCTCTGAATTTGTACTTGGGTTTCTTAATTTGTACATATTTCCTTTTTGTATCGGCGCGTTCGTAAAGCAGGCATTGCGCAAGAGTTTCCTCCAAAATTCAAATTATGCTGCTCGTCGAGAAAATCTGCAAGTGAGAAGTAATTGGCATGATGAATCTCAAATTAAATCTAATTGCCCTCCTATTGCAAATATCGTCATTTCTGCGACAAAGAGTCGATCTAAAGAATCGAAAAGAGATTAAAAAAAAAACATTCTTGTTAAAAAATTCCTTAAGCTTCAAAAGTGTCTCTCGTCGCAGAAATGACGATAGCGCCTTCAAAATAATAATTTCTAGGGAAATATAAAATTTGAGGAGCTGGCGAACAAAACGGTATAATTACATAAAATGAAATTTTACAGGAGCAGTAAAAAACTGAATGACATACTTACAGTGAGCTTTTGGCGGCGGTTTTAATTTATCTATATGTAGTTTGAAACTTTATTTAACATATGTTAAATCCAGATTGCTATGTCTAATACAACGGAAGATATTTAAATTTGTAAAATGCAATTATGCCGTTTTGTTTGCAATCGGTGCAATTATTACGTTTTTGATTGTCACGAGGATGCAATTAAGCCCTTTTGATTGCTAACAATAAGTTTTTTGTGAGTTAGGTTAGGTCAATCTAAAAAAAAAACAGTTTAATTCGTTTATTTATTACTACATTTCTTAATCAACAAAAAAAAAAAAAATCTTCTTTAAAAAAAATCTTGGGTACTTGAAATACTTTCTTTTTCATTAAATGCGATAGAATAAAAGTTTCACTTTAAAAACAAAAAAAAAGGTCACTTAATCCATTTTGATTGACATCTTGCAAATTTGTATGAAAATTATTCCGTTTTGAACGAAAACGCGCTCGCTTATTCAATGCTGTTGAAGCTTTATTGTAATTATACCATTATGATCGAAACCATGAACTTTGGATGCAATTTTAACCCTGTTTTAGGAGGTTTTTATTGAAAATTAGTTGAGATTCAAATTCAGCGGGCCCAAAACCTCCGGACCGTAAAAAAAAAGGATTTTGACCGGAGGTGTAATTATACCGTTTTGTTCGCCAGCTCCTCATTTCTAAGTTAAATAAATTTGAAGTAGTGATACCATACCTGCTTTAAGAAATTAAAATCAAGAGCAGAGAAATGCACAACTACAGTACATAAATCACGTATTTAAACTAAGGATGCAAAACAAAAGAACGGAAAGTGGCCCTACTTGGTCCAGGTATAGCCTGAGCCGAGCCTCCATGCACCGAAGAAGAGGTCGAGGACTGAGGTGCCCGGAGCGGCGCCTTGGCATTGCTTGGTCCAGGTTTGGCCACGGACAAGCTACCTTGAGCAAGCGCTGTAGACGCGCGTGGAGTATTGTGGAGATACTCCAACAACCGAGCTTACTAGTCGCGGTCGTTTTGCGATATGTCTCCGAAATGGGGTTGGGTTTCCGGGCTGACTCCAGGTTAGCCACGGGGGGTTTGAGGCAGGGATTACCAGTTGTAAAACCCTGGGATGATCACTTCCCTTCGCGGGTCGGCGAAGGAGCAGATGATTTCTGCGACTCAGGTAGAACTATCTGAGGCAGGTTTATTTGAATTCATATGCATCTGGTTCGTACGACCACCTTCGCGACAAGGCACTACTAGTGGTCAACGGTAGAAAGTAGAGGAAAAAAGGTCCACTATGCAGCGCCCTTTACATGGTAAGTCCATAGTTACGACCTGAGGTGGACAGGTATCAGGAAGGCTCCGTTCGAATACAGCCGGTATTACCCTCTGGCTGCAAACCGTCCAGTGGGCATGGTTCGCATGACAGCCTGGATTAGTGGGTTGGTGGTCCTAGCACGTACTCGTCAATCGCCCGTGTGACATGGGGGACCCTACCAAGAGAGGCTGGCTCAAGCCAATACGACTCCGATCAGCATGGCCGAGTTGAATCAACGCACGACTGGTGTCCACCGCGGTCATTTTTTTTAAGAGAGGTACCATCTCTCCGGCCGACTACAATTAGCCAACACACCCGGCAGAGACATGACCGTACCGGGTGCCTGTTTCCAGCCGCCCCCACAAGGAGGGTATAGTCGCACTACCATCAGTGCACACAGATCCGGCACACTCACACGGCTACGGCACGTACACCAAAGTGTGGCATGTTGTTCCCCCGTGTACATGTGTGATCCCCCTGGTACCTGATGGCTGACGGCCGACTAATTCTTCGATAATATGACAACTGCAACAATTACCATATTTATTGATTATGTCAACTATTTTCCTACTACTTGTCAGTCTTTTCAATGTCATCCCTGTCGTGATATTTTCTGGTAAATCATTCTTCTTTATATTTAAAATGGCTTTCCGTAAAATATATTCTGCTTTTTGCAAAATCTCAGATTCTTCTTATATTTGACATAATTTTGTATCAATTACTCTCTTTTAATGCAAAATAATTTATTCTATCTATTTTAATTATGTATTTTTATTTCTTCGAAAGTTTCTAACAGCTTGGCTTTAAAGCGATGAGTACTAAAGAAACGTCATTAAATTTTAAACTTTGCAATTTTCGTATTTTTAAAATCGATTTGCTTTTCTCTAAAGTAGGTGGTGTAAATTTTATAGTTTTTTCACCAGTTATGTGATCTCAAATCACACAAACTACGGGTTCAGATTGCATCTTGCACACTATTTATTTAAATACTAATATCAAGTACTACAATGCACAAAGATAACTGCACAATAAAGGCAAGCACACACCGACGCGGTGGCGTTGGCGATAGCCCTAAGCGTAGCGGTGGACCTTTTCAGGGACCACTGAGGAGCTGCGGGAGGCCGGGCTAGGTGTGAAAATAAGCAAGAAATAACAAAAAATTGGCTCTGGTTCTAGTTTTAAGTCCACAGAAGTCGTAAATACAACGCTATTTTTTAAAAAAATTTACTTTAAAAGAAAAAAGACCTTTTATGGATTTAAGAAAAATAAGGTATAAAATAAGAAGTAGTATGGGATATTATTTTTTGCTTAAAACTTAACAAATCATACGAAATTTAAATTAATCTCAATCAAAGAAGAGTAGTTTTACATGTGTTTATTCCGGTATAGGGATTTAAGGCACAAAACAAATTATTCAATTATTTTCGATGGAATTCCATGAAGGTTTTATGTCACTAAAGCTCAAATATGTTTCAAAAATGCATTTAACAATAATTAAAACCCGCAGCTATAGGAAAAATGATAAAAAAATAATAATTGCGTTCCACACTAACTACTTTCCGATACGTACATTTAGTCCAATATAATCATCTAGTACTACAGACTCAAACTACGTGCTGTGGAACTGGAACTTGGATCCAGTTAATTCCAGTCCAATCGCCTCGACAACCCACTCATTGCCCAGTGTCAAGCCAGTGGTTGATTTGATTGGATTCGAAGTTTCATTGACCACTTGTTAAGTAAATTTAAAAATACGTTTTTCAACAAGTTCGAATTAAGTGTTTATTACGCTAAATACTTTAGGATCACTTTACTTGCTAAATCTCGTCTTTGATATAATGGAGAAACACGAGAAATCAATGAGAGAACTAGTGCTGCGACTTTTCGAGATAAACGCCTTCAAATTCGCCAGTTTATTTCGATTTGCGTGTAATTGTTAGCTATCCGGAATTATTGGTAAATTTTAAATTGCTGGACACATTAAAATTGAAGCTCTAATTCATATTTTTATTTTTTGGTGCAGGACATGCTTTCAGATTTACTGGTTGAATTCATTAAGCAGGAAAATCTTGTTTTCGACCACGTTTGCGGCGTACCGTACACAGCTCTACCGATCGGAACGCTCATTTCCGTAAAGAGCTCAAAGCCTATGCTGGTGCGTAGGAAGGAGCCGAAGACTTATGGCACCAAAAAAATGATTGCATGAAGGCATGTTTAAGGCGGGCGACAATTGCCTTATTATCGAGGACGTTGTAACCACTGGCTCTAGCATTCTCGAAACTCTATAGATTGTTCTATGTTTGTTTCGAATACGTACGTGGTTCGACGTGATTGGAGTCGAATATAAATTATTATCCAAAAGGGCATCTGGTTCTGTACAAACCGCCACAAATCAGTCTCTCATGGCGAAAGTAGGAAAGATAACGCGGTAAAAAAATTCCTATATTTGAGAGCAGACGCAATGGAATATTTGAAATATTTTTAATTTCCTCAAATTAAACAAACGCGATAGAATATCCGTGGAGAATTTGATACCTCGAGCAAACGCGGTTAATGCCCAACGCTTGCCCAAAGGTACTTGTAAGGGAGTAAGGATCTCGGTAATTTCCCAAAGATCGTGTGGGTTTGGTAATTGCCCAAAACCAAAGAGGAGCAAGGAAATCTCGGTAGTAACCCAAAGATTGTAAGTAGGTAGGAAGATCTCGGTGATAACCCGGAGATTGTTAGGAGTAGGTAGATCTCGGTAATTACCCTGAGATTGGTTTATTAGCTTCGGTGATCGCCCAAAAGCTAATGAGGCTCTACGCCCGGCGCGGCCCTTTTATAAGCGGAGGTGACCGTTATGTCCTTTTCGTCGCCTGCAAGTGATCTTATTCTTCTTTCGCCACGCCCACGCTCGTGCAAGGTTAAAATTGCCTTGCCGCCGTGTGAAGTTGCACCCGGTTGCCGCATAACCTTGTTGCGTGTTTGATTTGACTTGACAGTTCTCATTGTTGCATTCAGTGCGCGGCGCGATCGTCTTTTCTGTTCGTGATTAAATTAAGTATGTTCAACGATTGAACATTCTCCGCCCCCCGTTGATGTCTGTCACATCAACACAATAAAAGAAAAGATAATGATGTTTAATTCATTGAAGTTTTTTATTACTACTAATTCTTATCACTAGCCTTAACTACTACTGTTGAGGAATTCCTTGTATCCTTACCATACAAGTTTGTTGCGGCGCAGCAGTAGACGCACCCGGCGTCCTGGTCCTAGGTGGATCGTGTACCTTTTTATTTTGCCTGCGCGAATTTGCGCAAAGGGGATGGTTTACATCTGCTGGTATGTAATTGTGAAAGATTTGCCCTCCACAGTTGTCAATTCGTAAGTTTTGCCCGCCAGGCTGTTTATTTGCGTGCTAGGGCCAGCCGATTGCTGTGGTGTCACCATTTGTTTGGCTGGTGGCTGCGTTGCCTTGGATGGTTTCCTGGATCCCTGTGGCTGAGGTTGCGTGTCGTTGGTAGTCCTGGCCTGGTTGCTTGCGTTGATTCCCAGTTGGGTGTCTTCAGCTAGCCGCTGCGGCGAGAGATCCAGCGAAGGCATGTCGGGTAGTCTTGTAGGCCTTGGTGGTGTTTCCGGCAGTCGACGCGGCGGATCCGGGAATAGTGCTGCCCGTTCTGGTGTCAGGAGTGGCTCCCCATAATCGAATACTTTATGTTACTAATTTGAGGATTTAGAACACATAACGATCACAAGGACATCACGAACATTTATGGTGTGTTATTGATGGGAAGCGGACAAATTTTGTGTACTGCTCTTTTGTAGGTGCCTGAATTGGTTCGCACCGTTACAACCCTGACTACTTAATCATCTCCCGGATGTAACTCCTCTATTAGTCCTAACGGCCATGTGGTTGGTGCAGTGGTCTCGTCTCTTACAAGGACTATCTGCCCAACATTTAAATTTGGAGTCTGCGTTCGCCATTTCTGCCGAACTTGTACATAATTGCGATATGTATTCCTTTGACCATCTTTTCCAGAATTGTAGTCTTGGGTTTTGTATGTATCGCCATTTGTCGGAATAAGATACATTGTTTGATATAGCGCTAGAATCTGGGGGAGTCAGGAGTGACGTACCAGTCAGAAAATGAGCCGGTGTGAGCACATCCATGTTTGATGTATCAGCATGAATGGCACACAGTGGTCTAGAGTTAAGACAAGCTTCAATCTGAATCAAAAATGTGTTCAATTCTTCGAACGTAAGGTTGTTTCCAGCAACAATTCTTTTGAGGTGATATTTAACGCTTTTAACGCCTGCTTCCCACAACCCACCAAAGTGTGGAGCGGCTGGGGGAATGAAGTGCCATCTAGTGTACTCCGTCTGAGTGTTGATTTGAGTAACACCATCCTTAATTGCTTTGGCTGCATCATTCACTAAAATTTTGTTTGCTCCTACAAAATTTGTCCCATTATCAGAGTAGATGTTTGCGCTAATGCCTCTTCTGCCAGTGAATCGCCTGTACCTACGCTGCTAAAAACGCCTTTGTGGTGAGATCGGAAACAACTTCTAGGTGTACTGCCTTGACTTCCGTACAGATAAATATGCAAAAATAGCCCTTATAGGTTTTTGAGCCTCTGTGCTTTGACATTCTCAGCTCGGTGGGACCAGCGAAGTCAACTCCTGTATTCTCAAAGGGACGTGTTTGGTTAACTCTTGCTGCTGGGAGTTCTCCTATTATTTGGCTTGATTGCCTAGCCTTTAACCTTGCGCATTTAACGCATTTTAGGATTCTAGCCTTGACCGCTGTTAACCCATTGATAATCCAGAATTCGCTGCGTATGGTATTGAGTGTCAGTTGCGCTCCTCCGTGCAGGGTTTCCAAGTGGTATTTATCAATAATTATGTTGGTTAGTTGATGTCCTTTCGGAAGAATCATTGGGTGTTTGGCATCGTATGATAGCTGGGAGTGTTGTAACCGTTCGCCCACTCTGATTGTCCCGTCTTTATCGAAGAAGGGGTTTAACTTGATTAGATGGCTACTCTTATTTAGTTTTCCTTTCCTTAATTGTTTGTACTCCTCCGAGAATACTTCCTGTTTAATTAGACGTATTATGCTTATCTTAGCTTGTTTGAGCTCCTAGGTTGAAGATATCCAGTCAGTTTATTTGACTTGGACTTGACGTTGTGCATGAATCTCTTACAGTAAGCTATAACCGAACCAATGTTGAAAAAGAGGAGTATTTTTCCGTAAGAATGGAATCTTCGTTTGCTTGTGTTGTTAAAGTTACATTCTTATTTAGTTTCATCTCTAAAGTGGTTTCGAGTTCTGTTTTGTTTTCAGTTGGCCAGTTCTTTTGATCCTCGTATAGCCATTTAGGACCGTTCCACCATATTGAACTGTTGAGTAGTTGTGAGGGCATCCTCTAGAAGCAGTGTCTGCGGGATTTTCTTTAGTTGATGTGTAATTCCAGGAGTTGTTTTCTGATGTTTCGTGAATTTCTACAACTCTGTTGGCTACGAATGTACGCCATTTATTTGGATGTCCCCTTATCCAAGCTAACGTTATTTTGGAGTCGGTCCACGAGAAGCTGGGAATATCCAGTTGCATATCCTTCTTGACTTGTTTGATGAGCCTGCTCAATAGTACTGCACCACATTTCCAAGTTCCAAGCGAGGGATCGCCATCGGTTTTATAGGAGCTACTCTCGTTTTGGCAGTTAGCAGACTTACAGAGATTCTTCCATTGCTGTCTATTACCCTAACATAGACGACCGCAGCATAAGCATTTTGAGATGCGTTGCAAAACCCGTGTAGCTGACAATCTCTTTCTAGGCCATCTGTTTGAATCCAACGTGGAATCCTTATATCCGTTAAACTGTTGAGTTCCTGTTTAAAAGTTTCCCATTGTTGACATATTTCATTGGGTGCCCTTTCATCCCAGCTGCATCCAGAGATTCAGAGTTTTTGAATTTGAATTTTTGCTAGGATAATGCTTGGTGATATCCATCCCAGTGGGTCGTACAATTTTGAAACTTGCGAAAGTATTTTCCGTTTGGAATCTGCTACATTCTTGAACTCTTCTACCTTTATTGCGTAGGTAAAATGATCGCTTCCCGGATGCCAATATATTCCCAATGCCTTTATTTGATTGTCCTCTTCAAACGTTAGAGGTAGTTGAATTTCGCGTTGTTCCGGCGGTATTGACTCCAATAGACTTGGATGATTGGCTGCCCACTTCCTAAGGGTAAAACCTCCTCCGTTGAGCAAGGATATTAGTTGTGTTTGCAAGGACTTGGCTTCAGTCATGCCCGATTCCACAGTTGTAGCTTAAGCTCTGGCTTAATTAAGCCTCAGAAATTGGTTTAAGTTTCGGCTTAAATTAATACCGTTTCACAGATGATTTTTACATGCCGCTTAACAAAACTGAGCTTAAAGATTAAGCGCGATTATTGTAGGACACTGTACCTGTCATTCTTGTTTTTTTACAGAACGTGAACTCAAATGTAAATTATTAAGGAAGGAATTAGATAAGGATAATAATTAAAAATTAGATAAGATTAATAATATAATAAATAAACAATATTTTATTTGCAAATGTTAATTTTTACTTTTATTTTTCAAATGTATTATTGACAATTTATAATTTCTATAAACAATATTCATTATCCAAATAGTCTGCATTATTTTCAGACAAAAGATTATTGAAATAATCATTAATCAAAACTTGTCTAGATGAATAATTGTCATCATGTGCTATTGCCAAGGAGCCTGTTGTAGTTATTCATTAAGATTATTTGTGCTTCCATATTATCATCAAGAGGAGGTAGAATTAGTTCCTTATTCATGCAACAAACATTATGCAATATAGCTGTGGCAACGATTATACTTTGGATCGTCTGATGCTTCAAACGTAATCCTGTTGCTAAAATAGGAAAACGTCTCTTCCACACTCCGTACGATCTCTCCACACAATTCCTGGTCCGAATCTGGGACTCATTGTAAAGCGCTTCGGCGTCACTATTACATTGCAACAATATCCATAATCTTGAGGGAGGGGTCACATAATGTTTGCACATTTATGGAAAAATATCCTTTCCAATAGGATATAGCGAAATAGCTCTCCATTAATTTAACCAAGCCGGAACAGAATCAACAACCAAAACAATCACTTCTCACATAAAATTGGCTTAGCGCTCAAATTTGGCAGCTTAATTTAAGCAATATTTGAGCTCAGTTTAAGAGAAAAACCTCTACTGTGGAACATCAAAAATAGTTAAGCGGAAGCTTAACTCAAATTCGAGGCTTAAGCTTTCACTGTGAAACCGGGCATCAGTGTATTGGATTCTGTAAGCAAATCATCTACGTAGAAGTCGTGCAACGTGACACGAGAGCCAGCAGGATATTTATCCATATCGTCTAAAGCAAGTTGTTGTAACGTTTTGATCGCAAGGTATGGTGCTGACGTTGTACCGAACGTCACCGTATTCAATTCGAATTCCTGTATGGGTTCTAATTTGTTTTTCCTCCAGAAAATTGTTTGGTAATTTCTGTCCCTTGGATCAACTTGTATCATTCGATACATTTTCTCAATATCTGCGGTCATAGCAAACTCGTATTTCCTCCATTTTAGTAGGGTTGAACAGAGTTTCGGTTGCAAGGTGAATCCGGTCATCATTTGTTCGTTTAGACTCCGGCTATTGGAAATTTTCATCGATGCATCGAAGACAACTCGTAAGCTTGGTCGTTGAACTTTCCTTAAAGACTGCATGATGTGGCATGTAGTAGCGATTTGATTCTGTGCACGTAGATTTATTAGCGATGCTCATATGTCCCAATTGTATATATTCCTCTATACATTTTGAGTATTCCGTTTGAGTTCTGGATGTTTTGAAAATTTGCTTTCCAGTTGAAGGAATCGCATCATCGCCTGTTGCTTGGAATCTGCTAGCCTTGGAGGCTCAGGGTGAAAGGGCAATCTGACTTGGTACTTACCGTCCTGTAGCCGAGTATGTGTTGTCTTATAATGTTCTTCACACCTTTCTTCCTCACTGGTGAGTTTTCTTTCTTGTGGCCCTTCTTCGATTTCCCAAAACTTGCGCATCTGTTCATTTAATTTTTGTATGCTAGGTTGATCATTTACTGCTAGTGCTGAAAATGTGTCTGTAGCTCCGGGTGATGCATTGATTGGTATTTCACCGAAGATGATCCATCCAAGTGAGGTGTTCTGCGCAACTGGTGCATTGCCTTTCCCCTTCCGAAGTCCATCGCGAAGAATTTTTGAAAATATGTTTACTCCTAATAGCATATCTATTTTTCCGGATTTCATGAAGTTTGAGTCGGCTAATTGAAGACCTTGAATGTGTGTCCAATCTATTTGATTCGTGTGTATAGGAGGAAATACATTTGTGATTTTCTTCAGGACATACGCGTTCATATGAACTGAAGTTGTTTGGTCGACAGTAGACCTTAAAAGTAATGATACTTCTTTCGTGGAAGAAGCTACCTTAGTTGAACCCAGCCCAGTTACTTGCAGTGAAGTAGCCTTGCCCTTCAACTGTAAAATTTGGCAAATTTCTTCGAATATGAATGAACTTGTGACCCCAAGTCAGTGAGGGCCCGAATAGGAGTTGTGACTCCGTAGTCGTTCTCCGCGTTTACGATGGCGGTTGCCAGCAGAGATTGAGTTGTATTTTTATTGTAGTGACAGTTTGTGTTTCCTGTCTGACCCTGACCCTTTGCTTCAAGGTTTGGTATTGGGCTAGAGTTGACTTTGTCATCATGCAGTAATGTATGATGGCGTTGTTTGCACTTATAGCAACTATTTTTACTAACGCAAGCCTGCTTAGTATGTGGACTTAGGCAATTAAAGCAGAGATTTTTTCTCTGTATACAGCCTTGTTTTTCGCTGAGCGGTTTTTGCTTGAATTTATCACATTTGTACAACGGGTGTGAACCACTGCATAGGCAACATGTGCGTAAAGTCTTGCACGGTTTCTTTCCGTGTCGTTGAAAACAATGAAAACAAATGGCATGTTTTAACAGCGTTTTTCGCCTTTCGTCTAATTCCCTTTGAAGAAATTTATTACATTGCTGTATTGAGTGACTCGCTTTACAGATTGCAAATTCGCCTGTACCAATGTGATAATTCGTGGTGCTTTTCTGGATCGTCTGAATTGGTTTAGTTAACTTGGCTTCAGACATGGCTTCCAGTGTACGGTATCTGGATTCCAGAAATGTATAAAATTGAGTCAGAGTGGGTATATCAGTAGTTTCTGATATCCTTTGTTCCCAAAGCTTCCTGGTTTCTTCAGGTAACTTTTGGGTAATTATAAAGATGATTATCGCATTCCAGTGCGTAACATCTACTTTGAGGGCCTCCAACTCATGGAGTTGTTCCCTAGTGGTGTCTAAAATTCCCTTAATTGACCTCTCGGTCTCGTTTTGATAATTGGTTGGTTAACCAATTGTTTTAGATGTGAAAAGACTTGTACCCTTTGATTACTATATCTTTTCACTAATGTTTCCCAAGCCGATTGGTAGTTCGTTCCTACTTTATCAAATTGTTTTAGAAACCTTTCTGCCTCCCCAGTAAGGCATGATTTTAAGTAGTGCAACTTCTGTATTTGGGGAATACGCTGATCGGAATGTATGAGCGATACAAATATGTCATGAAATGCTCTCCAGTTAGCGTATTCACCGTTGAATTTTGGAAGGTCTATGCGAGGAAGTTTGACTTCGGCTCGCGTTGTCGACTGTAAATGTTGAACAGCTGAACTTGATTTCTCCGTACTGCTCAACTTATCCTGTAATTTGCCAAGAAATTCGAAATATGTTAATTCGAAATTCTCATAGATAGCACTACCCTGATATTTAGACACCAATTTTTCGTTATCACCTGAACATATTTCCAGATGATTTTCCTCAAATTGCGACCACCATTTTTCAATTTGATTTATCCTACCCTCTAAATAACCCTTTGTTGTTTTTTCCTTTTTCATAATTTTTCCGCGCTTGATCAAGTAGACTCTTTAAGGTTTTTTGACTTCGAATTGTGGATTTCATTTTGACTTATTTGAGCAGCAGAGCACCGTTTTGGTTAGACTTGTTAGTTTAAAACCTTTGGATTGTATTGCAATGAAATCTGGCTGTAATAATATAAATTATCCGGTTTTAATTCTTTATTATCCGGCTCGAAGGACCAATGGTTCGACGTGATTGGAGTCGAACATAAATTATTATTCAAAAGGACATCTGGTTCTGTACAAACCGCCACAAATCAGCCTCTCATGGCGAAAGTAGGAAAGATATTATAGAAAGAATTGATAAACAAAAACGTAATTTAACGCAAAAATAATTCTTTATTTAAAGTAAAACTTTTTACTTATTTCTAAACTTATGCAATTACTTAATTATTACAATCCAAAATTTTCATTACAATACAATCAAATCCAAACCGAATACCAATTATTAAATTTTACAGAAATAATTCAAGTTTTCGTAATTGATTAAATTCAAATTTAACCTAAATTAATATTTTGAATTAGGGAGTTGCAAAAAAAAACACCCATTTGACGCGATGAAATTATTTGAAGATTTTAACGTTCGGAAGAAAAATTGATGCTCTAAATTATATTGAAAATAACGCGGTAAAAAATTCCTATATTTGAGAGCAGACGCAATGGAATATTTGAAATATTTTTAATTTTCTCAAATTAAACAAACGCGGTTAATGCCCCACGCTTGCCCAAAGGTACTTGTAAGGGAGTAAGGATCTCGGTAATTTCCCAGAGATCGTGTGGGTTTGGTAATTGCCCAAAACCAAAGAGGAGCAAGGAAATCTCGGTAGTAACCCAAAGATTGTAAGTAGGTAGGAAGATCTCGGTGATAACCCGGAGATTGTTAGGAGTAGGTAGATCTCGGTAATTACCCTGAGATTGGTTTATTAGCTTCGGTGATCGCCCAAAAGCTAATGAGGCTCTACGCCCGGTGCGGCCCTTTTATAAGCGGAGGTGACCGTTATGTCCTTTTCGTCGCCTGCAAGTGATCTTGTTCTTCTTTCGCCACGCCCACGCTCGTGCAAGGTTAAAATTGCCTTGCCGCCGTGTGAAGTTGCACCCGGTTGCCGCATAACCTTGTTGCGTGTTTGATTTGACTTGACAGTTCTCATTGTTTACATTCAATGCGCGGCGCGATCGTCTTTTCTGTTCGTGATTAAATTATGTTCAACGATTGAACAGTATGCTTTGGTCAACTTCTTTTCCCAGTGGGCCGCAAGCCAAATTCGGGCTAAGGGGCCCTTCTTTAACACAATATTGGCGCCCATGTATAATTGTAGATTCACATATTTATTTATGGCAGCAGTCTGATTCGTGTTCAACCCCTTGACCACAACTGCTGTGTGCGAACCTTTAATTTGTAACTTCCTGCAAGTTTCTTCCGTAATAAAATAAGTTTGAGACCCTGGATCGATTAAATACCTTAGGGTTCTCAACTGACCATTGCGGTCTGGTACCTTGATTATTGCCGTGGCTAAAAGTGCATTATGGCACTCAGTACTCAAGAAATTTCTTGTAGGCTCGGGTTTACTATTTGTTACTAGCGTTTCATTCCCCGATATCATTCCATTTCCCCTAGAATCTTTACCAGAATGTGGACCATTCGTGTCCTTAAACGAATGTTCCCTTTCACTTCCCTTGTCAGCCCTGTTTGCACAAACCGACCTTCCAGAATTGTCAGGCATGTGTAACAAGGCATGATGGGATTTCTGGCATCGCCGGCATGATTGCTTGCAAGCTTGTTGCCTGTGCTTGTTCGAGAAACAATTAAAACATCTGCCCGAATCCTTAATAACTTGGCGACGTCCAACAACTGACATTCCCAAAAACCTTCGGCAGTGAGCAACATAATGCTTGCCAATACACGCCGGACACTTCATGCTACTCGTAACATGATATGCTTGTATTGACTTTTTCGAACTCAAATCCCTAGAAGTGGTCTTATCGCTTGTTCCCGTTGTGTAGGCTATAGACTCCAATATCTTATATCTTGTTTTCAGGAAATCTTTAAATTGGTCCATAGACGGCATTGACTTGATATTTTTTATTTCTTGTTCCCAGAGTCTAATCGTCTGTAAAGGCAATTTTCTGACCAGTAAATAAATCACCAGCGTATCCCAATTTGACGTAATCTCTCCTAGATTCTCCAGCTGCTGTAAACATCCCTCGGTGTTATCCAACAGTGTCTTAAGGCCATCGCTGGTTTCACTCATCAGCTTAGATTGCTCAACCAATCGCTTCAGTTGGGTATTAATCAAGAGTCGCTTGTTCTCATAACGTTCCCTAACTCTTTCCCAGGCTAAAGCATAGCTGTCGTCCGTAACTGGAACATTTCTTAAGAGGTTTGCCGCCTCTCCTATCAGGCATTCTTTCAAATAATGCAATTTACGAACTGGTTGCAATTGCGTATTGTTATCTACAAGGGATGTAAAATAATCCTAAAAGGATCTCCAAGCATTAAGGACCCCATTGAACTTAGGTAGCGAGATCCTTGGAAGTTGCGTGTCCTTATTTCCTGTATATAAAACTGTTGGGCCATTCGCCAGCGGAGTGTTTATTCCCGATGCAGGTCCATTCAAGCCATCCATAAGCTCTCCCAGCCGACTCGAAATTCCTTCCTTGGTCGGAGTGGAGTTGTCGTGGAAGTCCGAACCGGCTGAAGACATGCTCGATAAGGGCGTCGGCTAGCCGCTCTGTCGTTTGGTCCTGGATCGGAATGGCCTCCGGCCATTTCGAGAAGTAGTCCCCCACTACCAGCACGTACTTATGACCTTTGGTGGTTACCGGCAGCGGTCCCAGAATGCCAATCGCAATTCGTTCGAAAGGGGTGCCTACATGGTAGAGTTGCAAGCGGGCTCTCGTTCGCAGCAGCGGCCCCTTTCGTCGTTGACAAATTGCACACCTTTGGACGTAGCTTTCTACATCCTGGGAGCACCCGACTCAGTAGTATCGCTTTTTATTTTCCGCAGCGTTTTCTCCACTCCGAAGTGCCCACCGGAGGGCCCGTCATGCGACAGTTCCAGAATCGCTCGCCTAGCTTCGCAGGGTACCAGGGCCTATAGATGATCCCCCTGGCCATCGCAATATTTCCGGTAAACGAGGTCGTTCTCTAGGCTCAAGGTCGTGAACATTGCCCAGTATGCCATCAAGTCGGGGTCAGATCCACTAATTTCCTCCTTCGGGGGTCTGTTGCCCTTCTCCAGCCATCGTCGGATATCCTGCAGGGCCGGGTCCTTTTTCTGTTGTTCAGCCAGATCTCCTTGGACGGTAGTCGCGCACGCCGGGATACGGAACCGTTCTTCCGCTCGCTCGCAGTGTTTGCAGGCGCTTCCTTCGCAGGGGCGTCGGGACGAAGCGTCTGCGTTCCCGTGACGATTGCCCGCCCAGTGTTGAATGGTGAAATCGTATTCCTGCAGACGTTCGATCCACCGAGCGATTTGGCCCTCCGGCTGCTTGAAATTCATGAGCCAGCGAAGTGAAGCGGGGTCTGTCCGCAGAGTGAAGTGCCTTCCAAGGAGATACGGTCCGAAATGGCTAATCCCCTTTACAGCTGCCAGCAATTCCCTTTTCGTAGCGCAGTAGTTCCTCTCAGCGCGGCTAAGGGTCTTGCTGTAGTACTCCAGGACCCGTTCCTGTCCGTCCTGAATCTGGGACAAGACAGCTCCCCATGCGCACTCGCTCGCGTCGGTGTCCACGATAAATTCGCCGGTTTGGAGGGGCTGGCTCAGAACTGGGGCCGACGTCAGCATTTCCTTTTTAAGGCAACTATTATACACGAACATTGCAGCAGGGATCAGGTGACAATCAAAACGTCGGTTCGTCTGAATGACGTTACTCAAGACGTTCTCTTTGTCTCATCCTACCAGGCTTACGACTCGACGGAACCCCCTCCCAGTAGGGAGTTAAAAGAAGCAGTCGAGTATTGTTTTAGAAGAAAGCTCCCCATATTCATCGGCTGCGACGCTAATTCGCATCACAGTTGTTGGGGAAGCTCAGATATCAACCCTAAAGGAGAAGCTCTTCTGGAATTCATTATGAGTACAGAACTGACTATCCTCAACAACGGTCATGAACCCACATTTGTGAATTCCATAAGGCGTGAGTGCATCGATATCACGCTATGCTCCCTTAGTCTCACAGACTATATAGGGGACTGGAAAGTCACAAATGAAATCCTCACTTCCGACCACAGAAGCATATCGATATCTCTGCGTGCACACACACCCAGCCCCCTAGCTTCAGAAACCCCAGGAAAACTGACTGGAACCAGTTCAGGGAAGTACTGGGCTCCGAGCTGAGGGGCTGGGCACCTGTTATAAGCAGCGCTAGAGATATTGACAACACGGTCGAAGATTTTGAGAAGGCTATGATCAAGAGTTTTGAATCAGCCTGCCCTCTCAGCACGCCTCCATCCAAAGGAAAGTGCCCCTGGTGGAATAAAGAACTCAGTCTACTCAGAGTTAAAGTACGGAGGCAGTTCAACAGGGCCAAGCACCTCAACTCTCCCTCAGAATGGGAACTCTACAGATCTCACCTGAGAGAGTACAAGAGGGCGATAAAAAGGGCCAAATTGCTATCCTGGAAAAAATTCTGTACTGAGAGAGAAAGTACACGGGAATCTGCGAGAATTCACAAAATTCTCACCAAAGACAAAATTACGCAGCTGGGTTCATTGCAGCTCCCAAATGGCATGTACATAGATGACAATCCATCCATTGGAGCACATCTATTGGAAACCCATTTTGCGGGCAGTGTTCAGCAACCCACCGACATAGAAAAATACAATGAAGAGCATATTCCTCAGACCTCTGACTGGAATATCGCAAATACAGTTATTAACAGGGACTTACTTGGTTGGGCTATATCCTCCTTCCAAACTTTCAAAAGTCCCGGAAGGGATGGCATCATGCCGATAATGTTGCAAGAAGCAAAACTTCTAATTCTTGAGCCTCTGACCAATTTGTTCAGATCGATCCTTGCCTTTGGACATGTGCCATCAAGCTGGCGAACGTCTAGGGTTGTCTTCATACCCAAACCGGGCAGAGGCAGCTACAAAGTGGCGAAAGCCTTTCGCCTTATTTCACACACAAGTTTTCTGATGAAGACTTTGGAAAAAATGCTGGACGAAGTTATAAGAACTATCTTCTTGAACGAAATCCCACTGCATCCTGCTCAACACGCATATCAGAAGGGGAAATCCACTGAGTCCGCATTACACCATACAGTTGCCTTCGTAGAGAAGGCACTGCATTATAAAAACCTTACCCTGGGTGTCTTTCTAGACATCGAGGGTGCGTTCGATAACACCAACTTCAGTGCAATAGCGGAAGCCTTGCAGAAGCACGGTGTTCATCAAACACTATCTAGGTGGATAAATAATATGTTGCAAAACAGAATTATATCCACCACAATCGGCGACTACGAAGTCAATAAAAAAGCGGGTAGGGGCTGTCTGTAGGGCGGCATCCTCTCCCCGCTATTATGGTGCCTGGTCGTTAACGACCTGGTTGATGCACTAAATAGCAAAGGCTATTTCACCATAGCCTACGCGGATGATTTAGTGATATTAGCCAGAGGAAACTATCTGAGCACCTTATGCGAGCTTCAACAACAGGCTCTATCTATAGTGGAAAATTGGTGCAATAAAAGAAATCTATCCGTGAATGCGGATAAAACTACCGCACTCATTTTCACTAACAGGAGAAAACTGGAAGACTTGAGATCTCTTCAGATCTTTGGCAAAGAGATCAAATATTCCGACAGCGTCAAATACCTGGGTGTGACGCTGGACAAAAGGCTGAACTGGAAACTGCACCTGAATGGTAAAACTCAAAAAGCCATAGCGACTTTTTGGCAGTGCAGAAGAGCGTTCGGTACCATATGGGGCCTTACCCCAAGGGTACTTCACTGGATCTACACCGCAGTTATCAGACCCTGTCTCTGCTACGGCGCTGTAGCCTGGTGGCCCATAATAAGGTCAGGCCCAACCCTAAAAACCCTTAATAAGGTTCAAAGAATGGCCTGCCTAACTATAACGGGAGCAATGAGAACCACACCAACGGCAGCCATTGAGATGGCTCTGTCTCTCACCCCGCTTGACATCATCGTGGAGAAAGAAGCGATGAAAACCGCCCTCCGCCTGCACGTAAATAGCCTTTGGCTCACGAAACACCTGCAGGTGGGGCACCTACAAGTCTGGGATAAACTTAACAAAGTAGACAGAAATGTTCTGATGATCCCAGATAAAATCACTTCTCAAATATGCCCTTGTAGAAGGTATAAAATTACTTTCCCATCAAGAGACGCATGGCAAGAAAACTTCTCCACGTACACATCGTCAGCGAACAACTCCGTATGGTTCACAGACGGCTCCCTGGCAAATGGCCTAAGCGGAGTCGGAGTTTATGGACTTACGGAAGACCTGCGAATCTCGATATCCACAGGCAGTTTCACGACGATATTCCAGGCAGAGATATTAGGCATCATTACATGTGCCAATGTCATACAGGAAAAAGACATTCGGGAGAAGAACATATACATCTTCTCAGACAGTCAAGCCGCGCTAAAAGCCCTTGACTCGAATGTAATATCCTCAAAGATTGTTGGTGAATGTAAAAATTCACTAAACAAGATTGCCGCTACCAATAGCGTAGCGATTATATGGGTCCCTGGCCACAGCAACGTCACTGGCAACGACATAGCTGACCTCCTGGCCAAAGAAGGATCAAGCAGATCCATGATAGGCCCAGAGCCGTACGTGGGACTAGCATCGTCTTCCACAAATCTCATTTTTGAGAAATGGGCTCTAAACGAGCAAAACGAAAGATGGATCGCTAGACAAGGCTGCAAACAGTCAAAGATGCTCCTCAACAAAGTTGACGGGGAATTGAGCAAATGGCTGATGCAGTGCAGTAGGGGCGTTATCAGCCTAGCGCTCATTGTCATCACTGGGCACTGCAGGCTGAACAAACACCTTCACAACATGCACATTACTCAGACGCCATTATGCAGATGCGAACGCGAGGAGACAATCACCCACCTTATCTGCGATTGTCCCCTCTACTTTAATGCAAGGGCCGAGATACTCGGTGCTCAAATAGTAGCCACAAGTGAGCTACTAACACTGAAGCTGCCCACAATCCTGAGTTTTGTTCGACGAACTAAACGTCTTACGGCTCACGAAGGGCAACTAGATTAAAATTGATGACAGGCCTTCAACTGAGGAACGTACAATGGGCCAAATGGTCTAAGTACTGGGTTATTACGCCCACCTTCGGAAATCTACATCTACATCTATCACCGGTGAGCTCCAGGGGCTTTTAGAGAAGGTTACAACACCCTGCGCCGGCATGTCTCGCAGTATTTCCTCCGCTTCGCTGCGCCGCGCCAATGGGATCCTGCCAGGGGGTTGCTTGATGGGTTCGGCGCCGGGGGTGTTGATACGGTGCTTCATAAAACTGGTTCTTCCCAGGTCCTGCTTCCCCTTAGAGAAGGCTGCAGAGTGTTTTCGCAATAATTGCGAGAGTGTAGCACTCTGCCCTTTATCGAGGTCCTTATTAGAGGCGACGAATAACTCCTCTAGGTCGGTCTCCAGAGTTGACCCTTCCTGTTCGCTAGGGTGTTTTTCTAACACGCTGGCGACCTCCTCCCCCCTTGCAATTATCATACCGGGCTTTAGTTTTACCTGCCTATTAGTTATATTGGATATTCTCGCCCAAACGGTTCCTTCCGAGCACTCTGTCAACGTAGGCGCTATGGCCAGTTCGTTGTTGTTCGCGTCGGTGTTAAGCAGCAGTATTGGAGTACGAGGTAGGGCCGGGCACTCTAAGCGGATCAGAGCGTCGGATTTAGGGGGTATTACGACTTCTGCGTACGCTCTCGCAAATTTGTCCGCCGCCGAAGATGTATGAAGTCGTATTCGCGTGTCGCCGATACTCAGGAAGCCGCCACAAAAATCTAGTTTGCACTTATATTTCAGGAAAAAGTCCATTCCTAAAATGCACTCGTCATGGATCGTCGCAATATGGAACGAGTGTTGCGCCGCGAAGTGCTCGATTTTTATGGGTACTTCCGCAATTCCCAAAACTTCTATTTCTTCCCCTGTCACGCTCTGAATTATCGAGTTAGTCTGTCGCATTTTTATGTTTTGTCCGCTGTTCTCCAATATGCGTGGGTGCGCTATCGACTGGCTGGCCCCTGTATCGAGAATAATTTTACAGGGGACTCCAATTAATTCTCCTTGTATTTGTAGGTTGCCGGTGTCCTTTGCCGAGTTGACGTGGATGATGGGGCGCGCGGATTCCACTAAGTCTGGCCCCGGGAGATTAGTGGCGAGGCATTTAAATCCAAGGTTTCCGCTGTGTATCCGGTATTGTATGCAGCGCTTGTAGATGGTGCCGCTTCCGTTGCATTGCACGTGGCCTGCTGTGGGACGGGGGTCGCTACGATCGCCTGATACGTGGGCCTCTGTGGTGTTAATATGAGGGAGACGTTCTTAGCCGAGGGTGTTCGATATGTCCACGTCACATCGAACTGTACCTCGTCTCCTTCGCTGAGGCTTACCGGAGCATTCGGCGGGAGATTCTTTATCTCGTTCCGGTGCAAAAACACGTTCTCGCCGTTATCGTGGCGCGTAATGAACCCAAAATTGCGGCCCGGAAGAAAAATACTGATCCTTCCTTTTATCCCCTTCTCCACAACATTTTGATTGTCCGTCTATGGTCTCGCGTTTGTTTGCCGAGTTCTGGGGCTATTTCGAGGTAATTGCCTTGTCGCCGTCGCGTCGTCTCCGGTCTGGGAGATGTCGGTTGCACATCCGCGATTGCCGTGCGCACGTTCCGGCGACATATGCGTGTCGCTTCCCTGCTAGCCTCGATTCGCTCTGCTAGGGCCAGAGCGTCTTCGACGGTGATTGGCAGGGCGTCCCTTACCCGTTGTTGAATTTCGGCATCCGCAATCCCATCTATAAATTGGGCCAGCTTCTCTCGTAGAGGCGGGGCCATCTTCAAAGGCCAATGTCGCAAGCTCCTGTACCCTCGTAGCGAACTCTTTAAGCGCTTCCCGCGGTGTCTGCACACACCCTCGCAGTTTGATATGTGCTACAGTCTTTTCCATCCGATTACTAAAACGTGCATCGAATGCTGCGTCTAGCTGTTTGTAATCGAGCCTGACCGCTTCGCTGAGGGTGTCATTAAAAATTAGCGCCGTCCCCCTAAGAAAGGGTATCAGGTACAGGGCTTTTATTTCATCCGGCCATCCACTTATTTTTGCGACAGCCTCGTAATGCCTACGATAAATCCTCCAGGGTTGTTTTCCGTCGTAGACCTGTGGCGAAACCTTTATTTTGGTCCGGGTCGTGGTCATGGTCTGCGTCAGTGGCACGGTTCGCTGCTCTGGATCGTCCATTGTGAAGGTATCACGAAACCGAACCGCAGGGGTTCTGACTGGAGTAGAGTGTGGCAAGGTATAGGTGGTTTAGTTCGTCGGATGTTGGACCGTTGTTCTGTGGGTAGGTCGTGGCCTACCGGGTGGGGGGGTTGTCGGCCATGTGTCGACCCAGATTTCAGACCTTCGGCCTTGCGAGGCAGTTGTTTGGGGGGGCCTGTCTCTCCATAACTCTCTTGAGGGCTTCATAGTCTTCCGGATTTCCGCTCGCCATCTTACTTCCTTAGCTCTTTTTTCTGTTTAAAATTCCGGCTCCGACCCAAAAAAAATTATGCAAGAAAAAAGAAAAAAAATTCCAAAATGTATCTCTTATTTCTCGTCGAAACGTTTGGCTAATAATAATCGGGCGAATTTGGCCTGATGTTGCGAAGTCGAGAGGGAGACTTAATTTTTTGCGGACGCAGGATGGCTGGAAAGTACGGCGGTGCTCTTCGCTCGGCGGAGGAAAGTCGGCTCGCATTAGGAGTTGTACGCGGCGGAAATTCGGGGGTGTGTGGTGTTTGTGGAGTGTAGTGCCGGGATCCGTGGAAAACTTTCGTTAGCAGGGAGTTCCGTCCGTCTTAGTGAAGTGTTTGTTGACGTTTTCTCTTTCCAGGGACCGCGGCGGAGCTGCGGGAAGACAGCGGTCACCAAGGGAAGCGGTCAATGCCCCAGCAGGGCACCGAGCGACGCGGGAGGGAATACTGGTCCGATTTTCACTCCAGGTACGGTTTTCCTTTATTAATTTGGGTGGCTGGCCCGTGTTTACTTGTGAAATTCGTTGGGGGGATCGCGCCTCAAGATGGCCGCGGTGGCTTGCGCGTGTAGCTGTGTGTGTTACCTTGAAGTGGTTCTCTCGCGAAGAGGGAAATGTTGCCACTCTCGATGAGGTTGCTGGCCTCAATGTGGCTCGCGAGTAATGGGGCCGATTCAGCGGAGCCCCTCGCACAGCTGACGGCTACAAAGTTCAAGGGCACCGCACTTAAGGCAGCCGATTGGTTTGTTCGCGGCGCGACCACGCCAAATTAGATTTAGGGCACGGCACTTACCTGGTGTCCCGTGGGATGGCCGACACGGGGTAATTCGCACTGGGGTCCTTGGCTCGCTGGAAAATAAAGCAGCACGGGGAATGGCAGGTGATGCCCTCGGGAATCCAAGAAAACACCGGGTTTTCGGAATGCGAGCACTTTATTCGCGACCACGGCTCGACAAAACAGAACCTTAGGCTAAACTTGCACACCGATGCAGGCCGAATCTAAGTTCAATTACACTTGCTAATTTTTTAAGTTCAATGACAATTTTTCTGTGCTTATTACTCTCAATTCAATTACTCTAATTACAATGCTTTTTCTAATTGCTTCTCTTCTTTTAGGGAACACCAACGATCGAAAAAACCAACCACGGTCTGTACGCTTTGAGGGACGTCTTTTATCTACCCATCATGGAGGTCATCGGCCTCGCCGCTCTTCCGGCCTTGACCTGGGCGCCTCACTCTCTCCTCGGTCGCTAGGGGGTCGGAGTTCTAAAAACTTCCCTGAAAAAGGTATGGCTTAGTTATTGTTTCCGAACAGATACTCATTTCCGATTTTCTTCATTGCAGGGACTGCAACAATACTCACGAAAGAGTGAGAAGGCAGTTGATTGCAGGGGTGCACGTCTTTCAACGATTATGGACGCCAATATTGTGTTAAAGAAGGGCCCCTTGGCCCGAATTTGGCTTGCGGCCCACTGGGAGAAAAAGTTGACCAAAGCATACGTATTCGAAACAACCATAGAAAAATCTGTGGAGTGTATTATGCAGCCGAAGGTGAACCTAACCTTAAGGATTTCCGGGCGTTTGTTGTTGGGTTTGGTGCGCATACACTCGCGGAAGGCCAAGTTCCTGCTGACCGACTGCCTTGAGGCCTTTGCCAAGACCAAGATGGCATTCCGACCGGGGATTGTTGGTCTTCCGGAGGGTCATCGAGAAGCTGCTGTGAACGCTCTTATATTACCGGAAGTTTTACACGATTTCGACACAACTTTGCCTGAATTGAACGATATAGAAATGGAAGCGCAGTTTTCAATCAATCAAGTCCGGGCTGACGAGATCACCATGAGGGAGGACCGCGGAAGCTCGTCGATGTCCATACACGACGATGGCTTCGGTGCTGAAACCCCTGAGCTGGTGCGCGATCGTATGGATGCCCATATCGACGAACATTTGTTTGCTGAGGAGCTGGAAAAGGACATAGACCACATTAAAGAACCTGTACCTGGCACTTCACGTGATATTTTAGGCGACGACATCACAGATGCACAATTGGATGGTGATGGTTTTGGAGAAGAGTTTGGATAGCCTGCTGCCGGATTATTTGAAGGAGATATATTCGGCGAACCCCCATTACCGCAGCCTGAAATCCCAGAACTGCCAACAGCCGCCGACTCAAATGACGGAATGGACCGATACGATGGAGCCCCATCGCCGATGCCCAGCTCAATAGGATCTCGGCCTCCGTCATCTTTAGGCATCGAGGAACGCCTGCGTGCCCCTGCGACTACAAGTGTGCATGAAGAAGGCGAGGGTCTCCGTCCGGAGAGTGTACACCAAGAGGAAAACGTACCTGCTGAAGAGGCCGTCGATCAATCAACTCTTATAAGAGATGAAGAGGAAAGTTTTGCCTTGGCACCGGTGGATGCCTCGGCAATCAAAGGAGTGACAAAAGCAAAACGAAAGCGAAAATTAATTGTGGATGAGATGAAAACCATATCGATGACCATTTCGTGAAATCTCACAAAATCCCGAGATTTTGGGAAGATGGAAACATGGTATAAAGCATTTTCAATTTCATACATCAGTAATGTTAATTTTGATTATTTTCCTGTCTAATAAACATAAAATATGTATACCTATACACTATACGTATGCATATTACTAGGTATAAGAGTGTAAGTTTAGTTTAGTATGTACCTTATGTGTATATTTTAATACAATAAATGAATTGGAATATGTATTTTGAATAAATCATTGAATATGTAAAGAATTTTCGTTTCAGTTACTGATATCAAAATCAATCTTGTCTATTTAACGAAATTCAGTTAAAATCATCGTGCAATCAAACGAAGTAAGAGTTATGATCTATCACACAATAATGAATATGTAGATTCCTCTTTACCTTGAAACTTGTAAAACAAAACGCTTTTGACTAAGGCACATTTAACTCCAAACGCTTCGGCTAATGCAATAAGTGCTTTTATTAATCAAACTCATTATCATTTCAATTGAAACTATAATCACTAAAAATAATTAAAAGTATTATATAAATTTTTACATCTTGTAGTTGTTCTTCAATTCAATTTCAATTTCAATTTTTTTAATTAAAATTCACGATTTACAATTGTGTATACATAGCTGTAGTTGTTCTTAAATCTGAATTATTTGAATTGATACGCCTTTTTAATGGCTATATAAATTAGAATTAATATGTATGTATGCCCAAAATAATGTGGATAATGAAAAAACATTTTAAAGGTTCCTGCCGCCCGAGCAGGGACTTGAACCCTGGACCGTTGGATTAAAAGTCCAACGCTCTACCGACTGAGCTACCCGGGCTGTGAAGGCCTTGGGTGCAAAGAGCAGCTGCAATATTTAGGATTGAATGAGATATTAAATTATTAAAATTAGTATCGCCTACTGGTCGAAATTCGACCTTACGAACTTATTTCGATTTTCTATTATATTGTCAAGTAGGCCTGTTATTCGTCAGTTCAGTTTGACAAATAAAGTGAAAAATAATTATTCCTCATCTTGATTTTTTATCTGAGGAATATAGGTAAAACTTTCGCACCTTTCCCTATGCACGTACCTGAATAAAACATATATTGTGGAGATCTATGAAAAAATACCTTTCGCTTGATATATGTTTCATTAAGATACGTGCACGGGAAATAGGTTAAAAAGGGATCACAATTTTTGGCTTTGCCTATTAATATTTATATAGATACAAGCTGATCCGGTGAACTTCGTACCACCTGAAATTGATTTGATTGTAACTCTTCATAAGAGATTATGAATCCCAATCAACCTTCCAACTCCAATTCATTGAGATTGGCAATATTGGCCGCACTGCGTACGGTTAGAGTTTCGTTTGGTCATTTTGGTTTAAAATCGGTGATTACAACGTTGAAGATTATACGCGATCCAGAAGAAAAAAAGAATTTGAAGATGTCAACACGATAATTCAAGACCACATCTTCACAAATTAGTCAAGGACACGTTGGAATCGCTCAAATGGGAACTTCTACCCTATCCGCCTTATTCACCGGATATATGTATGTACACAGTTCCGTCGGACTTTTCGATCAATTAATAGCAGTTTCGCACATCATCGCTCCACTTCTTTCGAAAGCTGTAAAAAATGGATCGATGATTCGATCTGTTCTAAAATCGAAGAATTCGTTTTGAAGGGAATCCATGCTTTGCCTGATAGGTGGGCAAAGGTTGTAGCAGCCGAAGCACAATATGTACTTTAATTTATGTTATATTTTATTTTGGTATATTAATAATATGCATATACATACATATATAAAAATGAATGTCTGCTTGTAGTGCGACACTTATTCTTCTATGCTAGTTAAGCTTACTATACGTAAAACCGTTAAGTTTTACTTGCGTAAAAGCTTGCATTCTTTATTTCACATTAGGTTCATATTTATTGTTTACAACTTCGAAACGTGAATTATATCTGACTAAAAATAATTAAAGAGGCCCAGGTTCGATTCCCGGTATGGAAATCAATAACTAAACTTGTTGCCTACGTGATATTGTTTATTCGCCACACTAGAATCTAATTCTAAAGTAACTATTGCCCATATGTTCTGTATTCCGATTGAAATAAAATCTAAAAGTCGAACGTAATTGGGACATGCCAAAACGACCAAATCTGTCGAAATTACCTTCTTCACTGAGAACTTTACAATTTTGAAATCCTCGTGTATCAAATCTAATCGAATCTAAAAAACAATGACTGATCAAAGTGATCGTCGCTAAATGTAATTAAATTCGCTTTAAATAAGTCTTACCTCAAAAATACACTACTTTTTTATGAAAAAAAAACAATTTTAAATTATAGGTCCACCTGCTATAAAACTACTTTGCTTTTGAATTGAACTTCCGTATAAAATTTCGGGCGTAAAATCACCTAAGTAAACTTTGACTTAAATTGTTTGCATTCAAAGTGTTACTTTGAAGTAGGTTTTGTGCTGTTTTTCGAGTTATTACTTTTTGAGATTTTCCTTTAGGTATTTTTCGAATTTTCTTACCTTTTAAACCACCCCAGAATTGAGACGAACAAAACAAAAAAAGAATGTAAGAATGAAAATTAAATTTTTGCTCCGAGAAAAAAAAGGAGGAGGAGTGAATGTTTTACATAATATTACACTCGTAAAAAATACTAGACATGTTAATAAATAACTTTGTAAAATATCATAAAAAATTGTGCTGATGTAAATAAACATGTATGTGTGGTTTTAAAGCGCTGTAGTTTTATTTCAACGCTTTAAAACATATTTATTTAATTCTCTTAAAAAATGCCCGGAAACCGAGAAAGGCAGACTAGATTCGACTCGTCCGTTAAGTGTTAAGACGATCGGACAAATTTTATTCTTTTAACTTTGCCATTTTACAAATAATAATCTTAAAAACGTTAATGGCGGATATTTCGTAAACCACAACGAGTTTATAGCCAGTTCATTTTAAAAATACATTTAGATATTTTAAGTAGTTTTAGTTCTACGATTGCAAAAATACAATTTTATTATGAACCATTTTCCTTTGATATAATACATATTCAAAAACAATTAGATATTCTTTTTGTGCTATAATCTTGTGATTTTGACTGACTACTGTATGCGGAGCAGACCATTTATAATCTAACAATTTTATCGTCCGGTATCTCGGTGTGGTCTCGATGCTCAATTCAACTAAGAATAAAGAAATATTTTAAAACATAAAAGAATTAATAATATTATTTAAAATATTGAGTAAAATTCATTTTCATAAAAATATTTATTTTATTCGAGTTTTGTGACAATACGCAATTATTGAAAAAAAGGTCTAAAATTACAATGAACAGAATGCCTGGACAAAAGTGTACGGGTGCTTTAGCTGAAAAATTAAAATATTTTGAAAATTACAATTTTTATAAATAGGGCATGTGCCAAACCGGCTAATGTTGGCTAAATGCTGGCTAAATTCCAGTTTGCCTTGAAAATTTAGCCGGCTAATTCCAGTGCTGTGCCAAACTGGGATTGGAATTATCCAAATTATTCAACTGTCATAACAAAAGCGAGTTTTCAGCAATTTGTTATATATTTTCACGAATAATGTTTATGTACGGGGAAGTCATTCAAATAAGAAGAAAAAGAGCGAAGGCTGAGAGAAGGAAATTCAATAATGTTCACAGCAAGGCACGCATCATTGTTGAATGCACGTTTGGAAAATTAAAAATTCTTAAACGACGGCCTCGAATTTGAGACTGTTGAAGCAGAATCCCAGGACGAAGAAGACCACACACTAGGTGCTGAGCAAAGTGATCTATATCGTGATGACAGTGAAGCCGTTGCTTTTCGCGACTTATTGGTTCTGCAGCTTCAGCAATGAATCTTTTTGAGATATTAATGTTTATTATTAATGTCAATTCAGATTGTCATTAAAAGAGAAGGCTTAAAATAGTAAAAATAAAATTCTAATTGGAAAATTATATTTATAGGCTTTATTTCTAATCGCTATCAGATTCGGAGTCGATTACAATATTAAATTGTTGCGACATTAATTTTTCAAAAAGAGTTGCTGCTTTTCTTATTTTTTTATTGGTTTTTATTTCGTCCTTTTCAGTGATTGATGCATATCAAATGGAAAGACGGCAATTCGAACATCCTTGTAAACACGAATATCAGAATTTAGCCAATTAGCCAAAGAAGAAGAAGCATTAGCATGCTCGGAAATTTACTAAATGAAAATGTACTAGATTTAGCCGGCTAATTCCAGTATTTAGCCGGTTTGGCACACACCCGTCTCTAATCTAGTACATCACTCTAAGTGGTTTAGGGAATCCCGATTTGCTCTAAGTTAGAAAACCTTGTGTGAGTTAGAGAAGCTCTAAACTCTAAATTGTTAGGGAATCCCAGGGCAGGGCTAGGTGTGAAAATCAGCAAGAAATAACAAAAAATTGGCTCTGGTTCTAGTTTGAAGTCCACAGAAGTCGTAAATACAACGCTATTTTTTAAAATTTTTACTTTAAAAGAAAAATGACCTTTTATGAATTTAAGAAAAATAAGGTATAAAGTAAGAAGTAGTATGGGATATTAATTTTTGCTTAAAACTTAACAAATCATACGAAATTTAAATCAATCTCAATCAAAGAAGTGCAATTTTACATGTGTTTATTCCGGTAAAGGGATTTAAGGCACAAAACAAATTATTCAATTATTTTCGATGGAATTACATGAAGGTTTTATGTCACTAAAGCTCAAATATGTTTCAAAAATGCATTTAACAATAATTAAACCCGCAGCTATAGGACAAATGGTAAAAAAATAATAATTGCGTTCCACACTAACTACTTTCCGATACGTACATTTAGTCCAATATAATCATCTAGTACTACAGACTCAAACCTCGTGCTCTGGAACTGGAACTTGGATCCAATTAATTCCAGTCCAATCGGCTCGACAGCCCACTCATTGCCCAGTGTCAAGCCAGTGGTTGATTTGATTGGATTCGAAGTTTCGTTGACCACTTGTTAATTAAATTTAAAAATACGTTTTTCAACAAGTTCGAATTAAGTGTTTATTACGATTAATACTTTAGGATCACTTTACTTGCTAAATCTCGTCTTTGATATAATGAAGAAGCACGAGAAATCAACGAGAGAACTAGTGCTGCGACTTTTCGAGATAAACGCCTTCAAATTTGGCGACTTTAAAATGAAAATTGGTATTAATTCGCCAGTTTATTTCGATTTGCGTGTAATTGTTAGCTATCCGGAATTATTGATAAATTTTAAATTGCTGGACACATTAAAATTGAAGCTCTAATTCATATTTTTATTTTTTGGTGCAGGACATGCTTTCAGATTTACTGGTTGAATTCACTAAGCAGGAAAATCTTGTTTTCGACCACGTTTGCGGCGTACCGTACACAGCTCTACCGATCGCAACGCTCATTTCCATAAAGAGCTCAAAGCCTATGCTGGTGCGTAGGAAGGAGCGGAAGAGTTATGGCACCAAAAAAATGATTGAAGGCATGTTTAAGGCGGGCGACAATTGCCTTATTATCGAGGACGTTGTAACCACTGGCTCTAGCATTCTCGAAACTGTCCGTGATTTGCGCGAGCAAGGTGTTCAATCGACGGACGTTATTGGGATCTGACACCGTGACGTCACGATCCAATATGGCGGTTCCTGGCCAGAGCTTAACACATGTAACATAGGCCAGAAGCGTCTTTTTTTTTGAATTACGTTGATATCTATGGAAGATATTTTTCGATGGGCGGGGAAAAATGAAGCACAGCGTAAGTTTGTGGAAGGTGACCGAGTATTTAAAGCGGGACACATTATAAAATGTGGAAAAACAGTGACTGGAAATTCGGAGTTCACGTCTGTGTCATCGTCGTGCATGCAGACGACTCATAAAAGGGAGAAACCTCACGCAATAAAGGGTAGAATCAAGAAAGATGGGACCCTTGATATGTTTACCTGCTCATGTAAAGCTGGCTTAAGTGGCCAGTGTAAACATATTATGGCAACCTTGTTGTTTATTTACAGGTTAGTACTGTATTTATTGTATTCTTATGCTTAAAAGCTCTTGTTTTGTATCGCTGCAATTTTAAATTTTAGAAAAGATGATCTTGAAGAACTATTCTGCACTGACGAGAAATATTCTTGGAAAAAGTCAGCGATATCAAGTCATAGGTCAGTTGCGAATATTTCTTTACTAATAATAAGATTATACTGTTATTTTTCTTGAATAAAATGATTTTTTTTCTTTAGAACTCATCGACACCCATCCAAAGCTCCATCTGAAAAGTTAAAATGTTCTGATGAACAGCGTGAAGCCATAAACATAATTTTCAGGCTTCAGTATAATCAAATTTTGGATGAAATTAAAATGCATTAGGTGAAGACACTAGATGTGTGTTGTGAAGATGTTCTACAAGGGCTCACCGGTAATTTTATGAAAATCTGTGAAGATTCCATCAACTATTATGATCGGTGGAAAAAAGAAAGAAAATATAGAATCACTGGTAGTATTTGCTATTCTCTGTACACTTATACAAAAAATAAAAAACTGACTGGGATAAGAGATGTGAAGAAGTATTCAATCCAAAAAATTTCAAATCACTCTACACTGAGTATGGAAAAGACACAGAGGAAGAAGCTAGAAAAGTATTCGCTACCAGTGTACCCTACAAAGTATTAACTCTAGGACTAGTCGTGTCAGTGCAAAATCCATGGTTAAGTTATTCCCCAGATGGTATTCTATTTGATAAGACACATCCAGTAGCACTGCACACTGCACAGTCGTGTAAAATAGATCCGCAACTTTTAGTGGATGTGGATAGGTTATATGAATCACAAGAGTTAAACGAAAACCATGGCATTGCATTTTGTAATGTTCTTTATTGAAATAAAAGATGTATTTGCATAGTTCATTTATGACAGAAAAAAATTATTTTGGACAAATCAGTCCCTGTGGAAAGGTTTAAGACCATTTCATAAGAGTTTTAATATTGTAAACATCCTTTTATATGTTGTCCCCTAGTCAGAGACATTAGAAGGGTATGAAGTAACTGAGCTCTAATTTGGTTCCACTCTTCCGCTAGTGTTGCTTTTAATTCTACTATTGTTAGTGTCCTTTTTTGCAGACTATCATACAAGATCTTTTACTTTTGCATATGTTCAATAATTTAATGTCTGGGCTGGAAAGGAGCTCGATCTGATTTGATATGCTGCGATATAGGGACGAGCATTACCATTTTGGAATATCGTTCCTCGAAAAGTTATTTCATCTTTAATAAGTGGAATCAGATGTTGAGTCAATATTTCAACATACGAATACCAATCCGTAGTTTCCTGCAATAACTCATGCAGAAGCCGTTTAATGCAAACTTTTCGATTTTGGAACAAATGAAAAGTACGATGAGAAAACATGACCTCTTTTCCAATACGCACATGATCAGGACAGGACGCAAGTCTTTCATCACACGCTCAGTAAAAAGCAAACTATTGTCCTCATGTAGGAGTATTAAGTCCTATTTTTCGATGAGAGTAAAGGGATCTTATTAACAACGAAGGGGGTTTTAAGCTTTTTTACACGACTTAAATCATAAATTGCTTTTTATTCAATTTTGTACAATTATAATATTCCTTCAACGCTGGAAATTGTTTCCTTTTCTTTTAATGTTCCCGGAGCGAACCTTAAAAAAGAAAAAAAGAATAAAATATTAATTCTAAAAAAAAAACGTAATAAAATATATTTACTTACAATACCTCCCATACCTGAATCCTCCAGAAGGGGCATCTTGGTCGTAGATCTAGAAAAATAAAGAAAAATAAATGAAATGCACTGAATTTGACAGATAAAAAAAGGGATCAACAACAAATTAATAACACTAAATTTACACCACTAAACCCAATAAATCCACTTATTTACAATATACAAAATGTAGAGGAGCTGCTTGCCTGTCGTTTGATCCTAAATTGTCCAATATTGAAGCACTGAAACGCCGGAATTTAACACTACAAAATCGCGACCCGCACATCGCAAACTTTAAAACCGCGAACTGACACGATCAAATCAATGGCATTGCCCCAATTATTGAAATATCAATGAAAAGTGATATTATAATTGGTGTAATGAGTGCGAGCGAGACCCCGCAAAATTCAAAAGGGACAAATGCAAGATGTCCATATGAAAATCAACCAAATTGACCGATGCAGTTCGGAAAAGTGACATAAAGTCGATAATACAGTGCGGAAAAGGGCATAAAATCAATAATTCAGTGCGAAAAAGGACATAAAGACGATAATACAGTTCGCAACACGTTTAAAAGACCGCAGTGCAGGGATCTCGTCCTCATTCAATTTTGTGACTTTGCCGGTTAATGTCTTCTTTAGCAATTAGGACTCCTCGTTACGGAATTCTTTGATTCAAAATAGGCTGAAAATATGTTTTATTAACAGATTTATGAAATAAATGTGAATGAACTTTCAAAGCAGGGAATCTTCCAAACGTACATATATCTCTTATGCAAACTTCCATTATCAGTAGTGTAGTAGCCTTCTCTTTAGCCTTGTCGACTGAGACTCGTTATGCACTTTTTCTGTCTAAAAGTTAAGTTACGGAAGACAAGTCTTATTCGTTATTCAAACTAAGACACAGTTTAAAATGCTAATTAATGTTCATGTAATAATAATTGTTGCAAAATCTAGTGCCTTAACTTATATTCCGCGGATCAGCAAATTAAATTCGTTTCAAACACAAGAAATTTTTCAAATAAATCTGTACCCAAGGGATTAAGAGCTGAGTTTGCATTTAGGTAGTGTTTGGACGGCACCTTATTATAATCTTACAGACAATGCTATAGTTCAGGTTATACATCGATTCATATAAAAAACTTTATTTTTCTCTTAGTAATACAGTAATACCCCGGACTTACGCGATAGATGGGACCGAGCGATATCCGCGTAAGTCGAATTCGCGTAAGTCGGGGTACAATTTTGCATATAAAGGCATACAAAGTACATAGTACATATGTTTAATTGGGACCGGAGACTAAATAAAACAATAATTTAGGAAATAAATTTATTTAAGTTATTGTGATGTAGAAGGTTTCATAAAATCTAACAAAGTCGTCTGACGAGTCAATGATTTTTTCTTCTCCCGTAGTATCTCCTCGTAGCATGCTAGTAATTTTTTTATTCCTTGTTTTGTAACAGAAATACGCTCTTCGTTGGAGTCTATGCTTTCCAAAATTGTTAACCCTTTTTCAATTGAACTGAGGGCTTCTGTCAAGTTTCCAACTGTCATTTGATCTTCTAATTGAACTGGGTCCAAAGAATCAAGATTCTCAATGTCTTCCTCTTGTTCACACATTTTTATGAGCTCATCAATTGTAAGCTCCTGATTGTGTGAATCCAGCAGTTCTTGAACGTCATCTCTATCCACTTCTAAATTTATTTGTCTACCAAGTTCGACAACGTCTTTGATCACATTATCAATTTCATCAGGCCCTGGCACTGATTCCGCCTGAGTCTCAGTGGAGAAAAAAAAATGGACAGAGTTTTTTCCAGACGCCATTTAAAGTTTTTTGTGAAATTTCATCCCAAGATTCTCCAATGATGGCATGTAAAACATTGAATTGTTTCCAAAAGTCTTTAACAGAGAGCTCGTTTTGTCTCATAGCTTTATGCAGATGTGCAAACGATCGTCTCGTGTAATAAGCTTTGAATGTTTTGATAACTCCCTGATCCATCGGTTGAAGCAAGCTGGTTGTATTTGGTGGTATAAATTGAACTTTTACACGTGGGTCGAAACTAGTTAAAGTAGCAGGAGGATAACCTGGTGCGTTGTCGATTAATAGCATCACTTTAAACGGGATTTGTTTAGACTGGCAATAACGTTCGACTTCAGGTATGAAGTGATGACCAAACCAGTCTTCAAAAAGGGAGGCCGTCCCCCAAGCTTTACGATTCGACTTCCAAATCACGGGCAAACCAGCTTTAGATTTGTGTTTCAATGCTCTTGGATTTTCTGAGCGATAAACTAAGAGAGGTTTTAACTTAAAGTCACCAGCTGCATTCGCGCCAAGCATCACTGTCAATCGATCTTTGGCGGCCTTGAAACCTGGAAAGGTTTTCTCTTCACGCGCGATAAAAGTTCTTTTAGGCATCGTCTTCCAGAACAGGCCAGTCTCATCCACGTTGAATATGGTTTGGCTGTTATAGCCACCTTCATCTATCATAGCTTTGAGTTTCTCTGGATAGAGAGATGCAGCCTCTTTATCTGCACTTGCCGCCTCTCCACTTTCTGCAATGCTATGCCAATCACAGCGACTTTTGAACAGGCTGAACCAACCGTTACTAGCTTTAAACGTTTCATCTTTAGCCAACACCCCAGCTTTTTCTTTTAATTTCTCAAAAATTAGTTTAGCTTGAAAGCACACCGTGTTCTGATCAACAGGACAATTTTTCGCACTTACTTGATTATCATACCATAATTTTAACAATGTTTCCATCTCAGCGATAATACCACGCCGTTTACGAATGATGCTTGCCGTTCTCTTATTCAGCACTCGTTCCTCAAATTGTTCGTCGGTTTCTTTTTCCGTTTACTCCTCTCCAGGTTGCGGTGCTGGGAATTCTTCAAATTCGTCAGTCAATTCTCCAGCTAATTCACTGTCATCTAGTCCAGGATGATCCGGTGTAATGCCTCCATGCGCAAGATCAGTCGGCGTCAGTCCCGTGTGATGGAAATCATCGTGGAGTTCCATTCCATGTGATAAGGGAGTCATTGACCCCAGGACACCCATACCAAGCATTGGATATTGTGCAGGACTGGACATCGGCTCGAATCCAGGCGTTGGCGGTGGAGGCATTAGCGTATCGTTGACAGTTGCCGCCCAAATCCATTGCTGACATAGCTGATATTCTGGATTTTGCATCAGGAGCTCGCACTGGTTCTGGCTCTGGAATGCTGGCCTCCATAATTGGAAATTCTGGTGCAGGCATTTCGCGGTTGCGACCCGTCCTTGGAGTGGCAACCACTTCCGGCTCTTGCTCTTGATCAGGTGCAAGAACATCGGGTCGTCCTAACATTGAGCAGTCTTCAACGCCTGAAGACCCCGACACCAAGCGTCTTTGGTAATTAGCAAATACGCACCGCGCTGGGATGTTCCGAGATGGTAAAGCAAACAATTTTTTCAGACCGTCAGTCTCCTTCCAGTGCATAAGCCTCTTTGTTGGGGGCGTCAAATCCAGCGTTGTCACAATGTCAGAGGTGTTAGCCCGCCGCACAGTGGGCCAAAACGACTTGGCAGCTATCAAAAATCTGTAACTTTTGTTGTGTTAAAGATATCCTAATGAAACTTTGGGAAATATATCTTGACATTATGACCCTCTATGTGACAAAAAAGAAATTCAATTAGTTTACAGGGTGCCTCAAAATAAATCAACAAAATTTTAATTTGTCAATAAATGAACTATTTATGTTCTTTAAAAAGTTTTAACAACATTTTGAATTTAGTATTTAATTATTTTATTATCTCCATAACAATATTTAATTTAAAAAAAATAAATTTTACAAATATGTACAAAAAAAAAATTTTTTTTTATTACTCAAATACGAATCGGTTGGGTGGAACACTTTCAAGCATATTATCTATTTTATCATATGTCTAGTAATTTTATTTCTTTAGCACTTGTTGCCATTACTGTATTTAACTACGACTCATTGTGTTGTTCAAGCTTTTGTGCATTTCTAGTGCTAAGTTGCCCCTTTTTCTTTGAAAGTGCGAAAGAAAGAATCGCAGAACTCTTTCTTCGTCCAAAATTTTAACATTATACGTATTTGAAAGAACGCACACAAACTATTGGTATCCCATAAAATTGTTATCACGGGCTATTTTATAAAGTTCACAATACGAAATCTGCATATTTCTTCGTATCACTTTTATATCAAATACGTATAGTACACTTCAAAGTTCTCCTGGCTCAAAATACTATTATTATTTAATTTGAATTTGCCAATGATTCGAAGCAGTGTTGTGTTTTCTGTTTTCAATTAAGATAGAGAATGTTCAATACGCAGAATATCTCTCTTTTAAGTAGCTAAGATTTCCGCTACTTACACCTATTTTGCGACTTATGTTTTTAAACTCAAAAAATGAACATTGAAAATTCTCGCTTATCTCAGGTAATTATACAATAATAAATACTAATTAGGTGTCATGAAAAGCAAAGTCAATAGTAATCATACATATGTATTTACTGAATGTCATACTTACTCTGTATATGTAAGCCAAAATCAGTTAAAAATGTCATAAAACGTTATAATATAACTTCTTTAAATATATATGAGCTGGTACGCGATCGTATGGATGCCCATATCAACGAACATTTGTTTGCTGAGGAGCTGGAAAAGGACATAGACCACAATAAAGAACCTGTACCTGGCACTTCACGTGATATTTTAGGCGACGACATCACAGATGCACAACTGGATGGTGATGGTTTTGGAGAAGAGTTTGGACAGCCTGCTGCCGGATTACTTGAAGAAGATATATTCGGCGAACCCCCATTACCGCAGCCTGAAATCCCAGAACTGCCAACAGCCGCCGACTCAAACGACGGAATGGACCGATGGAGCCTCATCGCCGATGCCCAGCTCAATAGGATCTCGGCCTCCGTCACCTATAGGCATCGAGGAACGCCTGCGTGCCCCTGCGACTACAAGTGTGCATGAAGAAGGCGAGAGTCCCCGTCCGGAGAGTGTACACCAAGAGGAAAAAGTACCTGCTGAAGAGGCCGTCGATCAATCAACTCTTATAAGAGATGAAGAGGAAAGTTTTGCCTTGGCACCGGTGGATGCCTCGGCAATCAAAGGGGTGACAAAAGCAAAACGAAAGCGAAAATTAATTGTGGATGAGATGAAAACCATATCGATGACCATTTCGTGAAATCTCACAAAATCCCGAGATTTTAGGAAGATGGAAACATGGTATAAAGCATTTTCAATTTCATACATCAGTAATGTAAATTTTGATTATTTTCCTGTCTAATAAACATAAAATATGTATACCTATACGAATGCATATTACTAGGTATAAGAGTGTAAGTTTGGTTTAGTATGTACCTTATGTGTATATTTTAATACAATAAATGAATTGGAATATTTTGAATAAATCATTGAATATGTAAAGAATTTTCGTTTCAGTTATTGATATCAAAATCAATCTTGTCTATTTAACGAAATTCAGTTAAAATCATCGTGCAATCAAACGAAGTAAGAGTTATGATCTATCACACAATAATGAATATCTTTAACTTGAAACTTGTAAAACAAAACGCTTTTGACTAAGGCACATTTAACCCCAAACACTTCGGCTAATGCAATAAGTGCTTTTATTAATCAAACTCATTATCATTTCAATTGAAACTATAATCACTAAAAATAATTAAAAGTATTATATAAATTTTTACATCTTGTAGTTGTTTTTCAATTCAATTTCAATTTTTTATTTAAAATTCACGATTTACAATTGTGTATACATAGATGTAGTTGTTCTTAAATCTGAATTATTTGAATTGGTACGCCTTTTTAATGGATACATAAATTAGAATTAATATGTATGTATGCCCAAAATAATGTGGATAATGAAAAAAAATTTAAAAGGTTCCTGCCGCCCGAGCAGGGACTTGAACCCTGGACCGTTGGATTAAAAGTCCAACGCTCTACCGACTGAGCTACCCGGGCTGTAAAGGCCTTGGGTGCAAAGAGCAGCTGCAATATTTAGGATTGAATGAGATATTAAATTATTAAAATTAGTATCGCCTACTGGTCGAAATTCGACCTTACGAACTTATTTCGATTTTCTATTATATTGTCAAGTAGGCCTGTTATTCGTCAGTTCAGTTTGACAAATAAAGTGAAAAATAATTATTCCTCATCTTGATTTTTTATCCGAGGAATATAGGTAAAACTTTCGCACCTTTCCTTATGCACGTACCTGAATAAAACATATATTGTGGAGATCTATGAAAAAATACCTTTCGCTTGATATATGTTTCAAGATACGTGCACGGGAAATAGGTTAAAAAGGGATCACAATTTTTGGCTTTGCCTATTAATATATAGATACAAGCTGATCCGGTGAACTTCGTACCACCTGAAATTGATTTAATTGTAACTCTTCATAAGAGATTATGAATCCCAATCAACCTTCCAACTCCAATTCATTGAGATTGGCAATATTGGCCGCACTGCGTACGGTTTGAGTTTCGTTTGGTCATTTTGGTTTTTGGGCCATGTAGAAAATGGTTTCAATGGTTTAAAATCGGTGATTACAACGTTGAAGATTATACGCGATCCAGAAGGAAAAAAGAATTTGAAGATGTCAACACGACAATTCAAGACCACATCTTCACAAATTAGTCAAGGACACGTTGGAATCGCTCAAATGGGAACTTCTACCCTATCCGCCTTATTCACCGGATATATGTATGTACACAGTTCCGTCGGACTTTTCGATCAATTAATAGCAGTTTCGCACATCATCGCTCCACTTCTTTCGAAAGCTGTAAAAAATGGATCGATGATTCGATCTGTTCTAAAATCGAAGAATTCGTTTTGAAGGGAATCCATGCTTTGCCTGATAGGTGGGCAAAGGTTGTAGCAGCCGAAGCACAATATGTATGCTCAAGCTAACAATCAAAGACATTTTAAATGAAGCTTAAAACCTTTAAAACGATAACAATCCCTTGTCGGCAAAATTTGTATTTACCCAAACGTCAAAATACGCCATTTTGTTACGTCACACTTCCACCCACAGTCTATAACTATAAAATTACCACAGCTCCTGATGAACGGTTCACATCCTGATCCAAAAAGTCGAGATACTGAATAATGTTCTAAAAAACAAAACGATGTTAAGAATTTTATTCAGTAATATTTCATTTCCCATAATGGCTAGCAAATAAATGACGTCGGCGAATGTTTTCCTTCACACTTAAAATAAAAAAATTAATGAAAAGACGAGGTTCGCGTCAACGATAAGGAAAAGCCCGTGGTGAGGATGTCTGTCGTTGTAAAAACCGGAAACCAACAACGACTACCACCACAATGGTTAAAATAAACATAAATAAAACAAACAATTAGAAATGTATTCGATTAATGAATACTTCAAACCACTGGATAAGTCCAAATATGTTTTCAGATTAAATTAAAATTCTTCGTTAACCCGCTCATTAATAGCTTACACTAACATGATAATAATCTGCAAATTGGGGATAATTTTACCAAATAAAAGATAAGGAGAAAAATGCATTGAGAAATCAAAATGTTTTTATTTTCAAGTTAGGATAAAAATGTAGCACGTCTTTTCAACGAGATTTCATCTATTTAGACCTTGGCTCGAACACTCCTTGGCGTATCTTCCGAGTTTATATAGGGCAATTAAGATAGCTTTTAACCTGCCTATAGCTGGCACAAATGCAATTTCTCTTCACTTCAGCATCAATTTACCAGAGCGGTACGCGCACATCCTAATGGCACAATTTGAAGGGAACTAAAATCAAAGCTACAAGTGCCTGGCTCTAAATTGGCTTGTTACCCGTATGTGCAAAAACTATACCAGGACGAGAAGTTGTTGGCGTACATTACGCAATCACCCTGTGTTTGGGGGAAAACAAACGGAGGATCGCTTGCATGCCCAGTTAGGGGCTTTCGGGCGAATCCTTCAGTGTATATCGTAGGTGTGTAGTGTACTAAATATAAATGGCTTGTCAGCTGCCCCCGTGAAACGTGAAGCTGCAAAACAACGCAAGAAAAATGAGAGTGGGAGCTATTTGAGTCCTTTGCCAACATTTTGCAACAAATGTTTCCGGGCGTTTCAAAGGAACGATTTTTGCTCGTCCCGTCTCAATCGGGCAGTGCAAACGTGCGGTCAAGGGATGGTCGGCAAGGTTTTGTGGGAAAGCCTGCAATTGATGGCTCCGCGTTTCCTTCTTATGCACATCCTTTATTAAATTTCAGGAAAGGCATTCCCTTGGGATGCCGGACTGCATCAAACGATTATCAGGGGTCCCTAGAGAATACCCTGAATGAATATGCTTGCAGCTCATGCGTTGCTTTTTCATATTAGTATAGGGCCCGTTTTGTTTGAAATACTCCGTATTATAAATAAAGAAAAATTGTATTGGCGTAATTTGGCCATTACTCTTTCTGCTGTTCCTAGTTGTTTGTGAAAATTCAGCCAATTATTCACAATATTTCCTTCAATTTTATCTAGAACTAGCTGACCTATACCCGGCGTTGCTCAGGCACAACTATCCCTATAATAAAACTAAATTTTAATAAAATTATGTTACAGATTTAAAATTTGTCAAAGGTCTCTCAGGAGGATAAGTAAACATGCTCATAGAATTTCTTCTCAGTCGCATAAAATAATATTTGCATGACTCACCATAAACATATCAATGCTTAGAATTTCCCCCTCCCTCTTCTCCCTTCACTCCTTTAGTGAATATTAAAACACAGACTTTATTTGGAAATCTTGATTTTATTTTTGCCAGCTACGTCCTGCTTACAAGCCTTTTCCGAGAATACTAAAAGTAAATGGCTGCTCCATTACGGCAATGCAGGCTACTGTGATTTCCACTGCTACTACTCCGGTTGCTGAATTCAACCGAGTAGGGAAATCACAGTAGCAGGCCAACTGTGGCTAACTTCTGACGCCACACCCCCTCTCACCATTCCAATTGCGATGTAAACTACATATGTATGTCATTTGGGAGGTTTTGCGTAAAATGCCAATAAAATTTCATCTCAAAGAATTTTCGAGGAATAATAAAATCTATCATATTATATAAAAATGAATGTCTGTAATGCGACACTAAAATTCTTATGCCAGCATCTAAACTCTAATGTAACTATTGCCTATATGTTCTGTATTCGGATTAAAATGAAATCGAAAAAACCTTGTAAAACTATCTACTTTTCTTTTGAATTGAAACTCCATATAAAACTCCTAAGTCCTATCGTAAAATCATCTCAGTAAACTCTGGTTTTAATTTTTTGCATTCAAATCTAATCGAAGTAGGTACATATACATATGAAGTGTTTCGATTTATTATTAGCTCTTTTACTATAGAGAAGAAATTTTTCTGGATAGGGACACCCTAATCACCTAGCAGTATGAAATATACTTTACTATCTATTCTCATACCTACCAAATATACATAAAAAATTTCATAAAAATCGGTCGCGCCGTTTCGGAGGAGTTTGCCACAAACAGCGTGACACGAAATTTTTATATATACAGGGTGTTTTGCTAAGGTCTGAACAGGGGTATGCCAATCGATTCTAAATGGTCCCCTGATCAACGTTTGTTCGGACACCCCCCCCCCCCCCCCCCCACAAAATCAGACCTTCCCCCTAAAATCGCGATTGAAAATTTGGAGGAGGTCCACCTAGAAAATGCATTATAAGTTCTTTCAGAGACGTCCTAGGATACTGATTAATAACGCATTAGAAAGCTGAGCTTTCAAGCTTTCCAACGATACCACCCATGACCCAATCCGTCAACAAACAAGCTGGGGAGACCCCGTCAAATTTCGAAAATGGCAATTTCAAGCATCGCTCTATCTATTGCTGAAAACTGCATTAAAATCCGTTGAGTAGTTTAAAAGATCTAAGCGAACAAACAGCGAAAGCGACTTCATTTTATACTATGTAAAGAAGATATACATAGTCCCTTTAAATATTTGCAAAAGACAAATCAAAAATCTTAAGCCCTCACTCAGACAACAGAAAACGATTTTGATTTCGAGCCTATTTCGGCAAATATTTCAAAAAATTTGAATGAATAATCTAGTAAAAAAGTTAAAAAAAAAGATTGTCAATGAAATGGCGACCCTATATGTATATGTATGTATATATGTATGCACTTATTTATGGATCTTAAAAACTTTTTTGATGTTAGCAAATTACATTAAAATGTAAATGTTTTATGAAATAACACAATTCATGAAACGGGTTAATAAAGTTTTGCCCGACAATCATTCGGGTATCTTGTACGTCGTCGGCAACGACTGCAATGTCGGTTATTGCCTCAATTTCCCCTAATTTTTGAGATTTCCTGAGGAAGCCCAATGTTCTACACTTCCCACCAGCGAAACATTTAAGGACGATGGTCCCTGGAGAGATTGCCCAGGCTACTTTGCGGCACTCTCTCAATCACAAGGTAGTAGACTTTATAACTATAAAGATGTCGCACGCCGAACAAAGTCTGTGGCCACGAAAAATTTCGATAGGACGTAGCGCTACGTCCTATGTGCAGCAAAAACGGTGCTGCAGTTTTCGCCGAGTCCTACTGCAACCAAATAGATGCTGCGGTGGCGCTGTCCCCGCGGTGGGCTTGTTTGCTTCGCTGCTGTTCTGCGCAAGGAGCTTGTGGGTCTGTTCTACCGGGAAGCGAGAGGGGATTGAATTTTTATAGAAATCCTATGAGTTGCGGGCTCTGCGCAATCAATACTTCAAATAACTCGAAAGCATTTTGAATTTTTAACTTATAAATTTTGTGGAACGAAATTGAACTATACGAAACAATTAATCTTAACATCTCCTAAAATCATACCTTAGTGCTTGGTCTTGTGAGATCAAATATAGGATTATTGTTACTTAGATTATTTAACTCTTGGAACAGGGCAATTGTTGGTTCGCTAGCGTCCTGTTGATTTTCAGATTCAACGTTTCTCGGCATCTGAAATTAAAAAATTAGAAGAAATACTATCGCAGGAAGTCGATGGTTCTTACCGCATGAGGATGGCAGCATATCTGCCTTAATCGTAATAGAACCTCTATCATTGTGATATTTCGTTGATTTCATAGATTCTTGACAAGCTTTTTAGAATGAAAAGGTCTAATATCCTTAACTTAATGTATTTATAACAGAGACTGTAATGATTATGACCAAAAAAATATAAATTACATATTAATTATTAAGAAAGTTTTATTTTTCGATTGGTTGATAATGATTTACCAAGTATTTAGCTTTTATTTTTTTATTGTTCAAAATAAAACTTATTACTTTATTTTCGTTCCTTTAAGGAGTGCGATTAAAAAAAAAAAACAATCAGGCGCAATACGGAATGATAGCCTCTCCTTTTCTTAAGTCGGGTAAGAATCGTTGTATATATGTGGACCTTCTCTGAATCTAAATTAAGATATTTTACTTATTTTAATTTATGGTTGAAATTGATTCCGTTAAGTTAAAAAAGTTTTCAATAATTAAATTGTTTATTTTAATTTGAAAGGAAAAGAGTTACAAATTAAATCGCTGTGTTTGGAATATCTTCAGGTTCTATAGGAATTGGGTGACAAGCTTTGGTCAAATCTAGAGTAGAAAATACTTTGCTGTCTTGAAGATGACAAATGAAATCATGTCTATGAAGGTGGAGATCTGGAATTGTGATCGAATTCAAACGTCTGTAATCGCCACAAGATCCTTAATCTCCATTTAGTTTAGGAAACAGCAGACGACCAAGGACTATTGGATGGCCTACAGATTCCTTGGTTAAAGAAGAATTCAAAATTGGTTGACCTATGGTTTTAATTTGGTGTGTGATATTATGTTTAACGGGTTTTGAAAAGCCTGAATCAATAGTAATACTTTGAAATTCGCTTATCAACTTTTAAACGTTGTTATTAATGGATGATTTAATTAATATCGATAAAGTTGTAGTAGGACCTGCAATGAGACAGCCATTTGAAGGTAAGTTGCCCATAACAATTTGCTCGTAGTTTTTAGGCTTGGGTGCGAGCGTCTCTACCCAGCTTAAGACAGAATCCATCGTTTGAAATACTTTCAGAAATGCGAAATGGAATAATTTTTAAAGTTGTTAGACCGACTTTTCGTTCATTTTTATCCATTTCAACTGACATTTTATTCATTATTTTTATTATTTTTCAATGTAGCTTCACTAACGCTTTGAATCTTAATGGTTGTCGGTCAAGAAAGAACGTGAAGGCAATTACTCTAACTGTCACGAAGTAAAAGTGTTCGGGATTTGACTTCAAGCAGTTTCAGCAATAGTGGTACCTACTTATGTACATACATAACGTACAAATAGAGCGCCTGCGATGAAGGAACAACTCCAAAGAAGTTACGCGTGGAAATCTCAACTAGAATAAAATCCACCACGGAGCGGAGAAAGCATAAAACAAGCAAAAACAAAACAACAGGCTTCACGGAATTAGCATACGTGAGGAGAGGGTACATTTCAACTAAGGGACCCAAGCTCAGCGACGGCACTCCTGCCCTCCTAATATGAATAAAGAAGATAGGTATCTGGTGGAATAAGCCCAGACTGCTTGACAGCTTCATCCTTAGCATTTTCTTGAATGGGTAATTGAAAATATCGCTGCTTGGGCTTTCTTATGCGGATCAACTGGGGATTCCTTTTTGATGCTGGCTTGACGACTCTACCGATGGCGCCGACGTTCCTCCATTTCGTATGCCAAGTGCGACTTCTGCTAAACAATTTAATCGGAGAAGCGGACGCTGCGATTCTATCCTGTAGTGACAATGGATGCGGGCGAGGGTATTTTAATTAAATTATTTATCCGAGAATGTGTTTTTAACGATATTTAGTAATTTAATTTGGATAATTTTCACAAAGCATGAATTTCATCCTTCAATTTTATCGATGTCTTTTTGCGACAAATGATTATAATTTAAAAAGAAAGCGATCATCTATCTCCCCAACAAATTCGAGGACCACTGAAGAACTAACTTCAGAAGTTTTAGGTATGCAAATTTCACCACATAAACCTTCGTTTTACATTGGCACTCAATATACATATTTTCTTTTTCTCAAATCCTTTAGAAGAGAATGCTCATTATATGTATGTGACTAAAAACAAAGACCATATAAACCAGATTATACAGTGGCGGAAATTCCATTGGCACATTATCTTAAATTTTTGTAAAAAGTTTCTAGATTCGTGCAAATCTGGCAGTACTGAATCGAGGCTTAAAGTATTATTTACCGTTATGGTGCTCTCTTTAAAAACCACCTTACATCCTCGTGTCTGATAGTTTTTGGAAAATTGCAAGCATTTGAAGTTTGTATGTTAGTGCGAGGGGTGTCTGTAAGCGGAAATTCCATTAGAACAGTGCGTTATTTCTCAGGAATAAGCTTTAAATTCCTCAATAAAATATACGAGTATTCAAATGTAAAAATAAATAATTTTTTATTACATTAAATACATAGATCTTAATTGAAAATTTGTTAGTATTATTATTATGGGGCGAGGAAAAGACCTCACGAAAGTGGAAATGGAAAATATTGTGTTTTTCAAGGATTAAGGACTGGTTACGGACTTGCTCTCAAGTTATAGTTAACCAGGTCAAGGAAAGTAGTCAGTAATTTACTCAAATTGGGAGAAAATTATGTCAAAAACCGAAAATTTGATCAAAATCGACAACTTAATAATTACCAGAAACGAAAAATTCTACAAGAAGTGAGAAAAAATCACTGCACTTCGACCCAAATAAAGTCCAATTTGAATTTAGCAGTTACTACAACTACAAGACGTGTTAGGCAGATCTTACATGAAGACACAAATCTTAAATACAAAAAGAGACTAAAGAAGCCTCCTTTAACCACAAAGCGGCAAGGTTAAATTTCGCAAAAAACCATATGACTTGGTCCGAAGAATGGAATAACGTGGTTTTTAGGGATGAAAAAAAATTCAATCTGGACGGGCCCGATGGTTTTCAATATTATTGGCATGATTTAAGGAAACCGCAGGAAATAAGAATGAGTCGAAACTTCGGAGGGGGAAGTGTTATGATGTGGGCCGCTTTTTCTGTATATGGAAAATCACAGATTGCCTGGATACTTCCTCGAATGAACGCCGTAACATACACAGAAATGTTCGAGGAGCTTCTCATCAACATGTCTGAAGATTTTTTGCCAGAAAATTTTATATTTCAACAGGACAATGCAGCGATACACACGGCATTCTTTACTAAAAATTGGTTCCGGGAGAAAAATATTAAAGTTTTGCCTTGGCCTGCGCGAAGTCCTGATCTTAACACCATTGAAAATTTATGGGGCATCATTGCAGGACAAGTTTACTCCAATTGCCGTCAGTTTAATTCTGTACAAGAACTGAAAGAGGCGGTCATAACAAGGATTATTCAAATTAAACCAGTCGCAATATATTTTATTTTTCTCTTCTATACATTTTCTTATTATACATATGTTGTCGTATATTTTTGATATAAGATTGCGAATTAAAAACTGCAGCGAATACTTACCTCTGTTTGAAGTTTACAAATATTGTAGTAAAGGCATGAAGGAGAAACTAAGAATTTTTCGTCAGGAACATTTTCATATTGTTTTAAAGATATTAAAATGGAAGAAAGATCGCTATTTGAGGTAGGATTCTGTGTCAGTATCTCAGAGCAAACAGAACAAGGACTTTGCAATAATTTCATAGTTTTAAAAAAACAGTATCCAGAAAAATATCGTATTGCTACATCATTAATTTGTACGCATTCAGATTCTACCTCATTGGTCTGTTTCTTTTCTGCAATTTGTGTACTTTGTGTTTGAATAAGATCATCTACCAAATTCATATCTGCAATATCTGCTTTATTTACTTCCGAATTTAAGATAGCATTCCAATCAATTTCAAGCAATTCATCATTATCTTCCTCACAGTTAGAATATTTTGATGAAAACAATAATTTTATTGAAATCAATTTGGCAAATATGGCTGCGAATTCGTGTAGATTAGGATTTATTTGCATTGCGAGACCTTACTTTAGAAAAGAAATTCTCCAACGGATCTTGATTAAACTTTTTACAATCTAAAGATTCAACGTCATGGTACTTTTGAAACGAAATTTCTGACAATTCTAAAAGTGAAATAATTGTTGTATTCAACCCTTTAAAACAAAAAGCACGGTCTGCTTTACTTTTAGGGATAATTTGAAGTATGTATTCCTTCATACTATTCATGTATACGATCTCATCGGAATTTCTTTTAATAGGCATTCCACCGTTTAGAATGTCAAACAATTTATCGAGTTTGTCAACAAATATTGCAGTTGAAATAGCCATTTCTTTCAAATGATCTGGAAATTTGTTGAGGGCTAAGAGAGTTTTAATACCTGCTGAAACACCTTTACTTAAAACTTGGACAGCTAATTTAACGCTCATTTTTTGAAAATCGGGTGGCTTGGGTGGTTAGCTTTGGGCAGATTTTTGTCAGTTCATTTTTCTCTAAATTATATAAAAACTCTATCACTTTCCAGCTTGACACTCCATCCGGCGTTTTAAGATCTGCATTCATCAAATTATTACGTATACTTTTAAATAAATGGGGAACGTCATACAATACAAATATTTTCTTGTCATCGTTTAAAAAATATGTTTTTGTTGATTAAATTCCCAATAAATTGTAACATTGTATGTTTGTAGGACCTTGATCGCACACGAGGGCTTTTACATTTAGTTGGATCTTGTCACACATTTCAATACATTTATTTATTTGCAAACTCAAAACATCTGCAGGAACTGAGTTTGAGCAAGCAATGTAATAAAGCACTTGTTTGAAATTTCCATTTATACTTCTTATCATGAAAACACAAACTGATTTTGCACTTTGGAAATCTCTATGTCCGCTACCGTAATCTGCAAAACCATCTATTTGATCTAAAAACTTATTGTACAACCAATTTTCCTGAATACTCATCTCATCAAATATTAAGACAACATCCCTCTCATTTTCTGAAAGCCTACCAACTTGTTAAGTTATTTGATCTAAAACCGAAGCATGAAAACCTGGTGTAAGATTCTTTATTTTAATCCAGTTATGTAACGATGAAATACTTGGCAAATTTAGTTTAAGGGAATCTCTCAAAAAGTTATATGCTGCACTTGACCTAAAATATATGCACTGGCACAGTGTTCTTTCTTCATCAGTGCATGTTCTTTTAGAATCACTGCCTAGAATTATTTCCGACAAAATTTTGGCATTTTCAGTTGGTCCATCCAAAGTTTCAATAGCGTTTATAACATGACTTTGATATTTTTTAAGACATTTCAAACGCAATATTTTAATTGTTAGCATTTTGTTTTTTGCTGAAAGGGTTTTCTTTTCTTCTTCCAATTTTGAAATTCTTATACGCATATTTCATTTTTTTAAACTGCTTCGGACACTCGAAACAATATTCCAAATTTGAATCATGTTTAGGTTTTTTAGCATCCAGAAATGTGCAAGCTTTTTCTAAATCTGATATTTCAAAATTTGTGTCCGTCCTTTTTCTGATATAGGTATGTTCTTCTTTCCGCAGAATGATCAAAATTTGTTTCAATATCATCAGTGCACGAATTTGCGGTCAAACATAAGGTTGGAACTGCATCTGCTCTGAGTTTATTCTTCCCCAAATAATTTTCCTCAAAGTGTTTGCTGCAAACATTCTGTTTTCAACTTCAGTATTTGAGTCCTTAAGGGCTGAAAGCCATTGAAAATATTTATCCGTTCCTTTCTTTGGAACTTCAAAAAATTGTATCACGCCATATTTTTTTAATGTTGCTCCGCAACTTGCTACAACACATTTATTTCTCTGCCAAGACATTATGAGAGTAAACTCGCAACGTTGAAGCACAGGTTGAAGTTAAAAACCTTACTCCTGATATCCAAACCAAAAAATCCAAATCAAAATGAAGCCAATACCCCAATATCGAAATCCAAAAAAAAAAAAGAAATAACATAAAATATCAAAAAATCCAAAGCCGAAGATCACAAAAATAGTAAATACTAAGCGATTGCCATGAAAATTAGTATTTGGGGGTTTTTTAGGTGCTAATTGCGAATCTAAGCTCGAAATTTGGAAATTCAAGATAACGAATCCAATATGGCGTCCAACAATTATCAAACTTCAAGGAATTTAAGTGAAATTTAGTACTATGAGTATTTTGATACCATTAATTTCGAATCTACTATTAAAATTTGGAAATTCATAATGGCGGACCCAATATGGCGACCATAAATCATAAAATTTTTTACGAAAGTCGAGCTTTTCATAGATCTTTAATTATGTAAGTAGTACTTATTTTATCCCGGTGAAACCGGGTAACCCAGCTAGTGATGCAATAAAACTGCATGCGTACTGCATTTGAATACTCAGCGTGCGGCCTGCCTTAGGGCGCGTGCACAACGAGGATGCGCCGCGCCGAGATTTACAGCGCGAAGAAGTGCGCTACTAGGTGCTCACAACAAGGCTGCGCCGCGCCGAGATTTACAGCGCGATAAAGCGTTAACAAAGAGACTTTCATTCTTGTGGTATACGCCAAGTTGAGTACATCATGTCTTCCGACTCAGATAGCGGTAACGATATACAGGGTGGCCCAAAAGTTTCTCCCTCTAAACTTTTCATCATAAAAACTAAACCAAGAAGAATTTTTGAAGTATTTAAATTTATTTACTACGCCAACAGGATAAGCATTATGTTTCTTAGAGCTAATAGTGCGTATGTCTACCATTGTTTTCTAAACACTCCAAAACGCGGTGACCAAAGCTATCACACAAACCCTTGGTCAAAAATTGCCGTAAAAATTGTAGCCTACCTTTGTTCAGCCAAGAAAAAAGGATCCTTGTCGACTGGTGCAATAAAAATATGGCAGTAGTTTCCTATAGAGGTCGCAAACTGAGTCATAAAAAGCAATTATCGTTAAAGAGGTTTTAAACCTTTATCTGGACACAGGGAAAACTTCAAGTTTTTTTGTTTTTAATGGCTTTTAATGATAGCTATTTAAAGTTATAGTGAAATCTCAGATCTAATCCAATAACAATCACTAGTGGACAACCTAATGCACTCTGTAATAAGAGTCAAAGCAGGGAGTGTTTAAATCAAATTTCCTGGATGCATTCAGCTTTTAAGTGATTCCATTTAATAGTTAATAGGGGCATTTCCTCTCTCAGCGAGGTCGTTCAAGGTGCAGCACACGCAGTGCCCCAATCAGTTTTTCCTCCTACAAAGGTGTTCTTCCTGAAGTATGCAATTTAATGAGATGAATAGCGGAAAAGATGCCGGAACGTAAACAATAAAAGGATAACACAATTTGCCGAGAATCAAACGGATGCTTTCAGGCGTATCTTCCTCTGTACGGCAAAGTGCACAGACCGCAAACCGAATTAGGGGTTACTTTAAGAGTGCAGTTATTAGATGTAATCACCCCTTAATTATAAGGGGGCTCTTGAGTAGATTACATGCAATTTAATGAAATTTGTTTACTCGTCCATGATTGAATTGTTCATTAAACCCTTAAAGCAATTCGGACAGTCTGTAGAACTGAAACCCTAGTTGACTGGTTACTCGTAGATAGAATTTCACCAGAAATTTTGGTGCTCTACTTGCAGGCTGAGGGTATTCAATAGCGCGACATCGGAAATTTTCGACAAAATAATTAAATTGCCTTTTTCCATGTGGTGATTATTTGATTACGGAATGTTTTGGGTGGGTTCATGTGATTCGCAATTTAAAGCCAAACATTTTATTCGGTGGTAAGCGGAACTTAAAGTCGACTCGAAGATGGGTGTGACATAAACATAAAAACAGCACAGCAACCACAAATTCTGCTGTTCCTCAACAAAAATAAATAAAGAATTTTAACACTAACCCGATATTTCCTTATCTTCTCAAAGCACTTGATTTTTGCAGATGTCCAGGACATGTAAAACCGTCCACAAGTAAAGCGAATTCGCTCTAAAAAAAAGTGGTTGCAAATCATTCCGAGTGTTAATTAAATCTTTGAAATTAAAATGTTTTGTTTGGTTTAATTGGAAAATCCTATAAAATAATAAAAGCGAAAGATATCAGAAATGGCGATCTGTACACTCTCGGGTCTCGTCAAGGCGCCAGTTGTTGGCTCTTCAATAGTCGGGTCCTCGGGTTAATTGTTAGTGACCGTCTGCTGGAAGCAATAATTCTCGATTAACCTGGAAAGGTTTTTAAAAACGCCTTGCACAATAGTAGTTCGTATATATTCACATACTCGAACCAGATGGGTGATTTCGCTCTGCGCATTGTAGGCGAAATTGCACACCCAATGACACTCTCCACCAATTGTTCATTTCCTTTCCCATCGGTGCGCGGGAACAATCGACTCTTAATTGAATTTCGGATATACATAGAACGAACTAATGGTGATCAGTTTTTACTGCAACCACCTATTGCTTTGTTGTTAAAATATGCAATTTAAATGGAGAGCTATAAAGGGACCTCATCCTTTAAGCTGCAAAGGCCTCGATGATATTTTTTAAGGGTTTTTGCAAAATAAATTGGGAAATCGAGTTTACCTATTATATATAAAAAAGGTTTTGTCGTTATTATGAGCGCACTGCTATTAAAAATAAGAAATATAATTAAGTTGGCTCATGTTGGAGTCAAATTTTCATTGTGTTCGTTAGTTTATTGTTGCATGGAAATTAAGTAATATTCTGGACAGACCATATTTGAAATTCAGAATTTCGTATGAACTCAATTTCAAAAAATTTTATCAATTTTGAATTTCTTTAAAAACTTCAATTATAGATTTCGACATAAATTTTACTTTAATATCAGGGGCAATTTTACGGCAGTGGGGAAGTCAATAAAGATATAACGTGTATCTGTATTAGTGTTGTGAATATAAAATGAAAATGGATCGAAAAACAATTCAGGAGGACGAAATGCCCTTAATTGTACTTTTTAGTATAATATTTTTTATGTCAATTACTTTTCCACACGCATGAGGTATAAGTACCACCGGTTGTAAAGTTGCTTATTACCCAGTGTGTGGCCAAGTAGCCAATTGCGCATGCTGGCAGCTAAACACACTCGCTTCGCTCGTGCGTCTATTTCTGCGTGCGTGCGCAATCGGCTACTTTCCGCCCTTCATGCACAATATACTAATGATACTTTTCTTCAATGTATAGGTTTTAAGTGCATTACATATGAAAATGAAATAACAATTCGGTGCGAGCAAAATGAAGGCTTCGTCTCTTCTCGCAGTTCCGTGTGTTGACCAACAAACTAACCTCCAACTGTGCATTCATACTTAATGAGGGCCTAATCGCGAGAGTCTATACCAATAGAATCGACTCGACTTTTTTCAATTCTATCAGACAGAGTTGCCATTCAAAAACATATTCATACATATATTCGAATGAATATTTGAATTTGTGACAGGCTGAAGTTAATTGAGGCTAATATTAATTATATTCACTGACCGAACCGTGGGATTTTTATGAACATATCCATTTTAAAGTAAAAAGCTTTTTTTATATACTTGTTACAAAATTTTTTTATTATTTCCGATACGCGTATTTCGGCTTACGAGGCCATTTTCAAGGAGTTTATACTAAAACTGAGTGATTCGGGTCATTTTACTGCTGAACAAAATAGGCAGAGAACTGCAGAAAATTTAAATTATGACCGTCCAGGCCATTACAATGAAGCAGGCCTTCAAATTATCAACAACTCTGAATTCTTAATTTCAACGAAGACGTTTAATTTCCTTTTATTATGGCTCTGAATTTTAATTGTCCTTTTTTTCTTATATTATATTTTCTTCGTATTCAATAAAAGAATGTTTTTGAAAAGTGCCTTTTTTGGATATGAATGTGTTTTTCTTAAACTAATATAAAAAAAATAAGAAAGATTTTTAATTTACCTTAGTGTAAGCATCAATCTATCTTCAATGTCAACTAGAGCGGAGTGACAATTCTTCCAGTTTTTTTGGACAAGATTTTCGATGTTCGCTTTTACATAGTCAAACGTTACTACACTCATTCTCATATACTCAAAAAAGCGATCAGGATCAGCTCTTAATTGTTTATATAAATGGTGGTACTCTCCAAGCTGTGATCGCTTCTTATTTATTGGGTGGCAGGAAAACCTGCGACCACTTTTATTGTTTAAAATGTACCACATATAGTTACTACACTGATATAGTACAGGGTGGTCCAAAAGTTTCTCCCCACGTACAGGAGACAATGCCTCATCCTTTTCTCATATACCACGCCCATTCCTACTTCCTCAGAAAAAATTCCCAAGCTGAGGTGAAGTATCAAACCTACTGATATCATACAAATCATTTTGTGTTCAACCGCAGAAGAAACTAGAGAATTCTAACCAATTAACCCTAAACAGCCCAGTCTCGTGGACACATTTTTGCGTTGTTATCCTTATAAAAACAAAAGTATTTATTTTTATGACTTCACCTTTTATCTAATCTACCCCTAGTGTTTTATGAATCTAAATGTACAATGAAAAAAATGTAACATAAATAAATTAATATTTATTGTTAATAAACTAAAATAGAAATTCAACATCTCACATGTGCTCAATAGACACAATGACATTTTATTTGATTTGGATATGAAGGTAGAATACTTACTTACATTTACTAATAGTGCTTAGAGACTTATCGTGTCTACTCGCCTCATAGTGTACTATGTATATGTGCATTCACATTATCTTTGTTTTCATTCATATGCCCTAGAATAAGGTGATGTGTCTTTTGTACACTACTGGTCAGTTACGTTACAAAAGCATACTGGGCTGTTAAGGGTTAATGAAATCAAAAAAGTAGGTACAGACGCAGGACATCGGGAAAGAGATCATGCGAACGGCGCCGGCCCGCAGGAAATCTAAATCAAAGTCCTATTGTTAAAATGCAAGAGTTATTTTCGTTTTAAAGTAAGTATTGTGTAAGAAGTTTATAAATAATGTAATTTCTTTATTGTACATATTAGGAACTACATCTCTGTTCACAATTACAACTTTGCAAATCGGCAAGCTGTTTCCTTTCGATTGACTGAGCCCCGATGAGCACGGCCGAACAGCAGTGCCATATGACAGCTAATGTCCAATTTGCGCTGCTAAAGATGAGAGAAGCTGAGGGACTTTTCATCAGCCAGACAGGGAATACCAGTTAGAATAACATCAGACAGATGCGCTTCACTCTCAAAATGAGTTACCCCACTCCTGACGGCCTCCGTAAAAACACTGACTTCATTAGATCGCACAGAGGTATCAGAACTAGGTATAGCAGATGTCCGGCAGTTTTCCGTAACATTGTCCACTCACTCAGGTGCGATAAGAGATGATTTTGCACCTGCACTTGGTTGTTGTTGACTCTTCAATCCTAATCTCGGAGTATTGGTGAGTTGGTCCGTTCTTTTGGAATTGACTTCATCGATACTTTTTTAGTCATTATGCAAAAGTGCAAAAATACTTCGATAAATCAGTTATCAAAAATTGAAAAAAAAAATTCCAAAAGTCAAACCTGATATAGAATAGAAGTGAGTTTAAATTCCGAGGAATAGGAGGAATTGAAGGTCTATTAAATAAAGCTTAAATAAAGTTAAAGTATTAGGGAATTCCCAACGCCTAAATCTGTTCATCAAGTAACTAGTTTCCTTAGGTAAGAAACTTTAGATAGTTTAAAAAAAAAATTGACTAAAAGACCAATACTCGCAATATACAACCCGAATGCGGAAACAGAATGCTAGTAAATTGGGAATCGGATAATACAGAAATTGGAAGACAAATCTCACCCAGTCGCATATTAGCTACGTTTTTTTCGTGTCTCCCGAACAATACGAAAGTTTATATTGATCTGAAATTTATTAATAGTTCGTCAGAGTAAAGCTACGGTCAGACATTGTAGTTTTTACTGCCGTGCAGCACAAAAAAGAAAAAGTCTGGTTGTCTGTAAAGTCGGTATACGGGCGAAGTTTTTACGGGATAACGTCTTTTTTGTGTTATAAGTTTTTTGGAACCAGGCTCTTTACCACGTTTTCGAGGATGCCTTTCAAGCGGACCGATTACGCATGAGTGGGAGAGAGAGGTCCAGCGAGCCTCTTTCTCGAATGCTGCGCGAGCATCGCGACGTGACCGGACGTTAGTGGCTTCGTTACAACTTTTCGTGAATGCCCCCGAGCCGCATCGATTTATAAGACGTTATCACGTCAAAAACCGCGAAACCCTTGGGTTGCTATGTGTGATTACGGTTGCAACCATAAAAGTTGCACACGCATCTTTACTGCAGCAGCTACCTGCAGTTTTAAAAACTGCAATATGTGAAGGGAAACAGAGCGAGTAGCAGGCGCAGGAAAAAAATATTCAATCGCCTGAAACTTTTGCTGCGACTTAGCATGCAGTTTTTGCGATTTGCTCCAAGAAAAAACACACAATCGGAAGTGATGGCGCATTTTAAAAATTTTTGGAATCGGGAAAATGTATACAAATTATTGGCATTGGTAGAGGAAAAACCATGCCTATGGGATGTCCTGTCGAAAGAATACCACGACCAAACTAAAAGAAAATCAGCTTTAATGGATATTTGCGTTCAGCTGGATGTGCCGGTGGAAGAAATTAAAAGAAAATTACACACTTTGAGAGCGCAATTTAGCAAGGAAAAAACCAAAATGAAAACAACAAAATCGGGAAGCAGTTGCAATGAAAAATACAAATCGAAATGGGAGATTTTCCCGCCAATGCAATTTATGTTTTCCCATGAGACAAAGGACAAAAATACAGATTCTATGGTAAGTTTTTTATTATTCCACAGTTTATTTTTTTAAACGTAATTTCGTTCCCTACAAAAATATACCTTCAATTCTTCCCTTATATCCTTTGCTGTTGTTGCTGCGTTTTTTTGTAAGTTCCTTTGCAGTGGCTCAAAGTTAGATGTTTTTTTTCTCCAAGAGCCTGGAGTAATTGTACCATCTTCATTTTCCATGTCGAAGGTACCTGCTGGAGCGTACACTCCCTTGACTGACTTTTCGACATTACAAAATTGTGTAGTACACAAATAGCACACACAACTTTTTCTATCGTATTCGGAGGAAGCTCCATAGATCGAGCTGAACAAATTCCAAAAATTTTTTCAATTACTCTCCGAGCACGGGATATTCGGTAGTTGCATATTCTTTCAGGAATGCTCAAATTTTTGACATTGTACGGCTTCACCAAATACGATTTCATTGCAAACGCATCATCTCCTACAACAACAAACGGTATCTCTTTTTGTCGTCCAGGCAGTGGTTTAGAGTTCGGAATATGCAATGTATTATTTTCTAATGCATGTGATAAATTGCAACTCGCATAAACACCTCCATCAGAATTACGTCCGGGTGAACCCACATTTATATATGTGAATTTATAACTAGCATCTCCTAAGCCCAGTAGAACGATACTGTGCGTACCCTTGTAATTAAAATACAAGCTACCACTATTTGCTGGTGCTTTCACGTTTGTGTGCTTTCCATCTATTGCGCCAAGACAATTCCATTCATCCTCGGAATTGGGCATCTGAAACATACAAAGTAGATTAGCTATTATGTGCAGTAGCCATTTTTGAAAAAAGAAGCAGCACAATTTTTTTTTTATTTTATGTGTTGGTTTATTTGTTTTCTGCTTTTACATATTATCTATCTTTCAGACTGAGGAAAATACTGTGAGTGTGGTTACTGATACTACTATCGATGAAACAGCAGATACAGATATTTCAATGGGATATACAAACACACAAAAACCTTCTGGCAATTCTTCAACAAAAAGAAAAAAAATAATAGGACAGGACGACAACGATGCCATTAAAAAGTGTATGAACATTATATCAAATGCGAAGGAAAAGGATGAGAACACCATTTTCGGAGAATTTTTAGCATCTGAACTTCGATCATTGAAAGAAGCTCCAGATCTTCTTTTTGCTCTAAAAACGTCAATACAAAAAAGCATTTTAGAAAATTCCACTATATACGCACAAAGGAAATTCGCTTCATCTTCAAGTACTCAATTACTACAACATCCACCACAGGACTCAGAAGTCTTGCCTTCCAGTTATCCAAATTCAATTACAACAGAAATAGATTTAGATTTTTCACGGTACTAAAATACCGTTCAAACATGTTCATTGACTATACTATGTACATACACACCACCTTTTTTAATGGAATAATTTTTCGTTTTATTACTTTTTTATATGTATGTATATATTTATGATTATTCTATTAGTCTGTTGAAATGAATTAATGATTTAACTGGAAATATTGTTGTGTTTTTATATAAATATTTTGCAATAAATAAAATTCGACTTGAATGAAGAAAATTATGTAAATGTCTTACCTTCAAATATTTTTCTTTTAACATTTTGAAAATTACTTCACAAGTTTCCCTCACTATCAGTGATATAGTGTTCGACGGTACCCGGAACAGAAACATTAGTGACTTGTAACTATCGCCTTAAAAAACAAAAAGAAGAAATTAAATACATACATATATATGCAAATACAAAAATTTACCTGTAGCTAGAAATATCAATGTTATAGCCAGTCGTTCAGCAGGTGTTATCGCTTTTCTCATCCACGTATCTTTTCTTTTTATAAGTGGTGTTACTAGTGTCAAAAGTTCATCAAATTCGGAAGGTGCAATTCTCAAGAAATTTTTGTATAAAATTTCATCACCCGAACGTAATTCACGCAACAAACAATTCAATGCCCCGGTTTTTTCTCTATTGGCAATCCAGGGTTTCACCAAACAGTTTTTTTTTTTCGATCCGTAATTTTTTTTTCAACATTACTATTAAACTGCTAGCACTTCTGGATCGTCGAAGTAGTACATTTCGACTGTACTCTTTGAATTTTTATACAAAACTGCATCAACTAAAATGAAAGGGGCGGCTCAGGTTGCGTGATGTAAAAACTGCACTTCAATGTGTGAACAGTTTCGCAACCTTTTTAAAAAAAACTGCCGATACTGGGTTGCGCGCAGTAAAAACTGCAGGTTGCAACAACCAAGTGTGAACAGATCATGCAGCTTTTGCAGCTGCAACCTAAAATATGCGCTGTAAAAACTGCAATATCTGACCGTAGCTTAAGGATTATAAATTTGCATCAACAATGCATCAAATTGCCATGATTTTTGTTCAGCAATAGGTACATTGATGTTTTTTTTTTAGAAAACTTTAATTTTTCCTGTAGGTTATTTATAATTAATTTCACATCTAAGCAAAATCTCCTCTATTTTCTGGAGGCACGAAAAAACGCAGCTATTAGAGCAGTAATACGACAAGGGCAGAACAAAATTAACATTCATATGAGCTTAAAACACTTGCTCTTGAGGAAACGTTACAAAAATTTTGAGTAGGTATATCTATTTGACATCGAATTCAAAGTAATTATACGGACTGCAAGATATTTTACATTTTACACTCGAAAAAAACATTGAAAAATATTTCGGCAAATTATTGTTTTTTTAGATATGTGGTACACCGATAGTTGCACAGCCTGTCTCTGTCTGTATCATAAAGAGCCTAAGGAAAAGAGCGAAGGTTATCTTCATCCCATAGATAAAGGAACAACGTCATTCCAAACATCCATATAGGACCTGGCTGCAGAGCCATTTACTAAATACACAATGCTTTATCAAGTCAAACGAACTCCACCGGTTCGAAAATTTCTGGATCAAATAATAAATTAACCAATTTGGGTATAATAATAACAAAAGTTAGAAGTAACATGTTATGTAGTCTTAAGAATCACATAAAAAAACGAATGAATAATTTTTATTTCTTTCTTGGGCAACCACAAGACTATTTGATTCCCCCAAGTGCTTACTTGATTCAATTTTAACATAGTAAATCGGCCAGTAGGTAAAGTAGGTAGGTTGGTGGCACATTGAATCGGCCAAAAGCGGCTATTAGGATTAAAGAAAATTAGGAAAAACAAAAGAAACGTTTTGATAAGTGGAGAAAATCAGGAAAAAAAGAAACGTTTTGAGTGGAGAAAATCAATCAAATCAGATGAATTTGTATTAATTAAAAGGGGTACGGCGGCTGGCGTCCGAAGGCCATAGTAGGTACAATTAACAATATACAAACGATAAATTAGGGTAACAAAGATATTGCCGAATGATCGGTATGTAGTAGAAGAACTACCAGGGTCGAAACGTTCTAACCGGGCGAAATTTAAGAGTGTTGAAGCAGCCTATATAATCTGAAGAAGTAGAACAGAAAGGGAGGGACGACCTTCTCATGGAATAGTTGAGAAACGATGAAAGACGATGAGTCGTTTATACTATACGTTTACAGGTAGCTGCACACTTGCCGGCACGACACGTAACCGACCCGCACCGGCAAATTTCATGCACCCTATATCGACACTATCTGAGCTGTTTCTATTGTTCTGATAGTGTCATAGCAGTCCGTAAGCGAACGGCTACTGCCGGTCGGAATTCTTTCCATAACGATACCCATCGGCAGCGCAGTTTCCGGGTCGGGCCGGTGTCGTGCTGGTGTCGTGCTGTTGTCGGTATGTGTGCATGAATCCATTTGTTTTCAGAGAAGAATATTTTGTAGTTTCGTGCCGGGTCGTGCCGTGCCGGTAAGTGTGCAGCGACCTTACTCCGAAACATGTTAATAAGGCCATGAAAGTTGCATTACAATGCTCATATTAGTTTATAGTCCAAGAGCCCGCGATCAGACCTTCGTTATTTCATAAAACCTGAAAGTTTCTCTGTGTATGTCCCTAATACAGGTAAAAACGATCCCCGACTATGAAGTTTAGAAAACGGTGGGTTTAAAAGGTAACTGGTAGCAAAGCTGTATAAAATTCGACCTCAAATTCGTTAAAGTATAAAGCCCAGTTTTTATATATTTTATTTGGAATAATATTCGAAATCACGTCGTCCATTGTCAGACACTTAGTACAGTTGCAACCCCCTGTCAGACACCCGTAAATTTTAATAAATTATAATTATATGTACTTACGTTATAGAACAAAAGCTGAATTTTATATACATATGTTACTTGAGCTATCAAAAGATGTTTTATCAGCTATCAGACGGTTTCGATGGTTCTTTCACTTTGTCAGACACATTAAAACAGCACTGGAATTAGACGGCTAAATTTTCAAGGAAAACTGGAATTTAGCCAGCATTAGCCGGTTTGGCACACCCCTTAATATAGTTTTAGCTAGTACAGCATTATTTGTAAAGGAAAAAAAATTAAATAATCTAAACTGTTAAGGTGGTTTAAACGAAAATATAAAATTTATAGAAGATTCTCCTTTCAGCAGATACATATATGTATGTACATAAATGTATATATGATGTATGTACATACATATGTATATAAAAAAGAAAAAAAAACAGCGCAATTAAGAATGTTCGAGTCCAAATATTCAGAGATTTTAAAACCAGAAGCTTTTTACAAGGGGTTTTTGAAAAATTCATTTCTTATCGTATCTAAGAGGAATATCCATTCATCGGATTTTCGCCAATTCGAATCAAGTGTCCTCGGATGAGCCAGCAGCTCTCGGATTACACATGACAATCTGCTGAGCGCCTTCTTAATACCCGGGGCTGCAAAAACTTGCTATCTAGTGGATTATTGCAGGACAAGTCCAATAACATCGTAACTAGCCACGAAATTGTAGTTTTTTCATTCGAGCAGACGTCCAGCTTTGAAGACGATGCTGTAATTTCACTTAGAAGTATCTGCTATTGTCCGGCAACACTGCACATGGCCGAACGATAATCTGGTGGTCTGTAATAATCGTAAATGTATATAATAACTTTTATTCAAGTGTTGATATAGTAAGCAATCCGCTCGTAATGGTTGAAAAAGCTCCCTCAAGCCGGCAATGACTGCCAGCGACCGCCACCTTTCCCGCATCGCCAGCGCCATTGGCCCGTCGGGGCTGTCGCATGCATTTGTTCAGGTCGAATTGCAGCTCTTTCCCCCGTGAAAGGAAACAAAAATGAATTTATAGCGTCATAAATCAAAGGCAATATTGTCGCATCCTGCTTCCTTCCAGGTTCACAAGAATCTCCAGATGGCTACGTGCATATACGGGTATGTGCGCAACTATATTGAGTTGCGATAAAATCGATCGACGTTACATATCCCGTCATATCCTCCTCGAGTATGGACGATCAATGTATTTGCACTTCGACCGTACCGTGATGTCACATCCTATGAATGTTGATATGGATGAGCCCAAAGACCCAACGCTTCAAAGATTTATCCTTGAGAGTGTCATTAAAGCATTTTGCTCTAGCGTGAGTTATTATACTTAATAAAACTGACGAGCCCTAGGAAATCGATGGAATTTCTCTGACCAACGTTATTTTTCTTTATTGTTAGTCTCCTTACTTAACTCCGACTTGTTTGTTAATCGTTTTAATACATGTAAGCTTTAAGCATCCACAACTAAGATAATAATTGACATAAAATAGCATCAATATATGTTTGTACATAATTAGGTACACCTAAAATTTCTTATTTATTTGCTCGAAAGATCATTAACACATTTGTAACTGATATAAAAAATTCGGATCAAAAAATTGTCATTTTTAAAGTTTAGTGACTAATATCTTGGTTGTTTGTGAATCGATTGTCTTTATGGAGGATTCAGTGGAAAGTCTGAGGTCTTGGCTTTTCGACAAATTTTAATTTATCTAGGTGCAATCCTCGCAGCAAATATATCACCAACTTTATGGTAAATCAATCTTCAAGTGACGAAAGCGATTTTGAACCAGTTCATCAAAAGAAGATGCGCGTTTGGGACTGTGACGAGTAGCAGTGAATTATGTGCATTTTGAAAATTTCTCCATGTATAAAATGAGAAATTAAATTAAATAAAAAGTATACGACTTTTTTATGCGGTCCATCTTAAGAACATAAAACAGGTTTGACTGTAGTTTATTAAACCTTCAAACCGAAGAAAACAAGTAAAAAAGTTAGTTAGATATGGCGCACTGGAATAATTTGTTGAATTTTTATGAAATAACCCACCCTACATACAAACATTTTTATTTGGCGAAAATTATATGCTCACCTTCTCCCAGATTTGAATAGTGCGGCACCTTAGCTTTAATTGGGTTGATTGATAACATCCATCGGGTTATCGCACCTTTCAAAAATTGGTCATTGAGAGTGGTCACCCTTGTGATAGGTGGGATAAATACCTAACCCATTTCAGCAGTCACCTCATTTGAATAAAAATCTGATGCTAGCCTGCCTACAGCGGAGCTGATTAAAGAAATCTCGGCTCAATATTCCGCTTTAAGGTATCTTGGGGCTTCTTAATAAAAGGCATCCCGCTACGTTCCGTGGCCCAAAAGAGTAAACAAGAAATCTTGCTTATTATGAACTCGTACTTCCATCTCATTTGACATCATGCCAGCAGGGAGTCACTCATTAGGGATGAAAATATATCCCCAAGCATTCTAGCTTGAACCATGCGGTGTGTTTTTTCGGATTGATTTTAGGTTCACTAGTTCACGAAACTTTCCACCGCATCCATTGCTGCCCCCATTTTGTTACTGGGCATCTTTAATCAAAGTCAAAACTATTCTCGCTCATTAAATCTTGCGCCTGTCGTACCGCAAGTGGCCCAATGATTTGATCACCGCCTTGAAGATTTCCTTCTGCACGAATACAATCACAAATTTGTGTCATTCTATAAATCCTAGGCTCAATCTCCTGGATTCTCCCCAGATTCGACATCGTTCCAGCAAATCCTCGAGGCATTTTAGTACCTTTGTTTTTACCTCTGGGGGCTTTTTGAATTGGAAGGATTTAATGGTTGATTTCGTTCACTCAATAAACTTGCTCATCTCCTGAGCCGGGAGCAGCCATGGAGCTACTACGCGCGTTCTTACACAGCAGCACTCCAACGTAGGACCGGCTGTAAGGGATACTCTGTACATGATTAAGAGGATTTTCCTTAAGAATTAAAGTATCGAAAGGGTTATTGACTATAACCCGGTTGGACCGAGTAAGCTTTTGTTTCATTCAGGTGTTGCCGCTTTGATCTTTATTCAGGAAGTTTAATTAGTTTCGAGATTATGGATTTAAATGAGTACATGATGGATTTGTGTAGACCAGCTGGTTGGTACCTTTTTCAAAAAACGTTTGCCTTTATTCCTTTTTTGGGTACAGAAGTTTCTCGAATTCAGTATAACGTTGGTGCCATTTTAAAAACTTTGGAGCACTGACATATAGAAATGGACCACTCGCCCCATACAAAATGCCTATGAAGCGATGGTGCACTTTCTCGTTCCGAAAAAACGATTTTTAACGATAAACAATGTCAAAGCTGCTGAACAGTTACGCAATGCTGAATTGTCACTTTTGAGAACTGTCATAACAAAAGGTTAATTTTTGTTTAATTTTCCTTTATCTGGAAAATTTCTTGTTTTATAAACGAATTTAACGTACTTGATTTGTGCTGCACAAATTCTCTCCAATGTGCAGCACCCTTGTAGACATTTTCTCTCTCCTCTCTTGCCTCTTGCCCAGAAAACCGGTTTGCAGCACCTTCAAGAATACTCGTGTGGAAAGGCCCAACTCTTGTGAATACACAATAATTTCCTTTTTGCTACTGCAAATTATTCCTAAGATTAATGAAAAACAGACTAATTACTTAGAGTTTGAATTATCTGTTGGCTGGCAAAATTGGCCATGTAAAAAAATTGTGTTTTTCAATTTAATAAAATCAATTTTCAACATGAAGTTTCGACTTTGTATTATTTAGTTTAAAAAGCAAATTCTGAAATGTTCAAATCGACTTACTCCCAAAGCAGTAATTTTTTATTTGGCCAGTTTAGACAAACAACCACCGGGAAATCATTTCTTCTAAGTTGAGGAAAATGGAAAATTGGCATGCAATAGGGTTCTTTCAGACCGGAGTCACAGGGGATCAAAGAGGGCGCATTGCAATTTAACCCTTAACAGCCCAGTATGCTTTTGTAACGTAACTGACCAGTAGTGTCCAAGAGACACATCACCTTATTCTAGGGCATATGAATGAAAACAAAGATAATGTGAATGCACATATACATACTACACTATGAGGTGAGTAGACACGATAAGACTATAAGCACTATTAATAAATGTAAATAAGTATCATATCCAAATCAAACAAAATGTCATTGTGTCTATTGAACACATGTGAGATGTTGAATTTCTATTTTAGTATATTATCAATAAATATTAATTTATTTATGTTACAAATATTTTCATTGTACATTTAGATTCATAAAATACTAGGAGCAGATTAGATAAAAGGTGGTCATAAAAATAAATACTTTTGTTTTTATAAGGATAAGAACGCAAAAATGTGTCCACGAGACACTTGTGGGTTGTGAGTTACTATTTTAGTTTATTAACAATAAATATTAATTTATTTATGCTACAAATATTTTCATTGTACATTTAGATTCATAACACACTAGGGGTAGTGTACGAAGAAAAAACAATCTTTTTTGTTTTAAATTGTGTAACCAACTTTATTGGCCGCTTTTGACAAAACAATAAATTACGGCGATGATGATGAAGCTCTTGTCCTCTTCTCTTCTGGTTGAACAACTGAACTGCCGCAATCCGAATAATCTCGCTCTCTTCTCGGCAAAAAACAAAAGACCCTAACTCCTCGCTGCCTTTGATTTAAATTAAATTGCCACTGATTCAGTTGACCCACTGCACCGTCAACTCACAGATGGCGCATGTCTCAAATAAAAGTTTAACATAGAAAGTCTTAACATATCGCCCGCCTTGAAATGCCACGGGGATTTCAAAATGTTATTCATCAACAGCCACTGGAAGAGGGCATAGTTTCGTTACACTACGTTTAAATTGTCCGTTTGCAGTTTGTACCAACGCGACCCGCACAGGTTCGTCATCACCCGAATAAACACTAATGACCCGACCGAGAACCCATTTCATCGGAGGAAGGTTGTCTTCCTTGACCAACACTAAGCTACCAATGTTTAAGTTATTTGTAGGAGTACTCCACTTATTTCTGCATTGCAGCTGACTAAGATAACTCTTTGACCACTGAGTCCAAAACTGTTGACGTGCCCATTGTACGCGTTGCCAATGATCTAATAAACTAATCTTTAAGTCCTTCAGGTTTGGTTCAATTGGTGCCGTAAGTGGAGCTCCGATGAGAAAGTGCCCGAGAGAAAGAGCTGTAAGGTCGTTTGGATCAGACGACATTGATTGTATTGGCCTTGAATTCAGAATAGCCTCGACTTGAACAATTAGAGTATTTAATTGTTCATGGTTCAGTGAATGTCCCTGTGCTACTCTTCTTAAATGATGCTTGCAAGACTTTACAGCTGCCTCCCACAATCCACCAAAATGAGGAGATCATGAGATCATGAGATAAAATGAAATGATATATAATCCTTGCTGCAAAGCTCTATTATCTCCTTCCTTGTTTCATTATTCATGAAGAGATTTCGAAGTTCCTTTAGATTTGAATTAGCACCCACGAAATTAGTTGCATTGTCACAATACAAATTGCTGCACAAACCTCTTCGTCCTATAAAACGTTGTAAAGCTGCAACAAAAGCCGACGATGTCAAACTATTGACCAGTTCAAGATGCACAGCCTTTGTCGCAAAACAAACGAAAATTCCAATGTACGTCTTTAATGGTTTCTTTCCTCTAATGTTGAAATGTGTAAGAAAAGGTCCACAGAAATCAACTCCTGAATTGAGAAAAGGTCGAGTCGGTTGGACTCTTTCTGCTGGCAACTGACCTATTAATTGATGAATGTCTCTGGGCCTTGTACGAAAACACCGTACACACGAATGCACTATCTGTTTTGCCAAAGTGGTTCCATGTATGGGCCAAAACATTTGCCTAGTTACAGCAAGCAATGCTTGGGGACCAGCATGCATATTTTTGATATGGAGGTAGGTCATTGCCGTTTTCGTTAAAGTGTGAGATCTTGGCAATAGCATTGGATGCTTGGCGTTGTACGGTATGTTAGCATTCTTTAAACGACCACCTACACTCATAACGCTGTTGGCACCAAGAAATGGGCATAATTTATGTAGATGGCTGTGTTTAGCAACCTGTCCGTGTTTGACCAATGATTGATATTCTTCGGCGAAACCTGCCTGTTGAACAATCCTGACTATAGCCAACAAGGCTTCAAACCTTTCGATTGAACTTATGGGTGCATTGAGTTCCAGTTTTGGTGATGCTTTTACTCGCTTTGCTAGTCGTTTCATTCGCACAAATGTATTTTGTAATTTTATATAAGAGTTGATAAATATACAAGTTTCAACTATGTCCTTTTCATGTGATATGACAAATGCCAATTTTGTCTTTCGCCTTTCAGGTGGGACACTTTCTCGAACAATTGGTTGGTTGTGCCAAAATGACTCATGTTCCATAAGAAAACTAGGACCGTTCAACCAAATCCTAGATTTACTGACAGCCATGCTAATACGATCTTAGAATCTGTCCAATAGAATATGTTAGGAGGTAGAATATTTACTAATGGAGCGACGCGATTTACCAACTGTGCCATCAAGTGTGCTGCACATAATTCCAGTCTAGGTATGGTTAAATGTTTAATGGGGGCAACGTGATTTTGCACAAAGTAAAGTAACATTGATAGTTTGCAATTCATCGACACATCTCAAATATAAACAACATCCGTAAGCTCTTTCGCTTGCAGCCAAGAAGGCGTGCAGTTGCATGCTAGATGTCTGAGTTGAAGGATAGATACGTCTTGGAATTTTGAATGTTTCCAACAGAAATAATTGCTTTCTATATTTATTCCAACTATCATGAAGTTCAACGCAGGCAATGACTCATCCCAGTTCAATTGTAACTTCCAAAGCTGCTGCATGAAAACAATCTTTTTTTGTTTTAAATTGTGTAACCAACTTTATTGGCCGCTTAATCAACAAACATTTAAAGTAGTATATGTATGTGAATCCATCTTTCATGGAATTTGGCTGCGCCGCGCCGCCCGTAGGGAGATCTGAGGTGATCATTCGAATGGCGATTCGATTTTCTCGAGCGCGTCGCACAACTCTATGGGATTCACAGCGTCCAGTTTTGTTTCGAAATGCATGACACTTGTCCTGAAGGAGGTGCCATTGATTTCGTAGCGGACTGTGGTTAATTTTACGTCTCCAATAAACCCGAAGCGTTCCTTCATGTCTTCAGAGGGAGCTTTCGCTTTGGACTCCGAATACGAAATAAAGAGTTTCCCACCGTATTCGTCAGGTATAACGCTGTTGACACCAGAATTATTTTCTTTCAATACAGGAGACGATTGCCATGTATTGGTTTTTGTTTTTATTTCGTGGGAATGTAAAAGAGTGTGATGCCTTGCCTTACAAAATTGACAGGTATATATAGATTGGCAATCTGCTATATTATGTTGCCTTAAGCAGTTAATACATAACTTTAGTTCAGTTATTTTATTTTTTCTTTCAGCCAGATCCATTTTTATAAAAGCATGACATTTGTTAATCATATCCCCATTTTTCTTGCATAGCAAACAGCGTAGTTTCGTTGTAAGAAGAGCAATGTTAGTAGGCCTATGAAACTTTCCATTTGCAAATGATGCAGCGTTGATTTGACTCTTTTTTGTCACTTCAATTTTCTCAGCCCTTTTAGTGAGAAAAGTCAACAACTCTTGTAAATTTGCTAACCTTGAATCAGGTGCTCTATCCTCCCACGATGACCGTAGCACTACATCTAATTTCTGAGATATGAGGTACACCAGAATGTCATCCCACTGTTTGACTGGACGATCCAGGGTTTCTAGCGCACGAAGTTGAACATCAATGTTATCGACAGTAGCCTTTATTTGTTCCGGCTTGGTGGCACTTAATGGTCTAATGTTTAACAGATTTTCTATATGCGCTTGGCAGATGACCTTTTTATCGCCATATTTCGAATTGAGTATTTCTAGAGCTACTTCATAATTGTCGTCATTTAATTCCAGAGCTGCGATTTGTGCAGCTGCTGGGCCTGTTAACGTGGACTTAAGGTACTGATATTTATGAAGGTTCGTTAAGGACTTTTCCTGATGAATCAAAACCTTGAATGTTTCAAAATAGCTCGTCCATTGTGTGACGATTCCACTAAAAGTTGGCAAGCTTATTTTTGGTAGACGAACATTATTTGTATTGTTTGGAGTTTCATTAGTCGATTGTAACCGCGACGGACCAACGCTCTCTAACTCCTTCGTCTGTGATTGCTTATATTGCTGAATAAGCGTACACAGTGCTGGTTGCTGTACAAAATATAATTCTTCATACTTTGCTCGAATGCCTTTATCATCGTTATCATCCTCACTATCGCCGATTGTTTCTATTTTTGATTGAGTTTCTTGGAATTTTGTCATTTGTTTTTCCACATGATGAAAACGCAATTCCAAGGCTGCTAAGGTCGCTTTTGCAGCTTCTTTATCCAGAAACTCATTTGTACGCTTCTGTTGCTCTATAAGAACTTCTCGTTGTAGCTTCTTGAGATTTGCTAGTTTCTTTTCACTCATGATTACAGTTCAATTACAATAGCACGTCGTTGGCTAAATAACTATTTAAAAGGGAACAATAAAACAATGAGCGACAAGGCTTAGGTATGGTTGATGACCGAAATTTGAGTTCAATCACTACGAACGATTACGCGAATTGAGAACATTATTTTTACGAGCACTATTGTGAGCACTAGGTGGTGTGCGGTTAAGGTCGGTTTGTTAAACAAGTTTATATTATCTGTACAATCAGCCTTTAGCGCAAAGCTGAACGAAAAATGTAAGAATCTGCGTACTTACGAAAAATGAACAGGATAGGCACTAATTACGTGAGATAGAGCGGGCAGTGGGTCCCAATTGGCAGTGTTGATGCTGAGCTAGATTCAGGACTCGTTGACCAATCTGGACTGCTGGATGGTTGTAACTTGCTGAACTGGTGATGAGGAGGTGCTTCCACTTATACCAGGCTGAATTCTGCTATTCTTGAAGATTCTGGAAAGTAGAAAACAATGTTACCACTACACCAAACCGCTCTGAAGAAGAAAATCTATGCGAAGTCCACTTCAAAGAGCACATTAAACGAGATTCATTTTGTCGAATGATAGTCAAAATTCCTTTTCGTCAAGACCCTAGTTGTTTAGGTGACTCTCTACAAATGGCCACAAAACGATTCTTGAAGATTTCGTGGTGATTTGCACTTGATCAACCGTTTTATGAAATATTATTGTTTCAGTCGCTAAATTCGGGCTATAACGCCGCTATGGGGCCTTAATAAAGCTGATTACTGGATGCCGTTGCGAATGCTGGCCTGGACATAAATCCAAGCTTTAAATGGTGTGATCCGATCCGGCTCGCTCGAAGGACCAAAATGTACGAAGAAAAAACAATCTTTTTAGTTTTAAATTGTGTAACCAACTTTATTGGCCGCTTTTGACAAAACAATAAATTACGGCGATGATGATGAAGCTCTTGTCATCTTCTTTTCTGGTTGAACAACTGAACTGCCGCAACCCGAATAATCGCGCTCTCTTCTCGGCAAAAAACAAAAGACCCCAACTCCTCGCTGCCTTTGATTTAAATTAAATTGCCACTGATTCAGTTGACCCACTGCACCGTCAACTCACAGATGGCGCATGTCTCAAATAAAAGTTTAACATAGAAAGTCTTAACAGGTAGATTAGATAAAAGGTGAAGTCATAAAAATAAATACTTTTGTTTTTATAAGGATAAGAACGCAAAAGTGTGTCCACGAGACACTTGTGGGCTGTTTAGGGTTAATAACAAAGTAACAAAATAATATGTGCTGCCTGTCTCAATCTGTATTGAGTGATATTGGTCGGGCGTCTTAAAAATTAACATATTTATAATTTTTCCTTTTGTTTTTACCGCCATTATTATATATTAATAATTTCAGGATTATTTTCGTTAATATGAAAATTATTAACGATCAAATTACTATGTAGATTTTGTTCATTTAAAGATCATCATTACTTATTTTTAAATTTGTTAATTTTTAACTGCCTTTAAGCCTTCCAACCACGACAAGGTTTCACTCACTGGAAGAATCTGGAAAAAAGTTTAATTCTGTTTAATCAAAAATTGTTATTACCATTGCATTTCCTAAAATATCTCTTTTCTTGTGGATTGTCCTGTCCCTTTTGCGATGTTGATTGTCCCCTAGATGATGTTGAATTTTAACTCGTCGAGTGTTGATCAGAAAAAACAATGAAGCGATGTTGAAATATTAACTTTTATTACATATTTTATGCATGTTATATACCTCCAAGTTATACAGTAAAAGCAGGATGACAGCAGTCAGATTATTGCAGGATCTGTAATAAAATTATGATTTGGAAGTCAATTTGTATTAGTATAATATAATTTAGTGATTACCTAAAGTATCTAGTATCCTTAATTATACTGTTATATCCTGATTTGAAATATTGCCTTCTAAGCGGTTTATTTCGCACGATTTTAATTCGATTTGTGACTTAATCAAATTGAAATTTATTTGGCTCTGTGGAGGTCTCCCAACTATGTTGGGAGTCCACAAAAGTCAATGGATTGCTTCCAACAAATCCAATTTCAATTTGACTTTAGTTGTTCCGCCAAATTATATAGGGGGATAACTGATTTCGAATTAAGTTGTTGTTTTTCAAATTTTTTTGTTTGGCAATATATGACAGCTTTGTTTTCAAATATGAGTATATAATACTCTTTGTTAGTTTGTAGATATGGTTATTATCTTTTATGTGTTCATCTAGAACTGTGAACATATTTGAAATATTCAGTGTTTTCAAAATTTTGTATAATAGTTTTCTCTATTATATTTTTCGTATTAAGACTGAAAGCAAATTTGCATTCTTCGCATTTTCATACTCTATTTACCATTCTAACCACATAACCGCTTATATAGCCAATTGCATTACCTTGAAATTCTGATACTCTGTGGGGAAGTATCTCCATCAGATCAGGTAATCAGTTTCCTCGCTCATTGGTTCTAGTTCCGGATTGAGCTCATCCCTAGAGTCCAAAATAATTTTGTGTCCTATTTTGTGTTTAATAAAATAAATTTAATATATAATTATTGAACATTTTTTATGTTAGATAGTCCTAACCATTCTTTGTGACTGTCATTGATCTCGACGATATATTCAATATACGGCAAGCATCTAATTCGATTGCATTGCCGGTTGAACTCTTTATCTGTGCATGGATCAGCAAACTTTTCATTGCTGCAACAAATTGCCTCGCAGTGGGATTGTTGTTCCAACCTGACCTACTTCTAATGGCACAAAAGAAAAGTTCAAGGTGATCTTGACCATTTTGTACGACAAAATATATTTCAGATCCTGCTTCTGAATACAGATATCTTGAAACATAATTTTTAGGATTTCTAGCCCTACCATAATACCTCCAGTTCTAATTCTTGACTGGTTTATGGGTTGTCCATATTTCGTTTTCAGACTTAAAATGAAATCCTGAATTATCTTAATTTGTCGCTATCTTTCTTCGAAATTATTGATGTGAAACATCTATAGCCGCGGGTGAAACTGATTGTTGGCGTGGCGACGCATTCCGTGGCGACGCATCGCCGCGCTATACGATGGTATATATATATATACAGTCTAGTATACAGTGTGTGTGTCTATATACAGTGTGTACGGTGTGGCCATTCGCAAGCGACTGTGCGATTCTGTTCCCACTCGGTTCGGCAGTGTTGTTTATTATAGTACACATAACCTGTGTTAGAGGTTCAAGAATTTTTAAAACCAATAAACATAAACTACCATTGATTTTAGCTAGAGATTTCAATGTAAAGTTTGCAAAAGATGAATCAATGCCATTAATTACGTTCCTCCAAGAAGAATTTCAATTACAAATTAACAATAATCCAAGAGAACCTACTACCAGATATGGAATAACAATAGATGCCGTATTTATTAGATATCTTGATAATGTTATGTCCAATGCTTTCGTAACATACTTCAGTTATCATCGACCAATTGTCACAGTAATACCGTCAGTGGCAACATCGAGTGTAACGATTACTGAAGTCACTGAGTAAAAGAAATAAGTTGTCGCAACTTGAAATAAATTTTTGAATTTTTGTATTTAATGAAAATAAACGTTAAATAAATAAATAAACAGTCATCATTTTATTTCACTCGATGTTTCACATCTGCCAGGAGTCCCGTGACGGTTCACATATTTTTTTAGCCGTAATGCAGCTTTTGAACCCTTCGCATAGGGGTTTCTAGAGTTTAGCAAATCAAAAGCAAGGTTGATCCTTCGAGTTTATAAGAAGTCGCTTCACAACCGCGAAGTTCTGGTAGTTTCAATCTGTTTGCGCAAAATTCAATAGCGTCCGCAATGCTCGCGCTAAAGGTTTGAGCAGCGAGCTTGACCTTCATCTTGTTTTTTCTCCATTCAAAATGTATACTTTGGTCAATATATTTCCCAGCTTCAAGTCTTCCTTTTCTTGTAAGCTGTACAACTGTTCTATATATTTCCAGTTTATCTCACCTTTTATCGAAACCATAGTGTCGTTACCGAAATGATTTCTTTTTAATTTAATACAATGGCAAGCATCGATCATTGTACCTATAAATTTTTCTGGACTTGTAGGGGTGGTGAAATATGGTTTTGGATCTAGGAATTCTTTTTTACTGCCCAGAATTTGTAGCATTTTTTGGTTGTAACTTGGCCCGCAAGTTAGGCACGCTACTTCCACCTCAATGTCCTGAAGATGGGTTACTGCATCTAGGACGATGCAGGAACCCGTTTTCAGGATATTGAGGTAGAACTATCTAAACATCTAAACTATGAATGAGAAAATATGTAATTGGTAGTTTCCAACTACTGCTCATAGAAACTACCATAAATAGATATGCTTCCGTGGCTTCATCTTCATTGTTTGTTGAAAAATTGAAGCCTAAATCAATAAAACCTCTAGCTTGGTTGCCGAAAATTTCAATTTTTTTCATTTTGCTCATTTCATCCACTACTGGTGTGCAAAAACATTTTTTTTCTTGGCTTTTCATTATAGTCACTTTTGCTTTTAAAGTATTAAAAGCTTCATTTAAAAAAACCTGCTCACAATCCACGCTCGAATACCATCTCTTCACCGTGGATGGATGAGGCAGGGCCTTTTGGAAAACCTCTCTTATATAATTATAAGCCTTCGGAGAATAGAAGTGGACTGTGGCACCAAATTGTCTTAAATCTTCGCAATAGGTACCTGCATCTCCAGTTAACCTTTGCGGAATGGCCTTTGGTATTTTCATTTCGGCATATTCTAAACACTTTGCCACCCTTTCATTAATTATGCTCTTTTTAGTTAGTTCGGCAATAACACCGTTTATTGATTCGAGCATTTTTTGTAAACGGCATAATTTCTTTTTGAGGTTTTGGTTTTTAAGGCTAAGCAATGACCGTTTCTTTTTCGGCTTAGCCACATTTTCACTAATCTCACAATTAAGAATATGTGTGTGGATATTAGGTTTGCGGTTCACCTTTAAGAGGTTTTGATTTGAAAATTTTTGTTATGAACCTTTTAAGATGTCTTTAAAGTAACTTTTATCTATTTAGTACTCAAAATAAACTGGCAGAAAAGATTTTGATGTCGATACTTATTTCCAACTTAGAAAATCTAAATGTTTATGTAAACAAATATTTATTATAGTATTATTTGAATACACAGAAAATTTATATTGCATTACTATTACACTATTCTATTTAAAACTTTATTTTCATGTATTTTTTACTCTAAAGATAAAGATTATTATTTAAAAAAATTCTTTATAGCCTCCTCTTCGTGGGAAATCTATTATAATAAATAATATAATATAATAAATTATAATATTATATCGAAGTAAACAAAAATATAAACAAATAGGTTAAATTGTCTAATTATTTACCTGAAAAAGTGAACGGGTATGTCGCCACCTCCCTAAACACTTGGACAATTGGGTGCCATGCAGTAAACGTACATGGTTATTAGTAGTTTTTTTTTCTATAAGAATAGTAAGATAAAGTTTTAAATATATGTATAATTATAATGATAAATTTTTTATTCGAATAAAATTGCCTCAATAATCAACTTGGCTTTGATTTAAAATAGTTATTAAATGGATAAAGTTATTCGCTCTTTAATGCGGCAGAATATAATATAATAATGGGACTAATATTATTTGTCAGTTAATTTTTAACAAATAGAGTGAACAATAATTTGTCCTCACAGCCAAGTTGATTTTTGATTTTTGAAAGATTAAATTTGTCGGCCCTAAGTTGATGAAAAAAAAAAGATTCAGCCAGTGTCGTCAGAATTCTAATATAAATGAATAAATAACGAGCATTTTAAAATCTTTAAAAAAATTACTTTTGAAAGAAATTGAGGAGCACACCCCAAAAACAATTGGTAAGAGTACTCTCTAAAAATAAATAAAAGTTTTTAAGGTTTAAAAGAAATAAACTTACCGATTTATCAATGCTATGCACTTAATTATAATTCAACAAGCACTTTAAATCACACTGAAATAACTTTAAAGTCACTTATAAAATCTGCTGTCGACAATAAAATTGCTCAACGACAAATTACTCGCCAATTCCTGATAATTTCCACCTTTGGCTCGAAAATGGGAAACAGCTTACGCATATAAGAAAAGCTTTTAACGCAAACTAGGATATAAAAAACAGAAGTAGATTAAGCGACCTTTTAAATTAATAATATATTTTATTATTATTTTTTGCTACATATCATGATAATTCATAACATTATTATTAGGTATATTTTTCTTTGTAATTGTCGCTGCAATTTGTATACAATTCTTAAATTTCTGCCAACAACAAAAGCTCTTTATTGAAAAAAGGCTGTGTAAAGTTAACCTATACCAATAAAAAATTTTCTCAATTTATAAAAAAAATTTTCACAAAAGCAATAAATCATCTAATAATTCATTTAATCTAATTCTTTAATTAGGGACATACGAGGTCTGTTCAAAAAGTATCGCGAATTTTGTGTTTTTTCAAAAAGTATTTATTTATTCATGAATATCTATTTTGTCCCCTTCAAAGTAATTCCCATCAGATATTATACACTAGTGCCAAAGTTTTTTCCAATCCTCAAAGCACTTCAAAAAGTCATTTTTTGTGATCTTGTTCAGCTCCTTCTTCGATGACGTCTTTATCTCCTCAATCGTGGCGTAGCGTCGTCCTTGCATGGGCCTCTTCAGTTTTGGGAACAAGAAAAAGTCACAGGGGGCCAGGCCTGGGGAATACGGTGACTGCGTCATCATTAGTGTGTTGCTTTTGGCCAAAAACTCGCGCACAAGCAACGATGTGTGAGCAGCGGCGTTATCATGGTGCAAAAGCTATTGTTGTTCTTATACAAATCCGGGCGTTTCTGGCGGATTGCTTCGCGCAAATTGCGCATAACTCGCAGGTAATATTCCTTATTGACCGTTTTATCCTGTGGCAATAACTCATGATGCACCACGCCCCTGCAATCAAAGAAAACTGTAAGCAAGACCTTCACATTCGACCGAACTTGGCGCTTTTTTGGGTCTTGGCTCGTGCGACAGCTTTCATTGGGATGATTGAGCTTTGGTTTCACGTCATAACCATAAACCCATGATTCGTCACCAGTTATGACCCTCTGGAGCAAATTTGAGTCGTCGCGGACAGAGTCCAATGCTCCTTAGCAATGTTAATGCGATGCTGTTTTTGGTCGAAATTGAGCAAAAATAGGCAAAAATCGAAGATGAGCCAAAACCCGTCCAAGCAAAATAGCTATCAAAAATTAACTGAACATTCAAAATAGCCGAGCTTATCAGCATAAGTGAGGGACATGAGTACCACCATAATGCCACAAAAAAATCGAAAATCGAATATACGTAGCCCTAGGAAATTCCAAATTCGCGATACTTTTTGAACAGACCTCGTATATGTACATATAGTGGGGAAATGAAAGTTTGAGCATTTTTATTAATATTTTATTGAATTTCAATCTATGTATGTACATGTTCAATAATAATTAAATAATAAACCTTTTTTATTTAACCTTAAATTAAACCCTAACCCAGAAGATGCAGTAAGACTACAAGAAGTTAAAAGAAAAGCAGCACTGCCCCTAAATTATGAACGTGAAAAAGAATGGAAGAGTTGGGCTGGTACTTTTTATTCCCTGACGGAAAAAATGGATTTGGTGAAGAAAGAGAGGTTCCGATTACCCCATTAACTACTTTCAAGCTCGTGTAATGAGTAATGATAAAAGGTTCCAGAGAAATGATTATATATTTTTTGCATTCTCTGTAGTCGAGTATTTTCGAGCTAAAGCTAGTGTATCAGTTTCATGCAGAATGCGTCAAGGGCAAGGAGAACTTACACCCCAAGGACTGATTGACAATATGCATCTGACTATGAGAAATGTACGAAGGTCTGCTTCGTACTGGAGACGATGCTGTTTGGAGTTTATTGCTATGGTAAGAAGTCTAGGGCCTCCTACCTGTTTTATGACCTTTTCGTGCAATGATCTAACTTGGCCGGATATGATAAAACCTTTGCTCATTGCGGATGGCTGCAATGTAAATGATATAGATAGCATAACATTTCCTGAACGACTAAAATTGGTGCAAAAATATCCAGTGGTTGTTGCCAGACAATTCACAATAAGAATTAATGCTCTTATGCGTTATTTAAAACAAAATAATGACTGCTTAGGTGGAAGTATCGTAGACTATTGGTATAGGATAGAATTCCAGAATAGAGGAAGTCCACACTTGCACATGTTGGTGTGGTGTGAAAACATTCCTGATTTTTCGACAAATGAAGGAATAAGTGTAATCGAAAGAGTTATTTCGTGTTCTACAAAGATCGTACCAACCATTGTTGTCGTTTAGGGTTTCCCAGGGCTCCAAGTGAGGCTACCTTATGTTTGGGTCCCGATGAAGCACTTGCCAACAAGGGTCGGTTTTGCATCTTGCGAAGAACTTCTCAAGAAACTATGGTTAATAACTATAGTTCTGAAATTCTTAGTCTTTGGGAAGGAAACATCGACATTCAGCCATGCGGAAATATCTCTGCCGTCGCGTATTACGTTGCAAAATATGCGAGTAAGTGTGAACCTCACGACACTGGAGACGTTGTACGCCAAGCAATTACAAAAGCTAAAAGACGGGGCAGAAGGCAGTCATTGTCAGATAAAACATTTGAAAAGCTTGTTTTTTTAAAAGCAAATAATGTACATACTACTATACTTACTAAGGATACAAAATAGAATGACATTTTACTAAAATGAGATTTTTATTGTTTTTGTGTTTTTTTTCTAAAGAAAAAACTTGCAAATAAATTTTTATAGTTTCCCGCATCCAGCAGAAGTTTGTGAGTATAAAGCCGTATATTTATTTATTTATTTATATATCCGTTTCGTTTCAATACACCGAGCTCAGAATCGAAAAGTTGGATTCTAACCTTAAAAAACTTTTTAGTTTCACGGACGTAAGCAAAGATCTTTGCAGAATATCAAAAATTAGGAAAATGCCCAACCCCAACGTAATTCTCATGGTTGTAATGCAGTCCGGGGCGGGGAGAGCCAGCTTCTTTGACAGCATCCACGAGTGCATGGAGGGAATATGCAATATTCCTTTACTAAGCAGCTTTGTAAATCTCATTCACTAAGGCCGTAGTGTAATATTTTATTTCAATTTTAATGACCGATTTTTTCAAATTTGTACTTGAAGTAAGTTATTATGTGCACAAAAGTTACTCTGAATGAGTTCAAATTGTCTAATCTCCGATAATTACGCTGAACTTGAGGAACTTGCGCTGGACTTGAGGTACTTTATGTGTACTTGAAGTACTTGAGCAGGACTTAAAATTGTTATATGGGACTTATAAGTACCAACACCAGTACCAGTACTTAAAAATTTGAAGTACAAGTACAAATACTCGGTATTTGTACTGGTATTTGAAATTTTCTACGTCCACGTACTGGTACTTGAAGTGGTACCTTAAGTCCTAATATACTTAAGTACTGCACAGGTCTGCTCCAGATAATGTCGTTCCAAAAGATGTGAACAATTGTGGTGGACTTTTATCTCAGGCAAAATTAGCTGTCGAAACCTGTGTGATGTTGAGACGTAACATATCAGTATCTGACGGCCTCGTTAATGGTTCTATGGGTATTGTAAAAACAATAAAATGGCCATCACTACGCAGGGATCAACTAGAGGAAGGGGAATTACCGGACTGCATATTAGTAAAATTTGACGATGAAAGCATAGGAAGCAGACTAAAGGATAGCGATGGTTGTGTCGCCATACCTCCAGTGGTTGCAACTTTTCAAGGTACGAAGGGTTATGGCGACATTGAGCGCAGGAGGTTGCCGATAATTTTATGCTGGGCCGTCACGGTACATAATTTACAAGGTACGACCCTTGATAAAGCTATAATCGACCTCGGAAAGAAAGTGTTTGTCAAAGGGCAGGCATGTGTGGCACTGAGTAGAGGAGTAAAAACACTTGAGAGTATTGCTTTATCTGATCTAGAGCCAAATAACCTCACTATGAACGAGCTTTAGCAGAAATGCAGAGACTGAGAGGTCTACACACAAGAGACTGACAAGTCTAAAACTCATTCATCGTGAGGTTTTTTTTTAATTGTAATACACAACTCAGCATTAAAATCTGAGAGTGAAAAACAAATCACCCCTATTTTCCCACCCTTAGGGTAGGAACTTTTTTCCAAATTTATATGGGACCAAATTCGAGGTATACCCTATCCAATAAAAAAAGAATTATCAAAATCGGACTACTCTGTAAAAAGTTATGCGTGGTCATACATTACAATCAGTGAGTGAAAAATAAATCACCCCTATTTTCCCACCCTTAGGGTAGGAACTTTTTTCCAAATTTATATTGGACCAACTTCGGGGTATACACTTTCCAATAAAAAAAGAACTATCAAAATCGGACTACTCTGTAAAAAGTTATGCGTGGTCATACATAAAAAAAAGATATACATACATATATACGCGTCGACTTGAGAACCTCCTCCGTTTTTTCGTCGGTTAAAAAACACAGCTATTGACAAAATTACGTTACTAGCAATGGTAAATTGCTTTTAACAAATTCGTTTCTCGAGCTGTTTTCAGCAATTTGCAAGGTAAACGACTGGAGATTTAGTTTCAGCAACAGAAGTACATTACCAAGCCAACCCGAAGGAAGCTAGCCGCTAGATTGAATTTAACTTTTATATTAAGGGAGATTTGTCGAAATCAAATTATGGTCGAGAAAGAAGATGGCGCCAATAAGAATATGGAGCGGGATGCACGATTTTGGTTGGTTCGTGGGATTCGTCTGCTATAGATGTGTATTTTCCTGTTCTTTGTAACAATATTGTTTTTCACCGCATTTTTTTATTGCTTTGTGTATAAATGTACCTTTTTATATGTATATTACTTCTTTTTAAGGTTCCGTACCTCAAAAGGAAAAAAACGGACAGGATCACTTTGTTGTCCGTCTGTCTGTCTGACAAGACCCTTTATCTCGGGAACGCGTGGAGGTATCGAGTTGAAATTAAAACCATATACATACTCAGGTCTACAGTCCCTTGAAGCTGTGATAAATCAAACTTTGAAGGTAACGTAACGTAACGCCGCGCCGTATCGTTGTGTCGAAATATACGCATATTTCGACACTCTCAAGGGAATCAAAATTTATAAGGTACTTCCCGTTGACCTAGAATCATGAAATTTGGCCAGAAGCAAGGTTTCACAGCACAAGTAAAGGAAAACATCCGAGAATCATTAATTTGTAATTACATCTTATAAAAAAAAAATATTTTACGGAACCCTCGGTGCGCGAGTCAGACTCGCACTTGTCCGGTTTTTTCTGTTTTCTATGTGTATTCTTCTTTCTGTTCATTAGTCTCTGTATGCGTCCAAGATAATATTCGTTTATCATTTTTATTATTAAACATACATATTATCAAAGACCATATAATTACAAAGATGTCGCAAACCGAACCCGAGCTCGAAAATGTTTTTGGGATTTAGGCTGAGACCCCATGGATGTAGTTGTGAGTCGTTTATACGAAACGCTCTTAGCAACTCTGAGTCGCGGCTACATTCTCTTTGCCTTTTTCCGTGTTCCCTCTTCCCGGAATTCGCATCGGGAACGGCGCGCGGCGCCTGCTGCGTTGCGGCGGGATGGAGATGGAGCTCATTTTATAGTTATGTGACCATATCGCCGCGCGCCGTTCCCAATCCCAGGCGCTGTGACTTCGAGTGCGACCGATGCGAATTCCGGGAAGAGGGAACACGGAAAAAGGCAAAGAGAATGTAGCCGCGACTCAGTTACTAAGAGCGTTTAAACGACTCACAACTACATCCATGGGGTCTCAGCCTAAATCCCAAAAACATTTTCGAGCTCGGTCTTTCGGTCTTGATATTATGCTTTAAAAAATAACAAATTGAAATAAATCATCACCTAAATCGATTCTACATATGTACCCGCATAAATGGCTGCAAACTGAACTGCACAAAATCATGTGATAAAATTGTTCAAATACAATACACGCGACTATTTCACTCTTTTGCCATTATACCTTTTAAAATAAATTTTCACTGCCAGCCCTTGTACCCTTAAAGTTGATTATACATTCTATAACAGTTCAACTATTCAAGCTCCATATGATGTCTTTGGCAGGACGGGTTCGTTCCGCACAGTGGTGCATAAAATTCTCCATGAATAATTTTTCCAATGGTATCAACACCATGGGCATCTGAACCGCCCGTTTTTTACCCCTATGCAGTTTCTGCCCGGATTCGATTCTATAACATCATAAAACTCATCTCCATCGAATGAACTTAAAGACGGCTAGATAATAGTGAATGATACACAAAATCGTCGCGTGGCTGAAAAAAGTGAACTTTAGCAACGACCGTAAATTTTATGTAAATTTCATGCTAACTACAATTTTTGTGTGAATTTGGATTCAGAACTTGGGGTAACGGGAGCGGACAGGACTGAATTAATTTTAAATGAATGCTAGAGAAATCCTCGCGGTGATTTTTTGAATTAAGTTAAGCTGAACTGAAACATACAAATTGAACAACTTTAGCAGGACTTCTGGAATTGTGAAAGTTTCACATTGCAGGTATATGTATGTACATATACATATGTATGTATGCAGTAATATTTGCATGCATCTCATGTTGTTTCAAAACGACTTTTAAAGGTAACGTTAACGGTCAATCGACATAAAATTAGTTGACGTCAAACCAAACGTGGCTTGTTCACCATAAAATTTGAGAATAACCGCTTCCATTATTTTTCCCCAAATTAACGGTTTTATATGTAGGATTGTTCCACTGAAAAAAATTGTAAATCACTTATAAAAAGTAATAATATAAAAGGTCTGTTTGGTAATTTCTGCGTAAAATTTAGGCGTTTTCATTAATTTGATCTGAGCAGAGCACGAACTGTCAAACAAAAAGCTCTTGTTCATTATTATGATCAGAGTCCTCAGAGCTTCAAAGTTGTGTTTATTTTTGAGCTCAGAGCATGTTCAGAGCGCATTCTACGAGCTCAATTTCATTTGACCGAGCACTTGGAGCATGGAACCGAGCTTTGAGTTTGACGTTTAAGTTTTGCATTCAAAATGATAGACGAGGCTGTTTGTTCTGGCACAGAAGGTAATTATTTAGCAAATAAATTGTAAATAAGTTTGCTCTAAGTATGTACATATTAACTTTATTTTAGGATTTAAATGGAAAAGTACAATGACCAAAAGTGGAAGGGCCTTAAAAGGACCTATAAAAAGGTCAAGGAGGAAAATGATACCACGGGGCAGGCAAAAAAATCGTGGTGTAGTACTCCCACGATTTTTTTGCCTGCCTCGTGGTATAATTTCCGCAGCATCCTGTTTAGGGTCCCCGACATAAATCCTTCGGCCGTCCTCTCCACCGAAGACGTCGAGGTGCGCATTAATTTAGATGATTTTGCCTGCAGTTCTTCTTCAAGCCCGTCGTCTTTTGATATCAACTTCAGGCAAAGGCGAAAACGCAGGGAGGATCAGGATGCTGCTGAAAGGCAACAGCGGAACAAGGAAATAAAATGATAACCAAAACTAAATGTATATAAAAGAATATGTTTTATTTTATTTAAATAAAAGGATATGTTTCTAAAACAATGAATTGACCATGTTTTCCCTCTTTTGATTGGGCCGATTGAATATCGGTAGAATCTGACACGTCGTTCGGCATATTCGTCGTTCTCATTCTTCGGCATTTTTAACTGAATATTAGTCTGAGAGTCTTCATCGTCACTTGAATTGAAGAATAAATTAAAGACTTCTCTCACAATTATTAGCTTTTCCATTTTAAGAACAAACACAACGCACACTCAAATCAAAAGTCACAGTTGTTTTGGCATTTCCATATGATTATGACAACAGACAACAGGCAGTGCTCTAAGTGTTTTTTAATCAAATCTGAGCGCTCTGAACTGAGCGTGCTCGATGTGCTCTAGCTCTGTTCAGAGCGTAGTTCAAATCGAATTAATGAAACCTCCTTTTGTTGGAATAAAATACATCTGGTGTCGAACTTGTGAACATATGAGCATGAATATACACTTGACATGCATGGATTAGTGCATGTATGCTTGTACACATACGCATACTGGCACACACACACAAACACGCGTGCATGTATGCTTTTATACATATACAGACAAGCACACACACACAAACTTATCCGATAGCTCTGCGGAATCTTGCGCCACAGCATTTTGTCGAGACTGGATTTCGCGTTTCGGAATTCCTAAAACTATTATTACAGACCAAGGTCGTCAATTCGAGTCAACGCTCTTTAAAGAACTTTCCAAAATTCTAGGTTTTAAACAAAATCGTACTACTGCCTACCATCCCCAGGCAAATGGTTTACTAGAACGCTGGCATCGCACATTAAAAACCAGTATTATGACTTATGGTAATAAATCTTGGTCTAAAGATTTACCATTCATTCTACTCGGTCTAAGAATTGCCTTAAAGGAGGAGAGTTTAGCAACTCCTGCAGAATTAGTTTATGGAGAATCGTTACGGCTTCCTGGAGATTTTTTGAGTCAATCCATGGTTATACCTTTCGTGCAGAGTGATTTCGTGAAGCACTTACAAAATTTATTTTCAAAAATCCACCCAGCTTCAACTTCTTGTCATTCTGGTAAGTTTTTTAAATTCAAAGAGTTACAAACTTGCTCACATGTTTTTGTTAGAACTGATGCAATTAGAATTCCGTTACAGCGACCTTACGAAAGACCATTTCCTGTAATTTCAAGGAGCTCCTCTTATTTTACCTTACGTATCAAAGGTAAAGAAATTATTATTTGTTTAAATAGATTAAAACCGTGCTTTTCGGCTTTCATTATAAATGACGATAATGATGATTCCAGTAACAATTCCGTCAATGTGAACTTCTCAAGAATTACAGATCAGCCAGCGCCTGATACAATATCTCAGGATGGTCATAAGCCAGAGTCTATGACATCCTCACATAACTCTTTAAATTTTTTAAAACAAAAAAAAAGAAAGTCAGATTTTCTTCAGATACACTTTAAATCTCTAACCCAAACGTATATTTTCCGCTGAACCAATGGTTCTGCTGGATGGGGAGTATTGTAGCAGCATCATTCGTGAAAACGACACTTTGATTTTTATAACTTGTTTCTTTTAAATTGAAGTAGGTGGAGAAAGATACCGAAATAGGCGTTGTGAAAAATAAAATTAAAAAATATTATTCAGCTAATACTTCTAACTGGAGGAGAATTACAAATTAAAACTAAAATTTATTAAATCATAAAAACCATAAATTAATTTAAAAAAGAAGCTTGATAGTAAAAATAATTAAATAAAATCCTCATCGTTATAAAATAATAAAATATTAAAACAATAAAACAATTATATGATATGGGAATAAAAAAAAAAAATAGTTGAATTTACAGCTGTTTTACTATTTTTCAGACTTCAGAAAGGAATCAATTCAGACAGTATGAAAGCTGACTGAACAACGACTTGCAATTATAAATATTTAAATATTTAAATATTTATAATTGCAAATCGTTGTTCAGTCAGCTTTCATACATTCTGAATTGATTCCTTTCTGAAGTCTGAAAAATAGTAAAACAGCTGTAAATTCAACTATTAATTTTTTGTAGTGTGCTGGTCTTAAAAGAAGAGTCCGAAAAAAAAACATCTTAGAAATTTGAATTCAATAGTCGCGTTAAATAGTAAAGAGTCGAATTCATGAAAAGGTACGAAATTGCGCTCGAATTCGATTTAAATCAAACCTTTTGCCCCGAGTACAAAATTTGTCGTCGCATAAATTCGCTAACGATATCCCGCGCCTTATAATCTTTCGCCGCTTCAGTAAAGAAAAAACAAACAAAAAACAAAAAAAAACAAAAAAAAAAAGAAAACAAAAGTTCCCTCGAATCAATCAAAACCATCTAATCAAGCCATCATCCCTTAGTTAACACCTTTCCTCGTAGTGGAGCCGCAAGCGAATTGTTGAAATTTCAAATAAAACGCAGAGTTGTCGGTGGCCTGGGGTGTGTAGAGGAGGGCGCGAATCTCCATCTCACTAGGTAAGGATGAGATTAGAAAAGAAGGGTAAACAATTCACTTAAAATGAAAAACAAAACAAAAATCGAGGAAGAATGTCCGACCGCATACTTCCGCCTGCCGGGTTGTCTTATTACGCTCCGAGCTCAGCGAGGAAAACAAACACACTGCCACCAGCTACGGAGAAAAACACTCGGCGCAACAATTTACAACGCATAGAAGTCAGCACCAACAACAACAAACTATGCGTTGGAGTGAGAGCAACGCTCTCCCCACTCCGCATTCTATAATCAGTCCCACGAGGCCCACAGCACTGACAAAGGGTTTTCTCAACGGGGAATAGCAGGAACTAAGGGGAGAAGCGACAGAACAACAGGTTATATGATGGTGGCGCTGGGGTAGGAATGTGGGACACTAGCCCCAGTAACGGTACTACGAACCAAGTCCACACTCCACACCACAAGAAAGTTTCACCCAAATTCGGAAGATCCCTGTGGAAGGACGATGGGTGCCTCTTCAACAAGTGAGCGCTTTGATTCTTACTCACTGCGCCAGTGCTATAAAAAGTCAGGAGCGTAGAAAATCTGCAGGATGTAGGGTTACCATATTAGACCGGGAGCTGGATGGAGTTGAGTGTGCAAAATATGAGGACCGCATTCTGTACATAGTTTTGAACTCAGAAAAGCTTGCAGATTATGATTCTGGATGTTGCCGGGAGGTATTTTGGTCAATTTTTTTTTATACCCCATCCCTTTAGATATCAAATAAATGGACTGAGAAATGCTTTGGAACCATTTTAATGATTATTTTAGTGACAATATCCAATTGTTTCTTATGATTAAAGATACTTATAGCTAATCGATTTAAAAACGACAAAAAAGTTAAAAATAAAAACAAGAATTGTTGATAAAACAAATACGAAAAAGTAAATTTTAACATAAGTCATCAAAAAAAAAAAAAATACAGTCTTTATACATTTGCACATGAAATACAATTTAGTTGTAATTTTTTCCAAGAACAAGCCTTTGTTTGACAATTTGATGGACATTTACAGGGCTGAATCAACAATTCTGGCAATGGTCGCTTCGTCGGTTGCTGTGAGCACAATTTACCATCTTTTTTTTAACATCAAGTTCTAACGGTTCAATAAAATTATTGTACAAGTTCCCATCTATACTATTAAAAGTTAAAATACAAGTATCTAAAAAGAGAAGAATAATTCAAGTACAATCCGTCACATATGTAAATAGGTATAGGATTTTAACAAGGTTATAACACATATTCATGTTTCTCACTTTACCATGTGTTTTAAAATATATCTAAGTAAGTAAAAATGTACTACTTGCTTTATGAAATATTTAAATGTTTATCAAAATGTTCGAGATATTATTTGCAGGACTTTTTTTGGCCCATTTTGTTTTGGGCTCCTCAACTTTTCGGCTTCTTCCTTTTTGCGACTAAATAATTTTTTTAGTTTTTAAAGCAACACACAAATTTATTTCATCCTTCCCTACACACTTATTGAAACGTTTCGACTTCGGATATAAAAGCTTGCGACGTGAATCAAACCGAAACGGAATACAATAACGCCTACCACCACAACCCAATTGGAAAACTCTAAAGCTTTTTCATTAGGGTTTTTTTTATATTTGACAGATGACAGCTGCAAAATTTATTATGTTGAGAAATGCAGAGGTATAGGCGGAGTAATTGTTTGAATGTTTTTGCGAAATAATTCGTTATGGAGATTTTGAGGAACACTTTTCCAGGCCGTTTGATTCCTCGATTTGGAGATTTTTTTGGCCAGCCAGATCGCCCAATCTGACGGCTCCAGAATTCTTTTTGTGGTTTTACTTAAAAGGGGCTGGTCTACGTAAACAAGCCGCAGACGCTCCAGGCCCTCAAGAACAACATTCGTCAGGAAATCAGCAATCTAATGCCGGAAATTTTGACGAACGTGATGCAAAATGCCATAAAAGAGCCGAAATATGCATCAACTCTGTTAGCGGCTACCTATCAAATATCACTTTCGAAACATGATAAAATGAAATTTATTGCATCACATAAAATATGCTGTAAAGCAAAATAACATTTTTTAATTATTTTTGGAACTAGAGGAAAATAAAATCAGATGATATACATTTTGCACCACTCTATATGTATTAAATGTAGCCATATAAAAAGAAAATTTTGGTATTCTGTTCTGAATCTGTCCGCATGAAAAATAACCTTTTACCTATGTGAATAAATCTGATTAATAAAATTAATTTTGCTGAATCAAGAAGTGTGCGATTTAACAGGAATCGCGAAAAACATAAACGGTAACCCTAAACTGAAAGTACTCTGAGTTAGTGTAGTGTCTCAGTACTCTTGTTGGTTGCTGTCAACACCACGTTCCTCTCCCTCTTCGTGCATATCGCAACTATCAATTAAATACCGACGTTACTATGAACGGCGCAGGACGAAAACTCCAGTTGCAGTTAACACTGTCCCCAGCGCCACCTGTACCTGTTGCTGTGACGCAAGTGTTTAAGTTTACTACTCAGCCCACTGGGGCCATCTAAGCCGGCTCCTTAAACCAGGGGGAGCACAAACTCGCACCTCCACAAAATATGCAAATATCGTCGTCGCCCCGCAAGGGTCGATTATCTTTCCGAAGATTTTAAGGGTGCTATTGGGGGGTTCGGTTCCCATCGCTTTCTTCGTATGGGTGAGAGCTTTGACGTGTTCTTTTGTGCTGGGGAAACATGTGCAATGCATCGGTTTCAGAAAACAGAATAAGGTGAATGGCACACGGCACAATCTTCAGTCCGCTGGTTGACGCGTAGTGAGGTAGTTCGTATCCTTTGTGCTGTGGTCCTCAAAAGTGACACATAATGTTCCAAAATAGACTTATATAATATTTTTATTAGTGTTCCGCAAGTTCCTAGTGATTTATTGTTTCTAAATAAGAACTTTAGTGCAATATGGCGCCACAAACAGTGCTCCTGGCGTTAATAAATAACGTGTAGTGTTTGTGAACGATGGACGATTATCATCCATAAGGTAAACCATTTCTTTAATATTATCACAAGAAACCGTTAGAAATTTACAATATCTTGTACATATAACATGCCAAAACCTACTTGTCAACTAAGGTGGTAGAAGTACCGCTCGATTTCAGTCAAACAATGTTCACTAAACTTTTTGTACGCACGGCACATTTTTATTAATTACACAGCAAATTGGATCCACGCCGCCAGGAAACAAAATTAACTTATCATGATTAATCGGTGGATAAATAATACATCACGTTTTACCGTCTCGGCAGGTACATACATACCTCACTCAGTCTTCAAAACGTGCTGCGATACTAACTGAATATGTATAGATCGCATAGATCTCGTTTTCCTTTTGTACTTTGGTAAAAATTACGATTTAATAATTTAACTAACGTAAGCTGTTATCAGGGAAACTTAAAAGAACTATACTTTCTCTAATAGAATGGTTAATCCTTCAGAAGAAATTAAAATTATTAAGTTTTTAATATATGGTATATTGTTTTTATATTAGTTTCAAAAATTGCTGTTTTTGTTTTAATAATCTATTTTAAGTTAATTTTCTACTTGGTTAATTCATGTAAGTACATAAATATATACGTAAATGGGATTGGTGGATCATACTGTATCTCAACTTAAAAAATTTCTTGAAGTGCATCGACAGCACGTGGCCATGAGTAGTTTAATAAGGTAGAACAGCGAAGCGCCAATTCCAAGGTCGCAAACTCAAAACAATAACAAAAATAAAAAAAAGTAGTATACTTTATGTTTTTTAAACTATTTTGCAGATTTCAAAATTTAGTACTCAACTGTTGTCATTTATTGAAACAAATGTTAGTTGAGCCAGTTATCAAATTTTTCTATTTTTTAGATTTGAGTCCTTTTTGAAATTTGAAAAATATCAAAAAAAAACTAAACTTAAACCCTTTATTTGTTGAGTGTATCTTTAAGACTATAAAGGTTAGGTTGGTCTATGATTCGTTTTATGAAGGTAAGAAAACGTCAACCAACTATTCTACTTACCCTGGGCGAACGATTTCTACTAGTAAAGTAAATAAAACACATTATAATGAAAACATTGTATTTTGATTTAAAACAAAAAAACGTTAAACAACTAATGACTGTCGTATAATGAATTTAGCGTGACTGAACCTGTCGAGGCATGCATTTTTGTGAAATTTTGTGCGATGGATTATTACGATACGTTATATAAAGGTTTTAGGTTTTCAAAAATCGTTAAACAGAGGTAAATTATATCTTCTATGTATATTCTGCTGGTGATTGAAAATCGTTATAAAGATGTTTTAGACATAACTTATTCTTAATTTAAAATTATATTTTGCAATGACTCTTACGGACAGTTCTAGGGGATTTTGAAAAATTTGTTAAATCGCTGTGCGACGCGACGCGGTTTTACCCGCCGTGAAACATACAAAATTGCCAATCTTCACTTCTGTTTTCTTTAAGAATTAAATTCTCAATGACAAAGAAAAGGCAATGCCGAATTGATATAAAAAATTGCCAACCACCAACTAAGATGTCGCTACAATATTAACTCGCTTTCCTGGCTTGCTTCTTTATTTACTTTGTCAGGAAAATAAAAATTACACAGCTTGATACATTATTAGTAGATTTAGGTAACAATTTGCCTAAAGGTCGTTGCGTGATGTTAAATAGCCTATATAGTTCCTCAAGATTTGGGGTATAAAATGGAAAAGGCTTTTCCAAATCCGACTGAGTTCCCCAGATTAGTGCGTTCAAACAAAAACATAAACAAACTCTTCAGCTTTATTATATTAGTATAGATTATACATATGTTCCTATGTAAATCCAAAGTAGATAATGATAAAATATAATAGTTTATACACTTTTTGATAATATGAAATTATGTTTTTATTTAAAAAGTGTTTGGCATATAATAATAAGATGGATATTTTCATATAATATACATATAATATATAAATCAACATTAAAAAATTATAGAAAAATTTTCAATGTAATAAAATACCTAATATTTGATTTACCTGCATATATGCAGAGTTCTACTCATATTTAGTTTTTCTCCTTAGGCCCAAATTAACAAACCTATAAACATGTCTAATTTTAGCCAGCCATTAATTTTATAATTCTAAATTTGGCTTTAAGAATTCCGAAAATATGCCTAATCTAAGCGAGTCTCTTATTTTTGACACAAAAAATTGCTGGAACATTTTTCAAGCGTGCTTCATTTTCGCCAGCATTAGCATTTCCTCGCTTAGACCACAAGCGAAATCAGGATATTTAAAAGGTTTGTAATATCAAAATTTGATACTGTTTCAAACCGAATCTTAAATTTAAAATTAACTATAATAATAATTGTAATGCTGATAATTTGGAACAAACTTCAATGTAAGGACATAGTTTCAGAAACATCCTCATCCTCTAATTTTAAATCCATTCGACCGTGTACTTGGCTAACTACAAGTATTAATACTTATATAACTGGGTGAACTCTTTAAAGATATTTAGTTAACTTCCTAAACCAATTCTGTTTCTTGTAAGCAATTCTACTGTGAACTTTCTCTTATGTAACAATTTTCAATAAATCAAGTCTAAATTTTCCTAGATGTACACTTTAATTTAAAATTACTCCAAGAACTAAATTCTAAAAAAAAAGTGTAAATTTAAAACATAAATACTAAAACGGGTATAAATCCTTGTAAAACTGCGTCACGAGTTGAATTTAAATACTTTATTGTGTAATTCAATTTTGTTACACCATTTACCTTCATTATACACAAAAATCTATGTAAATAGAAAATAATCTAAAAATATAATAATTCTACACCAAAAATGGTGTTTTACGCCATTCACTTTATTTACGAAGGGTAGAGACAATTTTTGTCCCAAATCAAAGTGATTTTAAGTGCCAAAAACAGGTTCAAGTGAATTATTGTAAGCATATACTTTAAAAGAGTTGACACACACATCTTTATGCGCACCAAGCTAAATGAAGTATGCAAGTCGATTATTCTATAATATTTAATTACGAACATTACCTACTGAATCACTGGTTTTGTCATCATTCGAAGGATTTAAGCAAAACCTTCAGTAGGTACTAATAAGATAAGTTATAAATGCAAAGAAAATAAATGTAATGAAGTTGATGCTAATTAATTGATTTTAAAGACAAAGAAAGACTAATGTGTATCAAATCTTATGTAATAAAATGGAGTTGAATATTTAAATTAATGTTTTATTTTCATATCTGCATATTTACATATGTACATATGTAGGTATATTTATTTATATATTTTGGTGTTATAAATTGCCATGGCATGAAAATGAGAGATTTTGATAAGGTCTTAATTAAGCCAAAAACTTAAGATAAATAGACGACGGTTTTTTTAATATTTTCATTTTACATGAAATAAATGTATCGTCGATAGATGAAACGATTTAATATTTATTGCGAGCTTTCTGTTCTTATAAACTTATTCTGTCGTCAGTGTGCAGTCACTCATACCGAATACTTAACTAAAACACTACTTTTAATAGTATATTTTGTCCTAACTTTGGAGCGGAAATGGCTTTATATTTTTCTTTACATCCAATTAAAATTCCCAGTAGCAAAGTTTACACACAAAACCACCAAAGAATTTTGAGGGGAATACAATTTTCAAAATTTATTAAAAAATGATCTTAAATTCCATTGACATATTAGAAATTTGGTTCCGGATTCACAAAAAAAAAACAATATTTTTAATTTATGAGAACTTTTTCTTACTTTCATTTGATCTATTTAAATTATTGTCTTCTTTAAATTAAAATCATTATACAATATATAGTACTTACCTTTTCTTCTTTAGAAGAAGTCTCTTAAAATTTTCAGGGTATTATCATATTGAGTGTTTATTTATAAAGTTAGGATACTTGAGAACTATCACATTTTGCTTAACTGGACAAGGTAGTAACATTTATGGATATTAAAATATTTAAAAACCATATTCAGTTTTAATTATTCAATTGAATATTTTAAATTAATCATTTTTAAATATTTGTTTATTTATATCAACAATATTTTTACCTATAACATTTAGACATAAATACATACATATATAGGTATCAACTTCAAATAAAAATACTTAGTAAGGCCGTTGTCAGCGACATCGCCACATTATTCAAACCAGAGAATTTAAATTAATATTCAGTGGTCTTATAGACAAACCACGTCACTAATTATGGATATTAAATTAGGTTTTTTTATGTCCATATTTAAAAATCAATATTAGATTTATTTATTGAATTGAATTCTTTAAATTAATTGTTTTTAAACATTTATTTATTTTAAAATCACCATAATTTTTTTCACTATACAATGAAGACATAAATATTTACCAGGCAGCTCAAAATTAGTTATTTTTTGAATTAAACTAACTCGATTAAATGACGAATTTCCAGAGGTGAGTTTTATAAAACTTTAAGGTGGATAAACCAAGTACTTTTAACATTCAAATAAAATATAACAGCATTAACAACAATTTAATTAAAAATATTTAGTAAAGCAGTTGTCAGTCACGACTCATATGTATATAAAATACAGTCGAAATTATTACTTAAATTTAAAAGGTACATAGGTAGTGTCAAACTGTCAAGTGAAATCAATGCCCATAGGTGAAAAAATATGCGTTTACTTCTTTTCTTTGGGAGGTTTTGATTGGTATCATTTTGCACACAGTTCAAAATCATGCGCTTAATTCTGTTCTGAGGTAGGTGGGCCAAATAATTAAAGACAGCTCTTTTTAATTTATCTTTCGCATATATCAGGTGCCATAACATTCCATAACATGCTCCTTTTACAATATAAAAAAAAATTAAATAAAAGGGCACCAGACATCACTCTGGAGAAGATAAATTCAAGTAGCTACAGGTCTCCGCAAAATAATGAAAATAGTTAAATATTGGAATTTGGAAACAAGAGAACCTTAGGTATGAAGGTAATTCTCTTCTTAATGCTCTTTACATTCTCAATATAATATGCCTCTGCACAAATTTTGAATTAAGTGTATTTTCTTTGATTTATGATCCTGTGAAGCTTTATTTAAAGAAATTCCCTTCAGTAATAACAAAATGAGTAGAAATATCTCATTTTTGTGTCACTAAGCATGTCTTTTAAGTTTTTGAGAGTACTACTGAGCCTTTTTGAATTAATCTTTAATTTGTATTTGTATACGAAAATTGAGTAAATTGATCCAGTAAATTATTTTTATTTCGGTTCTCCAAAATGTAAAATTAAAGCTCATAATCTTCTGGCATTGGGTAATTAATTCAAACAGTTGTTTCATTGAGTATAATTCTTCAATATTTTAGCTTTGGCAGCACTTATTACATGGATACTATAATTACCAGATCAAATATATCCAGAAACGATTTTTAGCCGAAGAGCTTGCAGGTAAAAATAAGCAAACCATTAATCTTCCATCGTCCCAACAAAAATATAAGATTTATTTTGTATGGGACATAGTAGTAACAAGATTTCTAGATTTTTTAAGAAGATTTTTTACGGAAGATTCCTATATAACATGGAATATTTATATAAAAAATGCGACGTACATGTCCATTACTAAAAGCATCATAGTGTAAATTTGAATCCGCAATTAAAAATGGAGGCTCCCGTTTCAAATTTTAAAGTTACCCCTAAAAGGTGGTGGTAGAAACTCGAGTTTGATGTTTTTGCATAGCTTTTGAAAAAATATTTGACGTGTGTTTTCTTTTTTTGATACAATTTATATTTCGCGAGATTGTCAACCATGCCGGGACTTTTTTGCGTGCTGTATATATGTACATATGTAAATGTAATTTTTCATAGGTTTTTAGTATCACTTGGCTTTGACTACTAGGTACGTGTGCTACATGGTATTTGATATTCGACCAATTCTCAAACCCCACAGCAAAGTATTTTACTTTATTTTTGTGTGAAATTAATGCGCCCATGTATATTATACTTACATACATGTACCTACATATTATCTTTTATTGGTAATTAAATGCATTATGTTTTATTAACTTCCCATTTGGACGTTATTGTACCTAATGGGTCACATTTTTCGAATTGAAAATTTTGACACGTCTTGATGTTTTGAGGTCCCTAGAGTCGGAATTCATCATTTTTAGAAAGATCTCTGCGTGTGCGTGTGTAGGTACGTTCGTGAGCTTTGTTTCCTCTAGAATATCTTAACAATAAAAAATGATATCGACTCCAGACCAATTTCATTCGAAACGCAATTACATAACAAACATCTGAAAAGCTTTGCAAAATTTGAATTAGTGGGCACCAAATGGGAAGCTAGCAGTGTGGGTTTTTCCGCCTAGACACTACCCTGAAAAACGTGGGTGGCTTCTAAAATTATTTTTGTCAGTAAAAACAGTTGTAAATTATTATGTTAGTAACATTTAGGTACTTTAAAATGAAACAAAAAAGATGTTTTGTTAAAATACTTCAGAATGGTTTGTTTTACTATGGAAAAGAGTAAAAAAATGGTATAGGTACTTACTGTTTCTAAACGTAGTCACAAAAATTTCTAGTAAATATTCAGTAAAAATAACCAATAATTTTTATTCTTTTACTATTTTTCAAAGTTCAATGATGATCATGCTACTTTATTATAGTAGAGGAAAATTTTACTTTAAGTCGAAGAAAAATTGTGTAGACGTTAAACTTTGATTTATTGGTTCAGAATAGACCAAAGTTCACGAACCAAATATGTAAGCTTAGAGTTGAAAAGGGTATTTTTAATAAAAAACACAATTTTTTCTATTTTCTCGGGAAATATGGGATTTACAAAAAAAAAAAAAATATTCAAAATAAAGGTTTTTTATGGAAAAATTATCTTTAATTTTGTGTATAACGTACTTTTTCATTCCGCAGGCTTCGGGAGGCATAGTTGGCTGAGCGGTCCGGTCTATGCAGGGTCACAGAAGCATATGATTTTATAAAAGTAATAAAATTAATCAAGTTTTTTTTTAAATAGTTTTCTTGATAATATGTGGCTGTGGAATATGTATAGCGTCAACCCACAGCTTCAAATTATTGTGCTAAAACATCTTTTATAGTATCAATAATAATCGGATTAGCTCTAAAAAAAACCTATTTTTACTTTTTTCTTTGAAAACGAAAAAAAAGTTGATTTTTAAAAATATAATAAAAGGAATATAAATACTTTAAGAACAGGAAAGTATTGTTTATTTAAAATACAAACTGTTAAAAAATTATCAAGATAAGTAAAAGAAGAAGATAAATCCAAAACCACACAAGTTTAAAGAAGTTGACGGTGAAGAGGAAGGACCAAAATTGTTTGTACGGCGAACAATCAAAAATAATACTCGAAATTCAGTTTTGTTTCTCAAACTATATTTTATAGGAAGTTTCTTGTTCCTCGTTTACACTCTAATCAAATAATTGAAAACCTTACCGACATCACTTAATCTGCTCCTCGTCACGAAAAATAGATTTTTCTTGTTGCAGCAACCCTTGAGATTTCGACGTCCAAACTAGTACCAGGTACATAGATCAAGAAATCCACATTCAGAAGAAGTTAAAAGGTTGCCTACTAAGAAGTTAAATATCTCCAAGTTGGATGTGTAATAGTGTAGGTAAAAGAGACATTTTTATTTTATCGGAAACATAATTTCTCTGTTTGCGTCGTTCGCAGGTTTGATTCAGGAGTTTTGAATTTCGGAAGTATGCATTAGTTTTAGATCTTGAGCTAAAAACTCTGGTCTGTGGGATCGAAACAATAAAATCGTATAGAAACATACTCTAGTATGTATGAACATATGTATGTAGGTACACAAATTATTATTGATAAGTTACAGTTCTACCGTAGAATTTATATGTCTTGTTCAATGTTTTGCCTGTTGCATTTCTCAAGATAACAATTGTTATTAGTTCAGTATCTTCTAACGAAAGACACACACATCTGCGTCTCATAGAAAATATGACTCAGGTAGAAAGTCTCCAAATAATGTCGATGGTATTTCAAAGAAAGATTGTACTGGAACAGGAATCAGCTGGCGTTGTTCATAATAACGTTGAAATGTTAAGGTTTATAAAAGTGTTTGTTTTTACACATTTCAAGTATAGGTACTATACTATATATGTATATATAGAGTGTTGCGTTAAGATCTGAATGGAGGTATGCCAACCAATTCCATATAGCCCCGTTTACACTGGCGAGTTTACAAGCTAAAAGCGGGGCTTTTTTACACGCAGCTCGTAAACTCGCCTAGTGTACACGACGCACTCGCTCTAAAGCTGCTTTTAAAAACGCTGTGGAAAAAGCTGACTCCGCCGGCGACTTCGCACGCCACTAGCCGGCTTTTGAGCGAGCTGGATTGTAAACTAGCCAAGTGTACACACAGTAGCTTGTGCACTAGCGACTGACTGGCCTTCAAGATGTCGGAGGAATTGGTTCTAGCGGGAGTTGCAGTGCAAACAACACATTTTTCTACACGCCAGCTAATTGGCTTCTGAGCTAGTGGAAAGTTTCGTGTGTACACGACAAGAAGCGAATTCGCCGACTCGCCGGCTTCTTTACTCGCCGGCTTGTAGCTTGTAAACTCGCCAGTGTAAACGAGCCTTATTGGAGGAGGTGAACCCAGAAAAGCTTTATACGAATATATGGTAGAATTTTAGTCGACAGCGTGTTAGCCTTTAAGATTGAGAAATATAATATTATAAGTCCAAGGAATTTTTTGAGTCCAAATAATATGCCATATATCTCTATATATTTCATTACGGACAATATGAAATTTTCAAGAAAAAGACAAGTAATCCTATATGAGACTAGATTATTTTTCTGAAAGACTCATACAAAGCTCTGTAAGACGCTTACTACAACGATTATTGGAATCAATGGCAGACGCTGGGATACACTACTAGACTAAACAATTTATCTCATGTTAGAATATTATAAAACAATTACACTTGTATAATGTATGTTTTTATTATATTTAATTGAAATAATTAACGCTGTTGTTGCGGAAGTTATTACTTATTTATTTTAGCATTAATTTATTCCACTACGAAATATTCGCATATTCTTTCACTTGCGCTAACTTTTCGTTGTATTTAATTATAACATGAGTAAGAAAGAAAAGTTAATCGATTAAATTAACGTAGAGTAGTTTTGTATTTGTCTAATTGTTGCTATAGTAAAAATTGTGATTTACTTGTCATGTCACATAAATATATATTTGCGCTCGATGAAACAAAAACAAAGAAAGAGGCATGTTTGTTCAAAAAAAAGACATACATAAATCATTCCTTTCTGATCCTTGAATCAACTTGCAAGGAAAAAATAAGTTTCGTTGTTTGAATTATTTGAAAATATAAAAATAATTTATGAATATCTTTTTTATATCTGAATTTTATTTTAATTTTTATAGGGATAAAGAACAAGTCCCTATAACGCTTTTCTTTCGTATATGGTTTAATCAAATTGTCTTGATTTTTAATCTCATTATAAGCAAATTCAACGGTATGTGTTAAAGGGATAAAAATAAAACCAATTCCATATTAGGAAAGTAATTTAATTAACACATTTATATGCTTCTTTTTAAAAAAAAACATTGCTAAATTGGCGTCTCTGCCATCATCAGCCCTTGTTCATAATTTTAAAGCTTGCCACATTCTAAAAACCCAATTTTCAACAATTTCCTTAATTAAAATGATAATTTCCTTAAAATTTATCTCTCGTGCGGCCAGCATAATCGTGAGGATATACGAAATTTGAAAATTGCTGGTAGCTTAATGAATTTATGTAAAACAAATCGCAACGTCAAAAATTGCATTTCCGTCAGCCAAAATTTATTCGGGTCGTAATTAAGCTGGTGCTCCGATTAAAAAGTATGTGAGCAGCAGAAAAGGAGAGTGCATTAAAATTTTCTCTCTGTTCAACGTACAACATGTTATAATAGCGAAATCCAATTTTTGTGCAATTCCTGAATTAAAATAATGGCAACATTTTCATTAAACAATTAACCGCGTCCTCTTAAGTGTTCTTAGGTCAGTTTATGATTTACAAAAATTATTTTGTTTGAATATCAACATAATTAATATTTGGGAAACTAAACTGCTCCCTTAGCATCAGCTCTCTGCAATATTGGATACTAATTAAACCCGGCGAAGTTTTGATGATGTTTTATGAAATTAATTCTGCAAACTCCATAAAAAGTTAATGACTACTCTTTGACTATATCAATGAAGTCGGGATGTATGTTATGCAATTTAACTTTATCTGCATCAAGGACTAATAAAAACGTAATAGACTAAATAAATACAAAATAGAATATAATTTCTTTTGCGTACCTATCCAACATGAATATTAACAAAAAAAAAAGGGCATCAAAATCGTGAATAAAATAAAATACATTATATACATATAGGTATAGAAATTCATAAAGTAAAAAGAAAAAAGAATTAGAAAAAGAGTTATAGGAAAAAAATATATACAATATAACATATGTATATGTATGTACATACATATACAGGGTGTTTTGCTCAGGTCTGAACAGGGGTATGTCAATCGATTCTAAATGGTCTCCTGATCAACGTTTGTTCGGACGTTTGTTCAATTTCATAAGTTTTCTAATTACATTTCTGAGACTTAACTAAACGAGGTGATTATCATTATTTCCTTTCCTTTCCTTACCGACAATTTCCCACAAATTTTAGGTCAATAGAGTTTTTTTTGCAATCAATATGCCTTTTTTGAAAAATTGTAGAATAATTTTGATCAATAATGACCATGAATATACATATGTTTATACGTGCATACATACATATATAGGACTATACATTCCGGCAGAAAATGAATTTTTGTCTGACAATTTTAATGACGTCATCTACATATTATAAAGTATTCTCAATAAACAAACAAAAACTGTTTTTTTTTCAAAAGAGTATAAATACACCTTAAAATATACATATTATGTATGTAATCAACAAATTTCGCAGACTGTTGAAATATTTCTAAATCATTCTCAGCAAGTTTGTAGAATAGCTTGAACACAGATCACTTAAGTTCTCAGTGGAACTTTTTGAACTTGGGTTAAAGATCCCAGAAAATTGCACCGAAATCCGCGAGGATACCTTAATCTGAATCTGTTTCAAAATAATGCATTCAGAACTTTAATTTACATGGATTATAAAACTGCTCAAAATATATATGTAGGTATCTTATTTTGTTTCCTCCTTTTCAATATTTTACGGAAAAATGCAATGCATTTGACAATACTCTTAAAATATATGAATAGGTATGCTTTTTGATAAAGTTGTTTCACTTGTTGTAATTTGTAATTCCATAAAATTTGAAATTTTATAATTTACCCTTTTCAAAATATGGCGCAGTGTTTTAAATACTCACATCTTTCAATCTTATAGAGATATTGGGTTTCTTCAAAATATTCGGTCTAGTTCAGCCTTTTTTAAAAAATTATTGGGGCCGTGTGCCAATTGTAATGAAACGATATCATTTCAATCATTTCGTTCTCGAAAACAAACTAGCTACGAAATGACGCATTTAAACACATTTCAGCGACATTTTTTTAAAATGATTGACAGTTAGCAAATGGCAGAAAATGCCTTGTATTTATAATTACGCTTATCTTCATGTATCTCCATTTTAATGTATAGGTAGGTATAAATAAGTATATCTATATAACGTATGCCTTTATTATGTGTGAAATTATTATTAAACGAAATATTTGGACACTCTATATGATACTTTAAAGGAAATGGCACACTTATCTTGACATTTAACAACTACGTAATTTCATTTCAAATGACAGAAATTATGTTGAAATGATGTTCGAAAATCAATGGGAACACGGCCTTAGTATTATGAAATTAAATTGAGAGACTACATAAATATTGCTCATACTGTACTAATATGAGCAGAGTTATTGATTTGCTTTAATAGCAAAATACATACATAGATTGTGTCAAATATTATAGTCTCATAAAATTGTGGGAAATGTAATGAAAAATAGAGGGCACCTGAAAATAAAATTAACCAAAAAGACTGCTTTCTATTTTAGAATTCTACATATTGCACTGCAATCAAAAAGTTGTACATAAAAGTTAAATAGACGTGCTTTATTATAAAAATATGAAGTTTTATAAAATACATATTCTTAATTTTTTTAAAAATATTTTCTTAATTAAGTTAAATTAATTTTTACATGAGTGGGCATATACATATCATGTAAGTCATTATTAGCAAATAATCGTTTTTTGAAAATTGAGTTGCCATCACATATGTAGCAATGCAAAAAGCACTATTATCAAAGATAGTAAAAATAAAAACTATATAAATATTAAAATGTTAAATCAGGGGCATCAAGCTGTAGCCATACTAAAAAAATCTGGTTGGTGCCTCGCGGATCGAAGTTTTGGACTCGTCTGCCTCGGCGGATGAGTACCTATTATTTTTAAAAACTACTTAAAGGAACTAATCCCCATATCAGAATTGCAGCCGGAACCGGGGAAAATTTTAACAATGTTTTTAAATAAAAACTGAATGTTAATTACCAGTGTTAAAGTGTTAAAAGCTTTGCCTTTGAAATATTAATGCGGTTTCATCTAACCTCTAAATATTTAGCATACTTTCGATTGAATATGACTAAAATACAATGAAGTATTTAAGCTCAAAATAATAATCAAACATGTATATTATAATAAAACAACAGACCTACAGTAATCCAAATGATGGACATACATACTTTGGTAATTGTCCACAAAAACATTGAAAATCACCCAAGAGTTATGCGCTTCATCTTGATCGTGGGTGCACCAAACGACAGCCGCTTTGGGCCCCTTTCCCTATGTAATTAAGCTTATTATTTATTGATTTAAATGTTTGTTATTAAATTCATACGTTGTTTAAATACTGTCATTGTTCTTGTTTTGCTTCTTTTGCATGAATCTTCTTCGTATAATACGTCTTTTTAATCGGTTTAACAAAGATGGTTATAGAGTTTTCCCAAGAAGATCAGATCAATATTTTTAATTTTGAATTATTGATTTTGTTTGTATATTCCAGAAAAGGATTAAAAAACGTTTTTAAAGGCGGTTCTAAATTAATGGCTTGACAAGCAAAAACAAAAAAAAAGTGTTTCTCTAATCTACAACCCTTCTCTACGCTAAGTTTGGCTAATGCTAGTGGACAGGTCGAAAGCTGTGCCCATCTCAGCACCTGTGAGGAATAATTTTGCAATTGGAAATATCTCGGGTTGGATGGACATTTTCCATTTTATATAATTTTTTAAATGCTGGTTAATGAATTTTTCTCTCGCTGCTTTCCATTTGTCGCACGATCGCAGGAGCTTAATGTTCCCGGATAGGAAAGTGGGGCGCCTGATTGTGCAGCGCCGGGATAACTCCTGCTGTTGCTGATGATGCTGGACCGAGGCTGCTACTGGAGTCTCGCCGGGCTCGACCCGTCCGAGAAACATAATGGAAGCCAATGAAAACACCGCCAGTGCTAGTAAAAATAAAGCAAATACAAGTCCTAATGAGTCTTAATGGTACATTTTGCCCCGAGGATGTGATAGGGTTGCAGGGATTCGGCGACGATGCAAATCATAAAGCAACAACAATAGGGTGGGTCACGTGTTGCCATTTAGCTGCGGACGTGCGGAACGAGCCCATTTAGTGCTATTCTGGTGTAACATAAAACGTTGAAAAAAGTCTTGCTGTGAATTCCCCTGGAAGAGAGCATTTGGCGCCCACCCAGCTGTAATTCGGTACAAAAAAAACAAAAAAGCACAACTTGAGATACCCACCCTGCGTTCAACACCTTAAACAGTGCACAGTTGGCGCATAAAAACAGAAAAGATTTGCTGGAAAATGGGGGAATTTTTCATGAATTTCAATTTAACTTTAATTGTACTTCGACACTGTGACATATAACCTATAAACCACCTTAATTGCTGTCCTAGAGTATATATGTAAAATTGCACTTGCAGAGGAAAAGTCTGGTTGATTTGCATACACATTTAGTAGTAGTTAAATATTTTTATGTTTTTATATAGGGGAAATCTGTACAAAATCGTGTAGTTAAGGTTGTAGATCTGTAGCTCGGCTATTTAATTAAGGTATGATAAGAATATATTTTAATAAAATAATAAAAAATTCAGAAATAAAATCGTTGGTAAAACCAAAAGTGCACACTCTAGAAGATGTCATTTGACAACATATATTAAAAAATTAAAATAGTTCTATGTGCGAGAGCTTATCTCACCTGTTTTTGGTGCAAAAACTCATTATTTCCCACACATTCCCCACTATTCTATAGCCCAAATTTTTCCGGTACTCCCTTACCCCGCAAAAAAATCCAAAGCAAACCCATCCTCTCAAAATTCTTTGCCAAATTCCGACTAAACTACAAAACGCATTTTTTAAAACTTTCTTTTATTGAAAAGATACTCCGGAGACCTTTCCCTGGCCCCACCCTGGACTCCCTACGCGAACGTTTTTATTTAAAATTTAACAAAAACATATTTTCATAAAATTTTTCATGCCCATTGCAAGGCAAAATAGGCGAGTCGCACGGGAATCGGCGAGTCTGTTTACATAATTGTTTATAATAATTGAACTATGAGAGGAATCATTGTGATATTCAATAGGGTTCTATATGATATATTTCGAACCGATACAAACAAAAATCAGGAAAATCGGTCAAGAATTGCGACCTGTAGCGTGTAATCACACATACGTACGTACAGATCAACGGACGGAGACGCATGTTGTTTTTCAATAGCAAATGTAAGAATTAAAAATTTTTTTTAAATAAAAATTAAAAGGTAGCAATTGCTAGAAAAAGATCTCTTCTTTCCAAAAAGCTACATTAAAAATTTATTTATTGCGAAATTGTCTGCAATATGATTACTTTCATCGTTAGAAATAGGCTGGCGCGTTAGTCGATAATACAGCATACACCCGCGGAGTGTGCAATATCGTTATAGATTAAAAAAACGGAAATTAATTAATAATAATAATAAATAATAATACATAAATAAATAACAATAAAAAATAATAAATAACAATCTTTATAAAAACAAAATAAATAAAGAAAACTTGAAACAAACCCTCAAAAGATTTAAATAAAGAAGTTCATCAGGTTTCTATTATTGGTGACCTCTTCAGGGTGATATATTATGAAGTTGGCTGCGCGTATGCCATTCCCTGGTTTCAGGTTCGATTCCCACATGAAAACCTTGGAGAAAATAAAAATTGATAAAAAAGTTAGCCGTCGCGGGACACCTGGCAGATGTGAAACATCGAATAACGTTTTATGGAAAGAACCTGCATCTTGGTTATCTTGCAATTTAACTCTTTTCTCTGGCGGCTGTGCACTGTCTCGTTCTAATATTTTCGTTATATTTTTACTGTCACTTACACTGTTACTGTCACTCATATTTTAAAAATAGAAAAAATAACAATTTGTATTTCGACGCTCCGCTCAAAACAACACTCTGTACATCAATATACGCATGTAAAGCAGCTCCCGTACCGGGCCATTAGATGTTTCACATAAAAAAAAAATATAAAAACACACAAAGGGTTTACTTCCCCAATGCGGGATGAAGAAAGCAGGATTAGATATAATTTTAACATCTAGGAAAAAGAAATCCATAATAAATTTTTCATTTAAGATCAGATATTAATTTTTTTAAATTCTCTATTTACATGTGTTTGGTAAATAGATTTAAAAAAAAATGCATACAATTGTATTTGTTAATATAAAAGAAAATTATCACAAATAACGCCATCTGACTTCTCTGTATGAAGTTACATATATATAAATTACTTGTAACTACCAAGGATATTTTGAAATGAAACAGTCTACTTAGCTTTGGATTCAGCTATTTCTGTTATTTGCCAGCATCCCAAAGGTAAACAGATCTTCCTAAGGCAATTGTAATAACGTTATCACTGTTCCAGTCCATCAGGTTTAGGTAATGGCATAAGTCTTTTTCTTTTTTTGCTCTGAACAAAGCACGAACTGTCAAAACTGTTTCTTTTCTTGCTCACAGTCTTCAGAGCTTGAAAGTTGTGTTTCTTTTTAAGCTCAGAGCATGCTCAGAGCGCGCTCTACGTGCTCAGTCAAATTTGACCGAGCACTTGGGGCAACGAGGAGAGCTTTCAATTTGACGTTAAAAAATGATGATTATATTAATTCAAAGAAGACGTTTTGTTGAAAACAATAAAAATGTATTTTTCTAAAACAATGAGTTTAACATGCTTTCTGAGCGCTCTGAGTACATTTTGAATTGAACTGAACGTGCTCGATGTGCTCGAGCTCTGTTCAGTGGGCAGTTCAGATCAAAAAAAGAAAAACGCCTATAGAGAAATAATACATCTATGCCATTACCTAAACCTGATGGATTGCAACAGTGATAACGTTGTTACAATTGCCTTAGGAATATCTGCTTACCTCCGAGATGCTGGCAAATAACAGAAAAGCTGAATCCAAAGCTAACTAGACTTTTTCATTTCAAAATAGCCTTGGTAGTTAGAATACAAGTAATTTATATATAACTTCATACAGAGAAGTCAGATGGCGTTACTTGTGATAATTTTCTTTTATATTAGTGATTTGAATGACTTACAAGTGCCCTTTTTGGATAAAAACTTCTTAATAGAGTTACTAGAATTTTTATAAACATTTTAATTACTTTATTAAGGAGTTTCGAATGGATTACACAATCTAACCCAAAATAATATTTATAGTATTATATCTATGTACTATAAAAATATATATATGTGGGATTTGTTGGGGTATAGAGAAATCACAAATGAACTATTTTAATCCGTTTAATGCAAGGTTCATACAATAATTAGAGAAACGCGGAACAGTTAATTTGCACTCGCGGCGAAAATACTTATTAGATAAGAATACAGCGTTTTTTAGTCGATAAATAAATTAAATTCAACAGCGTAGCTCAGCTTAGCGAACGACCTATATCCTTAAAGGATCAAGTGCAACTGCAAAAAACACCAAAGCGAGACTCCATATAAAACAAAAGCGAGACTCCATTTAAAACAAAAGCGAGACTCCATATAAAACAAAAAACGACTGCCATCTGGGAAAAGGCGACTGGGGTTTTATAGGTTTCCTTCTTTGTCCAGTTCCCACATATATGTATGTATATGCACATAAAACGTATGTATTTTATTTATTTCGCTCATAAAAATTTACAATTGTAATCTGACATGTAGTTGAAAATGTAGGGGAAATTGGGGAATTGTGAGCCACACTTTTTCAAAGCTCGATAACTGCCACAAAAATCAAAATTTTTTAAAATTTCATAATGGTTTATGTTACTAGGAAGGAAACCCTAACTTTTAGCTTGAGCAATTTCTTGAAATTATTATCAGTTGAAAAAATCTGAGCGTTGGCAAAAAACATACGTTTTTGAGATTTTTAAAAATGTTGGGGAATTGTGAGCCACCATCTAAATTAAGTCGAAAATCAAAAATATCGTTGTAAAGTGTTTATTGTATGGTTGGAAATTACATTACAATTAATTAGAAAAAATATAAAAAATAAGATATTGAAATTATTCGGATTCGCAATTCGGGCATGTGAAATAGGCTCCAGTACTGACGCATTTCAAATGAACAGCTCGATCGCATAAATCGCAGCGAATGAAATTGTTCCGGTTCAATTTCTTCGGCATATCCTCCATACAAAGTATGCAGAAGTCAACATTTTCATCTAAAAATGCTAAAAATGCGATATTGGCTTGAAAAATGCCAAAAATGTTGTGGCTCACAATTCCCCAAACGTTCTGGTTGATAAGAGGGCCGTGTATGATTCGCTCATTGCATGTTTATGCGAAATTTCTTTTAAAAGTTGAAATATCGATGCCATACAATAATTATGAATATATTTACCTGAATCGATTCTGCGAAAATCGTTGTCAGATCAATGCAAACACAAACGCTCGGAATAAATATTTTGAGAAAATTTTCCAAGTGGTTATCGCACGGAACGAACGAGTACGTGTGGAAGCATCTATTGCTAATAGAAAATGAGTTTGGTCAAAGACAAGACGACGACAACCATTTGCATGAGTCAGACTTTCCAATTTTGGGAAATATTGACGTGGCTCACAATTCTCCATGGCTCACAATTCCCCAATGTCCCCTACTTTTCTGGATCATTATCAGGAACAAATTTAAAAGTTTTTTGATAAAATCCCGTCCTATTTCTTTGTATGTGAAGGGGGCGAACCGACCATCTACGTTTTCTTTTTATTTTTTCTAAATACCAGTAAGAAATCATCAACAAATGGATAATAAACACAAGATCATTCACATTATTCATTCTGGCGATTTATTTCCTGCTTTTACTTAGTATTTTATAACAATTTTGCACAAAGAAATCCTGCCCAAATTTCCAAATGACATTAAAACAGCAACATCACTGTAACAGAGTATGCAACCATCAATGCGACAAATTCGACAAGGGCGACTAGCTTCGCGTCAGCGGCAGTGACAGCGTCAATATTGTAACACGGCCTTAAATCGGCTGTTTTTTAGTCAAAAAAACACATGTTTTTTTCATAGAAGCCAAAACTAATTTATTCAAAATACTGGCCATAGCTAGCTACACGAAATCTCCGATCTCATTGAGGTAAAACAGGTTGCAAACATACTTGCAGAATTTGGCATTTTTTTCAGAGATCGCTTCGTTCACCTTAATGAAGGTTGCCATCGAGATGATTATGTTGTTCTTCAAAGCAAGCTCCAACACCAGCTGATCAAGGATCAATTTGGTGTAACGCTGCCTAATTTCGGACAATGTTAATTCGATGTATATAAGTTCATGAAAACGCTGACAGTGAGTAGGAGGCCTTAGTACCAACTCAGTAAAAAGTAATGGATTTTTTAAGATTTCCGATTAAAAAATTTTCAATTTCTCTCTTTAACGAGGAAAGATACCGTATTTACATATTTTTCCCCAAATCCTGAATAAATAATCTAGTTACCAAAACAAAAAATATGAGATAAAATTCGTTTTTTCAACTCTTCACAGTGGTGTCCCTCCTTAATAAAGAATTAGAAGGTACTAATAACGCAAGAAAAGACACTCTTATTCAAAATCTCAACCCCAAATATGCCATAATTTGGTTAATGTACAAACATACATATTTAACCGATAGCGTTCTGAACTCACTGAATATATTGATTTTATCGTCTTCATAAGTAGAGATAGTCTTACATAGTTCTACCCAATTGGCCAGTCATGAGCTGTCAGAAAGTATATATGTAAGTATATTACATCACAAGAAAATAACGAAATCAATTCTACTAGATGACAGATCCTCCTCTCAGCAGATGTAAAATTGGTTATCTGATAGCGCACCCTTTAAAATCACTCCATTTCAGACAAACCGTCTTCAGTCTGACCCCTGTATACTCTTTCCCACATTTCCTGGCCCGAAATTTCAGTTTCCATTGACACGAAATATTTCGACTCTGATCAATTGTCATGTATGTAATAAAAAAAAAAAAAATCAGACGGTTCATCTGATACTTTATGGATGGATTTTGATTTTTGGGGAGGATTAAGATGTGAAAACACAACCCCCCACTTTGTTGTCTGTGCGGACGACTCCTTTTGCACTCTTCCCGCCAGCTACCGAGTTCTCGGATCTTTGCACCCCTAACTTTCTTAGGAGTCAGTTTTTGTAGCACTGTAGATGCCAAGTGAGGGGCTAGCAGCCAGTTGAGGTATTTCTGCCATAAAATTCGACTTGAGGAGATGACGTGAATGCTTGGGGCACCCCATTCCGCCCCATACTCCCACATACCTTTTACTCCGACTGTCCTACGCAGGAGTGTCGTTAATGTAATTTATATGAGAAAAATTGGGTCGCCTGATATTAAATTGAGTTGTAAAGATGTTTATGCAATTTATGAAAGTTCTTCCGTCGGTCGCGCCCGCTCACGCATTCCAATTCGCCTATGGGGTAATGACTTTTAGCCAACTCGGCATTGAGGATTTCCTCCTCCAGCTTCGCAATGGACGACTTATTTGCTCACAGGGGTGGCTCGGAATAAAGTTGCCTGTTTAATCAGTTTTTTATATTATACCCCTGCTCGTACTTTTTTTTTGTTCATTCGACCTGATATGAGATTTTCTTTTATAATGAAAAGCTATTAATGCTTATTTTAGGTAAATATTTCATATTTTTCCCTTGACTTCTTTTTGCCGCTATTTTGGTGGGCATACTAAATTAAGCAATTTTTAACATGATTGAATTAACTGTTACCTTGCATATTTTCTTTCCACACAACCAGCAACTTAAATATAGCATTTTATGTGTGTCTTTTTACTACTATTATTTTTTTTATAATTGATTACTTGTGGTAAGCAAACCCACGCCAGAATGACATAACCTACCTGTCTCTGTTGTGTCAAGATCTTCTTGAAAGGCAGGGAAAAAAGATGGATCCTTTACTATATGTTCGCATGCAGAGTTGAAAGATCGGGTCAAAATTGAGTTGAGTTTTCAATCTGCGTACATATATGAGCCACCTGGATTCAGTGGTCGAGTTTAAGAATTGAGTCGAAACGTATGTAGCGGCATCATCAGCGGAAAAGGCATTAAACACCTTGATTTTCATAACCTGTTCGTTTTTAAATTGAACTAGGTGGAGTAAGGATATCGAGATAGGTGTTGTGTGAAATATAAAATACATTCAATTTTTGTCTTGGAAAAGGAAAAGATTTAAAAAAAATTTAAATTAAAATTATCTTCACAATAATTTAATTCCAAAGAAAATTTTATTTTAAAAAAATAAATAAAAATAAATGTTAACATTGGGAAATAAATAAGAATTAAATATGGAATAAATCTGTTTTTATCCTCCATATTACTGGTGACCCCGATTTTCAAGAGATCCCGATTTTCAAGAGATCCCGCTTTTCAAGAGATTCCATTTTTCAAGAAATCCCGGCTTTTACAGAAAATAACCCAGGCTTTCCAAAGGCTAACTGCGGATTTTTAAAGAAAAAAGAAGAAAGAAGACAGAAGAAAATTACGAAAAATTTTAGTAAAAAATTTAACCCTTTCTCCACTTATTTATCTAAATTTCAATTTATTTACTTTTTATTATTGTTTATTAAAATTGATAATCAAAGAGAACTTTCCGCGGGTGATGCCCCTTCCTGTCCAACTGTTCCTCCAAGACAGAATTTTTCACAAAATGCGGCCGTTGCCGTTAAGCCTCCACCTTTTTGGAAGGATTTACCGGTTTTCTGGTTAGATCGGTTAGAAGCTCAATTTGCTCTGGCTAGAATCTCTTGCCAAATGACTAAATTTAATTACATTTTATCCTCCTTATAGACTGAGAGCTCGTGACCCCTCCGGGTAACGGTACTCCTGTAAGGCTAGAAATTTGTTTACTGATGAGTTATAGCATGCTAAGTATAGTATGACCTGGCAGGCCTCAGCCCTGCACATCAGCAACTCCTATATTTTTGAAAGTGTCAATAAAAGTTAAAAAAAAAACTTTGCGCTGTAGGCTTGCAATTTTACTACGATTTAGTTTATTGGCTATAAAGTTAAGAAAACAAATTGCCAGGCGATTTTGGCGAGCACAAGTACCGGACAGGTGAGTCAAAAGGTGTGCAGTATATATGGTTTGAAATAAACCTTGTTCTGTAAAGTTGAAATTTATGTACATATATGTTTAACTAAGGGATCTAGAAATAGGGGGTACAATGACAGGCGGTTCTGGCTAGCATAAGAAAGACCTTGACAGGCGAGACCAAAGATGCTATGGAAGTGAGAGTAGGCAGCGTAACGTGGAGATAAAAATTATTAGGAAATACATATATGGGTTGAAATCACAACCGGTAATGCATGAAAGCCCGGTAAGCTTTGACATAAAAGAGGTCCTAGTTCTATATATAACACTGAAATATTTATCCACTTCTTGGAATTCATAGTGCCATATTCCATGTAAATATTTAAATTGTTATTACAGAGGTGATCCATGTTCCGCAGCATTATTACAAAAATATCTGTGTCAGATGTTTTGATTAAAACATTGGATACATTATTTGTATTATCCATTTGACATTATGTACATATATGGTAAATTATTTTTGTATCAGCTTCTTCATGATGTTGACACGATAAATTATCGTTTACGTATGAGGTCATAGAGTTGTTATGAACACTATAAGTTTGACATTCTTTGTAGTTTAAATTGACGACGGTATTCCCAATGAATTCTGCCATTTCATTTGTGCTCCAATGAGTAATTAAAAAATCCACAAAAGCTTCTTTGAATTTTATATTATGTAGTTCTTTGATAAAATCAACTGGTCTGACTTGTTCTGGGCCGGTAATTAAGTACCCTATGTGTCGTACCTCATGGCGTCGAGATCGTTCATAATTCTTGATAGACGGCGAAAAATATTGGTCAAAAATGATATCTACTCTTGCAGCATGTGTTGCTGTTAATATCGACATAATTTTTTTCGAAATGTTACCGAATGTTTTTGGGATATTTTTCATTGTATGAATTAAAAAGAATCCATCAAAAATAACAGCATCAAACCGTCCTGGTACTTCGTCATTAGTAATATTCGCTTTTAAAACCTGAACCATTTTTGATTTTGGTGTTTTATGTAGTGTACCATCTTCATGACGCAATGACATTGGCACGATTGTATTAGGGTACGATGAAAACGAGTCAAGTGAAGCTGAGGAACACACTTCAGGTAAAATATGAGTTGTTAATTCAATAATAATAAGTGGTCTTATGTAATTGAGCGCACTTCCATAGCATCTTTGCTCTCGCCTGTCAAGGTCTTATGCTAGCCAGAACCGCCTGTCATTGTACCCCCTATTTCTAGATCCCTTACTTAAACATGTACATAACTTTCAACTTTACAGAACAAGGTTTATTTCAATCAAACCATATATACTGCACACCTTTTGACTCACCTGTCCGGTACTTGTGCTCGCCAAAATCGCCTGGCAGTTTGTTTTCTTAACTTTATAGCCAATAAACTAAATCGTAGTAAAATTTCAAGCTTACAGCGCAAAGTTTTTTTTTTAACTTTTATTGACACTTTCAAAATTACATATACATAGGAGTTGCTGATGTGCAGGGCTGAGTCCTGCCAGGTCATGGTTACTATACTTAGCATGCTATAACTACTACTTCCTTCCTTATCCTTCCATAAAAGAAGTGGAGGTATATTATTTTTGTAGCGGAAAGAAGAAGTACAAACCTCCGCTACACTTCTTCTACACTTCACACTAACGAATAAATTACAATAAAAAAAATTATTAACGTACCGTCGCCACATGGTTTTCCAATTTAAATCCAATAATGGATTCATATGGTTCAAATTCGCCAGGACGGATTTTTATATAAAAGTGATGGCGTTTGTAAGAAATTTTTAAAAGTTTTTCGGCCAAGCGAATCTATTTATTTATAACCTTTAACGAAATGAAAAAAATTAGCCAATTCAAGTAAAATTTTCATTGTAAGTAATAATAAGGCATATCCACCAGCTTTTATAAAGCTCCTTTTTGAAAGTTTCATATCTCACACACTCAGTCGATGGGGTAAGTAAGGATTTTTTTCGATCTCAGCAGAATCTTCTGATGCTCCTGAACGCGGATCGCGCCTATGTGGATTTAAAACTCCCGTTTATTTTAATCTCTCAAAAGTTCGTGAAAATGCCCTTCTTTGGGATACATGTCGGCTAGGACATCTTTGCTATTCCCGGACAACCTTTTTTTTGTTTCCGTCCTGTCAGGCACGTATATGTATGTATATAGCAACCAAGCATCAGGATACACTAATGCATGACTGGCTAAGAATTACGAGAATAAAATAAATTCCATTAACATTTTTATGACTTTTTTGCATCATTTAAATAAAATAAATTTGCCGGTAAATCAACATTGTTGACATTTCTGGAAAGGACATTAGGATAGTAGTAGAGTGGATCAAAACATAAAAATAAAATAGTGCATACCACAGAAAAATACGAATCACGCTGTAATAACAAACTCTATACCCCTTCGCTTCCTGATGTACATATACAATTTTTTTTTGTTTAGGTAAAATAACTCATTGCACTCCTTTTGGCATTCCTACCCACTAAAAAACACACTGTATAATTATTAAAAAGTAAAGAAACAAAACCAAATTTTTCCGATTAAACTTAATCAGTTAAGAATGTTACCTTCTCAGAGATCCATTAACATCGAATAAAACACTCTTCATTGAAGTTCAGTAGAATATTTCCATCTCCTGTTCGTGTTTTGACTGTTAATTCGTAAATGTAAACGAAATAATGGATGGAAATTGTATTGTATTGCACTAGTTTCGATTAAATGCAAAAGAAGTTCAGGAAACAAATGCCTGAGCTATTGATAATAACGTATATCATTTCCAATGCGCTTGCCTGAATAATTAATTGTTTTATCTATAGGCTTTAATGTATGTAGATCAAAGTCATTTGATCAAATAAGGAAGTTCTTCAAAGGAGCTGTTGATGTATTATACAGGTTTCAAAGAGAACTCCTGTCCGCAAACATGCCCAACTTTCCACTTGCCTAAGTGGCTTTGAGTTGAAGGTGATGTGTAACTTTAAACAAAAGTTCTCTGCCCTTCAAAATTTGTTTATCTCTGTTGAAAGGTTGATTCAAGTTAGTTAGACCAGACTGGGTAGCGCAAGAAGGCGTGCAAGAAACATAAATTGTGGTTATATTTTCGACGTACCGTATGACATTTTCGAGCCCTACAGTTAGTTGATCAGAAGCCACTCGGGGCGAAATTTATTTAATATAAATCAATTATTATAAGACTTTCCGGATAATAAATGTATACACTTCCCTGTTAGTGAAAAACTCAGAACGGATCGAAAATTTTAGCATTGAGAATACATATGTACATATTATGTATGTATGTATGTATGTATGTATGTATGTATGTAAATATGTATGTATGTATTAGCGAACTAGTTTTTCGTCTCATCATTTCACTTTTCCCGGTTGAAAAGATGTATTTTTGTCTTACAGAAAATGATTCTCTAAGGTGTACCTATATGTTTTTTTGATATGCCGTATCCTTTTCCATAAACCTCGCGTGTTCACGTCAGTCCATAAATTCAAGCATTTTTGCATTATCTGTAAATAAGCTTAATTAACAAACCGAATGAGAAAGGCAAACAAGATAATTTAAGATCAATGTTACGACATAAAAAATCGATCGACCTAGACTTTCAAAGAAGGGTTGTAATAAGACTAAGTATTTTAGACTTAGTGGCGCAGTACGTATCTTCCAAATCACTTCTAACCTCAATTACCTTAGGGTCGTCGGGCTCGAGTCGCTCAATGGAAGTCTGGTATCCAAGAATTTGTTTAAAATAGGCTTCGAGTATTCCTAGCCTGCACTCTAACTCCGTGTACGATAACGTGCTAGCCTTTGAGTCGATCATGTTCTTGATTCGGGTTAGGCACCCTTTCGTGGCTGCTCGTTGAGCCTTCAAACCAGCTAACTCGGTCATGGCGAAACCTTCTTACTTCTTCGTCTCGAAAAATTCCCACGTTGAATCAAAGGGCGAAACAATTCCTTTCTTCTGATGAACAATTTCACGAAATTCAAGCAACGTCCGATGACGAATGAATTATCGTGACGATATGTTCAGCGATGCAAATATCCAACGACGATAGAATTACCTTGACAATATATTCCAAGCGGTACAAACCTTGAACGATGAGAGAGAATCCCTGCCGAAGATATCCAACGATAGTATGCAAAATTTTTGCAATCAAAATGGCTTCCAGCTTCTCAAGTCGGCGATTTTCGAGGAGCACAAATTTTCACAAATTTTGCAATTATTTATTTTAGGACCGAATGTCCCTGCTCGGGCGCCAAATGTTGCGGTCGCAAGCTTTTTTGCAACCGATTTGCACAATTAAATAAAAAAAAATTTAATTGTGTAACGACAATGTGTTGTTTATTAACATCCAGCTAGCGAAAGAGGAATTTTCAAAAACAATTGCTCTTTTTATAGTAATTTTCGGCTGTCAAGCCTGCTTGGATTTCCAAATAAGACAAAATACAATTTAGCAAGTTAATACGTTTACATGGAGATTTAAAGTTGTTTTATGGCACGGCTCAACACATAATAATATTAAATTATGCAAATCGATGATCCAAAGCATTTTTGAAAGCTTTTACATTTTAGTTTATGAATCAGAAGCATATAAAATTTTATCATCTCCTCTTCTCTGCGCTCAACTTTACAAGAGTTAGACAAAATATTTTACGAACTTTGCTAGAATGTTTCTGTCCAAAAAAACTTTTAAAATATTTTTCCATTCGTTTTGTATAAAACAACTTTTGTCGACCCCATAGCGTGCATGGGGTTCAAGTTTATAAAAAAGTATATTGATCATTAAACTTGAATGTATTTTTTACAAAATTATAATCGTTCAAACATTTGAACAATTGCTTTAAAATGAATGGTTCCTGTAAGCCCCATTATCAAAGTGACGTTAGTGATTTCAAATAATTTCTAGTACCTCAAGGATTGCATTCCTAAAAGAATGCATTCTTTCATAACTTTGAAATTGTAATGATGTTAGTTTAACGGGAAGGTAAAAGTAGAAATCAAGAAAAACACGAGCAAATTTCAACTTTAAAGGTGGGTCCACACTGAGCCACCGAAAGCGAACGCATGAGTACACATGTTTGCAATCCAAGTTTTCTAGTGTGTACGCTGAAGAAACATAAAAAAACATGCGCGTTCGCTATGTTTGCTTTCATAATCACGCGTGCTCCACAGGCGTCCGTAGATATACAAGCAAACACAAGCGAAATTTTTTAAGTGTGGACGCCTTTTGAGAAGGCGTCAATCAGGTTTCCTTGCATTTGCATGTTTTCCTTTCAAGTTGGAAAATCTGAGCGAATGTATATAAAATATGGCGAATATTTCGTGTTTTCTACCAATTTTCTATACAAACTTCGGTAAATTTTGAATTTGAACCCTCATTTAACTCGTATACATGTCCAAGGAATCGATTGGTACAGCGTTTCCTACATGATATCAAAACAGCCTTTTTTTTTTTTTTGTTGATTTATTAATGAATCACAGTATGCATATAAGTAAAGGCTCAGTAATTGCAATTATAACTTCATTGTCCGATATATTGAGCAAAACTGACAAAAATTCATATGCTGGAGTCGCTATAATTTCACAACCGAAATGAAACTCAAGCACAGGGTATAGCACACATTCGTTCTAATTTCCTTGACGTACACACTCGGCAAACTTGTTTGTTTGTTTAGGACTTTAGGGTTTTCTTCTTTGTTTGTTTAGGGTTTTTTAATTACCTTCGCTAAAGATTCGTGAGGCGTCCGCACTGCTTTTCGTAGAAATTTATGTTCGTTCACAACTTCTTCGTTCTTGCTTCCACATTTGGCAGCAGCACGGAACAAGAGCACAGGGTATAGAACAGATTCGTTCGCGTTTGAAACGCGTACACATTAAGCGAAAACTTGTACTCGAACACATATGTTCGCTTTCGGTGGCTCAGTGTGGACCCACCTTAACAATTGTCCCTTTATTCAATTTCTCGCGGTCACAAAGGTTTTGTAACGACCGTACCTCCCGCTGTTGTATTCTCGAAATGCTTCCCGCGAGTGCTTTCGATTTTTCCAGGCAGCAGTATACTTTGTATCGGCGTTGACCCATTTCACCAGACCCGGTTAATTTTGTAATTAATCCAGGTTGAAAGTCTTTAGGGCAACGGCTACTACATATGAGTGGGTCACTGTGCCGATACATTACATAACATAATGGGATCTCTTCAGTTATAAGGCCAGTAGTCGAACGCCATTCTCGATATCCACTCCATTAGAACTCTTAAGCTTGAATTGTAAGAACGACAAATCTTGTAACAATATACTTATGTAATAACAACAGCCTGTAAAATCGACTACATGTGGGCCAGTAACAAACTAGGAGTTATTTCAGCAGTTAATCGGCAAAAATCAATAGTTAGACGTTTACAAATTCGACCTCAATCAACAGCCGTAATGGATTACAATTACACTTAGCCTCATTTCTCATTATTATACTATTCACATAAATAACAACAATAACTATGCACTAATAAATAGCGCTTTAAACCAATTACATCTTACGTCTATCTGGCGAGTTCTATTTACATGAGCTGCGCTTTTAATTTTCATTCTGGTGCCTCTAAATTGAATTTTTTTATTTACTTAATTGCATATAACCATAGACGAATAAATATAAAGATTACCCACTTCGAACAAGCAAAACGCGACCAAAAATTCTGAGAGCTCCACAGCGATGCCTCCACATGTGCGACGGCATCCGTCGAGTTCGACGCAGGGGAAGTCTCACTTGGTCGGCGCGCTGTGCTTATCTTGTGGGCATGCGATGCGGTGCACGGCGAATGCCGAGAAAGGAGCAGAAAAACAAGGCAATTGAGTGTGCGACGATTGCACGCTCCTCCTGCTGCCTTGCTTGAGCATATGGTGGAAGCAATAAACAAACAAAGGAATGGGGTTGGAAAAGGGATGTATGAAATTATTTGATATTAGAGGAGCACGAAGAATTTCCGTGTATTCTCCGCTGGCCAAATTGCCCAATGAAATGGGAATCGTCAATATTTTCATCAAAACCAAGTAAATATTTAAGAAAAAATAGTTTCATCCAATGAAATATAAAATTTGATTAGAGATATAAAGTTTGCAGTAAAAAATTTTAAGTTTAAGATGGAAATGTTAATTCTTTACTTTTTCAGCACTCTTCCAATACTTTACAAGAAAAATATAGATTTTCTACTTTACAAGAAAAGAAATACATACATACATATGTATATAGGTTTTCACTGTCGTATAATTTTAAGTTTGGGATATGTATTATGATCAGTTGCAGTCGAAAATTTTGCACTTTCCCAAACACAATATTTCCTGAGCAAAATAAGCATTATATATTCTAGTATATAAATATGATGCTCCTTACATTTATTGTCATCCGAAAACCAAAAGGAAAATTCAGGCCTCATTTTAGTCTCTTCAATACACTTTTGCACAATCAAAGATTTTATCTTTTTAATATGTGGAGCTTTTGTAATACAACTTTTAAAAATATTTACATGGAATTTGCAAATATCGAAAAATGTATCGGTAGGTGCAGTTATACTTCCAAAATCCGAAGTTTTATTATAGTTTTTATGAAATAGAAATGTTTCATTTTCTTTTTGTAATTTAATAAATTCACCTGATCTCCTCATAGCTGTATCACATAAATGGCAGTTAATTTTTGAAAACATTTTAAAAATAACAAAACCAATAAAATATCTCAGAGACATGTCTTCTATTAAAACTTCTTCGTCAATAATTTCAAAGTCAGTTATTTCTGGGTGCTCATTTTCCTCCAATTGACCATTATTATCAGAATACGAAATACGGTGAGTCTGGTAACAAACTTTACTTTCAGCTTCTGTGTTTTCATTAAAATTTTCAGATAAAAATTCCTCTTTATCTGCTTCGCAATTAGATGAAAATGTAGCAAATGATGAGAATTTGTGGGACATTATTTTAGCAATAATATTATTAAAACTATAAACCGTAGGGTTTAAATTGAATCCTCCTCGACTCCTTACCAACGAAAACAAATTTTCTATAGGGTCTTGATTAATTTTATAAGTCAGAAAATAATCTTTTTCAGAATGTTCTTGTAATAAGTCGTTTGACAGTTGCAAAACAGCTCTAACTGTTTGTACAAAGCCTCTTACCCAAAACGTTTTATTTTCTCCAACAAAAGACAAACTCTCAAGATAAGAAACACTTTCCTCTAAAAATTTACGGACGACATTATTTTGCCTCAAACCAGATTTATAAACGTTTTTGTTATAGGGGCCTTTGGAATTAAGACAATCGAACAAAGTGTTCATAAAATCAAAAAATTGTGCAGTAGATAGCGCAAATGGAGCTATTTCTGAACTAAATAAATGCATCTGAAAGGCAGTTTTAATTGCAGCACTTGTTGTATGGCTGTAAATCTGCGCAGCATATTGCACCTTCATTTTCTGCCAACTATTTGGATGAATATGCTTATAAGTTAATTTATGAGCCATTTTTGTTGTATTATTCTTCTCGGCATCATAAAGTTCTTCTAAACATTTCCATGATACGATACCACTCTCGTAATTAATATTCTTTTTAAGCAAAGTATTGCGTGCACTCTTTAATAAATGGCAGGGATCAAATATGCCATATATTTTTTGGGAATTGTGTTGGAAAAATGGCATTTCCGGAGTAATATTAAGTAGGTCATAACAGCTCCTATTATTTGATCCCTGATCGGAGGTTATACTTCTTACCCGCAATCCAACACTATGGCAATACTCAATATTTTCTAGGAGTATTTTTTTAAGCAATTTACCATTCATCGGCTTCTCAATAATGAAATAACTTATAATATATTTCCAGTTAGAAAACAATCCCCTTATCATGAATAACATAACATATTTCCCAATGTTAGAAGTTCTTTCATTTCCATAATCAGTATAGCCAACTATTTCATCATAGAATGAATCATAATACAATCCTTTTCTAATGGCTATTTCGTCAAAAACTAAAGAAGTTTCCTTCATGTCTTCTTTCCAATTGGCCACTAAAGTTTTTAAATTGTCTGTAACGTTTGCATTAAATCCAGGTCGTGTTCTTTTGATTAATTGCCATCGTTGTATGGAACTAACCGAAGGAAAACTAATTTTAAGAACATCCTTGAAGTATCGATAAACATGGGGCGATTTGTATTGAAGTTCAGAAGCTAAGTCTTTCTCATTTTTATGCCAATGTGAGTATTTAGATTTCTTGCATAAAATCATTTTGCAAAATGTTTTTGCGCTTTGACTCACATTAGGCTGAACATCTATTAATGAGCATAAAGGTGTTGCTGTTTTGAAATTTTTCTTCCCACGTTTTGCATTTTTTAGTTTACTGAAAATATACTTTTTTTCTACGGAAACTTTCTTTACTTTTTCTTTCAATTTTTTATATTTCCTTAAGATTCGTCCATATTTCAAACGATAAGCAGCGCAATTTTGTTCTGATTTTAAACAATCCGGGCATTTTATTGCATCCGACTCGACTTCTGTTTTAGAAGACAAAGGCTCAATATTGTTTAATTCCTCAAAGCTGAGGTCTTGTTCTTCCCGTTTTTTATTAGAATATGAAATTCCTTCAAACCGAACAGGTATGTGATCAGCAAACCCTGACTCCTGATCATTTCTCTCAACTACCAAAGTCAGATTACGTGACGGTATTGCATGGTGTTTGAGTCGTTTCTTACCTCTTGACTCTTCTTCAAAGTGATAGGAGCAAACATATGAAGATTTGGATTTGGGATACTCTTTTAAGGAGCATGCCGCTATCCATTTTTCGTACATGTCTGCTTCTCGGTCAGGAAACCGGAAAAAGCTTAAATCCGGAAAATCTCTTTTCGATTTTCCACAAGAAGGAACAACGCACTTAACTCCCCACAATTTTCTACGATCACTCATTCTGAATGAATGAAACGCGAAAATCAGAACAAAGATCTCCAATAAAAAAAAGTCAATAAAAGGAACAAACAATTCAATAAAAACAACAAATTCAATAAAAACAAAAATAAATTCAATCAAAATAAAATATTAAATGAAAACAAAGTATTATTCTTTATTATTATATGAAGTTTTATTTTATTGAGGTATATATCCGTACAAGAAAAACGCATGTGAACTTCTATACAGCCGAGCACAAAGTGTAAAACAGTGCGGACATCACTTATGTTCAGCAGGCAGCAGCTCGTTTCTGTATCTCTCAGTTGAGAAACTTCTCTATTTTGCAGCTCGTTTCTGTAACTTGAACTAGAAAGTATCTCTAGTGAAATAGAGAATTTCACTACATTTTGACGTCATTTTCCACAGAAACGTATCCACATTGGCTAGCAAGAGAGAATATGAAAATGAAATCAAAGGAAGCAAAAATATCTCACACAGCATATCTTCTTTGCCATGGGCCATGGCTGCCACAGCGCGGGCAGGAGGCAGCAGGAGGAGCGTGCAATCGTCGCACACTCAATTGCCTTGTTTTTCTGCTCCTTTCTCGGCATTCGCCGTGCACCGCATCGCATGCCCACAAGATAAGCACAGCGCGCCGACCAAGTGAGACTTCCCCTGCGTCGAACTCGACGGATGCCGTCGCACATGTGGAGGCATCGCTGTGGAGCTCTCAGAATTTTTGGTCGCGTTTTGCTTGTTCGAAGTGGGTAATCTTTATATTTATTTGTCTATGATATAACTCAAGAAATTTATGCAGAGCAAGGAAAAAGTTATTGGTAACCTGGCTGCCAACTGTGTATATCACTAGATCTTGCGCCATCCTAAAACTATAGTTTGGGCCAGGACTTGTAGAATTCAAGAGATCTTTTTGGAGTTCGAATTAGCTGGTTGAGGAAGCCAGTCAATAATTGAAGTCTGTTCGTCTCCGAATGAGAATCTTTCTACTTCTTTTAGAAAAACGAAGGCGATACAAATCCCATTGATTTATTGGCCCCTAGCAACAGCCAACAGGCTTTCATCCAGCTATGTATTTTACCTCTAAGAGAGTTTTGACAGATTCTCTACAGGCAAAAGGAACGACATTTATTTTGTAAACGAATTTATTTAATTATTAGAAAGTGATACCTTCCACAAAGATAAATCCCTTCCAAGCCGCTTCCTCTGACACTTCATGAGTTATTATATGGGAAATGTCGCTACAAATTAAATAGAATGTATGTACATATGTAGATGACAGACATTTTCGTATGTATCTTCAAAAAATAAGGTTCTTTTCCTTGTTTATCTAATTTAGCAACTAAATGATATAAACATTTCACAAATAATTAAAAACTATGTTCTTTAACTTTGGATAATTTCATAAATCATATAAATATAATTTTTATTAACCCTACATAAAATTAAATCATTATATGTAGCTCTTGAAAGCAGTTAAAACAATTAAATGAAAGCCGTGGCCCGTGACTATACGTGAACTCTCCGCTTAATCCGTTTAATTGAAATTACATGAGTAAATGTCACTAGCGGATCATTCGTCACAGTTAATGAATCCAATTAGTGGGGGGGAGAGAGACAAACACGTGCTAAGTTCGGACAATAAGCTTGTGATGAAATGGATGTAAAAGAGATTATTTTATATTACAAAGTATTATGCGCGCCAAATAATGGATTTTGATATGGATAGAACCCATAGAAGAATCAGGAGAAAGCATGTTTCTCACAGTATACCGGGCACCCTCCACTCAGACAGATCTTAACCGCTATCGAAACTCATTTTTTTTTAAATGCAGTACCAAGCCCAAACTTGATCTATCTTCTCTCCGTCCTGCTAAAGGGTCAGCGAAATATCACGCTTTTCGGGTGTACCACCAAGTACAAGAGTGGTTCGGGAACCAACTGCCTCCAGAAATGTGGGGTTGGGACGCCTAAATAATCTGATGTGGACGGAGTTCCGAGGGGCCGTTCTCTACGGAGGAGGAAATGCCCAGAATCTGCTTGAAGCGTGTGATCTGCAAAAGTTACCCTCTCTGATTCTTTTCAAGTACGTCTGCGAAGGCGACAACTCTTCCGATACCTCCCAAATGGTCACCGAGCTCGACCAGCTGCACCCCAGCTATTCTCAGATGCTAATCCCGCTAGATTAACCATTCCCATGTCCTGGAATTTGTTATATGGTACCCAAGAAGACTGACGGCTGGCGTCCATGCGGCGATTACCGCGCCTTGAATGCTCGTACGGTTCCAGATAGCTACCCGGTACGTCATATTCAAGACTTCAACCGCAGGATTCACTATTGTATAATCTTCTCGGTGATTGACCTTGTGAAGGCCTACAACCAGATTCCTGTCAACCCTGAGGACGTCCAGAAGACGGCAATTATTACACCATTCGGGTTGTTCGAGTTCCCATTCATGGGTTTCGGCCTTCGCAACGCCGGACAGACCTTCCAGCGTTTCATCGACGAAGTCTTGCATGGTTTTGATTTCTGTTACGCCTACATAGACGACATTTTGATTTTCTTTTTCAATGCCTTCCTTGTAAATATTGCAAGAAAACCAAGATGCAAAGAAATTTTATATGAAATCCTTATGATACATATCGGGTAAGGTAAACTTTACCGGGTGTTTAAATTGCCCCCTTTTTACTCCATATGTGTCACTAGGTAACGGGAATAATGTCAAAAGTATTTAATGTTTTGGCAGTTGAAGATGGAAAAAATGAAGAAAGCATTGCAGGAAAGAAAATTTTTTAAATCAAGCGAACAACAAATTTTAATAGAAGTTTGGAGAAATCATGCGCTAATACTCAATTTCCATTTTAAACACTTCACTCGCTATGCACTTCACAATGTGACAACACCGATCGTAAATGTTCACTAAACGTCAAAGATAGACCGGTTTATGAGTGTCAGGGGGTTCTAATTAACTTGGTAATTGGAATACTCTGAAGTAAATACCTGGTAAAGTTTACCCCATGTGTATCATAAGTATTAGGATTGCATATAAAATTTCTTTGCATCTTGGTTTTCTTGCAATATTTACAAGGAAAGCATTGAAAAAATCTACTGTAAATATAGTAAAAGAACCTAAATATTGGTACTCCATTAGAATAATGTTTTGCTGTATGTACTTGGCTTCAAAACAATAACACCCAGACAAGCCAGAATGTTTCCTTAAAATATCCGCAGCTTAATCGGTGCAAAAATATTAAAAAGTTTACCAACTCCAAAAGGATTTTGTGGAATAAAATGTTTACAAAAAATTGTAGAGAATTTGCCTAAGTCGAGAAATCCTTCTTTATATTGTGAAAATCCCACATACGAATGCCATTCGAAGAAGGATTTTCAGGGCCATTCAATTGCCTGTAGCGCCAGAAGACTGTTTGTTAGGTATTTGGCCCAATTTTGGTCCTATCTAAATAAAAAACCCTTGCTTGCTCTCAATCAATTTGGTCAAATCCTTTTCGATTAGTGACCTCCCCCGCCAGCCCCTTAAGCCCGACCTTTTCCTAATTTTGTTTACAAATTCCGTACAGTGTTGACATAAGTCACCAAAAGAAAATGGAATAATGTGGCTATTTTGAACAAATCTGAGCCTAAAGATTTTGAACTTGGCGTTCTCATTCATAAGAAGTTATGTAACTTATTTAATCCATTCTTAAAGAAAGACTACACTTTTTCTGTCATGGAGCTGCTGTTAGGCATTTTTTGCTCCAAACTATGAAGTTCCGATTATTCCAGCCCTTTGTGAATTTCCTTATTACCAAAATCGGCGGCCCTTTAAATTGTTTCCGAGACTCAATCACCTTAACTTCCGTCAATTTTCCCATTCCGCTCCCAGGATCCATACGAGACTGTTCTGGGTTGAGGTTGTTACGGCCTCACAGTGGCAGATGTGGTAAGGACTAAAATGTGGCATACATCCAAAATCACTGAGGAAGAGTAGGTACTGATGTTACATTTTCGAATAAAAACGAATAAGGCCGGAAGCAACTCGTAAATAAATCGAAGGAAATTGCGATTTTTAGAATGACGAAATTATGAATTTGCTCCGACGGGCAGGATTCGATACAGCCTTTGAGCGAAGTTTGTGCCTCGCTTTAGGAGTCAAGTCGTATTACTTATAAAAGTGGGTAGCTCATAAAAGCATTGAAACTACCGAAGCGGTTGAAAATGCAATTTTCAAGTTTTTTTTACATTCATGGCCTACTAATACTTATTCGAATAAACATAAAGTCGTACACACGCACACATGTCTCTTTTAAACGCTATAAAATCGAGCGATTTCAGTAATAAAGGCGGTCTGAATGACCTGGGGCTCTGTTATATTCGAATTTTCCCCCAACTTTGTGTGATTTCCACCTGTAATCATTTATCCTCCAGACAATCCGAGGTGACAACTATGTGTGGAACACATTTTATGTGCTCTAACACCTTCGAAAAATTCTTAAAAGAAAAGCCCTCGGTTATGAATATATAAAAATGAAAGTCATCCCAACGGCAGACGACACCCATCTAAAGAAGGGAAAACGTCAAGCACCCTGAACCACCCCCGGATGATCCTCCGTTCTCAACCAGGACGAATCCCTCGAACACGCATAGCGACATCCAGTCACCGAGCCGACCTGCGGCTGCTGCCTTATTACTTCCCGGTGATGGATATTTGGGTACCCACTGGGTTCAGGTTGACAGTGGATTTTTCGAGGATTTTCTTCCGCATCTAAACTGTGGATAAAGAGATGATGTGATTTCATGTTTGATAACTTCAACAACCCCAGGCCAGGGACTGACTGACGTTTGAATTGACGGAATAAAGTTATTACCTGTGAGATAGTAATTTGTGAGCTGTGATAAAACATTTTGCGAGGGTGTCTCTCCGCTTTAATTCTTTCAATTTCAGTTTAAACGGTTTAAGTGGATTTTAGCACCTAACTACATTTTCAGGGAATAAATGGCCGTCTCTCGTATTTGTCAGATGTCCACACATGAACAGGTCATAGAGTTGGGTATATCTCAATGACTCAGTCTCACTATCGCAGATGTAATACCAATGCACTTTTCAATTCATTGGTACTTTCTTAATTTTCACAATTATCACATTTTTAAGCGTTTGATATGTAGGCACAGTAACTATATTACACAATTTCCACTGGCACATAGAGTTTAGTTTATGGAATAACATTTTTTAGTAAATAATTAAAGATGTCGTTGCATCATATGGAACGTAAATTTTCTCGGAAGTGTAAGAAAAGCCCGCATCGGATGCAATAAGCATAAAAAATCTACTATTGAGAAAACGGCGTAGAGCGGCTACGTCTATCAGACATACAGCATCCAGTTCCAGAAACAACTCAATAATAGGTAGAGGGAGCATGATTGTGTAAGACTGTTGATAATAATAGATATGTACATAGATAAATTAGATTATGAGTTTCACTAGTTACTTGGCTTCAATACGTAGCGTGAGCTACCACAAGCCCTTGTAGCACCTAACAAATTTTAATTTAATAAGAACATTACGTTGTCCATTTCAAATTTACTATCAAAACTTAAAATTGTCTTACATAATTTACGTTTAATCAATCTGCAAATATAATAAAAATTTCAAGACGGTGTTCATTATTTTTAAGGACGATAAATAAAAAAAAATTTCCTTAAGAAAAACCTTATGAAATGTGTAGGGGATTTTTAATATTTATCAATTGCATTAATATACATACAACACTTCCGTCCCCTCACTTTTACATTGCGATGCATAGGTACCTTATGTCATTCAGTGGAAAGTTTACCGGGAGTTTTGAAAGTTGGTAATTTAATAGATTTCGATGTGCTCTTTAAGAATTTCAACTTTGCCACCTGGTATTTTTGCTGCTCGCGCCGCCATATTGGGAAAATGGCGCTTAAAAGTTGTTTTGTGATAATATCTCCTTTCCGACTCATTTCACGATAAAAACATATATGTAAGTATGTATATATAAAATGAAAGTAGAGAAAATTGACTACAATTTATGTAATAACATTTTTTTTCGTAAAATCAATAGTTATGGGGTACGAGCGGCACAAAGTGTACTTCAACACGCGTTTTGGCCAAAACACACATTTCCACACAACTTTGAGGTAGAGTAAGCGCCGCGTTTTTTTTATTGTGGTATCCCCAGTAGGCCTAATCCACATGCAATTCACTATTGCAAAATTTAGCGCATTCTCCTTCGATTCGCTATTCTTGATGGACCAGGTGTTGCGAGTTCATTGTCTTTAGTATACCGATCGAAACGTCGCAGACCGAAATTTCTTGCACATCATCCGCGATGGGATTATCAGTGTCATCGCAATCCTCTTCATTCTCGATTTCATCATATGTCAAAACTATTGATTTTACGAAAAAAAATGTTATTATATAAATTGTAGGCAATTTTCTCTACTTTCATTTTGTATATAACTGTTTTTATCGTGAAATGAGTCGGAAAAGAGATATTGTTAAAAAACTGCTTTTAGGCGCCATTTTCCAAATATGGCGGCGCGAGCGGCAAAAATACGAGGTGACAAAGTTGAAATTCGGAAAGAGCACATCGAAATCTGAAAAATTACCCATTTTCAAAATGCCCGGTAAACTTTCCAGGTAACCTCTATTTTTAGAACCAAATGACTGTACTATTACTCAATAACTTATTTTTATTTTGGCAATGTTGTTTTTTTACAATTTGCATGATATTTGTGATACTAACAAATCTTATGCACATCCATTCTCTTTAATATACTCAGGATGATGATAATATAGGTACATATTATAATTAATGCTCCCTTCCCCGCATAAAATTTGAAAATTTTATATTTACATATTGTTAGAAATTTTCCTTCGTTCCGATTCACACTAGAAGTTTGAATCAAATGCATATAGGGACCGGCGGCGTTCGGTCCGCACATTCGTGGTGTCTGGGCAGGGGCACTGAAGAGATCTAGCCAATGTCCCGATCGAAACGCCGACAACCTCTTGATGCTCATCTGCCTCGGTGGATGAGCCCGTATTCACAGCAAAAATAAGTGTCAGTCCGTCCCCATAAGAATCGTAGCGAAGGCAAAGGTGCAATTTTGTAATTGTATCAATATGTTTGTTTCATTTTTCTTTGTAAGTATACATTTAATGTTTTTTGTTTTTGCAGCTTTTCGGACAAGACATTAATCTGTAAGCCGCACGCAGTTATCTACCAACAGATAAAGATACTGGTAAGTCCTCATTAATAATAGTTTTTAATACTACAAAGCCTGTATATAAATAAATGGGCGGAATTCTATAGCTATAGAAATCTTTCATTCAAGCTAGTATTTTATAAGTATTTGTAAGTTTTCTGCAAACGCTTTAATAAAAATAAAAGCTTTAACAGACATCAATTGATCGTTCAAGGAAGCCGTCTTCTTATTTAACGTTCATGTTTTTTTATCTTTTCCATAATTTGGAAATTATGGTTGTCGTGGAACGATCGGATGAGGCTAATTTTCTTAACATAGTCAGAAAAACATTTGAAAGCAAAACGGTGACGTGAATTTTAAGAATTTTTTCTTATTAAAAAAATTAGTTTGCCTGCAGATCGAAGAGAGATTTATACCATTGACACACTATACCGTGTTTAGGACGAAAACTGTCATTACGATGAAAAAGCCCATCTTCAGCAAGAAAAGATAAGTACAAAAACTGGGCGTTATTTATATCAAAATTACGAAAAGCCATCTATTGAAAAATACAAAAACCCGAATTTTAAGTAACGTTAGTAAGCACTGCTTTTTTGACTTTCGATGTAAACGTCTATAGTGGTTGAATAAAGGAAAACAGAAAAAAGAAACAGCTTTTTTAACTTGAGAAATTGGCTGGCGAAATGGCGGATATTTAAAAAAAAAAATGTTTTGGTCCGAAAATAAAATGAAAAATCTTCTTAACGTTTGGGCGCAAAATTCAAAGAAGCTAAGGGGTAATAGGAAAATCAACCCCATATTGAAGGAAATGGCTCATGATCTCGGTATGGAAAAATTTCCAGTCCAGTTAACGTGATATAAACAATCAATGTGTATCATATTAGAAAAACGCGGTGACAGCAAAGGAAGTGAGAGTTAAAGTCAACAACATGACCCAACGATACAGGTGCGCTTATCTAAAATGTGCCTTACTGATTTTATAAAATTAATGCATTTTTTATAGAGATGAAAAACAAAATAGGAACATTAAACAAACAAATCATTGGAGATTACAGGTGTAACTCCATAATAGGTACCTGATAATAGTTTACAGGTTAGATTTGCAAGGTTTAAAACCAAAGAATGTTTTGTACGTTGTATTTTATTGCTTAGAATGATGACGATATACAATCCTCTTCACCGCAAACTTTTATCTTCAATTCGCCCCCCTTCGATCCTTACATGGAAGACAATCATTCCCCTTCGACGCCCGATGTCTTCCACTGTTCTGTTGCAAACCAGTCATTACCGCCATCGAACGGAGGTGTATCAACGTCATCAACATCGTTAGCAGCAAGCGATAGAAGAAACAAATATAAAGATATTCAGCAAAAAGTTTTGCAAGAACTAAAAAGGAGCAACTCATTTTTGTATGAAATGCACGAGTCACGAAAAGTTGGAGAGCAATTGTTAGAATTAGAAAAACAGTATGTTAGTGAAACCCTTAAATTTCAAATAGATTTTTCGGAATATCTAAAATCAAAAAAATAACACTAAAAATTCTATAACTTACAGAAAAGTTGACTTTCTTGGAATAATTTTTCCGCTATAGCTTCTCAATAAACAATCTTCCCAGAATCTGCTATATCTTTCCTAAAAATAAGTATGTAAGAATACGATACGATAAGGCGGATAAGTACTCACCTTTCCTCCTATACCCATATGGGGTGTTCCAAGTTCATAACTGCGATGATTGGGAATCAAAAATCTGGTGCGGCTGTCAAGGTTACTGGAGTCCACAGATGTCATGCTGTCAAGTAAGAAGATCTTATTGACTCTATAAAATGTTGTTTGGATGCTAATATGAAGTAGAAGAATCATATTATTGCGGGAGATTTTAATATCAATCTGTTGATATCTGAGCGTATATCTGCAGCTCGTTTCTGTAACTTCAAATAGAGAATATCTCTACTGGCATTCTCCATTTGACGTCATTTTGTCGTCATTTTCCACAGAAACGCATAAACTCAACTGATAAAGCTAGGCATGGTGAATTCGATTCACGTCACCAGAATAGAGAAGTTTCTCAACTGAGTTACAGAAACGAACTGCTGATGAGTTTTTGAGTAACTTCTTAAATGGTTATATTCCTTATATTCCCTGCTTTAATTTCATCACGAGACCTAGTGCAATAGGTAATGGAGGGACTATTATATAGATAATATTTTTGTTAAGTCTGTTCGTAAGTTTGTAAGTAAATTCTTATACCTATACAACTAATTCTAAACTGTATAACTAGGGGTATAATTATATCGTGTAATACCAAAGAAATTGTGTATATTGCCTGGTCTAGAAATAAGCAAGATAAGATCTTAGAGTTTAAGTACAAAAATTATTGTAAGATTCTCTGTAAGGTAATAACGGATGCTAAAAAGTTTTTCTTGGGAGGCATGTTCTTGTAAATTGTAAGGATAGATTGATAGCAGGTTATGGAAATTTGTTAATGATAGAATTTGGGAAAAATCAGAAGTGCAAGGATGAGATATGTAAATCATATACTATAGGGATAGGATAGGGTACAAATAGCTAACATTTTTGCTGAATTTTTTGCTAACATTTGGTCCTAGCTTGTATCTAAAATTGATAAAAGAGAGCTTGATAAAAATACTATAAAATCTAACCCTTATAGCATTTTTCTAGTCCCTACTAATCGAATAGAAATTGAAAAGACTATTAATCAATTGAAAGCTAGATCAGGTGGAGTTGATGGTATAAGCAGTAAGGTATTGAAATGCTTAGCTGATAAATTTAGTGAACCGCTTGCTCACATTTTTAATCTAATTATGAGTCAAGGGGTTTGGCCATATGACTTAAAGTCGGCGGAGATTATCCCTGTGCTAAAAGCTGGTGATAAATGTTCTCCTAACAATTATAGACCTATGTCTTTAATTTCAAATGTTGCTAAATTGCTGGACAAGATCATTTATTTTAGACTTGTTTCGTTTCTTTCCAAACGTAATTTCTGAAACTCTTTTTGGATTTGTTAAGAGGAGAGGTACGACTGAAGCAATTAATTTTGCGACTGACTTTATATGTATGTATATAGGAACCTTGACCATAGTTTGCCTACAGCTGTTGTTTTTCTTGATTTGGCTAAGGCTTTTGATATAGTAAATCATACCAGATTATTAGGTAAAATTGGGTCGTACGGTTACGGAGTGATTGAATAGTGTGAGTGTCTGGCTTAATGCTAATCAACTGTCTTTTAACTTCGACAAAACTTCTTAAATAGTTTTTGCTTGTTACAAAGATTCTTTACCTAATGACTTTACAATAGTAATTAACAGTAAAAAATTAAAAAGTGTTGATAGCTTCCTGAATACAGAGGTGCTCAGGATTATCTACCATGCACTGATTGAAAGTGTTATCAACTATGGGATAATTGCCTGGATTAAGAGAATAAAAATTGTTTGCTATTTGTTGGGACGGATTATTATAATTACATTACAATAGCTGGTATCACTAAAAACGTTAGTTATATACTATTTTATACATAATTTAATTATGGGCTGATTGCGCTACAGGCTACAGTCGGCTAATATCTCTCCATTTGGATATAAAGAAAAACCAGTAAAGACTAAGTTTGAACACGTTTTAAGGTTAGGCTCTATTCTATTTGCACCTAATCATAAATTATCTCCATATATGTACATACATTTTTTCAGTCAATTTTTAAGTACATACCTACCTAATTGTCAAAAATATTGCTTAGCTTAAAATAAAGTTTAAATATTAATTCTCAAACTTGCTAAGCCATAATTGATTTTAATGGTACATTTCATTTGCAATAATAAATAGTACTTAGTAAATTATTCTCTTTTCCGTGTATTTTCCGTAACTTTATGTAGTGCCTGCGTTTAACTGATCTTAGAATAAAAAAAAAGTGGGAGTTCAACTCGTCCACAGAAGGTTTTTTTTTGCATACTTCTTCAAACCCCGACTTAACTTTTTAACGTTCTTCTCAGAAAGGTTATAGCATACAAACATTACCGAAAGACTGATAAGATGTTCAAGTATAATCAATATTTTGCCGTTCAATACAATATCTCATTCCTGGACCGAAAGTAAACAAAAAAACATTTAGTTTATTCAATGGTAATAAATACTCAACACTGTAGTGGAATATTATCTCTTCTTTTATTTTAGCGGAATGATACCTCTTCTCTTCTTTTATTTTAGCAGATTGATATCTCTTCCCTTCTTCTACTTTAGCGGAATAATATCTCTTCTTTTATTTTTTAATTAATTTAATTTTTTTTTATTTAAAAATAGAGCATTCGCATATTGATTTAACCCAAAAGCAAATCAATTTGATCCTTTGGCAAATGAGTTTAAACTAAACACAAATATATTTAACCCATTCGCATACATTCTACATACATTTAATTTGAACGCAAATATATTTAACGCATACGCAAATAGATTTAACCTCTTCACAAATATATTTAAACCCTTCACATATAGATTTAAAATTTTAAAACTCATACTGTAACGTTTCTCCGGACAGCCAGGGGATTTTGGGGTTTCGGAAGGAATAGGCCAATTTTAAGTATTACTTTATAAGGAAGACAGAGTTGACGGGAAGGAGAAAGAGAGAGGCGCTTTCAACAAGGATAACTGGGTATGGAAATACTTGGCTACTGAACAGGGAACACAGGCAGCATCTCTGCCTTGCTCAGATGTGATAAAGTCGGTATAGAGTATGATTAGTGTATCAACGGTTAGGAATAAAATAAAGAAGGAACTATACCAAAGGCAACATCTCTGGTATACGGTGTGAATAAAATAAAAAGAAGTTATACCAAAGGCAACATCTCTGGTATACGGCGTGAATAAAATAAAATAAATCTTATGTATGGTTCTTGCAGTTCACAACCAAGTCAACATCTCGGTTGCAGGTCAAGAACTAACTCCTCCTCGGGATCTGGTCGTTATTTATACTAAAATTTTGGGGTGTTGCCAGATATGTTCTTTCTGACAGCTGTGAAGTTCGCGCTCGTCAAGTTTGTTCGTTAAGTTCGTCCCGGTGTGTTTCTCCACTCTGGGGGCTGCCAAGTAGGTTCGTTACAATACATGGAACCAAATAAAATCCTGTTTTTTTTAAATCAAATAAACACTTTTGAAAATTTTACTTAAAATTATTTCGATACAAAAGCAAGCTGTCACCTGGACAAAATGATATAAAAAATACAACATTCATGGACAGAGCGTCTTATTCAACAAGTAATAATTTTCAAACAAGTAATTAATTTATGTTACTAAGTTATTTGGATGTATTCTTTCCATAAACACAAAAATTTATCCCTTTTAATAATGTCGGCATGTTGGCCGTCGATGCTGACCGCCCCCACAACACAAAAAAAAAAAAACAAAATCAGACAAATCTGAAGAAAAACAAACTGTTTAAAAGCTAAAAGGATAGAAACAAGATGAAATGGAAAATCATTTACCTTCGACTGGAAATGTTTATGGTTCTTAGCCTTAAGAACGCGACTGGAAAGTGATGGAAATATCATCGATATTCTAAAATTTATAATACAGTGGGGCCAACATTATATTAATTACAGACAATTTATATCGCCACCGAATTGCTTCCTTTAGGAGCGCATGATCATGATAATTTTCAAGATTTTGTGTCTCATATTTTTGGTTTGGATTTTAATCAGTCAAGTTTTTGATTTTGTTAATATTTTTTTTTTGCCATTTCAAATGACAACTAAGTATACATCGTAATTTCTTTCTCTAATATTTGTGGCTTTCCAAAAACAAATATTGCCACATTTGCGAGACTCATGATAATTCAATTGGAGTAGCCGATCTCCTCATAATATTTGCTCCCCATCAACGTCTCCTACCGCATACCTAAACTGTTGCTATTGGCTCAATTCCCTCGTGCCTGCCACTCCTGGAAGTCTTTTAGAGCAATCGTAAAATTGATTAATCATAAATAAAGTGGAACTCACTTTAGGAGAGGTATCACATTTCCCCAAGAATCTCCGTAGTAATCGTGATTGCTTCGGGGCTAGTCACACGTACAAAGCCTAAGATAAGACGGCAAACGACGAGACGAGATTGATTTCCAACCGTCAGCCAGGTGTGGCGATGCCAACGAAAACGAGGGTTGCAACGGCAGCTCCAGAGGCCTTACGCCCGCCTAGGTGCCACATCAAAAGCTGATTTTCATAAAGAGCTTACGCAATGTTTTTACGACTTAATAATATTGACACAGATCCTTTTTCCTGCACCAACCTCCTCCACCCTTCCCTCCATCGTTACCCCTCCCAATCGTACTGCGAACAGAGACATTAAAAATATCGTTTTGCTTGGCATGGGCTACACGGTGAGTGTTTCTGCTACCGTGGACCTTTCACCCCCCAGGGGACAAGTTGTAATAAAATCATGAGGAGCAGATTTTCAGCAGATTTTGGCAGTGTTTACATACGTTTTGACAGGCTTTAACGCTGATATTTAATGACATGAAATACATTTTCACCGGTATCGACCCTGCCGGGTCCGAACGGATATTTGCAGCAATTGAAGAGATGCGGTCTTAAGTGTTTACTTTATTGATTTATTTTCCCCACAACATCACTTCTAGTTAGAGATAGAACCCACTTACATTATTGGAATTAAAATACAGATAGTCATGGAAACTAGAGATACGCATACCTACCTCAAGAGAGCAATCTCAAAATAGAACTCAAAACAAAGCTTTTAAAAGACTACAACTTCTAAAAGTACGCTTATGGTTCTTCGCCAGCTTTATAAAGGACCCTGGAACACCGCGGCCATTTTATATTAAGGATTTCTTAGGTAGATTTTATATGAAATACTACCTATTTTTAGTAAGACCATATTGTGGACCTCCATGTTTGCCTATTTTTATTAACCATAATCTTATTATTGACATTAAATCAAAATAATACAATAATAACGAGAAAAGAACGCAATACATACTATGTACATATGTAAATATTAGATGATAATTTACAGCTTAAAGTTGATATGTATAGTTCCAACGCTTGCAAACTGTACATTACCTTAGACAAATGATTATCATATGAATTTCTTTATTCTTACAACTGAGATATTTTATACCCTTAATAATAGTGCTCATATAAGAATCCACAACGATGATAGATTGTTAGATCAAATCAACATTCTGAAAGTGGAGTGGACTTAAGTTGTGTACTTTTTTACATAAATGGTTATTGTAAAAAATAACTGGAATTTTACAATAACCATTTATGTAAAAAATTACGCATTTCGCAGGTGAAAGTATATAGGACAAAAAATTGAAACACGATGAAAACATTAAATATTAAATGGAAATATTTAAAGCACCCTGAAAAATAAAAATGCAATTGGCAACAACTCTGCATATTCAGGCCCGAATTCTATTCTTGATATCTTCTAATCTTCGACATAATTAAAGCAAAGCCGTAAAACAAAAGACGTGTGTTCACAGAATTTGGTGACACCTTGTAGTAAAGTTCATTTGGAGTCACATGTAAAGAATATGCAAAAATACATACATATGTACATATGTCGATTACTTTTATTTCTCTACGTATATAATTTTTTAATGATATTTATCCGTCAAAATCATCTCAATATTCCGCCAATATTTTTTAATTTTGGAAAATATTTAAATAGAAAACGTTTCTTCTGGATTTCTTTTAGATGTATGCCTAATTAAACACTCTAAAAACTGAGTGTAGGTGCAACTTTACATTTTGTGAAAATATTGATCGAAAAAGTAAACGTTTTTGATGTATTCCAATAAAACATTTTAATATTACATCAGTTTTAAAATTTCGGTGTTATATTTAATTAATTTTCTAAATTTTCAGTGATTTTAGACGATACTGGTGTAGGCATGCACAGGAATATTAAAATAACGTTAGGCTGACATACATATGAACATGAATATGTACATTATGTAACAAAGCAAATGCGTGCTGTGAAAAATATGTGTAGATGTTTTTTTTATAGAAAACTTATTAAAGGAAAAGTTTTCCTCTAACGCATAATTTTTAAGGCTTTTGTTTTATTGTTTTACCGTTTTTATATCCTTTTATCTGTCTTTTTTATTGAGTTTATTACAATAAAGGAACAATAAATCATAAATTTTTGCACTTTTATATAATTAAAACAACCATATTTCTACTATCTCCTTCATTTTATTGTATTACTTGTTTCTAATGTTCCATACGTTGTTTCTTATTTAAAAGTTATAGTCACTACATTTTTATTACCTCCATCTTTCAAATGCATTTCTCTGGAGTTATAACTAAATACATAATACATACATATGTATGTACATATTTAAATGTAATGATTTTGCGTTACAGGGCTTTTTAAGGGAACAATGAAAAACTTAATCGGTTTACATAGGACAAAAGTTTACCCGAGAACGGCAAAGCCAAAAGGAAGGGTTATTTTTTTAGCAGTATATGTATGTTTGTATTTACGTATGTATGTTCCACCGTAGCGCCTAAACTACTCATCCGATTTTGATGAATAAGGTATCAATCGATTCGTTATTATGGTCCGCGTCAAATAGGCTACATTTTATAAGAACAAAGTACGCTTAAGAAATAACAGAAGCAGAATCGCCACTTTCAAGGGAGCTCAGACTCACCGCGATGAGAAACTATGCTTTAGAGGCCAGAGAGTCAGAATCGCCGCAGTCACGGGTTAGGTACATTTAAATAGGCCACTCTAAAAACCAAAAAAACAAAAAAAACAACACAAGTCGCAGAAAAGCGTCGCAATGAATCGCCTGATAGAAAAAAAGAAAGACGGAAGCTAATAAAATGTACATATCGAACCAACGAGCAACAGAATCTCAAACGCTTGGAGAAACCCGATTTGTCTTACTCAATAAGACGACGATAACATTCAGCATTTAACTTGTCTCGTACTTTTTACTTTAGTTTTTTTATTTATCCCTAGTCTTTTGGTTTTGAAACGTTTTTCCTTTAATTAGAGTTATTTTTTTCCGCGGACGGGTTGCAGTTTTTAAGAGTTTTGTTTTATTTAAAAAAAAAACAAAGCTCAGTATTTTTCGAGCACAAAATTCGTCGCCTATTGCGACTGATAACTAAATCTAGCTAACTAGATTTGTAAAACATTGTCTAATGAAATGTGTCCCCACAATTACATTCAAAGTACTAGGTACCTATGTATACTTATTCATATGTCAAAAAATTTACATCTTCTATGTACAATGTAAATGTTGTTACTTTAGAAAAGTACAAAATACACATTTATTTTGCATATTTCACGTCTTTAATGTTTAATTTAACGCTGCCATGTCTCCTTTTACAGAGACATTTGTGTAACTTTTTTATAGTGTAATTTTACCATCATGATGGAAGGTATTCAATTACCTACGTCCAGGGATAACTCGAAAATTCTAAATATCTCAGGAACTAGAAACGATCAACAACATTTTTTTTTAAATAATCACAAATTGAACGAATCTAAAAGGTATCAATATTCCTGAGAGATTTTTAAATTCAGTCAGTCCCTCTCATTTTTAACCTACTTCAAAAAGAAGATTACGCGATTATTCCGCCAATTATGAATTGATTTTGATGATTCTTTGGTTGTTTGGTAGATCATACTTCAGAGGAGGTGGTCCTATACCAATTTTATCGAAATTGATTCAGCGCTTTTTGAATAAATCAACAAAAACAAAAAATATATACACAGATGACGTTTTGGTTTGTGGTTCCCTTCAGCAAAAGTTTTGATGCAACGCGTTTAGTAGGCCTACCAATATTATATATAAACAAAATACACTTACTTCCCACTAAAAATTGAAAAATAAAGTTAATTTTTAGAAAAAACAAACAAAAACCGACTTCAAGACTATACCTAAATGTACAAACTTAAACTAAAAAGTAGAAAATAATATTTTAGTTACTTCAAAGCAAATATAAGTATCAATTTTGCTCTTTGCTTTGAAGTAATTAAAATATTATTTTCTTCTTTTTAGTTTAAGTTTTTACATGTTGTAGGTATAGTCTTGTCGGTTTTTATTTTATTTTTTATAAAAATTAACTTTTTCATTGAGGTGGCTTGTTAGTTTTTTCAATATTTTCACGTGATGCAATAAAGATTATTTCTTAGCACTACATAGATTTATGAATATTGACTATATACCCTTTTTTACTGAATTCCGTCTTTTTGACGGGTATATTAAAATACAATTTTTTTGTAAATTATTCATATAATTTTGGCTTCCATGCATTTTTTTTTTTATGTGAAAACATCTTATGCGGCGTGTTGACTTTCCGATTAGGGAGTGAAATTTTTCTAGCGTTACCCTTTTCTGCGGCTCATTTTGCGTAACTCTTTATACATAACATGTATAGTCCAGTCAAAATAGACATTTGACTTAGCCAAAATTCGCATAGAGCTGAAAATTGGTAGAGACGTTAAATACACCATTATAAATGAAATGTCAAAAATCCCCTTCAATCCTACTTCTGCGAAAAAAGTTATTCAAGGTCAAAGGTCAAAATTTTCGGTTTTTCGGATTTTTCTCGGAAACGGTAATTTTTATTAAAAATATAGCCCCGACAAAAATTGTAGATCATAAAATTGTCTACCAAAATAGTCCTTATACTTTTTTTCCTAAGAATCACCATTCCTAAGATATCGCCGATCTAAAAGTTGAAGGCGTTCCAATTGGATTTCATTGCGGATAGTGGGTTTTGTTGTTGTATTAATTATTATAACACGAATAACTTCGGAACGCGCTGTCGGATTCGAGTGCGGTTTTTTTCATGAGAAAGGCCCCACGACAGGGAAGCTGTTTCTCAAAAAAAGTTTCGATCCCTTCTTAAAATCGGTCCTTCCCCCCTAAAATCACGATTGAAAATTTGGAGAAGGTCAACCTAGAAAATGCATATAAGTTCTTAAGTCTCTACCAATTTTCAGCTCTATGCGAATTTTGGCTAAGTTTTAACTTATTTTTGTCTATTTTGACTGGACTAGTAGTCGTATAATACACTTTAAAAGAGAGATTTGAAGAGAGCAGTGGATAAGATTCCTCGTTCAGTCCCTGGGAAGGCCTATTTTAACATGCGGATGTCCAGTTTGTTTAAAATATAGCTTCACTTTGTATGGAACGGCTACGGGTATTTGAAAGCAATGCATTAGCGCATGACTATCGAAATATAGAACCCCGGGTTCAGAATACAATAAGTTTTATGCAAATAACCGTGCTTTATATGTTGGCAGGCTTGAATAGGATAGATAATTTCATTACAAAACTGATAAGAGGTCACGTTTTAAAAGATCTGGATAATAAAAACAAAACAACGTCATTTCAGGAGCTTATTACCCAAATCAGTTGTACCATAAGCGATCTAAAACAAACGGCTTCTTCCCTCCAGAAGCTTTTTTATACCTAGATAGCGAGGGCATGATACAAAATTCGTCAGGAATTCCAATTCTAATCCCATATTCATTGAGGCACGAGAAACAAAATATATGAACAAAATATAAACACCTATACAACCGAAATGATCCGCTTCAGTACTGTGGTCCCTCAGAGGGAAAAGGAAGAAACTCTCAAAACTCCTGCTGTGTTTTGGTGGCTTAGGTAAAACTGAGTCTTCGTTTAAGGAAGAAAATAAAAATTAATGACAAAAGACAAACACAAAAAGCAATGATGTCAGAACCAATGGAAATTAATCCTCAAGTTCCTGCAATCTTCAAATCCGGAACAAGTGAACAAATAAACTTTTGGAAACACATCGAGACCAAAACTCTTGATGCAGCATCCATAAATAGGGCTGAACCAGTGCAATGGGATGATCAATACTTCTACTCAAACTTTGTCGCCAACCAAAAGAAATATACCAGACCCACACAGCAAGAGGCAGTGGTACTTGGACAAAGATTCATTAATTTTTACCTGACTGGCATAGATCCTACAAATAATATCCAGAACTCTATAACAGGTCTTCTTCTCTACATGAAGTTAGGGGAACATCATATAATCAACGAACTTTTTGTTGGAGAGTTCCAAATCCCTCCTCCTGGAAATGTCACTAGGTTAACAGAGTTAACTTGGACATCTACATCAGCTGCAGGAGCTTCAGCTGATCATAAATGAGAAGAGAGCACTGCTCAGCTTGTGCCCGGCGTCCTTGAACCCCTACCTTCGAACCCCGTCAGTGAGGCCCACAGGATGACCACTCGATGAAGCTCGCTAACAAGGGCCTGAGTGCTCTTCCTCTGGACCAGTGTTATGCTAGGTAGAATAAGTAGGTTAGGATTAGGCTAAGACTTTTATAAAAAAGGAAGACATTGTATCCAAGTTTTTTTTGAGTTTTCTTGGTAAAGTACAAAAAAAATATTAGAAAACCAGGTAGTTAAAGTAGGCAGCAATTGAAGTTCAAAAACGTAGAAATAAGTTCAATAATGTTTAACCTTGGACATCCGCTTAGGATTTAAAGGTTAACTTAAGATTAGGAAGATAGAATTTAAGGCATTTTATCTATAAGAATTATACTGTAAAACAATGAAAATAAGCGCAATTAAAAAAAACACTCCTCTCTCGTAAGTCGCAGGACACGGGTTCGAATCCCGGTGGAACCTATTTTTTTTTTACGAATTTAATTGCATTTCCGTGACGCTTTTTCGTTTCAGTCAACTCTTATTTTAATTTCATTTACAATATATATATAATTTAATTGATTATTCTTTTGTGTTCTGAAAAATAAGATTTGAAAAAATATAATTCTTAAACATTTCGAAAAAGCCAATCCTACAAATAGTACGTGCACGTACACGTGTTTTAAATTAAGAATATTTGCTACAAATTCTGCATAATAGATCTATGTTCCTAGGGTCATATATGTATGTATATGTTTTCACATCTTTCGAGAGTCGCCCGTGTAGTCTCTGTGGAGGTCGGCCTCCATTTAAATTTTATTTAAAATATTTAATTTTAAGTTAAAATAGTTTTAACTATTATTTCCACTTTTTTAATCTATTATTTTTAAATTGTTTTAGTTTATTATTTACATGATATTAAATTTTTGGTTATTACAATTTGATTATTTTATTATTTATTTTTACATTATAACTTTACCAGCCGAAGTCAATTCCAAAACTGATATTTTCTATTTTTGAAAACAAAAACACTTCATCTCGTGGCCTGCTACGATTTCCATAAAAAATTCACAGCTTGCTTTTATACAAGCGCCACGCCACACTTGTTTGCTTTCACACAACCGCCACAATTCTATCTTTAATGAAATTACCTCTCAGTTGATTTATAGCATTTTCAGATTAAATGAAACTATTTTCAAATTAAATGAAACCTTCTTCAAATTGAATGAAACCTTTTTCAAATTGAATGAAATCTTTTTCAAATTGAATGAAACCGTTTTCAAATTAAATGAAACCATTTTCAAATTGCATGAAACTATTTTCAAATTGAACGAAGTCTCGGAATAACAAATTTGACTGAAATTATTTTATTCATTTTGTCAAATAATTCAAAGATACAACAAAGTATTCATATAAAAATAAAAAGTGTGAAACAACACATAAATTCTTATTGCCGATTCTGAATAAACAGTAAGTACCGATTCACTAGTCTCGAGCACTCTGCTTTCCAATAATGTGATTTACTGAAACAAATCCAAGTGTAGTCATTTGAGTGTTATCGAAGTAAAAAATAAGTAGTTTTGCGAGGAAACTTTTTTTAAAAATGAGTGGAAGAAGACTTTAGTTCAGGAAGCTCTGATTATTGGCAGCCTAGCCATCAGGATCAGAATTCTTCAAATTCTTCACGTCAAAGTGAAAGAAATCTTAATCGTGAAGAACAAAGTGGTGCTGCGGCAGGAAACTCTGCACGAAGAAGAATGAGACAGTACAAAAAAATTACAAATGAAGTGAAATCGCTACTTACAAAATTATATGACGAGGGAAAAACAATATCAGATGCAGCCCGAATTACATCAATCAATGTGAATACGGCCAAAACAATACTTTCGCGATACAAAAAGAATAGTGAGGTTTTAGTAGAACGTAGTCGTGGTGGAAATCGTCCTAAAAAGTTAACCCCGCATATACTGGAATGTATTGAAGCACTGGTGGAAAGAGATCCCGGAATAACAATTAAAAACATAAAGACCAAGATACTCGCAGAGAAAAATATAGCTCTTTCGTTAACAACAATTTTTAATGGTCTACGGGAACTAAAACTTACGCTTAAATTAGCTACGGTTGAGGTGGATCGGATGAATGATCCTAGAACATTGGAATTGCGACAACGATATGCCAGGGATTTCACACGGTGGGCTCCACAACAACGTGAAAAATTAATTTTTATTGATGAATGTGGCTTCAGGTGAAAGGCCACACGTTGTTGTACCCACTGTCAGAGGAAGAAACGTGACGTTAATCGCTGCTATAAATAATGGGGGTATTGTATGTACACCAAAAAGTAATTGCAAATTCAACTGTAAATGCCGATCGGTTTAAAATATTCTTACGGGAGCTCTTTGAAAAAATTAATAACGATCCACTGTGACAGAATTCATTTTTAATTATGGACAATGCTCGTATTCATAAAACGCGAGACATTCATGAAACCATAAGAAATAATGGATGTAATTTAAAATTTTTGCCGCCTTACTCACCAATGCTAAACCCGATTGAGAAGGCCTTTTCTAAAATAAAATTGCTTGCCCGTGCAATATTAAGTGATACAACTACTGAACACAATATTATCAGTGTTATCGAACAAAGTGTTCAACAATTACAACAAAATGACTGTTCGAATTACATTTTTTTTTTCCTTACTATTCCCTTTGGGAGCATAGGGCTTCCACAAAGTCTCGCCATTTGTCTCTGTCTCGGGCTAATGCCTTGCATTCTCCCCACGTCTTCCCAATTGTTTGCATCTCTTTATCGACTGATCTCCTCCATGTGGTCCTGGGTTGACCTCGTTTTCTTGCACCCTGTGCGTTCCATTCTAACGCCTGTCTTGCGATTGTTGTTTCTCTTCTCCGGAGTGTGTGTCCGATCCATTTACACTTTCTTCTTGCGATCTGCGTTGAGACAGGTTCTTGGTTTGTTATGTTCCATAACTCCCTGTTCGTGATTCTCTCTGACCAGTATATTCTGCATATTCTTCTAAGGCATTTGTTAATGAACACCTGTATCCTGGCTATGTTGCTCTGTTTGACTAGCCATGTCTCGCTTCCGTACAGGAGGACCGGTTTCACACAAGTATTGAATATTCCCAGTTTTGTTCCCCTTGCTATTTGTCCGGAGGGCCAGGTCGCCCTTAGTCTGCCAAACATCATCCTGGCTTCCTTCAGCCGATTGTTGATGTCTTCGTCTGCGCCACCTTTTGTGCTTATTATGCTCCCCAGGTATTTGAAGGTTTCAACTTCTTCGATTGCTTCGTTGTTATTGCTCGTGTTGATTTTGAGGATTTTGGTCTTGCTGGTGTTGATCTTCAGGCCAACTTCACCCGCGTGTTGCACTAGTGCATTTAGTTTGTTTTGCATGTCCCTGTGCGAGTGCGCTACTAGTGCTATGTCGTCCGCATATTCTAGTCCTTCTAATTGCGCATTCAGAGTCCATTGTATCCCTCGTGGGGTTCTTGTTGCCTTTCTCATTCTTCACTTAGTACTGTGTTGAACAGTAGCGGAGAGAGTGGGCAACCCTGTTTGACTCCTATGTTTATCCTTAAGGGGTCACTTAGAATGCCATTGTGGAGGAAGCAAGTTTCCGCGTCCGTGTATAGTTCCTTGATAAGTCGGACTATTTTCCCCGGAATGCCCTTGGCTCTTAATGCTGACCATATCGAGTTGTGTCGTATGGTGTCGAATGCCCTTCGGAAATCCATGAATGTTACATATAGTGGGGAATTCCATTCGACCGATTGCTCCACAATTATGCGTAGGGTGTTAGACTGATCTACACAGCTTCTATTTTTCCTGAAGCCTGCTTGCTCTTCACGCAGGTTAGGCTCGATGATTTCCTCAATCCTTTGATGTATTATTAGATAAGGGGTTTGGCTATCGTGTTTAGCAGCGTTATTCCTCTCCAATTGCTACAATCTCTTAGATCTCCTTTCTTTGGAAGTTTGACTATAATTCCTCTTTTCCAGCTTCGTGGAATTTCCTCACTATTCCAGATGCCTGCTAGAATTGGTTGCATCATTTCGGCTATCTTGCTGGTGTTCTTCTTGAGGAGTTCCGCTGGTATGCCATTAGCCCCTTCAGCTTTACAGTTCTTAAGTCTGTTTATGGCTGTCACTATTTCATCTCTTGTTGGTGGGTTGGTGTCTACTGTACTCATGGTGTTGTTGTTGTTGCCATTGTTGTCATTATTATCGTTATATCGTTCGAATTACATAATGGACATGATTTTGCAAATTCCGCTGGCTGCAGATCGACAGCCCCTTCATTAGTATTGCAATAGAATCAGCAATAAGAAATTATGTGTTGTTTCACACGTTTTATTTTTATAATAATACTTTGTTGTATCTTTGAATTATTTGACAAAATGAACAAAATAATTTCAATCAAATTTGTTATAACGAGGTTTCATTCAATTTGAAAATAGTTTCATTCAATTTGAAAAAGGCTTCATTCAATTTGAAAAAGGTTTCATTTAATTTGAAAATAGTTTCATTTAATCTGAAAATGCTATATTTGTTTTATAAAATAATTAAAACAGCTTCACTTCCAAAAATCACTTCTCTGATTATTTGTGATATCATAGGGTTTACTCTAATTCTAAACAACTATAGTGTAGTGCAGAACATTTAAACGACCTCTTTGCTCATGGATTTATTGCTAAACAGTCGTCATTCGTTTGGTTTGTTTTTTCTTATTCATTGTTATCTCGCAATAATTGATCTACATATGTACATATACATATAATTAACCCGTCAAGTTGACGGATGTTCGTAAAAATATGTATACAACATAAATAATAAAATATAGTTGTTCCAAAGAAAACTAGTAGAAATATAAAATTGTTCCATTATACATATATGTATGACGTATGTATATCATTAAAAACCAATATGTAATGTTTAAAGAATAATATACATATGCATGTTGAAAATTTTTAAGCATGAAATCGAAAACACGTCAAATTGAAAACTTCCGTATACCTACCTAATACCCTAGACGTGTTCGACGAATGATCATTCAATCATTGCATGCATGACAGACGGCGAACTTCATTAAAGTCGAGAATTTTTCAGAGCTCAGAAATGGATACGATTGATATAGCAGAATTAAGTGTACAAAAATGTTCGTAACCTATTTAACGCTCGATTGATTATTACAATTTAAAGAATCATTTTAAACCATATGTATAATCTGCAGCACTTTAGGCAGACATCTGCCAACTAATAATTTGACATTGGAAATCAGTTGTTTTCTCCAGGATTTCCATGCTCATTCTCTAAATATAAAGTTGTCAGAACTTCGTTGCCGCAGAAGAGTAGGTATTTAGTTATACCTAAACGTTCATTCAAACTTCATTTTTGGTGACAGACGAAACGGTAATGATCATTTTTCGAGAACGTTCATTCGAACGTGCCCGTCTCTCTGGTAGAGTATTTGTATAGTGTTAATATAGGTATAGAAGATCATTACGCTCGTAACACAGGAACTTCAAATTAAAATTTATTTTTCACTTACCACAATCGAAGAGTCGTAGTTATTTACGTCAGATTTCCACCTGTGCTCAAGATAATCTACATAACCGAAAAGCCTTTCCTTAATCAGAGCCAGAACTTGGGCCCATGATAAATGCGCGGCGGCAGTAGCGGCGGCAGTAAACAACTCCGGCTACGGTGCCGCGCCTTATCAGTTAAACAAGTTGCCAGAGGATTTGCGGCAGAAGAATAGAAGGAATAAAATTTTGTCTCAGAACTTTTAATTAGTTTCAGCTCACCTCTAGTGCAGCTTGTGGAAAAAGAGCGCGGGCGCAGTTCCCCTCAACCCCGGTTTTGTCCAACAATAGGGTGGCAGTTGTTAAAATGAAGAAAATAAAAGGGCATCAGAAGTGGGGTAGGAGGTGGTGAGGGGGATGTACGGCCACAAAAAACAGTCGAATATCTGATGCGAAATGCAAAAAGGAAACAAATTTTCTTGTTACTGAAACTGAATTAAACGACGAAACCTAAAGCTTTCGCGCTCACCGTATCTTTTTCAGTTTAGGGGCGGTGGTGGTGGTAGGTGGAAATCTCGGACGAGGTGAGCACCGCCACTTAATACCCATACCCACGGTGCGAGCTGTCTTTAAAGGTGGGTGAGTTAATTGAGTTTTAATAGGATTCTGCTAGGTAAAGGAATTGGGTTTGTTTTCGCTCCGAGTCCTATTTCCATCGGCGGAGTTTCTGGTCCTCGGCCGCATAAGAGTCGCTGTGGCGGCGAGGTGGCCGTGAGGTACTTAAAATCGTTTGATTTATGTATAGTGTGTATCTCTGACAGGCGGAATTGTTACTTCAGCAGTACTCTGGATTAGAACCGAAGCTTAATTTGCAATTTTTACTTTTGAGCCCCATACACACCTCGGCTTCTTCAACTTTGCTATTTGGGTGCGTTCACAGAATCAAGTTTTTTTTTTTTATTTTCACTTAGGGTGCGTGTGAAAATTTTCATAATTAGATATTTCGTGGGGCGATCATTAAAATCTAAATTAGAATACAGAAGAGAGGCATTTCGTTTTGAATTAATTTAAAGCGTGCCGAATTTTAAGTTCACTTGTTGGACGCTTGTCTATTATTAGTAATATATAATTACATATTATTAAAAGTAGAGTTGTCAAACAAATCAGTTTACAAAAATATTTAATAAATGTTCTCATTCCATGTTATGATTGTAGATATAGGACATTCCACGCCAAATCGGAGACACAATTTTGCTTCGGCATATCTGATTTTTTTAAACTTTTTTCTTCTCTGACTACTGCGGTTAAGATAAGACTAGCCTTCAACCTCCAAGAATTTTTTTCAATTCTTTTTTATCGAACCGTTCAAGATTATATAAATTTTTAGAAAATTACGTTACTTTTAACCGGCACACGATTTGTGACTGATGAAAAACACATTAATAATGTGTTATGAACGGGATGCTGAACCATTGTGTGGAGTTGGCTGAGCTGCTATCATCGCACCTAAACGATGCGCATACAACACACAGGCGCCAAGTCGATATTTTATAGAAGATTTGTATAAATGAACAATAAAACTTATATTCAACTTTCGTACGAAAATTGTGATTTGCACTCATAAAACCCCCTGTAAACAATTTGGCATCTAGCTTTATGAAATTTATTCCAGTTTCCGAAGCTGCCCTTAAATTTTCTGTACGATCATTGGTTGCTGAGATATCGATGGTTGAATAGAAACGTGTCCTTTTTGTTTAATTTCGGATATCTCCGCGACCAATCGACGTAGCAAGGATTTGAAAAAAGAAAATTAAAGCTGAATTAACAGGCAATCTGGCCCATAGGGTGGTCAAATCAAAAAAAAATTTGCCGAGTCCGTGGACCAGAACAAAAAAGACTAAAAGTTTGGGCACTTTTTTTTTGCGCTATTCCTTTGGATTGTGTGCGAACCGTGGCCTTTAAAATGTTTGTGCTTAAAGTTCCAAAAACTAGGGTTTTGGAACTTTAAGACGCTTCCTTTAAGTCCTCGATACGATCATTTCTCGCTTAGATACAGCCCCTCGAAAATCACTAAAAAATTTGAATTTTTTTTTTGCTCCCTTAATTTTTGGGATGAGTGTATTTTTATTATTGGGTCGTGTAGGTACAGGTTTTCCTTTCATTGCAACGCGATCTAAAAAGATCTTTTGTGCGAATCCCACTTGGTCTATTCCCCACTCAGGTTAAGACCTTTATAAAGGGTTTGCAGCGGAAAATTTTCAAGTTTAAGATTTCGCGTTTTTTGTATGTGAAGGACCGGGAGCACGCAACTTATCTGGTGTTAGGTTCTAAAGTTTCCACAAGAAGGGATAATGGTTAACCAAACTCCTCCGGGACCATCAAAGTCAACATTGACGTTGAACATATGGCTCAAGCTTAAGGTGAAATTATATGTAGGTCTGGATTATCCATATAAATCGATAAGGAAGATTGCACCTTGTACTGCAATAAAAGAATCAAATGTTCGCAAATTTATGAGTTCGATTGAGTGTCTTGAGCGAAATGGACGGCATTTATATATACTTAATATTTTTTTTTTTTAAACATAAAATCCGCATCGTGAAACTCCATTTTGTATTGAGAATAGCATTTTTCTTTATTTAATATTAAATTTGAAAATTTTCGGTTGGACACCCTTCAGAAGGCTATTTTATCTTGGGGAGCCGATTTCAATACCTACTTCTGACGGGGTTGTTAGGAAGCCTCCGAAATGTATCAGTCTTTGGCTGCAGAAGGCTTCTTATTCCTTAAGTATGTAGCTGAGAGCAATTTTTTCAATTTAAGTAAGTATTATAAAACTTGTTAGCTACCCAGAGCTATTAAGTTGGAACTTATCTTATCTTAAAGTTCTCTTGAATCGTTCAACTCTATTAATCATTAGCACGTAAACCGCGCAGTGTTTAGAAGCTATACGTACAGTATTCACATTTTTATTAATCTTTCTCTATTTCATAAATGAATGGAAACTTGTAACCATTCACAGAAATTTCGTATTAGTCAATCCCACTTCTTAGTGTCTAATTATCCATGAGATTCAAGAATGATTTCGAGTGGAGTAATAAAGTTCGAGTAAACTGCAAATCCCTGGAGCTAAAGCGCTCTCGAAAATTTTCTTAAGGGTAAATATTTAGCGCTATCATAATGCAAGAGGTGTGGAAAACTCAGGTGCTGAACTACATCTTGAGAGCGGCAAGTGAATAAAGAATTTCTCGGAGCTCCTTTAGTCGGAGTTTCATGCTCTCGTGGAATCGAAGATTTGCTTCGCTTTCTATGCTACCCCAATGTAATAGATGTTTCTGGTTCCATCTTCATGTTGTTGTCGGTTTCGCTTACTTGAATCGCATGCATAAGTCAATTGCGTAAACGAAAGACACTCATGGTCCCGATTGTTGTGGCTTAAGTATTCCGATGATTCCCAAGGATAAGAGACTCTTTACCGACGATAGTCACGCCCACATGTGCACGTGTTCCAACCATTTTCAAAGTGGCAAAGTTTAAACAAGAAAAGTTTTTAACCCAATTCAGAAGTCGGTTTTCCACCCGCTCTAAAGACAAGGTGCTCAAAACTTAAGTTATGGCCCGCATAGTACCAAACAACCAAACTTCGCTCATAGCAAATCGCGAATTTAATCGTTACAGTGAAAAACCGCACGTCGCTGATTTCCTCTCTGCTGCATTAATAAGAGCTTTAATTTTTACTAAAAGATCTTTAAAATGCTTTTATTCCTGTGACTCAAATTTGGTAGGTGCAGAACGTTTAGTTTAATGTTTTAATCTTTGTCGTTTTAATGAAATTAATTCATTTTTAAAATTTGACAAGCGATTATAATACGCAAACAAAAGATTACGTTTTATCTTGTTTTACAAACTATGTAAATTCATATCCAAAGCTACTTCGATTTACACTACTACGATCATGTCCTATATAACTATATTTTGTCAATCCTTTACCTAAATAACAAAATGGTTTCCATGGAAACTATCTGCCACTACAAGCCAATTTCACACATAATCCTATATACATGTATGTATAAGATTTAAAAATGGGGTGAATTTAAAAAAAAATTTTTTATTAAATTAGCTATATCACCCCCTTCCAACAATTTGCCAAAAATTAGGGGAAGAGGTTTGAAATTGTTTAGGTTGCATATTTCGGAAAATTTATTTTTTTTTGCGAGTGGAATTTAAATTGTTTTCTTAACAATATTCCATAGACACTGGCCAAAGATCTTTACGAAATTGACCAAATAATGGCTGGACCTTTAACGAATTTGCTCCATATGGTATATTTAGAAAATTATTATATCCTAAGCAGAGCTGACATCGAGAAACGTCATGTCGACAAGATTTACTACCTAGTGAATTGGTAGAAATGGATAGCGTTGTGATATGTTCGTGATGATCTACCAAACTGAGGAAACGTAGAGTGCCTTCCCAAGTGTATTGCAACAGCATGGATGTTACACGTTACACCTATTCACCTCTATACCACAAGAAATAGCTAGTTTGTCAGATGTAGAACAGCGTCTACTCACAAGAGTAATTCCGTTTCTAAAAATTATTAAGTTACAAAATATATTCAGCCAAAATTAGTATAAAGGACAAGTGGTTTTACTTGCACAAGACGTTGTAGAAATTGTTGAGCAATTACCACTTCCACTCTGTAGTGCAGGATTGGTTAAAATTAATTGTTGAACATATTAGACGCTGCTATGCTCCAACGATAGATACTTTGTTGAAGCCAACATTTGGAGAAGTGGCGTCTTTAACGGGTGTTGCGGCCCGGCAAATTTCTGGTAAGAACTCTTCATTCTGTTTTTTCACTTCCTATCGAAAAAGGCACTACGATGACTTGTCGTAAAATGAGTGGACAGCCATTGTAACGGGAAAGGCGTAAGTGGCGTTATATCAAATGGTTAATTAATTCATGAAATATACGAAAATTTTCGTATGATTCACTTACGCCTGCAGTAGTTCAAAAGCAATCATTTATTGTTTGGAGGTTTAAATGTATTGTCATTCGGTGACATCACTAGGAGTTTCGATCTAAATAGTAATTACGAAGATGTACCATACCAAAGTAGCTATTAATATTGTAGAAATTAAGGATTACACACATCCAAAATACTATATTAAAGAAATTGGATATTCATAATTCTTTCGGGGGCACTTTAATTGGTCCACTATAAACAGTTAATTGGAGAAAGTTGATACAAAATACTGAAAGAGAAATCAAATTGTACCTTGAAAAGTTTTATTTTAAAAATACAAAAATTCGTTTCAATTTGAATCATTTTATTTAATTTGAAACATACTTATTTTGAACATAATATAATGATATATAATGTTTGCTTAAAACTATTATTGAATCAAAACAGCGTATGTACATTAATTATAATAATAATATTCTGTGGCGTTAGAAATTTCGATTTTTTTTTATTTCGATTCTCGACATTTTTTAGGTTCTAAATTTCGAACCCACTTTTGGCAATTTCTGACAAGTACTTTTGGGAAAATTTTTGTAAAGTAGCTTTGAAAATAAAATATTGTTTTAAAAAACAATTGTAAAAAAAAGTTATCGTCTAGAAGAATCTCAGCTGGAATCAGCTTAAACACTTTTAAAAAGAAATATTTAAAAAAAAAATAAATAATAAAGATTTTTTTTAATTAACTTCAATATTCAATATTCACTCGTTTCCTTATTTTAAAAAGAAGAAAAGTTTTTAAAAGATTTAAATAAAAAAAAAATTATCAAAAGATTCAAAAAAAAAAATATATGTATATAAATAAAAAAATTTCTGGAGGAGCCAAGAAAAAGAAATTATATACTGCATCAAGAACCTCAAGAAGTTTCTTGTCTCAGAAGAGACCATAAAATTAGAGGGCATTTCCAGAAGAAAACCCAAGGTAATACAATTTCCCTTTTTCTTGGCATCCACATTGGTGACCCCGACAACGGAGTGGGAAGACAGCAGCAGTTCCTGAGTTCTGCCTAATTGCACCGGCCAATAATTCAGCAATCAACACTTCTTTTTTAAATTTTTGTTGTAATTTATTCAAGAATTTAGTTTCTGCAGTCGGCTGCACTTGCTAGTCATAAACTGAATTAAGCAGCCAACTGCAAAAATTCAATTCTTAAACAGGGCCTATTTCTTTACATAAGAAAAACATTTTGAGTAAAGTCGAATCAAGCTCCAGAATTCTTGACGAAAATTCTACTTTTTTCCAGAATAGGGCATACTTGGAGCATAGGAGCCATTTTCTTCATACAAATAATGCAAACTATTACACATTGTCATGTCATTGATTTCAAGCATTTCAAAATTATCCGTGTTTTTAACTGCATAGGCATATTGATGGTAATCATAATACAAAGTTGAGAATAGTTTTAACAAAAAAATTCATTTTCCATTAAATTTTTGACATATCGTTTCAATAATTCCAAATATGGGGAAGACGGATTCAACTCGGTAATCGACTTCCGTTTGAATTTTGAAAAATCGATTTTTACAGAACAAAAAGAATTATACTGAGATAAAATTTCGAAATTCTTGGGTAATGTAGCCTTTACTTTTCTACCGTATATAAATTTTGATGGGTCTTAAATGTATAATCTTTTAGTTTTGTTTTTGTGTTTGTTACTCTTCTCTTAGTCCTTAAACATAAATTACAATACTAAAAAAACAGGACCTATTTAATAAAAGAAGGAGAATTTCTAGGGCATTTTTTGGGAAAATTTCTAGAAGGATGGTCTGATCTTCACTTCTCCCGAACTTCACGAAATAGGGAGAGACATGTCAATTTCGCTTTTTCATCGTTAATTGTTTGGATAAAAGGAGGAAAGGGATATGAAAAGGGAATGGATGGGGATATATTTTTTGTGAAAATGGGCGGGATGATAAGGACGAGTGGCGGACGACAACTACTTATATATTAGGACGATGAGGAGGAGGTGTGGTATAAGAGGATACCTTCGTTTCTACATATATATAATTAATAAAATCATATATAAAATAAAAACTGTTTTTAAGCCGCTACTTCAGTAGCCTCGGCACCATTACTCTCGACCTCTTTTGTCGCTGCAGCATCGTCCAATTTGGCCTTCTTTTCTGGTGTAGCAGCGTCTTCTGCTTTTGTATCGGCTTCAGCTACTTTCCTCTTAACAGCTTCAGCTGATGGAGCATCTGTGGAGTCACCATTTGTTTCTTCGTCTTCATCCTTTTTGTCCTCGGAATCGCCATTTGTTTCCTCTTCAGCTGATTCCTCAGTTGTTGGTTTTTCGGGTTCCCCATTTTCTTTTGATTCATCTTCTTCTGTGCTTCCGTTTTTATTTTTTATAGGCGCAGAAGATAGGAGACAAAATAACTCCTCTTAATGTAAAGGAAAAGAAATCCAAAAACAATGAAGCATCAGGGTCACGACCGCCCGGCCAGAACTTTTTACGGGAAACAATGCCTATGCCGCGAAATAACTCCTCTTGGATTTCGCGGCATAGGCATTGTTTCCCGTAAAAAGTTCTGGCCGGGCGGTCGTGAACCTGATGCTTCATTGTTTTTGGATTTCTTCTCCTTTACATTAAGAGGAGTTATTTTGTCTCCTATCTTCTGCGCCTATAAAAAATAAAAGAGGAAATTGTAATAAAGTATAATTAACACAGTCATACAGCTTCAGCAGTGTTGGATATATGTCCACGAAATTTTGCAAGCAGATATGTGTCATAAGGAAAACTCATTCAATATGTAATGGTGTCGGATTTTTCAAAATTAAATCAAGGTTCCGTTTATTAATTTTATGATGTTTAGGTCTTAAGTTTAATTTGAAATATTTTTTAAACATTGCATGGTGATCTGAAATTGAAGTTTCTAAAAAAGATATCGTTTCTTCATCTACATATGGTATGAAGCAGCAAAATATTAGCAATACTTATTTTTCAAAAGACTAAAAAATGTCCACAAGGGGTTATCATTTGGGATAAATTTTGCAATTAATAGGCCTAGAAATTTTGTGACCCAAAAATCCTCAGATGAGGAATATTTAAGTTTATGCTTCCTCAAATGATCCTCGTTGATTTCAACAGGTTTTTTTAATGTGGTCGTAATCGCCAAAATTAAATATATTAATGCGTGTAGAGATGTATAGAGTTGCTTGAATTAATCTTAAGTTAGTATAGCTGTAAGTTCGATTTAGTAGTGGAGTGGAGAGAAGTAGGCTAGTCTCAGTCTGCCTAATAAAGTGCAGAAGCGCACATCTGGTATTTTATTAAGTGCCCTAAAAGGATAATACATGACGCAGTCGAAAAGTAGGTGGCTCGTAAAAAGTGACTTTGTGCGAAATAAAGATGCTAAAGTGACCGTGAAAAAGAAAGCTATAGCTAAGATGGACACAAAGTGGAAAATAGCAGAATCAACTCTTACGGATTGAAAAGAAGTTTAAGGATTTTATGGGCGTAAGTAAAAGACCGGAAAGATCAGAGAAGAAATTACGAGAAACTACTAGAGATCAAAGTCACAAGAAGAGCCATTCAACAACTATTTAATGGGCATAAAAAAACTCGAAGAAAATAAATACTTACTATGGCTATGAAATATCGAACTCTCAAGGAGACATACAAAGATTACGTTGGGGTTTTCCGCTCACATATTCATGGAAGAGGGCTTTATTGTACAAAGGATATTGAAGCCAGAGAAATGGTCATCGAATATGCTAGGGAGTTGATACGATCAACACTAACCGACTAAATAGAACGATATTACGACAGTAAAGGAATCGGCTGTTATATGTTTAAAATCGACGATAATTTCGTTGTAGACGCAACCATGCGAGGAAATGCCGCGCGTTTTATAAATCATTCATGTGAACCAAATTGCTACTCGAAGGTCGTAGACATTCTCGGCCACAAGCACATCATAATATTCGCCCTTCGACGTATCGTCCAAGGCGGGGAACTCACCTATGACTACAAATTTCCATTTGAAGACGTCAAAATTCCATGCTCATCCGGCTCTAAGAAATGCCAACGCTACAAAATAATAATAAGAAAAATAAAGTCTATTATGACAAGCATGCGAAGCACAAAGAAGATTTTAAAAAGGGAGAGAAAGTATGGGTACAAAATAACAATGACAAGCAGTGGGTCCCTGGTCATATAAACGATAAACATAGCAGCCCTAGATCGTATTTGGTTACGTTATCAAATGGTAGCACATTACGGCGTAATGCATTCTTTCTGCGTCTTCGAGTTTAAAAAAAAAAAACACAATTATTATATTAATAATAAATATATTCTATATAATATCAATCAATGCCAGCTCTTCACTTACATATGTATAGATGTAAATAGACTTGAGCAAAAAAAAAAAAACAAAATAACTGTATAAGTAGATGGATTACAGAAATTGATTTTGAATTATATGGATTGTATGGGGAGATGTGGAGATGTAGAGTTGCTTGAATTAGTCTTAAGTTAGTATAGCTGGTAAGTCCGATTTAGTGGAGATCTAAGCTAGTAGAAGTAGGCTAGTCTCAATCTGCCTAATATAAAGTGGAGAAGCGCACATCTGGTCTTATATTAAGTGTCCTAAAAGGATAATACAATGCGATTATGTAAAGACTCTAAAGAGAAAAATGAATCAATATATGTATATGAAGTGATTAAGAATCCATGCAATTTCAAAATTAAGTATGCCCTCGACTAAATCGTACATAATGTCAACAGAGAAATTTTCCACAGCGGAAAACGATAACTTGTTAAAAATACACTCTGTTTTAATACCTGTCATTGTTATTCAAGTGAAGATCACAGTGATCTTATTATTATTATTATTGAGGGGGTCCGCCCAAATGGTGGGCACTGCGACCAGACGTTCTTTTGTGCCTAAGCCCCGTTAGTGGAGTCGACGATCCGCTACCCTAAGGAAGGCCAGAAGGTCACCCACAGAAGAATTAAGGACCTCAGCCGAGCTTAAAGACCCTTTACCGAAGGTCCTACTTCTGATCCGCGCCAGAGCCTGTCAGTCACACAGTATGTGAGCTGTAGTTTCCTCGTCCTCTAGACAAAGTCTACATTGATCAAGATCTCACCGAAATAATACGGCCGCTACATGACGGTACCGCTTTGTAGGAAACCATAGTTTAACTGAAATATCTGGCCAGCTCAACTGTTCGCACAAAATCCTCACGCATACACATAACTGACACAGTACGCTGCGCATCCATGTCCCACATGGGCGAAAGCAGAATCCCGTTTTGCTTTGATGATGCAAGCACGAATTTTATTTGCGTTGGAGTAATTAAAAATAAGAAGCTAGGCGCCACTAGGCGCGAAGCCTTTTGAAATGACAAAAGATGCGATGTGTTATAACAGTTTCTATTGTGAGCAAGACACTCAACCAAAACTACAATTCGCAAAGGAAAGGTTGCAATATTTCATTGCACTTTTTCATATAAAACATTGTATTAGGTACAATATTTTTAAATATGAAATTTTATCAAAGCAAGTAATCCTATTGATATAACAATTCCGCATATTTTTAAAGGAAAATTGTGTTTCTTTTTAGGAAATATAGTTATTTTTATAGAGAGATATGCTAAAAAATTTCGCCTATTTCTCATAGCATTTCGAATAAAATAATTTTTCTCCGTGTACAATCACTAATTCACTACTACATCATAGACATTTATTATTCATAAAACTGGACTGCCTATTCAAGAGAACAAATTGAAAAGCTTATGCACAGCACCGATTAGGTTGAGAGTAAAAATTTCACTAATTAATTTCTGCTCCAACGTCACGTTTCTGTTTTTCTTCCAGACTACTGTGATTTCCCACTATTGCTGTGATTGCTGAATTTAGCCGAGTATGGAAATCACAGTAGTTCGTCTCGATGACGTCACTGTGGCTGAATCTCGACGCCACAGGTGTATGCAAAATTTCAGGTCAATCGGAAACCCATAGAAGTGGGTCAAATTTAACTTCCAAGATTTGATTACAGACACCAGGACAGGTGAAACTAAGTAAAGGCTTGTAACAAAGTGGTGCGTCTCAGCTGCGACGATTGTCTTGGAACATATATAGAATATAGATATAGAATAGGCAAAGGGTGTCAATAGACGCATCTCTTATATTTATAACAGCAAGCCTGAGTTTTCGATTTTTTAGGAGCTGTTGTTAATAGCGGACTGGATACAGAACTGCCAACAGACAAATTCGAGCTTATTCAAATTCAGGGGTGCAAATGTCGAATCACATTAATTTTAATAATATATTATATATGTATATCATGCATATTTTATAACTAACTGACCCGTATCCGATGTTGCGCCAGCACAGCTTTCCCTTTAATAAAGCTAAGCTTGAATAAAATTATACATAGTATGACTTTGCCGATTTCAAATTTGCCAAATGTCACTCAGGAAGTTAAGCGCAACATGCCTATAGAATTTCATCTCAATCGCATGAGTACTTTTTGCGTGGCTCACCATACCATAAACTTTCTCCCACCTCCCTTCCCATTCCGGTTGAACGGTTTAGGAGTCAGTTTATGAAATCAACGATCGTGTAAGTACCAAGTTTGGAGCAAATCGCTAAACTTTAAAATTTTACAATCCCCGAAGTGGCAAGTTTTGTGGAAATCGCATCAACTTTAGAATTTGACAGTCCGCCATCATGAATTCGTAAATTCTGACAGTCCGGTTGAAATCAACGACCCTGAGAACCCCCAAGTAAGAATTTGGTGCCACAATAGGCCAAAATATCGGTGAACATATGTATATAAAAAAAAAAACAACATAAAATACATGCAGACGAACAAAGAACCTCCTCCTGTTTTGGAAGTCGATTAAAAACCTATGGGAGCATACCTAAATATTGTCGATTTGTTCAAATTTGGTTTACTCTGATTAATTCCGAGCTGTTCTTGTTCATAGGCAATGTTTTAATAGAAATTTTAGTTGAGTATACGCATACAAAATTTCAATGTTACTCAAGTATTCAATAAATTAATGCAATCCTGAACGAATGACAAGAAGTCTGAAATACATAGTATAAGAATAATGAACTCATTTTAACATGTATAAAAACAGAGCTCTAGCCTTTTTAAAATGTCCCTTCTTTTACGCAAGTATACTGATGTTGAACACTAAAATATGATAATTAACACATAAAAGATATGGGGGTGCACTTTAAACCTAATCGCACTTCCTTACGTTCATCGTCAAAGCTTTTAATGCACACTCGATACCTTTTTTTTGCAACTATCAGTGCACTACAGCAAAGCCAAAGGAGGGTTATGATTTTAGCAGTATATGTGTTCCCTCATAATTAATTATCAAAGTGCTTATCGAATTTTCGCAAATAAGGTTTCATTTGATGCGTCTTAATAGTCCGTCCGCGTATCATAGGAAACATAATTTGCCACTAAAACTGTTGGATTTTAGAAACTTAGCAATCCGGCAATCTCCCGTCTTCATCTAGTTGCATTTTGAAGTCACGATTCTTATTCTAATTTTGTTTCTTTTCAATATAATAGGTATAAAAAATTCGCTCTGGAGTTTTCTTTTCTCTAACAGGTTATGGGCCCAGCACGCTTCCACTGCGGGGATGGTGGGATTTTAAGAATAAATTTCAATGAAAATGAATTTATTTTTCCTATAATGAATTAACATAGTATAAACGTTTCGTTTTATGTATTTTGGATTTGTTACACACAAAAAGATGGGTGGTTTGGTTATACATAAATCTCTTACACTCTACTTCTAAACCTGGGACATCTGCAACAGTTATAAAGTGTATCTTAATGTTATTAAACCGATGAAAACATGCCATAAATTAAACGAATTAGTACCATCCCCTAAATAAAGATACCAACGGAATCATCTGCCATGCTCTTAATGCTCTTAATACCATTTTGAGGAAGTTATTTCTGTATCTATAAAAAAACAATTTACTAATTTCACTCAAAGTTAGTATTTTTATGGCCGGGAGCAAAAGTCCAGTCAGGTAACCTATAGCGAATACTGCCACAAAATAGGACTTATCCAACAACTGAATCCTTGTGCCCGCACAATACTAATATTGGTATTGCATGGGTAAGAACGGAAAACTAATACCCGCTTTTGATGGCGTTATGTTATCGTGGCATTCACGTGGTATTGATTGTGGCACATGGCAGCTTCTCATCAGGATCGACTGAAATCGGTTTCAGTGACGAATAAAAAGAGATTTCGCTTATAAATCGCCAATAAAATTTGCCACCTCGATTATTCGCCCGATAAATCGCTGGTAAAAATGATAATTAAATCCAATTTGAATAAATGTTCCAGATTAAAAGATCGACTTTTGCCGTCATACGTACGGTGGGAAACAATTAGGCACAGTGCATCAATTACCATATTAAAATCGGAATTAATTACCTTTAAATATGTCATGATGGGGCACTATGTGTCCAGCCATATGTGCGCCCGATTAAAGCAATAAAATTCACATTGAAGCGGCTCTGATTTTTAGCCGCTTCATCACCCTTAGCAAGAAATAAATGGAGGACGGGCACTACCAAATCGATTACAAGGGACTTTTTCAGAAGTTCCGTTTTCAGGGCGATGGCAAATTTCGAAGAGAGAAATATTGCCACAACTCAGCACCTTACAAGAAATTCTAATTAAAAGTAAAAGTTTTTTCGAAGTTGTTAACTCCGAAGAGTTAATTTCTTAGAGTTTGTTTCTTTAGATGAATTTCTTTTAATATTTCACACTTGACTGTTGCCAGATTTTCAGCAATTCTTTTTCATGTAAAAGTGTTTTCGATTATCCTTTTCAGTTTTACCCGTCTTTGGAAGTGCTGCACAAAGTAAGTTTTAATTAACCCTAAGTATCCTTTGCTTTTTTTCAAATTATTTTTTGATAGTTTATTCATCCACATTAACATATTTATATCTTAGGCCTTTGAGTTTCGGTTACATTGTATGTGAAGAAGTTATTGTTAAATTATGCTTATTTGTGAAGACTATTTTCCAGAAATCTATAAATTACAATTTCAAGCACGCCTACTGAAAGTTATGCGAACTTAGCAGGTTTAGTTGAATTAGTGAAGGTTTTTATTTTTTAGTCCTCAAGAAAAGGTCCGATTTTATTTGGATTTTTTTAATTGTTTGCTTTTATGTAAAAAAGAAGAAACCAGATAAAATTGGTAAATAAAAAGAGCAGTCACGAGCATGCCGGAACATGCTTCTGTAGGATTCCGTATGACTAAAAACGACAAAATACTGGATAATAATACAATGCTAAATAAACTAATAATGTGTATGTTATGGACCAAGTGATTAATGAGAGCATTATTTATAGTGCCCGAACATTATGAATAATGGCAAGCTACATCGGGCCAAGTGATAAATTATTATCTAAACTTCATTATTTATCACTGTCTGTTCATTACGAATATTGCTTCGTGATCGTCGGGCAATCTGATATTCCCCTATCATGAATTTCGCTGGAATCGAATCCAAAGGAGCTTAATAAAGCTCATTTTGAATAAAAATTCCTTAATAGAGTTCCTAAAATTCGTACTAATTCATTTTAGTTACCTTTGATTTTCAGTAAGTTTTACCGCACTTAACGTCAAAATTATTCGAATGAATTTTTCTAATGGAATTTATTTGAACACTTTGAACGAAGAAATTAATTTAAGTCAAAGGTAACTCAAATAAATTTCTTAAAAGTTTTATAAGTTTGTTAAGATTTACTAAAAAGGGCTTTTCTAAGCTACTTTGGATTTAATTCCAGTGGAATTCATAATAATAAGTACAAATTATGAAGTTCATTTGAACTTTTATAATCATAGGTCAGAGCATCTATAAAACGAACAGATTTTATGTTATTTGTGTTTTAAATTCTGATTTAATGTCGGAAATAAAAATAATAGTAGAAAAACATGTCTTTTTATATTCTGTCCAATGGGTGATAGGCATTATGTAAATAATTCAGTAGATATTATCACATTTCCCTCTCAATTTTCAAAATATCCGGGCATTATGTATAATGTCCAATTAATCACTTGGTCCATAACATATTTACGCATACCCATTCAGACACACATACACATGCAAACGTCTACGCTGTTTGTCGTGTTATTTTGAAAAGTATCCCAGTAGGAAAAATCAGGTCTTCAAAGCAATTTCATAACTACTTCTCAGAGAAATAGCAGTGCTTCCCAACTGGATTCGTTTCTTTCTTCTTTTTTATACGCGATGAGACTGGAGGCAACTAGTGCATATTTTGCCGTTTTGGAAGTGTTTATAGAAGTAGTCATGTATAAGTGATTGCTGAAGTACTTATATAGTAGTTCTGCAATAATCACTTTCTATGAATTTGTTTTAGAAATACTAATATAGCATTTCTACATACACCACTTGCTGTGAGTTGTTTTAGAATTACTTACATAGAATTTCTACAATAACCACTTGCTGTCAATGGGTTTTAGAATTACATACATACAATTTCTACATACACCACTTGCTATTAATGGGTTTTATGAGGAGTTAAAATAATTTGATGGGATTTTTAAAGAGTGAAAATGATTTTAAAGAAATATTTTTTTTCCACACAATAACAATTCATTAAACAAAATTATCACTTCATAAAAAAATAAATAAAAATAATTCATTAAATAATTTAAAAAAAATATGTAAGTACTTCAAAAACAAAATTTTCGTTACATTCCTTCATTCATTACAAATTCTTATTTACATATTTTATGTTTTTTTGAGATAAACATTTCTCCTTATGAATTTTGTTTTTTGCAGCCTTAAAACCTTTTTTTATCTCCGAAACGTAATTAGCCCTCGTTATCGTGTCTTTGGCAGCAGCTTCTGTTAAAAAATATAAAAATCGGTGAAACTATTATTTCAAATGGAAAAATACTTATACTATAAAAAATATCACCTAGGGCATGTGGGTTTTAAATGATTTTTTGTTGTGGATGCCGTCATATTTGTAATTTTTAATGATATCTTCGTGCCAAACTAAACAAGAGAAAACAAAAGAGCGCCAGTCTGACGTCACGGTCTACTTTGTTTTTTCTGTTTTCTTCACAAACGCATTAGTACACAAGGAATCTAATGTACTCCTTACCTGCTCGATTCTCTGGAAGCAGGGGAGTTCCGTATTTTAATTTTTTTTAAGCTCCTATTACCTCTAAACTATTAATTAACACTCTCGGATAACAGCACCTGTGCTCTCATATCACTCAATCCCATTAAGAATGAGTTTGTCTAGACGGTTAAAAATTTGTTATGCATTTCCTTGTATTTCGAAATGTCTAAGAAAATAAATTCCAAAAATTTACCGATAAAGCCACTACAACGAAAACGAAGGCGCTATAATGTACCTAGTGGTGACATATCCGCGTCCGGCTGATTGTGAAAATTCGATTACAGACACGAATTTTGCATTTCCGTAAAATTAAAAGAGTATAGCATATGTGAGAACTGAAATATACTTATAATTACTGGCTCAGATCATTTAGTATTAAAGCCACTGAACTAAGCTTGTACTAAACAGGGTTAGAGTGAGAAACCGGGTTTGTATCCGGTGTAGCAGGGCTGACTCACTCGCATTTAGTCATCCTTCAATAAAGTTGTATTGTTAAGAGCTACTGAGCTAATATTTCAAAGAGTTTCTACAGCGTTTAGGAGGTGGTTGAGAAGAAGGTGAAGGTTATCTTCGTTTCTCACAAATTTCCACTGGAAAATCATCTCTAGAAGTCCTAGCTGGTGTTAATGGCTAAAAAATGAATATTTATTTCAAATAACTTTTTCCCTAATTTTACATCAGAAAGGGAAACAGTTGCTGGTGTAACCCCATAGCCTTCGATAGCATATGTTGTTATCACTTTAAATATATTTATCTGTTTATTTCTAGAATTTCCGAGGTGCATCGGTTCCATATTCCGTCACAAAAAAGTAGCCTGCAGCATAAATAGTTAAAACCATTTTCCACTAGTTGGGGATTTTCATGAAACTACCACAAGGATTTAGTTCCGCAGCATGGATATTCACATGTTTTTATTAGCCTCGGAAACATTTATTTCGTTAAAGTGACCTTTTCCAAATTCAATATTTTTCAGCATAAAATTTTTGTTACCCCTCCGCTAATATATCGTATAGCTTTGTACATAATTTCATATGTTATTTCGGAAAAAAAGAATATTTGTGATACTTTCTTGTTTATTTGCATTATTGCCAACCTGCTGTTGACTCTCCATTTAAATTCAGAAAATCAATGCAAACCAACGCACTACTTAAATACAACGTGAATGATGCATAACGATTTTTATAATAAATATTCACATATACCGATTTGCGATTTTTTCTCACTTTCCAGTAGGTGAGGACGGCCAATATCTTACAGAATTACGGAAATTGAAATTCACTGTAATGTTTTGGTGATTCACTGGTCAATCTGAGAATTACAGAAATTAACTGCAGGACATATTTACATATTTCTAAGAGTCTTTCGTGTTTTGAAATAGTTCTCAGAATTACTTGAATCTGTTCGAACCGAACCGAGAAGAATATACAGATACAAAAGCCAACAATTCCTTAATAAAATAAAATGCTCACAAATTCGGTCTAGTTACCTTTGACTTTAGTTAATTTTTTCGCATCATGTATGTTAAAATAATTCAATTGTATTTTTTCACGGGATATTTTTAACCAGTCAAAGGCAATTGAAATGTAATAGTTTAAAAATGACGAACTTTATGGAATTTAAATTTTAAAGCCGTGTTTGTAAGTTCTTTTCGATTCGATTCGGGCAGACTCAAGAATAGGCTCTTGGTGTTGAGACCGATGCAGAATTTTTTGATGCTTTTAGAACAACGGCTTAGCCAAAGAAAACAAGATCTATGTATTTGATTCCTTAAATATTGGGTGGTGTATGGAATAAACCATTGATTGTCATTATTAATTTAATTTTGTTCATATCCCTCAGATGTGGGAATGTGGTAAGAAACAAGGGTTGCTGGAATAAGTATTAAATTAATTAGATATTAATCCAAAATGTCTGCCACAATATTGAGTTCGACAATGACAGATGACAAGCAAAAATCTTAAATATAAATCCATAATAGAAACGTTACCAAAATCCATATGAATAAGCCTTACAAAAATTGACAAGGTCTTTATTTTTTGGAAAATAGACTCAGAAGTATAATTTCCTCTTTGACAATGAACAAGTGATTTTGGAGCTGCGAAGGCTTCAAAGGTTCAACCAAAAGTGCTCTTCATGTAGATTTGAAAAGAAAATGGCAATTTTTATTTCATTACCTCCATGATTTACCCCAGCCGAGGAAATCTCAGCACTTCATTCGAATTTCCCGAATAGATTGAAATGCTGATATGACTGCTAGATGCAGACGAATAAAAGGTTACTCCTCTCCGCTAGCGCCTTTTTAAAAGACGAAAAATGTGCGACATGTCAGCCAGACCTTCTTTCCTTTCAGCGGATGAATATGAATGGGAGTGAATTTTTACTAATGCCGGGGTTTCACTTATGTGACTCTGTCAGCGCTTACAGAACACTTTCGTCTGGTCTATTGAAAATTATTACGTTACAGGGTACATCCGCACCCGAAGATTTATCCCCTTTCAACAAATGTCATATGAGTGCACAAGTTGTTGGAACGGGCGTTGAAGTCTTAGGAGCGGAGAAGAACGCCCAATGATGCTCAAATATTCGCGGGCAACCTTATAAACACGGGGAGCGCAAGCATATTTGCTATAAATAAATTAGGGTAAAGGTGGAGAGAAAAACATTTCATATGCTTTGAAGGTTTTTTTTGACATAAAAAAGCTTTTGACTTGTCGTCTTCATTTTATTATAAATTTTTTTATTTTCAAATTTTATTAATTATCACATATGGCTCATTGGCTTTCCATACATAGCTACAAGCATTCAATAGTATGAATATTTTACGTCGGCAAAAACGCCTAGACTTTTCGCTGCAAACGTAAGCAGCGCTTTTCGTGCTTAGGGGCAATAATACATACCTATCAGCGCATGAAATTAAAGGTCGTTTTCTCAAATTTATTCACCAAACAAAAATTAGGTTATTGACAAAAAAATTATTTACACATAGGTACATAATGTATTTGTATGTATACTAAAGTTCTTACAAAAAATTTTATAATTATGTATATGTCAAGTCAAAATGGCGGCGCAGCAACTCTCGCAAGAAAATCCATTTGTTTTAGAAGACTTCCTTGGCCCCGTACCCCTATAGGTCGCAATTTTTCATCTAAACCAAAATAGCAGGTACTAAGAAAATTCTTGAAATACTTTTCAATATCTAGTGAAAGACGTTGGATTTTTTAAAAATTTTGGTTAGAAAAAGAAAATTCGTTGATTTTAATAACGAATTTTTTGTTTTTCTAAAAAAAACTTCCACAATTCACTTATACCATGTTTCCATCTCCCCAAAATTACGGGATTATGTGAGATTTCGCGAAATCCATATGACAATCTATTATAGATTTCCCATACAAATAGCAGATTTGAAATCTTGAGATTTTGAAAGAATCTTCAATCAAAATCTACTAAACTCATTGTGGCATCCCCAAAAAGTTTATTCAGCTCTATTCAGCAGGCGTTAAAATTGACAAAATTATGACTGTCTTTTCATTTACTGATTCAAAATGGAAAAAGTAGTGGAAAAAAAAGAAAATATAAGAAAAAAAAAAAGCTCAAGTGAGGAGCAAGTGGCTGTTTGGGCATACAATAACTTTTTGAAAATAACTAAAATATGACTATATGACTATATGACTGATTTTTTTACTAATAACACATCACTTTGACATAAAAATCGATGTTTACTTTTATACTAACACAATAAATGTACTAATATTATAAATAAATATATAACGATTTCAGACGTTAGATTGAAGATTCAAGACAAAACGGGTATTCAACCAGATCATCAGCGCTTGGTCTTCGCCGGAAAACTTTTGGAAAACGGACTTCTTACTCTATCTGATTATAATATTCAGAGGCACTCGACTATATTCATGGTCTTTTACCTACTGAACCAATATTTAAATAATCTTTTGATTTGCAAACAACAACAACAAAACACTTTTCACCAAAAATAAGGCTCAAAGGTAAACTAATTTTCGTGGAACTAGAAATCACAGTGTTTCCCGATAAATTATGAATTTTTTATTTTATACTACTTTGTCCTTATTTCTTATTTTTGGGACCTCTTTAATGAGAAGAAAACCGCTGGATATTCCCAAGTGTTGAAAAAATATTTTGTTTTTGCTTTTCATTAAACTCATCAGACCTTTATCATTATTGTTGTTGCATTTTGTATGATTTATTTTTGTCAGTCACTTGGAGGTAATTTCCAAAATAATCCGTATTTCCTCAAAAATAATAAATATGTAAAATGCTGTGTTTTTCTGGAACAATATAATTATTATATTACCCAGTTCTATAATAATAAAAAAACATTTGCACTGTTCTGTTGAAGGAATTTGTAGGAAAATCCAAATATTACAGTACATGAACAGTATTGTTATTATAGTATGTACAACACTCTCCTTGTTTTTAAAAAATGAATCCAAAAGATGTTTAAAAAGGAAACTTTAAAAGTGCAAAGAGTCGACCGATAGATACATACTCTTTCATTTTCTAATAAATTTTAAAATTTCTTTCCCAAAATATTCCTTTGCTATAATTCACACTTAAAATTTAATCAAGTGCATATGAGGCCCGGAGTTCGGTCAGTTTTGTCCGCCAGCCGTTCAGCGCGGATAAAATTATAACAATATGAATCTTTTGTAAATATTTGTAATTTAATAACTTTGACAGGCTTGGTATTAGGCTCTATAAATTTGGTTACTGCATGCAAAAGTGGATACAAAAAAAAACCGCTCATATGTGTACAAGCATATGTACATATACTAGTGCAAAAAGTGTATGTTTTGTCAATTAATTACGACTTCATCACAAAAGATTCTGTAAAAGGGAGAAATGGGACTCTTATGAAATGATTTCCGTGTCTACCTATCACCTCACCTCGTTTTTGATTACTTTTCCCGTTAGTGATTTCATAAAAGTGTTGGATGAATAAAAGAATTTATCGGTTTTGGTTTTACAACTTTATTTCACAACTTATAAGAGCGCGTGCTACATTCACTTATTCTTGGTCACACTCTTTTTAAAAAGGGGGGAGAGATCTTCCTCTCCTTCTACTATGTAGGTGCATTTTGGAGAATTAATATATGTTAGTTGTCAGATACAACCATCTGAAGATAGCTACACTTAAATTTACCATATTTACAACAAAAAGATTTCGGTTATCCAAAGTTTTAATTACTTTTCTGAATCCGCAGAGGGACTCAACTAGCTGAACTAGCATCTTCATAGTTAGATCGTGCCTAGCACGGGCGAATATGGGATGCTTCTTCTCCAATATGACAACAACGATATCTCCGGGCTGTAAACAAGGTTCTTGGTGACCTTGGCCGTAGAAAACAATTACCTTGACATCATGGTGAATGCATGATGTCAAGAAAATTGTTTTCTCTGGCCAAGGTGACCAAGAACCAAAATTTTTCATTCGCTTGTCGTCTTGCGGCTATTGCAGTTCTCACATTTGTCCTTTTCTGGAATTTTTTCGCCCTGACACAGACACTCGCTGTACATTTTTTCCATCTGCTGAGCGATGCCAGGACCGACCTGCTGAGCTCTGGTCTCTATTCTGAGCCCATGGCAGGTCTGGCATTTTTCAATGGAGCCGTTTTTACCACCACTGTGGTAACTGTGTGAACACTTACCACAAATCACGTTTTTCTCTAGTGCTAATTTCTTAACAGTTAAATTGTAAAGGTCCTCAAGGGATACAGACAATTGGTGAATGAGATCCTTTCCTCTACGCTCTCGTCTTCTGCCATTGGAAAAACCGTCGTTACAGAACATTCCGAAGAGGTCCATGGGCGAAGCAGCTATCAAGACGAAAGGCATTGGAGGCGGCCGCTTCGAGAGTATTTGAGTGATGTTTCGGTGCACGTTGTCTTCATTGAGGTTGAGTTAGGTTGCGGATCTCTGAAGAAGAGGGTTCTCGTGGGCAGCGTGTATGTCCCATCCAATCTACCGCGTGAGGAGCTTGTTAGATTTTCGGAAAGGGTTCGGGGTCTCAGAGAGAGATACGATTCATTGTTAATTGGTGGAGACTGGAATGTAAAACATCAACATTGGGGTGATATTAGGGAAAATAATAATGGGAGGAATCTTTATAACTGGATTGCGAATAGTGGGTCGCAAATGGACATCGACGTAATTTCGCCTAGGTCGCCGACTTTTCCTAGAGGCGGGTCTGTGCTTAATTTTTTTCTTTCTACAGAGGCCAGCCCGGCACCACTTTTTGAGGCATATACCTGCAGTACGGTACACTCCTTCTCGGACCATTTTGCAGTTAAACTGGAAATTGATATGGAGGAAGCCGAGATAGTGTTGAGTTCCGATAGATTGGTGGAAAATTTTAAGAATGTTGATTGGAAGGGTTTTAGAGTGGATGTAACTGCTGAGCTGAGGATTACTCCTCCTGTTGACCGTAATTTGTGTAATGAGGAGATTGATATATTTTGTCGAAGAATTTACTAGTGTAATTAATAAGAATGGGGAAAAATATATTGAAGGGATAAACTCCTGATAATGGGAAATATGCGGACTTGCCTCCTCTTGTTCGGGCTTTGCTGAAAACGATTGAAAGATGGCGCAGGGATCTTAAGAGGCTTTTTTGTAATACTCTGAATACAGACAGTCTGGAGTATAAGGGCCTTGCTTCTGTGGCGTTAGTGATTTCGATTCTCGACATTTCGAGACCCACTTTTGGCAATCTCTTACAAAGTACTTTTGGGGAAAATATTAATAAAGTAGCTTTGAAAATAAAAATTTGTTCGAAAAGAAAATTGTAAAACAAAAATTCAGTCTTCTAATAGAATCTCAACTGAAATCAACCTAAATTCTTTTAAAAGGAAATATTAAAAAAATATAAATAAAGAATTTCTTCTAATTAAAGAATTAATTAATAAATAAATTAATTAAAGAAGGAAAGTTTTTTTTAAAAAGATTTAAATAAAAAAATATCAAAAGGATCCAAGAAAAGATATAAATAAGAAATATCTGTAGGAGCCAAAGAAAAGGAATTACATACCGCAGTAAGAACCTCATGAAGTTCCTGCCGCAGAAGAGATCTTAAAAATTAGAAGTCATTTAATTTAAAGAAGAAAACCCAAGGTAATCCCCTTTCCATTTCTCTTGGCCCCCACGCTTCTAGAATCAATTGTCTAAAAAAAATTATTGATGAAAAGATAAAATTGCATATTGATGGCAAAATAAGCGATAGACTGTTGAAGATCGAACATGGCCCGGAAGCTTTTAAGGAGATTTTTAAGATTATTAGGAGAAAGAGTAAAACCAGCATCGAGGCGGTACAGGTTGGTAATGAGATGATTCGAGGAACGGAGGATATTCTGGCATTCGAGAATTACTACAGGGATGTATATTGCGTGAAGCGCAGTATGCATGATGCTCAGCTGTTTGCTGAAGTGGAGGCTAGGGTTGATCAGTTCGTGGCTACAAATTCGTCCAGTGGTGGCTCATTTTATTATCCTACGAAATTTACGTCTGATAATAACGCCATTAAGAATGACAATAATTTTTTTAGTACCTGGTCAGGACATCACTCTATAATTAGGTGTAGAATCAACAGGAAGAAATCCAGTGGTCCTGATGGCATATCAAATTTTTTGATACGAAAATTTCCTATGAGTGCGTTAGGAACCTATAGCTGTTCTCTTGAACCACTGCCTTAATAATAGCTATTTACCTGATGCATGGAAAACTTCTAAACTTATTCCCATAATTAAAAACAATAACTCTGTCAACGTAAATAACTTTCGGCCTATACAACTCCTTTCTAATATAGGTAAGCTCCTTGAAAGAATAATTGCTGATGAATTCGATGATTTTTGCGAGCGAGAGGAGATAGTTCCCGCGTTTCAGTTTGACTTTAGGAGAGCCCACTCCACCAATCATGCCCTCTTTAAGCTGCATAGCTGCATGTTCTTTGGATGTGGAGAAGGCTTTTGATAGGGTTTGGCTAAGAGGATTAATATATAAAATGACGGCTTACTCTGTCCCAGTATCGTTGATTAAGTTATTCATTAGTTTTCTAGCTATAATAGAAGACTGGTGGTAAGTATTGATAATAGCACTTCTGGTTTGGTTGAGATCGTATCTGGTGTTCCGCAGGGTTCTATTACTGGCCCGAAACTGTATAGTTTTTTCCTCCTTGATTTTCCGCATTCTAGGGTTGATGAGAATGGTGTAACTCAGTCGGAAGCTATGCTTTATGCTGATGATACTTTGACTTATGCTGATGACAAAAATCCTTTGGTTGCTCTTGGAAAGGTTAAAGATCATCTGGGAGAAATAGATGAGTTTTATAAAACTTGGAGGATTAAGTTAAACATCAAGACTCATATGCTTTAGGAACGCGTCAGGCAGAGGTTGTCCTAGAATTGCGAGCTTGAGTAAGGGTTTGGTGCTGGCTGAGAGTTGGTGATTCCTTGGTGAAGGTGCAGGATTCCATTAAATACCTTGCTATTTCGTATAATAGCCTATTTAAGGCTAATTAACACATCTGGAAGGTGTTGAGTAAGGCGGTTAAAGCTTCTAGGATTCTTATGCCTTTATTAAGGCATAGTAAATTAAAGACAAAGACAAAACTTCTATTATATAAACAGTTAATAAGGCCAATTATTTCGTATGGGTTTGCGAACTGGTTTCTCGGTGTCCCCGACGGTGGCTCAACAGTTAGAGATATTTGAACGCCGAATAGTAAGGATGTGCATTTGAAAACATTATCAGAGTAGAACAAAGAAATATGACTCCGCTAGAATTCCGTCCCTAATGAGATACATGATATGGTGTGGTACAAAATTTTTAGATACTCTGCCGGAGCATTGTAATTTTTTGGTTAGAGAGGCCTACAGAAATTGTGTTCAAGCGAAACTGAGCGATTACTACCTCTCGCCGGTTGCCCTAATAAATGCCCTAGATAATAATATGTGTAGCGAACTCTTGGAAAATGTTAATGAGAAATTGGAACTTCCTAATTTTATAAGGCATCTCATTTGAGGAGACAGACTAGATAGATTAATAGTTATGTACAACTATAGTAGTATAGTATACTTACCTTTCTAATAGTACAAATTCTAAAATGTGATATCTTAAATGAACATAACTTTTTTTCTGTTGTAAAATTTGTTCTAATAACCTTCGATTAACAGCGAACCTGGAATATTAGGATTATTTAATCATGTATTTTTTTGGTAATTGAATACAGAGCATTAAAGCTCTTATGTTGATTGTTGATGAAGTGTCCAGTTTATGTATATAACTCAGAATATATAAATTGAACACCTCAACAACAATCAACATAAGAGCTTTAATGCCCTGTATTCAATTACCAAAAAAATACATGATTAAATACATAATTCTAATATCCAGGTTTGATCTTAAAGAAAAAAAAAATTACTATTTGGAAAATCTTGGGCATATGTTACTCGCATTGCTGCGATATTGTATAATCGTATATATCGTTGCATTTTTCCTGTATTTTCTTATAGCCGTATAAATTTGAATTTAATTAAATTGAATTAATACACTAATTAAAATCCAAAGTGAACTACAAAATTCGTACGCACGACAGAAGTGTTCCAAACAGACTAAAATTACAGATTTTATTAATACAGAAAAATGATAATGTTCTTTCATATTACATATACGTTTTGGGTGAAATAAACAAAACGTAGTTTTATTTTATACATGAATATATTATTTCTATGAATATCTATTTATATGTAGGTATACCTTCGCATTCAATAATACTCCGTAATAAAAAATTACTTTGTACGTTGAAAACATCATCGGTTGTTACGACTATCGCTTTTTACGACCAAATATGAGTGGTTCCTTCGATGCCGTTATAACAGATTTTGACTCTACATACATCGAAGAGTGAATACCCCTATTATTATCCCATTCAGGGTTTGAAATTTGGATGCAAAAATATCATGAAAATTTGATGCACTTTTCAACTCAATATCCTTCAACAACAGTTTTCGCATGCCTTTTGATTGCCGGCGGTTTAATAGTAATATAGAATTCGTATAATACGTGCATCATTCAGTCGTTCATTTTGTCTACACATTATCAGATGCACACCGATAATACAATGGAATTTCCTCCGAGTTCATTCTTAGTTGAACTGCATACCAAATTTAAGCAAAAGGTACCAAATTCGAGAGAGTCCATTTCTTCAATAGGCATGTGATTCAAATCAATTTGCTTGAAATCTTAGTTGTAAAAGAAAAGTGAAATTTTTATATAAAAATAATGGACGATCCAGTTTTTTCAAAATTTGGTGTAGTTTTTGTTTTACAGATAATTTTGCAGACTTCTAGTAATTCGAAGTAACTTCGAAAGTTAAAAGAACAATAGAACTAAAACTGGAAATAATCGTTAAAATCTAGATGTTTTTGCTTTCTTATGGTATCATAAAATTCACGGGAATCGCTTTAATGATTCTCACGGAATTTATGTTACCCCATCAAGCACTGATTTTTAAATAACTGATGACGTCATAAATATGAAAGCACCCAAAACTGTTATTCTATGCAAAAGCAAATACATACATACATATATTCGGTTTTAATTCAAACATAAAACATGCTTCTCAATAATTTAGGTGCGTGAAGGTATATGAAGGAATGCAAGAACGGAAAATATGAATTGTTCATACTGTTCAAATAACAAAAATAAAGAGCATTCTTTAATAACTGTCAAGCCGCAAAATAAGTAATCTTTCTAAAAGCTTGAAGTATCTTTGCAAGTGTACTTTTTTTAAATAAAGTGTTGCTGGTATTTTACACTTTTGCTGTAACCCATTTGCATGACTTGGAAAAGTGGAAAATTGGACCAAATCACCACGCTTTAAAGAAGTGATCTCCAAACTAAGAGTGACTAGAGACTACCTAGCCTAGAGACTACTTGACGTGGTTGCCATGGTTTCCATAATACAGAGTCGCCAGATAAACTAGACGTGGTTGCCATGGTTTCTATAATGCAGAGTGTGGAGTTTTTAGAATAAAATAAAACTCTACTTTAACTTGTATGAAATCTTTTATTGTTTGTTGGGAGGACAATTTTATATTGGGACTTGCCTCATCGCTGTTCCGGAAAATGTGAAAATTTAATCGGCAGAATTAATCAAAGCCTTCTTTGTGAAACAAAAAACTAATTTGATGCAATTAGTCGAAAATATGCAAAGTGCTTTTTCTGTAGCGCCACCAGTGACATCTGTTGGCATTGTGAATGGTCGCCACAGTACTCCCTCCGCAGTGACTTCGTAGAAGTCACGTAATATAGTCGGCAAGTTTCTTTGGAAAATGGACTTTTCGACCTGAACGAGTTATCTTTGTTGACTGTGTTGTTTCTGGGCTGGTAGAATTGGTAGAATCCGGCTTCAAAGAGTTGTTTTCGGTTGGTATAGCTGGAACTGTAGGGTCATCAGATGCCAGGAGATATGCCGGCTTGAGGCGGTCGATTGATATTACTGTATCACGGCCTCGAACTCGTACAGTATAATATTTAGCTGCCCTACCGATAACCGGAAATGGTCCTTCATATGGCGGTTGTAGTGCTGCTTTTAGGGTGTCTCTTCTGATAAAAACATTAGATGATTGAGCGAGGTCTCTGTGAACGAACGTAGGGCGGGTGCCATGACGTGCAACCGGTCTAGGGTGTAGAGACCTGAAATGAGCTCTAAGCTTGTTAGCGAAATTATCTGGTGTAATTATCGAAGAGGTAGGTGAGAGAAACTCCCCAGGCAGGCGAATGGACTGTCCAAAGACCATTTCTGCTGCTGTAGCATTGATATCCTCTTTGAATGCCGCTCTGATTCCCATCAAAACAACAGGAAGTATGTCTGTCCAGTCTTCTGTCTCATGGCACACGAGAGCAGCCTTCAGTTGCCGATGTAAGCTCTCTACCATTCCGTTTGCCTGCGGGTGGTAGGCCGTAGTGCGGAGATGGTTGATGCTGAAAAATTGTGATAGAGATCTGAAGAGGTCAGATGTAAACTGGCGTCCTTGGTCCGATGTGATTCGCAGAGGAACACCAAATTTCGAAATCCAACCGCTGAAGAGTTTTCTTGCGACCGTGTTAGCCTCGATGTTGGTGAGAGGAAACGCTTCAGGCCATCTAGAAAAACGATCTACCACCGTTAGGCAATACCTGTAACCACGGGATATTGGGAGTAGTCCGATCAAGTCGACGTGGATGTGTTCGAACCTGCTCGAAGGTGTTGAAAAATCTCCTAATGGTGAAACAGTGTGCCTCGAAACTTTGGTGCGCTGGCAAGGAATGCAGGCTTGTGCCCATGTGATGCAGTCTTTCCTTAGTGACGGCCAGGTGAACTTGCTCGCCACCAGTTTTGCAGATGCTCTGGGGCATGGGTGGCTTAAGCAGTGTAGGCTGTCAAAAACTTTCTTTCGAAGACCTGTTGGCACAAAAGGTTTGGAAACTCCAGTGGAGATGTCACAGTAAAGGTCAGGTCCATTGGGAAGGGATGTTTTTCCAAGTTTTGAGTTCGGATTGTTGCGAAGTAAATCTCCGAGCTCTACGTCGTCCATTTGGGAGGCAGCCAATTCGCTGAAGTCTACAGGAGCAGCGACAGCCTCCACTCTGGAGAGCATGTCAGCAACTATGTTGTCAGAACCGGGAACGTGCTGTATATCGGTTGTGAACTGTGATATGTAGTCCAAATGGTTAAATTGACGTGGAGTACACTTTTCTGGCTTCTGTTTAAAAGCAAAAACAAGTGGCTTGTGGTCTGTGAAGATAGCAAACCGTCGTGCCTCGATCATGAATCGAAAATATTTCACCGCAGAGTACACGGCCAGGAGTTCGCGATCATATGTACTATATTTACGCTGGGCGGTGTTAAAACATTTAGTGAAATATGCAAGTGGTTGCCACTCTGTATTAGATTTCTGCTGCAGGACTGCTCCCATTGCCGTATCTGAAGCATCGGTAAAAAGTCCCCAAAACAGTGAAGTGTCTGGATGAACCAGCAGTGTTGCCTTAGCTAAGGCATTCTTTAGAGATGAAAATGCTGATTCCAAATCTGGGTTCCATGAGATGGGCTTTTTTTCATTTGTTGTTGATTTTGGGCCTTTGAGATATTCGTTCAAAGGTGCCTGGAGTTCAGCGGATCTCGGAATGAATCGTCTGTAATAATTAAGAGATCCAAGGAATCTTCTCATCTGTTTAACTGTAGATGGTTGTTGGGGCCTATAATAGGCACCACTGAATGCGGTACTGATTCAGTCAATAGGAAGAAGCGAGGGGAGGTTAAAATAACAACAAGACTGTTTTTATGGAAAAAATAGATTTATTTCAAAGATGTACTCTAAAAACCAAACCAAAAATTCCTTATCTAATATTTATACATAAGTTTAGTCATAACAGAATAAAACAAAAGCAACTACAATTCATGCAAACAAATGATTAATTTAAAGATACTATAAACTATATACAAAGATTAATTCTAAAATGAAATGTTTATATTTCTGGAATGAGAAAGAAGTTATGTGTTTAGGGAGTTTATATAGAAGTAGTTTTTTAAATGTGTCTGCTGTAAGTATGTGTAGTATGGTGTGTAAGAATGGAACAGAGAAGAAGGGAAATTTATTAGTCTCTAGGAAATCCTATTGACAATAAATGTGAGGAGCGCTTAGGAAAGCCTAAGGATGTAGGAAAGCCTACTATGAAGCAAAGGAAAGCCTTTACTTGTAGGGGTAAAGGAAAGTCCTTTGGCGTAGGAAAGCCTACTATGAAGCAAAGGAAAGCCTTTACTTGTAGGGGTAAAGGAAAGTCCTTTGGCGTAGGAAAGCCTACTATGAAGCAAAGGAAAGCCTTTACTTGTAGGGGTAAAGGAAAGTCCTTTGGCGTAGGAAAGCCTACTGTGAGGTAAAGGAAAGCCTTTACTTGTAGGGGTAAAGGAAAGTCCTTTGGCGTAGGAAAGCCTACTATGAAGCAAAGGAAAGCCTTTACTTGTAGGGGTAAAGGAAAGTCCTTTGGCGTAGGAAAGCCTACTGTGAGGTAAAGGAAAGTCCTTTGGTGTAGGAAAGCCTACTATGAAGCAAAGGAAAGCCTTTACTGTGTAATTGCCGGAAATCCAGCGAATGAGTGACCACTTTGTTAGTATCAGGAAAGCCTGATAGTGTAGGAAAGCCTACTTGTTAAGTAAAAGAAATCTCTTACTTACTTGTTGCTGGAAAGCCAGCTCGTGATCGACTGGTTGATGGTGCTTCAGCCTCCTGTATTTATACTAGGTCAGGCCAACGATGGCTGCCATATGATGGCTGCCGTATGCTGGTTGCCATGACAGCATAACAAGTGTTTATGTGGTCATAATATTGTTTGGTGGTTGTCATGACAGTATAATAATCTGTCAGACTTGTGTTGTGGTAACAACAATGGTGGTGGACAATCCAGAATTGCCTGAACACGTTCAGATGGTGGACGGATTCCTTTGGTAGAAATGGTAAAACCAAGAAAGTTCAACTGGCTTTTTCCGAACTCGCATTTGGCCACATTAATTACTACTCCATACTGGGACAAGCGTTGAAAAAGTTGTCGTAGATGCTTCAAGTGTTGGTCCTCATCTTGTGATGCCACAAGAATGTCATCCAAGTACGGGAAACAGAAATCCAAACCAGCAGTGACCTCGTCGATAAAACGCTGGAATGTTTGAGCTGCGTTCGTAAGGCCGAAGGTCATGAAAGGAAATTCATAAAGGCCAAAGGGTGTAATGACTGCGGTTTTTTCAATGTCAGCAGGTGCCACAGGAATCTGTTTATATGCTCTGACTAGATCTATTTTTGAAAAAATCTTTTTTCCAGCGAGGTTGGCACTGCAGTCCTGAATATTCCGTGGAGGATATTTGTCTGGGATTGTCCTATCATTTAAGGGTCTATTATCTCCGCAAGGACGCCATCCTCCATCCTTTTTCGACACTAAGTGAAGTGGGGATGACCATGGGCTCTTGGATCTTCTAGCGATGCCCATTTTAATCATCGTTTCGAATTATTGATGAGCGATCTTCAGTTTGTCTGGAGCTAGGGTTCTAGCTTTGCAGCTGATTTGTGGACCGGGTTTGGTGGTAATGTGGTGCATGGTGTTATGCTTAATTTCTTTGAATGCACCATCGGGTCTGGTTAGAATGGGGAATTCTTTCAAAACCTGTGCGAATTTGCTGTCGTCTGACACTGATTTTATCTGTACAGTAGGTACGCCAACTGTGCAAAAACCCGAAGCTGAAAGGCTCGTAGTAGCGTCTCGAAGTACATGATTCCGAATGTCAACCAGCAAATTAAAATGATTTAAAAAATCGGCTCCGATGATGGGAGTATCAACATCAGCCACAACAAATCTCCATGTAAAGTCTCGCCGAAGTCCCAAATTAACCGAGAGGTGTATAAATCCGTAGGTTGAGATTGTAGTGCCGTTAGCTGCGTATAAAGAATAGTTGGTCTTATTCTTCCAGGCATTAGCAAAACGTCGAGGATATGTACTCATATCCGCCCCTGTGTCAACCAGAAATCGCACCTTCGAAGTTAAGTCCGTAATGAATAGGCGGCTTGACTTGCAGGAATCACTGACCGCCACTAGTGATCCGCCGCAGCATTTCCCGAATTGAATTTGCAGGGTTGTTTGCAAGATCGTGCTTGCGGCCCGAATTTGTTGTGATACCAGCATATGTGCTGTGTATCGTTATGGGCTTTATTCCGACTATTGGAACGTTGCCTAGGGCGAGATGCGGATCGGGATCGTTTATCACGCATGAGTTGAGATACTTGGCGTGTTAAAGCATCTCCCTGCTCGGTTAGTTGGCTAATTTCTGAGTGGGAAACAACCTGTGTTTGTTGTCTCGACTGTGCTCGCTCGTCACTTTGTTGACGTGTAAGCTGGGCCACTTGATGCCGTGGCACCAGATCGAAAACAGTGTCAGCCAATTCGCCAAGCCGTTCGAGGGTTGCATCATCAGACTGAGTAGCAATTAAAGTCTGAATGTGCGCAGGAAGGCGACTTATCCATAAGGTGCGCACATATTCCTTGGGGCGAAAATTTTACTTTTTTATGTCTAATTTATTCGCAATGAGCAAACTACTATCTTTGTTTCCAAAGCTCCAATTTCATCAAAGGGAAAAGAATTCTTATGAAGTCGGCAAACGTAGGACATTTATGCAACATTGGCAAAAGCACGTCGGTGACGGCCATTTACTTCTTTACGAGTTTCTAACCAAGCAGTATTCCATGCTAATTATCTGAAAGAATATTCTCTGTATGTGCTCTGATCAGGAAATGCATTGGCACATCTTCTTTATATATTTTACGCTCTGAACATTTCTCAGAGGTAATATACCTATATTACTTTAGGTTTATTATAAAACGTCACATTTTGTCGAGGCCTTGGAGAATCACTCTTTTTTATAATCGACTCAATTGAAGCAACATGTTCTGATATAATCATTATTTCAAAGTCCTTTTTATCTCTTGAAAATTTTTTTTTGGATTGCCCTTTTATGTATACACTTTGTTGCAGCTTAACTTACGAGGCATGTCCACAAAGTAAGTGTACTAAATTTTTGTAGGTTTCAAATAATTTATTTAAAAAAAAATTTTTACATGGTTACATCACTACATATGTGAACTATTTTTCAACGTAGTCACCATCCCTCTCGATGCACGTAGTGAGACGAGGAATCAATTTTTTGATGCCTTGGTCAAAGACGTTTGCCGCCAACTTCTTTGCCCATTTGTTTACCTCCCCCTTCACTTCCTCGTCTGTTGAAAATTTTTTCCCACCCATGTGCATCTTCAGGGAGGTGAACAGATGCTAATCTGAAGGCGCCAGGTCAGGGGAATACGCGGGGTGGTTCAGAACGTCCCATCCGAAGGACTCCAAAAGTTTCTTTGTGGCGTGGGCCGTGTGGGGTCTGGCACTGTCGTGCAGAAGGCAGACTCCCTTCTGCAGCAGTCCCCTTCTCTTGTTCTGAATTGCCCTTCTGAATTTTTTTAAGGTCTCACAATACCCTGCAGCATTGATGGTTTCACCCTGAGGTAAAAATTCGATCAAAATGATCCCTTTGTGGTCCCAAAACACGGATGCCATGATTTTTTTTAGCCGAAATGGTCGTTTTGAATTTTTTGGCCGAGGGTGCACATCAGTACGACCGTTTTTAAATTCACGACACCATTTAAACACACTCGTACGATTCATTACTCCTTCACCATAAACCGATTTGATCTCGTTAAAAACTTCAAACGGAAATTTTCGTTTCATAACGAAGTAACGGATAACACTGCGAATTTCGCACTTGGCGGCAGATTTTATCGACATGATTCACGAGACACGTTGCTGTAACCACAGTTTTAGACGTAGGGACGCGTCCTTGGGATCGTTGGACATGGAGGAGCTAAGCTACATGGCTGTGTGATCAAAATAGCAAAAAAAAAATTATTCTGCCCGTGAGGGCCCTAGTACACTTACTTTGTGGACATGCCTCGTAGTTAGCAAAGTTTTCCATCTTATTGCAGCTCATCTGTAACATAAATTTAAAAAAACAAATGTAATTATTTTTCTAGGATTTACAATAAATAAATAAAATAAATAGATTAAATTTTAAAAATGAAAATAGATTAAATAAAGACATACCCAAAGTTTTTTTTTAATTCTTCCAGATATTTGGAGTACTGATCGGATTGGTGCGAATTCTTAGCTATGCAACCAGCAATTTTATTAAAGGCAACGTCAGCAATGTGTCCGGCAAGTTCGCTATTTGGAAGTCGCATTGTTAGCACAACTTCCGAAGATCCATCTGAATGATCAGGGGTGCAAGCTGTGGACACACCAGGCGCATCCGGTGGAGCAACGCCAGACTCTTCTTCAATTTCCATCCTCTGGGCTGGTGTCTCATCAGGATGGAGATCAACTTGAAAATTGTGAAATAATATTAATATTTAGGTTTTACAAATAAAATATGTTTTTCAACTTACGATCTCTGCCCTCAAGTCTCTCGCCCGCGTTCTTTTTTTCGTCCTTTGTTTTATCCCGCTTGGGATAAGCGCACACTCTTACATGCATTATTTTCTTTCCAAGGATCTCGCCACTAAAATTATTGGATTAAAGAACACGGTTCTAGAAATTAAAGAATAAATAAAATAAAATACCTGCTGGTTTCTAAAGTAAAAATTACAGCAGTAGGTTCCCTGCGAATGCAAGAATTTAGACATACAAATTTCAGTGCAATCGACTGCGTAGTTTGGTTATTTTCATATGGAGTTTCGGAGCCCAAGGAAAAGAGGACTGCCAGGCGATCTGGAAAGTATTGCCCATCTGCAGTGCCATGGTAAGTAGCATTCAAATTCTCACTCCAAAGGATGTTTTGTTTCACTGCTTCACTTTGAGCTGAAATAAATATGAAATCAAAGAAAGCCGATGCTATATTTGACTACTTACATTGATCTATTGATAGGTGTCTTTGGCATCTTTTAACAGGCGTAATTATATTAGTTGTATACACCAACATTGCCCGCAAATAAAGTTTCCGTTTTGGATTATTTGCGGTATATGTTATTTGAATAGTCAGAGTGGTCTCCGGTCTTATAAAAATTTTGCCTAGCGGTTTTGAAAACAATACAATGCCTTTTTCATTGGCTATTGAGTCAAAGTTTAGCTTAAAACACATGCCTGCTAAGTCGTGCTCAATTAAATCTGGGAGACCTCTTAGATCCTGAAAAATTGTTTTTGATGTTTTTGTTTTTAAAAGAAAAAATAAACATCTTACCATGATAATATCACGCACTTATGTAGGTATGTAGGTAAGTCTATGTATCGCACTATCGGGCTAGATGCTGCCGGTTGACTGATAGCTGCTGGCGTTGATTGATTGATTCTCGTTTCATAGTTACGCCATATGGGCTTAGTTCCCGAGTGCGTTTTGTTTTAAGTAGGGTATAAATTTATTTGTATTCTACGAAAGCTAAATAAATAAATAAATAAATATTTTCGGTCGCAGCCTGCAAAAATTAAGTGATCTTTTCCTTGGGCTCCGAAACTCCAGATGAAAATAACCAAATGACGCAGTCGATTGCACTGAAATTTGTATGTCTAAATTCTTGCATTCGCAGGGAACCTACTGCTGTAATTTTTATTTTAGAAACCAGCAGGTATTTTATTTTATTTATTCTTTAATTTCTAGAGCCGTGTTCTTTAATCCAATAATTTTAGTGGCGAGATCCTTGGAAAGAAAATAATGCATGTAAGAGTGTGCGCTTATCCTAAGCGGGATAAAACAAAGGACGAAAAAAAGAACGCGAGCGAGAGACTTGAGGGCAGAGATCGTAAGATGAAAAACATATTTTATTTGTAAAACCTAAATATTAATATTATTTCACAATTTTCAAGTTGATCTCCATCCTGATGAGACACCAGCCCAGAGGATGGAAATTGAAGAAGAGTCTGTCGTTGCTCCACCGGATGCGCCTGGTGTGTCCTTGCACCCCTGATCATTCAGATGGATCTTCGGAAGTTGTGCTAACAATGCGACTTCCAAATAGCGAACTTGCCAGACACATTGCTGACGTTGCCTTTAATAAAATTGCTGGTTGCATAGCTAAGAATTCGCACCAATCCGATCAGTACTCCAATTATCTGGAAGAATTAAAAAAAACCTTGGGAATGTCTTTATTTAATCGATTTTCATTTTTAAAATTTAATCTATTTATTTTATTTATTTATTGTAAATCCTAGAAAAATAATTACATTTGTTTTTTTAAATTTATGTTACAGATGAGCTGCAATAAGATGGAAAACTTTGCTAAGGCGGCCTCTAAACGATCAATTATATTGCGCAATATTGCGAATTCTGCAATATAATTGACCGTTTAGGGTTAATATTGAAGATTGCGCAATGATTGACCGAAAGTTTGAATGAGTTTAATTTTTATTGCTCCATATTTCGTAGTTCGTATTATTGTGCAATATAATTGCTCGTTGGGATTCACAGCGCCTTTCAATCTTAATGTACAATAAAAGTATTGTACAATTAATTGTAGGTCTAGGGGCAACCTAAGTTAGTTTAATCAGTGATTGAGCATCGTACTTTTTAAGTGCAGAATAAAAAATTTCATTTACTTTACTATCATTATGAGTATTGACTTTTTGCAAAATTTCGCAGCATTCCTCAGGTTTTGTTTTATTAAAGTTTTATTAATTGAAGATCAAAAACTCAGTTTTGGATCTTTCTTTTCACTTCATATGGCATTACATTTTTTTTGCCCTGCTCCTGCACCTTTGCAAGTTCCTTCAGAATTGTTGTTTTTCTTCTTGTAATATCTTAACTTTGTGGAGGAATCACCTCCATATAAATTTTTATCTATATTTTTTATTTTTTTATTATTTAATATAAATTAAATTTAAATGTTATTATTTATTTTTATTTTTAATTTATTGTTATTATTGCTGTTTACGTAATTATTTTTATTTATTTTTTTTATTAAATTATTATTATTTATAGTTATTTGTATTCTTCACGGTAGCTGTATTCTGACATTACTAATTTTGTTTTATTTTTTTACAAAACAACAATTTTCAAGCTACTACAAAAATCTACTGGCATGCCTGGATTTAATATAAAACAAGCGTTTAATTTCTAATACAAAAACATATAATTTTGTGCTGCCATGCCTACAGCGATCTTTTATTCATACCACTTGCTTATTTTGGGCACTTTTTCGAAGTGTTGCTTTTTAAAGCCATTATTCGAGTAACACTGATTTATCTTTTTTTGTTTGATGTTTTTATTCCTCTAGGTATTTTTCCCACACTAATTTTAGGTATAATGAGCTCAGCAGATACAACTCTCAATTTTCCTCGCTTCTTCAATAATTTAGGAGGATCAATAATTGCAAGCTTCTTCCGCTTTTCTGCAAGTTTTAGTATTCTTTGTTGTTCCTAGATTTATCTTGATACATATTATCTCAATCCTGATTCCCTCTTTTTCTCGTTCAATGTGTGTTACCGGTTCCATCGATTGCTCCGAGTTCCTCCATAACATATCCTTTAACACCAACCCCCGCAACGTTAGGTCCTTCCAAACATTCCGCCTCTAAAATCATCGTACTAGTTAAGGACATTTCGATCGAACCCTTCACTAGAATGATGCGTAACGCCAATACCTCTACCGTCTTCGACTTTCACCTTTACAAAACTTCCCACAAACCCTTACAAACCGACCCCCTCCCCACTCCCTCAAATCAGCCCATCCTGCAACCCCCTAACTGTTTTAATATGCACGTGTTTTTTTTTTTTTTTGTTAGTTTTAGTTAGTTAATACCACACATTGTAGGTTCTATTAAGCGAACTGAATAAATTACTTTCTTGCAGTGGAGGCTCGTCAGCGGGGAGGCAGAGGAGGTAGTGCCTTCTCTGTCATAGTGATTTTTGCTCAACCGCCGATGGCCGCAATAGTTACGCAAGTTCAAAAATTGTTGGCCGTTACGATCCGAGGCACCATCCCGATCTCAATTTAATTTAGCTTGGTACCCCTGCCGCAGAGGTTGCGCTTGTGTGGACCAAACACTTGTCCCAATAATATCCACTTGATTAAAATTGTGTGAATTACATACGAAGGCAAATAATATGTGCATACATATGTTCTGTTGCAGTCCTCGCCGCTCCTGCAAATAAAAATAAAAAGGAATAAAATTTACTTTCCGAATAGGCTAACTAATTCCAAATACTTACATGAAATTTTTAGGCTAAATTCGGAACGGCCCTGCGACAGGTCAAGGCCGGAAAAGCTCGGGCAGCCATCGACTTCATGTGTAGTCGAAGTGAAGAACTGACCAGAGGTGCTACAAAGTGTGCGGAGTTCGGCGAAATCTTAGTGGAGTTAAAGTTATAGAAAGTTTAAATTATTGAGTGAATTGGATTATTGTAAAAAGAAAATAATCAAGAAAATTCAACTAGTAGTTTTCACAGTACTAGTTGAATTTTCTTGTTTATTTTCTTTTTACAATAATCCAATTCACTCAATAATTTAAACTTTCTATAACTTTAACTCCACTAAGATTTCGCCGAACTCCGCACTCTTTGTAGGACCTCTGGTCAGTTCTTCAGTTCGACTTCACATGAGGTCGATGGCTGCCCGAGCTTTTCCGGTCTTAACCTGTCGCGGGGCCGGCCGTTCCGAATTTAGCCTGTTCTAAAATTTTCCTATAAGTATTTGAAATTAGTTAGTCTGTTCGGAAAGTACATTTTATTCCTTTTTATTTTTATTTGCAGGAGCGGCGAGGACTGCAACAGTACATACATATATTTACATAATTGTTTTTAATCAAAATCAAAATCCTGAAATGAAAATTGTTCGTACGAGGAGAAATAAGTTAGAGTACAAGGAAAGTTAGCCATCTGAGGTCCCAATGGCTTTTTAGTTATAGTGCTTTTTTTTATGTGACAACTTTTGCTTGAAGGTACCGCGATGTTTGTAAGTAGTTAATTTTCAAGAAAATTGTTATCTTATCTTTTGTGGTCTTCAGCTTTGATTAAAAAACAAAAAAATAAATACGGTCAAGACGAGAAATGGCGGTCAAAAGCTGGTGTGGACTTTATGTACATGGATTAGTAGGTATTACATGTGATCTCAGACAGTTCGGGAATTTTCGTAGGAGGTTTTGTCTTTACAAAAGGCAAAGGTACAGAATTGCTAACTTTACACAAGATTCTCAAGGTAGGTTCAGATAGTCCGTAATTAATGCGATGACTGATGAATTCGGTACACTCGATGGAACCTGTTAGGACTTAATGAACAATTACATACTATACCTAACACTTTCTTAAAATATCTGGTGCACTACGTTATGTACATAAATGCCCTCATTTCAGATATAAATTTCGGCGTTTTTTTACTTATTTTATTAAAGTGAAACTTTATTATCATCGCCACAAATTTTTTCGTTCGTCAATCGCATGTCGCATTACAGCCGGCCGGTGAGTAGGGGTGCCGCGGAGACGGGGTAAAGTGAAAGGCGCTCGGTAGAGCAGCCAAGGCCAATATGGAAGCGCCAATGGCTCGCATCAGCTGACCGTGTAGCATTTATATTCTCACTCGTTCGTGCAAGTGCTCCGCGGTATTTGTGTGTTTTGATCAGTATATTGATGTAAATGTTGTTGTTCACTTGATCGTGATGGACAACGATACAGCGTTGAAAGCGTCTATCATCTGAATGATTGTATTTATTATGTTTTCCGTACTCTAATACGCAGATTGAAATTAAAATTTATAGTTGGATATCTTGTCTACTATTAGTAAGCACAAGGGATTTTCATCTACGTGTTGTTTAATCCAATTGGTCACGGCTTGGTTAAGACCCTTCAACTTCGCATAGTGTGTGCTCGATTTTTCGAAGTTGAAGGCGACAGATTTTGCTGACTCCTCAACTTTCAAGTCGTCTTTTTCTGTTTTCTCTGCTCAATAGTAGTACTATTGATTTCCCATTATCATTCCCTCCAATTATTAAGTTAAGATGAAAAACGCGATTTTAATACCCTAAATCGAATAATTTTCCGAAAATTTTCAGTTAAATGCCTACGATCCGAAAAAAAGTTTCACTTGCATCGTGGTTTCGTAAAACACACAATGTTTTTTTATTTCACTTATTTTATTTACTTTATTAATTTCATTGATTTTACTTATTTTATTTATTTTATTTATTTTACTTATTCTATTTAGTTTACTTATTTTATTTTATTTATCCATTTTATTCGTATTATTTATTTATTTAATCAGCTACTTATTCCGCTTTCCCACTACTTAAAAAATATCAATAAATGAACTGCTGTTCTCCAAACCGTAATCAGTTCTACCTAGCGCATAAAGGCAGCGAAATCCGCGAAATGCAAATTGCAGAAATCTCCAATTCACTGATCTCTTCCAAATGCTCACAAACAACAATTAAAATTATAAGCGTACCACGATAAGCATTGCAAAAAAAAAAACACCCTCAATAAGCTCCGTGCAAATTGTATAGTACTGCAAATTGGTAATGTGTGCTTCCAAAAATAGGGGAAAAGCACAACGGGCCGAGAGACAATCTCATTTCATGCAGTGCCATCGTTGGCGGCGGCGTAAAGTGCCTCTTAATCTTGTTCCGCAACTTTAATCTCAACAAATAGTTGAGGCGACAATTTATCGAACCACATATGCCTTTCGTCGCAGCCTCCCACATGTGCAAATGCGTAGCAAACGTTGCACACTGAAAATAGCGAAACTAGCCTCGCAATGTCCTCCATAAAGAAATACTATATTAGTGTTCATGATATCCATATCCCGGCGATAGTCTTGCTCCACGGGTAGAGCAAAAAGCTCCAAATTGTAAAGCCTCCGCCTTTGGAACACCCCGTCGGTGGAATCGTCGATGAAGGTGTGAATCGGGAGTGGAAACTGTTTTGGGCGCAAGATATAAGCTGTCCTAATCGCATCCTCGATTGCTGCCTCCACCTGGCGAGGAGCAAAGAAACCTTATCGGTCCAGATTTTGAGCCATACGTATACTGTTTGCACGGTCGTGTTCGTGCCAGGATTAACTTAGTGAGAAATTTTGGTGTACTCGTAGAGCAAAACTATCGCCGGGATATCATGAACACTAATATACATATTTGTTATATTTCTCGTCCTCCAAAAGCGAAGTACCATCGGAAGTGGAATATCTTTAAATAACTGCTATCGCTTAATATACCAAACGTATGTAAATTTATGGACGAAAAATAAACATTAGTACAGTGTTGTGCAAGCAATAGTAATCACTCTAGTACAAAGACGTAATGTAGTTTTTTCCTCATTTTGTTTAATGGAAAATAAAATGTACATATATGTATGTTGAATTTTTTTCTTTTCATCAAACAATAATAGTTGATTCGCAACAAATTCACAACATAATTTTATTACAGTAATCTTTAAAAGAATAACGGTAGTGTCAGGTCATAATAGTAGGTTGAGGTATGCTTTTCATTTAGCAGCTTCGATGTGTGTTTGGGGCATTCTCATGCTGAAATACCAATCGAAGTGGCGTTTCCCATTCGGCTTATGGCAACATTTGCCCCTCCAAAATATTTTTCTAATTAAAACGGGCAATTACTTCCTTTATTTTTAAAAATAGGACCTACACTATTCTCTGAAACACAGATGGAGAAAATAATGAACTTCAATAAATATTTTGAGATATGTAAATATGTGTGGCGTAGTATGCGAGTAACTTTGTGTTAACGAATTATTATTTTTTAAGTAGTACCTATGCGAGTACCTGGTAATTGAAAAGTAAATTAGTAAATTCCAATTAAGTTACCTGTTTCTGTGAAAAAAATTAAATGTAAAATAAAAAGTTCAGTTCGATTTGGTCAGCCGATAGAGAAGAACAGTGTATCAGTTATTTAATAAAATATTTGTAAATAAGAAAAAAAGAAGTTTACTTTTACCAACATTTCTTTGACATATCTACATATGTATGTTATAGTGTATTTAATTTTTTTTTCCATTTGTTTAAATTTTCACATTAACCCGTTCAGTAGTTATCACATTGTGAGTTTTGAGATTAGTTGAGTAGACTTTTTGCAAGAAAAAGTTTTTTGCAAAAAATAGTTTCACCTAAGTGTATTTATTTGTTTCATTCCGTTAAAGGAAGAAGAAGACAGTGGTGTTAAGAAAATTTTTGCTTCCGCATTTTTGAAGCAATTTTTGTTTTTTGAAGAGCTTCTGGACTTACAAGAGGCCTTTTCCTGTTTCCCTTCCTGCCCTCATCCATATCCATTGAAGAACATCGGCTGGGATCCTGATTTACGGAGTTTTTGCAACATCGACATCCGGTCGCCCGGGGGCGGCCACGTGGAGGAAATTGCTACAATCTCCTTCGGTTGACAACTTACAGGCTTGAGCAGATGCCGGATTTGGCTGCAGGTGTGTTGTATTTGATAGGAGCTTCCCACGAGGGAGAACGAGGCCGCCTGGGAGAGCGGTCTTCGCCCCTTTTGTCCTTGGGACAAGATATCGGATTCAAGAAGAAGACACCGCATCTTGATTAACTTCTCGACTGGACAAACTACCACGTATTGCCAACTGACTCCCGACTGAAACTGCAGCTCCAGCAAATAAGAGGAACTTCCTTCCTCTCCCAATTTATTCCTTTTTTTCTTTTACTTTCTCTCCCTATTTATTTGCCCTACTAACCCAATTACTAGGTGTCTAAATATGGAAGCAGGGCCCCACTATGGCGGGCGGCCCGAAAGATATGAACTATTTCGCGCCCTTGGACCTTGTTCCAGCGAAGAGGGCCAAACGGAACATCTCAAGGGGTACCTCCCTTACCGACCAGATCTTTCCGCGACTACCTGATAAACCCGCAGGAGGCAATGAGGCTAATCAGCCAAAGTACATAGTGATCCAAACAACGAACCCCCAAGAGAAACCACTAAAAGCCTATAATCAGTTCCTGGTTAGAAAAGGTGTGGATAGTATTTCCACTAAGCATAGCGCAGCCAGCTACATCTTCGGCGATGCCCTACTCCTCTTGGTAGAAAATACCAAGGTAGCCGAACATTTTATTAAAGCTTCCTCCATAGCGGGTATCCACATATCCCCATAACGGTCAAATACCACCCAACTTTAAATTGTGTCAAGGGAACTGCATTTTCTCCGGAATTTAGGTCCCTGACCAAAGAGGAGATCCTGGAAGGGCTCAAGGACCAGGGCGTGACTGACGTTCTGCAGTTCACCCGTCCAGGAGAGTCTGGTAGGATCTTTCCGACTGGCCTGGTGGTCCTTAGCTTTGAAAGATATAGGTTGCCAGCGGAGATCCAAGGAGCTTGGTCAAAGATTAAGATTAATGAATATTTCCCTAACCCGATGCGGTGTAAAAACTGCCAAAAAATAGGACACACCGCTAAGCACTGCGAGGCTACTGCTTTGTGCGGAATTTGTGGAGAGATCTCTCCCCATGAGGGAGAATGTACAAAAAAGTTTTGCGTAAACTGCAAAACAGATTCCCACTCCTCGTCTAGTCGTGACTGCTTCGAGTTCCTAAAACAAAAAGAGATTCTTAAAATAAAAACAATAAGGAAATGGTATGAGGCGAGGAAGGAATACTATTCCATTCATAAGCCGGTGGCCCAGGAGACCTATGCTGGTGTGGCGGGATCCGGATCTAAAGCCGTTCAACCTTCTCCCCAAACACGAAAAACGACCGGTGAACCGACTTTGTCAGCGCAGAAAACTCCAGCCGTCATAACAAATAATTTGACTCTCTCAAATATCTCAGTACCTTCTACTTCCGCTAAAGAAGTGCCGAAGCCTACCCCGCCTGGATTCCAAAAAATTTCTAATAAACCTCCACCTTTTAATTTCAATGGCAATGAATATGTTGACAACTTTATAACTACCCCATCAAAAACCAAAAAGTCAACAACAAAAACTCAAAATAATAAGAAAACTAAATCCTCCTTCTGCTTTGGAGAATCCTGGGTCAGGACTCTAAAGTACCTCTATTACTAAAAATAATGGTGAAACAAATGGAAAAAGTCGGAAGGAAAAAAGGAAGAATAAACCTGATATTGATTCTTCTTTTTCCTCTGTGGATATCGAGTTCTCCTCTTTATCGTCGGGAGAAGAAGAAATGAAGAAATAATTTTTCTCTCTTTGTTTCAGGAGGATTTAACAGGGGGGCACAATATAAAGAGGAACTCACTTTACACTAATATTTATTTAATTCGCGTACAATTTGCTGAAGACTTCGGTCCACCGGGTTTGTTGTGGTCTCGTACCGTGGCTGGATGGTGCTGGGCTTGCTGCGTGGCTGTGCTGCTGCTGGGCGTTCAGACCCGAATGTCCCCTGGACTCTGCTCTTGCTATCAGTTGCGGTGATAAGCGCTCTTATCAGAAAATGAGAAGGAGTGCAGGAGGATCCCAATAGATCTATATGCCTCGATATTCTCTTGACGAAGAGGATAATTAGAGACTTCATGTGATAACCATCGACGCTCTGTCTCCTCTTTGATGAAGAAGATGATTTGATGCTATGATGAGAGATCACCCACGCTCTTCTGGTCTGGTAGCCGGGTATAGGGTTGCCAATTATTTAATCGCTAGTTTTAAATTCCAACATTCTGCCCGCCTTGAAATCTCCAGATTTCAAGAGAAAGGAACGGGTTCAGTGAATGCAGCCTTTGAGTTACGATTGCAATGCTCCATCTACGATATTTCTTCCTTGTGGCCAGTGTTCGTTGCGAATTTTGATGCATTTTCTTTTTTTTTGCTTTAGTGTAAGTGACATAAGGCATAGAGGAAGAAAAAAGGGGGTAGAAGCAATAGCGAGTAACAACTAATTGCACAATATATTTTCAATTCCAAATTTTTTTTTTTTTCAAGTGGTCTAAATCTGAGGTGCTTATTCAAATTTTATTTCAATAATTCTTTTTTTTTTTTTTTCAATTACCGTCGGGCGTATCAATTGGTAGCAAGCAGACCTTTGTGACGGGGCGTTTAAGTTCACCCGCCTTGGTTTTTAATGTGACAACCTTAAAACTAAATCTCCGATTTTCAAGTTCGGAGAAGCGCCTAACCATTTAGGCCTCTGTTGGAGCCGTGACAAATATTCACGTTGCCATGATTTCCAAAAATCCTGCTTCAATCGTTGTAAGAGATTCCATCTAGATAGTGTATTTAAATTTAAATCAGAGAGATCTTCTTCCGGTGGTGAAAAGAGAATTTCCAGTAAGAAAGTGTCCTGGCGTTAATACGTTAAGGTCAGTAGGATCTTCAGTAAGTGGACAGAGAGGACGCGAATTAAGACATGCCTCGATTTGGGTCAGTACCGTGCACATTTCTTCGTACGTTAAAGGAACATTTTCTACGATCCTTTTAAGATGAAATTTAATGGATCTCACCCCAGCCTCCCAAAGACCTTCAAAATGAGGTGAGGCGGGTGGAATGAAATGCCACTGAATGCCATTGATACTCACTAATTCTGCAGCCTTTCGAGTGGCTTCTGCATAAGCGGCCTTAAGATCTCTATTTAGCTGGTTCCGAGCCCCGATAAAGGTCGTTCCACAATCGGAATATATATTTTGACACAATCCCCGACGAGATATACAGCGTTTTAGGCAAGCCATAAATGCATTGGTAGTGAGATCACTTACTGCTTCTATATGAATGGCCTTTGTGCAGAAGCATACGAATATAACAACATACCCTTTGTATGTTTTACACCCTCTTGTTCGTGATACCCTAAGTTTAAACGGGCCTGCATAGTCATCTCCGGTATTGCTGAAAGGATGAGACGGATTTATCCTAGGAGATGGTAAAGCTCCCATAAGCTGGGTCCTTGTCTGACAAGAATTCTTGAAGCAGGTTATACATTTTCTGATAACATCTTTTACTATCCTTCTACCATTTACGATCCAAATAGTTTTTCTAAGGGTGGACAAGGTTAATGAGGTACCGCCGTGTAAGCATAGCCTGTGAATGTTTTCAATAAACAATCGTGACAAATGGCTTTTTGGATGAAGAATGAGGTGTTTCTCATTATAAGGAAGTGAGGAATCGTTTAACCTACCTCCTACCCTCAATAACCCTGTACTGTCCAATATGGGATTAAGGGAACGAATTATACTACGTCTGCTTATATCTTTGCCATTGGATAAAGCCACGATCTCATTTGAAAACATTCTTCTTTGCTCAAATTTAAGCCAAAACAAACGAGCGGGTGTTAAGTCTGCGGCAGTAATTAGCGAAGATTCTGAGACAGCTTTGGTACGTCTTAGCTTACTTATAGCCCTTTGGCAACGAGCAGTAGCTCTAAAGAGTCGGGAAAGTGAAGAAAAACTTGCTAGTACCTTGGAGAAATGGGAAAATTCCTCTTCTATTCTTTGCGCAAGAAACGCTTTTGTTGGTCTCATCTCTAATCTCTCAGGGTCTGGGTCAGTGAAAACAGGAGAAGGCCAAGAGGTCTGTGACTGAGACAGCCAATTGGGCCCATGCCACCATAGGCTCTCATTTTTGCCTTTGACTGATAACATGCCTCGACTAGCGAGGTCTGCGGGGTTTTCTTCTGATGACACATGTCGCCATGGAATTTTCGAATCAACATTATCAAGGATTTCAGAAATTCGATTGCGTACAAAGAGTTTGAAATTGTCAGGTTGTTTTTTGAGCCACGCAAGGACTATGGTGGAGTCGATCCATAAAAAAGTCTTAATATCTTTTGAGGCTATTGAAGGAAGAAACTTTTTAACCAGCCGGGAAAGTAACACTGCCTCACATAGCTCAAGTCTGGGAATTGTAACAGATTTAGCTGGGGTAACTTTAGTTTTAGCTGTTAAAAGATGAACCGCAGTTTTGTCTCCGTTTTAAACCCTGAGGTACAGAACTGCTCCATAGGCGTTCTCGGAGGTGTCACAGAACCCGTGGAGTTGTACTTGGCTAGTGGGTTCTGAGCTCACAAATCTGGGAATAAGTATTAGGCTTAGTTTTTCCATTAAATTTAAGATTTTAGACCATTGTTCGACTAAATCTTGAGGAACCGGCTCATCCCAACGAACATTTCTTTTCCACAATGATTTCAAAAATATTTTTGCTGATACAACAATGTGGGATGCCCACCCTAAAGGATCATAAATTCGAGCTATTTGCGACAAGATTTTTCGTTTGGAATACGGAGGCTGAGAATCTTTTAATTGAATATTGTAAGAAAAGCAATCCTTTGATGATTAAGCCCAAAGTTTTAATCACACTATCTGTGTTGATTATTATCTGCGAGCTTGATGACCGATCGGCTTGGGGAATATCAGTTAATATTTCTTCCGAATTAGACGCCCATTTTCTTAGCTCAAACCCTCCGCGTTGCAAAAGAGCATCGATTTGCTTTCTTGCTTCTTTCGTAGCGCAAATGGTGTCACCTCCTGATAACACATCATCCACGTAAAGATCGTTTAATAGAATATTGGAGCCAATCGGAAATTCTTGTCGCTCCTCTTCAGCAAACTGATGGAGAACACGGATAGCTAGAAAAGGTGCACTTGTAACGCCAAAAGTGACGGTTAAAAGACGGTATTCAGCCGGAGCATCATCAGTCTTAGAACGCCATATAATTCTCTGAAAATCCTTTTCGGATGGGTTAATCAGTACTTGGCGATACATTCTAGCTATGTCCGCAGTAAATACAAATTTGCGTTGTCTCCATTCAGTAATTAAAAGGCAAATATCTCGTTGCAAGGCTGGACCACTCAATAAACGGTCGTTTAGTGAATAACCGTTACTGGATTTGCAACTTGCATCGAATACGACACGGGTTTTCGTTGTTAAGCTATCAGCCTTAACAACCGCATGGTGAGGAAGATAGAAAGTTTGATCTGGTGCTTGAACTAATTCTGAAAGGGGCACCTTTTCCATATGTCCTTGCTCTAAGTATTCTTCTAGGCATTGCTCATATTCGTTTTTAAGTTGGGGGTCTGCCTTCAAGCGCTTTTCTAACGCCTGAAATCTTTTCGAAGCAATTTTCCTAGAATCGCCGAATCTTTTTTGACTGTCGGATAGGGGGGTGAAAGGTAAGCGCACGATATATCTACCTTCCGAGTTTCTGCTATGTGTTTCACAGAAAATTTGTTCACAGAGGGCATCTTCTTGTGACATGTTAGTGGGGGATGAAATTTCTTCAATTTCCCAAAAGCGCGTTATAGCATCACATTCCTTTACTTGCGAGCAAAGGCTTAGAGCTTGGCGACTCTGCTGACAAAGGGTTTGCGTGTTGACTTCTCCGAAGAGAATCCAACCGAAACAAGTTTGTTGTGCAGTGGGACTATCCACTGTGCCTGGGATAACTCCTTCTTTAAGAATTTTTGCATAGACTTCAGCGCCTAAAACCAAATCTATTTTTCCTGGGTGATCATAAGACGGATCTGCAAGGGTTAAGCTCTGAAACGTAGTTTGAGACATGTATAATTTCTTGGTAGGCAGATTATCTGTCAGACAATCAAGCACAGCAGCTTTCAATTTTATTTTCGGTTCATCACGGAAATGAGGTTGAATTGTGAGTTCGCTGAGAGACTGTGCCTTTGCAGTTATAGTATTTCCTATGCCTGCGATTTCAACTGGGGATCGATAGGTTTTAGAGCGAAGGAGTTGCACTGCTCTTTTTGTGATAAAAGACGTTTGTGAACCGGGGTCAACTAAGGCCCTGAAGAGAATGGGAGTTCCGATGCCTTTATTCTGATCGTAGCCAACAGTACTAATTTATTTTGACGAGCAAAGCAAGAGGTTATTTTGCTATTGGGAGAGCTAACTTGAGTGGATTTTGAAGGGTCGAGAGAAATTGCTGTAACACATTCCCCGTCATTCAGGGGGGTACTGTCTGGAACATGTAGCAGGGAGTTGTGTCTCCTGTTACAATATCGACACGTTTGATCGCTGGGACAATTCTTTGCGGTGTGACTTTGAGCGAAGCAATTAGATTAGAGCATATAGAATTGGAGGACACAAATTTAGATTTTTCTTTTGGTGACAATTTTATGAACTTGAAGCATTTTCTTAGAGCATGAGGACCTTTGCAGAAAGGACAACTAAAACGGGTAGTATGATAGGAGCGGGTCTTCTTGTCCACCGATCCTGATGAAGTTTTTTGGGAATGTTTTTGTGGACTTAGTGTTTCCAGGGTACGAAAACGGGCTTCTAAAAATTCTTTAAGATCATTTAGAGAGGCTAGCGGAGAGGTATTACCTTGTTTTTGCTTCCATAGTTCCCTCGTTTCCGAGGGAAGGCGCTCTAATATCAGAAAATTGATAACCGGGTCCCAGTCTTCGACCTTTACTTTCAAGTTTTTTAAAGTGGCCAAACATTAATTTGTCACGTCAAGCATAGGTACGTCGAATTTGAAAAGCAGACTCAGCCTGAATGGGGTTTTGAGAAAACAATCTTTTCAATGTATTGTTTACTAGAGCTCTGGTGTTCTGATACCTCTTAACCAAATTGTTCCATGCGATCGAATAATTGTCGTTAGTAATGTTCAAATGACGAACTATTGTCGCTGTTTCCCCGGTAAGCGAAGCCTTCAAATAATGCATCTTTTGAACGGGTGATTGATTCAAAAATATCATGGAAAGACAACCAGGAATTATAATCTCCCGAGAAGGTGGGAATTGTTATTCTAGGTAATTTTATGCCCGTCATTTCAGGATTTTGGGTTGCTTGCGACTCTAAATGTGCCAATTGATTTGTAGGAGGGGGTGTTGATTCATTTGCCCGAGGCAATGCCACTAAACTGTCCATTAAATCTTTGGTAATCCCTTTATATTCAAAGTATAAATCTTTAAACTCATCATACAAATCTTCGGTAAAATAAGAATGCTTTTCCTCTTCGTCCCCGCTATGAATTTTGGAGTCATTTTGATCAAAGGTACTATTGAGCTCTTCCAGCGAATTTAATCGACCTTGAAGGTAACCCTTGCTTTCAAGCCTTTCCTTTGGCGATTTCTTATAATTCGTTACCCATTTCTTCAATTGTGCATGAACGACCCTTTGCGAAGCCACCAATTGTTCTAGCTCTTCGGATTTGTTAGCCATTTTAATTTCAACTAAAATGCGCCCACCTACTGATATTCTAACTCAATGCACCAAATGATGCAGGATTAAAATTGCTAATCGGAATTTTTATTACGGGGAGCGTTGCAGCGAGGAAAATATACAATAATTGAAAAATTCGAATTTATCCACTCGGAGGAGGAGGCTCCAAATCGGTTAAGCTTGGGAGACAATAAACCCCACGAAGGCTAGCGATTTATTGTAAGCTGGTACTTGCCATTCGAAATTGTTAATGCAATTTTAATGGAAATACTTCTTTCTGGGTAATTCTTTTTGATTGAACTAGCAGAGAAATTACTATTACAAATTTCAACTCATAAAGTGAAATCTTGAAAGTAAATTTTTAATTTCATATAATTTCATCACACAGCCTTTCTCAGTAGGGATCGGAGTCAAACTTCCAACGATAGAGCCAGCGAACGGTAATGACTGTACGGTATTGTAACAACGGTACTGGGATTTCTACCTCTTTCTGGTTTATAAAAGATGGGAGGCAATCTACAGTAGAGCTCACCAAATTTAGACAAAGTACAAAGTAAATTGTACCCTTTTTAACTTTATTCAGAAATTATAGCGCCACACGGAATATGAGATCTCACTCAAGAATGATCATCCGATAGAATCCTTTACACCGAAAACCAAAGAAATTTATTTCTTTATATATTTTACTATTATTTTAATATATAATCCCGGCAATGATCACTGTCTATGAGTACCATGTGTGTACTTTCGCGATACCGTAAACTTAGATCGATTTGCTACCAGTGAGCCCGTTTTAAAGTTTTAAAAGCACCACTATCACGCACTTGAATTAAATATATTGTGTAATTAATGACTCAGCTACCTGGGAGGAGCCCTATCCTGACTCGAAGGACCAAATGTTTCAGGAGGATTTAACAGGGGGGCACAATATAAAGAGGAACTCACTTTACACTAATATTCATTTAATTCGCGTACAATTTGCTGAAGACTTCGGTCCACCGGGCTTGTTGTGGTCTCGTACCGTGGCTGGATGGTGCTGGGCTTGCTGCGTGGCTGTTCAGACCCGAATGTCCCCTGGACTCTGCTCTTGCTATCAGTTGCGGTGATAAGCGCTCTTATCAGAAAATGAGAAGGAGTGCAGGAGGATCTTAATAGATCGATATGCCTCGATATTCTCTTGACGAAGAGGATAATTAGACACTTCATGCGATAACCATCGACGCTCTGTCTCCTCTTTGACGAAGAAGATGATTTGATGCTATGATGAGAGATCACCCACGCTCTTCTGGTCTGGTAGCCGGGTATAGGGTTGCCAATTATTTAATCGCTAGTTTTAAATTCCAACACTCTTTTTCTTTTTCCTTTTTTTTATTTTATATACATGATACAGAATCTTGTGAGCAATGAAAATTTATCTCTTAACATCCTACAGTGGAATATCAGAGGTCTACTCAACAACCGACCTGATCTGGATGACTTAATTTCTAAGTACAACCCTAAAATTATTGTACTGCAGGAAACGAATATTCTATTGGAGGAGCAGCCAGAGCGGTTGGGGAGCTTCAACTACTTTGGCTCTAACTCTTCCAGGGAATCCAGACGTGGAGGTGTGGCCGTTCTGGTCCACAACTCCATTCCTGCTATGGAAATAGATTTAAATTGTAATTTTATGGCTTGCGCCGTTTCGGTGGGAACTTCGAAAGAACTTACAATAGCGTCTATTTATCTGGAAAACTCCTGTGATGTCACTACGGCTAATTTGGAGGAACTATCCCAGGCTCTTCCTCCTAACACTTTGTTCTGCGGCGACTTCAACGCCCATAGTCCTTTGTGGGGATCGGCACGTTCGTACCGCAGGGGGAGGCGGGTGGTAAGCTGGATTGAGAGCGCACAGCTGTGTGTTCTCAATTCCGGCGAGCCTACCTTTCTCTCTGGTGCTGGCTCCTTCACGCACATTGATCTCTCCATAGCTCGTGCTAGCATGTCACCTGAAATGGAATGGCTAATTCATGACAAAACTGAAGGAAGTGACCACTTCCCAATTCTAAAACTAACTTTCGATCGGGAAAAATTAATCCTATCCCAAGGTTCATCGAGACTAGGGCTGATTGGACTGGCTTCGCTAACTCAGCTACTGAGGAGTTGACTCGTCGGCCTCAATCGGCCAACATTAATAAGGAGGAGGCTCAATTGACCAGAGTCATTCGAGCGGCGGCTTCTGCTTCTATTCCTTCGGCCCATCCTTATTTCTCCTCTCAACCTGGTTGGATGAGTCCTGAAATTATCGAGAAAATTAGGCAGAAATACAGAGCATGGAAAAAATTTCAAAGAAGGCCTACCTCTGCTAATTTGATCGATTATCGCAGATGCTCAGCTATCGCCAAAAAGCATATTAAAGAGGCAAAGAGGCTGTCTTGGGTAAATTTCGCCCAGGGCATTGACCTTAATCTAAAGGATGATGCCAGTAAATGCATACACTCTGGTACCCGGTCCAATAGCTATGTGTAATACATCGTTGGATACTTCTTTTTGAGCTGAACAGAAGTCACTATGGCGCCTAGTTCCAAATCCTTGTATGTTCAGAGTTATACTGTATTATACATGTCAGTGTCACTATGGCGCCTGTGTAAAATAAAAACAAAATTCTTGTAAAATATATTTTTTCGTTCCGCGAATTTGTCATTTACATTTTATAATTTATTTTTCTAAGAGTCTCTATCGGCTGGTTGGCAAAAACGAAAAAAAAAAAATTCTGTTACCTAAGAAAATGGCGCCTACAATTAAAAATCGACTGGAGTTTTATAAAAAAAATGGTAAGAATCCAGATGAAATGCGAAGACGACTCTTCCTTGGCGCAGGCAATAGGTGTGCCTCCCTTATTCCGAATCTGAAAGTGGACTCTACCACCTACAATGATTCGGGGCAGATCACGGAACAGCTGTCCATCTGTCTATTGCGGTCCGGCACATCCTCAGGGATTGTCCTGCTACCGTCAGGATCAACGGCGGCCCTCTGCCCCCTTTAACATAGCTTCTCAATCCGGCAGACCCAAAACCCTTTCTTTGTTTGATAGATAAATTGAACTTAAAAAATAGATTTTAATTTTTTGGACAAATTAATATTACCTTCAATTATGAAATTATTAACTACCATATATCTAATTTTTGTAATAAATAAATAACTAAAATAGTCTTAACCCCTAATTTTAGGTAATCATAAGTAGAATCTAGAAACTCCTAACTGTAGTTAGTTATAAGTAGTACTTAGAACCCTATAAATGTAGTTAGTAATAATTTGAATTTTAGAATTTTATTACAACGTTAAATTAATTGCAAAATGTATTCATTGTTGTTAGAAGTAAATCTGACTAAATTAAGGAATTAACTTGTTCTAAACTTTTTCACCTCTGCGCCATATGGGCTTATGTTCCCGAGAGCGCTTTTTGTACATAGGGTAAGAATTTATTTTTGTACTCTATGCTAAATTAATAAATAATAATAAATAAATTTATTTGTTTGTCCATTAAGGTATGTATATCCGCTGTATATTTTGAGATTAACTGATTTTTACATCTGTTTTTGGAAAACGTTCTCGCGATTCACGAGTGTAACGATGAAGTCGTCGACAAATATTACAAATATATCTGATACACAGTAGAAAGTATCTCCTTTAGTGATATACATATAATATCACTAAAGGAGATACTTTCTGCTTTCTAGATACTGTGTATCAGATCTATTTGTAATATTTGTCGACGACTTCATCGTTACACTCGTGAATCGCGAGAACGTTTCCAAAAACAGATGTAAAAATCAGTTAATCTCGAAATATACAGCCGGACTTTTCGTTTAATTAAAGTCATTTCAAATAATGATAAGACCAGGAATTTCATTTCGCTAGAAGTCACCCTCTTCGGTTTATTTGAAAAGGAACAAAGGATAGGTGGGAAAGCGGCCAGGAGTACCAAACTCCTCCGAGGCCTCTTATTAGAGAAAAATCGGAAAAATGTGAAACGACAAACGCTCATACTGCTGCTCCGCCCCGCTTAAAAAAGGAGACATCTCAGCTCGATAAAACCACCAGATGTATTCAGTCTGGTGCCAATACCACTGCCAGAGCGCCCAATGTGGCGTGGGAAACCAATTGTGGAGACGGAGGGAGGAAGCCTCATGAAAGTTTCTTTTTATTAAATCTAGAATAGTATTCTTCGGGTAATCGCATCATCATATAAGAACGGGGAGATTATTGAGATCCCGATTTCTGCCTTTTAGTATGCGATGAAAGAAAATTGTGGGATTAACTTTGAGGATTTCACCTCCTTGAAGTGGTGTACGTACGTATTAAAGTTGGCTTTATCTCTTGTCCACTTTGAATTGTATCCATTGCCATATAGCTTGAACACCTTCGGAAAATTATTTGATTTCCTTCAGTTTGGCCGATAGCCGGTGGGTGGTTTTTTTATGATTGAAAGTCAAAAGTCATCTAATTATGTATATGAATTGATTTAAGATTTTTATTTCATGTGTTTTTGATGAATGAAGAAGAACATAGAGTTTAAATTTTTTTTTCATTTACCAGTATCATCCCAAATAAAAATTGTATCTTTCAGGCATCATGAAAGACAAATCATACACACATATAAAACTATTTTTCTACTACAGTTTTGAGTAATACCATAGAAAAATAAAAAATCGTTATATAAAAGCAAAATTTCTCAATACTTCAAAATCCCATTCCTTATACGTGCAGCGCTTGAGTCGAGCCGAACAGCCCGAGCTACATAAGGCATGCGCACAAGTAAACATTTAACATGACTTTGAAAGATAATAAAAGTACCCGTAAAATTAACGCAGAAATGGTAATCGAAGCTTTAAGAGACCTCGACCAGCCTGCCACGCTCTTGAGCGTGATAAAATCCGTCGCGGAAGCGCAGAAGCTGAGTCCATCTCAAATCAGGGAATCGATCAAAAATCATCTGACCACAGGAGTAACACATGGTTTTATAATAAAAACCGGAACGATATGTACAGCCTCAGGGCGAATGCTGTGGAGAAGGAAGAGGATGTTCACCAATTAGTAGATAAATGTTGGTTATTTTCAGCCAAATGAAAACGAAAAAATCAAATCTAACCTTAACGCATTTCTTGGTCAAATTTAAATCTCTAATGACATAATTATTGCTAATAGAGCGGAACATCGATGCGATAGGTAGGGATGGCCATCGATGGTCGATAGTATCGGAACATCGATGTTTTTGGCTCCGATGGTCGATGTTCGCCATCGATGTTGGTTGGACCGATAGTATCGACCATCGATGGCTGAACGGTCGATGGTTGATGTTTCAGAATATACATTTGCTGTACAGAATTTTTGTTTTATATTATTATTGTATTTATTCCTTTTGCTGTAATCAAAGCTGTGTTAAGTATATACATATGTAGGATTCACGTTAATAATGATGACTAGTTATTTTCAAATAGCTCAATTTTATTATTGAATGCATCTACAATTCCAACTTTTACAACTGCGATAAATAAATACGACTGCGAGCGACTGCGATAATTACACGACTGTATCGAATTAAAACGACTGTCCTTTATTTTATACGACTGCGAACTAACGACTGGCTACTCTGATCAACTGACTACTGTGATCAACTACTGGCTACTACTTATAACCTCCACACTCGGCCATCCTGTGATTCGTTCGGCCCGAATGAATTTTCCGAATCCTCATCTTGAAGCAAGTTTTCTGTATATTCTTCTCGATCTCCAAGGCTTCATGTTATCATAACTTGTTGCTGTTGTTATGGGTCCTTCGCTGTTCGTACATTTTCACTCGGACTGAAGGTTTTTGTCATTTGCGAAATTGAACGTAATGAAATTATAATAGTTAAAGTTGGCGGTGGGAGCTTTAGATTTAAAATTAGTTGGCGTAGCCAAAAACAATATGTATTTTTTCATTCGTACTTAGTTATCAATAGGTTATGGGCCCAGATCACGGCACATAAAAAAAATTAAATAAATAAAATTACTTTCGCTGTAAAAAATATTTAAGAAAAAGAAATATTTTTTGGGATAGTCGATCGTGTTTTGCCGAATTTTTTTTTGAGAATTTGCGTGGTAGATTCGAGACGGAATTTGCGCATTCTCATAAAAAAAGGATTTTTTTATATATTGCACTTGCCACAGCCGCGTCAGAACTTCTTTGGGTTGAGAAACTGCTCAACGATCTTGAAGTCTCATGGAACAGTCCTCTGCTCATTTAGGAGGACAATCAATCTTGCATCAAGCTCTTGCAAAAATGGGAGCATAAACGCCTTAAACACATCGACATTAAATACAACTTTGTAAGAGATTTAGTCAAGAATAAGAAAATCGAGGTCACATATATCGATACAAAAGATCAAGTTGCTGATATATTTACAAAAACTTTGCCTCGAGATTCTCACCAAAAATTATGTAAAGAATTGGGATTGTCACTTTTGGAGTAATTATTTGGAACCTACGGAATTTGGAGTAATCGTTTTTATCTAAATTGATTGAAATGAGGAGGAGTGTTGACTTTTGACATTTAAACCACTTTGAAATATTCCCACTAGTTGAGAACCGCACCTTAAGTTTTATCTAGGAACCGTTGACTATTTTGAATCTGGACTTGTAATTTGTTTTTTTTTTCATTCTGATTGTAACTTTAAATAAATGCAGGAATTGTGCTCTGTTAATCTTTTAATATTAATTAACTCACTAAAAGCAGACAGTTGTCGGGACATCAAAAGTGAAATTAAAATAATCATTTTGTGGACACATCCTCCGTGTTTTTATTTACCCGTGATGGAGCTTAAGAGAAATTGTTTAATATGCGGCGAAGCCTCAATTTACGTTTACGGGAATTTATTTCAGTTATAAACGAGCATTTCGACAACTCCTCTAACTTCAGTAATCAGAAGTATTATCAAATGCTGTCTATCTCTTCGATTATGGAGCAAATATTGAAGGTGCCCTTCTAGGTGTTTTGCCTTCGTGTAGGCTTCATCGTATTCTTCAATTTTTATGAGGCACTCTTGACACAAGCCCTCCTGCGATTTATCCAATAAATATGTTCCCCGAAATATTTATTTATTTATTTAAAAATAAAATAAATTGTCACAGTAATTTAATTTTCCACTTTAAAAATATTGAAGTCTCCAAACGAATTCGAAAGAAGCAACCTAAGAAATTGCTGCTTCAGCCCGATCCATTTTCTGCAGATAGCAATAAAGTGGAAGAAGTGTATACCGAAGGTAGCGGAGATGTCCTAGAATGTAATCTGGAGGATACAGCGCCTTCCTCGTTGATGTAAGCACTCAAACAAATTACTCCAAAAAGGCTCTGTACATTTTATAATTAAGTACATTATTTACGTATCCTTTTATTTTTCCTTAGTTTACTTATTCATAATAATAAAAATCCTTCAGCCCCAATCATTCGCTGTTCGAAACAGAAGAAGATGCTGTTGACGAATGTTCTCATGTTTCGGCCCAATGGAATAAATGTGATATTTGCGGCAAACCGTTCAGCAGCAAATACAAATTGAAACTGCACCAGAAGACGCATAAGAAGCGAATGAAATGCGAAATCTGTGATAAGAATTTCAAAAATTATATTCTCCTAGAGATTCACCGCCAAACCCACGATGGCAAATCAGAATTAGAGTGTGTCGCCACAGTGGGCCAGAATGATTTTTAGGTGACCAAAAATCAATTTTGGTCATGTCATAGATTTTAAAAATTTTAATGCCATTCGATAGTAAACAAAATGTACTATCTTGTGGCAATAATTTTTTTTAAATTTTACGGGAATTTATTTCAGTTAAAAACGAGCATTTCGACAACTCCTCTAACTTCAGTAATCAGAAGAATTATCAAATGCTGTCTATCTCTTCGATAAATATATAAATATTTGGGGGAACACATTTATTGGATAAATCGCAGGAGGGCTTGTGTCAAGAGTGCTTCATAAAAATTGAAGAATACGACGAAGCGCCACAGTGGGCCAGAATGATGTTTAGGTGACCAAAAATCAATTTTGATCATGTCATAGATTTTAAAAATTTTAATGCCATTCGATAGTAAACAAAATGTACTATCTTGTGGGAATAATTTTTTTTATATTTTACGGGAATTTATTTCAGTTAAAAACGAGCATTTCGACAACTCCTCTAACTTCAGTAATCAGAAGAATTATCAAATGCTGTCTATCTTTTCGATAAATAAATAAATATTTGGGGGACCACATTTATTGGATAAATCGCAGGAGGGCTTGTGTCATACTTGTCTGTAGCTCTTTCCTATTATTACTTAAATCCAATAAGTATCCGAATATACAAGATCTCCAAAATTATAATAAAACTTGTAAATCCCTCAAGAGAAAATTAAAGATATCTGACTTGGATTGTAGTTTATCAGATATCTGGTTGTTAGATTACGAACAAGTTATGATGGTCTCTGACACAATAACTGCTAGAGTGTTATGTAGTATATTTTGTAGTATAGTAATTAAGGATTTTAAAGTCTTCCCAACTGTTGAAACCCTAGAAAAAGTATGGAAGACTTATGATGTGCTGTTTGTTGAAAAAGGGAATGAATCTTATAATGAAATTAAGAAATTTGAATCTATAGTTATGGCTAGGTTATTCATCATGACAGACAAGCTTGGAGTTAGTGAATCATATTATAAGGTTGTATTAGAAGACTTAATCAAAGAGAAGAACATATGTTCCCTCAACTTAATTACATTATTGTCCAAACTACCGATGGAGGTATTACCTGAGATTTTTGGGTTGTATCGCCATTGGGGACATCCGACAGTTGATGAAGCTGAAGGATGTAAAAAAGTTAAAAATATTTACAAAACTCGACCCCCTGTACAAATGACAATTGTTAAAAAAGTTAAAGGAGCCTTAGTTAAACAGTTTTGCATCTCTTTTATTGCTAAGCATAATAGATGGCCAAATATCAATATAGATAGTGTTAAGCATCCAACCCTTAAGCTAATTATACAAAATAACACTAGAATAATTAACTTGTATGAGTTAAACATACCCCCCCCCCCCCCCTTTTGTGTTTGGAATAGCTAAAGTCAGAGAAAAATTTGAACAGCTAATGTTTTAAAAAAATGCTCGAATTTTCTATGATTTCAGTTATATTGCGAAAATATTTGTATGGGGGGGCAAATTGTTATTAATGAAATCACTTACTAAATAGGAGGAGCTATTATTTGGCCAATAACTTATGATAAAAGTGAAATAGTTTTTTAATAATAGCATTTTAATTAAAAAGGGGGATATTTCGCTAAAATTTGAATTTATTTTTAACTTTTAAAAAAATGCTCGTACTTGCTTGTGCTCTCATTGGTATCAAATTAAACTAGAGATCCTCCTGCATCGTTTAAAACAAAAATTGGCTGCGAAGATCTGCGATCTTAGGAGGAAATTGAATTTGAAGTAAAGTCTACCTTGTTGTCTTCTGCGTATTTTCACACAAATTTTCCACTTATGCAGGATTTTTATGAGTTTTAAGGCTGCATAATGGTTGTTTTGAAAATTAATTATAGTTTTCCTAGTAAACCTTTAGGATTAATGACATCATTAATATTTAAAGAAGTTATATTATTAAGTTTTATGACATTTTTAACTGATTATGGCTTACATATACAGAGTAAGCGCCCTATTCAGTATGTGTTTAGTACTACATAATATGACATTTAGTAAATATACATATGTATGATGACTATTGACTTTGCTTTTCATCACACTTAATTAGTTTATTTACCTGAGATAAGGGAAAATTTTAAATTTTAATTCTTTGTGTTTAAAAATATAAGTTGCAAGATAGGTGTAAGTAGCGGAAATCTTAGCTACTTAAAAGGGAGGAATTTTGCGTATTGAACATTCTCTATCTTAATTGAAAACAGAAACACAACACTGCTTCGAATATTTGGCAAATTCAAATTAAATAATAATAGTATTTTGAGCCAGGAGAACCTTGAAGTGTAGGTACTATACGTATTTGATTTGTGCTTGTTTGATATAAAAGTGATACGAAGAAATATGCAGATTTCGTATTGTTAACTTTATAAAATAGCCCGTGATAACAATGTTATGGGATACCAATAGTTTGTGTGCGTTCTTTCAAATACGTATAATGTTAAAATTTTGGACGAAGAAAGAGTTCTGCGATTCTTTTTTTCGCACTTTCAAAGATAAAGTGCCAACTTAGCGCTAGAAATGCACGAAAGCTTGAACAACACAATGAGTCGTGGTTAAAAAGAGTAATGGAAACCAGTGCTAAAGAAATAAAATTACTAGACATAATAATATAGATAATATGATTGAGTGTTCCAGCCAACCGATTCGTATTGGAGTATTAAAAAAAAATTTTTTTTTTTGTATTGTATTTGTAAAATTTATTTTTTTTTAATTAAATATTGTTATGGAAATAATAAAATAATTAAATACTAAATTCAAAATGTTGTTAAAACTTTTTAAAGAACATAAATAGTTCATTTATTGACAAATTCAAATTTTGTTGATTTATTTTGAGGCACCCTGTAAACCAATTGAATTTTTTTTATATCACATAGAGGGTCATAATGTCAAGATATATTTCCCACAGTTTCATTACGATATCTTTAACACAATAAAAGTTACAGATTTTTGATCGCTGCCAAGTCGTTTTGGCCCACTGTGATGTCGTTTGCTCCAAGATGTTTTCATCGAAGGGGGCTCTAATAAAGCACCGTCGAATCCACAAAGGTGAATAAACATAGGTGACAGCTGTCAAATTTCAGAGTTGCCACTTGCATGAAAAAAAAAATATTCCAATTTTAAAAAGTGCACTCTTACTGAGACACCCTTTATAACACAATAAGCGAACATAAGGAAACGTGTTTCATTTCTGAAATATCCGTTGATGTGAAAAAATGAATGAAATGGCAATAATTTAATTTAACAATTTGTACATGCTTCCATTTCAACTGATCACCGATCCGATGGTTAAGTCTCAGCATTATTGTAATACATATTATTACACACTGTTCTTTAATTCACTTTCACGTCTGTTTATTTATTTGTTTGGCTGTAATCAAATCCGAGAAGCTCTATTTTAGACAATTTTTATTTATTTTTTTTCTAATTTGTTTTACAAATTGAATTTATTTTGGCCATATATTTTCCTTCTTATTATTTGTGCATTGACAAAAGCTTTTACATCTTTTGTTTTATTTTCGAGCAAACAAGAAATGTTGTTTCCAGAAGTCACCTCAGAAACAGAAATTAGAGAATTAAGCAAATCAGGCTCTGAGGGGTTAATAAAATTCGTAAATAGAGTTGGAGATGGAATTTTTTTCTCAGGAGGTTCTAAGAATTGTGTTGGGGACGGAGTATTTCTATCAGGAGTCAGTGGTATATTCAACTGATTACCATATGTTTTAACGTTTTCACAACGATTTACTATTAATTCAGGTGAGGGATGCGAATAATTGTTTGCTATATCTGAAATAGTACTTGAAAAATCTTGTATTGTTGGAGCATAAGCCCTTTTGTGTGCTACTCTCTCTTTAATCTGAACATCTGGTACGCATAATGGATCATAACTATATTCTGTGCATTTGCAAAAGGTGCAATCATGAGGTAAGGGAATTGCAGACTGTAGTAAGCTCGCACTAGACTCCCGGTAAATGATTTCTGCTGAGCGGAAATGATTTTCGCACACAAAAATGTGTTTAGATTCCTGAATATTGTTTTGAAATGCCAATCCTCCACAATGGAGGATCCACATATCACGCCTGTTATCAGAAGGTAATTTGAAGAAACTAAAATTAGAGCAAGTCTTATCAGTAACGTTGCAATTAATATAAAAGCAACGCCTACCCATATTTAAACAAAATTAAAATTATTTTTTCACAACTTTAAAATAAAAATATCCAAAAACAAAACCCTGTCGTCCTGCCGCTAAATTCGCCGAACTCCTAAATTAAACCAAATACAAAGTATATAAAAATAAAAAGTAAAAATTTGTACTTAACAAAATTTATGTATGGTGTTGAATAAAATATCCACAAATCCAATAACACACACTATACAAAGACGACATTCTAACGGCCGCATAAAATTTCTTCCCCCGCTCCCCACACGAACTGGCCTTTTTATGCCAGCATGAGTGCATGACAAATATTCTCGCCGACCACCCCCAACCCCACAGTGTTTACATTTCATTTTGTTATACCCGTATAGTTATATGTAATACCTGTAAATGTTATACGGACATAATTCTCGTTTTGTACAAGAATTGAACCAACTAAAAAAAAATTTAAAATCAGCAATTATTTACATGCCATAATTATTTAAGTAACTAATCCTTCGCATTTATCACTTTTTCTCCCCAAAATTTTGTTTGAAAACAAAAAACGAGCAGTTAACATAGCTGCATAGAAAGATGGAGATGGAAAGATTATGTTTAATATGTGGCGCAGCCGGAATTCACATGAATTTGTGTCAACTAAAAACGGAAATTTTCGAAAGAATATTTGGGGAAACCCAAATAAATCTCAGGATGGCGTATGTCAAGAATGCTTCGAAAAAATTGAAATATACGATGAAGCTAATTCAGGTTTTTCCAAGTGGATTTGCCAGTGAATTCTTAATTGAACATCATCTTTGAAACGCTGATGACAGAAGTCGCATTTTATTTGCTTTTTATGCGTCTTCTTGTGCTGCGTCATATTGTATGTGTTCCTGAACTGTTCGCCGCAAATATTACATTTATGCTGTAGGGCCGAAACATGAGAACTAAGAAAAAATAAAAGGATACGTAAATAATGTACTGAGCCTTTTTGGAGTAATTTGTTTGAATGCTTACTGTAACTTGAATACTCAAAATTCCGGTTAGGTGAGGGAAGCAACACAAAGTTATATTAGACGAAGAGACTTTTATTCAGATAAAAACACAACTTCATAGGTTTAATTACAAGCGAAGAATGCATTCAGGAACAAAACACAATTAATTAATTGACACATTTTCCAAAGGAGCCGGGTTGCTGAGACGAACGGGTTGCTCAGCCGATTCTTTTCTTTTTTTGCACAGTTGATTACTCAACATTCTCCCCCCCTTTGGCAACAGCGTTGACAAATGAATCTTCAAGAGCGGAGACTGGTAGAACACAAAGTTTAGCGATTGGCCTTGTCAGCGTAGATGTAGCGGTCTTGATAGTTACCACCCTGGTAAGCCCATCCTTGCCAGGATGTAGAGCGAGTACTCGAGCGTTCTCAACTCCTCAGCGAAAAAAGATTTTTGTGTTATCTTGACGATCAACACTCTAGCGGTTTCCAGGTCAGCGGTAGTCAGCGGTGTGGTCAGCGAAGAGTGTGGTACCTTTTGCAAGCGAGCGATGAAGCGTAAACAGATGGCTAACGTTCGTAGTAGGCGTGGCAGTGAAGAGTAGCGAGTAATAAGTTCCCAGAGAGGATGCTGATCTGTTTCTATAGCGACATTGAAGAAAAGACCTGGTTTTTCTTCAAGGTGAGCGGTTGTTGTAGCGGGAGGATCAAATGTGGGCCATTCTTCCCAAGTTGGTAATAGCCATGGGGGCCCATGCCACCAGAGTAAATGCTGCTTCAGTTTCAGAGTACAGAGTCCTCGAGAAGCACAATCAGCGGGATTTTGCTTCCCAGCAATGAACCGCCACTTAGCTGAGGGTTGAAGGTCTTGAATTTTCTGTACTCGATTGCAGACGTACTCCTTCCAACGAGATGGATGACTTCTGATCCATGTAAGAGCGACAGCGGAGTCTGTCCAGAGAACGGTGGGAACGTCACCAAGCTCAAGCGTGGTCTGGACGTAGCGAGTAAGCCTAGAGAGAGTTACTGCAGCGTTGAGCTCTAATCTCGGAATAGTGAGATGCTTAAGTGGAGCAACTTGCGTTTTTGCGCACACAAACGAAGTCGTAGAGCTGCCATCAGGAGCGAAGACTTTGAGGAAAACTACTGCAGCCATAGCGAGTTGTGAGGCGTCAGCGAAGCCGTGTATCTCGACGGTAGACGCAGAGGTTAAGTGCAGCCAGCGAGGTATCTCAAGCGATTCTATGTGCAGTAAGTCTTCCCTGAAGAGTTGCCATTTGTGTGAAAGTACAGGTGAAAGAGGCTCATCCCAACCGAGTTTCTCTAGCCACAGTTCATGAAGCAGCATCTTGGCTCGTATCACTAGCGGAGCGAGGAATCCTAGTGCATCAAATAGTCGAGCAGTTTCGGAGAGAATGGATCGTTTGGTGACTGTCTTCTCTATAGATGATGAATAAGTAAACTTAAACTTATCTTGTGTTGGGTGCCAGGTCAGACCAAGCACCTTGATGGTAGATTCCTCGAAGCTGATAGGGGCGGCAGTTGTGAGAGCAGCTGGTGATACTTGAGCGAGAAGTTCAGCGGAGTTACTGGCCCACTTAGCAAGCGGAAAACCTCCAGCGGAGCAAATAGCTGTGAGTTGTTGAGCAATCAAAGTAGCCTCGGGAATAGAATCAGCTCCTCCATAGATGTCGTCGACATAACGACCCTTGGTGAGCGGGTCAACAGCGAGTGGGAAGCGATGCCCTTCATCTTTGACTAGTTGGAGGAGGGAACGGACAGCTAGAAACGGAGCACAGCGGGTCCCATAGGTCACAGTAGTGAGTTGATATGGGGCTACCTGTTGGTGTGGTCAAGCTGTTCATACTCACTCATAAAGTTGTTGTAGAGTGTACTGAAGGAGGGATTAGAGGCTAAACGTCGGAGAGTGCTTTGAAGGCAGCGACGAGCGGTCGAGAGCGAATTACCCAGTTGTGTGGCAGGAGAATTGAACGGAAGCCTTACTATGTAGCGACCTGAGGCGTCCCTGGAGTGCGTGTTGATGAAGTAAACTTCAGCGCCTTGGTCAACGAGGACTCGAGCGGTTAGCGAATGACAGTTTGGAGCGGATACTGAAACCTTGCAAGTAGCGAGTAAGACAGTCGGTTTAGAGGGTTTACCTGTTATGCCATAAGATGCAGCAATAGCAGTGGTAGTAGCGACAGGACGAGTAGAGCCTGCAGGCAGATCATCAGCGAATGTAACTCTCTTGAGCGAAAAACCACCAGGTGCAGAGGTGGAACATGTATGTCTCTTGTAAGTGAAACCAGCCGTAGTAGAGGTAGGACTCGTAGCGGAAGATGACGTAACGAGTCAGTGCTGAGGTTGTTTCTCTGGAGCGTCAACAGCGGTTTGGGTAGCGGCAGAAGACATTTTTTAGCAATTTCACTTGCTCACACACGAAAAAAGACAGATGATCTCCGTCGCAACACAACGTCCAGGGTGTTCCGCAATGCGACGGAATGAGATCCTCAAGCGAAAAACCAAAGAAAACTGCACTTAATTTTCTCTCACCTATCCGGCCTCGAAGGACCAATAAATGTAGCGTGAATACTCAAAATTCCGGTTAGGTGAGAGAAGCAACACAAAGTTATATTAGACGAAGAGACTTTTATTCAGATAAAAACACAACTTCATAGGTTTAATTACAAGCGAAGAATGCATTCAGGAACAAAACACAATTAATTAATTGACACATTTTCCAAAGGAGCCGGGTTGCTGAGACGAACGGGTTGCTCAGCCGATTCTTTTCTTTTTTTGCACAGTTGATTACTCAACACTTACATCAACGGGGAAGGCGCTGGAATTGGTGTGGGCATTTCAACATTTGCAAAATGCGATATTAAATTATTTTGTTGTCTCTCTCTCCGATTGAGCAAAAAATGGAAATGTCCTTCAAAGTGCTTTGTGACAAAGCTTTGTGACAAAGCACTTTGAAGGACATTTCCATTTTTTGCTCAATCGGAGAGAAAGACAACAAAATAATTTAATATCGCATTTTGCAAATGTTGAAATGCCAACACCAATTCCAGCGCCTTCCCCGTTGATGTAAGCATTCAAACAAATTACTCCAAAAAGGCTGAGTACATTATTTACGTATCCTTTTATTTTTTCTTAGTTCTCATGTTTCGGCCCTACAGCATAAATGTAATATTTGCGGCGAACAGTTCAGGAACACATACAATATGACGCAGCACAAGAAGACGCATATTGTTTGAAAACAAAAAAGCGAGCAGTTAACATAGCTACATAGAAAGATGGAGATGGAAAGATTATGTTTAATATGTGGCGCAGCCGGAATTCACATGATTTTGTGTCAACTAAAAACGGGCATTTTCGAAAGAATATTTGGGGAAACCCATGCATTGGATAAATCTCAGGATGGCGTATGTCAAGAATGCTTCGAAAAAATTGAAATATACGATGAAGCTTATACAAAGACAAAGCACTTTGAAGGACATTTCCATTTTTTGCTCAATCGGAGAGAGAGACAGCAAAATAATTTAATATCGCATTTTGCAAATGTTGAAATGCCCACACCAATTCCAGCGCCTTCCCCGTTGATGTAAGCTTTCAAACAAATTACTCCAAAAAGGCTCAGTACATTATTTACGTATCCTTTTATTTTTTCTTAGTTCTCACGTTTCGGCCCTACAGCATAAATGTAATATTTGCGGCGAACAGTTCAGGAACACATACAATATGACGCAGCACAAGAAGACGCATATTGTTTGAAAACAAAAAAGCGAGCAGTTAACATAGCTGCATAGAAAGATGGAGATGGAAAGATTATGTTTAATATGTGGCGCAGCCGGAATTCACATGAATTTGTGTCAACTAAAAACGGGCATTTTCGAAAGAATATTTGGGGAAACCCATGCATTGGATAAATCTCAGGATGGCGTATGTCAAGAATGCTTCGAAAAAATTGAAATATACCTACCTCTCACCTATCCGGCCTCGAAGGACCAATAAATGTAGCGTGAATACTCAAAATTCCGGTTAGGTGAGAGAAGCAACACAAAGTTATATTAGACGAAGAGACTTTTATTCAGATAAAAACACAACTTCATAGGTTTAATTACAAGCGAAGAATGCATTCAGGAACAAAACACAATTAATTAATTGACACATTTTCCAAAGGAGCCGGGTTGCTGAGACGAACGGGTTGCTCAGCCGATTCTTTTCTTTTTTTGCACAGTTGATTACTCAACACTTACATCAACGGGGAAGGCGCTGGAATTGGTGTGGGCATTTCAACATTTGCAAAATGCGATATTAAATTATTTTGTTGTCTCTCTCTCCGATTGAGCAAAAAATGGAAATGTCCTTCAAAGTGCTTTGTGACAAAGCTTTGTGACAAAGCACTTTGAAGGACATTTCCATTTTTTGCTCAATCGGAGAGAAAGACAACAAAATAATTTAATATCGCATTTTGCAAATGTTGAAATGCCAACACCAATTCCAGCGCCTTCCCCGTTGATGTAAGCATTCAAACAAATTACTCCAAAAAGGCTGAGTACATTATTTACGTATCCTTTTATTTTTTCTTAGTTCTCATGTTTCGGCCCTACAGCATAAATGTAATATTTGCGGCGAACAGTTCAGGAACACATACAATATGACGCAGCACAAGAAGACGCATATTGTTTGAAAACAAAAAAGCGAGCAGTTAACATAGCTGCATAGAAAGATGGAGATGGAAAGATTATGTTTAATATGTGGCGCAGCCGGAATTCACATGAATTTGTGTCAACTAAAAACGGGCATTTTCGAAAGAATATTTGGGGAAACCCATGCATTGGATAAATCTCAGGATGGCGTATGTCAAGAATGCTTCGAAAAAATTGAAATATACCTACCTCTCACCTATCCGGCCTCGAAGGACCAATAAATGTAGCGTGAATACTCAAAATTCCGGTTAGGTGAGAGAAGCAACACAAAGTTATATTAGACGAAGAGACTTTTATTCAGATAAAAACACAACTTCATAGGTTTAATTACAAGCGAAGAATGCATTCAGGAACAAAACACAATTAATTAATTGACACATTTTCCAAAGGAGCCGGGTTGCTGAGACGAACGGGTTGCTCAGCCGATTCTTTTCTTTTTTTGCACAGTTGATTACTCAACACTTACATCAACGGGGAAGGCGCTGGAATTGGTGTGGGCATTTCAACATTTGCAAAATGCGATATTAAATTATTTTGTTGTCTCTCTCTCCGATTGAGCAAAAAATGGAAATGTCCTTCAAAGTGCTTTGTGACAAAGCTTTGTGACAAAGCACTTTGAAGGACATTTCCATTTTTTGCTCAATCGGAGAGAAAGACAACAAAATAATTTAATATCGCATTTTGCAAATGTTGAAATGCCAACACCAATTCCAGCGCCTTCCCCGTTGATGTAAGCATTCAAACAAATTACTCCAAAAAGGCTGAGTACATTATTTACGTATCCTTTTATTTTTTCTTAGTTCTCATGTTTCGGCCCTACAGCATAAATGTAATATTTGCGGCGAACAGTTCAGGAACACATACAATATGACGCAGCACAAGAAGACGCATATTGTTTGAAAACAAAAAAGCGAGCAGTTAACATAGCTACATAGAAAGATGGAGATGGAAAGATTATGTTTAATATGTGGCGCAGCCGGAATTCACATGAATTTGTGTCAACTAAAAACGGGCATTTTCGAAAGAATATTTGGGGAAACCCATGCATTGGATAAATCTCAGGATGGCGTATGTCAAGAATGCTTCGAAAAAATTGAAATATACGATGAAGCTTATACAAAGACAAAGCACTTTGAAGGACATTTCCATTTTTTGCTCAATCGGAGAGAGAGACAGCAAAATAATTTAATATCGCATTTTGCAAATGTTGAAATGCCCACACCAATTCCAGCGCCTTCCCCGTTGATGTAAGCTTTCAAACAAATTACTCCAAAAAGGCTCAGTACATTATTTACGTATCCTTTTATTTTTTCTTAGTTCTCACGTTTCGGCCCTACAGCATAAATGTAATATTTGCGGCGAACAGTTCAGGAACACATACAATATGACGCAGCACAAGAAGACGCATATTGTTTGAAAACAAAAAAGCGAGCAGTTAACATAGCTGCATAGAAAGATGGAGATGGAAAGATTATGTTTAATATGTGGCGCAGCCGGAATTCACATGAATTTGTGTCAACTAAAAACGGGCATTTTCGAAAGAATATTTGGGGAAACCCATGCATTGGATAAATCTCAGGATGGCGTATGTCAAGAATGCTTCGAAAAAATTGAAATATACGATGAAGCTTATACAAAGACAAAGCACTTTGAAGGACATTTCCATTTTTTGCTCAATCGGAGAGAGAGACAGCAAAATAATTTAATATCGCATTTTGCAAATGTTGAAATTGTTGGGCAAACGCACGGTGGAATAAAGGAAAAATGTCAAGGGCAGAAAATGCAAAGAACCAGCTGAATGCAAAACACTTGATTTATTCGGAATAACTCAGGACAGAAATACAAGAGCGACTGTGTATCACGACGGCTACTGCGCGAGTGAGTAATCACTTGAAGCGGGGCTCGGTTGTTGCGCATCGCACGCTAACCTACAGTCCGGACAATCAATTGTCAGGGTACAGTCCTGACACTTCCCCTCGATGCGACGACAACAACTACCACAAAATCGCCTGCAGGCAGAGTCGCCAACCTTGACCTGTTTGACACCGGACAGATGAATGAATTTCTCCAATTTAGGTCTGGGCAGGCCCTTGGTGAACATGTCGGCAACGTTGTCCTCTGACGCCACATGATGAATCCTGAGAAATCCACTCTCCAGAGCCTCGCGAACGAAATGATGGCGAACATCTATATGCTTGCTCCTGGCGTGGTAGACCGGGTTATCCGCGAGCCTCAATGCCCCAAAGTTATCGCTATAAACCGCCACGTCAGCCAAATCGTCGAAACCCAGCTCCCTCAAAAACGCAGACAGATAAATGGACTCCTTGGACGCCTCACTGAGCCCCATATACTCTGCCTCCGTTGAAGACAGTGCCACCGTTCGCTGCTTCCGAGAATCCCAAGACACCGGGCATCCGCTCAGCCTGAACACATAACCAGAATATGAATGTCGATCATCAGGACAGTTACCCCAGTCGGAGTCCACGTATCCCACCAGCGAATCAGTATTGGCCTTGAACGCCAAACCCAGGTCCATTGTTCCCTTTAAATATCTGAGTACCCTCTTAGCAGCCACCCAATGCACCTCACCGTACGAGTGATTGAATTGGCCCAGACAACTCGCCGCGAAAGCTATATCCGGACGAGTGGTCAGTGCCAAATATGTTAGGCATCCGACAAGCTCACGGTACGGAACATCCCTATCCATTTTGATGGTCCGTGATTCCTTGCTCAACCTCGATCCAACGCATACGGGAGTACTCACCGGTTTCGCATCGCTCATGCCGAATCGTTCCAAGAGATCGGCGATATAACTTTGTTGACTCATGGTTACAAGCCCGCCACCTTGGTCGAACCTAATTCCCAAGCAGTAACTCGCAGGCCCCAAATCCCTGACCTTGAAGCGATCGGACAACACTTTTCCGAATCTCTCGATCAGCCCCACGTCCCTGGAAGCGACCAGAACATCGTCCACGTAAATGGCTATCAGCATAATGTCTTCCCCTCGACCTAGATAATATAGGCAAGGATCACCGTTTGAAGACACAGCTCCAAAATTCAGAAGAACTTTGCGTAATTTTGCGTGCCACTCCCTGCCAGCCTGTCGCAAACCATAAAGAGATTTCTTAAGGAGACATACCTTATCATCACGATCCAAATCGGACAGCATTCTTTTGGCTTTCATGTTTATCTCGGGGTTGATTTCTGTTTTTACGATTATACCCAGAATTTCCTTCAATTGCCTTGGCGGTTCCATCAGAACCCTCTCCTGCAGATCACCGTTCAGGTACGCTGTAGCGACATCAAACTGTCTGATAGTCATGCCATGTCGAGCCGCCAACGCAGCAATGAGACGAACTGAGCTCAAACGAGCCACCGGCGCAAAAGTCTCGGTGAAATGAATTCCCGGTTGTTGCGAGAAACCCTGCGCCACTAGACGAGCCTTTCGTCTCTCCAGCTCACCACTGACTCCGAATTTGTTTCGTAAAACAATTCTACTGCCGATTACCACCTCATTATCGGGGCGATCGATTAGTTGCCACGTGTCGTTTGTTATGATCGATTTCAACTCGTCAACCATTGCCGCCCACCACTCGTCAGCATCCGATCCCGAAATAGCCTTTTTCATCGGAATTTCCGCCATTAGTAATTCTTGTCCTTCCGAATTTTCGGACAGCAGAGAATTGTGAAACAATTTCCTGGGTCTTCCCCTTCTTCCGGTCCTAATCATTCTAGGTCTTCCAGGAATCCTTTTAATGTTATTGTTTACCAATGGGTCATCCGCAATCTCAGGAGACGGCATTTCGACATCATTCGCTGCAGGCTCAACACGGACCTCATCTGGCTGTCTCACTTCCTCATACACCCATTCCGTGGTACAGTTCCGATTCTGGCCCCCAGAATCGACATCACCAGACACCTCTGGGCGAAAGTCCTCAGAAACTCCCGTCGCGGGCGACTTTACATTTGAAAACCTCACATCCCTTGACACGATGATACACTTCCTGTCTGGATCCCAAATTCTGTAACCCTTGGTCTCGTCGGGATATCCCACAAAAATTCCGGCGATCCCTCGAGGATCAAACTTCCCGGCCCCTGGTGTATTGTTCAAATAGAACACGTGATCTCCAAACTCTCTGAAGTAACTTACATCAGGAACTACTCCCGACAACATTTCAAACGGAGTCTTTCCACTGAGGGACTTCGATGGGCATCGGTTCCTGATATGGTTTGCAGTGTTGACAGCCTCTCCCCAGAAATGAGACGGGAGCCCCGACTGCAACATGAGACACCTGGCCATCTCGATTATAGTTCTATTTCTCCTTTCGGCTATGCCGTTTTGTTGAGGACAGTACGGAGCAGTCAGCCTTCTAACTATACCTCGTTCCCGCAAGAAATTGTCGATGGCCGCGTTTACAAATTCGCCACCATTATCAGATTGAAGCATCTTGACTCTTTTAGATGTTTGATTTTCGATCATTGATACATAATTCTTAAATACCTGCAAAACATCCGATTTGTTTTTCAATAGATATACCTGACCCCATCTTGTGCTGTCATCAATCAACTGCAGAATGTACCTAGCTCCGCCAGTAGATGGGACCCTCATGGGACCGCATAGGTCAGCATGCACAAGATCCAACACCTCTGTTGACCTGTTGGATCTCACCGGAAAAGGATTTCTATTCATTTTGCCTTTCAGGCAAATTTCACAATTGTCACCTCCGTGGTTTCCCGGATTTACACCACTAATTCTGCCGCGACGAACAGCCTCGTGAAGATCTTTCGCGTTTAAATGACCGAATTTTCGATGCCAGTTTTCTTCGGGCTGTGAAACGCCGTCGAAACCCCCGTCGTCGGCCACCGCGATTTCGTTGATTGATTGTTCGACCACGTACAAATCGTTCTGCTTGTTCGCGACTAGGCTTATATTGCCTTCACTATTCAATATAACCGCTTTGTTTTTATCGAACATAACCTTATACCCGCGATCAGTCGCCTTTGAGATTGAAATTAAATTCATACGTAAGTCCGGTACTAATTGTACACCCTCGAGATAAATCAACCTATCTTCACCGTGCACACACGCATTTAATTTTACGGTACCTTCACCTTTAATTTGCGTCGAGTCTTTATTAGCGAGTTTTAATTCTTCAGTTTTGCTTCTGAAATCTTTCCCGAAACTATCGGCGTCGCAACAAAAATGTGATGTGGCACCACTGTCCAAACACCACCTGCCCACGCCGGCAGTTCCCGCCAAATAAACGTCAGTCGCAAACATGCTTGTACGTGCCACTTTTTGTTCATTCTCCCGACCTGCTCCCACACTAGTGCAATCAGCTGCCTTATGTCCCACTGCTTTGCACTTGAAGCATCTGAATTTGAACGCGCCACCACTCCTCGCATTTTCAACCGCAGGCTTTTTAGGAGCTTTCTTAAATCGCCTTCCCGCAAACATTGCGCCCGACGACACACCGCCCGAGACACCCACACGTGAATCTGCCTCCTCGGCAATTTTTACCCGAAGCACGTCCAGCGAAGGCAATGCATCCCGCGACTCGATTGCACATTTGAAATTGTCAAATTGCCCCGAAAGACTAATGAGCAGCAATGTCGAAAGCAGATCCTGATCGATCTCCACACTAATTTCATTTAATCGGTCGACGATGTCGAAATACTTGTGGAGGTGCTCGCGCACGTCACCTCCATCGGCCATTTTTAATGCGGTCAGTTGTCTCAGGAGTGCCGCTTTTCGTGCGGGCCCCTTCGACTGGTACACGCCTTCCAGTCTCATCCACACTTCCCGGGATGTACCGCATCCCTTCACCTGTTTCAGCTCGGAAGGGCTTATGGATAACACAATGTCTGAACGCGCCTTCGCGTCGCCGTTCTCCCACGCTTCCACCGCACTCCTCGTGATCGCGCCGCCCTCCACAAATTCCGGCTTAACACATGCACCGCTCACAAATTTCCAGGCGTCGTTTCGAATAAGCAGCGCCTCCATGAACATTTTCCACGTGTCGTAGTTGTCCCTGTTAAGGGCTTCAATTCGCGTAACTTGGGCCATTGAACCACCTCTGGGCCCATAACCTGTTGGGCAAACGCACGGTGGAATAAAGGAAAAATGTCAAGGGCAGAAAATGCAAAGAACCAGCTGAATGCAAAACACTTGATTTATTCGGAATAACTCAGGACAGAAATACAAGAGCGACTGTGTATCACGACGGCTACTGCGCGAGTGAGTAATCACTTGAAGCGGGGCTCGGTTGTTGCGCATCGCACGCTAACCTACAGTCCGGACAATCAATTGTCAGGGTACAGTCCTGACAGAAATGCCCACACCAATTCCAGCGCCTTCCCCGTTGATGTAAGCTTTCAAACAAATTACTCCAAAAAGGCTCAGTACATTATTTACGTATCCTTTTATTTTTTCTTAGTTCTCATGTTTCGGCCCTACAGCATAAATGTAATATTTGCGGCGAACAGTTCAGGAACACATACAATATGACGCAGCACAAGAAGACGCATATTGTTTGAAAACAAAAAAGCGAGCAGTTAACATAGCTGCATAGAAAGATGGAGATGGAAAGATTATGTTTAATATGTAGCGCAGCCGGAATTCACATGAATTTGTGTCCACTAAAAACGGGCATTTTCGAAAGAATATTTGGGGAAACCCATGCATTGGATAAATCTCAGGATGGCGTATGTCAAGAATGCTTCGAAAAAATTGAAATATACGATGAAGCTTATACAAAGACAAAGCACTTTGAAGGACATTTCCATTTTTTGCTCAATCGGAGAGAGAGACAGCAAAATAATTTAATATCGCATTTTGCAAATGTTGAAATGCCCACACCAATTCCAGCGCCTTCCCCGTTGATGTAAGCTTTCAAACAAATTACTCCAAAAAGGCTCAGTACATTATTTACGTATCCTTTTATTTTTTCTTAGTTCTCATGTTTCGGCCCTACAGCATAAATGTAATATTTGCGGCGAACAGTTCAGGAACACATACAATATGACGCAGCACAAGAAGACGCATATTGTTTGAAAACAAAAAAGCGAGCAGTTAACATAGCTGCATAGAAAGATGGAGATGGAAAGATTATGTTTAATATGTGGCGCAGCCGGAATTCACATGAATTTGTGTCAACTAAAAACGGGCATTTTCGAAAGAATATTTGGGGAAACCCATGCATTGGATAAATCTCAGGATGGCGTATGTCAAGAATGCTTCGAAAAAATTGAAATATACGATGAAGTTTATACAAAGACAAAGCATTTTGAAGGACATTTCCATTTTTTGCTCAATCGGAGAGAGAGACAGCAAAATAATTTAATATCGCATTTTGCAAATGTTGAAATGCCCACACCAATTCCAGCGCCTTCCCCGTTGATGTAAGCTTTCAAACAAATTACTCCAAAAAGGCTCAGTACATTATTTACGTATCCTTTTATTTTTTCTTAGTTCTCATGTTTCGGCCCTACAGCATAAATGTAATATTTGCGGCGAACAGTTCAGGAACACATACAATATGACGCAGCACAAGAAGACGCATATTGTTTGAAAACAAAAAAGCGAGCAGTTAACATAGCTGCATAGAAAGATGGAGATGGAAAGATTATGTTTAATATGTGGCGCAGCCGGAATTCACATGAATTTGTGTCAACTAAAAACGGGCATTTTCGAAAGAATATTTGGGGACACCCATGCATTGGATAAATCTCAGGATGGCGTATGTCAAGAATGCTTCGAAAAAATTGAAATATACGATGAAGCTTATACAAAGACAAAGCACTTTGAAGGACATTTCCATTTTTTGCTCAATCGGAGAGAGAGACAGCAAAATAATTTAATATCGCATTTTGCAAATGTTGAAATGCCCACACCAATTCCAGCGCCTTCCCCGTTGATGTAAGCATTCAAACAAATTACTCCAAAAAAGTTCAGTACATTATTTACGTATCCTTTTATTTTTTCTTAGTTCTCATGTTTCGGCCCTACAGCATAAATGTAATATTTGCGGCGAACAGTTCAGGAACACATACAATATGACGCAGCACAAGAAGACGCATAAAAAGCAAATAAAATGCGACTTCTGTCTTCAGCGTTTCAAAGATGATGTTCAATTAAGAATTCACTGGCAAATCCACTTGGAAAAACCTGAATTAGAGTGTTTCATTTGCTCCAGGATGTTGTCAACGAAGCATGCTCTAACAAAGCACCTTGGTAATATCCACAATAGTGAGTACCTCTACCAGTGTGAGCACTGTGGCAAACAATTCATCCTTTAATAATAATAATGAAAAAAACCAAAATCTTTGTTAAAAAAAAAGCTCAAATTTCGTTCTCTAGTATTTTTTACGTATATCGAGTATTTTTGGAGTTATTCATTAAAAGATTAAAGAGTTAAATAATATTTACAATAGTTAATTGGCATTTGACATTTAAATCACTTTGAAATATTCCCACTAGTTGGGGGCCTAGCCTCCATTTATATTTTATTTAAATTAAAATAATTTATTATTTTTATTTTGTATTTTATTTTTACTTGTATTATTATTTACAATTGGTTTATTTTAAGTGTTTATTAATTTTGGGGTTTATTTTATTATTAATTTTTAATTTAAATCTTTACCGGCCGGAATCAATTACCAAACTGATAATTTCAATTTTATAAAACAAAAACTTCATCTCGTGGCCTGCTACGATTTCCACTTTTATTTCACAGCTTGCTTTGTTGCAACCGCCACACTGCTATGGGGGCCTAGCCTCCATTTAAATTTTATTTAAATTAAAATAATTTATTATTTTTATTTTGTGTTTTATTTTTACTTGTATTATTATTTACAATTTGTTTATTTTAAATGTTTATTAATTTTTGGGTTGATTTTATTATTAATTTTTAATTTAAATCTTTACCGGCCGGAATCAATATTATTAAGTTTTATCTAGGAACCGTTGACTATTTTGAATCTGGACTTGCAATTTGTTTTTTTTCATTCTGATTGTAACTCTAAATAAATGCAGGAATTGTGTCCTGTTAATTTTTTAATATAGTTTTTTAAAACAATTGTAAGAAAATTACTATTGTTATTTAATAAAACATTCGCTTTAACATCGATCGGGATAGGGTTCCCATGTTAAATATGCAAATTTCAATAGTCAATATTTCGAAATTTAGTCCCGCAAGAGCCATTGAAAAAAGTTTCTACGTATAAAGGACACTTATAAGTAGATATGTGTATTTAAAGTTTAAAAAAAATCATAAGAAAATTGATTTTCTTGGGAACGTCCTTAATGCTTCACCTTTCTCCAGTCAGGATCAAAAGAAGAATGAATTCTTGTTAAATCCCAGCGGCTTTTATAGTTCGAAATTTTAATGGCCGCCAATTTCAATGGCCGACGTCAATGGCTGCCAAATTTCAATGGCCACCAAATTTCAATGGCCGGCAGTACTGCGCAGTGGATGCCAGTAACATATTTTACAAATTCTGTTCTTTTGCACAGCACACTATTGTCATTTGAATATAACAAAAAACAGATATTCAAAACAAAAAAAACATAGTAATTCAATCACCAAGAATGGTCCTGCATTTCTCTTTTTCTGATTTTAATTTGAAAACTCCTAACTTTACGAAAAACCTTTATTCTACAAAATTTTCAGAGAATTTCCGCATCTAAAATATAGTTTTTAAATTATTCACCTTAGGTAGTAATTATCGATTTTTTCACGATGGCGGCAGTGTAATTTTAATAATCTGAGAATTAGTTGCGACGAAATGTGAATAAGTGGGTGAATTAATCTTGCTAGCTTTAATATTTTTATATGTAAGTATTTGCCTTAAGGAGAACGAAACAATCCTCCTTACTTTTTGTATAAAGGAATGAATTCAAAACACTTTCGTTGAGGTTTCAACTATTTATATTTCTTACTATATTTTATTTTTATTTAGTTTGAAACTTTATTTTAAATTAATCGAGCTTCCTTGTTCTAGCTCAAACTGAATTCAATTAATTTTTTCTTCGGTTCATTTATTTTTTCTGGCCCTGTCACAAGATATGCCTACTACATTTTTTTCAAAAACTCCTAGATAGCAATATTATTTGAATATCTGCAGTGAATTTACTTTGAATCTTTTCCTAATAATTATCACAACTTCATGACCCTTTCCTTTGGATTTAAAAAAATTAAATTCCCTCCGACACCACTTCACCCCCCTGCTAGAGAAGTCTTAGACGAGCTATATGAAATTCTGATTCCCAAAACTTTTGTGTGAATATTTTACTTTTTTACGCAATTTGTTGCCAGATAAAAAGGTGGAAGAGGGTGAAGAATTTTGAATGTTGTGAATTAACATAAGCGCTAGCTTATGACGATAAGTTGTTTTGGTGTGAACAGGCTCTGGCTGTTTCTTTAGTGAATCCGAGCTAGCTTGAGTCGAGTTGTCTACATATTTTATAGTTAGATGAGAAAAGCGATTTGGAGAATTAATTTCCGAAATGTTAGAAGTGTAAAATAAGGCTTTAATCGATCCAGCGAAATGTTAATATTTTTATTGCTAATTCTGACTGTGAAATAATTTTGATGCCTGTTAATTACGGGAAATGGATTGTTGTAACAACACTGGAAAGTCCTTCCGAGTACCTACATACCTCGTTCCGAAAGAAGACATGCGAACAGTAACTTTTTTAATTTAAAGAATTTTGGTTTAGCTTGACACGATGCGGAAATGGGACGAATATTATTGAACACGTCTTTTAAATGGTTTACGAAAAGACTTTGATGCATAATCTTAAGATTCGATTTCAGGAAGTCGCCGGTTAGTCTCAATGACTGCCCATAAAGAAACTCTGCCGGAGTTTCAACAAACTCCTCACGAAAAGAAGGATTGGACCAGGACCAGGAACTTGTTTCGTAAGTTCTGATGGCAGTCTTTAAAGTTTTGTGCCATCGTTCAATAAAACCATTAGATTGAGGTGTTATTTTTTTATTGTGAGCTAATAAAAGTTAGATTATTTTTCACTTGTACCTACCTATAAATATTATTTCTTCGGAAGTGAACGTAAAGGACCTCGGGAGGTTGGGGTTAAGCCGGGGCTATACTGTGCTCGAAATTAACTGGGGAAACTCAATTTCAGGACAATTACCAAGATTTCATTTTTTATTTGCCGACGTGTGTAATTAATTTTTTTTTTCTAATTTTCTTACTTTCATGTTGCATACAATATTTCAAGAGGTTTCGCACCTTCTCGGCACTATCACGTTTTGGCGGTGCTTACCCTGCAAGCAGCTGCTCGAGAACTCCTCGGATGAAAGAGGGCGCCCCTGTCGTGCTGTTAGTTGGTTTGGAGTGTGGGTGGAGGGGTGGAGTTGTTGGTGGGAGGCCGACTAGTCGGGTGAAACTTTATAGTTGCCAGGCATTTATGTGGTCGTTAAACGAATGCCCCTCCTTGGATGAAATGTGTTTCGTAATTAAGCTGGGAAATTGGTAAATTATAACCCTGAATGGGGATGGGGCACTGCAATCTCAGGAAAATTTTAAAAAATTGCCAGTCAACGAATGAGCTCCGGGGGATTAAATTGTGAACATTACAGCTGGTATCCCGCTATTAATCCTTCCCCATGTATCTTCGTGATCAGAGAGAAGAGCACCAGCGGGTGGAAAACATTGTGCTTCCTAATTGATTTAGTTTTGCTCTTTTCTTCCTGCCGTCTATTTCGAGCAGACCTTAATTTTTGTTTTTAAAAAAAAAAAAAGAGCCCCGATTCCCTTTAAAACTAATCAAGAAAGAAAGAGCATTAAGAATACATAATTTAGGTTGCTTTTTACAATTAGCAAAATGTTAGAACATAACTCTATTTCAAAATGTGTGTCAACATGCTTTGAAATTAGAGTTCTTCTTACTCATCCACTTTCGAAAATATAGCGAAGAAAAATTTATAAGATTAAAAACTCATCTAGAATAAAAAGCAGAAATCAAAGGCAGCCAAAAATATTTTAAGAAAAACTGTTCAAAAAATCAAAATACTAAAATTTTAACTCTCTTTTTCAACAATAATACATAATGATTAAATAGAACATATAATATTATGAAGAAAAGAAATTACGTTAGCATAATTTCGCGCGTTAGCCCTTTCGGAGTCGGAAGAAGAGTGCGAACAGACACTCATAGTTTGCCCGGAGAACGACGTGATATGTCGTAGTTTTTTAATTTTGAAAATTGTCAAAACACATTCGTCAGCAATCTCCAAATCAAGCTCCCTTAAGGAAAGGGCTAAATGGATTTCGCTAGGCAAAAAAGAGCGTATTTTCTGTATTGTTTTATTTTTAAATATTATAAAAGGATTATGTTATTCAACCTTAAAGAACATAAAATAAGAACATTTGAAGTACATATATTTCACAACATTTTTTTCATAAATATTGAAAATTCAGCCGTTGCGAACTGGTTTTCAGACAACCCTTAGAGAAAAATATCCTCACGGTGGAAAAGATAACTCGTGATAGATTTAGCTGAAATCAAAAAACCAAAAATTTTTTTTTAAAAAATGAGTATATGTACCTAGCTTTTACTTAAAAGAAGGATTTAAAAACATTGAAATTTGAATGTTTGGCAGAGTTGTATTCAAAAAAGTACCATTTTCGTTTAAATCTGAAAGAAGGTATTTGGAAGAAGTGTACAAAATTTCAATAAGATCGGTGCATTAAGTTTTGGGAACTTGTGTTCACAAACTTCAAAAATAAAGCTTTGAAAAAAAAGCAAGTAAAGTTTTAAGTAGAAATAAAACGGAGAAAAAGTAAAGTAAAGAGCCTGCTGCAGTTGCGTTCAGGCAGGACATTTTCCTCTTGCCTGAGATGACTTGCTCAAGAAGCAACGACAACCTAACTTTCTGTAGGTGTGTACCTCAACTTAATGAAACTGATGAAACGTGTCGGTACGTGAATGGTGAACTTTGCACCTTGGTTATCAATCCCACTTCTTCCATGAAACTCCTCAAATCCATTGCCTCTTTTGCTGCCTCAGACAAGGCGATATACTCAGCTTCAGGATATTCCGGCTCCAGAAAATATACAGTTGTAGGGTATATAATTACTTTTTTTTTTAACGAAAAATCTATTTATGATGCAAGCTTCGTATTGGGCCTTTAGGGCTCCCGAGCGTAGGATACAATCACCAGTCCCGCCTCTGAAAATAAAAAAACAACCAATAAGCATTTCATCCCTTCGACCGGGTCTCAAGGGTACCTATAGACAAAACAATACTTTAAAAATCACACCACAACCATATCCTATTTACATTCTTCTATGCGTCTGCATTTTACAAATGAGTCACTGATGTGTTGTCCAATCTGGGAGAACCACCGTAATACGGAACACAACACTCGGACATTCCGAATAAGGGAGAACCACCGTAATACGCTGAACACAAACCTCAACGGAGTTTCTCTGGTGATAATCAAATTAATCTACATACGCATGATACAAATGAATCACTGGCAGAAACATCCAAATCCAGTGATCATTCTCGCGAACACCCATATATGTATGTACTGTTCAATCAGGGAGAACCACTGTAACCCGGAACACAACCTTGAGACAGAGCATATCTTCTATGTTCAATCCGAATAAGGGAGAACAAGTGTCCGACACATATGTACACAACACGTGTATTAATTAAATAAAAGTCCACATAACCAAACAGCGCTTCACACTTTTTGAATTAGTCATTGGCCATAAAAGCAGTGATAAGTTAACTAATAACTACCTAGCATATCTATCATCCGTCACGTATTGAATAAAAAAATATATGTTTGCGTTTATCCTATACAATGAAGTTAAAATATTGACAAGGGCAAGGGTAACATGCATATATCGTAACAAATAAAAGTTTATTTAATTTAATTATTTTTTAACTTTTAAAGCGTGATAAAAGCGTGTTTTTTAGTTTTTTTAAGCTACATATAATAGTTTTTTTATACAGCTTTAAAGTCTTATTCGTCACCTATACATAAAATTAAATCTTACGATGTCTCTCAAATGTCTGCAGAACATATAGAATCGATTGGCATACCCCTGGTCAGACCTTAGCAAGATTACATTACTAGATATACATAAATATTATTCTATTTTAACTAATATATCATATTGTAGGTACATTTAGTAAATTCACACACTATTTATGATATGATTATTTTTGGTTTTATTTAAAATTAAAAAAAAAAAATGTGTGTATTTTATTTTACCCAACGTGCACGTGGGATTCAAACCTTAAAACTTCGGAAAATAGCCGAACCGCTCAGCTAGCTATTCCATTCGATATTGAGTTTAAATTTTTCCCTTTTTTTATTATTCATTCAAAAACAATGCTTAGGTACTATTATGGAGAAATTAAAGAGAAAGCAGTTTCACAAATTAGATTTACTCAAACTGTGAATTGAATTGAATTGAAATTCATACAGTCGAGGGCCAATTACCTACAAATAAATAGTGACATTAGGTTGGAGAGAATGCTATGATAATATTGCTGTTGATGTTGACTGTCGTCTAAAAGATCAAATAATTCCTGTAGAAGATTGGAGAAATATTTCACATTGAAGTGGGACGAGGCGAGATAAGAATTGTCTTTTAGTAGAAAAATCGCTTGCTCAAAGAAGCAATATGAATGGAATACGCATTACACCCCCTCCCAGTTATCATATAATTGATAAATATGAGAGGACAAGGGTTTCTTTGAAAAGAAGAAAAAATGTTACTTTATGGTATAAATCTGAGGGGACGTATCTTTAATTATAGAGTGTCCCTTCTCAAAAAGCATGAACTGTTTATGCTGAGAGGAGAGGGCGGTAAGATAGTCGCTTATCCTTGTAGATCTGGGGAGGTGAGAATTCTTTCGATTTCTTTGACTCAAACTGAATTGGTGAGATGTAGCTGAGAAAGATTGAAATAATGTCGAATTGTGACTGAAGCTAAAACTAAAAATTGAACGACCTGCAGCTTGATGATGCAGTTAAAAGTTTGATGAAAGATTTTCGGCTGATAGAGTGGGTTGAATCGATTTACGATGAATTAAAAGTGCAAAAAAATTAAGCTTTAAAGTAGGACGATGCGTTCTTGATTCGGTTGTTGATTTCCAGCTAAGGAGTTAATGATGGGGCTGTGAGAAAGGAGTCTGTATCGTGACGATTTAACTTCTCCAACTTAGATTGTTCCTTGCTATCTATTCTTTAAACCTTTAAAGCGTGTAAAATGTTAACTCTCTTCATTCTGCTGGCATGTAAAATATTGGCCCTAAAAACCATTTTTGAAATGCTCTTGGTCCTCCTGGACCTGTCTAGTCACCACTTAGCAGACATATGAAGTGAGAGAAATAGGAAGAAACTTAATTTTTGTTTTTTTGTTTTTATTTGAAAACAAAACTTACTATTAACGAGATATTACAGTAAAAGCACTTCCAAACTATTGCCACAGTATGTTAGAAATGTTTTGCTTAAATGACCTAAAAGAACAGTTCAGAGGAAAGTGTCATGATTTTCTGCAGAGGCATTAAAGGGAAATTAAAATATATGTAATGTACATCGAGCCGAGCAAAGTTTTGTACGGTGCATAGATACTACAATTTCTACTGCCGAATGCGTGTTTACGAAGGTAAAGCTCGTTGAGTAAGGTAGTGTTTAAGACCCCGTTGAATATACATACGATTCAGAACACATTCGTCAACATAAAGCTTTCTCTCATCGAATCGAGGAAAGTTCAGGGTAAGAAATTTGTTAGCATAAGATGTAGGTATATTATATGATTTGTAGAATTTTTTTAAAATACCGCAGAATAGTTTTGTCCGCACATCTTCTATTTTAAACGATTTGTTTTGGAAATAAGATGAAAAAAACCGATGATCAATGCTCAAGAGTGATACGTACAAGTGTCAAATTTAAAAGCTTAGCTGTCGAAAGATGGCCAAAATTAATACATACATGCACGTAGGATAAATCGAAAAAATAGCCAATTAACAATCGTTGAAACCATAATTAGTCCGATGCCACAAAATATGAAAATAATCATAGCTCCACGAACAACGTTACGGGACGGAAAAATGCAAATTGGCTAGTAACCCAAGAGAGTTAATATAATGTCAAGAATACAATCGAAAACAGTTGTAGAGAAAGTATGTACGTCTATTCTCCAAGATGTCAAGAAAAATAAGCTTTAGTCGGTCAGATCACATTTTCTGTAAACGTGACAATTCATTCAAATTTTCCCCAGCTATTTTTCCAATTACTAATTTGTGTATATTTCCACAACTTTGAGACCAGCATAACTTTACAGAAAGATAGAAATCAAAAAGCGGTAAAGACCATGTCGGGACATGCTTGTGTCGGGTTCCGTAGCATAATTAAAACGATAAAATACGAATAATACAATGCACACATACATATACGGCCATCCACGCATAGAAACGCGCGCATGATTTTTCCCTAACAGTATGTTTGAATAGAAATAAGCATAAATTGGTCGGCGATATCTTGTACACTATTTGACTCAAGAAGTCGTGTTATGTTTAAAAGTATTTTCAGCATATGTGCTAGTATTGTAGTAGTTTTCAAATTTTTCAGGGTGAGGGACGCTTTGAATCAAATATTTCAAAATCGTGGCATAGTTTTAGAAAACGGTTTTAAAAACCTCATAATGATTTTAATTTCCCTTTTCAACGATATCCCACTAGGTGGGGTGAGTAAAAATTTTAATACATATCATTATAGCGGTTGTAATTAGATATGTATCTATGCGTATACCTACCAAATTTCAGTACTGTCTTAATAGTCTCTGAGTAAAATTACTGCAGCATACGGGCGGACGGATATGGCGAAAATATAAGGGTTCCTTGCTCTGCTACGGAATTTAATGAATGAATTTAAGGCATTTTTAGGAATTTTTTTGAAGGTTTAAAATAATAAACAACTATATTTAAACTTTGTAGGTACATTATAATACTTAAAAAGCATACAAAAACATTTTTTCCCCCGCCGAGATAATGAGTTTAAAGTAATCCATTCATGAGGCGGCCCAACCGTTCGCTACTTGCTAAAAAGGATGCAGAGCCTAAAATACCGTAAACATCACTATACAATTTAACAGTATATTCTCGAAATACTGTCTATACTTTCAAAATATTTAAAAAAAGTATTGATTTTTTGAAAATTCTATATTACTGGGTTCCCATAAAAAGTTATGTGCTGCCAGGCTCATGTTTGAAATTTTTTCAAGCGTTATCAATCAAAAGGCTCTCGCAATAAGTCGCTTGGCGCTTAAGTGGCTCGAAGACAATAAATTTGATCAACAAATGATCATTATCGCATACCGAGCTCATAAAATTCAAATTCGCTATCATAATTTACCGGCCCAATAAGCGTCGATATCGCGAAGGCGCCGTGCTGTAGAATACATATACATCAACTGAGCCGGAGGGGTGTTCACGTGCCCCTAGTCCTTCGAGGGCAACCCGAAGACATGTAGCTCTTTCTGACTCAACTCGACAAAATGAGGGGAATTCCCTCGTAAATAGTGGCGGGACTGTTCAAACCATTAGATGACCGTGGTCCCGGGGAGAACTCGCGGGTCCCGGAACAACGGACGGTCTGTCTGCCGGCCGGGACTGCAGGGCGCCCTCCCAGATACCGGCGCTTTTGGCATTAAGCACAAATCATTGATAACCGATTGTTAAACCCAAATACTCACTGAACTGTAATGAAACGAATTAAACGGAACTCTGCACACAACGAATGTGGCACAAAGGCACGGATAGGTGGGGCCCGTTACGAATCGGTTGCTTCCCATTTTCCACGTTAGAGCGCTCTGATGGCAAATGTTGCTGCCAGTGTAACGGTGTACCGATGAAACACCAGCAGCCCGCAACAATGGCGCACAGCTCGACAATGGCCCGGCTCAGCTTGGTCCGGTCGAAGGTGAGTTCGTTTCGAGCGGGGGCTTCAAGAAAGATTAAAGCACTAGCAAACTTCCACTGGCACGGGGAGCATAATGAGAAATAGATTCACGTGACTGAGTAAAGGGAATTCGTGTAGACAGCATCCGGTCAGAAAGATACAAGCACATGGAGGACGGACACTTCCGGCTACTGCCACCAGCAGCACCCCATGCAAGGTGTTCCCCCAGAGCGGTTGGGTGCTCCTTTCGGCCGTTTCTGTCCATTGGACGTCGAATAATTGGCGCCACTTATGAAACTCGGTTCCGTCTCCAAGTGGGGATCGCTTGGCCCAATTATGACCCAATCGGTGTGTCTTCACCCGTTTTCTGGATGAATTGTCGTCTGTTGTCATGCTCAGCTAAAATTGCGCGCAGCTACTTATATTGGGGGAGTTGCAGGCCCCCAGAGCCAGATAATTTCCGGAAGCAGATCCGATGCTTCAGTAAGCTTCGACGTTACCAGCTTTTCGGTTACCTGAGAACGATTTTAGTTTACCTCGGTACGCCGATTACATCATTCCGCCGTCGCCGCCGTTGATGCAGCTGCTGCTCAGCTGCATTTGCAACGTTCGGTAGCACAATTAAACGTTTTCCTGAAGCAAAGTGCACTTGGCGGAAGTTACTCATTTTTTTTTTGTTCTGTGCCTTCGTTCGCCCTGCTTGCAGCTCACGAAATTGGTGAAAAGTTCGCGATTTTTACTTTACCAGGACCGAATCGTGCCGAGAAGTAACCGAATTATTATAAATCAAATTTATTGGGATCGGTGAAGAAACGGGTGGTGGAACTGTAGCGTATTCATCATTCCAAGGTTATCCCGGTGATTCATCAGCTTACAGCAGGTAAAATATTGTTCATCCCACCACATCCGTCGATATGCTCATAAGCCCGCGCAAAATTTTATTTGATCTTTCACGTCCCAACTCCGGTCCGCCTGAGTGCACATCGATCACACCTATGCAATTCAAATCGCTTCACTCAATTGTGTCTATAACATTTACAATGGATAATAGAATATAAATAGAACGCAATTTTTAGTTCCCACAAACTCCACATTTTCATTGTAAATTTTGCCTTGTATTTGTATTAAAGCATTCTAATTTTGAAACTTTGAATTGTGGATTTATATTTTATTTACTTAATATGTTTTATTAGTTTTATTTATTTCATATAAGTATTTCATTTATATTAAATATTTATTTCATTTTAATTGTATCGCCTACTGGTCGAAATGCGACCTTACGAATTTACTACGATTTTCTATTAAATTGTCGTCTGTTGGAGATATTCGACCAAACTTATTCGAAGAATAAAACAAAATCGAAGTCATTCTTAATTAATAATAATATATATACATATGTAGATATATCATACTAGAATGGCTCTCCTAAAGAAAAATACATTTATTACGTTCCACCACTCTATTGTGAACGATGTTGAAAATCATGTCGCGGCGGGAAATTTAGCAAGATTATATATTGCATTTGAAATTTTATGAGTCAACGATTTAAATATAAATCAATATTTTTAGTAAATACTCTATCCACAACCAAAAACACAAACAAAATAATCGAAAAGCACACTTTTCAGCGTTCGCACAATTAAAATCAGCGTCCACTAAAAACACAAACGAATAATCAACTTTTCCTCTGATTTTAAGTAGCTATCAAACGGTTAAATTTATTCGCTCCTTAAACCGGCAAGCAGGCCTGTTATTCATCAGTTAATTTTGACAAATAGAGTGAAAAATAATTATGCCTCACGGCCTACTTGGTTTTTTATCTGAGGAATATAGGTAAAATTTTACCTGGCTTTCACACCTTTCCCTATGCACGTACCTGAATAAAACATATATTGTGCACATCTATGAAAAAATACCTTTAGCTTGATATAATGTGTCATTGATACATACGTGCACGGGAAATAAAAAGGGATCACAATTTTTGGCTTTGCCTATTAAGAGAAGATTATTATTTGGTTTTCTTAAATTATCCCTTGCATCAAGCAGTGAACAATCTGTAGCAGAATATGAATATAACTGTGAAAATTTCATTATTAGCGGATTAAATGTCAGCTATTGCTTAAAATTTCTGTTGATTTTTGGTACTCAAAATTTTTAAGTGATATATTATGATATACGAGTAGGAAGACAAAAACATTTAAAAGAGTGTGGCAATCAAATGCTAAAGGTGCCATCCGTTAAACTTTACATTCTATTTACATTTGCTGTTGTGTTTTATATTTTAATAGAACTTTGTACGAAATCTAATAGTGCAAAACCATCTATTAATACCATACATGCGAAAGTTCGCGTATATGTTTTTGTTCCCTCAGTTCCGTAGTGGTTAAATAGAATGGAACATAGAGTACTTTTTATCTCGGAAAAATGTATGGTTTCTGTGTTTCAATAAAATTAAAGTCAAAATCAAAATTGAAATCAAATTCGAAGTCGAAATCCAAACCCAAAATGTCATCAAAAGCGAAAATGGTTTCGCTTTTGATGTCATTTTCGATTTGGATTTCGATTTCGAATTTGATTTCAATTTTGATTTTGACTTTAATTTTATTATTGTTTTTAACTTTAATTTTAATCTACTAATGCTAAGTAATTCTGCCAACTAACCCGGCCTTTGCACGGGACAGTGTTACTGACGAACAGTTCTGTCTGGAACTGTGAAATACTGTCCAGCTAGCCGATTAGCGTTCGATTAACTGTCAAGACAGTTCATTTAAAAAATGTTGTCGCACACGAGACAGTGACAGCGACAGTGCAAGCAAACTGTCCCGTGTAAAGGCCGGGTTACTACTTTAAAATCACTTTTCGCCATTTTGAATTCACAAACTGCCATTTTCGTCGTTTATGTGCAGGTACATACATACCACAGCCTATTACATACTTTAGCTTTACCAAAGGCCTTCACAGACCCACTCGAAACAGCGGGAGGGGACTCGAAACTATGGTGGGATATGGAACCACTCGCACTGACGCGTCATTTCTAGATAACGAACGCGGGATTGCAGCGTTTCATTTACGAATCGCAGCATGCAGTGTTTTTCCCGTCATTCGCGAAATTCCCGCAATATGCTAATAGCAAAAGAGCTTCATCTTCGTCGTCCCAGTAAAAGATTTTTAAATCTATAGTTTATTTACTTATTTATTTATTTGTTTATTTTTATATACCTATTTAGTTTACTTGTATCAACAAATTTTTATAAATCCAGCGGGACGAATTAGCTCCCGCTGAGTAGGTACTGCGGATTCGCGTTGGGCTGTGAAGGCCTTTATGAACATGAACAGAGCCTGCCTATACTATTTAATAGCTGGGGAGCTGGTGGCATAAAAATTTATATAATTTCATCGTCCGGTAAAACATGATATATGTAAAGATTTTTGTAAGTTATAAACAATATAAGCAATTTCTGCCAACAATTTTGTAGTTTTTTTTTGAAAAAACAGCTTGTCAAATCCGTAAAATCGATATGTATACAATACTGTCGATTCTACCATTAATTTTTTTTCTATTTTTGAATGGTTGAAAAATAAATGTCATTTCATCGTCAGGCAGACTATATTTATTAGAAAGATTATGTTTATCATAAAAGCAAACAAAATTACTTCTGCAACTCGAATAACGTTGCATAAAATAATACAATATGTATTCTAAAAAAATCAAATGAAATCATTTCATCGTGTCTGCCATTACGTGTAATATGTGGTTGTTTTATAAATATCGTCTAATGTTGACATAAGGAATGAGATTTTAGCGAATATTCGAATATTAGTCAATCATAATAGGCTCCTTCAAAATTCGAAACTTTCGCCTGTACATATAGTCACCAAATATATTGATTCACTTTTTGAGGGAAATCAAATGTTCGCGACCCGCTATTCGTAATACCAAATCGTGCGATTTGCCATCTTTGTTGTTGAAAGAGGAATTGGCAAGAATTCCAATGCAAGCAATTGATAATTTAGTCCAATTAATGCCACGGACAATAAATGACTGTATTTGTGCCAAAGGTTACTACTTTAAAGGGTGATCATTATTAGAATATAATAAATAAATAAGTGGTCTTAATATTTTACGCGAGTTTTATTTTATTTTTAATTGTCCTGAAGAAACGTTTTGTTATATTTTAATTACAACCTGTGGAAACATTATAGGATACCTACTGTAAATATAATGTGGAGTATTTAATTTTTTAAATCCGACAAGTTATAGGTACTTTAAAAGCTAGAGCCATGGAAAGTAAGAGATGAATGGCAATGTGCAAGTGGTCTTAATTTTTTACGCACGACAGTATGTTCATCTATTTTATTTTAGGTGCATCTGATAATAATTTTTAATTTTCCACTTGCAAGCTATTGTAATTGGTCCGATTTGTCGAATTGAAATTGTTGACATTTCTCTGCATTTAAATATCCCTAGAGTTGGAATCCATCATTTTTAGAAAAATTTCTGCATGTGCGTGTGTCTGTACGTTCATGAGCTTTTTTCGTCTCGCATATCTCGTGAACATTGAACATGTAATGATATCGACTCCGGACCGATTCCATTCGTCGCACACTTACATAATGAATACCTGAAAGGGTTTGCACAAAATTTGAATTGGTGGTTTTTTATAACTTCTAAAAAATTTATTTTTCGTTCAGCACGTATGGTTTAATTATGTGTCTAGTTTTCAAGGGCACCAAATGGGAAATTGCCAGTGTGGGCAGACCAGTCACACCCAGCCTCATATATTTAATATGTATTATTTTATAAGTAGCGAGTTTAAATATAAACTTCTTTGTAATTATTTATTCATTTTCATTTCGGTTTTAATTCATTATGCGTAGTAACTGTATCCACATTAATTATTAAATAAAATCAATAAAAGTAGGAGGAACTGTACTGTTATATAAATATATTACTTATGTTATTAGCGTTGCACCTCTATCCATGTAAATACATCGAAACGAAATATTAGTTAAAATATCTTTGGAAGTGAATTCTATACGCGTTTATAGATTGTCCAACTTTGACCGATAGCAGTGAAGAGATACGAGAAATATTGAGTAAAGTGTTAAAATTTTGTTTATTAAGTAATTCCTGTAAAAGTAAATTGAAGCAAGGATATAAAGAGTTGTTTACGGGGGTTAAATTTAGCCAAACTGTATGCCAGACAAGGATTTTTATTGCCTTGAGTTCTAAAAGATGGCTGGATAGATGTTTTTCTGATTTTAACACTTTTGGCTAATTTGGGGTTTGAGTTCCCATTTTTCGCCACATTGATGGCAAATTGCTCAAAAGCCTACCCACGTAAATGTCTTCCAGTACAAAAATACTTTACATTCGAACCCAAACTTTTGCGTCAGGTTTCGGTCCGGTACATTATGTTTTTAATTTCCGGTTACCGCACACGGACCGGAAGCTTCGTCTGCTACGAGTATCGTAATTGGGATATGTGGAAAACATATACTAACTAGCTATGCCGACAGCAACCATTCGTTAAAAATATGTCCCACCTTTTCCCTATTTCCCACGATACGAAATTATTTTTAGATAAAGAAAGTTTTTTATTTATATGGTTTCCTCGATTAACGAATTGTAGACAATAAACTTTTTGTCGACGAATTATCACGCTATTTCGTAGATTTATATCAAAGTAAATTCATTATTCAACAAGAATATCATGTGGCAAGTACCAAAGAAGAAAAAAACTATTATAAATTGGCGCCTTAGTAAAACAAAAATATTAATTTTTGGCATTTTTTTTCAACATTTCTGCTATATAAATGAAACAATGAAATTTTTCGTTTGTTTTTCAAGTGGAAACATGGAGAATAATAAATGAATGAAAGGTAATAAATATGTAAATAGCGCTCAATATTCATTTTTATGTTTATTATTTTGTGATTTCTTGCAACTTCGGTGATGTAAACAAACACTGATTTATACCTTTTCCCATGCTGCTTAACTTTGGTGCGTTCCATTGCTGCTTAACTTCGGTTATCAAACGAAAACTGATGCTCTCAGCACGGAATATCCATTCCCCTTATTCATGCTGTCGTTAGGCAGGCATGCCAATGTTTAAGAACCAAAAATCTTTATCCAGGTTATTAACCTGAATCATTTATTTTTCATATGGCACTGAACCAGACCCAAACCTGTATGAAAAAATACAGCTATTGCGTTCATTTTTTGAAAAATTTAGTTTTAGGAAAAACTCATATAAAGTGCAGTAGCAAAAAATGTAATTCTGCGGTATTCTAATCATTATAAATACATTATGTATGTGAATTTTGAAAATTTTAAAATTTCCTTTTCAGGACACATTTTTAAGAGTTTATACTTTAAGAAATCTAAATATGTATATGTATTTCCACTTTTTAGAATGTGAAACAATGCACACTAACAGGAGAAATTTAATGTAATTGATCTTTGTCTAAAATCTATTTATTTAGTATTTTATATATACCTAGCAGAGACATAAATACTGTACACACCTTTTCCGTGATATAATATCTAACATTTGGGAACTATTTTTCCACCAAAATTTGTTGGTTAAGTGATAAAAATGTAATAATAAATATGAATATCCATTGGAAATGTATCTACTGTTTGTGCAAAGACCTTCTTGAGTGATTCAATATTACTGTGTCATTTGTGACACACCATTCCCTCTAAATTGGACTATAATTTGTAGTCCATCAATTTTAAGTCTGGGCTACCAGTGGACTAATCCTCGGTTTTCGTGAAATTCGGTTTCGGTAAATTTCTTTAGAGCCAGGCTTGAGTTGCTTTACTTTTTGTGAGCTGGTGAAGAATCTTTCTGAAACGCCCACGGTTGGGTTTGAAAGAGAATGTCATTAAATGGTTTGAAGACGGTTTCCGAAATGAATTCCTGATACACTTTTGCCGACGTTTTAACGCATTTTTCGCCAAAATGCAGGTTTGTAACCCCATCGTGGAAAACGTTCCAACAAAATATAATTAATTAGACTACATTTCTAAACTTAAGTCGTAGTTAGTAAGATTAACTTTACTTTATAATTCCTAGTCTGTTATCAACTATTTTGATTTCTGAAATCTGTAAGCTTTTGCTGTAGATCGAATAAATAAAATAAAAAAAATAAAAAAAAAATATAACGAACGCTGGGTGGTGCCCGTTTTATACTAGGGACTAGTTCAGAGGCTTCTTGGGATGATCGTCATATATTCCATCATTTTTTTTTTATTAAATTTGGGTGCACGGGCACATTCAAGTGACAATTCTTTTCACACATTGTTGAGGAATCCAAGCGTTTTTGGATTTCGTTGATGCTGAATTCGAAAAGGTGAAACTAACTGGGCAGCCACTCGGGAGCGAAAGGAAAGTCTTCGTTGGAGTTGGAAATGCGAAAGAGAGACTTTATTGGCACAGCCTCCTTTATATACAATTCACTGAGAAAAAAGGGCTGACAACATACAAGAGGCAAAGAAAACGGTTGACAATACACAAATTAAATTACTAAAGCTCAGGGCAACATTACATGAACTTAAAATAAAGAAGAAATCATAACACACATCGCATCATTAAATGAAGAATATTACCTAAGAAAAGGGTACGTTTTGTTTACTACAGAGAATGGCTTTGTTCAATGTTGTAACCATATTTATGTACCTATTATGTTACATAGATATTAAGTAATTGGAGGGCTTAGTCTCTCCAGTTCCCTCTTTGGCCTGGTTTTATAATTCGTAGAAACAAAGAAAAAGACACTTAAAAGCTCCATTGTTTTGACATTTGCAGGCCGGGTCCTAGAACTCAATTTATTTCTAAGGAGTTTACTCTGTCCTTTGAATTAAAGTGAATGATTACACAGAAGCAATTGCTTCTTAATGCATTTATTACATATTTTTAATGTAAATGAAAAATTGTTGGTTTAATTTAAATTAAACAAGTAAGGAAGTCGAGATCGTACTAGGTTTTTCAAACATCAATAATTGTCAATAACGTGCCATTTTTATTCCATTTAATTGTTTACTTTGTACATCCTAAAGAACCCTTAGTTTCAATGCGTTCAAGTAGATATGAATTCTTAATTTAGCTGTGTAAAATTACCTGAAATGTTTTAAATTTCTGTACCCTTAAGTACTCCAAAAACTGGGAACAGCCAAAAAAGTTTCAGTCCATACGTAATAAAGCTCAGAAGTATTTAGTTATATATATTATTCTTAATTAAAACCCAGTCAATTGCGAGTTTTATAGGGTTACGTAATTCTTTCATGATATACCTAACAAAATTTTGAAACTATGGAGAGGTAATACCTTACAAATATTGCAAAATTATAAACCAATATATCATATATTTGTAAGCTAATCCACGATCATTTTTCTCTCTTTTTATAGCTAAATGAAATTTTAAAATAGTAACTAAGATTAAGTAAAACTAACTTTTCGCGACACAATTAAAAAAAGTCGTCAGCTCTTTTTAATTTGATTTGGTTTATAATCGTAAGAATACAAACCCTTGAAATGTTTAGCTGTGGTCTTTCCTGCCAATATAACTTTGTAAAACTATAGTGGTACAACTTTGTCTTTACTAAATAATATTGTAAAAAACATTAGTAAGCCAACAAACAAAACTATTAGAGTTAAAAATGCTACATCGAAAATATATAGAAATATAGCTGTTAAATTTTGGTAGAACAACAATTTTATAAATAGTTTTGCAACTAAATATGAAAGAACATAGATTAACTGCATCTTATTTTTATATATAATTTACAATTAATCCTATCAGCGAAGATAATTTGGAAAAAAAGCGCCTTCGTCTTTCTCGTTATTCCTTAAGAACGCAACGTGCCGATAGGAAATATTTAAAAGTATTATCAGGCTTGCACGATGGTCCAGCAATCTCTATAAAAGTGACGACAAACTCGCTGTTTAGAGCTTTCTATGTATAGCCTAATAAAATCAGACCCAGTGAGAAAGATTTAAAAATGATGTCCTAGTTCAGAAGAAGACAGACCGCGCCTATATTCTCCACAAGTTGAGTGTATTTTTGAAAAAGACCGGAAAGTGTAATCTAATAATTGATATTAATTTGGATGTGTCCGACTCGGAAGAAGCTTCTGTGTAACGTATTGCTGCATTTAATTGATTTTCATTTTATTTATGTTTTGTACCTCAACGCCAAGAGCCTTCGCTTGTGCTCTAACTAGATTGCTGGCGTCTGAGAAGTGCTTATAGCGGTTCTCTCCGAAAATTTCGTCATGCTTTCCGTTCATTCGGATATTTGTCGTTTGCTTGTTCTTAGACTGTTCGCTTTTCGTTGGGGGGACTTTAAGGATTTTTAGCTTGCCAGAACCTTCACTAAAGGTCATACAATTGTTGCTGTCATATATAAATATGTAAATGTGTTTAAAACTACTAAACTATTTTATCAAGAATTAAAAATATTATTTATTAAAATGAACTCTTTTTGGAACCGTTTTGCAACGTTTGCCAGTGTTAGGTCGCGCGAGTATAGAGGGTCTGCTTTTGGCGGGTGCAACTGCAGAACTTGCTGAACTTGTTTCCAAATTTGAATCATCTTCCGTATTGTAAGAGACACAATCTCGCGCAGGAATTCTAGTAAGAATTTTGCATGCTTCGTCCTCTTCCGAGTCGGACACATCCAAATTAACATCAATTATTATTATAGATTACACTTTCCAGTCTTTTTCAAAACTACATTCAACTTGTGGAGAAGATATGCGCGGTCTGTCTTCTTCTGAACTAGGACATCATTTTTAAATCTTTCTGTCACTGGGTCTGATTTTATTAGGCTATAGAAAGCTCTAAACAGCGAGTTTGTCGTCACTTTTATAGAGATTGCTGGACCATCGTGCAAGCCTGATAATACTTTTAAATATTTCCTATCGGCATGTTGCGTTCTTAAGGAATAACGAGAAAGACGAAGGCGCTTTTTTTCCAAATTAGCTTCGCTGATAGGATTAATTGTAAATTATATATAAAAATAAGATGCAGTTAATCTATGTTCTTTCATAGTTGCAAAACTACATATTTATAAAATTGTTGTTCTACCAAAATTTAACAGCTATATTTCTATATAATTTCGATGTAGCATTTTTAACTCTAATAGTTTTGTTTGTTGGCTTACTAATGTTTTTTACAATATTATTTAGTAAAGACAAAGTTGTACCACTATAGTTTTACAAAGTTATATTGGCAGGAAAAACTACAGCTAAACATTTCAAGGGTTTGTATTCTTACGATTATAAACCAAATCAAATTAAAAAGAGCTGACGACATTTTTTAATTGTGTCGCGAAAAGTTAGTTTTACTTAATCTTAGTTACTATTTTAAAATTTCATTTAGTTATAAAAAGAGAGAAAAATGATCGTGGATTAGCTTATAAATATATGATACATATATTGGTTTATAGTTTTGCAATATTTGTAAGGTATTACCTCTCCATAGTTTCAAAATTTTTTTATATCATGAAAGAACTACGCAACCCTATAAAACTCACAATTGACTGGGTTTTAATTAAGAATAAATATATAACTTAATGCTTCTGAGCTTTATTACGTATGGACTGAAACTTTTTTGGCTGTTCCCGGTTTTTGGGGTACTTATGTCATTTAAGTGTAATTTTATATTACTCTCAAATTTTTTAATCCACATCAAAACTGTTATTTATTTAACTATTTTTCAATTTTTGCAGAATACTTACTCAAGAAAGTATCCAAACGGTACATCACTTAGGCCAGGATTCGGATCACTGGTAAGTGGTGACTGCGAGTCACCAATCTGCCCGTCAAAGCTACTCACCACCTCACTTTCAAGCAATTAGGATAAGAATGGTGAGTTCGAACTTTCGAGAATTAAATATTAAACTAAACGTTTTGAAAGTTTTTCCTGTCGCTATTTTTCTGTAAATTTTTGGATAAATTTACAGAATAATGTTAAGCTACCTACACATAAAATACAATGCCAAAATAGATAAATTTTTTCAATCAACTGGAAAAAAAATCGTTCCTAATCTATCGTTTCCTAAATATAACAAAAATATTAAACGAACTAAATGGAATTTGTGCCTGCTGCTATTGCGAAAATCAAAGAATTCGGATCAAGTGAAGTAAGGAGTAACCGAAGCCCCTCTATATAGGTATCTGATTTATAGAAATGTATTTAAATTTATTATGAAGTTAAATGCAATGTACCAACATTGTAATACTTAGAGTAATGCAGTTTTAGTTTTTTAGCTACTTAGCAAATTTTGGCTTGTGAACAAAAAAGAATATTAAATAGAAAATTTATAAACACTTAATTTTTCAGATATTTGGAGCGGTATTTTTCCGTCCAGTTCTTAGAACCGCTAAATTGGTTAAGATTCTTTAGCAATTTCTAATAGAATACCACCGAAACTGAAACGTACGTGCCTAATTGTCTCACTTTTTTAAAAGCCTTATCGTGGCGGAAAATTCCCGTATTGCTCAATCCTGCAGCATGTTTTGAATGAGCATATCTTTCTGATGCTGAAAAATATTGCTCTGAAAATTATTACTTTCAAATATTATTCAAAGTGAGTACCACCCGCCACTCGCCATCGATCGAACCGCTTTGGCACTTTTAACCTGACGGTGATTTTTGGTTAAGTCTGGCATGAGACTACTAGAGTTCAACTTGATTAAATTCATGATTTTTAAATTTACATACATACATATAAAAGTCACAATAGACTGAAGAATTAATTGGATTACAGTGATCATTCACTTTAATGAATTAATGCTTAACTATCACTGCGGGCTGGAGGCCACCATTAAACATGAAAATTGTTTCAACGGAAATTCCTTTCTTTGTCATTATTACTTAAAACTGTTATTTTCCTCCTCCTAAATACAAATCCACTTACCTGTCTGTCATGTCTTTTATGTCATTTAATTTAAAACTTCATTTTAACGATTGCTATTGCAGCTATTGGCTGCACTTAAAATTTAAGCTATATTATGAATTCAAGTAAGATATTATGAATGTAAGAAATTTCAATAATATAAGAAAATTTTTTTATATGGTCATATTTGTTTTTAAACAAATCTTTCCATAACTATTTGTTATAAAAGGAAAATTGTCCTCGCCCAAGCAATTTGCAGCCTCAAATTTCTAGCCCAATGCAGCCAACAGGACAACGTACCTATAAATAAAGTTATAAAAAATGCTATATGTATGTACGACAGACGGGGAAGTTGATTTATAGTATATTTAACTTTAAATTGTTCTATTTAAATCTAGATCAGTAACAGTACAAAATGAAATAGTGCAGTGGTTAAAGAATTTGAAGGTGAAAACGGCTACTTTTGATTTTCACAGTATTTTCACAAAATTAAAAGTTAGATATTTCACAAGGTAGAGTCGACCGCCATAAGATTTCTTTAGATCCTTCTCTTCCCAATGGATTGGGAAGGTCCTGAAAATTTTCATGCTAATCAATGGGATCTTTAACTTCTTGACTTTTGTTTCTTATAATAGTAAAGAATTTAATAAAAAGCTGTTTTTTTAATAAAAGTATTTTACTATAAGTTAAAGAAATGCAGTAAAATAAAAAAAAAAAACTTCAAATGACAATTAGATTATCGTTACAATATTAAATATTAACAGCCTTTTAAAAAAGCTTTAATAATGCATTTATTAATTCGTAAGTCAAACTCCATTCTTATTAGTAAACTTTGTCTTGGGTTAAGGAGTAAATACCAGCAGATTTATTTATGTTACTTTACGTACTTTAAAGTTATAATACACAATGGTTAATTTCCTGTTCTGAATTGCCAAAATTAATGTCAGCTCTGTAACACAAGAGATAATCATAGTCTCATTAACTCGCAACAACTCTTAATTTGGTAGTCTAATTGGTCGCCATTTTCGGGTGGAACCACAGCGCTGTGTATCCTGTAGAAATATGTAGCTCAATCAACCGGATGGAACACAGTACCTATTTTTGCTCTACCGCTCCGCTGGACCGGTGTAATTCAGCTATTTTATGTGATAATTAAAATAATGGCAACAATAGTAGCCTCAATAAAACAAGTCGATTAACCCTTTTCCACGGCCCCACCAGTGCGCCACTAAAATCTCCAACTATTTAGGATCCATTCTTGTGTGCGTGAATTATTTTTGGTGCTATGTGTTTCCGAGACTTTTGTTTGAACAAACATATGCCAGCGCAAAACAATACATGCCAACACGTTTTTATTGCGCTCTCTGCCACGATTATTTCTCGGAATTCAGTTGTGTTTTGGTTCCGAGGACCCGATTCCTGCGGCCCACCGAAATTGTATGGTACTCCTGTGATCGAAAGGATACGAATATAACTTCCGAATTTAAATGGAGAAAACGAATGTGTGCCTACCACTCTCTGGATTGTGATCGCCTACTATTTTACCCTCGTAAAGGTGACACCCAGATGGGAAAATTCTGGAGCGTGATTAATGCAATGAATGTAAACGTCCTGTAATAATAATTTATAAATTGAATTGTCTGCATTCGTGTTGCTACATATTAAGCGATTATTTAAATGTCGCGCAGATAATATTAAATAGCAAGTTGCCTCTCAATTATGTGTTAATTTCATGGATAAATATGAATTTCCGTACTGCAGATTCAAAGTAGTACCTAACCATATCTGTTGGTTCATATTTATTTTGGTGAAATATTGGTAGATACACGTGTACATTGCATTATTTACTATCGAAAATTTTCACTTTTTCACACACTACTTGAAGAAACTTTCAGGTGCTAACCTTAAATTGCATCCTTTAAAACAACTTCATTGTTTTCGGATATGCGTTTTAGTCCATTGACATTGCATTTTTGGTAGGACACGATTTTTTTCTAGGGTTATTTAGCCGCATTCTTGATAAAGAGGGGAGGAGGTACTTATCCTTTCGTGTGGAATTTGAAATAATTATGAGGTTTCTTACACCGGTTTTCAAAATTATGCCCCGTTTTTGTAATATTTAGCGCCAAAGTGGCCATTTTCGATTAGGTTTATGTCGGACAAGATATCGCACTGAAGGATAATTCGAGAAAATCTGAAAAAATCTAAAATACGGGACATCATTTTGAGAAACGGTTAAGAAATCTTTTAATGATTTTAAATTCCTTTTTCAACGATAGCCCACACGATCGGATAAATACACCATCCTCCATTTTTCAAGATGTAGGCCAAATGGGGGGGAGGATTTCCACCCCGAAAACCGAGTTTTATACTGACACTGATCCCCCTTACACACACATAAAAAGAAAAAAAATCTTGTCCTACCCGAAATGCTAAGTTCGGCCAAAATTTTGTAATTTTACAATGGACTACTTGTCCCGGCTTAAAAAGGATATGAGGTTTCTAAAAAACCTATTATTAAGTGCTTTAAATGGTTTTCCAAATTTAAAAATTGATCCCTCATGCTATGATGCTTGAAATATGTAACCTATTTATGTTTCATCGTCAGTGATGGTATTTAGACCAGCCCCATAGCAAGTGTATTTTAATTTAGAAGCGAATTGGCCGCAACCTCCCCGTCCAAAACCTTTCATTTTGTAACCCCTGGCCAAAATTAGATTCGACCGAGAAAATTAAATAAAAGACCACAACGAAGGCAACCGCAAAACACCATTACCAGAGATTGAAACACGAAAACTTAAACAAGAAACCATACTAACTATATTTAGGGAGCATCCACATTGGGTGCAAAAACCAGGAGTACGTTCCATCCGAGTGGCATCAACTATGGCTCTGCAGGCCAAATATCGCAGCGCTGTGAAAGCCACACAAGAAATGAGGTGCACGTTTGCCGGACAGATTGTGGCAAGAGTACCAAAAACACCAGAAACTAGTTGGGAAGCACGCCGCCTGATTTCCTTTAGCTGAAAGATTGGGGCGCCCCCACCGAAGCCTCTTCCATCCATTAAAGCAGCAAACACTTTGGAATCAATTGAATTATGTTGTCTATGTGGTCTTACGTGGCGGTGGCAACTTCAGATATCGCAGCTGCCCTTGCCCTGCTTGCGACTTAATAGAGCATCGTTCCATAAAATAGTGGCACCTGTAGCCGGGGCATCCTTCCTCTTCCAGGCGCCTCCGTCTTTATGTCAAGTTTTGTTACGGCGCCTCTGATGCAGTTGAATATTTGCGTTTTATTGAACCCGAGTGCTCTTCCCCGGGTGCAAGCCCAGCTAATTGATCAGCCCGGTCAAGGGACTTAATGAAAAATAAATGGCGACCGGAGCAATTCTGTCGGGTGCTGGAGAATTTTTGTCAACCGGATGCTTACCAAAAGCTGGATGGCTGCCCTCTTATTGGCACACAAGTCACACAGTAATTAATTGTTTTAACGCTCCGTCGCAGGTAAACTTGTTAAACTGAAGCGCTTTCTGATGGTCTACTTTAAATTTTTTATACCATTGACACACTACACCGTCATTATGACGAAAATTGTCTTTATGATGAAAAACCCCATCATTAAGACGAAAAGATAAGTACGAAAAACGACCGTCATTATATCACAATTACGAAAAGTTGCCATATATTGGAAAATAGACAAACCGGAATTTGACATTTTTTTAGTCAATATCCACATATTTTACATTTCAAATAATGCAATAGCATGCTTATGACAGTAATACCGTCCATAATCGACACAAAATTAAGGAACAATCAATTTAAAAATTCAAAAATATTTTTCACTTCAATTTGACACTCACGAAAATCTTCTACTGACAGAACTAATGATGAAAAGGTAATGTGTCACGGCATCATTACCGTTTTCGTCATAAAGACAATTTTCGTCATAATGACGGTGTAGTGTGTCAATGGTATTAATGATGGGGTTTTTCGTCATAAAGACACTTTTCGTCATAATGACGGTGTAGTGTGTCAATGGTATTATACTGCTAACATTGAAATGCAATTTGGTTGCAAAATGGCATTTGGAAAATAATCGGGCCGATCGTTTAGGCGTGATTGAGCAACAAACAAACAAACAAACTTTCGATTTTATATATATATAGGGATAATATTGAAAAAAGTTAATTAAAAAAACCAAAAAACCCGACTGACTAAAACAAGTCCAGTATAGTCTAGAATTATGTTAAGTAATATTGAAATATTTTCATGATCGATACACACATACATGAAACAAATAATAAATTCTAATGCGGAGCATAGCAACTTTAACAGTCGGGACCCATTATTGGGAAGACTTTAGCCGGTCTCGATTTTTAACCAATGTTGTGTTGGCACTGGTAAAATTTGTCAATACCAGTAGGTACAATATTAATACTAGTACTGGCATAATACTGCAATACATTTTACTGGTTAAGTTCCCAACTCTGACTTTAAGGCCTTACATATACATACGTCCAGAATTTTCAAAAAATCGATTTTTTTTAACAGATTGTTGTTTTCTATAGTTTTAGGCTTATTTCTGTAAAAGTCTGCAAAAACTCCCCATAGATCCAAAGTTATGGTAGAAAATGTTACTGCCCGACGAGAGTTTCGTGCGCGCAGGTAGCTGTCCTTAAAACTTTTAACACGGTTGACATGATAACACACGCCGAATACACACTGTTTTCGGAATAAATATAAACTTTTACATTTTATTAAATCAAATATTGTTATTATTTCATAAAACCTTTTTAAAATTAAAATTAAATACTGGACCTTTTTGCCTCCTTGCTGTCCCTTTTTACCCCTACTATGGGGCAAAAAGAGATAGACGACAAGGTCTAGAAAAATTGTAAAATGACTTATTTCTATTATGGTAATTCAACTAAAAATTGAGGTATAATTCGAAATAGTCAAATTGGACCTTTAAGCCCCGTTCTACCCTACTATTTATTTTTATTAATTTCTATTGTTATCTCCACTCAAAAAATGTTTCCTTTTGGTGCATTTTTGGCGCTGCTGGACGTACATACATATGTAAGGCCTTAATTAGCTAGGTAATAGCCACAGATACAACTATCCCCAAAACAAGTAGGGAGTTAGACTAAAAAAGGCATAAGGAAGAAAAAAACCAATTGAACGGGAGACTATATGCAATCAAATTAAAAATTATCTTGTATGAGCTTTCCTTTGAAAAGGGGTAACGAAAGCACAGACCGGAGCGGTTAAATCCTCCCTGTCGCATCTCTGCCCTTTTCTAACTCGTTTTTATTTTTCACCGGGACGTCACAGTAACTCTTTTTCCCCGGGGGCATATCTGTTGTTTTACACGCCCTTCTTGAATGGTGGAAACTGCGGGGGAGTAAGTGGAACAGGTCGACATCGCCGTCCGCCGCCCCCAGCCCCCAGGGATCATTTTACCGTGAAATCACAGCATAACAGCTTCGTCTCGGAGGTGTAAGCTCCACTGGATTAATGCCTTTCGGAATTGTTGCTATGCTCCGAGCTTAGGTGACTGGCTCTGGCTTCTGCCCCGCACAGCGCCCCCTCAGGTCTTGACACGTCTGCACACGCCCGGGCCCATTGTGCGAGAAGTTTTAGAGAGGAAAATTCATATTAACACGTGGTAATGAGCAATTTTATAAAGTGATAACGTGTTATCCTCCGTGGAACACCGGGGCGAATTTTCGGTTTTAGCGCAGGAAAGTTGCACCATTTTGTGAACTTTATTTGTCCTACACTAGTTACGAGAATTTCCTTCTCATCCGGACGCTTGAAAGGACGAAAGGCGATAATTCTTGGGACTTACCACCATCTGGGCATCGAAAAAACGAATTCGTGCAATTAAATTAGGAGCTCTGTCGCATCAAGTAGATATGTATGTTAGTTGAAGGTTTAATAAAAAATTATCAATTATCGTAAGTAGGACGCGCTGTGACGGATCAGAAACGAACTGTTTTTTCTTTTTGTTTATTTGCTTTTTTTTTCTAACTAAATAAATTATTTATAATTTGGACAAATTATAGGAATACATATATAAAAAAAAACTTTTTAACAAAAAATTAAACCGACATAAAAGGAACTGAAAAGTGAAAAATAAAATAAACCTTCTTAGTCTTAATAACTGAGCTCTTCTCCTAAACTAATGTAAGGAAATCAAAATTAGGGTTGGCGCCAAATTTCTTTGAAATAATTAAAGGATCTTCGTTGATTGTTTGTTTAGCGCCGACTCAAAATTAGTTACTTACATTAGTTTAGACGCTCAGGTATTAAGACTAAAAAGATTTATTTTATTTTTCACCTTCGAGTTCCTTTTTGGTCGGTTTAAATTTTTGTTAAAAAGCTTTAATTTTTCACTTTTCAGTTGCTTTTTTTTATCCTTAGGGATAGAATTTTGTTTTCAAATTTTAATAGGAACAAGTACGAGGTATACCTACTCTATCGAATAAAAACATCATCGCATCAATTTCGGACTACTTAGGTACTCTGTAAAAGGTTATGCGGGAAAATACATAAAAAAACAAAAAAAAGGACAACCTCCTACTTTTTTCATCGGTTAAAAAAATTTCAAAATTGCATTGATTTAATTTAATACTAATTTTTAAAAATTATTATTATTATTTTTCGTTCACAATGGACCCCACATCAAAATCTCTCAGATGAGGCGGAGAAAATATTTTACTGCAAAGAGCCAACAAAAACTTCTTAGCTTGAGCTCGGAAATTTTCTATGAATTTAGGACAATATTTTAAAATTATGCATTGAAAAAACAAATTGTTCAGATGATTATAAAACATGATTTTATGAAATCGACCAGTAATGGAGGTCGGCCTCCATTTAAATTTTATTTAAATTTTAAATAATTTATAATTTATTGTTTCCATTTATATTTTATTTTCACTTTCCACTTTTAAATAATTTTTTTAACTTTTTTTAATGTTTAATGTTTATATTTAATTTTAAGTCTTTTACATTTTGATTATTTTCGCATTAGAAGTTTACCGGCCGAAGTCAAATCCAAAACTGAACTTTTCTATTTTTCAAAACAACAGAACTTCATGTCGTGGCCTACTCGATTTTCACACAAATTTCACAGCTTGCTTTTATACAACCCCCACACTGCTCCCCTTCCAGTTATCGTATGATAACGATACAGAAAAGGAAAAGGGAGAATGGTGCTGAGAGAGTTGATAGTTGTGAATTGGCTTTGAAGCGCCAAAGAGTTGAATGTTGAAAATTGTTGAGGCTTTAAATCGCCTGGTAATTGATGAGGCTTTGAATCGCTTGATAGTTGATAAGGCTGTGAATCGCCTGATAGTTGGTGATGTTGTTGTTGAACTCTAAATACTTGTTGATGAAATATTGCTTGCTGTGGTTGTTGCGGTAAGGAGCTATTTAAATGAGTTGCCAAACTGGTTGTTGAATTATATGACCACTCGTTTGATCTACAGCCTGTTGAATGGTTGAATGAGATGAACGGTTGTTCACTGAAGCTGCATTGTAGGAATGTGTTGATATTTTGTTGGACGAGTTGATGCGCCCAATTTTGATAAGCTGATTGAAGTAGTTGAAACGATATTTCAATTGCACAATGTGCATGGTCGGAAAGTTTGAAATATTATTTTATTATTTTAATAACGCGACGAAATTTATTTATTTTTAATTGTTTATTGCGTCACACCGAAAAACTTTTTTTTTTTTTTTAAATAAATAAATAAATTTATTTGCTAATTGACCGAAACTATTTAACATGTTCACTTTTATCGGGGTCACCAATGTGGAGGTCGACCAGTAAGGGAGGTCGGCCTCCATTTAAATTTTATTTAAATTAAATTAATTCATAATTTATTGTTTCCATTTATATTCTATTTTCACTTTCCACTTTTAAATAATTTTGAAATTTATTTATTTTTAATGTTTATATTTAATTTTAAGTCTTTTACATTTTGATTATTTTCACATTAGAAGTTTACCGGCCGAAGTCAAATCCAAAACTGAACTTTTCTATTTTTCAAAACAACAGAACTTCATGTCGTGGCCTACTCGATTTTCACACAAATTTCACAGCTTGCTTTTATGCAACCCCCACACGTACCATAATTTGTATTATGATGTGCTAAATGGAAGAAACCTTGGCTCCTTAAAGAGCGGGAAGGAACAGAGAATTTAAATATGTCCATGCAGAGCAGGATAATATTGTTACGATGTGACGGAATCGTCGCGACTGTTGAAAACCCCGTCATATTTAAAAACTGAGATGCCGATGAAAAGGAAGAAAAACAAAAAAAGGGGAGAGAGACTTTGACGTGAAAGGGATTGGTCTGTAAAAAATTATTGTAACGATAATATTTGTTGCAATTAAAATAGATTGAGCATTGTCAATCAATCTTTTCGTACCCAGATTTCGACCGTGAGCAAATACGTAACAATATAATCAAAACTAAATCCAAAAAAGTTCCGGGATTATCACGCTTAATTTATTAGTATTAACCACCACTGGACAACCTCAACGTGATCGATATGGTTATCATGGAAAGGAGCCAGACAGGACTAACAAAATCCAGGATAGGGCAAACGAAAGTACAATAAAAATCCTTGCATATGGTTGGATCATTAAATTCCTTTGACCATCAGTTGACAAATCCCTAGAAGCATTTAGTTTTACCGACAAAAACATCGATGTGGTCTTCGAATGACATTATGAAATTAGATTCAACCCCCAACATTTTATATTTGTAAAGATGTCATAATGAGTTGCCAGCTAAAATATAGGTAAGGAGCAAAGGGCACTACTCAACATTAAGAGGAAGGTAGTTAATATAGAGACCAGTGAAAAAAGATATTTAATTCGGAATTCAAAATATCACAGTCGCTTTCACCAGAAATTATGTAGATAAAAACTTATTGCGTCGTCAGTATAACATAGAATCTTGGAACTGTAAAGGATTAAAGATGCATCATTGATAGAAATTTAATTTAAAGACGACCGAGCTGGCTACTTTGAGACACCGGAAACGTTTTTTATTTCGTCAAATAAAGCGTCGCGAAATTTAAATCGCTGCATACGATCGGACAAGAAAAAGCTTAAGGACGTTCCCAAAAAAAATCAATTTTCTTACGGTTCTTTTGAAACTTTAAATACACATACTTATAAGTGTCCTTTATACGTAGAAACTTTTTTCAATCGTTCTTGCGGTAGTAAATTTCTAAATATGTATTGACTATTAAAATTTGCATATTTAACATGGGAACCCTATCCCGATCGATGTTAAAGCGAATGTTTTATTAAATAACAATAGTAATTTTCTTACAATTGTTTTAAAAAACTGATAACTATTTACTAAAGATATAACGAATATCTTCCTGTAAAAATCACTATGACAAGCTATATTGGTTTTGTTATAAAAAATATTAAAAATGAGCTAATTTTCGATGATTTTCACTTCTCGTGAAGTGAGAGATGGCGACTTGGCCAGATCTGAAAAACGACGCAATGAAATCATTTTTGTAGTTCTGCGCATGTGATCGGAGGCGAAAGAGTGTACTGCTGTACTGCTCTTTGGGAACGTCCTTAACCACATACATTTTCCTTTCATAAAGGCATGTCGAAAAGAGCCAAGGAAGGTTTTACAATGAAAATTCAAAGTATCACAGATTACAGCTTCACAGAATATTAGCAAAAGAGCACAACTAGCAACAGGTCAATAAAATTTTCCCCGGTGTTGCACCGCCATCTATCTACCCCTGACGTGTGGTCAGTGGTTGTCCTTTGTGTGACGCGATTGGCCTTTGAGATTGTCGATCTTGCTAACTCCGGAACCCTTAAAATTTTTTGCGTAGTGCTCAAGCTCCAACACAAGACAGTTCATTTTCACAGCAAATTTGCCACCAGTCACTTCAGTAGGCTTTCTCCGAACTTTGTTGTGGTTCTTGGTGACTTTTGTGAAATCGCTCATCTGCCAATATCGCCAATTTGTTTCCTTCTTAGCTTCGTCACAACATGTTTCCGACGATATTTTATCCTTCAGACCAGATTAACATAGTTCAATGAGGTTTCTGGACTTGGTATTTTCATCCCATTTCATTTCCCTCCATTGGTTCCTGAGACGGGCCAACATATGGCTTTTTTTTTATATACCTATATCGTCTTGTTTTGTGATCTAACCGTATATAACCCATCGCACCATATTTCCAATTAATTTGTGTTTATGAATTAGCCTTATTATGGTAAAATGAGGACATCCTATTCTACGACCTATTTTAAAATAACTCAAATCCTCAACGACCAACGTGTGAAGTTTATGGTTTCTGCTTTCTGTTCAAACGATAACTGCAGATTTTTTATTAAATTGCTGAATACTTTTTACGCTTTTGACTGTCTTTAATTCACTAGCAGTCCATTACTACTAAGTGTTAAGTTCTTAAAATGACCTGTCTATTTTTAAGCATATCGTATTCAGTCAACTTCACGAAATAAACACAACTTAATGTCGTGGAGTTTTTTTTGTTGCTATTGTATTAACAGTTTCCTTAGTTTTTTCCAACCTCTGACACATTTAATTCATTTTTTTTTTTAAATTTTATACCAAAATTCTAATTCATATTTTTATCTTTATTTTCAGGGTTATGAATTTAAAGTCAACCGTAAGTAACTAATAAAGAAATTTTAATGACAAAAAGACAAAATAATATGAAGCTTGCAGTTTATATCTAGGAAATATGCACTATAATGTACCTAACCTATGTATGTGTAGTCAACTAGGATGACTAGATGATGGATAATTAAATTTTACATACATATATGTATGTATGTAAGCTTCCAAAACTCATCGTTTTTTAGTATTTTTTCTTTAGCAAAGTAATACGACTATTGACCAATCGGTTCACCACAATGCGTCGTGCTACTACCTAAGCCATTGGGGCACTCTCGTATTTCTTTTATTCACTACCACATTACATACACTGTACCATCATAACCCTTTTACCCCGTGTAGAAGTAAGCAATATACTCTGTTTATGTAACTACTAAATCCGGGTTAACTCTAATTAGTTGACACTGGGTAAAAACGCAGACAATGGACCGTGGAAGTCGTGACATCACAAAATGGCGAATTTTTGGGTAAACAAAGAAGAAAACGTATGGAATTATACATTTTCATTTAAGAGATCCTTTGTTTTGGTGTTATAAGTTTAAATAATGCCGTATTGTTTTTCCCCCGGATGTAACCATGTCTCGAGAAGAGAAACTTGTAGGTTTCTTAGATTCCCGGCGAATAAACACATTTTTACAAAATGGAAAACACTCAGTCGGTAAGTTATTGTTTTATTATTGTCAAGGTAACAATCGAAGGCATTTTAAATGAGGCTAGAAACTTTAAAACAATAACAAGCGACGATCGAAGCAAACTAATGTCAACGTGGATAAATAACATAAATAATGTCAATCTGGATCATTTGAAATGTTTTGGAAGAAATAGGAAATGAGCCAAAAGGATTTTTAACATGACAGCATGATTTGCCTGGCATGCTAAATACTGTAGCTCTGGAGTTATTGATATTCGGAAACCATATAATTTTTCTAGTTACCCGAATACTATAATAACCTAAATTATGAATTGTATTTAAAATTTAAAGACAGAAAGTCTCTGGAATGTCGAGATTTAGGTATACGTGAAATAGTTTTTCACAGAAAATTTGTTTATTACTTTAACAAATTTGGAAACGTTAATGAAACACTTTCCAAAAATTCTTTAAACTGGCAATCGAATTTTTGAGCAAAATCTATAGCTTCAAAAATAATATAAGCTGATAAATGCATTTGCAAGGTACATGAAAGAATGTAAAATGAAATGGAATATGTGCAATTGTAATTCAGAAACCTCGACTAAAAACTCAGATGATCATTTAAATTTGGAAATGCTAGAAGAGTGCCTTTTGATAGCTGAAATTTAATTTTTTCAATAGGTTTTATTGAATTAAAAATGAAATTGATTTTCTTTAAGCCATCTTTTTATTGTCGGTAAAATATTTGTTAAGAAAAAACTGATGTTCAGCTGTTTGACAACAGGAAGGAGTTGGTTAATGCCTTGCCAGAAAGTTTACTATACCAAAAGGATAAAATTTAATTTCTCGATATTTACATACATACATATAACTCAATCGTGATCAAGGAAACGCTGGAAAAGTTGTTCCAAATTATTTAAGTATTCTTGCTGAGGTTTTGAAGCGACCAAAACATCAGTTAAATAAACAAAACAAATAAAATATTAAAATCTTGAAATACCGAATTCATAAATCATTGCAGTCTTAGCAGCGTTACAAAGACAAGGATACGAATAAATTCAAAAGTCCCAAAGGTGGTGTGGCGTGCACACAGAAGTTTTCGGAATGTCCTCAGAGAATCTAGAGTGGAAAATACTTTAGAACTTTGAAGATAATGGGTCAAGTGGAAGTGAATAAAAACCAGTTAAGTTCGTTTGCTTGATATTTATAGGAAATACTAGCTATTAACGTGTATTCTTAGCAAATAGGTACTGAAATAGTAAATACTTGAATTTTAGTGAATAAACAGAGTAGCTTTTACTTCTTGCTATCTATTTTTCCAAGTTGCATTCTTTCAATTTTATATTAATTTGTGCATTAACTTTAAGGAATCAGGGAGGAATTTATGAACTGTAGTGATGAGCAAAATCAGTCTTGGTCTTGCAGGTTTGGTCTTGTTCCTGCAAAAAATGCAAGACCAAGACCAAGACCAAGACTCGACTTGCAGGAACAAGATCAAGACTCTCGCATATTTTGAATAAGAACAAAAGCTTCTTTAAACCCTTTAAGCTTTTCAAAACAATATCATACACATTGAAAAATGAAAATATATAATATTTCCACTTTTAGGAAATACGTCTTAAGTATACACTTAAGAATTTTCAAAAAATCATTTTTTTTTACTTGCTTTTGTTTAACTCACAATGTAAGCATATACTATTATTAAAAAAACTCAATTTTACATATTTTTTTATTATTATATGTGGGCGTAAAAAACATACTGGGAAACCGTAAGAAATTCGAATGGTAAAAATCCGTTGAGAGTTTCTATGGAAATGGATGAATAGGCGACCGCATGCAAAGAGAAAAAAAGAAAGTGATGCCATAGGGGTGTGAGGGTGCTCCTTCCACGCTGTGTGCGTGAATTCTGAGATATTTTTCAAAAACAGTTGAGCATTTCTATGGAAACGGATGAGCTGAAATGACAAACACGTGCAGAGAGTAAAAAAAAAATGTGACGCCATAGGGGAGTGAGGGTGCTCCTTTCACTCTGTGTGCGTTTAATTCTGATACATTTTTCAAAGTCTGTTGTGCATTTCTGTGGAAACGGATGACGTTAGTTGTAGACTGAGAGCCAGCGTTCCGCAGACTTACGGTATAGTAGCAAACTCCATATTAATTCTAGGTATAATATTTCACCTGCTGTAGGTGAAATGGGAATTCACTATTCCCATCGAGGGTTCCTTTGGGCGTGCCCAGAAGTCGAAAAGCATCAAAATTGACTCTCAAAACGTGATCGCAGGTTGTCTGCCGTTTTAATATCTTGAAATATATAATTTTTTTGTATGGAAAAATTTAATGGCAGACACTTATTCCGGTTCCTACTATATTTTATAGAATTTCAAAACTTCGAAAATATTATAAAAATTTACGTTATTTCAGCAAAGCTAAAAATTATATATGTTATTTATATTATTATTATATATGTACATATATTTAAAAAAGCAGACACATAGGTCGGTTCTGACATGCGGGGCAGACCACATAATAGTTTCTCAGTCGCGCTAATGAAGGCGTACGATATTGACTCTCCCACTCTTCATCTCGCAGGGAACTAGTGTTTCAGCAAAGCTGAAATTTATATATTTTATTTATATTGTTGACGCAGTCAACGAATACCCCAAAAAACAGCAAGATTCTGCAAAAAAGTGCATGGTATCCGAGGGAAGCCATGTTGTCATTCAAGAGGGCCATATGGTTAATTTCAAAGGTGGCCATATTGTCAGCCATTCGCAGATAAGTTTGTTCGAGAATCACGTGTAGTGTATCTTACTGTGAATTTTAAGAGATTTGTGCGTTGTTTTTTAAAAATTCACTGCGTATTTTAAATCATGGCAGATGAATTAAATTGTACATTTTGTAATTCTAATTCTGGTGAAAGTGTACATATCTTTTCTGAAGAAACTTTTAAGAAATTTAAGACTATCTTGCGTTTACGAAAATTTCATAATTTAGTGATGTTATTTTACCACATCTTAATTTCCGACAATGTTATTCATATGTTGGTAATGAAAATAAAGTCGAATCAAAGATTGTTGAGGATTTATGTTGTGAGTTGCACGAAGAAGCTGATAGTAAAATTATTTATCACGGATGTAGCATCAGTGATGAAGCCAATATTATTATCAGAGGCTCTGATACCGATATACTCGTGATTATGCTTGGTAATATGCATAAGTTGAAAAATACTTCTTCGCATGTCTGGATGCAGATAGGAGTAGGTAATAATGAACAAATTATAGATGTCACAAGAATTCACGAACATCTAGGTGAACTAACTTGTATAGAAGCTTACTTGGCTTTCATGCTTTCACTGGCTGCGATTATAATCCTTCATTTTATAATAAAGGAAAGAAAAGACCTTTTTCTTTATTGAAAAAAAAACACTAGTTATCAAGAAGCTTTTGCAGCTCTTGGCGATGATAATTTAATAGAGAATAGAATGAATGAAATCTTAATATTATCCAGAAATTTACATGTGAAATGTATAATTTGAAGAAATGCATCGACGTAAATGATGCCAGATTTCAGCTGTTCGTTGATACATATAAGGCTGCTGATACCAACGAACAATTTAGTATTAAAGTCCGCAATTTTGATGGAAGCAATTTACCACCGTGCAAGAGCGAGCTGTGGCAACAGTTCTTACGAACAATATATATATCAAATATTTGGAATAATGCTGATAAACGATGCCCGTCAACATTACAGCCGGCAGAGTATGGATGGATTAATCATCAAGACACATATTTCTTCAAATGGTTTGATGGAGATCAGCTGCCAGGTTTTGTAGCCGATTCGGTCCAATGTCCATCCTCTGATGACGAAAGTGATGAAAATCTCCAAAACTTGGAAGATTTGGAGTGTTATATTGAATCAATGGAAGTCTGCAGTTCCGACGAAGAACAATGAATCATTTTGAGCAAAATCTTTATTATTGGAATTGAAAAAAATTTGTTAATTTCTTTATAAGAAATTATATCTTTATGACTTAAAATGAGGGTGATACATATATTATAACATTTAAAAAAATTATTCACATGTATGATTTCTGATTCGCTCTCATTCCCAGTAAGAGTGGGAGAGTCAATATCGTGTATGTGGTCTGCCCGCATGTCAGAACCGACCTATGTGTCTGCTTTTTTAAATATATGTATATAATAATAATATAAATAACATATATAATTTTCAGCTTTGCTGAAATAACGTAAATTTTTATAATATTTTCGAAGTATTGAAATTCTATAAAATATAGTAGGAACCGGAATAAGTGTCTGCCATTAAATTTTTCCATACAAAAAAATTATATATTTCAAGATATTAAAACGGCAGACAACCTGCGATCACGTTTTGAGAGTCAATTTTGATGCTTTTCGACTTCTGGGCACGCCCAAAGGAACCCTCGATGGGAATAGTGAATTCCCATTTCACCTACAGCAGGTGAAATATTATACCTAGAATTAATATGGAGTTTGCTACTATACCGTAAGTCTGCGGAACGCTGGCTCTTAGACTATGCATTGGTTTTGTGGAAAAAATTACGACTTCGCAAGAGTGGAAGTGGAAGATGCATTCAGTTTAGAAAAAAAAGGAAATAATGAGATTACTTCAATAACTATAGTTCAGTCAAAAAAACTATAATTTTTCCCTATATATTTGGTTTTTGTTTTGTTTGTTTGTTGACTAGTTATACGGTGTAAGAAGCTGAAAGTCATTTAATCGTTTTACTTAAAAGATACTTCGCAAGTACGAGTAAAATAAATTATACAAAATATTTGGGTAAGAAAATGCAAGACTGCAAGAATCTTGCAAACAAGACCAAGACTTGATATACCAGAACAAGACCCAAGACCAAGACTAAGTCCATTACTGCAAGACCAAGACCAAGACCGAGTGTGCAAGAACAAGAACAATACCCAGACTCTCTAAGTCTTGGTTTTCTTCATCACTAGAACTGCTTGAAGACAAAAGTACATCGGACAAGGCCGCACTGAAAGCGAGAAATGGATGTCTCGTCATTTTTTTAAGAAATGACAACGAAAGTAGAGGTGATTAATAAGTTGGAGTTCCTGAGGAAGTAGATGTTCGGAGAACGACTGTTTAGGGTGTAAAGAATTTTATCTTGTTTTACGCAGATTATGCGAAAAGCCATAGGTGGATTAAGTTTCCCAAAATTATACAATGACAAGAATAATTTTACCAACAATGAGCTTAGTTTCAAATGGTATTCTTTTTAAATATAAAAATTGAACTTTTTACGAAACTAGCCATTTCCTAAAATTACTTATTTATTAAAGATATATTATTTCAGGAAAAAAAATATTGGTATCACAAAAATTATCCTAAATAGATAATTATCTATTAACAATGAATGAGAATATTTTTTCATACAAATAGGAGAGTTGGTAATTCTTTTTCACTTGTTATCAAATTGGTTAATGTGGTGTCGTAGGGATTTTTTGTTAGGAACACATGTGAAAGGGATAAGAAGTTGTAGTAGTAATTACGCAAAGTAGCAAAGTAAATTCACTGCAAAATTTAAATAATATTGTAATCTAGGGATTTCTTCATATTAAAAAAATTAGTAGGCCGTTTTCATGACATTAGGTAAAAAATTGAATCTTGAAAAAAAATTAATTAGTGAGTTGTGAACGAGCTTCAAAAAAAGAAGCAGTTGCAAATAAACATATTAATAACTTAAAAAGAAAAGGTTTTATTTAAAACAAAATTAATTAATACAAAATAAAAAGACTAAAAAATATAATAATAAAAATGAATAGGATTACCTATTTTATCAAAATTTCGTTAATAAAAATAAAAAATATATAAGGCGGATTATTACGTCCGTCATAGTTAATATTAACTACCAATGTTGAAAGATGTTTACTTGCTTCAGGAGAATCAAGGATCATTCTCAGGATCAGGATAACCGAGCTGTAACGTGCAGGAATTACATACGTAGGTTAATCGAGCAATTCAAATTCGGGCACCCCACCGGAAAATAAAGCTGAGGTGTCAACCTGTTTGCTGGCGGCAGATGAGGCATTCGATTCGAATTGAAACTAAAATTGTTTGATAATCACCTTCAAGGACCGAAAATTCTTCAACGACCAAAATTATGGTTGTAAATTATATAAATTTCCGACTTAAGTTGACTTCGAAAAATTGTGAAGGAACAGGTCTAGATTGCGGTGCACTCACGGAATTTTACCACATTTTGTACAAGGGTTCTTCTACCCTTAGAAGTGGCGAATATGCAAAAATTTTCCTCCGGAAACATTTAGTTTCCGAGATATTTAAATTTAAAATATTTGTTTTGACAGCCAGAACAATTTTTGCATATTTGCCACTACTTTGTACCAAATCACTCTTAGCACTCTTATATTTACCGCACTTTATGTAAAAACACCACAAACACAATTATACCTGTTCCTTATCATCAATATATGCTGGAAAAAAGAAATATTTAAAATTATTATTTTGAACTCTCACCTGATTCCATATGGCGGCACCGCCTTTCATTCCCAAACTGCCGTTTGGTTTTTAAAGTTGTCCATCCTTCATTCGTCCAATTTGCTGGGGGTGCGTTCAATAAAGAGACATTGAACGAAAATATGTTATGTTTTACTTATCGAGCGTTAAAAGACATTGGACCCTAATCAGGGTATCTAAAAAGATTATTAGAAACAGGAACGTGAAAACAGCCTTGGTTATTTTGATTGCTGCCACGTTATTTTGGCTTTTTTATGACTATTATTAACGTCGCAGCAATCAAAATAACCAAGGCTGTTTTCACGTTCCTGCTTCTAATAATCTTTTTAGATACATATGGAATATTTTCTAAGTCATATTTAAGGTTAAGGATTGGCTTGAATTAATGTGTATAGTTAAAAAATACGGAATATTGCGAATCCGCTTTCAAAATTTAGAAATGATGATAGTAAACTCAATATGGCAACCAAATTTTTCAAAGTAACATGATGAGAAAATAAGTTAGAATGGTTGATTTAATACCCAATAATTTAATATCGAGCATTTACATGTGTAACGAAATTTTTAGCTAATAGATACTTAAGTAATTTATATTACGAACAGGCAATCAGCATAAGGTTTACAAAGGCAAACGGCAATATAAAGGGAAGCAAAAATTCTGGAAATAAGTTGCAATGGGAGCACTCCTATTATTTTGCACACAGGTGTAATTATGTCTATTCTTGAAGTAAAAGAGCTGCATAATCCTACAATATGGTAATCTTCACGGATGGGTCCAATTTGCGGAAATCAAGTACCATCTTCCCAATTATGTGCATATCAGTTACACAACATCAACATGTAGCCATATAATCACTAACCAAGCTATAAAAATCCTGGATTTGGCTATTGTTTCACCTAAATTGGTATAAAAATATCGAGAGTAGGAATGGCAAATATTTAAAATTAATCAATTAATAGCTCATTTGATTAAATCGGAAAGAAGTAATTGTAATATATGTAAATGAATTAATAGGAATTGTTTACTAGTGGGGCTCCTAGTGTAGAGTCGCTCCAAAATTGTTTAACAGTGTATTGAGGTTTTGCATGATAGGAATGAGAAGGGGAGGCATAAAAAAATTGAAATAATGTACTAAAAAAAACAGAAAATTGGGACAAATATAGTAAACCTTCTGAGAATTTAATGAATTTTTTTAGAAATAATGCAATGCGCATTCCAAAATGATACTCTTAGGTAAAATTGCGAGCTGAACACGAATCTGCCATTAAAACCTGCCTGTCAGCCCATACAACGACAACCAGGGGGGGTCCATGGTTGTGTAGGAAATCCTACACAAGGCCCCCGAAAGTACCCCCTCATAAAGGGTGTTCATTTGGGGGCTTGGCGGCGGGAGCCCCTCGCACTCCCCCAGCAAGACGATACATGGTACTGTCTGTAAATATAAAATGTTTTACGAAAAAGGTAAATAATAATAAAAAATAAAACTTACAAGCAGATGGTGAGGCAGCCGACACTGAAGTAAGTCGCGCACTGCTCGGTCGAATGCATTTGAATTTGAATCCATCTTTAATACCTCTGAAATAATTAAAATAATAATAATAAACAACAAAAAAACTTAAACTTTAACATTCATCCCAATTCAAAATACAACTGTCGTAAAAGCGTTCCATTTTAAATTAGAATATGTACATTAAAAAAAAAGTAAATTTAAAAAATCAAAAAACCCGACTGTGTAAAAAATGAAGTTTAAATAAAAACTGAAAAGAAAGACACAAGTCCAGTAGCCTAGAATTCTGCTAAGTAATATTAAATAACTACAACATTGAGTAGTTTTATGATCGATACACACATAAAACAAATAATAAATTCTAATGCGGAACATAGCGACTTTAACAGTCGGGACCCATTAAATATTCTAGACCGGAACAAACTGTTAAAGTCGCTATGTTCCGCATTAGAATTTATTATTTGTTTTATGTGTGTATCGATCATGACACTACTCAATGGTGTAGTTATTTAATATTACTTAGCAGAATTCTAGGCTACTGGACTTGTGTTTTTCTTTTCAGTTTTTATTTAAACTTCATTTTTTACACAGTCGGGTTTTTTGATTTTTTAAATTTACTTTTTTTTTTAATGTACATATTCTAATTTAAAATGCAACGCTTTTACGACAGTTGTATTTTGTATTGGGATGAATGTTAAAGTTTAAGTTTTTTTGTTGTTTATTTTTATTATTTTAATTATTTCAGCGGTATTAAAGATGGATTCAAATTCAAATCAATTCGACCGAGCGGTGCGCGACTTACTTCAGTGTCGGCTGCCTCACCATCTGCTTGTAAGTTTTATTTTTTATTATTATTTACCTTTTTCGTAAAATATTTTATATTTACAGACAGTACCATGTATCGTCTTGCTGGGGGAGTGCGAGGTGCTCCCGCCGCCAAGCCCCCAAATGAATACCCTTTATGAGGGGGTACTTTCGGGGGCCTTGTGTAGGATTTCCTACACAACCATGGACCCCCCCCTGGTTGTCGTTGTATGGGCTGACAGGCAGGTTTTAATGGCAGATTCGTGTTCAGCTCGCAATTTTACCTAAGAGTATCATTTTGGAATGCGCATTGCATTATTTCTAAAAAAATTCATTAAATTCTCAGAAGGTTTACTATATTTGTCCCAATTTTCTGTTTTTTTTTAGTACATTATTTCAATTTTTTTATGCCTCCCCTTCTCATTCCTATCATGCAAAACCTCAATACACTGTTAAACAATTTTGGAGCGACTCTACACTAGGAGCCCCACTAGTAAACAATTCCTATTAATTCATTTACATATATTACAATTACTTCTTTCCGATTTAATCAAATGAGCTATTAATTGATTAATTTTAAATATTTGCCATTCCTACTCTCGATATTTTTATACCAATTTAGGTGAAACAATAGCCAAATCCAGGGTTTTTATAGCTTGGTTAGTGAGTATATGGCTACATGTTGATGTTGTGTAACTGATATGCACATAATTGGGAAGATGGTACTTGATTTCTGCGAATTGGACCCATCCGTGAAGATTACCATATTGTAGGATTATGCAGCTCTTTTACTTCAAGAAAATTAGACATAATTACACCTGTGTGCAAAATAATAGGAGTGCTCCCATTGCAACTTATTTCCAGAATTTTTGCTTCCCTTTACATTGCCGTTTGCCTTTGTAAACCTTATGCTGATTGCCTGTTCGTAATATAAATTACATAAGTATCTATTAGCTAAAAATTTCGTTACACATGTAAATGCTCGATATTAAATTATTGGGTATTAAATCAACCATTCTAACTTATTTTCTCATCATGTTACTTTGAAAAATTTGGTTGCCATATTGAGTTTACTATCATCATTTCTAAATTTTGAAAGCGGATTCGCATTATTCCGTTTTTTTTAACTATACACATTAATTCAAGCCAATCCTTAACCTTAAATATGACTTAGAAAATATTCCATATGTATCTAAAAAGATTATTAGAAGCAGGAACGTGAAAACAGCCTTGGTTATTTTGATTGCTGCGACGTTTATAATAGTCATAAAAAAGCCAAAATAACGTGGCAGCAATCAAAATAACCAAGGCTGTTTTCACGTTCCTGTTTCTAATAATCTTTTTAGATACCCTGATTAGGGTCCAATGTCTTTTAACGCTCGATAAGTAAAAAATAACATATTTTCGTTCAATGTCTCTTTATTGAACGCACCCCCAGCAAATTGGACGAATGAAGGATGGACAACTTTAAAAACCAAACGGCAGTTTGGGAATGAAAGGCGGTGCCGCCATATGGAATCAGGTGAGAGTTCAAAATAATAATTTTAAATATTTCTTTTTTCCAGCATATATTGATGATAAGAAACAGGTCTAATTGTGTTTGTGGTGTTTTTACATAAAGTGCGGTAAATATAAGAGTGCTAAGAGTGATTTGGTACAAAGTAGTGGCAAATATGCAAAAATTGTTCTGGCTGTCAAAACAAATATTTTAAATTTAAATATCTCGGAAACTAAATGTTTCCGGAGGAAAATTTTTGCATATTCGCCACTTCTAAGGGTAGAAGAACCCTTGTACAAAGTGTGGTAAAATTCCGTGAGTGCACCGTAAACTAGACCTTAGCCTTTAAATTGCTATATTTTGATAATTGATTCGAAATGTAGTTTCCAAAAAATACTATTAGTATTAATTTTTACTTAAATTCAGTGAGTTTCTAACTTTTTTAAGTTAATTATCGCATAGGTACCAAGTGTCAAGGCGTGATTGAGCAAGAAATTTTGGATTTTACAATATATTGTACATACATTCATTGTATATTGTATAGCTTTTGCATGTGAAATTTAACAGGTTAAGTAACCTTCGTTTATCTATACAATGACTAAAAGGATGTTCTTAATGATAAGTACATATACTATCTAAAACTAATTAAGATTCGCGTATTTTAGGATGATAACTAAGATATTCAACCGACTTACTCTGTGTTTTTAAATTATTTTAAATTTATTTTTTAGTAGAAATAGAAACACTTAAATTTAATTTCGAAGGATTTGTTTTCCAATAATGAAAGGAAACGTGGGAAATAATACTTTGAAATTGCTATGTATTAATTTCTGAGCAAGTTCCCTAATCGTTATACCGTCTTTGAGTCAATATACTCGCTCTTGAAGTGATAGGCTCCCCAAGAATGGGAATTAGTACAAAACTCTCAAGATAAGTCAGCCACTTCACATCCACACACCATTGGCTTGGCATCGATTTTTCGCCTCAGTTCTTCGCGATCGTCGTAAACCTTCTTAAAGGCATCCAATTGACACTCAAAACTTTATTATCATTACCTGCTCCTTCTGCTTGGGAGCTAAAATTTCCGTCATTTCCAAAAATTACTTCCATTGCTCCTTAAGACGAGCAGACCCCATAATATCTCCTCGGGTGAAGCTGGAAAACTTGGGGGGGGATTTCGAGTACTTGACTTCTTCGCAGCACACCGAGTCGAAAAGGAGCCCGAATCAAACCCCCCAATTTAATCCCAATTTGCTGACATCCCTCTTGCAGCATCTGCAATCTTCCTAACTATTTCCTCCATCCAACTGCGATAAAATAAGTCCCGACGACAAACGACAGGACTGAGTAAGCTGTTGCAGGTGCTGCTCCGTTCTACTCTATTTCACCTCGGGGCGAGACGTGGGTTCCGCAATACACAGTCCTTCCCCATCCGTTGGATAGCTCGTTTCCTTCCCTCACCCGGTTTTTTCTTTGATTTTGTTCCTTAATTTCCTCGACTTCTTCAGAATTCAAAGTTTTTTTCTTGCGCTTTCCTCGAAAAACATTTTCCTTGGTTTCTGCACCTCTCAGTTTGCCACCTCCTTAACTTTCATTTTTTTTTTTTTCTGAAACTCGCTCCGCCCGCCCGTCTCTGTACCGCTTTTTCATTTCAGTTTTAAAGCTACATTCTGTGGGGTTTTTTACTTGTTTTTGCCTATTAGGAGACATGGGGACGGAAGAAGATGTGACACGCCTGGCGAATCTGTGGATATAAATCTCAATAATCGTATATCAAGAAGTGAAGGGCTTGCGGCCGGTGAGGCAGCACAACCAGTCAGACGGTGGGGCGGTGTTTGGGGGATCCCAGATCCAGGGGATGATTTAAGGGAAAAAGCAATCATGACTTCTTCTACCTGAAGTTCCTTGCTGCCAGCAACAATAGGGAGGTGAAGAATGGAGAGCTATTTCGGCCCAGCGCCATCACGGGATTTCGGTGAGCCGCCAGCAACATCCACGCGCATCCTCATGCGAATTTGATTAATTGCCCACTCTAACGAACGGTGTGCTTTCCGACCTATTTCGCAATTCTAACGAGGTGAAGTCAATCACTAGATTGACGCAAATGAAAGAGGGGAAATTGATTTCAATATCATGGTCGCGGTGTGAATAATTTTCTAAGCAGGTGACATTTAATTTTATTCCATCGTCAAACGCATTCCCGCATCAATTTCTTTGACAGAAACATTAAAGCAGAGTTGAACCTGGGTTGACCCCAAATTCATGAAAACGCAGATTGTGTTGAAATTGGGTTGACTCGACTCGGCACATAACGCCAAACGCACATAACGTCAAAATACTTAGTTCGATTGGATTTTTCTGTCGGATTATTTTAACCTGTTTCAGCACAAAAAATTAATAGAAGTCAAAGGTAACTACAATGAATTTTTGAGAATTCTAGCAACTTTATTAAAGAATTTTTGTCAAAGAGCGCTTTTATAAGCTCTTTTCGATCCGATTCGAACGGATTCCATAATCGAGGCCATTGTTTATTTGGTGAAGGAAAAGACAATATGGACATCGAAGGAGTTATGAAAATGGAATACACCTTATATCGTACACTAGCACAGAAATCTAAACTGAAACAATGTAATATTACAGGTATTTTTTAAAATCCCCCTGTATAAAATGTGTATAGTAGGGGAGATTGGGGTATTGTGAGCCATGGGGAATTGTGAGCCACGTCAATATTTCCCAAAATTGGAAAGTCTGACTCATGCAAATGGTTGTCGTCGTCTTGTCTTTGACCAAACTCATTTTCTATTAGCAATAGATGCTTCCACACGTACTCGTTCGTTCCGTGCGATAACCACTCGGAAAATTTTCTCAAAATATTTATTCCGAGCGTTTGTGTTTGCATTGATCTGACAACGATTTTCGCAGAATCGATTCAGGTAAATATATTCATAATTATTGTATGGCATCGATATTTCAACTTTTAAAAGAAATTTCGCATAAACATGCAATGAGCGAATCATACACGGCCCTCTTATCAACCAGAACGTTTGGGGAATTGTGAGCCACAACATTTTTGGCATTTTTCAAGCCAATATCGCATTTTTAGCATTTTTAGATGAAAATGTTGACTTCTGCATACTTTGTATGGAGGATATGCCGAAGAAATTGAACCGGAACAATTTCATTCGCTGCGATTTATGCGATCGAACTGTTCATTTGAAATGCGTCAGTACTGGAGCCTATTTCACATGCCCGAATTGCGAATCCGAATAATTTCAATATCTTCTTTTTTTTATTTTTTCTAACTAATTCTTATGTAATTTCCAACCATACAATAAACATTTTACAACGATATTTTTGATTTTCGACTTAATTTAGACGGTGGCTCACAATTCCCCAACATTTTTAAAAATCTCAAAAACGTATGTTTTTTGCAAACGCTCAGATTTTTTCAGCAGATAATAATTTCAAGAAATTGCTCAAGCTAAAAGTTAGGGTTTCGTTCCTAGTAACATAAACCATTTTGAAATTTTAAAAAATTTTGATTTTTGTGGCAGTTATCGAGCTTTGAAAAAGTGTGGCTCACAATACCCCAATCTCCCTTACATATTATACATTTATTTTTTCTTTCTATATAGCGACTTCCGTATATAGCGGCGAAATTGTAGTGGTCCCTTCGTCATCGTTATAACCGAAATCTACTGTATTTATAACACATTTATGACCACAAAGGTCCAATGAATGTCTCATACGACCACTAAGGTCCAATTCTTCTGACGACAACTAAAATGCGATTTCTCTCACTACCACTAAGATCCCATTTCTATCAACTAATCTTTCTACTATTAATTGTTCTCATGACTTTGAATGCTCTAAAGCTCGGAAGACCTCATAAAATCGGTAGAAGATGATATTAATTATTTTCTACTGAGAGTCCAACCACGAGACCGAGCCTTGCCAAAAGACAAAAGTAAGCCATGACACTTTCGCTTCCCTTCACTTACACGGAGCTCTTTGTTGATTGTTTATGTTATGTTGATATAGCAACATCACCTGGATATGACGTAGTTGTTTTACGCACACTACACTTCGTTTCGTTGTGCTTAGAGAATACCAAATTAAGGCGTGGAGAAATCGAAGTCGAAGAGAGCGTGAATCACTTGGCGAAACTCGCCGTCGAGTTTGTATTTTACAGAATAGCACGACAGGTCCAACTTCCTTATTACGTCGAGTTCCAGTAGCTGCTTTACTGAGGCTCCACGCTAAATCCCTTTCAAGTTGTTCCTGAAGTCTATCATTCTCTTGTTTCTGAAAATAAACAATTGAAATGTAGATTTTGTTTTGTATGACTTGTATTTTTATGATTTATGTTTTTAATTATACGAAATCTTACATAGTCTCTACCAGCACTTTCAAGTTCCTAAATTTAAAAAAATACTTCCTTGTGAGTTTTTAACAATTGTTGTAATTGTTTATTTGCCTGGCTTTTATTCGACACATTGTGCCATTCATTTTCCACTTCAAGTTGCATTCCGTTATTTAGATTGGCACGGGTTTTAAATCGGAAAGGATTTTCTTGAGTCATGATATCGAAGCCTCCGGTTTCTTGTATGCTTTTCCAAAATTTTGTTTCTTGTATGCTTTTCCAATATTTTGATGACATTGAGATTTTCTATTTGATTTACTTTGGTCCATTTTGGCAAGGCTCGGCCACGTCGTTCGACTCTCGGTAGAAGATGACTTATATCTTCTTCTACCGATTTTATGAGGTCTTCCGAAAGTCGGTAAACCCTCACAAAATTATCATTTCCACTTACGAGTGGCGGTTGTTTGGCCTGGCTTCGGGTCCCATGCACATCAATTTCATGAGCCTCTTTGAGCAAAGAGGCCACAAGTAACATTTGAGCCATCTGTAAAAAATCGTTATATTTTCAAATGCACTATTGTCTGCATATATTACCTACCTTTCTGACAATATCCTGCTAGAAAAATTTATTTTCACTTGCAATATACTTACTTTTGCTTTGACAGCCAAATTCGAGTGTGAATCTTAGGTGATGATCGAAGAGCGGATTTTTTTTTATTTTTATAGAATGCCAATTCCTGCCATTTTCATTCATAAAAAGGTGAAAATCTCACCCAAGCTAGGTCACTTTGAGGGCGTAAGGTAAGCGCTGTGTCGGATGCTTAGAGAATATGAAAAGAGTTTGTCATCGCGGATTCCGGTAGTGTTATTGTTGTGAATTCTACTGTTAGGTCTCCAGAACTTGATTCTTTAGTGCTAATTCATTTTCCAGGTACTTTATTTCTTCTATAATTTTACTATCAACCTGTTTACTATTCCGAACCCTCTTGAAGAGATTTTCTTTTTCAGAAAGTGTTTTTGTTATTTTTAATTCAGCAATTTCTTTTCTGTTTCTTGATTTGCAACTCTTACCTAGAGAACTTCGACATCATATCTTTTAATAGTTGCCTTCATAGGTGTGTAAGGTTGGCACCCCCTTTTTTGAATTTTGGGAATTTTGTTTGTTTTGTTTGTCCACGATTGCCCACCAATTTTTTTCGTTTGTCCACCCTTAGTTTCAAAATGGCGGCCAAAAAACGTTTTTTGCAAATTTTTTCACTGGCACCCACAATTTGCAAAAAATAATTTTAAACTACATATTGTTACAATTTAGCCCGCCGAGCGGCTGGCGGACAAAATTGCACTGTTTGCCCTTCGCTACAATTCACCGGGGTTACGGGGATACGGGTACGGACTGACACTAATTTCGTTAAGAATAGAAGGCTCGTCTGCCGAGGCAGACGAGCACACAAAAAAAGTGGTCGGCGTTTCGATCCGGGGCACTGGCCAGATCTCTTCAGTGTGGCTGAAGACCAGTGCCCCTGCCACAGACGCCCACACTTGTGCGGACCGAACACTGGTCCCCATATTCACCCGCTTCACAATCCAAGTGTGAATTATAACGAAGGCAAATTTTGTAACATTATTCCCTCCTCAGAACCTCGAAGTTCCATCCGACCGACTTCATGCAGCATCCACGTTATCATTTTGTGCACATGAATTCAAATGCCTAGTCCAGTGTTTCTGCTGACAAGGATAATCACAGTATGAGGTGTTCCAGCAGCAGTAGAACTGAGCCTCTTTTCCGCAGTTGGCGCACCACTGTTTCTTCTTACATTCTTCAATAGCCCGGACCCTTTCAGCGTCGCACTTGTTATGTCTTTCAGGGGAATAAAATCTAGATTTATTCAGTACTAAATTTATTATACGAATATTCAGAGTTCCAATTAACCGCCGAGGACCACGTCCAGCCTCCGTCACCGCTGCCAACCAAGAGAACTCGTCCGTCCAGTTTCTCCATCTCCACGCGCCTCCTCGTTCCACAGGCAATGCCAGCACCAAGGTCCTCGGCCACTTTCGAAAATTACAATTCCTCATTTTTTTCATACATAACAGCACTGTTTTCTTGTTTCTGAAATTATCGCTGTACGCTCCTTTTCCCAACTATTTCGCATTTCACAAAGCATTAAGTCCGTATTGTGCTTCAGCTCCTCCAGATGCTTCTCGTATGAATGCTTCATTTTTTCCATATCCAGTTCCAATACTTTCACTTTAGCTTCTAAAACGCCGGTACTTGCCATGTCGGCTAAAGTGTCTTCTATCACAGATCTAAAGAAATCAGAAATCTTGTGCGAACTTTCCATTAAGAAATTACACACAGCGCCAGCCTTAGATGGAAAAACAGAGTTTCCCTCGACTCCCAGCGCTCTTGAGGGCTTAGCCGCCAGTCTTGGGGGATCTCGCACAATTGTATCTTTTATTGCAGCTGCCAGTCCTGGAGTTACAAACCCCGCGAGCATGTGGTCATTAGTAGTAGATAGGTCTACTATCGGAGGAATGCTTTGACCACAAGAAGGGGTGGTTATGGTTTGTGTCGTCGAAGGTGCGACCACTGTTATAGACAAAGTCACCGCTAATGGCATTATAGTAATGGTCGTCGGAGCAGTTACTGTTAGCGTTTTAATTGACTCACTCTGGTTTCCAGCTGACATTGGTGTTGTATTCTGAAACATTGGCGACGATAGTGCACTCAATGGAGTCGTGATGACTTCAACCGGCACTATTGTTACAATTTTGCCCGCCGAGCGGCTGGCGGAAAAAACTGCACGGTTTGCCCTTCGCTACAATTCACCGAGGTTACGGGGATATGGGGACGGACTGACACTAATTTTGTTGCGAATACAATGCTCATCTGCCGAGGCAGACGAGCAGCCAAAAAAAAGTGGTCGGCGTTTCGATCCGGGGCACTGGCCAGATCTCTTCAGTGTGGCTGAAGACCAGTGCCCCTACCACAGACGCCCACGCTTGCGCGGACCGAACCCCGGCCCCCATATTCGCCCGCTCCAAAATCCAAGTGTGAATTATAACGAAGGCAAATTTTGTAACAATATGTAGATCGTTTGTCCATCGTTTGTCCACGATTGACCACCAATTTTTTTCGTTTGTCCACCCTTAGTTTCAAAATGGCGGCGAAAAAACTTTTTTTTGCAAATATTTCACTAATGCCCAAAAATTGCATAATCGTTTGTCCACGATTGCCCACCAATCTTTTTCTTTTGTTCACCCACTGGTTAATTATCATAATTAATTATTTTAATTTTCAGAAGTTATGGAGTTATTACCCACATGATTTTTTTGTGCATAGATACTATTGCACAGTACCCTGCGGATGATATTAAGTATCAGCTGGAGAACATAATCATTTGTGGCGCATGAAGAAAATTGGCGTGGATTGAACAAAGATCAAACGTCACATCCTTTGATGATTCAGTATACATTTCGAGATGTTCGTTTCAGATAAAGAGAATCGACTAGCTGTCGAAGTAAAAAGCTCACAGTCATCGTTGATGAGGGAATCGTCCAAAGATAAAAAGTTGGTTTCCGAGAAAACTAACACTCTTAATTCTTCGGATTAAAAGAAATCCAAAACTTGAGAAAAAGTGGGAAATTCTTACCACCTTGTTCAAATATAACAGTTATGTACGAACTCCCTGTTCGAAATCGAAAAAACGGTATTTTGTTAATCGCATAAGTATTTGTAAACCGATTAAAATAGAGACTGTTACAGAAGTTTACCTAATAGTTTTCTGTGTTTCGAGTTGCACATTTTAAACCAGATTAACAAAACTGTGTTTTCAAATGGGTTGGCTCTCATCGAATCCCCGAAAAAATTGAATGTGGCGAGAAGATGTACGTACGTGCTGAGTGAGATAGTAATCCACACAACAAATCATTTTAAAGTTTTATGTCGACGATTTCAAGGGGGTTGGATAGAGTATGATGATCTGGCTAAAAAACCTAAACCTGGAGTGAAGAACTTTAATACGGTGTACCCTGTTTTACTAATGTACCTAGAGATAGGTTGAGGAAGAAAATAAATAAATAAAACTCTTTTGTAAGTACTGTACTAAAAAGTAAAAAGCTTAAAATAATTTACCACTCTGTTCTCACTGTTTATCCCGTAAGGGTTGTAGTGTAAGCCACGTTTGTAATTAATTAGAGACTTCAAAGCCAATCCAAGGTTTAGATTTTTATCGGTTTAATTCGTTTGTTATGATGTAAATGATGTCACTACATAAGGACTTAATTTGAAGTGTGATCTGGTTTGAATCATCACGAGTAATGTCTGGTCCTTCGATCAAATGGTACATAAACTCACACAGTTACTCTGGAATCTTGCATTCTCCTTTTATCGCAACATCTACGGTTAAACGACTCGGCAGCTTTCGACAGAATGTCCTCAAATCATACGCTACTTCTTGAAATCTATTGTCCATTGTTGCTTCTATTTTAACAGCTTCGTTTGCCAATGTTGATACGTCCATATCATTAAGGTATATAATCCTTTTGTTATGCGATCCGGTAGATGTTTCAACAGTGAGGCTGTCACCGAAAGCTTTAGATATTTTTTTTTTCAAGGTATTTGTTCCAATAAAGTGCAAAATCTTCAGAGCGTTTCTTGCCTTCTGGGAACTCCAACAACAGAGCCTTATACCGGGAGAATAGTTGCGTGACGTACATTATTTTATGATTATTGATGATTTCTTGTTCTATAAATATTGCAAGGGCCAAGGGAATTAAACGCCAAATTGTGTAACTCTCTGTCTTCATGCCAATTGGAATCAACGTGTTCGTCGGTTTGGCGTTTCATCCGTACTTGATATCATCAGAAACAGGTTGGGTGGTACGCAACAATTTGATTCTCGGTACTTCATCCGATGCAGCATCAACAGCGCGCCAATTGCGATGAGTTCTCTCCTAATATTGTTGACTTCCTCTGTGCTTTGGTCAGGTGTCATCTATGGTGAACCAAGGTCTGCCTTTCTTGACAAAATGACAACGGAACGCTAAAAATGGATAATATTTCATTAAAATGGTTTTAATCCGTTTTGTAAGTTCACAGTAGGATCTGGAATGTTCATTCCGGTGAAATGAGCATCAGTTGTAGTTGTAGACATACATTCGAGTAAAACAACACGAAATACAAAATATTTTCATGAATTAACATTCTTCAATACGTATAGAGTCTTGAAACGAGCTAGGTGCCATTTGTTGCTCCGGATTTTTTGAGAGTGTCGGTACCTGCTGGAAATATTAAAATCAAAATTAAAAACCTAAAAATTTATTATAAAACTATATGAACTTTTCCAAAAACGACTTATAAGCTTTCCGTACACGTAATTTAAAATGTATTAAAAATGTGATTATCATCACTCAACAGCGTATTACATCACATTAAGTCTGGAATATTTGACAAATGGTTTCGCCACGTGGTCGACGAGAGTACGAGCACTTATTTATTTAAATAGGAAAATAAATGTTATATACTCACATCATGCTTCTTGCAAAACTGTGTGAGCTCTTCATTATATTTCTTGCTTAGAACTGTCACTTTTTTATACTAGCAAGAAGAGTGATAACCAAAATTATCAATCGAATCCAAGCATAACCTAACGTTACTGTATGCAAAGCTTTTTTCTCGTAACAACTTCAAAAAACATTTCTTAAAGGATTCATCATCAAAATCAATAACGGAATCCTCCGAACCATACACAAAACACTTCTTCATTTTTAATTATATAACTTTTCGTTAAGACCGATATTTTCAGGAACGGTGTACGCAGAGTATACGCTTGTTTACAACGAAATGCGAGATTTGCTCCAAATTGTATTTTTAGAATAGAAAGGAAAACCATGTATTCCAAACATTTTTCCGCCGGTCAAGTTACCTTTGCCTATCACATGGAGTAAGCAGCATGTCCCCCTCTCTTTCACTGAGCGGCTGCCTCTCTGCATCCCTGTCCGTCGCATGGAAGAAGATGACATCATGAAATCATGCCATTGTGGAAACCCAGTCACTTAAAAGCGAAGAAAATGACATTACGATATCGTACCATTGTTAAAATCCAGTTGTTTCAAGGCGGGGAGGATGTTCCTTGGACTTTATTTCTGATTAATTTATAAGTCTGGGGCTTGCTGATTCTGGGGCTAGCTGATTCTGGGACTTACTGCAGATTATGTTAACCTTCTGTCAGTCTCTTCCTTTTTCATTTGTTTATTTCAGCGATATATTGATGCATGCCTACTATGTACATCAATGGAATGACGAGAATTCGAACAACGCTTCTTTTTCACTCTTCACGCTCGCGCTCGAAACTTAACATCTAAATTCTAGGCAACCCTTGATGAGACAAACTTTTGCTGAGGCAACCTAATACAGTTGGGTAGGGAATGAAATAAACTTTCATTTAAAAAACATTAATTAAATAACTGATGAGGGTATATCGCTTGTTTACCTGTTTATACCTGGCAACGTCACAGTTGTGCTGCGGGGAAAGTAAGCAACCTCTACTTTTCCAATTCCTTGTGTCATATTCTCCTTGCTAGTGCTCGATTCTTATGAGTAATAAATAAGGGAAGTTGATCAAAAAAAGTTCGTTAGAATTTATCTTAATTAACAGCATTAGTACGCGATTTAGCTAGGCAACCCATTTGCAATTTATTAATGTGTATATTATCTAATATATAATCTTTGTCATCAAATAACAGATGAGGGTATATATTTCTTATCCCGGATCTTAAACTATATATCCTACTCATATTCTCACTTTTCTTTCGATAATTCAAAAATTACGGCCATTAAATAAAACTGAATGACAGCGTCGAAAAATTACTGATAATTTTTTTCAAAATATTCTAGTTTGAATGAGATAGAATGTAGGCACTTAGGCGATTTTCACCCAGATTATGAACCTACCTAACCCAAAGCACGTTTACAACAAAAAAAGTGTGCTTGCAAAATAATTGAGTAATGTGGTTTTTAAAATAACCGATTAAAGTATTAAAAACAAAGAAGAAATAGATTTTTAGCAGAAGACAGATTAATAGGAGTCCAATCAGAAGAGATAAAACTAAAAGTTCTTTCTACGACTGACGTGTATACAATTAGAATATTATAGGATTTCATTTTAGTTTGATTTATTAGCCGTTTTATTATTTTTAACTTAATTGCGACAGAAATTAATTTAATCAGAAAATTCCACCCCACAAAATGGCGTCAATTCTTTTGCGATCTTGGAGACTAGCACGCCACGACTAGCACGAAACCAAGGCACAATAAACGGGCGACGGAGTATGTGTATTTGATGGACGAGTGCTTTCCAGTCCTGCCTACATTTTAATAAAATCTCTGGGCAATGATAAGCCACTTCAGAACTTCAACCAATTCCGTATTAGAAAATTTGTTGACGAGAGTTCTAAAACATTCTCTCAGGCAAATTAACTTCGTAATGGATAAATGTCAATGCCGAACTCCACAGCTCCGTAAATCTCATGAAAAGGACAGCGTATTGCTTCGATTTAAAATTAATGTCCCATAATTGAAGTCGTCAAATCAAAGGAATATTCTTACCAGTGATTATTTAATACAACGGCTTGCAAAATTATTAGAATATAAAACAATTTGAATTTACATTTACAACCTTATTTTACTTTTATGTTAAGTTGAATCAGATCTTTTGATAACAATATGGCCTCGAATCGACCATTTCCGCTTGTAGTAAAACATCGCATTTTCTTCACAATTGAAATTTGAAACAACAATATGAGTGTATTTTTTCTTTAGATCGCTTATTAAATATTATTGGAAGGGATCTGTTGACCCTGCTTGCTTAGTCCATTCCACACCCGAAACGAGACCTTTATAGAAGATCTTGGTTTGAGATTGCTTAAAACCTTATTTTATCACTTCTATTCCAAAAATTGTGTTCGAGACTTATAGGAATTTGAAAAAGAAATTAAAACAACGTAGGCACTTTAAAAAAAAACAAAATTATAATACATATTATTGAAAAAATGGTCTGTCAGTTTGTTCTGGATGTGGAGCTAAATAGATGTAGTGCAAGTTTTTCCGAAGTGAAATTAGATTGTAGAAAGGAGCGAAAATAAACCAAAGAAGTTTAAAACTACAAACATTTGAGTTTTAATCTGCCTTGTTCCTCGGTCTTTCACATCTGTCATGATCTCAATGAGCAGCTTCGAAAATTCTGGGAGATTGAAGAAGTTACAACCGAAAGCACTCTAAGCAAAGAAGATAAGTTGTGTGAGGAGTATTATAAAGCGACAGTTAAACGCTTCTCAGATGGCCGTTACATAGTGTGACTCCCATTCAAAAATGTATAGATAAAAAACCTATGCTCGGCAAATCTCGCAGCTCTGCGTTGGTTAGATTTCGACAGCTGGAAACTTAATTCGCAAAATCAGAAGAACTTCATGCAGAATATTCAAAATGCTTAGAAGAATATATAGACATGCAGCACATGGTTCCAACTAGCTCAGCTGAAATAGAAAATAAGTGTCAAGATGAAACAGGACGGAAAATGAATACAACTAAACAATTAAGAGCAACACAAGAGGTGCATAGAAAAATTAAAGACCGAAAAAAATAAAATGGACGAAGGCACGAAAATTAAAGATAAGCTAGAAGATCTTCAGAGGCTTAGGCCACTTTTAGAAAAAATGCTAAAATTGTCTAAGATTGGAAAAAAATGCTCCCGCTCGCAAAAAATTGCAGAAAATGTACGAAATTGTCATTGGGCAAACCCCATGCAGAAAATTGGGTCACTTAATACGAATAGAAGAAGCGAAATTGAAATTAGTGGGAGAATATTAGGAAATTCGACCTAACAAATTCGGACTAGGTTGAAATTTTGCACAATTGTTATGTAAGCCTTGCTGATGAAAATACCAAAAGTCCCCATAGATCCCGGCTGTGCTTCAGCCGCCATCTTGGAAAATGGCGGCCGATTTTCGGTTTTTTTTAAATAACTTCCGAACCGTGAACATTAACAAAAAGCAACAAGCGTAATATTATTCTTTATTAAAAACTGAACATTTTTGTATCTACACTTTTTTTGTGTGACGAACAATTAAAAAGTTATCAATGTTTATGCGTGATACGATTATTGTATTCTCCTCTCGAATGGTTGAATTCTCCACTTTTGATTTCCATGTGCTTTATATAAACATGTTAGTGTTATTCTTTTCAAAATGATATGCGCAATATGTGATGTAGAAATTGAAGAGGGACAACAGGTAGTTGTGGAACGAGGAGTGCAAACTCTAATTCAAGCAAGCAGAGATAGAGGGGATGAGAAACATATAATATTTGAAGTATTGGGAAAAGTACCATTACACAAAACCTGTCGTAAAAATTGCACAAGAAAGAGTAGTTTTCAAACGTATGCTCCCTCACTTTCACAGTTCTGGATATTTACACTATGCAAAATGTGCACATCTGTATGTACAGAGAATGGAAGATTTATGTAACAAATTGTCACCTGAGGACTTTCGACGATTTACAGAAGAAGGTTACTGTTCAGTCAGGCGTAGCAACAGATTCTGGTCTGGTGTTTCAACAGATATGTGTATTGAACAGATTTTGATGCGGAGCTTTAAAGCTATTGGTGGACTTACGCACGGTCAAGGAATTTCAGATTGAACTCTTAAGAGGTGGGTGTTATCAGCTCCTGCTTGTGTCGAAATTACTGAAGCTTTAACAGAGTTCACCGGCGTTGGTACGACAAATGATCAACACAGCACAGAAACTTCTAAACCTCGTCAGATAAGAGATTCACATGGGCACAAAAGAAGATGGAGTCCGTAAAAGAGCCACCTGTTGTATTAAATCGACTACAACATTTTAAGAAAATAGTAGGAGCTGTAGCAGTAGCTGAAATAGCATTTTCAACTTCAGCATTACTTTCATCAATTTACTAGAAGAAGGGTTATTCTCCCTAATTTCACATATATCCTTTTTCGGATCTGGAAAAGTATAGGACACAGATACTTTTCCAGATCCGAAAAAGGATATATGTGAAATTAGGGAGAATAACCTTTCTTCTAGTAAATTGATGAAAGTAATGCTGAAGTTGAAAATGCTATTTCAGAGTTTGAATTTGAAGACGCAAGCTCTGTTCCTGAGAGTCAATCAATGAGTTCCAAAATACAAATAGATGAATGGGCAAATAAGGATTTAAGTGAGCTCCTAGAAATTAGAAAGCAGTTAAAGAAGGAATTGGGTGTAAGTTTGGAAACAATTTTGCAAGCGGATCAAGAGGAGGAGTCTTCAGACAATGATACCTTAGCATTGAACGTTGTGCAGGAATTAAAAGTAGGAATTTCAAAAAGAAATTAAAACAACGTAGGCACTTTCAAATAAAACAAAATTAAAATATTATTGAAAAAATGGTCTGTCAGTTTGTTCTGGATGTGGAGCTAAATAGATGTAATGCGAGTTTTTCTGAAGTGAAATTAGATTGTAGAAGTAGCGAAAATTAACCAAAGAAGTTTAAAACTACAAACATTTGAGTTTTAATTTACCTTGTTAAGACTGTAATTTTCGGCGTACTTAAGCTTGGCGTACGAACAAATTGTTTGCCCTAATTTATAGTTACGAAGAAGGAAACATTCACACAACCAGCTAGGGCCTGTTGACGCAATAAAGGAAACTTTTCGTCTTTTGCCAGTGCCTACGACAAATCAAACATTTGAAAATACATCTTCCATTATCAAACTTAACTCTTCCGATATTTCCAATACACTTCAAAAAAATTTACACCTGTTGTATATTTTACGAATTTTTGAAATTACAATTTAATTTCCATCTCCAAGTGCTTCTTTGGGATCGGGGTGTGGTAATGTGGTGGTCTCCTCAAAATATTTGGTTTTTTCCGTTTTCATTCTTCTTTCGCGATCTTTTCGTTGCGCTTTTGTACGTATTACATATGTATGTATCTCATGTCTATGAAGGGAAAGCTCTTATATAAATTTGATCTCAAGATGTAGTTTATATTTGCCTGAAATTGTTACGATAGCTTATTAGTATGTGTAAATTTTGGAAAAGTAGAAATCATAATAATCGTGTCGTAAAAATTGCAAAACTCACAGTGAAATAATTGTATTATTTAAAAATAAAATAAAAATATGGCAATCCGTGCTGTCACTAGAAAGAGAGAAGTCAAAAAAATTGATAACTTTAAACTTACACAAAACAGGAATTTCTCTTTTCAAATCTTTGAAGAGGATACTAACTGGAACGGAACACACGAAAAATTTTTGAGACAATTTCTTAAAATGTGTCAGTGCAAACTAATACTGAAACAAAAAGCCATAGCAGCAGTAAAAAGGAAATTTTCGGTAGGAGCATCTTTTCGCGTTAGTATAAAATTTTTTCAGACGTGAAAATTTTCCTTTGCCCCCAAAAATTTCTGTGTAGGTTGGACTACGTCACTGATCCAACCTACAAACAAACAAAATGGCAGCCAAAAAACTATAAGAAATACTTTATTTAGAAGAAAAATCATGTTTTCTAACACAAATAAAGGGATATTTCAATGAATGAAACTTCGTAGTTAAAAAAACTCTAATCTTACGTGTGGAACGATATGCCGGGCGGATGGCAACGCATTCTATTTTGGCAACTCGGCACTGCACAGTGCACACTTCATCGCGGATTTACGCTGTTTTCTTCACTGATTTTTCTAAATAAAAGTCAATTATAATTGTTACACCACTTAACTTAAAAACCATGCACCTCACTTGACACAAAAACTCGTAGTTTTTAAAAAAAAAGGCACTTTTTCGCGTTCAAAAAATTATTTGAAAACTACCTGACACTCAACCTACAAACAATCTACAGAATTTTGCTAACTGGCAAACAGAATTTTTGCCCTTTGAAGATGAAACTAACTGAAACGGAATACACGAAAAATTTTTGAGGCAATTTCTTAAAATGTGTCAGTGCAAACTAATACTGAAACAAAAAGCCATAGCAGCAGTAAAAAGAAAATTTTCGGTAGGAACAGTAGGAAATGTAATGTAGGAAACCTACATTAAGTAATAAAAAATTATATGAAATAATATAGTAATAAAACTAGTTTATTATAATAGCATTCTTGATAATGTAATAAGCAACTTTTCGCGTTAGTATAAAATTTTTTCTGACGTGAAAATTTTCCTTTGCCCCAAAAATTTCTATGTAGGTTGAACTACGGCACTGATCCAACCTACAAACAAACAAAATGGCAGCCAAAGAACTATAAGAAATATTTTATTTAGAAGAAAAATCATTTTTTCTAACACAAATAAAGGGATATTTCAATGAATAAAACTTCGTAGTTAAATAAACTCTAATCTTACGTGTGGAACGATATGCCGGGCGGACGGCAACGCATTCTATTTTGGCAACTCGGCTTTGCACACTTCATTGCGGATTTACGCTGTTTTCTTCACTGGTTTTTCTATATAAAAGTCAATTATAATTCTTACACAACTTATCCTAAGAACCATGCACCTCACTTGAACCAAAAACTCGTAGTTTTTAAAAAAACGGCACTTTTTCGCTTTCAAAAAATTATTTCAAAACTAACTGACACTCAACCTACAAACAATCTACAGAATTTTGCTAACTGTCAAACACAATTTTTAAATCATTCACATACAGCACACGTATAGGGCAGTTCCGTTCGAGTTAGTTTCATCTTCAAAATTTTTGCCTCATTCACATACAGCACACGTATAGGGTAGTTCCGTTCAGTTAGTTTCCTCTTCAAAGTTTCAAATAAAAGAAGTAAAACATATACCTACATGTAAAGAAAACTATCATTTTCTTAAATACAAATTCTCCCGCGCAACAAACGTCACCGAGCCGCACCATGAAGTCTATGGAAAAAGAAGAAGGCAGATTGTGAAATAAATGGGTGCCATTGTTAAGTAGTTGCACAGAAGGATATTATAATTATGGTTAAGACACCGTGTTCAATAACATTAAATGTCGTTTCTCTTCTTACAGGTTTGTAAGGTTTTGTTGCTGAAAGCTTTTATTTCATGTAAAACTTAGTGTACATGTAAAATAACATAATAAAACTCTTCTTACAGAGAAACTCAATTGTGTTTGATTGACGGTGTCGCCTAGATCACAAACATATTATTGGAAATCTTATAAAACGACATTTATTGTCACATAATGTAAATGTTGAAATTTACTTTTCAAGTTAAACCAACAGTGGAAGGAAAGGCAAACTTTATCGCCATAACCTCAACTGCCACACAAGATGACAAGGTTTTCCTTATTCCTGAAGAGCATCAAGCAGTATCACTTCACAAACATATTCTAGCCACGGAAGCCTATGATGTTACAGTGAAAAGTACATTAAAATGAAGATATCAAACTAGAAATGTTTGGATAAAAACGACACAGGATATATTACAAACATATGTTGATGAGGATAGCAACATGATTTTTCTGGACCAATTTCTAGAGGAAACTACGCAAGAACAATTGCCTATTGCGAGTAAAACGTCTTCAGAAGATCTTATAGTGAAAATTTTGGAAAAATTAGTTGAAGATAAACAGAACGAAGAAAAAAAAGGTATGAAAAAGTTAGCTGAGAGATTTGTGATTGAAAAATTTAACGGAAATAATTCAAGTGCATATCAGTGGATGGAAATATTTGAAAAAGAATGTGCAAGATTCGATAAATATAAAAAAGACAAATAGAAAAATGAATAAGATGACAATTTTGGTGCCCCTCTATTCCCTACTCTGCATTAAAAATACATACAGTGTTGTGAAAAACTTAAGCAACTTTTGCAATATAGTTATTCAAATTCATGTACTTTTATTTTCACAGAATTTAAGACAAATCAAAATATATTTATTCATACTCCATTAACAATATAAAAAATGACAAAAGAAAAATATTCCCTAAAATTTGCTATGAAACTACATATTACGTAAAATCGGTTTTTTTTTTAAAAATTGAACCCCAACTTTTTCATGTACCTATCTTTACGAATCTTCAGAAAGATTCGTTACCACTCTTCAAAAGAGCTATTGTATATTATTTTACAGAATTATGAATTAAGCTGTAATCATTTTCTCGGTATAATAACTTGTTTTTTATTACGAGTATTACGAGTATTAAATCTGCTTGAAAGAGTTATTATAGTATTCGAGAATTTAGTATTTTTTAGAACAGCAAGGTCTATTTTTTGCTTCCATTGGAATGGAGTACATACATGAAATAAGTTTAATAGAGGTTAGAAGGCTTTGTACATTACCAATAACAATTTTTAAGTGTCGCTAAAATTACTTCAATTACTCGGAACGCAAAAAATGAAATAATTTCTACAAAATAATCTTTTCGTTCTCCCTTCAATTCCCCTTCGATTAAATCATTGTGTTTAAAGAAAAACGTGTGTGATATCACTGTGTGATATTGTCACTGAGCCGAACTCTATCCATTTAAAGGTAAAACAATTCTATGACATGGTATTATCTGCCGTCGGAAGCTGGCGAAGTTGACGTCAGCGTTGACTCCTTGCGGGCACATTTCGGAAGTATTTTCATTCATGTCGCCATGCCATGCCGCCCCAACACTTTCGTACAGGAAACTCGAAGCAGGGTGGATCCCAGCAGATAGTCACCTCCTCCCAGCCTTCACTTCGCAATCAGGACACATGTATCCGCCGCTGACAGTGTGATGAATGTAGTCGCACCTCTTATCCAAGGTGCACTGCAGAAGCACGTCGGTAAATTACAACCAGACCGATATACCCACTGTTCCTGTCTATAGTTGGTAAATTTAATTTTAAATTTAAATGAATTATATTTATCATTCTGTTAAGAAGGTTACTTAACGACAGTATCGCCAATCAGATGAGATACTTTCAAACAAAATACCTATAAAAGATATATGTACAATATGAGAGGGGTAGGGATGCAGCAAACGGTCAAGGATGACTTCTCAAAGAAATTTTTACATAATTTTCCCATATTTACACAGTAAAAAATAATTTGATTTTTACAACAACCATTATTGTAAAAAAGTACACACTTCGCATGTGAAAGTAAAGGAAAGCGTGTAAAATTATCAAAACATCTAATTTTAAAAGAAAACATTTAAAAACCCCTGAAAAATTTGTAATCCACTGTTAAAACATGTATATTTCAGACACATTTTATTTTTACATACTTCTGTGTGTAATTTAAATACGCGACATTTCAATTTACACTTTGTGAATTGGAAAGTGATAGCTGAATTTGTGCCGTCATGTGCATTTCTGATGCGCATGTAAAATCCCGTCCACATGACTTTAAAATATTACAATCAAAAAATTCTATCTGCAGAAATGGTAATATTAGATTCTAAACTGTAAAAATAACAAAACAGTGATTTAATTTTAGCTTCCGTTATATTTATTTGTACACTCCTTACGCGAATTATAAAGATTTAGGTTTAGTTCTACTGTTTAAAAGATTTAAATTTGAACTCTTTTTTTGCTAGAATTGGAAGTTTTGAAACGTAATTTTACATTTGTGACAATTTTTTTTTACAAAGAAAAATCGATCAAAATTTTGGAATGTAATTTTACATGTTGAGTGTTGGCAATTAGTTGCCAACATTTAATGTGGTAAAAAATTTTTACTGTGTACCTTTTAAGTTTTTTTTTTATTTCCTTATATTTTATTTGTACGCTTAGGTCTCTTTAGACCATATCCTAATGAATAATGCACACAACAAGACTGGAAATTTTTTCGCTGATCCCTCTAATAAAGGCAGACACAAAATGAAATGTGTGCCAGGCAAATTTCTACCAAGGTGTTATAAAAATAGCAACATTCCAGTCCTGCTTTTTTTTTATGAGTACCTTACTAATTTTATGTTATAATGCCCAGGTCTACCTAGGTTTTTCTTGACAGAACTGATAGCGGACTTACTTTAATTGCTCAGAAATTGTCTGATTTCTGGTGACATCAACTAAAAGTTTGAAATTTCGCATGCAAATAGATTAGGACTTTCCTTTTCCAAAAAAGTTAGTGTCTGCCCAAAATTTAAATTTTTTCGACTCCATTTTTGGCACGAGCGTTAAAATCACTGCCCATTTAAGGGAATTTTAACAATATATTACGCATGTTTTCCGACATTTTTAAACATAGTAAACATATTTTTAGATTACTACCTATTTATTATTTTTTTTTTTTTTTTGGTATTCTAGGCTGTAGATTTACTAACTATCTGTTATATAAAAATCGTTGCCTTTGTCGTATCCAAGAAAGTATAACCATGAAAAACTTGCAAGGGATTTAAGAAACAAACAAACTTCACCTATACCAGTTTGCTTGTGACCACTTCAATTTTCGCACTTGAACTTACCTAAAAAAGCAGCAACCTTTTTAAACCGCTAGAAAAATTTTTATGTTCTCCAAGAAAACTTTACGACACAAAACCCATAGAATACCAACCAATTCCTGTTTCATATGAGGAATGCAAAGAGCTTCGAGATCCTTTAATTGAGTTTGACTAACATTCGAAACTTGGATGTGATTTAATGTAAGGGATACTTGGAATGCAATGGGCGCAATTTTGTCTGGCATTAGATTCGATTGGATTTGAATTGCTTTAAGAATTTTATATAATTTTCATACTCATTCCGTAGGTTAATGACCTGCTGTTGTCCATGATCTCGTTCAGGTGATTTCTAAGCTTTTTTCGTAGTTATCTGATACCTTACACAGTGATCTAAATCATGAATTACTAAATGAGTTATTTAGGTAAAATTATTAATCAGAGAAGTTGTGGCACACAGCCACTTCCTAATTAGAAACAATCACCTGTCAGTTGTTACAAATAAAATTTGTCTTGTTATTTGTAATGGGTATCGGCATAGTCCAAAATAAGCTTAATTTGTAGTACATTATTCCTCATTTATGTATAAGTGATAAAAAGAATCTGGTCCTTTAGCAAATCATTTATGATCAAGTTTTTTATGATTAAGCGGCGTGAGCCCATGATACACAGGGCCTAAATGAATAATTAGTACTTATAAGCAAATTACGTGCGCTGTGTGCCTAGGGTATTATTTTTTTTTAAACATTTAAAATAGACTGACTCTTGGGAGTATAATCTATATGACATCAATTCTGTATCCAATAGGGATTGAGATGAACCACAAAATCCATACTTGACACACAAGCACACAAAAATCCAAATAATTCCACATCAGACGTTCGTAATTTACCAGAGGCATTAGCCTTAAGGAGTTTGGAGCAAGTCAAATGGTCATTATCCAGGCCGGAGCATGCAATTCCTAAATTAATTTATATTTAAGGAAAACAGTGCTTGTTAATGCGATCTAGTGGGAGTCGGTTGTGCATGATAAGGGCCACATTAATTGTCTCTCGTTCCCCTCCTCCATTCGGTACCGTCGGCTATGGCTATTTCGAATGTTTAAGAAAAAAAAAGGAGCAACAAATAATTAAACCAATTATTTGCATTTTCCCTCTCCTATCTATACCGAGGCACTGGCTTTCACCTTCGTTTTTCATTAATTTTCAAATAAATTTTCGGATTTCTTTATTTCGCGGTTATGGGAGAATCTGCATCATTAAGCCATCGTTCAAGCGTTGGGATGCGGCAAAATGGGCAAAAGGGATGAATGGTTGGAGTAATTCGGTCGCCAAGATAAATTACTTGGTGAATTCGAGTAAGACGGCGGCGGTCGACGGCATCGGGAGAGCGATTTAATCGGCCAGCTTACTTCTACGTGGAAATTAGACATGATTTCATTGACAGAAGATTGCAACTTTAATTAAATAATAATTTATTTATAAATATACAAAAGTATTGAAATTGATTGTGGTGGCGGTCAGCATCGGCGACCAGCAAGCCGCCATTATTAAAAGGAATACATTTTATGTTTGAAAGAATAAATCAAAATAACTTAAGTAACATAAATTAATTTCTTGTTTAAAAAATTATTAATTGTTATATGTAAAAAGTCAAGGAGGCGGATATAGTTTTTAGTAGGCAAAGCTTTTGAATAATTTGTCAAGAAAAGCAAAAATAAAAAAACATTGTGTGGTTTTATGAAACCACGATGCAAGTGAAACTTTTTTCGGATCGTAGGCATTTAACTGAAAATTTTCGGAAAATTATTCGATTTAGGGTATTAAAATTGCGTTTTTCATCTTAACTTAATAATTGGAAAATGGAAATGATAATGGGAAATCAATAGTAGACAAGATATCCAACTATAAATTTTAATTTCAATCTGCGTATTAGAGTACGGAATACATAATAAATACAATCATTAATGATAGACGCTTTCAAGGCTGTATCGTTGTCCATCACGATAAAGTGAACAACAACATTTACATCAATACACTAATCAAAACACACAAATACCGCGGAGCACTTGCACGAATGAGTGAGAATATAAATGCTACACGGTCAGCTGATGCGAGCCATTGGCGCTGCCATATTGGCCTTGGCTGCTCTGCCGAGCGCCTTTCACTTTACCCCGTCTCCGCGGCACCCCTACTCAGCGGCCGGCTGTAATGCGACATGCGATAGATGAACGAAAAAATTTGTGGCGATGATAATAAGGTTTCACTTTAAAAAATGGCAGAGAGACGATATTATATGTATAACGAGGCGAGTTTGATTTGAATAACTATTGTAAAAATAAAATAAAAGAGTGTTAACTATTTAACTTTTAAATGAATAATTTATTTTTAAATGAACCAAAAATAAAAATAATAAAAAAATAAATCGAAGAGATATCATTCCGCTACACCGACCATTGTATTTTATGTTTAATGCATAACAAAATAGCAGAATTCTTAATTTATTAGTAGGGATAAACTGATAAAGTTATATAACTGAGGGGAATTTTTACAGTCAAGGAGACCATAGGTTATCCGCGTTGGATTTTGATAAATTTGTTATATGTTTAAGTCAAAAATACGTAGCCCATGAGGAGTGCCAGTGTTGAACTGGTTTAAAATAGTACCTTTGAACGAGCTCTAACTCGGCTTTTTTCCCCGATTTCAGTAGGTATCAGTAGTGGAAAAATATACGACTGTAAATTTATGCAATACAGGGAATAAAATGGTGGTGTGGTAGCTCTAACTATGTATGTATATTAAACACCAAAAGCAATAAGAATAGATAATTAATATTTAACTCAATTTGACCTACATTTATACATTTATTTAATGCAAACAGCGAATTCCGTATAAATTAGCAGTTAATAAAATCGAAGAATAATGCGTGTGACTCCTACTCAGGTGAATGAACCCACCCGAGTAAGAATATTTAGATTTTTTCAAAAGGCCGCACTTTGAATGTTTTGCTCAGACCCACGGGGTAATTTTGTAGAACAAATCGGTTGCAACAAGGGTGCACGATTGGATGACGAATGACGATTGGATGCAAGATTCAGTAATTAACAAAATACATTTTAATAGTTACAACATCCTTTGGCGATCCAACAAATTCAAGTAGGATATTATTAACTTTAACTTAACAGCCGAGTTATAGAATTTAAACTAATTCTTCAATCTCGTACACTAAACAGAAAAGTTAACAAAATCAAAGGCTTTAGAAAAATTGACAAAACAAAGCACACAGGCATTCTCAAGTTCTCAACTCCTTGTCTCACAATCTCAACAATATGTAAACGAGTAGTAGTTGTGTTTTGTTAAAAACGGTACAGAATATCACAAAATACCCCATGTTGAAACTGAACATCCTTCATTTCAATAGTACAAAAAATTTTCTTGAACACTTTTGAAATAAACTGGTAATATGCTGGGGGCTCAAATTCTTCCAGCTTGCCAAATGTTTTTTATTAATTGAGATAATTTTCGCCATTTTCCATTTATCAGGATAGATGCTATATAATTGCATTATTGAAAATATGAATGTGCGACATGAGTAGTGTTGGCAAAATGAGTTTAAATAATCGCAGATCAATACTATCGAGATCAATAGCATTCAATTTGATAGTTTTAATAGCTAATAGCACATCGCTTGAGGTTATTAAATTGAAAAAAAATTCTCTTTCATGAAATCTAAATATACTATCATTTCTATCATCATTTTAACTGATTTTGAGTTAACGTTTGCAAAGTAGTTATTCAGTTCATTGATTTGGTGCACAGCGATTTTCAGTAGGTACTGCTTAGAAGACGTATTTGCCGCAATAATAGTATAAAATCAAGCTTGTCTTATTTCTGGACGTTAACTTTCTTTCCCAAATATTCCCAAATCACTAAGTGATTTGGTTCTAAACTTATTTTCCAAAGTTCATGAATATGATTGCATTCTGGCATAAAATTTTTAATTTCAAAATTCATCCAAAGCGAGTTATTTCTAGCCTTTATATTGCATACTGGAACACTTGTATTGTACAACTGAATCACACATCTATTCAATTTGTTAATTAAGTATATTTACATAGAACAGGAAATTATAAGTTATTAGATTTGCTTTTTAAAAAGTTCTAGTAGTGAGATTTATACATATATCTCAGAGAAAGAAACTTTATCATGTTAGAAAAGAATTGGGCAGAAATAATAGTGTAAAATACGGTTTTCATGAATATTATGTAGCGCTAGTAATTAAGGGTACCTTCTCATCAAAATGTTCGAAAAAAGTGTTTTTTTTTCATATTTTGATCGTGCGTTTGTTGTTGTAGTTTATAATTTCCAGACAGAGGAGCACGCATGTGATCAATTCTTAAAAATCGTCGTTATAAATTCATAAAAAATCATGCTTTTGAGGATTTTGATGGGGATATATACAATTTTCAAGCAACATTTATATTTTTCCGATGTAAAAATATCTTTTTCCTTTTCAAACGTATAAAAATGTATTTCAAAAGTTTTTTTATTTTATTTATTTTTAAAGTAATAAATTCAAATACACTAGTATCGAAATTCGACACAAAAGTGCTCATTCTTCCAAGTGCAAAGTATCAGAATTCAATCAAAAGTACGCTTGTATTTTATTTAAAGCAAAAGTATCATACAAAATCCGAAGCAAACGCTGTAGTTTTAAATTTAAAAAACAAATTAAAAATATTAGAAATAAAATGTTCGACCTCACTTAATTGAAATAAATTTCGACAAAGTTTCATATTTTTAATTTATAGTTATATACATATGTAGTTAATTTCCACAAGTAATCGCTGTAGGAAATTTTGACTAATAAGAATGTTTTAAAAAAATGTTTATAATGCAGCGCAGTCAACCCATCATTGCATTTATTGAAAGAGATTCAACAAATAGGTACACTGACTTCGCTGGACTATACAAATTTTTTAAATTATTTTTAGTCATAATTACTGACACCGATTTCTTGTGGAAATTTACTACATCCTAATTGTAAATTAAAAATATCTAATTTTGTCGAAATTTATTAAATGTAAGTCAGGTCAAACATTCTATTTCTAATACTTTTAATTTTTTTTTAAATCTAAAACTAGAACGTTACCTTGTAATTTTGTACTTTTGTTTGGAATAAAAACGTACTTTTAATTTATTTCTTATACTTTGCACTTGGAAGAGGTCATTTTTGCGTTAAATTTCTATACTGGTGTGTTGGAATTTATTACTGTGTAATTAACAAAAGAGCACCTTTTGGAATAGATTTTTATAGGTTTGAAATGGAAAAAGATAAATTTGCGTGGAAAAGTTGAAGTGTTGCATTAAAATGGTAGATATACATTATGTACTTAAACTTTGAATCTATTATATACCGGAGCTGTATTTTGAAAAACCAAGAAGTTTTCTTGTCTCCCTTTGGAATGCTTTACAGAAATATTTTCAAATGGAAGGTTTTATCGGCGCATTTTGAGCCCGGGTTATACAACTAATTGATTAATTAGATCTACATTTATTCGTACCTGTTGACCGCTATGACTTAGAAATCTGACACAAATAATTTAAAATGTTTCCTCTATTTTTGTTGCCTCGTCTATTAAGGGATTAATATTTATAGTCCTATTCTGGCGTTGTGGTCCGTCACAAGTCACAAGCTCTTGTGATCTTTGATTGTGATGTGTGACTTCCACTGTGATTGAACAATTATTACGTATTCTGAGAACGTCATGATTGGAAAAACCACAATGAATTCACCTCAGTGTCATTTTAGCGGGGTGAATAGGAAATATGTTTTGAAGGAGCCAGATTGGATTGCTTAAAAATTTCCTGAATCCTTAGTGCAAATAACCACTACTGCAACGGGAAGCACGTAGGAGTGCATATGGGAACAATGTATGGAGGATAAAATCAGTTTATTTCCATATTTTTATTTTATTTTATTTATTTCACAGTGATGAGATTTATTTTTCCCTTATTTTTAAAATAAAACTTCCTTTTAAATTAAATTATTGACCAGAGAGTTTAATAATTTTATTTTTCCGATTCTAATCCTTCTCAAGTCAAAAGTTGAAGCTGAATAATAATTTTTTATTTTTTTTTTTACACAACGCCTATCCCGATATAATTACTTCACCTACTTCAATTTAAAATAAACAGGTTATTAAAGTGCCTTTTTCACCGCTACAAATGTAAAAAAATGCCCAAGGCACCGAGCCAAACTTCCTCCCAAGAGGAAGCAATGAGGCTGAAATCCTGCCGCAGGACGGGCGACTCTTCAATTTCGATTTCGGTTCGAAAAAATCGTGAAGGATTTTGCACATTAAACATTCAAATGGTTTTCACGCTTTTTCAGACCATCCTCAATAGGAATGGGATGAAGGATGAACATATCTTTTGGTGCGTCAACGCTGTAGACAGATGTCGTCAACCCAGATCTGGTCTTCAAAACTCTAACTCAGTTTCTTAAGATCGTAGAACAGCTGGAGAAAAATATTTTTCACTGAGTCTTGTCTGTTCGGCGTTGCAAAAACATTCGAGATTATTTTCAAATTTTTATCTTTTCACACTGTTTTTAGCTAAATTATTTGGCCGTTTTGCTACCGTCACGAAGATTTCATAGGCATTCGTTCATTGGGTGTGAAATAAAACGGCCAAGCCACACGTTTTGACTAAAATGTAGAATTTGTGAAGGTAGGCCTGGTAAAGTTAGGGCGCATAGATCAAAAATCTTGGCTCTACATGAGATCTGACCACTTTTTCATATATTTTGAGTAAGGTGTAGTGTAGAGCTTGTCGGTTTAGAGCGTGCAGTCTTTAGAGCTTGGCTTTATACGAGATCTGATAACTTTTTCACAGGGTAAGCTACGTAGACTCGTCTTGGCAACATTTTTACATGAAAATGTTTTTGGTGGGTCATTAATTTATGATAAGTAATATCTTTACGCATGCAGATGTATTCTGAATTAAGGTAATTTCATTTATCGGCAGCACCACTAAACCACTCAAATCACTGTTGAATGGTTCTTCTCAAGCATTCCGAAAAACTCATTTAAACTTGGTCCATCTCACCTGTTGCCGGTTCTTTGTGTGGATCCTGTCAAATGAAAGCCCAAAAATCTTTAAGGTAAACAACCGTAGAAACTTTAAAAATTCAATTTTGTCACGTCTTCTTTCAGAAATCAGCAAAAAGCGCACACAACTTGCAGAGCTTGAAGGAGTTAAGCGCCCGAGAGGACAGTTCTGATTGCAGTTCGTTTGCATAAACATAATTGAAACATAAAGAAAGTGGAAGCGCAACTGGAGACGAAGGAGCCCTACTTCTACACGCATAGTGTGGGATCGAGGTTGGGGTAGGTAAAGATCAAGCTGTGATACAACCGTCAACAGACACCTAAGGAATCTTTCGCAACAAGCACACGTAAGAATGTTATATTATCCTTTTTCATCGCAGTTTCTTTGTTAGAGTTAGTTTTCTAGTTCATTTTGCGCCATTCTCGGCTCCGTTGCGAAAATAAACTTTTCCTTCTGCACGTTATTACGTTGAACGGAGTTGGGCCGTGGTTAGTCCGCTTGGCTGGTAAAGGAACGATGGCGGAAAAAAAAAATATATCGCCGAGAATGAGTGGAAATGCAAAAAGTTTTTTAGTAATGAAATTGGGTGTTTTGATGCCACTTTTAAAAGAATATTGCAACCGTCAGGCATTTCTTCAAGGAAAATTGCGCCCTTTTTTTCCAGAAATCCCCCAGTTTAAGGAGTGTTTCAACGCCCCTCACCCTTTCATCTACTCGCACCCTCATAAACGCCATTTCACAATTATCGACTCGAATAGTCGACAAACAAGGGGGAGGGACCTCTCGAGAGTTTTACGTAAACTCACATATTAGAAAAAAAAGGAAGGGGTCCTTTCGAGTTGTGCGAAGAGGACCGAAGGCCTCTTTCCCCCAGCCAGTGAATTTATATTTTACGCCCGGAACTTTTACACTCTAAATGATTTATGGCTTAAGTGAAAAAGTTTTCTTTTGTGCATTGGTGACTATTGTTAAAACTTAAATAGAAGATAATTTTTTATGATTTTCAGCTTTCCTCAGGATGGATTTTTTTTTTTGAGGACAGATGTTCTGTTTTTTAAATACCCAACAAAATCAAAATCTTTCAAAACCGCGCATAAATCGGGTTTCGCGAACAGCGGACTGTTACTTTACATTAGTTCGTTGTCGACGAAACCTGCATGTTGCGTGGACTGTACAACAAAACATTATAGCCGCAGTGGCATAAATAAATTAAAAATAGCTTAATTTAACTACGGCGAGAAAATATTATCATTCTTAATTTTTACATCAAAATTTTGGGGAAAAATTACCATGCATTTTGTGACTCGTAGACGGTGAGAAGTGCACGATAAAATTTGCTATGTGGCCTTGTGAAGTATTTAATAGTGTTGGGTCCCTACAACGAAAAAAAAACCAAACATTGTAAACATTAATCACATAATTATAATTATAAAATAATTATTAATTTTTAATTAGGTAAGTAATATAATAAGTAATTTAAGAATTTATTTTACTTGAATATTTTTTTAAGCTTTCCTGAAAGTTATAAATCATTTTCTATGTATTTTCACTCCCCCAAATTTTCAGTTTTGTTTTTCGGGATGAAAAACGAATTTTAGCGTGGTCTCAAAACAAAAGTTAATCAGGAGACCATTTAAAATCGAATGGCATACCCCTTCTCAGGCCTAAGGGCCTTAGCACTCGAATAATTTGTTAATATGATACATTAAACTAGTTAATTTTAGAAAGTCTAAAACAAAACAAGTTAGGAATCCTTTAGAATGTATCAAAAGTTGTTAATGGCAAAATTAAATTTTATATAGAATTTTATAACATCAAAAGCTCACCATAAATTTTGGACCATCTTAATCAACTTTTTCCTAATTTCCGATTGTATGTAAGCAAAACGTTTTGTTATTATGATTTAGTTATATGTACATATCTTCTGTAAATTTTGTCATTAAATAATAAACAACTTTTATTCCCTTATTCCCCAATTGTGATTTGAATTGATTTTCCCATCTGGAATACTCTGTGTCTTGTGTATTCGTAATTATTAATTATGTGGCGACAATCTCAATTCAACTCAAACTCATTTATTTCAAGATAATAATTCAACTCAACTCGTTTGATTCAAAATTTCACCTAATCGCATCACCGCATTAAGTTCTCTTTGAAATAAAAGAAACGAAAGATTAAATATTAATTATGGGATCAACACTACATCCCATACTTATTTATGAACTGAGTGGATCAATTAAAATAAGTTACTACACAACTATCAATTTAACTGGTATAATTAACTTTTAAATTTGTTGACACAGAATATATCGTTCTAAAATGTTAGCTAATGTCAACTAAGATTCTTGGAAAGTGAGGAGGAGCAGTCAAGAACACTGGCTGTAAAGAGCACTTGTACCAGAGCTTAACATGATTTATTCTGAAGTAGATAAATATAACCAATCGTGATACATATACAAAACATGTACCGGCCTGTACAAATACATATGTAAAACTTCGAAAACAGCTCTTGACCTAATTAGTAAAAATGACCTTTAATTCGAAGAATTAATATCGCTTCAGCCGTAGACTCGAAATACAATTGCCAAATAAGATTAGGCACACCGAAATATCACTTCGGTTTTGATAAATTAAACGATTAGATAATGTTAACACAACTTAATTAAAATTAAACGGATTTTAAATTTTATTTATTATGCGACTTAATTTGGAATTTGATTGCATACTTTCCTCATTTAAGGGGACCCGGGGTCTAGAGCCCGACAATTTTAGGTAATTTTAGGATTTTTTTTCAAGGTTAAAATCATGAACAACGATATTGAATATTTGTCGGTATATTATAGTATACTCATGCTGTATGTATACAAAAACAAATTTTTTTTAATTAAAAAAAATTTTAATTATGTTAAAAATGGCGCCAAATAAGACCCCCTCAAGAAATGAAACTAGGCAGTGTGGTGGATTTTGACTCTTCTCAATATTTGAAAAATAAAAACCAAACGATTAGATAATGTTAACACAACTTAATTAAAATTAAACGGATTTTAAATTTTATTTATTATGCGACTTAATTTGGAATTTGATTGCATACTTTCCTCATTTAAGGGGACCCGGGGTCTAGAGCCCGACAATTTTAGGTAATTTTAGGATTTTTTTTCAAGGTTAAAATCATGAACAACGATATTGAATATTTGTCGGTATATTATAGTATACTCATGCTGTATGTATACAAAAACAAATTTTTTTTAATTAAAAAAAATTTTAATTATGTTAAAAATGGCGCCAAATAAGACCCCCTCAAGAAATGAAACTAGGCAGTGTGGTGGATTTTGACTCTTCTCTATATTTGAAAAATAAAAACCAAGGAAATTTTTATTCAGTATGAGCGCAAAGCTAAAAACAGGCTCTTTTCTTATCAATATTAAATGTAAAAAGTGCAAAGTTTTTGAAATAACATTTTGATTCCAGTCCCGGCGATAGCCACTAATGTTTTGGAGTGGCATTCCGTAAGGTGACATAGCATCCATCTTGATTTGTAGTTATTTTCTGTACTAATGTTGAATGGCATCCATCTTGAAATATTTAATTCCCATGGCATCCATCTTGAATTATTTAATTCTAACCAATTTGAATTTATTTTTTTTAATTATTAAGACGGATTCAAAGTTTATTTGCTTTATTTTCTTTTAATTTAATCTTGAAATAATTATTGTAATAATTTATTTTTTTTACAATTATTTTTTTCTTCTCGACCTCTCGATTCAAGTGCCTTTTTCATAATCGTCCTTTTTTTATTTTTTTCGAGACAGGTCAAGAAAGCTAACTCGATTTCCACTTTTTAAAACAACCTAAGTAATTTTGTGTAGTGATTTTAAAGTGATTTTAAAGTTGTGGTTCAACGCTACTACTTCAACCGTCACAGGGTGATAATTTTGCGGTGACAACAACTCCATTTGTTGTGAGTTGGGACAGTTGCACATCGAAGATGTAAGTTTAATAATAATATTCATATGGACTAATTAAATGAGTTATACCTATTATTCTTAGGACACAAATCGACCAAAATCAATTGTAGCTGACAAAATTTATGGAAACCCAACCTCATTTAGCTAGTTACCTCCTGGGATGCCAAATTTAAAAACCATCTCTTTGTCTCCTTCGTGGGCCTAAATTTTATCCAGTTTGGGCAAAGCAACTCCTCCATTTTTGCGAGGGTAGTGGAAAACATTTTGGACATAGTGCTCTGACCATTTGGTGTCACAAAGTCATTTGCAGCTGTCCACTGGTATATGATCCGCCAGAGAGGAGCTCCAGAGTACACGCTAAGCGAATTAAAGGGTTTATCCTTGTGCTCCTTAAACCACTGTATAGATCCAATGCATGCACAATATATTGGAAAGCGTCCTTGTTGATTCGAAACCGTTGATTAAATCTAGCAGTTATGTATCTTATAATCCTACGTTTATTCAATTGTGATATTCCCATAAACTTACTGGGCATCTGGTAAAGCAAAAATTTCCATTTCATCACGAAATTGTCTTTTTATTATATTTATTTCTTTTTTCCTATTGGTTTCCCCATCATCACTATCACTGTGAATAACATATCAAAATTTCATATGATTCGGCTGAATAGTTTTTTTTTCAACACCATGCAAAAAAAAGTAATTTCGAGATAAATTAGTTTAAAGTTTTAAGTAGGATGTTTATTTTTATGGCGCAGACGACCGTGATCATAGCTTGCCATTTAAGCAAAAGTCCAAAGTATTGTTGCAATTTGCAAAGAATCTTAAGTTCAAAATAATTTTAGAATCTTCTCGTAGTTGAATGATTTTAATTTTTAATAACTACACTGTCACCGACGGTGTAGTTTATTAACGAAAAATTCTTTGTACAACCAATCACTAAATCTCGCGAGGTTTAATGCCGACAGTTTATTACTTGAAACTCTTGAAGGATCTGAGTTATGCTTGAACCATATATGTATGCAACTTTAGAATTTCTTAATATTCCGCGAATAAATAAGCGATGCCGCTGCACTCCCATGTCTTTTCGTATGAAAGCCTGAAAATTGAATCTCAGGGGCTTTATTAGAAAAAATTTGCAAAAATAAATTCAGTTTGCGTTCTTTGTGCCTGGGACGTGCCCATGTGTATGTTCAATTGTATGTTTACCCAAAAGATGACATTATGTTTCAACTGTATTTGCCTTATCTGAAAGAGATTCATAAGTCTGAAACATACATACATATATGTAAGTAAGAAGCCAAAGTTTTAAAAGCCCAGAGAAGCATCAGCAATATCCCAAAAGCTTTTCGAGTTTCTCTTTCAGTTGGAGAGGAACGGTGCCACTGGTTCCCTCCTTGCAGCACCTCGATAGAAACGCTGCATAAAATGACTTTATGCAATCAACCGTCGGATAATGTACGTTACAAAAGAAATATATTCCATAAATATGTACAAGGTATCGGGGAAAAGGATTTTCCTGGGAATACATAAGTCCTACAAGCAAGAGAATGTCATCTCTTCGCTATCCTGTTGCTTGCAAAGGCGATTCTATACGAGGAGCTTTCGGGTAATGGATGTACAAGCGCCCGACAGTCTCATATTTACGTATTTTGCACGGTATCTACAAAGCCATCTTCACAATAAAGATTTTCGTAAGAAACATGTACAATCTTTCCATATTCTTTCAAATAAAATATACAGTGCTGGACAAAACATTTGCAACCGAAGCCACCCACGACGTTTTTTATGTAATACTTTCTATATTTTGATTTAATTAAGCTTAACAATTATTATACAGGACTGTTGCATCTTATGTGCTAAGAACAAAAATAACAACAAATGGATATTTTCAATTCTCACAAAAATAACAAAAAATTAAATTCTATTCGATTCACAATTTCAGCTGGACAACACATTTGCAACTTTTGACAAAAGCGGCAAACAGAATTTTTACCGTTTTACATTTTGTCTTGTACCTAAACCTAATAATCAGTAATTAGGTAAGTAGTTTATATTGGTTAAGCGTATATTAGTCTTATCATTTACTAGCAAGTTACATGCCCTTAGGTCGTTGCAATAAAGTCAGTATTCTGCGTAGTTAGCGTTTTATTATTTTTGGAGCTCCAAGGTGAACTTAAAACTAATAGCCCAATTTTGTGAGAAAATGGTAGGAAATAAATACGGAAAATAACTAAAATCTAGAATTCTATAAATGATTATAGAAATGGATTACCCCAAAAAAAACAACGGGTGGTACTCCGGGAGTGCCGGCAGAAGTGAAAACTTGAACATTAACGTTGTGCATTATTGAATATTTTGGAATGGTTAGGGAATAATTTCGCACGAATTGCTTTATTTATCAGTATAAAAGTATACTATCATTTATGTGGTAAAATACAATATTCATTTATTGCGCTATCGTACACAAACATGACAATTTATATTACATAAAAAATTTAACACTTCAGAACTATTACAATTATTTTACATTAAAAAGTTTATCTCTCAGAAAAATCAACTTTCATCCATAATTTCAACGACTCTTTCACCATCATCATTACCAGCATCATCATCGCCAATCTCTAAAACTGATACAATAGGTTTATGGTAGCTGAAGTAAGAAACGAACAATTTTGATTCGTATCTATTTAAATGTCTAATAAAGACCGCATCAATAGTAGTTTTGTATTTCGTTGTGTTAAGATTGCGATCATTTGACATCGTTAAACCAAATTCATTATTTAAAAATTCAATTAATAGTTGATTTTTATCGTTCAATTTCCATATTTTAAACACTTTATATACACAAATTTTACAAGTATACAGACGGTCGAGCCGTCAGCAGTCACCATCCGTAGATGCGCGTAGCAGGTTGTGTACAAACACACACGCACACTCGCGCAAGCGCCCTGTCCGTCTTACGAATTTTCGATCAGGGTCACGTGACCTGACGCGAAATTTACATTTTTTACCCATCCCAAAAAAGTGCACAACGCCACTAAAGAAGTTTTCACTTCAAAAACATTTGTGAGAAGTATAATATCAAAAAGTGTACAGTTTGTAGAATTGTAACACCCAGAAAAACTACCACAAGAGATGATTTAAATATCAAAATACATAATAATTATAGGTGTCCATTGTGGTTATCGATTCATCTTTCGATCGAAAAGCGAACCGTGCTTCGATTGAATATATTTTTGATATTGCGTAACACAATCGAAAGCACACAAAAGCATTGCCACAGTTTATTTAGACGAATTGTCATATCTGTGATCTATTGTGAATATTTTGCTTTTGACATGCGTCAAGTGAAAGTGAAATTGTATTTGAAAATTTTTATTGAGTTATTTTAAAAATGAGTTTATTTGAGTTCCTTGAAAGTAGTAACAGTGAAGATGACAGTGACGAAATTTTAAAGTTAAAGCACCAAAGGAGAAGAATTCGAGACTCATGTAATCCACTTGAGTTGGATGAATTTTGGTAATACGTTTTTGAATTTCAGTTTAACTAAATTTTAATTGTTTGGGTAGTTTTATTCAGAACTTCCGGCTAAAGCTGCTTTCTTAGACTTGCTGCAGGAAATAGAACCTAAATTGAAACCTTCTATAAGGTCTTCATCGGTACCAAGTATAATAAAATTAACCAGTGTTTTAAGGTTCTTCGCGCAGGGATCCTATCAAACAAGTGTAGGAAATGATTTTAATGTTGGACTTGCACAACCAACTACATCGCTCTTGTTTAAAGAAGTGTTTGATGTGTTAGAACAGTACGTTTGTCCAAAGTGGATAAATTTTAATTACACCGAACAAGACAAAAATCGAGCAAAACTATACTTTTATGAAAAAAGTGGATTTCCAGGGATTATAGGTGTGATAGATGGAACTCACGTGAAAATAAGGGCACCTACTAAAAACATGCAACATTTGTATTATAACAGAAAAGGGTTCTTCAGCCTAAATACCATGATTGTAAGTAGACAGTGTAGACAAATCTATTTCATCTATTATACTCGTATTTGCTTTTTAAAGGTTTGTGACCATAATCAAGCTATCCGTTGTATCAACGCACGATATCCAGGCGCCAGTCATGATTCCATGATATGGAACGTATCTGCATTAAAAGCAAAACTGGAGGCAGAGTATCAAAACGGAGAAAGAACAACATGGCTTTTAGGTATAATATAATTTAAATGTGTGAAAATAATCAATAATGTTTATTATTTTAATAAATTTCATTCATAGGAGACGCTGGATACCCCTTAGCACCATACCTGATTACACCATTCCGTAATGTTGAGGAAAATTCTATGGAAGCTCGTTTTAACAAAAAACATACGCAGGCCAGGATTATTATAGAGAGAACTATCGGTGTTTTAAAGAATAGATTTAGATGCCTCTTAGGCGCTAGGGAGCTCCATTATTCTCCAGAGAAAGCCACGCAAATTATAAATATATGCGCAGCTTTGCATAATATTTGTATAGCATGTAAACTTGAATTTAATGAAAATTTGGAATATATAGATAATGAAAATGAAATGTACGCTAGTGAAATTCAAGTTAACAATGACAACATAAATTTCCAAACCGGGCAAAATATTAGACACAGAATTTTGAATTCTTTGGTATTATAATACCAAGTTATTACTATTTAAGTTAAACGTTCTTTGATTATATGTATATGTATGCCTATTACTTTTTCATCTGGATTAAAATAATAGAAAATATGAATTAATAATATATTTAGTAAAGAAAAATACTTTTTATTCATAAAAAAAAATTGCCTCCTTAGCTTTTACAGTTCACAGCTTTCAATTCAGTTAAATTTTGTATAAACTAACAAATCACATATCATCACATAACAATTCTTTTTGTACTTTATTCAATTCTAACATTTCTGCTTTTAGTTTCAATCTCGCAATTCGATCTTCCCGCTTCTGTTTTAATTCTGTTTTGTAAATCTCCAACTTCTCCCTTTTTAGCTTTAAAATTTCACGCTGTTGGTCTTTTTTTAAATAATATGACTTTTTTTTTAATTCGCAAAGTTCTTTTACATACATATTTGTCTTTTTTAGCTCACTTGTCGACTCCTTATAAAACTCTTGTTGACATTTTGTATGCTGCTGCATTAGACTCATTCGTTCGCAACTGAAGTTATTTTTTAAAACTTCTTTTTGAGCTTTATTTGATCTTATCCTTACTCTGTTCCTTGTAGCACTCAGTGGATTAGAAACAGCAGTGCTACTAGCCGAATCCTTGCCAGAACCATCTTTGGCAGTGTTATTGCAATCAAAATTCTCGTCAGTTAAATTGAAAATTGTTGGCTTCACGCGTTGGCAAAGAGAATCTGTTTTCAAAATTTCTTTTTGGCCCTCATTTGATAGCCGTAAATTTTGGGCACTGGACGTAGTGGCAACAGCAATACTACTAGCAGAATAATTGCAGGAAACAGCTTTGGAATTAGTCGTGTTATTAAAAAGCAAATCATCCTCACTTATATTAAAAATTATTGGCGATTTCGGAGAAGTTGGAGAAGCACAATAATTGTTATTGACTGCTACTTGACTATTGCACAGACCATCACTATTGTTGACGCCAAATTCTCTTCCAGGAGGATTAATGCATGCTTCTAGATTTAAGGAATTTATTACATCTTCTTCGACTGGAGAAAATAACTGAAGTGTGTTGGCGCCACCGCCAGTGGCTTTTAGTTCTTTTTTATTATGTATCAGTTTCTTCTTTGTGTTATATGTGAAGTCTGTCCATACCTAAAATGCATATAAAGTTTTCTTAAATATGCAATTGAACACTTGACTTACTTTTAACCAATTATCAGCGCTTTTACTAGGTGGACCTAAACTATTGAGTTCCGCGGAATATTTCTCCCAGGAATTTCGAATTTGTGCCTTTTTATAAATGCCTTTTGCAATTTCTGGATTTTCTTCATAATCTCCACCAATTTTTCCAATTGCTTTTTATTGCTCATCTTCCTCTTAAAAGTGATTTTCTTCACTCCCTCTGGTTTATTTACTTTCTCCCTAAAGGAATACATCTTTTTATCATATTCTCATTCAATTTTAGCTTTTCACTACTTACATTATCCTTAAATACAAGGTGTCTCAAAAGTAAGTTCACATTTGCTTATCTTATTACGCGAAAGCAACTATTCTGAGGGGCGCGGGGGGTATGTCAGTCGGTAGTCTGGCTCTTGGGAATTTAGTCGCTATGGAGCGTTTCTCTGGTGCGGACCGTGCGTTGTGCGTACGTGAGTTTTACAAAAACGGTAATTCGGCGACTGTAGCGCGTAGAAAATTCTGCAGTATTCGACATATTCGTCACTTAAATGATGCGCCTAGCACTCGACTCATTGCAAAATGGGTTGAGAAGTTTGAAGAGACTGGGTCAACTCTGGAGAAACCAAAATCTGGGCGGCCAAGAACATCAAGCTAATAAACCGACTTCCCTGGCACAATTAAAAGAAAATATCCGTCATGAAATGGCAGCAGAGACTACCTGCCGAGCTGTCATAGGCAATTTTAGTGCCCGACTAAATGAATGCCGAGAGCGCAACGGTTTACATTTGGACGATGTTATTTTTAAAAAATAAATTCCCAAACAGTGTACTTCAATATAAAATAAACATTTTTTCAATAAAGCTAAGACTTTTCTTTTAAAAAAAGATTTAAATGTGAACTTTCTTTTGACCCTGTACGTAAATTTCTGCTCAATATGGCTGCAACGTTTTCCTTTCGAGCAGAAATAAACGATCGAAGAGGCTATACGATCACAATCGAGATTTTTCGATTGCAATCGTTATTCACAATACCAAAATTTCGATTTCACATACGTTCGACCATTTGACGATAATCACAATGGACACCATAATAAATTCAAAAAAGTCCTCCAAAATTCCAGTATATGTATGTATGTATTCATTTTTTGCAGTTTTTATTCATTCCTGAAATATTTTGATTTCATGATTTTATGTGATTTCTGAAATGACAGATTCAATTAAACTCCTTTCTGCCCAGGACATAACAGAAAAATTCCTATTTGACTCCAAAAACTTATCAAAAACGGACAGAAAATCTAATTCTCTTCAGCTGCTATTCTTGCTACAAACTCGCGAGTCAAGGTTTCATGGTCAACTGTATAAAAATATGTATGCCAAGTCAACAATAAAATTTAAAAAAAATACATTTAGCCATGAATTTTGATTTTACTACGTTTATATCGAGTTGAAATTGGTGGTTTTCGATCTGCGTATATGTATGTATAAGCCACCAGTGGTCGAGTTTAAACATTGAATCGAAACGTAGTCGGAGTAACAGATAACCATATCAATTATTATTATTTTATATTCCTGCGTAATTGGTACATAATACTTAGCTTTTCTTTTGTTTCGCTTGGGAGCAGGTTTCTCCTAGCCATTTTAATATCTTGGGCTTCACTTCACACACCCAATAATAAAACACAATTACCTCAGAAGTCAGAAGTGACGAGCAGTCAACTGCACTACTCGTATACAAAGTTGGACATAAACAGCCCACCTGCCCGGTGCATTATGGATCGACACAATTATTTCAAAAATTTGGAAATTGCAAAAAAGATGAATGCATATTAAATTTTGAATGATCAAACTATTTTTAAGTGGATTTGGTTTTCAAAGCGTTCGAAATTCCTTATAAAGCAGAAGAAATTCCGGTAAAGAATTGGAATTACATACTTTGTATTCAACTGCACTGCGATAGATGTAGTATTCACGTGTAAGGACGATCGCATTTACGATGAAATTATTCAAGTAAGTGCATGTTGGGGATTTCTTCCGAGGGGTGGGCTGGTTGGGCAGGTTTCCAAAAACAAAACTCGATCTGACGTTGCTTCCTTTATTGCGTTTAAACAAGACTTTCCGTCGCGTGGGTTGTTGGCAACAGATGCAGGGAGAGGATCTGCTGCGTGCGCTGGCTGCTTTGAAGATGAAACTAACTGGAACGGAACTACCCTATACGTGTGCTGTATGTGAATGAGGCAAAAATTGTATTTGACAGTTAGCAAAATTCTGTAGTTTGTTTGTAGGTTGAGTGTCAGTTCATCTTCAAAGGTGTCAGTTAGTTTTCAAATAATTTTGTGAACGCGAAAAAGTGCCGTTTTTTTCAAAACTAACAGTTTTTGGTTCAACTGAGGTGCATGGTTTTTAAGAAAAGTTGTGTAGAAATTATAATTGACTTTTTTTTAGAAAGATCAGTGAAGAAAACAACGTAAATCCGCAATGAAGTGTGCAGTGCCGGTTTGCCAAAATAGAATGCGTTGCCGTCCGCCCGGCATATCTTTTCACACGTAAGAATAAAATTTATTTAACTACGAAGTTTTATTCATTGAAATATCCCTTTATTTGTGTTAGAAAAATGATTTTTCTTCTAAATAAAATATTTCTTAAAGTTTTTTGGCTGCCATTTTGTTTGTTTGTAGGTTGGATCAGTGCCGTAGTTCAACCTACACAGAAATTTTTGGGGGCAAAGGAAAATTTTCACGACTGAAAAAATTTTATACTAACGTGAAAAGTTGCTTATTATATTATCAAGAATGCTATTATAATAAACTAGTTTTATTACTATATTATTTCATATAATTTTTTATTACTTAATCTAGGTTTCCTACATTACATTTCCTACTGCTCCTACCGAAAATTTTCTTTTTACTGCTGCTATGGCTTTTTGTTTCAGTATTAGTTTGCACTGACACATTTTAAGAAATTGCCTCAAAAATTTTTCGCGTGTTCCGTTCCAGTTAGTTTCATCTTCAAAGGCTGGCTGACATCCGACTGGCTCACTCGCTTTCGCACGACCGACGTGCTGGCATTGCCAGGATCCAAAAAACAAAGAAGAATGGGGTCCGTTCGGCCAGCAGGCTCCTCGGCTGCTTAAGGCCGTTCTCCAGTGCACGGACCACCCAACCACGAACGAACCAAAATCGCGCCATCTCGTCCCACATGAATGTGGCATCATCTTCCCTCTCGCTCGTGTTTTGGTCGACATGGCTAACTTTTTCTTGGTGCGTGTTAACCGCATAGTACTGGTTGACCATTCAGCAACGATATTGTACCAGAATAGTGACATCGCCGCAGCTTTTCCGCCGGTTGTCAAAACATCAGTGCACTAATTATGACACGAAGCACTTATACAAATATGCACGGTAGTTTCAGGAGAATAATAAAAGTTAAATTGATAAGTTTGTCCGCTTAAAAAGTGATAAAAACTTCCACATTTAACATTTGCCCGATTGTGTTTTCGCAGCTGGCAGGCACAACTACAGGCAAGGGCTTATACTTTACACGGGATTCAGCATTTTCGGTCGGTGGTTCGTGGTTGGGTGGTCCGCGCATTGGAGAACGGCCTTTAAAGCCGCGATCCCAATGTATCCGCACCGTCCGAAGACATTCAAGATCTGGGAATCTTAACCCCCGCGCATTTCCTGATAGGCAGTCCCATGTTCGCCCCTCCCGAGGAGGATCTGTGTGACTCAAAGACGCATACATTGGATAGGTGGCAACATATCCAAAGAATTCGTCAACATTTCTGGCACCGATGGAGTACCGAATACTTATCACGGTTACAACAACGACCAAAATGGTGTAAACAGGAAACCAATGTTTCCGTCGGTGATCTTGTTTTAATAAAAGATGAACGGTTGCCGCCTCTCAAGTGGAATTTGGGTCGCTAAAACCCACCCCGGTAAAGATTCGCTCGTTAGAGTGGTAACAGTTAAAACCACAAATTCCGAAATCCAACGACCGATAGCTAAAATTTGTATTTTGCCCTGGAATGAAGCCCTAAACCAAAATTAGTTTTTGGCCTGGGGAACAAAAAAAAAAAAAAATGACAAACATACGCAGTTAAAAAAAAAACAATTCGTTAGATGAAGTCTTTAAATTCAAACGAATTACCGATTGAAATTCTCTCAAGGCACTTGTTTGGATGTGAATGGTCTACCATTTGAGCCGTTTATTCCTTTCCCTTTCCCTCTTTGAATTCGCACTATCCCCGAGCCTTATTCAGCCCAGGAATAAGGCTCGGGGATAGTGCGAATTCAAAGAGGGAAAGGGAAAGGAATAAACGGCTTAAATGGTAGACCATTCACAGTAACTATGACTCTCTTATGCCCGGGATACACGAGGCTAGTTTTTCAAAGCTAGGATAGCAAGCTAGACCCTCGGTATACTATCCTGGCTTGCTGTCCTGGCTTGGCACATGCTAGTGCTGTTTACACGATGCCAGATAATTTTAAGCCAATACCATTGCAGTGATTTAAAGGTAAACGTCAGTGAAATAAAATGAACTGCACACTAGCCAATCGAATACTAGCTTCGCCGGCTACATGAAGCTAGTACACAAGACAGGATAGTAAAATCAGTGGTGGGGGCGCTACTAGCTCAAAAAATAGAACCTCATCGTATTAAACTATCCTAGCTTGAGACGCTAGCTTACTAGCTTTCTCACTAGCTTACTAGCTTAGAAATCAAGCTAGTTCTGTTTACACGAAGCCAGGGCTGCTAGCTTGCTAGCTTACTATCACTATCTTGCTATCCTAGCTTGAAAAACTAGCCTCGTGTATCCCGAGCATTAGGCGTAAGGGTACTCAACCGAAACTGGGTGTTGATTCCTAAGGGACCCTAGGTAGGTTGCAATGCGCAATGCAAATGGCCCCCCTCATAGATGGTTAACGAATTCGGTCCTTACCAAGCGAAGGGCTGCCCTACCTGGGACCCCTGTAACACCCGACACCTACAAATATGATACCATTGATGATCTTCTCACAAAGATCTTAACCTGTGAGTGCCATTGTAGCGTGTGTTGTAGCAAGTTTCACGGGATGATGGATCTGCCTAGCTTCCACCTGCTCGTCGTTCTCGCCGGTAACGTAATATTCATATATTACGGCTAACGGAAGTATAAGCCCTTATCGGACTTACGGGGTACTAACCCTCTCGACTTTGACCATATTGGTCAGGATGATTTAAATGCGCCTTAGATGACAAATAAAGATGAGTTAGCTGGCTCATCTACACCAATAAACAGGGACGATGCAGATACTGAGGCTTTCTCCTGTGAATTCTGCGGCCGTACATTCGTCACGAGGACTTGGCGTGTACAAGCGTAGTAGCTACAAAAATCAGATGGACGAAGTGAATATGAGGTTCAATATAAAAGAGAAGTAGTCGTCGCAGGAGCTGCTTTCACTTGCTATGAAGGAAGCCGAACTGGTCGCCGGCGGCTGCAGAATTATGAACTTGGCTGTAGCTAAATTTTTGCCGCATGTATCACAAAAGACCATCAAGGGAATTCGTAGGCGTGCGGACTACAAGCAACTGTGGTCGAAAACTATGAAAATTTTGTGATTCTAGTCATTAACATAGCCTGCAAGCAGATCCAGATAAACCGATTGCATTCATTATCTAGTTAGTATTTCATTAATATCAGTCAGGTTTTCACACCGACTTCAAAATTCTTGGAAAGTCTTGGTATTTAATGTTGAAAGTAGTAGCAGAGGACTTTTAATATAATTATTTTATACTTTATACTTTTATATAGTCGGTTCTATTTTTTTTTTAATTTTTTTTATTTCATTCTTTTTAGTGTAATATGTTTTAGTAAATTTTTTTTGGTCCGTCATTTTGAATCCTCGCAATCGGGCACCGAATGTACAACCAAATACCAAAACCGTATCTATGTATTATATATTTTTTTTTTTTTTTGTTAATTTTCTCAAAAAGCGCAGAATCAATTTCTATAAAATTTATATGGGACCACCTCTGAAGTATGACCTACCAAACAAAAAACGAATCATCAAAATCAATTCACAATTGACGGAATAATCGCGTAAGAACATACAAAATGTTAAAAGCCGTGGATACTTCAGAAGAGGAACAACAATAAAAACTGATAAATTCGGATATTAAAATGACTGTCTTTACTCAATGAATTAGAGACCACAAGTGAAGAATTTTTGAGAAAAACATAAGTTGTCAAAAAGTGCAATGAATAATTCGAAAAATTCAGCCACTTATTGTCATGCTTAAGTGGTTCGGCGTTACAAACAATTAAGGCTTTTGAAGTGAGCGAGAGTAACTACCCCAAAGCCTTAAGGTGCTGCTCCACGGGCAAGTAACTTCTGGAATTACTTCTGGAAGTACTTGCAGGGATGTTTCCACTGACGTGCAAACTTCCGGAAGATTACTTCTAGAAGTAGCTTTTGACAGTTCTTCCAATTTGTTTGCTGCAACTAAATACTTGCAGAATTCTTTCCACGGCACATTCTCAACGGGAAGTCGTTATTTGTGCTGAACCAAAGGAAAATGTCGTGCGCACAAGTAAAAGTGGCACTAGGGCTTGATTTTCTCAGAGAAGTTTTAAAACTTGAGAAATTATTTGGAAAAATGGTACGATTACAGAAATTAATTTGTAAATAAGAATGTGCATGTTTTGCTATGAACTTAAGAACAACAATTTTGTTTGTTTTAACAATTTTAGGTAAATTTTATAATGAGATGCCGGTATTGTAAATTTGTAAATAAATAAAGAGGAAGTGTTTCAATTTTCGTTCCAGTTCCTCTCAAATTTTTATCCCTTTTTTCTACATGTTTCCCGCGGAAAAACCTGCAACCCAGGTCATTAAAACATAAATAGTGATTTTATTTATTTATGTTTATGCTTCTCCTATCACTCTTATCACTCTCAAACTAAAATCATACAGCAAATACTCCACTTTTTTTCAACGAACAACTCAAAAATTGCAGCAAGTTACGAAAAACTTCCCAGTCTCCGCAAGTGCTGAAAATAATTCTGGAAGTTGGATGCAATGTTTTTCCACAGAAGCAATTTAAATTCTGCAAGTAAATTCTGGAATCACGAAAAATTCTGGAAGTTTTCTTGCAGTCGATTTTACACGGAGAATATTCTCTTCAAGCCACTTCTGCAAGCGACTTCTGGAAATTTACTTGCCCGTGGAGCAGCGCCTTAAGGCAGGAAAAATATGTATATACATATGAAATAAAATAAATGTTGAATTTTGTAAGCAATGGAGTTTATTTACGAAAAACATCTCTCTCGATTTCTTCGCCTACCGCGCTTTGAATGCCGGAGTTTTATGGCTTTGGCCTTGCGCGAGTCGTTAGCCTGATGAGTTTGCGTACTTTTTTGCGCAGTAAAGGTGGGTCCACACTGAGCAAACGAAAGCGAACGCATGCGTACACATGTTTGCAATCCAAGGTTTCTAGTGTGTACCTACGCTGAAGAAACATAGAAAAACATGCGCGTTCGCTATCATAACCACGCGTGCTGCACAGGCGTTCGTGGATATGCAAGCAAACACAAGCGAACTTTTTTAAGTGTGGACGCCTTTTGAAAAGGCGTCAATCAGGTTTGCTTGCATTTGCATGTTTTCCATTCAAGTTGGAAAATCTGAGCGAATGTATAGAAAATATGGCGAATATTTCGTGTTTTCTACCAATTTTCTATACAAACTTCTGTAAATTGTGAATTTGAACTCTCATTTAACTTGTACATGTCCAAGGAATCGATTGATACAGCGTTTCCTACATGGTATGAAAACAGCCCTTTTTCTTTTATTTTGTTGATTTATTAATGAATCACAGTATGCATATAAGTAAAGCCTCAGTAATTGCAATTATAACTTCATTGTCCGATATATTGAGCAAAACTGACAAAAATGCATATGCTGGAGTCGCTATAATTTCACAATCGAAATGAAACACAAGCACAGGGTATAGAACACATTCGTTCTCATTTGCTTGACGTACACACTCGGCAAACTTGTTTATTTTTTTAGGGTTTTTTAATTACCTTCGCTAAAGATTCGTGAGGCGTCCGCACTGCTTTTCGTAGAAATTTATGTTCGTTCACAACTTGTTCGTTCTTGCTTCCATATTTGGCAGCAGCACGGAACAAGAGCACAGGGTATAGAACACATTCGTTCGCGTTTGCAACGCGTACACATCAATCGAAAACTTGTCGAACACATGTGTTCGCTTTCGTTTGCTCAGTGTGGACCCACCTTTAAAAGGAGTTTCTGAGCGATCTGCGCTTAGATAAATCTAAAAATAGCCTGGAGCTCTAATGTGCCTGCGACTCAGGGTTAGACCTGTGGCGCCGCCCGTGGCAGAGCATATCTTAACGGGAATGCTTGGGTTGGCTCGGCTTGTTTACTTTTTCAGGCTCTCTGGTGCAGGGGGTGGAAAGTCGGTTCCTTCGTTTAGGGAGACAGAAAAGGTCTCATTTGAAGGTTGATTTTCAAGTAGTGAAGTAGTGCGACAATTTTAAGTTGGTGAAGGATAAATAATAGGAAAGGATTTTTTTTGAGGTGAGTGATCTCACAGAGTTGTTCCTGCTATTTAGTTTATTTATTATTTGCTTTATTTCTTATTTCTTATTTATGATTTTTTGAGAAAGAAATGTAGTGATTCAATTGGTGATTGAGTGAGATAATTAGTGATTTCCGTGGCAGGATCGGTGGTGCTGGGGAGAGGTGAGAAGGTCTTGATACTTGCGAATGTAGCCCCTGTATCAAGGAGCGGTTTGGAGAGGTTTGCCCTTGCACTTGTTTTTCTGCGTTGTGGTGGAATTTCGCAGGTCCCAGGATGTTTGTGAGTTTGCCCTTCCACTCCATTGCCGAGAGACGATCACCAATTGAATAGTTATATTGTTTTTAATGGCATACAGCTCACTGTGGTTATTTATTTTGCAGTTGCGGGTATTGATTGCGGCCCAATGCCAGTTGTGTTCTCAGAGAGGGAAGAACATGTAACATACATATATATATATATATATATAAAAAGAAATGGAGAGTTGGGAATCTAATGAGGTTCCACCAATAGTAAATCTTTGGCTTTCTTTCTCTCTGTTGTTGTTTGTGCCTCCTACAACGTGATCACGGTAATGCGAATTTTAACTTGATATTCTCAACACAAAAAAAAAACATACAGTCGAATTGAGAACCTCCTCCTTTTTTGAAGTCGGTTCAAAAGAAAAAAATAACCGAAGACTTCGTAATCTAACTAGTCAACGCGTATGAATGGAGTAATGGATTGTGTCTACACCTCACACTTGGGGGACGAGAGGGTCGACATTTTTGCGGATTAACAATTCTTAGCACATATCCACTCGCCTGCGATGCACAAGTTCAAGAAAAATAGCAGAACCGCGCACAAATTGTTTGTAAACTACGAATAAAAGGCATAATATTACATTATAGAAATCTTCGGACAAATTCCACCGAAATACTCTTCACAAATTTGGAATCAACAGCAATCAACTGCATGCCTCAACGAAATGAAACAGGCCCGCTAAGTTCTCGTAGAGAAACCTGAAAGAGGTTTCTCTATAGTAAAAAATAAATTCCAAGAACTCGAAATCTCAGAAATTTAATTCTTTTTATGCAGCGCGTGGCATTGCATCACAGGGGAATCAGGCAGGCAAGGCGCACACACACACACACACACAAACACACATAACATTTTATCCTCTTCCGTTATAGGCGTTTATTATTAGCATTGTATTTTTTTTCCGAATTCACAGTCGAGATCCCAGGCAACAATTTTGCGAAGGTTCGTAAATTTCCAATAAAAGCGTACGTTTTTAAAAAGGGATAGCAACATAGTTATACGGAGAAGAAATGCGAATCGTAGAATTTTTCACTTTTAACAAAATTTGGCGAGCTCTTCACGAATATATGGAAAATATTTCCTAGGCAATGGTGGGACCCTTTTGCGTATTATGAATTAGTTAGGCAGGGAGAGAATGGGTTTTCGTTTGTTTTCTTGTAACAAATTCAGTTCAGTTCGCTGTGGTTTTTGAGGAGTTAAGTGGTTTATAATAAATATATTACTTATTGTGAGAAAATGGAAAATTTCTGATATGAAGTGTGATGTAGTTTAATATACTACATACATATACATATGTGAATGTTAATATTTAAGTACTTTTTCTGTTTATGTTTAAATTAAAGCCAATTTTATAAATGAATTATATTTTATTTGATTTATATTAAGGTTTTTATAGTCCAAGTAACTTATTTTAATAATATGCACCAGTGGAAAATATTAGTTGTAGAGCTATTTGAATTTTCGTAAGTAAATCGTTTTAAACGATTCTTTACTAAGTCGAGAAGGTTTCGAGAAAAATGAGAAATTTTTCTTATATACTCGCGAAAGCTAAATCTTAAGTGAGTTAAATTTTCGTTCGTAAGTAATTTATTTACGATTTAATTTTCGGGAGTAAATAAGAGAATTTGTTTCGTTTTCCCCGAGATTTTAACGATTTAGTAAAGAATCGTTTTATTGATTTATTAGCGAAAGTCCAAATAGTCCGACAGCTGATTCATTTACGATTCATTTTCGATATCGTTAATGAACTATATGTTCGCTTAAAATAATTTTCTTTCGATTCATTTACGAATCGTTTTGTTTGCTGGCATGCGCTATACCTCTTTCTTGTATGTAGTTGTGCATAAGAGGAAAAAAACACTGCGAAAACAGCGGCTGGATTACGCGTTCTAAAGTGGGAATTTCTATTATCTTTGGTTTGATTACGATGGTGCACTTGCTGATTCGCAGAACCTTTTCAATTGCAAAATTATCAATCTCATATCTACTGTAACAATTCAAAAATTTCAATAATGTCTTCTTGGGAGATGGAATCGTAAACATAGCAGGCGTGAAGTACAATTTAAAAAAATAAAGGTAATATATTTAGTTCCCGCCAAACTGTTGTATTAATATATTCTATGTGAATTTATTATAAGTTATTTAAGAAATTTACTAAACACAATCGTACAATAACTTTATTTATAGGATTTATATATTTTATTTATAAATCAGCCACATTTATTTCTAAGCTCCAAGCGGACGAATTACTGGCTCTGTTCGAGAAGCTACTAAATAAAACTGCTTCACTGCCAGGAAATTGTTTTTCCGTCAAGCTACTGTAATTTCCACTATTACTGCGATTGTTTAATTTAGCCGAGTAGGCAAATCACAGTAGCAGGCTTGATGACCAACTGTGGCTAAGTTCTGACGCCACAATTACATTAGCTGCGTTTTTTTCACCGGGATTTGTGACCAGATTTAACAGGAAATTTTGCATTGAATTGAAATTCTAAAGACTGTCACGTATATAAAGATTTTAAAATTTGCGAAAGCGCATCAAATTAGCCATGATATTTACGCATATAACCTTCAAACCCTTAAACCAGATAAACTTTTGGGTTGCTATTTGACGTAAAATGGGTATAAAATCCAGGCAACTTGATTTATTTTTGCCAAGCCAACATTTTTTGATATGTATAACTACTCATAAATTTCAATTCAATGCAAAATTTCCTGTTAAATCTGGGTCACAAACCCCGGTGAAAAAAACGCAGCTATTATCTAAAATAATACCTTAGTATTATACATTATCCATTTTTTCATTTATTATTTAGCAGTGCTGTCTTGCTGTCATATTCTCGATCAAATCAAATAAAGGATCATTTATCATTGGTTGAGTTTTCGTGTTTTAACATTTTGTGGATTGAAGGGCAGCCAAAAAAATATTTCATAAAGAGTAGTGTCACGTTAGCATAAAAATAAAATCTCAATTTGATAGACATGCAAGATGAACGCTCATCCCTTGGTTAAGGAAATGGTTGCTTTCGCATCGTAAATGTCTGGGCCTCGCATGATGCAACAAGCATTTATGAGTGTCTAAAAATATACTGTAAAAAGGCAAACCTTCTGTTATGGTGCGTGTGATATTAAACCAATACTAAATAATTAAGACAATCAGTTTGTCTGGATTAATTGGATCAGTATCAGTCAGGTTTTCACCCCGAATTCAAAAGTCTTTGTATTTAATGTTGAAATGTTAGCAGAGGACCTTTAATATAATTATTTTATACTTTTTAGGGCTTGGGATTTTTTGGAGTCGGTTCCATTTTCTTTTAAAAAGGTTTTTACATTATATAGGTATTCATTGAATTTTTTACATCACATATTACAAAATTCGTCCTGTATCTAAATCATAGTTTTATACACAGTTCATTCCTTATGTTCTTTTCTTCTTTATCTCTTATTCTCTTCACTTTCCTCCTTTAAAAAGAAATGTGTCGTGGACGAAATCATTTTTATTTCATAGTCCAGTCAAATTGACTGTTGACTTAGCCAAAATTCCCATAGAGCTGAAAATTGATAGAGACGTTAAATACACCATTATAAATGAAATGTCAAAAATCCCCTTCGATCCTACTTCTGCGAAAAAAGTTATTCAAGGTCAAACTTCGGAACGCGCCGTCGGATTCGAGTGCGGTTTTTTCATGAGAAAGGCCCCACGACAGGGAAGCTGTTTCTCAAAAAAAGTTTCGATCTTCCCATACAAAAAATCGGCAGAATGAAGGTTCAAGGTCAAATTTTGGGCTTTGATATTGCCATTTTCGAAATTTGACGGGGTCTCTCCCGCTTGTTTGTTGACAGATTGAGTCGTGGGTGGTATCTTTGGAAAGCTTGAAGGCTCAGCTTTCTAATGCGTTATCAACCAGTATCCTGGGATGTCTCTGAAAGAACTTATATGCATTTTCTAGGTTGACCTCCTCCAAATTTTCAATCGTGATTTTAGGGGGGAAGGACCGATTTTAAGAAGGGATCGAAACTTTTTTTGAGAAATAGCTTTCCTGTCGTGGGACCTTTCTCATGAAAAAAACCGCACTCGAATCCGACGGCGCGTTCCGAAGTTATTCGTGTTATAATAATTAATACAATAATAAAACCCACAATCCGCAATGAAATCCAATTGGAACGCCTTCAACTTTTAGATCGGCGATATCTTAGGAATGGTGATTCTTAGGAAAAAAAGTATAAGGACTATTTTGGTATACAATTTTGTGATCTACAATTTTTGTCTGGGCTATATTTTTAATAAAAATTACCGTTTCCGAGAAAAATCCGAAAAACCGAAAATTTTGACTTTTGACCTTGAATAACTTTTTTCGCAGAAGTAGGATCGAAGGGGATTTTTGACATTTCATTTATAATGGTGTATTTAACGTCTCTACCAATTTTCAGCTCTATGCGAATTTTGGCTAAGTTTTAACTTATTTTTGTCTATTTTGACTGGACTATCATGTTACCATTCTCTTCCATAAAACTGACATGATTGTACGATATACTTTACCATTTTCGAATTCAATAAAAAACGATCTTGGGGCTGAATGCTTTTCCTTAATTTTACCCTTAGCCCAAAATTGTTCATCCTTAACCCATATACTAGGTGACCTTTAGTAAAGTTTTCAACAGATTGAGTGTGCATGTGGTAAAATATTTTGTTGCGTAAATTTGTTATCTTATGTCTCCCCCGAACTTCTTTGCTATCTACCATTGCTTTAAATCTTTCTTCTTTTATTGGTTATAACGTCATAGTTTTCCGCCCCATTAACATTTCTACTGGAGACAAATTTGTGCTTTTCAATGGAGTGTTTCTATACTCTAATAATGACACCCACCACCCTGTTTACTCTCCTTCGATGTCCTTATTATATTCTTCGATATGTGAACATATTTTTCTGCTAAGCCGTTCGAACGCGGGTAATGTGGGCTGGACGTTATAATTTCAATATCATATTGTTGACCAAATTTCCTAAATTCTAATGAATTGAAGGGCATATTATCACTTAAACTTTGTCTACGTATACCATGAGTTGCGAAAACTTGTTTTAGTTTCTTTATAATTTCATTTGACGTTTTTCGTGAAAGTTCAATTAGTACTTCTAAATATCGTGAATAGTAATCTATACAATTATTAAATAATTTGTTCTCTCTAATTCAAAAATATCAACTCCTGCCTTAAAAACTAGATAGTCTGGAATTGTATCAGGCAATAGCGGAGCTCGGGGTTTCGAGGGTCTATATTTTTGGCATATTTCGCATTTATTAATCATGTCTTCAATACTTTCATTTATACCCGGCCAATAAACAAGTGTCCTTTCTCTCGCTTTGGTGACTTCTTCATAATTTTCCCTCTTTTGTTTAGGTACGTTGAAAGAATTAAAACTTCTAGAGCTTCAGGTCCAATAGCGTTAAGGAAGACCGCTATTTTAACGGTATCAGTTTTCTTATTATGCTCGGCTGTCGTGAGAATAATACAAAATAGTTTAAAAAACTAAAAAACACGCTTGCTGATACAAGCGAGGTGTTGATCCTGGCGATATTGTGCAGGATAATGAAACAAACTTATTAAATTATTCTAGCGTCATCAATTCTTGATAAGTGTGGAAAATTTCAGTTCAATGGGAAACCGGGAAGTGGGTCAAATTTAACTTCCAAGATTCCTTTACATAGTTACAGGTGAAGCTAATAATAAAAGCGTGTTAAAAATCTCAAAATTTTGGAAGAAAATCCTCCAATTTTCCACCAAATTATGTCCATGAATATCTAATTTGTCCACTTTTATTAGAAGATCCATATTTTTGTACACTGTAACGTATCTATTCTTCGGTGGATCACCACGTGTTTTCCTAACCTTCTCACTTAGGGACTCCTCGTGCTTCTTTTTAGCGATTCCCATACACCATTTTATTTATTTCTGTTTTCGTTGAGTTTAGTGACGCAGGAAATAACCAACTGCGGTTAAAAAATACTTCTTTTACTATTAGAAACTAACCGACTGCGCCATGTATTATTCGTAGTCCATACCTCTTTATTTGATAGTTCACGCAGGACTGACAAGACTGACTTATACAAGATTGCCCTATACAAGACTGACTTATGCTATACTTATATACTACAGGTAATTTAATTCTACCCATCTCGGCTGATTAATCATAGAGCACTCATAATTATTAAAATACCGTAAATAAAGAACATTCGAAAACAAAGACGACATAATAAGGAAAATAACACATTGATTAGACAGCCCATAAACCCAGCATGTAAAATTTACTCACTCCACTTTAACAAATTAAATTTTTTAAAACAAAGCATTTCAAAACACAACTCTATTACTTTTCGACAAATATACGAGGAAGCTATAGATTCATACACACAACTCTTACTTTTCAAAACATAACTATTACTTTTCAAATCACAACTCAGCATTCTCCACTCGAAATCTTTTCCTAGACTGAGAATCAATTCTCTGCATAGCCATTTTCTGTTATAAAGTATCACGCATTCGTTTAAAAAAAAAGTCCCAACAATTTAACACTGGCAAAAACAAACAATAACCTGACCCTCATAAAAGTTTCCATAAAAATCGAATCTTCGATGCAAAACTCATAAAAAAAGGTCGATGTGTGAATGCGCACCCTCATTAGTAACAGCGACCCCAACTAAATAAAAACAAAGATACTCATGCCCATATAGAAAAGAGAGTTACCGAGTTATGAGAAGGATTTATGACGATAAGAAAAAGTTCGTTTTTTCTCGTTCAGAGGTAAATTTTTATTTTGCAATTTTTTCGCCCTTACACTTGGAAGAATTAATTAATTGATACGTTTTCGTTTTTTTTTTAATTTCCACATTTTTGGAATAATTGTGCCGATCCATGATGCACGTGGTCGGTGGGCTCTTTATGTCCGCCTTTGTGTACACCCTGTACGTGTTTGTTTATCATATAATGCATAGTATAAGAGGAAACACATTTCATTATAAAAGTATGCATACATAATATATACATATGTATTATAATTCTCGACAGCTAGGGCTACAAAAATTGTTGTTTAAAATCATCAAGATTATTATGCCGGCCACACACGCTATGGTAAAACTGCAGTGATTTAACTGTGCAGGCCTGCCGACTTGTGCCGTAGCGTGTGTGGGCCTCACAGGCATACCGTACGGTCGCCGGAAAGGCCTGCAGTTCTTTTCGCTGTGACATCGAGCGAACGTACGGTCGCACTTAAAAGAATTGAATTTCGATCGTGCTCCGGACGACTGCGCAGGCCAAAATTCCGGGAAATTACGGCCGGATCCATGCCCACAGCCGCATAGTCCACGAAATCACCTATATCATACAGGACAAATTGATGAACAAATGCATCAAATTTCCGACTACAGAGGAGAGACAAAATCAAATGAAAAGAAGGTAAATTGTGCAATTTGGGTAAAATGAAATTATTTAACTTAATTACATATTTTCAGATTTTACGAAGCAACGGGTTTTCCTGGGGTAATAGGAGCATTTGACTGTACCCACGTCAAAATCAAAAAGCCATCCTTGGACGTCGAGCACTGCTACATCAACCGTAAATGAATCATTCCAAGAATGTTCAGCTGATCTGCGATTTCGACCTGGAAATTTTCAATTGCCTTGCAAGATTTGGTGGAAGCAGTCATGATGTATTTATATGGAATGCAGGCAAAGCAAGAGCTTTTCTGTAGCAGCACTGTAACAACAGTGACAATCAATTGTGGGTCATTGGAGACTCCGGCTATCCACTGGAACCGTGGTTAATGACGCCCATTAATAATTCCGTCACAGAAAATCAAAAAAACTACAATGAAGCCCATATTTTAACTAGGAACTGTGTGGAGAGATTGAATGGAGTTTTAAAAAAAGTGTTTTCATGCGTGTCTAGTGATCGGGGTCTTTTAGTTGAGCCTGCACTTTTAGGTTCCATTATAAATGCATGTTGTATGCTGCGTAATATTCGGCGAAAATATAATTTACCTTTGCTTTCAGACATTCAAAGAATGCAGGAATCAAATGGTGAAGAATCTCAATGTCAAAGCTCATACTTAACACGGGGCAGGACTATTAGAGAAACAATAGTTTATAATTACTTCAGTGCCTATTTTTGTCCTGTATAGTAGATGTTTAGTGGTAGTTCTGAAATATTGCAAATAAGTGTAAATAAAACAATGTGTGCTAATTTAACTTTTCTTTCATTTCCCTTAATTCTTTTTTAATTTCCTCCATATTTTTATATATTTTTCTTAGCTCTAGTAAAATTGCACTATTTTGTACGTCCGCATAACGTTTTGCTTCTTCAAAGCAGCTTTTCAATGAAAATCCAGCGGGTGTGGCTTCTCTTCTCGAAGGTGCTGTTGGTTCCGGCTGTGATGGCTGATCTGTGCCCTGTTCTTCTGCTGCTCTGCTTTCAATCCCACTTGGCCCCAGATCCGCGTAACCTTCCCTCGTTGGTGGGCCAGCAGCACGATGCTCCCTCGTTGTCGATGGGCCCGCGATATCCAAATCCTGTTTTTCCAAGAAATCTCTTTCCTAGAAATGCTTGTGAAGAGAAACTGGTTAAAAGAAAAATCATCACAATAGATTAATAATTAAATTGAATTTCCTAAATACTTTACAAGAAGTATAATAATAATTTCAACTTACCGGTGTTTTAGTCGCTAAATTCGGTTCCATTTTGTCAATAAATCCAATATTGAGTTGTCCAGCAATAGCCTGAGCCAGAATAGTTTTGCCGCATCCAGGAGGACCATCCAGTAAAAATCCCCTAGAAGGAGATAGTCCAGTTTTCAAACATATTTCCGGGCGCTTGATATGGGACAATAATTCTCACAACACCTTCCAGACCCTGTCCATGCCACCAATATCTCTGAACATGTACTGGGGTTTCTTAATTTGCACTTCCTTTTTGTATCGGCGCGTTTGTAAAGCAAGCATTGCGCAAGAGTTTCCTCCAAAATTCAAATTAAACTACCCGTCGAGAAAATCTGCAAGTGAGAAGTAATTGGCATGATGAATCTAATATTAAATCTAATTGAGCGTCCTATTGCAAATATCGTCATTTCTGCGACTAAGAATCGATCATAAGAATCGAAAAGAGCTTAAAAAAACATTCTTATTAAAAAATTCCTTAAGCTTCAAATGTGTCTCTCGTCGCAGAAATGATGATAGCGCCATCAAATCAAAATAATAATTTCAAGGGAAATATAAAATTTCTAAGTTAAATAAATTTGAAGTAGTGCCGGCCTGTGCCGTAGCGTGTTTGGGGCTCACAGGCATACCGTACGGTCGCCGGAAAGGCCTGCAGTTCATTTCGCTATGACATCGACCGACCGTACGTTCGCGCTCCCAAGAATCGAATTTCGATCTTGCTCCGGCCGATTGCGCAGGCCAAAATTCCGGGCGGATCCATTCCCACACACGCTCCGGCATACCTGCAGCGATATAACTGCGCATGCGGCCTCTCCGGTAAATCGTAGCGTGTGTGGAGGGCACTAGTGCTTGTCACTGCGGAGGCTTCAGCTTTCGGAGCACGCAATGAAAATGTGGCACTTGTTGCTGCATTGGACGTCCCTGCGTCTGTTGTTAAGGACGAAAATAATTTCGAGGATGACGTTGTTAATTTAGGACCTTCCGCCGGTGCATCTCTTTTATCAGTAAAAGAAGCAATCGAAAAATAATAATCACTTCGTAATAGTTATCGAATGATCGAATAATAATAATTACTTTATAATCGCTATCGATCGATATAAAAATAAGAATTGTTTAATGATCGCTATTTTGTAATTTATGTTTTTTGATCATAAGCAATAGGTCCATTTCTTAACTCAAAAATTTTTACTCATGAGTAAAAATGAGTAAAAACTTTCGAGTTAACAAACAGACCTATTGATTATGATCAAAAAACATAAATTACAAAATAACGATCATTAAACAATTCTTATTTTTATATCGATCGATAGCGATTATAAAGTTATTATTATTATTCGATCACTCGATAACTATTACGAAGTGATTATTATTTTTCGATCGCTTCTTTTACTGATAAAAGAGATGCGCCGGCGGAAGGTCCTAAATTAACAACGTCATCCTCGAAACTGTTTGGTAACTCCAAAAATGAGCGACAGCTCTTCCCCTTTTACTAGATTTCACCAAATTTTACTCATACCGCAGAGCTCGGTAAATTTGGGTAAAATCATCGACTGATTGTCAGTATCAGCTGTTTCTTGTCATTGTGTTGTGTCTTGTGTGTTTTTTTGGAAGAGGAGCTCGAACTTAGCAAATTTCTAATAAATTAAGTTAAGCCTGTCGCTTCTCAGTCATATTTATCACTTTTGAGTTCTTTAATAGAATAATGGATAATGTAATGTTCTTCTGTCCAATTTATCACTTTTGACATTTTACGCACACAAGTAAAGCCTTTCACGGTTTACCCGATTTTTACCAGAAGTCGTTTGGTAACTTTTCATGTTCATCCCTACTACCATATGAAAATTTTTACCCAAGAAAATTTTACCCAAAAGTTACCAAACAGACCTATTATACTTCCTGCTTGATTCAATAACAAAAATACAGTTGTAGTCAAGGGCCTTCGTTTAGATTCGTAGATTGTTTTGCTTGGCAAATATTTTTGTTATTAAGTCAGGGTTTTGATCTTCCTCTATAACATTTTATAATCGTTTTCAGTTTTTGTGGATTTGTTTTCGTCTTTTATTTATTTACTTCAATATTTTAAAAATAATACTAAAAACACGGTACCTAAGTATTTTGGAAGCTGAAGGAACAGATAAAAATACACACATACATACATATGTGCAAATTTATATGTATATACATACATAGCTACTTACAATTAGTCATAAACTTCCCTTGGTTTTGTCGGCGTATGTTGAAAAAGAATGGTTCCTCGTTCGGTACTCCAAGCGTTAATGAAAGAAAGCATAACCAAAGTTCGGACTATGGTTTTCACTGCTTAGCTCTAACTTTCAGGCGCTATACCAAGCGAGGAAACTGCAAAATACCATAATAATTTTATTATTAACTTACAGGCAGGTTCTCGTTGCTATAGCTTAACACAGATCATTTCCATTCCCTGGAGTAGGTAGGGCCGAATAATTACATTTCAGGGACATACCCTTCCTATACCTATGAATAACCTGAAAAATCTCGTGTTTGACGGCGGTCGAGTGCACCATGAAATCGCATTAAGAACCCTATGCTTGTGTTGGAAGTGGTGCGCTGTGGAAACGGTCTTCGTCGGATGCGAACGTCGCCGTCAAACTGAGTTAGGATGCAACAAATAAACTAATAATTACATCAAAACATCAGTAAATGGTCAAAAAGCCGTAATTCACTTTGCTCGTTGACATGAAATGCCAACGCTGGGGTGTCAGTTGCTAATGTCTGTCAGCGGCGCCCGTCCGTCTGCCGGCTGCCACCGTAGGGCCTTCAACAATCGCCGGCCACTTGATCATGACAGCATGTCGCAATGAATTCCACTGCGGCGAATAGCAGTGTGAGATTTCAAATTAGGCCTACTTGGGCTCTCTACCGACTACGGGAAGCGCGCCGTGTCCCCTCAGTTCTTCCGTGCGAAAGGATAAAATGCTGATGATGTTTGAGGGAATTTCGAAATGAAGTGCATGTCAGTAGTCTCGGTCAAACCAGCGATTTCGCTCCTTCCATGCGGACTATGCAATAATGCAATCAAATTAAGTCGATGTTGGCAAAATTTGTATTAATTAACCCAATTTAATATATGCAATCAACTTATCCATCGTAGGCAGTCCGATAATCCCATGGGCTGACCAAAACCGCTCAATTCCCACTAAACTTCAGGGATGAAGGAGAAAGAATGAATCTATGGGTTTTATGAGACGCCCAACATCGTAATGCCTACGGAAATTAAAATTACTATTCAATCTCAGCGTCTAATGCAGCCGCTGGCGATGGGGAACGAAATGATTTTTGAAATGGCAAAAAATATCCACCCTTTCCATTCCTCCCAGTACTTTTGCACCCGGCAAAGGTCTCCGTCAACGATTGAGAAAGATGTCTCGTGATAGATGTTCAAATGAACTCTGTTGCTCCACAGGCAGTTTGCACCCACGACAACACCAAAACGTTACTGCCAGACGGAAACACCCGACGCCAAACACCAACATAAACTTCATCGTCGAGATAGATTGCAACCCCATGTCCTTTGCAAAACCTGGAGTAGTTAAGCAAATAGCAATTGGCCGGGTGAAATTCGGTTTCAGGATCTAGGCAGCTCTGGGCTCGAAAATCCATACACCCCCCCGCTGGTTGTGCTTCTAATTTCTGCACCGGATATGAGCATCCGTAATGAACAATTTAAAATATGCTCTTACTTGGGTCGATGGTTGGTTTTATTGGTTTTAAAGCTCGATGGCTAACGACATAATAAATACCAAAAGAGAAATTTCTGCTGTCTGAATGTTGTATCTTACTTGATGGAAAGCAGAAAAACATTCGTCCACGGTAATTTATTTTCTACGTGAAAAGAAAATGAAATATATACCAAAACTCGTTTAAGAGGTCGAAGATTTCAAAAATAAAATTGATTGCATACCGCGGATACGCCATTAGGAGGGAAATTGATTTAGATGCACTGCAAATGCTTTGAATTATTCTTTTTTTTTATTATACACAGAAAGCTGTTGGAAGGTATCTAAAAGTTTATTTCAATAGGTTAAAAAAGTTTGCAAAATAAAGAATTATTATACCTCCATAATATCTACAATTGGTTCGTAAAGGGTACAAGAGCAATTTTTTACAAAAATTAATGAAAAGGAGATATTGCATGATATTACATTAGGGAAAATGGTAAGAATGAAAACTAATCTAATAAATAAACTAAAAAATACTTTACAGGAGAGCGACCTTGCATCAAGTATAAGCTCAACATTATGATTCGTCTTTCCTTACCTGAGCCAGGTAAAAAACCCTCTCCCCGCTTTCTTGACCGTGAAATACCAAATTATTACAAAAGACTTTTAGCTTAAATATGATTCCTTAATAATATAACATATTATGTCCCAAGAATTTTAATTAAAAAAACTAAATTTACTCCTGATAAATAAAAAAATGCAAAACGACATATTTCATCCCATAATCTTCTCTCAACCATTTAATGAAGATAGAGAAAGATGAAGATAAGAGAAATAAGTCAAATTACAATTTACAAACGTAATAAGAGAAACATAAAGAAACAAATTATGTGCATAATTACAACCCTACGATAATGTAAATAAGTATATTGAAAAAAAAAAATATAATTTAAATGAAAACTTCTTCATAATGCCGTCCACAAGTCGGTTGCAATTTAGTGAAAGTGTGCTGTTTATCAATATTTCTTGTTATTTAATTCGATATCCTTGAAAATGTCAAGCGAAGCGGAAGATAAGGAAGCTTCTAAGGCCCCTGAACAGGAAGCTTCTAAGGCCCCTGAACAGAAATTGACAAAAGTGAAAGCGAGACACAAAGAAACAGGACGTAATACCACCATCGAAATTTGTGATCCTGCACCGTCAACTTCTAGATCTCGTGGATTCTTCTGTAATGACGAATTGTCTTCATTGTCTTACCAATCTGATACAGACACCTATCAGGTGAACCCAAAAAGATATAAATACTGTGCACCACAACCTTATAAAAATGATGATTCGACAGACGATGAATCTGAATTTGAATTAGCCAGAAAGGAGGCCCAAAGAAAATGTAAATTCTGTGGACCGCGCTCAACATTTAGAAAAAGAAAGATTGGGAAAATTTTACATAATTGTGAGGATTTTCCGGCTGAGCCATCCGGCTCGAAGGACCAATAAATGTAGCGTGAACTTACTAAAAATTCCGGTTAGGTGAGAGAAGCAAACACAAGTAAGTCGAATAAACTGCCTCGATTTAATTACAGAAGAAGAATGATTTTTAAGGAACAAGAAACAAAAACTATTAAGCGACTGACATATTTTTAATTACGAAACGGTTGCTGAGTCGATTTGTTGATTAATTTGAAGAACGGGTTGCTGAGCCGATTCCTTCCTTTTTTAGTCGAGCTGTATGTATAATAAAAATCAAAATACAGCAAAATAATTTAACATTAGAATATAACACCGATTTCCTCTTGTGTAATTTTATGTAATAAAGCATTACCAATAGTTGTTTGTATTTTTTATTTGATTTTGTTTTGTTTTGCACAACAAATTCCATTGAAACCCACTATCGATTTTGAAACTAGGCCCATTTGAATCGTATCGAAAAGCTCTTTTTGGATAGGAATTGCTAACTAAAGATCCTCAAATATTAAGCATAAGTGTAACATCCAAATGAAATAAATAATTCGATTGGATTTTTCTTTCGAATTTATTTGAACACTTTGAAAGAAGAAATGAAATGAAGTCAAAGGTTAATGAAATGATAGGTATTTTTATGATATTTGATTCGTGAATTCACTTCGTCTCAGTCGGGCTTTCTGTGCTTCGGTCACGAGCTGATCAATTAGATAGCTATTGATAAGACTTCACACAACATAAACAACGCAGCCTGAGTACGTTGCCGCAACATGCTCAGACAATGGTCGATCATGTCTCCTATACCTAATATGATAACGCGAACCCAACTAAAAATAGAATATAGGCCAATCACTCATCACCAATCATACCCTAAAAGTTGCATTCCTAAGTTAATAATAACGACTTCCTAAAGGGATCAAATTACACACCAAATGTTTATAGTAAAAAAAAAATGCATCCTACTCCAGAACACAAGCCCAACGTATCAGCCTGCAGATAAGAGCTCAGTCAGCATAAATTTCTGATAAGACCACATAACATAAACAAAATCACCAACAAACAATTTTTTCCCAAGGTGCATAGTTTTCGGATGTTTTTGGATGCATCGTTTCTTTTTTACCTTTACCTTCAAATTTAAAATCGGGATCAAGGACATACATATGTACATATCTGAACGTAAAATGCTTCGCTCTCGGAAGTAAGCATCCCAATTTAAAAAATTGATTTGATCTTGAAATGAGCTTGTCCCTTGACCTCAAGACCAAGGCCAAGGCTACCACTACATGGCCCCTTCGGTAGCCTACAAATTTCGTCCGAAACATTTTTTTCCAGCGTAGTTCTCAATATATTCGGCTGCGTTGATTAAAATTACCCACCCTGTACCTGCTGTGTTTTATGAATTGTTGAGAATTTGAAAAATTTGAAATTCTTTGCCTACCTGTGCGTAAACGCCACTATAAGTGCAACCACGAGTAATTTATTCAAATGGTACAATCCCAAATGTATATTATACATATCTACATATACATATACATGTAACGAACGGCGTCTCGCAAAGGCTCGAGAACGGCTCGACCGATTTGGATGATTCCTTTTTTGTTTTGTTCGTTTCAATTCAGGGGTGGTTTAAAAGGTAAGAAAATTAGGAAAAAACTAAAGGAAAAGCTCAAAAAGTAATAAATCCAAAAACAGCACAATACCTACTTGATTAGATTATAATACTTTCAATGCAAAAAATTGAGGTCAAAGGTTACTGAGATGATTTTACGACTGAAGTTTTATACGCAATTTCAATTCAAAAGAAAAGTAGTTTTAGAGCAGGTGGACCTATAATTTAAAATTGATTTTCATAAAGAATAGTGGATTTTGAGGTAAGATTTGGTTAAAGCGAAATTAATTGCATTTTGCAAACAATTACTTTGATTGGCCATTTGTTTTTAGCGATATTCGAAAGATTCCCACGTTGAATCAAGGGCGAAACAATTCCTTTCTTCTGATGAAGAATTTCACGAAATTCAAGCAACGTCCGATGACGAATGAATTATCGTGACGATATGTTCAATGATGAAAATATCCAACGACGATAGAATTCCCAAAACGACGATAGAATTCCGACAATATATTCCAAGCGGTACAAACCTTGAACGATGAGAGAGAATCCCTGCCGCAGATATCCAACGATGGTATGCAAAATTTTTGCAATCAAAATGGCTTCCAGCTTCCCAAGTCGACGATTTCCGAGGAGCACAAATTTTCACCAATTTTCACAAATTTTCACAATTTTTGCAATTATTTATTTATTTTAGGACCGAATGTCCCTGCTCGGGCGCCAAATGTTGGGGCTGCAAGCTTTTTTGCAGCCGATTCGCACAAATAAAAGAGATTTTAATCGTGCAACGACAATGTATGTTTTATTGACAACTAGTTAGCGAAAAGAAGGCATTTTGAAAAACAATTGCTCCTTTTATAGTAATTTTTCAGCTAGCAGGCCTTAATGGCCTGCTTCGATTTCCAAATATAACAAATACAATTTTGCAAGTAAATAAATTCAAAGTTGTTTCGTGGCACGGCTCAACAATGGTTTTGATACACAGGATTTCATGATTGTAAAGTTCTCAGTAAAGAATAACAAGGCAATTTCGATAGATTTCGTTCGTCTACTAATTTCACAATTTTTAACGGTATAAAAAAGCTTTTTAACAAAAAATTGAACCGACGAAAAAGGAACTGAAAATGGAAAAAAAAATAAACCTTTTTAGTCTGAATAGCTGAGCCCTAAACAAATGTAAGTTACTAATTTTTAGTCGGCGCCAAATAAGCAAACAATTTTTCGTCGGTTTAATTTTATGTTAAAAAGCTTTTTTTTCACTTATCAGTTTATTTATTCGTCGGTTTAATGTTTGGTTAAAAGGCTTTAATTTACCCCTAAGGGTGGAATTTTATTTTTAAATTTTAATGGGACTAACTTCGAGGTATACCCTATACAATAACAAAAGAATCATCAAAATCGGACTACTCTGTAAAACCTGCGGATCGCGTGTGAAAGTTGCGACAGGGCGCGAACGTTACGAGTGTAGCCGCTTTGTTCCCCGTGGTCGGTTTTTGAACCCGCGTCAAACGGACCGCAAAGCGCAAACGTGACTTTACATTGAAACTGCAGTGAATCATTGAAAGCATGGAGTCATGGTTATAATCACGCCACGCAGTCGCAGCAAGTTCGCAAGTGCGCAAATCACGCCGCGATCCGTGTGCTAAGTGTAGAGCGGGCTTAAAAAGTTATGCGCGAAGATACATAAAAAAAAACAAATATGTAACACGTCGAATTTTTTCGTCGGTTTAAAAGACACGCAACTTTCGCAAAAAATAAATGCCACAGAATATTATTGCCAAATGTTAAAAGAAAAAAAACAAGACGAGAATATAAATGCAAATGTTTGCGAAATTCATAAAAGGAGACGCCTATGTAAATGTGAACGGCGGAAACTTTAGCTTTACTCTTAATAGATTACTCTAGCTTTACTCTTAATAGATTACTATCGCCCGGGCAGTGCCAAAATGACCACACGAAAGTCAAACCGTACATACCTATACAGTGCGGCCAATACTGCCCGATCTCAGTGAATTGGAGTTGGATTGGAAGGTTGATTGAGATTCATAATCTCTTTTATAAACAATTACAACCAAATCAATTTTGGGTATTGGGTGGCACGAAAATTTCACCGGGTCAGCTAGTATGTACCTATATATGTATGTATTTTATTTAATGTACATATATCAAATTCATATATGTATAAAGATTTTAAAATGTTTCCTTTCATGAATTGAAATATCGTTATAAATAATTAATATTGTTGCAATATTTATTTTATGTCGCTATGATATATACAACAACCTTTGAATCAATTTACTGCTAAGTATAATATAACAATGTGCCTCCTCATGAATGATGTACTCTATTCAAGAGCAACCATTGAAATCCTTATTTTAAGAATAGTTAGTTCTCTTAACAGTTTTTAAGCCACTCTGTGTTTAAAAAGTTAACCATCCTTATAACTTGTAAAATAAAAGCTGCGTTTTTTCATCCAGTTCTGAGTCTACATAGTTCTCTGCTTTAACAGAGAAATACAACAATAAAATGAAACCCAAAGATTTATCAGGTTATACATAGGTTTAAGAACTGGAGGATTAATTCGAAAATAATCCACCAGAGGTAGACCTACTTTCGTTTATTGTTGTTGGTAGCATTGTCTCTTGGGGGACGTTTAGTTTGTTGTGACAGCGAAAAAATGGAAAACAATAAGTATGTAACAATTATAAATTATGTAAATAAAGTAATTATATTAATTTCTGATATAGATTACAGAGACACCCATGGATTTTTTATTATTGATTCTCTTACCTCATTTATCAATGCAATCTTCTGTTCAATATCCATTTTTATTAATTAAGTATTTCACTTTGATTTTTTGCAAATTATTATTTTACTTTGATTCCTTTTCAAGCTGTCAATTTTATTTGTTACTTCAAAAAGGTAGGCACACCAACCTTTAAGAAACAAAAATCCTTACCTGAGTTATTAGCCTGCATCGTTTTTTGCATTTGACACTGAACTAAACCCCGAAACGGTTTCAATTTTGTTGCTCAAAGGAGGCACATATCTGCAAAATTTTTGTTATCAATTGTGCCCTTTGCCCTTTGTCGAGGCTATTGCACTAAATGGACCAGTTTTTGGTATCATTTCTCGATTCCTTGGCAAACAGTTAACAGAAGCATCATTTGTTAGCCTATGTACTTAATTACTTAAGCCAATAAATCAGGTGCTTACACCTCTTTAATATGTCGTCTCTAATGAAACGTGAATTTGTCATTAGGTATCTAAGGTATTCAGATGCTTGTGCAATTACGTAATACATTAGTTTGTACATCATATACGGGTCTGATAATTGTGTTCATTTGCAGGACTGGTCGGGTAATTTAATAACAAAAAATTATTTTATGTTCCCTAATTAATTTATTTTTATGTAATACTTGATTTTGCTTGAAAAATAAAGCACATTTAAATATACACGAAAGCTAATTTTGTACTTTAAGTAATGTATGAGCGTGTTTGTAAATACAATTTGAGCTTGATGAGCCGATAAGGACTCTGCGAATTGCGTACATTGTCAACTCATAACTCAGTCTCAGACAACAATAAAACGCTCGTTCAACGGCAATCATCGCTAGTTAGCACATGTTAATCTCGATCGTCACCCGTATCAGTAACAAAAGCTAATTCCCACGGTTTTCACTTTTAAGAGTCGATCAATTGTCTTATAGACTTATAGAGAAGGGCATTTTTATCGCATATGTACCTCCTCCTTGATAACGACGTAATCTCGTCCAAGTTTCAATGGCAGTGGATTTAAAATGAATTGTTTTCCTGAAATCAGTTCGCGTTATCCGGTGTGCAGATCAGGTGTGATGATCGGAGCAATAAAATCACATCAAAAAGTTTGTCTCCCAAACTGAACTCAGGTGAGATTTTTCGTATATATTTACTTGGATTTGTGCTCCAGTGCGTTCTTGCCTTCAATTAGCGCGTTCTTATGACATTTCGGGTAATCGCCTCAGGTTGTATATTTCACCAATTACTTTAAGCAAACATTTTGCGGCAAAAAGTTGAAGGCAGCTTTCGTTTTGACGATACAACGTGAATTCTTAAGATGTCGTCTAAAGAGTGCGGTTGTGCGCAAATTAGTAGGATCGTGGATTACAGAACGAGCGGTAGTTTAAATTTGCTACCTATTTGTGGGTAACTGTCTTAAATTCTAAAAACAATTTTGTAAGTTTTCGTAATCTATTTTAGAAGTAGGCTGCTAGTAAAGAATATAATGTACATAGTTCACAAGAAAAGCTTTTTCTTAACCGTTTTGGTGTAGCAACTTGCATCTGTTTTTTATCGTGTTGCGGTGTGATAATCTGGTAACTTAATGTCGCTATTAGAGACTAATGGGGAAACGTTAATTGTTCTAATCACCGTCTGGAAAAATATTTACTAGATGACATAAATTTAGTTCGAGGTCTCCTCACTGATTTTAATGATACATAGGAATGTTTATTTAAGGTCAAGAGGTGCGTGCTTGTCACCGTCGATACGTTGGATACTTTTATTTTAGATTAGAAAAAACTATTTTTTGAAAAGTTGCTGATTATATTATTCTTAACCTTGTACTTCGATAAATTTAAATCAAAATGTTCAAAAACTTCGTTGTAGACTCGTGCGATCCATATTTAGTTCTATGCTGCTGAATTCTAACGAACTGAAGAGGCGTTCTGGGTAGGGCATACCGTAGGTAGAATTGGTAGAATGCAATCTGTTTGTTTCTTATAAATGGTAAAGTGGATTACATTTACCTATATATTAGGAGAAATATACATCTATGTACATAATATATGTTTTCAACAGCAACAATGGATCAATAAATTTGACCTAATCATTAATTATGACTTATTAGGAACTTTTTTTCATTTTAACATTTGGTTCAGGTTAGATAGCAAATTTGGCATTGAATTGAGTTTTAAAAGCGCTCTTATATTTATATGTATATTTAGATATATATTAAGAATTTTAAAATTTGTTTAAAATGCATCAAATATTCATGATATACATATTTACTATATTTTTTCATTTTTCTATCTGGTTCAGGTTAGATAGCAAATTTTGGCTTGTTTTGAATTTTAAAAGCCCTCACGTGCGTATATGAAGATTTTTAAATTTGTGAATAGTGCAACAAATTGCCATGAAATTTACCCTTCCAAACTCCAAACTTTGAAAACCAGATAAATTTTTGGATCAAGTATTTGACGCAAAGTGGGCAATTTGATTTTATTGTCGTGAAATAAATACTGTCTACATAATATGGATTACTGCTCGTTTCAGTTCAATGCAAAAATTTCTGGTAAATCTAGAACCGGAACCGATTTGAAAAAACAGCTATTATTACATTCAAACTTCAAACCTTGAACCTGATGAATTTTAGGATTAAGTTTTTGATGCAAAGTAGGTAGGTATATGTAAATTTAGGCATTTTATTTTATTTTCGCGAATTAAAACTTGTTTGGCATATCTATATGTAAATTGTAATAAATTTCATTTCTGTGCAAAACTTCTTTGATAAGCCTAGAACCGGAACCGATTTGAAAAAAAAACACAGTTATTGTTACAATTTTATCCACCGAGCGGTTGGCTAGCAAAATTGCAAATTCAGCCTCTGCTTTCAGTTCTTGTTATGGGGACTTTTACGTCTTTGTTGCGAATCGTTGATCGTCCGCCGAGGCAGACAAGCCTAAAAAGCGGATGTAAAGCAGATGGCGCTGTATGTACACCCCAAAAGTCAAATTTTCTTCAAACAATAACTATCTGAACCATATTCCTTGGGGTAAAAAAAAAGGTGATACGTACCTACTCCCTCGCATTATCGGATTGAAATGCTTTTATCTTCAGTTGAAATTTATTCTCTAATTTCGTCTTGAATTCCCTGAATGCATTGAAAATTTCGCTTTTTTTATAACAGGTACACTTCCGTTCATCGCAAATAGTCATCAATAAAGATTACAAAGTATGACTTTCCTCCATTAGATTTGACCCGCATCGGCCCACAAATATCAGAAAACTCCAGCTACACCGGTTCGTCACTCCTACTCATCCTTTTTGGAAACGGGAGAGCAGTTAACTTCCCTTCAGGACAGGTTTTTCAGGGTGGCATTCCTTCATTCACATTGACCTTTATTCCTGTAGCGTAATTATTTTTCACCATTTGTTGTAAATCATGGGCATTCAGGTGGCCTAATCGCTGATTTCATTTTAGTAGATCAGTGTCCTTTAAGTCAGTTGTAGCTCAGTGGGCGGACTCAGGAGGCGGTACACAGAGTGTGTTTTCGAGATTTACTGATCTGAAATTTCGTCCGTCGGTTATAGGGAGACGGACTTTCTCTTTCGCCTGAATCTGCACCGATGAATTACTTGCCAAATTTAGCTTAACATTCTCAGCCGGACTCCAACTTGCGAATCGTGACTTCTCTTTGCATGAATGTGAAGAACTCCCACTAGCGAGCCATCAGTTGGTTAATTCTCCGCTGGTATTAGTTTGAAAGGCATCTTCACTTCCCACTGCTAGAAAAAATTCTTCAGACACATTTCCTTTCTCACGACGATGAAAATTCTGACGTGTCTGTTGCTGTTGACAAGATGATTGTTTTTGGTCCTCTCGCCTCGGACAATTGGCTGCCTTGTGGCCATATTCACCACATTTTCTGCACCGGAATGGTAAACTTGTTCCTTTGGGCTTATACATACATATGTATGTAGCACCTGCAGTTTCTGATTTATTGTTCCTATTGTAATGCCTTTTAGCAGCAATCATAGCTGGTTCATCACGTTTTGCCTTTGATTTTCTCCTCTCGAATTCTTCAAGTTTTTTAATTTTTACACTGTTCAGGATTCGGTTACTCATTACGAGATCTTACTTATATTGCCACCAAAGTTCTCCAAACTGTCAGGACTGACGTCCTCAAAATTTTCCGAGCGATCCATACACCCTTCGACTGCGACGTTCTCCAGCGCGACCTAATGGCACTGGAAGGCTGGTGCAACGTTAACTGCCTGTCCATAAACGTTAGTAAGTGTTTCAAAATGTCATTTACGCTAAAAAAGTGTCCTATGTTGCGTGTTTATAGCCTCAATTCTGTGTCCTTGTCAGAGGTCAACCAGTTTAAGGATCTTGGTGTAATCTTTGATAGCAAGTTGAGTTTTAACGAGCATGTTGACGGCATCTGCAAAAGATCTTATAGAATGGCAGGATTTATTTTGCGTTCTTCTGCTAGCTTCCGAAACCTGTCCACGCCTGTCCTTTTATTCATGGCATTAGTACGCAGTATTCTCGAATACTGCTCACCGGCCTGGTCTCCTTACCACGTCAAGAAAATAAATCTCGTGGAAGACGTACAAAGGAAATTCTCCCGTAGTCTTCTGAACAGATGCAACATACCTTACGCTTCTTACTCTGACAGACTCTCTATCCTTAACCTGCCTTCCCTTGCTAATAGAAGACTTTATCTCGACGAATGTGCACTCTTTCGCATCTTCAATGGGCTACTACAGACACCCCTTCGCGATGAATTGAGCCTAAGGGCGCCTGCATTCCGTAGCAGAAACAATAATGTGTTCTTACCACCCTGTGCCTCGCTCGACGTATATTTCAACTCTCCTTTGGTGCGCCTTCAGAGAAATCACGACAGGCTCCAAATTGGTCCTCTGAACTGCCAATTTAGCAGTTTTAAACGTTCTGTTCTCGCCAGACTATCCGAATAATCCAGTTATTATCCAATTATGTTTTTCGCGCCACCTAGACAGCTAATGTGTAATAGGAAATGTAAATTTCTGTACTAAGCTCTCCTAATAAATAAACATAATCCCATCCGTCGCTTTTCACTAATAGCGCTTCAGCCTGAATACACCAAGAGTCATAATTCTTTTTGGTCAGCAATTTGATTATAGTTCGCAAAATTACTTGAACTCATTTTCCAGACTTGTCCACGTGAATACGCCACCGGTTAACCTCACTTTCGCAAAAGTCGCCAAAAAATATTTTTTTTTATTCTAATTCCGTTTCACCATCGTTCCTGGGCCCATAACCTGTAAAATATAGAAGCAGGTTAGGAAGGGCGAAACTAAAAAAACGTGAGTCACTTCAAGGATTTCTTTATTAACTTCATTTGTGTTACACACCGTATACGAAAGTTCTAGGCGAAACAAGTAACAAAACAAAAAATGGATGTTTTAAATTCTATGGATCACTGATCAGTAGTATACCAACATGGTATAATGGCGTGAAGAATGAATTGCTTCATTCCTATTATTTCAACATCATGCTCCTGCCACGAATCCCGAAAATCGAGCCCTTGGGGAGACGGAAAATGTCGACGCAGCCCCAAAAATGTATCACTGTTAAACTACTTCGACTTGAACTTGTTCTTCTAGGACACTCTGAGGAAATATTGACGGGAACAAGGACGAATAATTGAGGATGATTACCTTTTAAAGAAAACTTTCGTTAATTTTTAAAGCGGGCTTCTTCATGAACAAAAAGTCAAAAAGTTCTTTTCTTCTTAAAAATCAAGCGTTTAACAGCTTTCAAACGTTTTTGTACCCTCAATATTGTTATTATTTTAAAATGAACTACACCCATTTTCGACCTGTCAAAAATATTCGACTCGAATAAAGTTCGCTGTCTGTCATGCATTCAACGAATGAAAATCCCAATAAGCAATCATTCAACGAATGCGCGTTTATCTAGGCTAGGGTATAAGAAGAGGAGGGATTGACTCATCGAAATTTACAACCTCCTCATTTTAGATTAATGAAATTAATTTTATTACATTAGTTTCTTTTCTTGAGGGTGCACAATAAAAAAGAATAATTAATTACCGCAAGATTCCAAGTCCCTAAACCGGACAGTGCTTTCAACTCAAGGCGTTGCCCGCCGACGTACAAAGCAAAATAATATACATATGTAGGCCATATGTATTAAAAGTGCATAAACAATTTTAATTAAATGTAAGCATAATTTTCACTCGATGCTACTAATTATGGACGAGAGAAGATTAATTAAACGCTAACAATTTTCTTCGCGCTAACGGAGCCCATTTAAATCTTAATGGGGGTCAACAAACAATGCCCCTATTCTATGAGTTTAATAAGGCTGTCTCTTTTTACACTTACTTAATCAAAAAATAGAAGTCGGCATACTATTGTTAAGTGATGTTATAGTGCGTTGATTGGCGGCCGCCTCGACTATGCTCTTTATGCTGCTACTACGGTTGCTGCTCCAGACGTCTTCTTCTGATTCTCTCTCTTTTTTCGTTCTTAATGGTTTTTTTGCTTTCAAGTAAAGCTTTCTTAATATTTGCTAGTCCAGTATCTCACTAGATCTTTTAATTTTTATATTTATCTTTTGTTAAAAAAAGCTTTAATTTCAAAGTCATTATTAGTTTATCACAATTTCTATACCCTTAAAACCTTTGTTTCGTTTAACTTTCAGTTTGAAAAAAAAACAACTTAATACACCTTTTTAGTTTCATACAACACAGTTTTAGTTGAGGTACTTGTATTTTTCATATTGCGTTTATTGCAACGTAACTTTATATAGACTTTTAATTTTTTTTTCTCACTTTTAGATGGTTACGATTTTAGTTATTAGTACTTTGAATTTTCACACTTTTATTTTTATAAGCTAGTACAGTATTTGTACTATACAACTTTGGCTTAGTTATAAATTTTTGGATAAAAAAAATCGCATTTCTCCATGTTTCACTTCTACTCTCACTCTTAAATTTTTTCCTACGCCTTTATGACTGGCATTTGTGAAACAAGCGCCTAGCGAATGGGTGGAGGAAGAAAATAATACAAAAAAGACCGAGGCTTATGTTTGTAATTATTCTTGTTGTCCTCACTTATTCCATTTGGTTTTCTTTTCTTCTGCTTGATTTTATTCCTCTCGCTAAAATCTGATCCAATTTACAGTAAATATTGAATCTTTCGTTTAAGTAATTCAAGATAAATTTCGAATCTTACCTAAATCTTTTTTTTTCTGGATAGATGAAAAACCACAGACAGCTACTTAAATTGTTAGGCGACTTAAACAAAATTGGAAATCGCTAATCGAAATCGGGTTTGGGAATTTTCATAATTGCCACTAAATCGTGATAATATCTTTTGCAATTATACTATCGGTGTGTTTGAATCATAAAATAGAAATTCTAAATATTTACCTTCTGCAAATTGGTTTACTTTAAAAGATAATCTAAATTCAGTCATCACTTATGTAATTGGAAAAAACTATACGCAATTGTGAATGTCACGTGTTATCAACAAGTAAGAGAAAATTATTGTTTGTGTATATTTTTAGCGATACCATCAATGCCATGAAGTCTTTCCCTTCTTCACCGACTGTAAAGCAGTTTATAGATAGACCTGAGAATTTTGAAGATAATACTTGTAATCGGTGTGGAAGCTCAAGCTATAATAACATGGCGCTCGCCACAGGTGGTGCGGATACATACAATAGCATTCATCCACTTCTTTCTTCACGTAATCGAAATGAATCGAACGGATCAGTAGTTGTACCTGTAATAACAGAAGAAATTCAACTTTCGCGTCGACCATCCACACTCCTTCAAGAAATCTTAACAACCAGAAGACCATCGACAGTCATGGGAACTATTCGGACTACTCAGCGACCGAGAATAATGGGGTAATTTTGCATCACTAATTTATATTAAATATGTCATCTGACAACAATGTACTTTTATTTGAAACACAAAGTTCACTTTTCGAGGACCCTAATGGTAGTTCGCGATCTGTCAACATTTCATCCAACGGAGGTGGTCCCAACTCTGAACTGGCCGTAAAATCGAAGCGCAAAAACCGAAGAATCGGAGAGTAAGTAGAAACTACATACATATATATGACGGAGCTCTGAAACATGTTCTTTAATTATCGAACTTATTCATGGTGAAGTAATGAAATATTTGAGAAGTATGTACACACTTCCATTTGTTTACACTCTTCAGAAACATGCTTTCTTTTGTTTACACGATTTATGGTTACACACCAAGTTGTAGTTATCGTGAGATGTGCATGAATGAGTCAGATATGTTATCTTGGTCTCAGGTCGTACATATATAAATACATATATATGTATATGTAAGAAGTTTTAAATTGCTTTGCCATTTTCATCTGTTGCTTTCACAACGCATTGCTTTGGGAATTTTTAAAACAAATCAGTAAATAATAATTACACTGCATAATGTTGATTTTATAAACGCATATTATTAATGATTTTCCTATGATTAAATTCTCACTAACTTAAAAGTTAATATTCCATTTTCTTGAGTTAATATATCAAAGTAATAGCGTTCCAAGTAAACTACAAAATATTATTTTATAAACATGTTAAAAAATTAAAAAATTATTAGATTTGCCTATAAAATAAATATTGACAATATATTTGAACTTTTAAAAAATTTCAAAATCAAAATTTAGTAACCATACAATCAGTCACTATCTTGAAATAAGCGCTGTCGAAAGTTCCAGTTATATATTATTTATTTACATAATTTGTATACAACATAACTCTTCATTGTTAAATTTCATTATTCATATAACACTATTAATTCAAAATGAATTTGGTATAAGGCTTACACACTCGTGTCAGACAGTTTAAATATTTCTTTACATTCATTTAAATTCTGTGGAAAGTTCTTACATAAACTTTAATCTAATTTTAAATTTAAATATATTGCGGGCATACCAATGCGTAGTGTATCAAAAAATGCAATTGCTGAGTGTTTAGGGTCTTGTCTTATTTGATTCGTCTTAGAAACTGATAGGTTGAAGTATCCTTTCGTTGCGGATCTGGTTTCATATTGAATGCCCTATGCTAATAGAGCTTTGCTATATTATCTTGTATATACCTTAAGCTTTTTCCACCTTTATAAGCTGATTTATGTTCATATTGTTGGTTGTGCTATAAAGTCAGTCATTTGAATTTTTTTTTTTTTTTTTTTTTTTTTTTATATATAGGTACCTTTTGTTTTACATAATGGGGCAGGGAGTCTGAGGGTAAGTAAACCATTACAACTTTTTAAATATTGAGGTTGCTTCTGGAGAGGACCGCCCGAGGTATATCTGCCGAAATTGAGGTGGCAATGATATCCCTAATGTTGAAAGGGGGCCGAAAACCTTGTGCAAGTAGCGTCGTAGATAGCGCACTCCTATTGCCTGCTAATCTGGGGCAGATGAAGAGTACGTGGTCAGGCGTCTCATAAGCATTGCAGACTGGGCACTGCGGAGAATCGACAATCTGAAAACGATTCAGATGATTGTTTAGCCCGTAGTGGTTTGAAGCAATACGACAGATGGACTGTAACTCAGCCCTGTTGAGTTGACCATCAAATTTCTGGAACCACGGCTGTTGGTCAATTATTTGGGGTGAGATACATATGTGCTGTAGTTTGTGAGCTTGAATTGAATTTTTTGAACTTGGATTGAATTTGGCCGTATTTGGAAATGTCACTTGATCGTCAAAAACTTCGACTTTTGTCAAAATTATTCTGGTCATTTGATCGTCCAATGATTTGCACTGCAACTGCCAATTGACATTTTAAAACGATTTCATCATCATTTGTTTGACTTATTTCCTTCAGTGTTACTTTCTCTAATTGAAAGAATATAAATTTGATTTATATTTATTTTAATGATTTTACAAACCTATTTTCCATTTTGGTTTAACACACAACTCACAAGCAGAAAATTAATCGACCTTGTCATTCACGCAGGACACTTTTCTATACTGCCGAAGTTGCAATCAAATGACTGTCATCTGCATGCATTTGACATTTTGAAACTTTTGATTTTTGTCAACTGCATTATTGAACACACTGCAAATGCAGTCTGCATGCAATTGACGGCCTTTGTTATAGCTGTAGTTTGTGAACTTCAATTGAATTTTGTGAACTTGAATTGAATTTGTTAAAGCAGATTTTCTCGACGATACTTCAGCGATATTGGTAGCATGGAGAGGTTCTTAAACGAGTTTAGCCTGTTATTATCTGAGCTAACTCCTGAACTCCCTGTTGGGGCTGATTTATTGGCTGTAGCTACTCGAGCAGCATTAATTGCAGTAAGGTGGAAATACCGAAGCGATCGGAATAAAAAACGCACTCGGAATATATTAAATAATATTCCGGTTACTACTACTACTGCTGACACCCAAAATATTCTGGAGAGAGATGAAGACACCACTGAACCTCCCACTGAAGAAGCAACAGCCGGGGAGGCACCTGCAGAAAATGCAGAAGAGGTGTCTACTCATCATGTAACATGGGACGACATTGGCTCCTTGCGGGACATCAGGAAGGAGCTGGAGCTAGCTGTCCTGGTACCTCTGAAATATCCAGAACAGATAAGAGTTCTCGGATTGAAATCAACCTCCGTAGTCCTTCTTTGTGGACCTCCAGGCTGTGGCAAAACATTATTAGCCAAAGCTATAGCTAACGAGGCAGCGATTAATTTGATATCAGTTAAGAGTCCCCATGTAATGAATATGTACATGGGTGAAAGTGAAAGGAAAGTGCAGAGTCTTTCCAAAGAGCCAGAAATTTGGCACCTTGCATAATATTCTTTGACGACTTCGATTCACTATGCCCGAAAAGGTCGGACTCAGCGGAGGGGAGTGGCGGAACTCGGATGGTGAACCAATTTCTCGCAGAAATGGATGGCATTGAAGAGCGTAAGGACGTCATCCTAATGGCTGCAACAAACCGACCGGACATTATCGATTCTGCCATTCTGCGTCCAGGGAGGTTCAACACCATCCTCTATGTAGGTCTTCCTGGGGAAAAGGGCAGAGTCGAGATAATGGAGGCCGTGACGAAACAACGAACGAAGCCTGTCTTAGATGACGACGTGGACCTGCAGCGCATAAGCCAATTAAGGGGTTACATGGGTTTCCTCCGGGAAAAAACGGCCTATTTTCAATAATTCTTTTTTCATATTAAAAACTACATTTTTCATTCAAACTTTTCATTGTTCTAAAGACACACATTAGATAAAAGATTTCTGAAATTTTTGTGAAAAAATTGTTAAAACTCTGCCATTGCGACGTCATTTCCGGCGAGCCCTCGGAAAAAAGGTGTGTCCGCGTTGTCAGCAGAACTCCTAGCAGGATCATCCAAAGTGAAAAAAAAAAATACGTGTTTTAGTTAAGACTAAAAACTTGTACCTGAACGAAGCAAAAAAAACAAAAAATGAAAATTGGATTATTGGCGGACGTTTTTATAAAAAAATTAAAATTTCGCTTAAAATTTCTCGTCATTTTTTTTTTTAAAAATAGTTGTAATTGAAAAAAAACAAAAATGCTTCGTTCAGGTACTTGTGAATTGTATCTCGAAGACCTATGTAAATTTTCATCAAGATCAGTTCAGTAGTTCTCGAGAAATCGTGACAACCGACTTTGAAAACACAGTTTCGAGAAAAACGCGTTTAAAGTTTCGAGTTTGAGCCCAGCTAGCTGTGAGCGCGCAACTTCTGAAGGCTGTATCTCCGAAACTATTACTCGGATCGACTTGAAACTTTCGGACAATATTCTAGAAAGAATTTAAAAAGCCAATAAAAAAAAATAGATTTTTTGAAACCGTGAAACCCATGTAACCCCTTAACTGAAGGATTTTCAGCAGCTGATTTAGCTTGTCTAATACGGCGGGCTGCGCTGCTCGTGCTGGAAGAGTCGTTACCAAATCCCGATTTAAGACCAGAGGAACTCAAGGTTACTCAACGACATCTCCTCATTGCTCTCGAGTTAGTTAAGTCATTTGAAGTTAAACGTGGAAAGTTGTTGAGTATTTTAATTGCTTTGTTTGTCAATCTCGATATTATTTTAAGGTTCCTTACAGTTATATTAGTTATTGTATTTAGTAGAAAATTAGTATTAAGGCTGTGTGCGATTACTGACTAAATCCGACAAAACTAAATTTTTGGCATTTAATGTCGATAATGCACATTTACAGCCGTATTCATAAAAACTTAAAAGTGATTTATAAAGGCTTTACAATGAAAATGCTTAATATTTTATTCATAAACATCCAATATCGTTAAAACACTCTTACAACAGCTGAGAAAATTGAGAGAATTTACAGAAAGCTCACACCTACTTTAATCAATCAATTCAAAAAATCCAGGACTTTGACACATTATTTCAATTTAACAACGCTAAAACCTACTTTAATCCTATTCTAGTTGTAAAGGGTTTGCAGCGAATTTATGAATAATGCTTTAAAAACGCTGATTAGTCTTAAAGAGGGTTTTAAGTAATGAATCCTTAAAACCAATTTTAAGATATTTTTATGAATACGGCTGTTAGTCTGCTGGACGAGGTGACTAAAAATTGGACAGCTGACTAAATCTGTGACAATTTAAAATAACTATTATACAACAAATCTTTCACTCCACATCCAACTTAAAACTCTTACCTTATTCTTATGGGGAACTACCCCCATTTAAATTTTATGTAAAATATTTACAGCCGTATTCATAAACACATATCTTAAAATTGGTTTTAAGCATTCATTACTTAAAACCCACTTTAAGACTAATGGGCATTTTAAATCCATTATTCATAAATTCGCTGTAAACCCTTTACAACTAAAATAGGATTAAAGTAGGTTTTAGCGTTCTTAAATTGAAATAATGTGTCAAAATCCTGGATTTTTTGAATTGATTGATTAAAGTAGGTGTGAGCTTTCTGTAAATTCTCTCAATTTTCTCAGCTGTTGTAAGAGTGTTTTAACGATATTGGATGTTTATGAATAACATTTTAAGCATTTTCATTGTAAAGCCTTTATAAGTCACTTTTAAGTTTTTATGAATACGGCTGTTAGTTTTTAGTTAAAAATAGTTTTAACTTTTATTTACACTTTCATTATTTATTTTAAATTGTTTTTGGTTTATTATTTACATGATATTTTATTTTACAATTATTTTATTATTAATTTTTACATTACAACCTCATCATCCGAAGTTTATCCGAAAACTGATATTTTTCATTTTTCAAAAACAAAAACTTCCTCTCGTGGCCTGCTACGATTTTTTTACTTTTATTCCACAGCTTGCTTTTTAATAATCACAACCGCCACATTCTTATTTACAAATAAGCTGTAATTAAACAAATTCAATTCATTCGTAAAACCACACACAACTCATGTAAAGTGACAAATTTAGGCACGATAATTTTTCGCACAGTTCGAACTAAAATATCGACACTAAATTGCAGAAATTTAGTTTAGTCAGATTTAGTCACTATTCGCACACAGCCTAATACCCCAGACAGACGGGCACGGACGAATGAACGTTCGATGAATGATCGTTCTCTCGAATCTTCATTCGTTATATGCATGACAGACGGCCAACTTCATTCGAGTCGAGAATTTTTGAGTTTAAAATGCGCACGAGTGAATCGGTGAAATTAATAGCAACTTTACGAAAACGTTCGCAAGCTACTAAACGTATTGCAACTCTTCCTGCTCCTTCCCCACCTCCATGATCACAGAATTAAAACTCAACTGGCTGGCTGGCAGTTGTCAATTCACACTTTGACACTGGAAATCAGCTGATTCTTCCAGGATTTTCATGCTCGTTCTCTGCGAATGAAGTTTCCGGAACTTCATTGATGAGAACGAGAATGTAGTTACGAATGTTCTTTCAAACTTCATTCTTGGTGACAGACGACACGGCAATGATCATTCTTCGAGAACGTTCATTCGTTCGTGCCCGTCTGTCTGGGGTATAAGTTAGATCTGGAGTGAAAGATTTGTTGTAATAGTTATTTTAAATTGTCACAGATTTAGTCAGCTGTCAAAAATTCAGTCACCTCGTCCATCAGACTAAATGATGCATTATCGACACTAAATGCCAAAAATCTAGTTTAGTCGGATTTAGAATTTAGTCAGTATTCGCACACAGCCTTAATACTAATTTTCTACTAATTACAATAACAGAGTGTCATCAGCATATATGGCATACTTTGCACTTAACTTTAGTATAGTAATATTGTTAATATACATATGTAAGTAGGTACTAGTCCCAGAATTGATCCTTGTGGGACCCTATACTATGTACATATTCTTCTTGACTCTATGTATTGTTGACTATGGTTCACACCAGAGGGCCTATACCACTTTCAAAAACAACGGCCCATATAACCTTTTCGCAAATTTTGCTGAATGTGTTAATCAGGACTATAGGCTTTTAATTGCCTGGATCATCTCCTTCTCCGTCCATGTGTATTAGAAGCGTAACTGTTGTCTTTAAACATTCAGGAAATTCGTCTGCTTCGAGGCACTTTTTAATTATGCTTGTTAATAGGTTAATAATTCGATATATTTTTTTACAGTTTTAAGGATTGCTGAGGTTATCCCATCTTCTCCAGGAGCTGTGTGCAATTTAGGCTCCGATAAAATCTCCTAAATTTCTTGTTTGGCTGTTGGAGTCAGAAAAATTTATTTTTCTTGAAGACTGTTACTTACCCTTTTTAGTTGTACCATTTTTGTTTAAGTTATTTATTACTCTTTTTCCTATGTCAGCAAAGGATTTATTCATAGTGTTTGCAATCCCCTTCGGATCATATGTTTATACTCTCACTATTACGGTCCCTTTATACCCGTAATCAATGCAGACTTTTCTGTATCATTTATTATTTCGAGTCCGAATTTTATTCTTCTTTCTTTAAATTTTTTTAAAATTCAGATTAGTGTTTGCATATCTAATTTTTCGGTCCTATTCTGAATCATTTGTTTAAGTTTAGTATCATCAATTTTATTTAACGGTTTTGGTTATCATAGGCGTTTTCCTCTAGTAGGAGGAGTATGCTTCTGTGGTCCGAGCTTGGCCAATTTTCTACCAGTACATTGAATGACTCTTTAGTTTTTTATAACTTTTCCCGGTAGTGATTTAATAACAAAATTTCGGTTATCCAAAGTTTTAATGGCCTTTTTGAATCCGCAGAGGGGCTCAACTAGCTGAATCTTCATAATTAGATCGTGCCTAGCACGGGCGAATATGGGATGCTTCTTCTCCAATAGGACAACAACGATATCTCCGGGCTGTAAACCAGGTTCTTGGCCACCTTGGCCGTAGAAAACAATTTTCTTGACATTATGGTGAATGCATGATGTCAAGAAAATTGTTTTCTACGTGTGTCAGGCCGAAAAAATTCAAGAAAAGGACCAATGTGAGAACTGCAATAGCCACAAGACCACAAGAGAATGAAAGATTCTTTCATTCTCTTGTCGTCTTGCGGCTATTGCAGTTCTCACATTTGTCCTTTTCTGGAATTTTTTCGGCCTGACACAGACACTCGCTGCACATTTGTTCCATCTGCTGAACGATGCCAGGACCGACCTGCTGAGCGCTAGTCTCTATTCTGAGCCCATGGCAGGTTTGGCATTTTTCAATGGAGCCCTTTTTACCACTGCCTTCACACTTACCACAAATCACGTTTTTCTCTAGTGCAAATTTACAGTTGAACTGTAAAGGTCCTCCAGGGATACAGACATATGGTGAATGAGATCCTTTCCTCTACGCTCTCGTCTTCTGCCATTGGAAAAACCGCCGTTACAGAGCATTCTGAAGAGGTCCATGGGACTCTCGAAGCGGCCGCCTCCAACGCCTCTCGTGTTGATAGCTGTTTCGCCGCCATTATCGAAAGATAACTAAACTTATCTAAGATTTAACTAACAAGGGAACATTCCCAACCCGAAATCTCCGATTTTGATGAAACTTGGCAGAAATGTTGCTCTTAGTGAGACAATTAAAAAACCGTTTTCAAACCCGGCTGTAATTCGGTCCTTGGGGGGGAAACCCCCCTCCAAAGGTCGAAAATGACGCGTTTTCGGGTCGCTTTATGACGTCATATCTCCCGTTAAATTAATTATTTTTTGGATTTCTAAACGTAAACTTTTTAAGGAAGATCTAAGCTTTCAGAAAAGCTATAAATCATATATACTTCCTTTGGAGCTTATCACTATAAATCGCTTGCGAAAATGTTGAATTTTCAGAAAAAGTTAACGTTCATAAATTCATTTTTCGTTGGGTTTGCGCTTCACTTTCAACTTTAATCTTTACTTTTCGTAAAGGACAATGAGCTGCAAGTATGTGATTGTTAGGAAAACGAAAAAAAAAACCATTCAGAAATGGTAAATGCACACAAGTTTTGTGTGCTCGTTTTACTGAGTTTCTGGTTTTAAAATAAAAAAATTACATAATAAAAAATTATATTTTAAAGAAAAGCTTTTATTTAACAATGAAATATAAAAATATACTAAAAAGGAAAAAATAAGTTTTTGCTAAAATAAATTTAGGTTGAAAAAAATAATATTTTTATAAAATAATTAATAAAATAATACCTCAGTTTTAATATTTTGGATTGACGAAGGGTCCTAAGCTTATCAATTTTGGGCCTAAAATATATTTCAACCAAATATACCTTTAACGTATTTCTTCACGGTATTTCTGTATTTGTATGACTATAAATAAAAGCTTGGGCGCTCTCATTAGAAGCAAAATTATGCTGAAAAATTACACAACATTACGCTTCGTTTCACTACTGCTATTTTATAATTTTAATATCTAATGAGCGCCCAAGCTTTTATTATTAGGTATTATTTTATTAATTATTTTATAAAAATATTATTTTTTTCAGCCCAAATTTATTTTAGCAAAAACTTATTTTTTCCTTTTTAGTATATTTTTATATTTCATTGTTAAATAATAGATTTTCTTCAAAAAATATTTTTTTATTATGTAATTTTTTTATTTTAAAACCACAAACAGTAAAACGAGTACACAAAACTTGTGTGCATTTACCATTTCTGAATGGTTTTTTTTTTTCGTTTTCCTAACAATCACATACTTGCAGCTCATTGTCCTTTACGAAAAGTAAAGATTAAAGTTGAAAGTGAAGCGCAAACCCAACGAAAAATGAATTTATGAACGTTAACTTTTTCTGAAAATTCAACATTTTCGCAAGCGATTTATAGTGATAAGCTCCAAAGGAAGTATATATGATTTATAGCTTTTCTGAAAGCTTAGATCTTCCTTAAAAAGTTTACGTTTAGAAATCCAAAAAATAATTAATTTAACGGGAGATATGACGTCATAAAGCGACCCGAAAACGCGTAATTTTCGACCTTTGGAGGGGGGTTTCCCCCCCAAGGACCGAATTACAGCCGGGTTTGAAAACGGTTTTTTAATTGTCTCACTAAGAGCAACATTTCTGCCAAGTTTCATCAAAATCGGAGATTTCGGGTTGGGAATGTTCCCTTGTTAGTTACACGAGTTATTCGAGTCATTAACTAAAGGCTACCTTACTACGGAGTCAACTCACTCTCAAAAGGAGTTATTTCTTGACTAGACTCGCTATCCGCTGGAACTTGCTCTGTGTGTGGTTGCTAGTTCCGGTATTCGCAGGTGAGTTCGTAACGGCCGATTGTTGCAGGGTGTGCGTACCTTTTGTCGTGCTGTTTGTACTGGCCGGGTTAGTGGTGTCGTTGTTGGTGGAATGAGAGCATATGTACAGGATGGCCGAATGTAGGAGTAGTAGGCATGGTGTAGGAGTAGTAGGCAGGAATAGTGGGCTTTTAAATATAAAATAAAATAAAACAAAAGATTGAGATTGCCTTTGAGAAGTATTGTTGTTGTTACGTCGTTGTGCCGTCGAGCTGTGTTTCTCTGTGCTGATAATTAAAACATTTTAAATCAGTATCACTCCTTCATTCTCTTCTTATCTTGTATCTTCCGCTCCCACATATATGAGCCAATGAGCATAAAAGTAAACTACAATTTTTCAAAATACATTTTTATATGATTATAAACGATCCTTTTTGATGAAATCTATAAGAGGACAAAACTTAAGGCCGGCATACACGCAGCGATTTATCTCCAGATTTAGAACTGTTTTCGTCGAACTGTTATAAATCTCAAGATAAATCGCTGCGTGTGTTTCGAAATCTGCAGTTTTCTTGGTTTGTGCATTTACTAATCTAGAATTTCTGTCGACGACTGAAGATTTGCGAAACCTTGAGATAAATCGTTAACGTGTGTGCCGGTTTGCACAGTTTCGATTCAGTTTGGTGAAGAGTGCGTCATTAGTGATGAACTTTTTGTTATTCAAAAGTTAACATGGCGGAAAAAAATTTGTCGCGGGAATTCATATTAGATTTTATTAAAATATATGAAAATGAGCCATGTTTATGGAAAATTAAAAGTGCGGAGTATTCCGACAGGAATAAAAAAAATTTGGCATAAGTACGAAAAATTGATTTCTAAATTAAAAGAAGTGAATGTAAATGCAACTAGAGAAAGTGTCGTCAAAAAAATAAACAATTTGAGAAGTTGCTTTAGGAAGGAGAGGAGAAAGGTTAAAGATTCCATGAGGTCAGGAACATCTGCTGATCATGTGTACCATCCTACGTTATGGTACTATGACCAGTTATTGTTTTTAGGCGATGAAGATGCAGCAAGAACAAGTGTATCCAACATGGAAGATGTGCAAATAATTGAAGAATCAAGTGTAGAAGTGAGTTTAATATGCAATGTATTATAAAGTTCTGGGAGCAGAACCAGGTTTCAGAGCAATGAAAACAAACCGTTTGGTAATTGTTTATAGATTATTTATTCAGTATCGAGCGACGAGCGTACACAAAATATGGCTGGGGAGAACAGCATAAAACGAAAAACACGTCCGCGCGCTAAGCAAGTCAGGTTGAGAAAGGGGACGATGACTCAATCGCGTGAAGTTAGGTGATGGCATTCGGATCGCACAACTCGCGCAGTACTAAAAAGTACTGCCATGCAGTAAAGTCCACCCGAACAAAAGTTTTAGAAATTTTTATTTATTAATATTAATTTCAGATGTTTGATTCTCCAGGGCAGGGCAGCCCACAATCGTCGTCGACATCAACAGCGAAAGAAAAAAAAGAAAAGTCTTTGATGATCCGGCCGCACAATTGCTGTGTTTCTATCGTGAAGCAAAAGCTGGATAAAAAAGAAAGTATCAGCGAGACATTCGGCAAACACAAAGCAAACGAGTTGGATCAATTGCCGGAGGAGATGCAGGTCCTTGCCAGAAAATACATTAACGATGTAATATTTGAAGCCCAAATGGGCACGTTGAACAGATCAACCAAAATAGTGACCACGGCTATACCGTCGCGGACGAGCACATCTCTTTCGCAGTATTTTGCGGACTTCGAAGAGGAAAACGAATAATATAATTAATATTATATGAAATAGTCTTAATTTAGTTAGTTTTAGTAATAGTCACAATTTTATATATTAACAATTTTATTTATAATTTGTGGAAAAATGATAACGTTTTGATACAAGTTAATTACTTTGTTTATGTTCTGTTTTTTTTTCTACTGATCATTTTTTCTTGCCAATCAACGTTTTCAGCTGCAAGAAAATATCTTATGTACGCATTCCTTACTTCCTTTTTCTGATCACTATGGTTTCTGTTTGTTCCTTTTTGCAAACCCAATAATGAAGTCTCTTTCTCATTTTGAATAATAGTACCATTTTCAGTGTCTTCAATGTCTAAGCATTCTGGTCAAATGTACGAATTGCTACAGTTTCGTCGAAGAAAATTGTGGAGAATTGCACATGCCATAACGACTATATCTATACGATCCATTCGTAAATTTATCTCGCTATGGAAAATGCGGAAACGTGATGCGAGTAATAGCAAAAACATTTTAAATTATTCTTCTCGCCCTAGTTAGTCTATAATTGAAAATCTCTCGATCATGAATCAGTTCTTTCTGGCTAAACGGTTTCATTAACTAGATGACCTATTACTGACGTATTGAACACCTAAAAACTACTTATTTTTGCATGAGAATGTTTTAAAATGCCCATTATCCTAATTTTGCTAATAAGTTCCTTTTTAAATTGGTAATTGTAGACTCCAAACCGCATAAGAATGATCTAACACAGCATTTACCAATTAAAATCATCGAGTTCGAAGATTCTGTTAAGAAAGGACACCAATATGACGACGGGCTCAAAAGAGATCGTTTTTGCGAATTTTTTATCTATTAAATTATTTATTTGGTATTAAAAAAGGCATATTGTTAAGCATACGTTAAACTTATTTCATTTATTTTTTAATTAAAAATAATTATAAATTGACGAAGACATCATAGACCCTGGGTATACAAAATGAGGTCCAACGGCCCTCCAACTTTAGAAAGTTTGGTCTAAAAAATTAAATTAAAATTTTTTTATAATTAATCGTTCCACGACGAAATGTTTGTAACGAATAAATTTGCATATCTTTTCTCTACATGGACATATTATATACCTTGTTGGAAGGGTAATAAAATAATATATAGGTATAGTTCGATTAAAATAAGAAATAAAAGTAGGTATATTATTTACAAGAGTTTCGGAAAATAAAAATAATTTTTTCCAGTTTCGAAAGCAACTGTATGTGTAGTGTGTGCATTGCATTGTTGACTTTTTTGGAAAAGACATTAGGATAGTAGATTTTTGGCGCAAGTTGAATGTCGCTGCGTTGAGTAGATAAAAATCAGATAATGATGTGAATACCTTCTATGAAAAGTTGGAATTTACGAAACACCCTGTTAAGATCCGTTAATAAAAACTGGTAGCAGATTATGTATTAATAATATCTTTTATTTTGTAGAACCGCAACCGCTCTATTTGAAATCAGGAAAAATCTAAAAACAAAAGTTGCAATGCCGGTTGCTTTGCTTTTTATAAAACCAAAAGACTACTTGACTCTAAAAGAGTCATACACAAAATCAAGGACAAGTAGAATTTGACTATATGTAACAACAAGTAGAATTTGACTATATCTAACACGCCTTCTTCAAATTCGACGTTCATATATTCTCAATAAACGTTCATTCCCATACTCATCATGTGTTTGAAATGCGCTGGCCCCGGCAACGGTTTCGTCAGCATGTCAGCCGGCATTTCTTCCGTCGGTGTGTGTACCAACTTGAGTTTCTTCTCTCGAAGTGCTTGACGAACAAAATGATACCTCGTTGCAATGTGTTTCGTCCTTGAATGATACACCGCGTTTTCAGCTATTGCTTTAGCCCCACGATTATCAGTTCCAATCGTTACACACGACAACTCTGGCATTTTCATGTCAAGCATTAGGTTTCTTAAATATATCGCTTCTCGAGATGCCTCTGACAGCGCTACGTATTCGGCTTCTGTTGTCGAAATCGCGACAGTTTTCTGTTTACATGACCGCCAAGTAATTGCTGCACCACTCAATACAAACAAATATCCCGTATACGATATTCTGTCTCTTACATCTGCTGCATGATCCGCGTCTGAGTAACCAGTTATTCCAAATTTGTTTCTTTTGTACACAAGCGCTTGATTGTGTGTACCTTTCAGATATCGCAACACACGTTTTGCTGCTGCCCAATGTTCTTCACCATACTTTATATTGAATTGCGCTAATCTATTTACACTAAATGCGATGTCTGGTCTCGTAGCGACGGCCAAGTACATCAACGAACCAATTAGCTGTCTATATGGTATTTGCTTTTGGTTCTCATTCTTTTGCGGTACTCCTATTGGCAGATTTGCTCGCGGCTCGCTCGGTGTATTCACGGGATTCGATTCATCCATGCCAAACTTTTTCAACAGATCTCTCACATATCCCGCTTGACATAGTTTAATTTCACCTGCCTCCTGTTTGATTTCAATGCCGAGACAACACTTTGCAAGACTCAATCTTTTATATCGAACACTTTGCTCAGTCCCGCTCGAATCTCTTGCTATCTTTCTTCGCTGTTTGATGCGTACAAAATGTCATCAACATACACAACTACAAAGGTGCGCTCTCCTCTATTCGTGTTATAATACAGACATGATTCGCTCGCCGTTGATTTTAAATTTAAATTTCTGATCACTTTGTCCAGCCTTTTATTCCACTGGCGACCAGCTTGACGTAAGCCATACAGCGCTTTGTTCAACCGACACACGTTTTTACCTTCTCGTAATTCAGAAATCATTTTACGAGCTTTGACACCGACTTCACTTTTACCATCTTTTCGCACTATATGACTTAGTGCCTCCTCGATGTACTCTGGTGTCTCCATAAATATCTCTTCATCCAGCTCCCCGTTCAGGTACGCAGCAAACACGTCTAGTTGGAAGACTTGAAGATTTTCTCTTGCTGCCAAAGCCATCAGTAATCTTACTGAGTCTAAGCGAGCTACAGGCGCGAACGTTTCAGCAAAGTCAATTCCTTCACGCTGAGTGAATCCACGTGCTACAACTCTTGCTTTTCTGCGCTCTAAGCTCCCATCTGGCTTCATTTTATTCCGTAGAACAATTTTACACGTAATGACCTTCCTGTCCTTGGGTCGCTTCACCAATGTCCATGTATCGTGCTTGATCAGCGCTTTTATTTCTTCGGCGATGGCCTCTAACCACTCTTGAGACTCGTGGCTACTCATCGCACTTTTTAATGACAGATCGACTTGTTTTGCCATCTCTATCACTTGAATATCATCGTCTGCAGCATCTGTGACCACTTCATCTCCGGACTCATCTTCGTTAACTTCATCATCAGGCTCTTCGTCTCGCGCTCTTGATTCCGTTAAAACCGATCTCGTTTGATATACTTTTCTCGGTCTTCCTCTACCGCCTAAGTGCATTAATCTTGGTCTGCCCGGTCCTCGCATAGCAGTTGACGTCACCGATGACCTCGTTGGTGAGTCTATGACAATCTTCGGCGCTGCAGGTACCTCACTGTCTTCGTTGGATTTTATTTCTATCTCAACTCTGCTCTCTTCTTTGTCTTCGTCGGACCTCTTGGTTGACTCGTTGACACCTCTGTCAGCCAACTTTTCCGTCACCCCTTCTTCGACGAATCTTACGTCCCTGGTTATCACAACTTTCTTGTCTTCAGGAACGTACACTCGATACCCTTTTGATTCCTCAGAGTATCCCACCAGGACGTCTTCTTTCGCCTTGGGTTCAAATTTACCCCTACCAGGCTCCTTCTGCAGCACGTACGCCTTTGCTCCGTACGCTCTGAGATTGCTCAGGTCCGGTATGTGTTTGTACCAATACTCATACGGAGTATGACCTCCCAAACTCGCTGTCGGACACCTGTTTCGCAAATAGTTCGACGCGGTAAGCGCTTCAGCCCAGAAGGCATTTCTCAACCCTGTTTGCAGCAGTAAACACCTTGCCATTTCCACGAGAGTTCGGTTCATACGCTCAGCAACACGGTTTTGTTGCGGTGTGTGAGCCACTGTCAACCGTCTAGAGATGCCGCTTTCTTTCAGAAATTCATCGAACTCGCGACTAGGATACTCTCGTCCATTGTCCGACATCAGACATTTTATTCGTTTGCCAGTCTGATTTTCTACTCGCGCTTTGTATTCTTTGAATGCTTGAAACACATCACTTTTATTTCTCAGGAACACGACCTCACACCATCGACTATGATCATCAATAAATGTGACAAAGTATTTCGAGCGCTTAAATGACTCGGTCCTTGCAGGTCCCCACAGATCAGAGTGCACTATATTCAACACATCTGAACTTTTCTGGGATCTCTTCGGAAACGGTAAGGCTGTCAATTTCCCGCGCATACAGACGTCACACGGCTGTGATAGTCTCTCACTCTCAATGTTTATACCCGTAGCTAGTCCTCTCTTCGATAGCTTAAGAACATCCCGCACATTCAAATGGCCAAGTCTTTGATGCCACACATCTACACTTACAGCGCTATTAGCTTGTTTCTCACAGAAATAATAGAGATTTCCTTCGCGCTTAGCGACAAGCTTTGACTTTCCGTCTTTTCCGCGCACTGTTGCTCTATCTTTATCGAATAGTACAGTGTGTCCATGGTCTGTGATTTTCGCCACTGACAGTAGATTCGTGCGTAATTCTTTTACTAGCAACACATCATTGAGTTTCACGGATTCTTTTTGTTTACCATCCGTTGTCACAACATTAACGGTTCCCCGTGCATCAATGTCAATTTGAATATCGCTGGCTAACAACAACTTCTCCTTTCTCGAACTTGTATGTTCTCTAAGGATGTTTTCGTCGTTACACATATGTGATGTACAGCCACTATCCAAACACCAGCGTCTTACACCAGCACTGTCTTTTGCACCTAGCAACTCTTCTGGCGATACACTTTGAAACGCTGTTTCAATCACCTCGGCTTTTGATGACGATTCACGTCTCGAATTGTCTTGAGAACCTTTTTCAGGACACTCAGCAGCCTTGTGACCGATACCATGACACCTAAAGCACTTATATCGGAAATTTTTATTTTCCTTCGCTTTATTTTCTGTCAATTGGCGGGTATTTCCATTCTTCCTACCGCCTCGGCCATTTTGTGACTTTCCCCTGCCTCTTTGTGCCCACATCGCTTCCGCTGCTTCATCGCTTCGCTGTTGTTTTCTCGAGTCAAATTCTTCCAGAACTTTCTGTCGAATTATTTCAGGACTCGGCACTGTATCTCGTGACTCCATCGAGCATTTTAGCAAATTGAAGCTCGGTGGTAAGCTGTTAAGCAGCATATACGACAATAATTCTGTATTTATTGGAATGCCCATCGTTTCCAACTGCAACGTGACGTCGAAGAATTCCATTAGCTGTGTTCGGAGATCGTCGCCCTCGGACATCTTGAACGTTGATATGCGTTTCAGCAAGCTCGCCTTCTTGACGGGCCCCGTTGATGCAAATTCTGACTTTAATCTGCACCATACTTCTGCTGCTGTGCTCAAACCTTTGACCAATCGCAATAAGCTCGGGTCAATTGCGATTATCAAGTCTGCCCTTGCTTTGGCGTCCTCGTCATCCCATTTTTCTAGCGCTATCCTGGAATTTTCTTCTTCTTCCGCTACTGCACTCAGCTTTGGCCTCGGTATCTTGCCGCACACATGCTTCCAAGTACCGTTTTTCACAGCCACAGCTTCCATCTGCACTGACCAACTATCATAGTTGGCTTTGGTAAGCGGTTTTATATTAAATGTTGACGCCATTTTGAAATCAGCTCAAGCGATTTTATTTTATTACTCGATTTTTCGAGACTTTTCCTGCGTGTTTTATTTTTTTATTTTTTTTTTCAACGCTTTTTCGCGATTTTAAACTTTTCGTGTCAGGGCTTTTACGTACCTGGGCCCATAACCTGTTAAGATCCGTTAATAAAAACTGGTAGCAGATTATGTATTAATAATATCTTTTATTTTGTAGAACCGCAACCGCTCTATTTAAAATCAGGAAAAATCTAAAAACAAAAGTTGCAATGCCGGTTGCTTTGCTTTTTATAAAACCAAAAGACTACTTGACTCTAAAAGAGTCATACACAAAATCAAGGACAAGTAGAATTTGACTATATGTAACAACAAGTAGAATTTGACTATATCTAACACACCCCTTAAATCCCAAACGGTTGACATACCCCCGCTACCCTGCCATACAATTTTTTGTTTGTCTATTTCAGATTTTTCATTTCACTTGTTTTGGCACCCTGTACAGTAAAGTATTTATTATAAAATACACATATCAATAACTTGCGAATGCACACATTACATATGTATGTATATGTAAATAAATATGTATATGTAGCATGATATGATTGTTTTCTGTTGTATTTTAAAGCCTAACCAAATTAGCCAATAAATATAGGTAATGATAATATGTTACTGTGATAATAAATTTAGTTTTTATATATTTTCAGTGATGCCCTGAGCACAGCCTTATCGACTCTCTACTGTAAATTATTAGTAATTTTAGGTGTAGCAATGCCAGTCACGGAAATCATATCCTCGAAAATCCCAGTCTATCTCTATCAGAGTTTCTACGTGTACTTGTACCTGGGCAGCATAACATTTGTTATTTTCGTGTACGCAGCCACCATAAAAACTAGAGCTCTGTTCAGCATACTCAAAACATATCGTAAGTGTGATGTCCCGCCTTTTCCAATGTGAAATGATGCCCTAATTTACCCTTTTCATTTTCGTAGATGAAAAAGCGAACAACGTCACCATTAAGCGGAAAGCGACTCGATTTGGGAGCTTTTACTTGAGGGTGGGAGCGATTGCCTTCGGGATCGGGACAATGGTCTATTCTGGATTGGAATTCGGTCAATACTTTGAGCTGCACGGGATGCCAAACTGTGCAAATGTTTACGCAGCCCTGACACCCATCTCACGAATGCTACTCTCCATTGTCCAAATGCAATTCATTTTTCTGAACACAACGGAGCTGGACATGGCCCGGCACAAAGTGATTGCGCGATTCGGACTCATGCATATGATAGCGACGAACTTGTGCGAGTGGCTTTATGTTCTCGTCGAGGAAACAAAGCACGAAATTTATCATTTTATGCACTCTAAAATTAGTGAAACGATGGGTGGAAACCATCTTGAGAGAAATTTTCTCGATGAATCTGTTGTAGTGATGTCAGATACTAGTCCCAGCGTGAATGCTTCGTTTTTAGGAGGCTCTAACTCTACGAATAGTACCCTTGATGTGATGTCCTTTACTGAGAGATCCGAAGTTGGGCAAATCGTTAATTGCCACAGGACCAAGATAATGGGGTCCTTAGTACAAGACGCGTCGCCATTTCTGTTTCCTTGTACTATTGAGTACTCCCTTATCTGCGCAGTGATTTTATATGAAATGTGGAAGAAGGTCAAATCAATCCCAGATATAGCGAAATCTCGAAGCGATTCACAGAAAATACCGCACCGCAGTGCGCATCACTTTTCGGTTGATTGCTCCAGAGCTCATCGGGGTCTCTTCGCAGGTATACTTGTGATCGTCCTGACCATAATTTGCCTGATCATGTACTTTGTTCTGCATAAAGAAGAAGGTTACGAATTAATAGCAATGCAGGAGGTCACCATTTGCGAGATAATCATGTACATTCTTACTAGTATTGCGGTAATAGCTGCCATGATCAGGATGCGTGACCTTAAATTTCTCAGTAAGAATGATAAATCTGTAAAGTCGCTGGGTCTAGATTGCACATTGCTTGTTCTGGCACAGACCGGAGTGTATGTCTACGGTATGTTTAGCATCATGGGCAGTTACTTTTCGATGAACGATAGTGTTATTGGTGGAAAAGAGGCACTTCTAGCTGAAATAATTGGCCTTTTTGAGACGTCCATTCAAACGCTTTTCATCCTCAACGCCTGTTGGCGACGCTGTAAAGGAGCTCAACAGCAGCGTCATAAACCCGGTCGTGAGCTCATTACTTTTTTACTAATAGCGAATGTGGCCTTGTGGTTCATCAATACTTTAGTAAAAGGAAGAGCAGCGTTCAGAAATAGCCACCTAGAATTCTTCGGGGTATGGGCGTGGACAATCATTACGCACGTTTCGATGCCTCTTGCTATTTTTTATCGATTTCATTCAACGATCTGTCTTTTTGAGATATGGAAATCAGCCTACAAGGCGAAGAACTGACGAGAAGCCCATAAAAATCTCTGTTGTGATATGTCTACCGACTTTAATGTTGTAATATATTCTATTATTTATGTTATTTTGTTGATAAATGGTTAACCCTATTTTCTATGAAATGATAACTGTGTGACGGAGAGAAAAAATGTTAAAAAGAAACCTATGATTAAGACAAAATAATATATAGATAATAAGGTGGCTTGTTGAACAGCAAACCACCATTTATTTAAACAAGTTTTTTGAAGTGAAAACTTCTTTAGCGGCGTTGAGCACTTTTTTGGGATGGGTAAAAAATGTAAATTTCGCGTCAGGTCACGTGACCCTGATCGAAAAACCGTAAGACGTACAGGGCGCTTGCGCGAGTGTGCGTGTGTGTTTGTACACCGCCTGCTACGCGCATCTACGGGAAAAGCTTTAATGATTCGCCAATGATTTTGAGTGGAGATTTCAACATAAACTTTGCAGACGATAAAAATCAACTATTAATTGAATTTTTAAATAATGAATTTGCTTTAACGATGTCAAATGATCGCAATCTTAGCACAACGAAATACAAAACTACTATTGATGCGGTCTTTATTAGACATCTAAATAGATTCGAATCAAAATTGTTCGTTTCTTACTTCAGCTACCATAAACCTATTGTATCAGTTTTAGAGATTGGCGATGATGATGCTGGTAATGATGATGGTGAAAGAGTCGTTGAAATTATGGATGAAAGTTGATTTTTCTGAGAGATAAACTTTTTAATGTAAAATAATTGTAATAGTTCTGAAGTGTTAAATTTTTTATGTAATATAAATTGTTATGTTTGTGTACGATAGCGCAATAAATGATAGTACTTTTATACTGATAAATAAAGCAATTCGTGCGAAATTATTCCCTAACCATTCCAAAATATTCAAAAATGCACAACGTTAATGTTCAAGTTTTCACTTCGGCCGGCACTCCCGGAGTACCACCCGTTGTTTTTTTTGGTCCCACAGGGCTAAGTATTACTACTAGATCTAAAGGTTATCCTTCCGAAATTTCCTGGATCAAACCTATAAATGGTGCAGAAAAAGAGTTTTCTTTCCCATACAATTTGTGTGTGAAAAATTACTCCTTCAGAAAAACGTGAATTACTCGTCAAAAAAACATTTTAAATAATTCTTCATACTAGCATTTTATTGAACACTCAATTTGCTAATAAAAAAGCCCTACGACTATATTCGTAAATCCAGTAGTTTCCAGACTGGATCTAATAGGTACTAATAATCTTATTTCAGACTCCGAGATCACATTTGTAAACCACGCAAGCTGAGTATAGTTTGCCACACAACTTGTATAGGAAAGATTAATGTTTTGTATGTATAAACGTGAAAAACTCGTTTAAAAAAAATTTAAAAGAAATCTCATTTTGCCAAATTTCCTATCAAAAAGATCTGACGGACCAAATTCGTAAATCAAAGAGTTTTAATCATACATATGTTCGTTTGAAGTTTAAAGAAAAATTTCATAATGATAGAAATGCGTTGATCTATACGTTTTATTTTAAGACGTTTAAAAACGAATACATTTTAACACTATTGGATTTGATCAGTTTTTCAATCACCAGATTTAATTGTTCGAATAAAATCGTTCCAATAATCAACTGTCTGTGAATAAAAATTGCTATTAGATGGGTAAATTTTTTCGCTCGTTCAAGCGGCAGATCGGACGATTAATTGACAATCATCTGAAAAATAAAATCATTGCCCTATAGAAATATCGACCTTAAGTATAAGTAACATATACCAATGCTTGTTTTTTTTTTTATAAGTATAATGTACCACAAATTTCATTGAAAATGTTGAATCCATTCGAATCGAATTGAAAGGAGCTTACAAAAGTTCTTTTTGGGTGAAAATTACTAACAAAGTTCCTAAACTCTCAATAATTAATTTTAGTTACATTTGATTTCGATTAACTTTTACGTACAAAAAGTCAACCATTGACACACTATGTATCTATTCAGTATTATCGTCTTTACCCAATTTGTAATGGTAAAGTAAAAGAACTAATAATAAATCGAAGCAACCAACTTCGATTAGATTATGAAACTTTGAATGCAAAAAATTAAAGTCAAAGTTTACTGAGATGATTTTACGATAAGAGTTTTATACGAAATTTCAATTTCAAAGAAAAGTAGATCGTTATACAAGCTTTTTCGATGTCATTTCAATCGGAATACAGAACATAATTACTTTAGATCCTGGCATAGCAGTTTTAGCGTTTCGTTACATATATATGTACATTCATTTTTAAAAGCTTTTTATTAGCTTCACCTGTCTGTAACGGAATCTTGGAAGTTAAATTTGACCCACTTCCCGGTTTCCGATTGAGCTGAAATTTTGCACACTTATCAAGGACTGATGACAATACAATAATTTAATAAATTTGTCCCATTATCCTGAACAGGATCGCCAGGATAAATAATTTATGTAACAGGTAGAATAATTATTCGAAGGAACTCATGGGTAAATCGATTTTCTGTGTTTTTCGCTAGAACTGTCATCCACTTAAATTTTGTAAAGGACATCATCCGTTTTGGTCCAAATATGAAAGTGCCGGCCAGAAAAAGAAAATGTTATATTCTGGTAGAACTTGTCCATCTGAGCATTTATTATTATGGCACCAAAGCTGTAGGACCATTGCCCTGGGTTTTATATGCGTTTAAAAAATCTGTCTTTTCATGCATTTTCGACGCAATGAAATAGCAAAAACAAGTGATGTTTTGCCGTAATATGACATTTTGAACATTAATAGCACCAATGGTTCTAACCTATACCGATTCTGTACATAGAAAATCACATTTTTGGGGTTTTCTAACTAAAATACCACGTGATCGTTAAGACAGAGCTTATTTTTTCTGGAATTGAATGATAATGAATGATAGATCCAAAAAAGGTTAAAACAGAGCCAAAAGAAAGGAATGCGTAAATAATATGTATTAATATGTAATTAATATTACGTATAAATCTGTAAAACAATGATAATTTTTAATAAACATAATATTACATAAACTATATTTTTTTCTTTTATTTTTTAACAACAACCTCAATGTAAAAACGGGCGTAGGAATATTCTAAGGCACAATAGATGCACAAAATGATGTTAAAACAGCACTAAAATGTGTAAAAATGTCAGATATCATTTACTTTTCTAAGATCATTTAATTGAAAATGTATGAAAAGACAGATTTTTAAACGCATATAAAACCCAGGGCGATGGTCCTACAGCTTTGGTGCCATAATAATAAATGCTCAGATGGACAAGTTCTACCAGAATATAACATTTTCTTTTTCTGGCCGGCACGTTCATATTTGGACCAAAAATGTATGAAAATCGGATGATGTCCTTTGATTTCATACGTCGCGGAAGTTGAAATGAAAAAAAAAATGAAACTGCAACACAAAAAAAAGGAGATTGGCGAAGAAAAGGAAACAGTTAAAAGAAATATCAGAACTTGCCAGCGAAGAATTTGAAGAGAGAAAGAAAACAAGATGACTCAATATGAAAACTTATAGCACAGAATAAAGACTAAGCCAACTAACTATTATTTTAAACTCTCTGAAAACTATTTGATTTTATCAAGTTATTTGACTACCTTTCGCTGCAGGGATAACATATTATTTTTTACTTTTTAGTTCGATCTAAATAAAAAGCGTGTTCTTTAGTTTTTTAAACTATTATTTATTATATACATATGTATGTGTAAATTGAAAAAGGTGGGATTGCTAATTCAAACAGTTTCGTTGGTTTCACTGCTGAAATTTATTATCACTTCAAAATTCATTTACAAACTTACAAACTACAATGAAGCTAATCTATCACCAAAGCAAAATTCAAAATTCACAAATCTTATCACTAATAACTCTCCAAATTCATAAATCTTATCACTAAACAATCTCAAATTTACAAATCGTATCCTGTGGTCGCCAAACCCAACCCCCTTCACCAAATTAGCCCTGCAAGTCTTTCAATCTTTCCGATCATATGACTTACAGTTTCACTATTTTTGGTGCCTTTTATTATGCGCGATATTCTCAACTCCTTCTTCATCCGTAGATCAAAAAAGATTTCTAGGCTGCCTGCTCTTTTATAGTGCCTTTTTCCAATGTTTTAATGCCTTGCCATCCTAAAATATATTTGTGGACTTTAAATCGGTGATAAGTTCCAGCACATTAATGAACTTTGTTATATTTTGATTTATCATTAAACATATTGCTGCAACATGCTCTTTCCCGTTATAATTACCTTGTTCATGCTTTGTTGCAATAATTTTACCCTTATTCTTACGTGAAACAGAAGTACTGGCTTTGAATAGTGGGGTTTTGGTGCGGCAAGACTATATTTTGGAAATTGGAAAATTCCAATTATACTTTTTCCTTTTCTTTTGTCTTTTCTCCCCTTTCCTCTTAAAAAGCGTGGTTATGTTATGCAAATTTATTAATAATAGATTTCCATGACTTCATTGTCTTTAATTTGAAATCTGCATAACTATTAAGTCCAGAAAAGTTAGCCACTGTAATGAAGCGCATGAAGTATGGGCTAAAGTTCATTGTGTCAAGTTTGACAGTTTGCAGTGTCAAGTGCCAAGGATTTCACGTAACTCGGGTAAGTTTATATTATTTTTTCTTAAAATGCATGAGTTATTCTTAATATAAAATTCATGTAAAGCTTATTTGGGTAGTGCATGTGCAGTGCATAGATGTGCATAGATTGCCTCAGGAAGTCGGTGCGCAACTCGATTTGCGTATGAGGGACTTCTCTGGGCATAATGTCAACAAAGGACATTTTATTAGTTATAATTTTCTTTAAGTATTAAATTCATTATTTAATTCATTACTAATTCATTATTAATTCATTTATTCCTTAATTTCAGTGGGTGGCGCTGGACGAGTTTTAACCCAGGTAAGGCTTCTATATTTTTTTTTTTTTTAATTACTTTCAATTTTAGGGATTGGATGAACAGTATGTATATAGATATTGTTATGAAATTTTGACACAACGTTGCATTCGAATACGCGCATGTTAATATACATACATAGGTATACCTATAATTTACCATGAAAAATTTTTTATTATTATTTTTTTTTTGCCAAAAACCTTCGCGGGCGTACGCAGAACAAATTACCAAAGTTTCATCACAAACGGATAGTTTTTCTAATGGTCAAAAGACGAACAAACAAACGAACAAATATTCATTTTTTATATAATGTAGATTACGCAAAAACTCCCAAATGGAAATGTAACTTGCTTTTATTAAAGTCTAGTTTTATTATTTCGTCTATTTTTGCTGCAGAAATCGATTAAATTATCGTAATGGGTGACTTTACACAGAAGAATATATGCATGTCAGAGAGTTAAGAAGACCGTGCAATCTTCCATCCGTGCATCTGCGCTGGAAGCATAAAGTGGATCCATGAAAATTACCTCATCTTGTGGTTACGCTATTCGATGAAGAAGCACTGAGGAATTTGCGGACATCAGTTTTCATTTAGGCCAATTTATTCGCAAGATATGCTCAAGGTGCGCCCCCTGCAATATGTTGCTGAAGACCTGCTAAAAATTCGGAAGGTGACAGCAAAGTCTATATCTGTCCCCACAATGGGGCTAGTTGTGCCCGGGCAACGCCGGTGTCGTGTATCGGCAAGCCAATAAAGCATGGCACTATTGGCTGTGTTCGCGATGTCAGCGCCTCTAGTGACCGCAATTATTCAGGATTGGAGATCTGTCAAATTTTGGTAACTGGATGGTTTGATAAGGATTTTCGGATTGTTTTTCAGGGAAATTAAATGAAAATGTGTAAAAAGTTGGTGCATATTATAATAAGTGATCTAAAAACATGAATGTTATAATACGTACGGGATTTGAATCGATAAAACATTATATAAATTTCCAACCTCAAACTGTACAAAAAGGGAAAGGAAATAAGACCTCTGATCATAAGACAAACGTCTGTGATACAAACTCCCTACAAAACATCATTAAATGTGAGTACATACCTACATATCTACTTATTGAAATTGTATTTTTGAGTTAGCTTCACGTCAGCTTATATTAATTATTTTAATGTTTATTTTAATTCCAGATAAATGATGAACGTGTCGTTACGAATGTTAAGTGCGACTGTGTTTATAATCAAAGTGGCAAGTGCAAACATTTTGCTGCTTTGATACATTATATCAACACAGAAAAAAGCTTATCAAAAACAAGTAGCGAACAACAATTAGGAAAGCCCAGCACTCGACAATTTGTCAAAAACAAATATACAAAAGGTAGATATTTCGAAGATATGCTCCCGCCAGTTGCCAAAAATACTAGACATTTCGCCTGCAACCAACTGCAACCAGCATTGCTGGCTGAATTAGATGAAAAATCACCTCTGAAATTAGTCCTTAAAGCAGCAGCAGCAGCGCAATCGAAAGATGCAATTAGTGTGAAAGAAATATTAGTAGAAATGTTGAACAAAATTGAGTCAAATTTGAAGCAAGAAGACACTTTTGTTTTATATTCATTTCCTGCCTCGTAATTTTAATCTTGTTGCATATATACATATTAGTATTAGCTTATGAATGCTGCCACTTGAATTTTGTACATTTAAGATCTTAATCTTTGTACTTGTCGAAATAAAGTTATTATTATTATTATTATGATATAGTATTATTTTTTTCTTTTAGTTCCTCATTTTTCAGTTTCAGTGCGGATTTGAAATGGTCTTCAGCCCTTTGAATATTTGATTGTTCTTCTGCCATGTTACTGTAAACAATTAGAGAAGATTTAGTTAACAACACTGTAAAAAAAATTGGGCAAACTGAAAGTAAACATAGTTCATTCAACTACGCGGCAGGTATAAATACGGCGAACCGAATTCATAGTGATACGCGGCACAACCGATGATGATCCGTGCTGAATCTTTATTCGACCGTATCCGTGACTCTAGAGTATATTAGTAGTAATATGATGGATAGACTGAAGATATTTATCTCTTCGATAGGGGTAGGTGCCTCGAAAGTAACACGAGTACGCTAAATGCAATACCGAATCCGCGAAGTCGGTCCCTAAGTGCGGTGTAAAACAAGTACTATGATAAATCGTAAAACTGAATCTTTACACAAAAACCAGTTGTGTGGCCAAGTACATGGTATGTAGAAGATTTTAAGGTCGCGAAGCTTTTGCGCAATATTGCAATAAATACAAATTGTTTAAGAAGTGCACATTCCAACTTACAATATATTGGTTTGTTAAAAAGCGCTTCAGTTCCTTGTTTTTCCAAATATGGTATTGTTATTAAGTTTATAAAAGGAGTAGATACTACGCACACATCTCATTTAGAGTTCAGTCCTTAAACAATTAACAACATGAAAAGCTTCATCTGCATAAAGTGCTCTGGTAAACGTAGATCTGCCGAGCTTTTGCGATTTACACCAAAAATGGTAGCCACACACGCTGCGATATACCGGAGAGGTCGCCTGCGCAGTTATATATATCGTTGCAGGTATACCGGAGCGTGTGTGGGGATGGATCCGGCCGGAATTTCCCGGAATTTTGGTCTGCGCAGTCGAACAGAGCCAGATCGAAATTCGTTATATAGTAGCGTGTGTCGCCGGCATTACGAAAAAATCTTTATTGCCAATGGTCCTTTTTCTAAGTATTTAGGACAATAATTTGTTTTTTTTTCAATAATTTCTAGATACAGTAGATTTCGGTTATAACGACGATGAAGGGACCACCACAATTTCGTCCCTATATACGGAAGTCGCTATATAGGAAGAAAGAAAGAAAGAAATGTACAGTGGAGTCACAAAAGTAAGTATACAGTGTTTGTTTCAGCAAAGTATTTGAAAAAATAACTAATGTTTATAGAAATATTGCCACGATTGTGCATCTGGACAATTCTTTGTATCCATGCGCAGTTATTCAATACAAAAAATTACCGTTAATTGTGAGGTTTGTGTGCAATCGATTGCAGTTCTTAGAACACCACACAAATTCACATCACAAAAGTAAGTATACACATGCGTTATTTCGAGTTTGATAACTCAGCAGAGCAGACACGCGTTATTAGTAGATAGCTAGGCACAATTTGGAGAGGACGACTGGATCAGTGGTTACAAATAAAAAAGTCTAAATTTATATTACATTTTTGTCTTTCGAAGAAACTAAAATTGCATTGAAACAATTTGATTCAATCTTTGCAATTACACCACAGATTCAATGTTAAATTTTTTAAGTTAGGTTAGCGATATTTTAATATTATTCATCTATATAGAGACTTCTGAAAAATCATTCTTTAATAAACACTTTCCTATAATTTAAACATTAAAAAAATATGATTTCAAAGTCAAATCTCTAGGCTGTCTCTTTAAAGAAATGGATTTAAAAATCAGGTGTTGTTTACATGCGTAGAATTTAATAACATGTCAATACAAAATATCGTCTAACTATTCACAACTTATCGTAGAATTAAATCATAAAATAACACAAGAAACTTTCAGCGGTGCCGAAAATGAACAAAAATTAATAAATGTAATAATAATAACACAAAAAAAGGACATTGAATATTAAGGAAAAATTTAGAAATAAAGACAATGTGCTTGTGAGGTCGAGATGAGTTTTTTTGGCGTGCTAAATCAATCACAAGCGCGTCGCTTGGTTCTGATGAAATATATACAACATCATCGTCATCTGGCTTTGTTGGTTCTGGTGGTCTGGATACTATTGTTGATGCTGTGCTAAGTTCATTAGAGTTGGATAATTGTGAAGATTGCGGACGAAAACACGTGCGAAGTGGTTTTCATTAAAAGTAAAAGGTTATTTAAATCGTATAAAATAGTTCCAGTAGAAGCAACTTATGCTGGAAAATTTTAACAACTCATATTTATAAATTTAAGCATATTAATACAAATCGAAAATAGCAGGGCTGAAAATCGAAATTTGGTATATACATATATATTTTATTAAACTGGCGAAAAAGTTAACTATTCACAACGTACCTCGAGATTTAAAAAAAAATTCATTACGTGATGCTTAAACAAACATGCTAACACATGAAGCTCTCATCGAAAATTTTTCATACCGGCCAATTAAAAATTTAAATTTATTGTTAAACTGTTTTGGAGCAATTTTTGAAGAGTATTAATAAAAATCGAAAATAGCAGGGCTAAGAATCGAAATTTGGTATAGATATATTTTATTTAGCGAAAATTTATATGTTATTCACGACGTACCTCAAGATTTAAATAAAAGTTCATTGCGTAATGCTAAAACAAAAATGCTAACCCATGAAGCTCTAATCGAAAAATTTTCATACCGGCCAATTAAAAATTTAAATTTATTGTTAAACTGCTTTGGAGCAATTTTTGAAGAGTATTAATAAAAATCGAAAATAGCAGGGCTAAGAATCGAAATTTGGTATAGATATATTTTATTTAGCGAAAATTTATATGTTATTCACGACGTACCTCAAGATTTAAATAAAAGTTCATTGCGTAATGCTAAAACAAAAATGCTAACCCATGAAGCTCTAATCGAAAAATTTTCATACCGGCCAATTAAAAATTTAAATTTATTGTTAAACTGTTTTGGAGCAATTTTTGAAGAGTATTAATAAAAATCGAAAATAGCAGGGCTAAGAATCGAAATTTGGTATAGATATATTTTATTTAGCGAAAATTTATATGTTATTCACGACGTACCTCAAGATTTAAATAAAAGTTCATTGCGTAATGCTAAAACAAAAATGCTAACCCATGAAGCTCTAATCGAAAAATTTTCATACCGGCCAATTAAAAATTTAAATTTATTGTTAAACTGTTTTGGAGCAATTTTTGAAGAGTATTAATAAAAATCGAAAATAGCAGGGCTAAGAATCGAAATTTGGTATAGATATATTTTATTTAGCGAAAATTTATATGTTATTCACGACGTACCTCAAGATTTAAATAAAAGTTCATTGCGTAATGCTAAAACAAAAATGCTAACCCATGAAGCTCTAATCGAAAAATTTTCATACCGGCCAATTAAAAATTTAAATTTATTGTTAAACTGTTTTGGAGCAATTTTTGAAGAGTATTAATAAAAATCGAAAATAGCAGGGCTAAGAATCGAAATTTGGTATAGATATATTTTATTTAGCGAAAATTTATATGTTATTCACGACGTACCTCAAGATTTAAATAAAAGTTCATTGCGTAATGCTAAAACAAAAATGCTAACCCATGAAGCTCTAATCGAAAAATTTTCATACCGGCCAATTAAAAATTTAAATTTATTGTTAAACTGTTTTGGAGCAATTTTTGAAGAGTATTAATAAAAATCGAAAATAGCAGGGCTAAGAATCGAAATTTGGTATAGATATATTTTATTTAGCGAAAATTTATATGTTATTCACGACGTACCTCAAGATTTAAATAAAAGTTCATTGCGTAATGCTAAAACAAAAATGCTAACCCATGAAGCTCTAATCGAAAAATTTTCATACCGGCCAATTAAAAATTTAAATTTATTGTTAAACTGTTTTGGAGCAATTTTTGAAGAGTATTAATAAAAATCGAAAATAGCAGGGCTAAGAATCGAAATTTGGTATAGATATATTTTATTTAGCGAAAATTTATATGTTATTCACGACGTACCTCAAGATTTAAATAAAAGTTCATTGCGTAATGCTAAAACAAAAATGCTAACCCATGAAGCTCTAATCGAAAAATTTTCATACCGGCCAATTAAAAATTTAAATTTATTGTTAAACTGTTTTGGAGCAATTTTTGAAGAGTATTAATAAAAATCGAAAATAGCAGGGCTAAGAATCGAAATTTGGTATAGATATATTTTATTTAGCGAAAATTTATATGTTATTCACGACGTACCTCAAGATTTAAATAAAAGTTCATTGCGTAATGCTAAAACAAAAATGCTAACCCATGAAGCTCTAATCGAAAAATTTTCATACCGGCCAATTAAAAATTTAAATTTATTGTTAAACTGTTTTGGAGCAATTTTTGAAGAGTATTAATAAAAATCGAAAATAGCAGGGCTAAGAATCGAAATTTGGTATAGATATATTTTATTTAGCGAAAATTTATATGTTATTCACGACGTACCTCAAGATTTAAATAAAAGTTCATTGCGTAATGCTAAAACAAAAATGCTAACCCATGAAGCTCTAATCGAAAAATTTTCATACCGGCCAATTAAAAATTTAAATTTATTGTTAAACTGTTTTGGAGCAATTTTTGAAGAGTATTAATAAAAATCGAAAATAGCAGGGCTAAGAATCGAAATTTGGTATAGATATATTTTATTTAGCGAAAATTTATATGTTATTCACGACGTACCTCAAGATTTAAATAAAAGTTCATTGCGTAATGCTAAAACAAAAATGCTAACCCATGAAGCTCTAATCGAAAAATTTTCATACCGGCCAATTAAAAATTTAAATTTATTGTTAAACTGTTTTGGAGCAATTTTTGAAGAGTATTAATAAAAATCGAAAATAGCAGGGCTAAGAATCGAAATTTGGTATAAGGTCTGTTCTTTGAGAAATTCGTTAAAAAAAACTGGTGCGCCACAGGGCGAACTGAGTGTTGTCAAAAAAAACCAGGGCGCACCGAGACGCACTGGGTTTTGGTATCTCAAAGAACGCAAATTCGTTATTTTTTCGGTGCAAAAAAGAAGAAGAAGAGTAGAACTGTCAGTTGTGTTGCAATTTTGCAAAACTTTAGTATAAAACTTTAGTATGGTGGCAGAACGCGATGAATTCGAAAATAATAATGGATAATAAATATTACAAATTTATTAAGCAGAACGCAATTAAATAATAAAGCAATAAATACTTCATTGCCATCCATTTATCCATAGAAGAGCGAAATTTAACTGATAAAATAATTATCAGTCCATTACCTTTTTAGTTAAAATTATTTATATTATAATAATTACTAAGATAATTTGAAATAATAAAATACACACTTCTTAGTTTAAATAATTTATTTCAAAATCTCTCTATTAAACCAATAAATTCTTCAATTCAATTTAAATTCAAATTCAAATGCCGCTAGCCGTTACAACTCGACTTCGCCCCAGCATAAAACTCGGTTTTAGTTGGTGCGCACCGAGCCGCACCGAGTGCTGTCAAAAATTCTCAAAGAACGCTAAAACGAAAAACTGAGTCGCACTGAGACGCACCGAGTGCTGTCAAAAAGTCTCAAAGAACGCTAAAACGAAAACCCAGTGCGCCACGGTGCGAACCAGTTTTTGTCAGTTCTCTCAAAGAACCAGACCTAATTTCACGAAATTTAACTGAAATCACTCAGGTGGAGGTGGGGGCTTAATTTTGCGGCTGCAGGGCGGTATGAAAAATGATTTTTTTAGGATTATTCCTGGTTATTGCCGTTGTAACTAAACGATGACTGGATGTGGCTGAGGAAGGGCTGCAGTCAGTGGCCCTTTTTGGTCCATCGGCGTTTCTAAAGGGGATATTTTTTGCAGTCCCAATATTTTTTTCGGAACGAATAAATAATTTCAAAAAACTATCCGTAAACTGAATTTCAGGTCGCAAATTTAATTTTTGGTTTATGTAATGCCTCACTCCTCCCGGAGGATACATATCTTTTTTTTTTTTTGCAGCAGTAGCATTCAGTAAAAATCTTTTTAAACCTCCACGGTTTCATCAAACAATAAGTGGTACAGATTAGAACCATATTTTTGCATGGAAGACCAATTTAAACCAAATTATGATCCACTATTCGAAGAAAAGGCTTTGGTAAATCTCTGCTGTTTGAGCCCTTCGAGACCATGCAAAGATCACCTTAAAAATGTTTTCAGTTGGAGCACTGAAAAACCTTTTCGATCATAAAATACTTTAGCATGCGATGCAACTACTTGTCTACTCCTACTTTTCTCATGAGCAACGTGTTTTTTTTTTTTTGAGAAGGCCTTTACTTCAAATACCTTCAAAAGCAAACAAATTAGTGCTTATATTTGTGAAAGCAATATTTAACTGAGAAGAATTTCAAAGAATTTTTTGTTGTGAGCACCGATAATCTTTACATACTCGTAGTCTTTTGGGTAAGTTTAAAGAGTTATTTAGATTTTCTTTCGTTTGGGTTATTTTTAAATTTATGTTTCTAAGATTAATGAGAATGTTGAAAATTTGGAGTATTCAATTTTGATGATTAGGAGTTCAAAAGTAGTTCAGTTCAATGGTTAATTTATTTTTTATTTAATCGCTATGGGCTCTAATGGTATTTCTCGCGTAGTTCTCGAAAAATTTGAATTTGCTCCACGCAAATTTTGCTGCATTTTTTAATAGAATCAGGCATAATGTGTAAAAGAAGAATGGATAATAACATTTTGTGGTAAATTAAATACTATCTGAAATTTTTATAATTGCTATTTATAAGGCTTAGGTTTGCTTTCACGAATTACTGAGTTTTCAAGATTCCACAACTCAACTCTACTGATAATGAAAAATCGGGGGTGGTTTTAAATTTATACAGAAGACTGTAATTTTTGTGTCTTAATTTCGGTACTGGTTTCTAGACCATTCTACTTTTTTGGTACGCTTTCCTTTACCTCACATATTTTATCGAATTTGAATTGTTAATCAGTGTTTTTGCCTTTTATTTAATAATAAATACATGCGGTTCTAGTTCTAAAGCAATTGTTATTTGTCTTTAATTTTTTTTAAATACAATATTCAATTGCAGACCAAGTTTGAAAAAGGTTGCCTAAATACTATTTCTTTAATATTCGTTGAAAACTAATCTTTACAACAAGGAATCTGAAGTAAAACTAAACTCTAACAAAATATTCTTAGCTATTTATACATTTCTAACGGAAGGGAAACGAGTTGTAATGGATTTGTTGAGTTCCCGGAAAAAGGGTAATTTTATGAAGGTGATATGTTCCAGGAATGAGGGTATGTTTATGAGGGTAGTTGGAGTTTAAGGATAATTAGGAATTTCCTGCATTTATTGTTTCAAGGAAAAAGGATACAGTTTAAATCTTAGCTAATAGTTAACAGGAATTTAGTTTAATTTTTAGAGGTATGCAACACCTCCCCTTTTAAGTATAAAGATATGATCTGTAATACTCTTGTTTGAACAATAGTTAAAAATGAACAATAAATTGGTTTTATAATATAACTAATTTAATTTGTAATTATTAATTCTAAAATATATTATAATTATTTATTTTTTTATTTTTTACATAAAATTATTTTACAATGGGGTAGTACTTCTTCTTGATCTAGATGGATAGGGTCGTCTTACTGTAGATTGTGAGGTTGATGGTTGGTCTTCTTGGTTTTCTTCTGGGTACTGATTATTAATTGTTCAATAGGATATCCACTCGACTCTGGCCCGAAAAGTTAAAATACGTTTGTTGTTGTGTTTATAATTTTTTAAATAAATATATATGCAAACGGATTTATTTTTATAGAAGAACATGTCCACTGAAAGAGACGATATACCTTTTAAAAATCAATAATCAGTTAGTCCCAAATTTATATTGTGAGTCAAATGACACACATATAATAACTTAAATAAGAAAATAGAATGAATATAATTTTTTATTACATAATTTTTGACACTTTGTGCAATTCTGCTCTTCACTTGCTGTAGTTTCTGAAGAATTTTGAAACATTATATTGGCGGATTAATATTTAATGTATTGTTTACCTTTATTTGCATTGTTGTCCTCATTTTCTTTGTCAATCTGTAAACCATTGTTACATCTATATACGGAGGTTGGTGTGTATTCAGGGCAGGAAAGAAGTTTTAATTTTTTTAATGGCGGCATACTCCTATATAAGAAGCATTAAATTAGTACATAAAATTTAAGTTGATTTAAAAAACATACTTTAATTAGTGCAATAATGCAATATTGGAATGAATACAAAGCTATTTTGAACTGGTAAGCACATTGCTTTACAATTAATATCTTCAATTTTAAAGTTTTCTTCCACAGTACTTATGTTGTTAACTTCACTTATACCTAATGTCCGAATTGAATCAAACGGTTCATCGAAAAAGGCTTTTACGTTTTGAAATCTAAAACCTATTACATAGTGTTCTCCGCATTCATTTTCAAAAAATCTAGTAATTTTGAATGGTATAAATGGTAAAATATAACAATAATTGTTTGGGCTAGTGTCGCTTAAATAAAACATATCAAAATAAAAACGTTTGTAGATAGGAACTGTCATATTTATGTTTTTGTTGGATAAATTTCTGGGACCTCTTTTCTTTGAATTATTTTTTATAAAGCGATTTCTTTCGGCAATTCTGTTGTAAATTTGTTGTAAAATATTAGTAGGTTGACGACAATCTTTTTTCAGAAATTGCAAATAATTCTCGAATTTGTATGCCGAAAAAATATCTACATTTCCATACATTCTAACACAATCAACTAAATGCAGGAGATTGTGAACATTGTAGCTAATTTTATCGGCGCCGTATAAAATTGCAAAATTGTATACAAACAGTTCTAACATTTCTTGAACGCTTTCCCAATTTTTTAGACAATTTTTCGGACATGATATTAATCTGTATGCTCCAGCTGGCAAATTAAAATGTTCATATAAATCACTATGCAAAATACCTTTAAATAATACAATTCCTGTATAAAGTAATAGCTGCCGAAACTCGGTTGCTTTCCATTTACACAATTCATTAAAATTTCTTGGTTTTCTACTGAATTCCTTTGATGTATGCAGCTAATGAAACTAATTTGTAATTCAAGTATTTTGTTTTGTTCGATACTTAGCTTTTGCACAGTATGTTTATCCTTCCATATGTATCCCATGAGTTTTTTTGTAACGCCTAAATCAATTAAATGCATTACATCTAATGGAAACTGGGATACCATTTTAATGTTAATTTCTTCTAAAGGATTTTGATGTTGTTGGTACTGCATTATATGAAAAGTTTTGTCTTCCCGATTCTTAAAACTTTCATCTGTCCTCAGAGAAGAAGCTGTAATGGCGTATGACAGAGTATTTTTTAGTTTTTTACCTCTTTGAGTGCATTTTGCACAGCCATTACTTGCAGTGTGGCCAACAACGCCAGTTATGAAAGCTCGAGCGGGCGTATCGTACGTAAACAACCTTATTTCTAATTTTAAATTTCTACCATTTATTTCAATTCCATTATTTTTAATCTGTTTTAATTCTTCTATAAATTCCGATAGATATTCCTTAACATTATCCGGTTTTTTTTCCCAATATATGAGCCAATAAGGAAAGGTTGAATTTGTTTGTCATTAGAGATTGCCCCTAATATTGGCCATAATGTTTGGTTCGAACTTTTAAATAACGGCAAGCCGTCAATTCCTACGTCCATGTACAACGTCTCAATACAATCATTTACAGACAAATTTAACATTTTAATTGAATTTTCTATCCCGATTTGGTGATACATTCCTGGCGAAACTACTCTGGTTTTAATTTGTAAATTGTGTTTTGACATAAGCAAAGTTTTTGTACAGGTTGGCACTTTTATATTATTATTATTTAATATTTGCAATAAATTATCAGAAGCCTCTCTTCTTATCCTTATCCTCCCGGCACAAAAGACCGTCTGGTCGCAGTGCCCTCCGCTTGGGCGGCCCCACTAATAAATAATAATAAATATCCTGTATTTAACACACCATTCCGCTAAACTATCAGCTAAATTATTCGATTTACTGAAGTATCAACCTTATTAGCTACTGTACAATCAGGATTATAATTACAATTTTGATCATTTCTTTCTACATCAATATGTAAATCACAGTCATTATTATTCATTTGACTTGCAATATTTGTTAATCGTTCATTTATTTTCTTATGAACTAAACGTTTAATATGTCGCTTGCTTATTCCTGCAATCGTTAAACTCATTTTTGTTGTCCGTGATTAATCTAAGAATTAAAATTAACTTCGCTAATTACCTATGAATTATAAATTTCACTTCTCACCTAAGATTAACTTGCACGCACAGGAATTATAATTTAAGGACTTGCACGCACAGGATTTTCACGATCGTTTTGCTTTGCTGGTACAAACATAAATGAATCATCAACCCGCATTCAGGAATTGCGTCGACAAAGAACTCGATCGGAAAGAGCGGGAGTGAGAGAAATATGCAAGGTGTTTTTGTTCTCGCTTGTGCTTCCACCTATATTCCATGCGACTAACTTGGAATTGATAGTGAAAAGTTTCCATTGCTTCCACAAGGCTTCCCTTGCAATGCATTCCGAAATTCCCGCTGGGATTTTGTTAACCTCTCGCTATAGGCGCTGTCGTCTGGTTTTTATAACACAGATAGTTGAGACAAGATCCTGCAGTCAAGTTTTCGCCAATATAATAGATAAAAAATATAACATATGCGTGTGCATGTAAAGGGTGTCTCAGTAAGAGTGCACTTTTTCATTTTAAAATAAAAACAAGTATTTTATGACAGAGTTGTGATATTTTTATTGCATTGTAAAGAAGACATGTTCCGATTAAGTATGGAATAAAATATCCGGCAAATGACCCCCACGGCTCCGATGACAGGCCATTACTCTTTGCATGAAATTTTCCATGACTTTTGCACAGAGATGTGGCTGTATCTCACCGATGACGCGTTGGATTTCCGATTTGAGCTCAGGAATTGTTTCGGGTTTATTCGCATAAACCCGAGATTTCACAAAACCCCAAAGAAAAAAATCGCACGGCGTTAAATCGCACGATCTTGGTGGCCAGTTGACATCAGAATTTCGTTCAGCGTAACTTTCCCCATTTTTGTAATGAGTTTTCACAATTATAACGCGTTGTTCTTTCGAAAATCTCTCCATTTTTAATAATCGGAATAAACATAGGTGACAGCTGTCAAATTTCAGAGTTGCCACTTGCATGAAAAAAAAAATATTCCAATTTTGAAAAGTGCACTCTTACTGAGACACCCTTTATAACACAATAAGCGAACATAAGGAAACGTGTTTCATTTCTGAAATATCCGTTGATGTGAAAAAATGAATGAAATGGCAATAATTTAATTTAACAATTTGTACATGCTTCCATTTCAACTGATCACCGATCCGATGGTTAAGTCTCAGCATTATTGTAATACATATTATTACACTGATACAGCGTCTTGTCTGTAGCAGAGATATTATAGCCTCTTATAGCTGTAATATGTATTTCAATGTCTAAATGTTCTGTAAAGGGTAGGATCTAGGATCTATGGCTTCAAACACGCTTGTTTACGTTGAAACATATAAAATTTATTAACAAATTAGAAACAAAACAATAAATCATACAACTAGTTCTCTACTCTAAATCAAACAGTTCAACAACAATAAAAAAACTAAAAAACAATAAAAGTAATTCTTCTTTCTATAACCTGAAATAGAAACAAATAATGATTTAAAAAATGGGGTAAATACCGCCAGTGAAAAATAATCCCTAAACAGTGTATACTTAACAATATTTTTTGGTGAATACCTAAAAAATATTGTCAATGTGTGTGTGTAGCGGTGAATACCTGCTCAGATTCTAATTCCAAAAATGCTAGAATGCGGTGAAAACCTACATTCAACCATACGTGGAATCGGAACTCTATACGTTTTCTATACAACTTGTGGTGAAAACCTCCAAGTCATATCAAAAGTGCGGCGGTGGAAACCTACCTAGCGGTCAAGACCTGCTTGGATTCTAATTCGTCCAATCTTTGGTATGGTGGAGACCTACACCTGAAGACTATCAGATTCAGAATGAAAATCTCCTGGTTTGTCTCTCCTTTTATACTCAAATTCGGGCAATGTTGCCATGGTTACTATTGTTATTTTCAAATATTTAGTCGCCAAGGATTGCTGCGATTAAATTTTTAAATGATTACTGTGTTGTATTGTTTTTATGGTGACGAATTCATGTCGAGCTGCGACATACACACTGTTCTTTAATTCACTTTCACGTCTGTTTATTTATTTGTTTGGCTGTAATCAAATCCGAGAAGCTCTATTTTAGACAATTTTTATTTATTTTTTTTCTAATTTGTTTTACAAATTGAATTTATTTTGGCCATATATTTTCCTTCTTATTATTTGTGCATTGACAAAAGCTTTTACATCTTTCGTTTTATTTTGGAGCAAACAAGAAATGTTGTTTCCAGAAGTCACCTCAGAAACAGAAATTAGAGAATTAAGCAAATCAGGCTCGGAGGGGTTAATAAAATTCGTAAATAGAGTTGGAGATGGAATTTTTTTCTCAGGAGGTTCTAAGAATTGTGTTGGGGACGGAGTATTTCTATCAGGAGTCAGTGGTATATTCAACTGATTACCATGTGTTTTAACGTTTTCACAACGATTTACTATTAATTCAGGTGAGGGATGCGAATAATTGTTTGCTATAGCTGAAATAGTACTTGAAAAATCTTGTATTGTTGGAGCATAAGTCCTTTTGTGTGCTACTCTCTCTTTAATCTGAACATCTGGTACGCATAATGGATCATAACTATATTCTGTGCATTTGCAAAAGGTGCAATCATGAGGTAAGGGAATTGCAGACTGTAGTAAGCTCGCACTAGACCCCCGGTAAATGATTTCTGCTGAGCGGAAATGATTTTCGCACACAAAAATGTGTTTAGATTCCTGAATATTGTTTTGAAATGCCAATCCTCCACAATGGAGGATCCACATATCACGCCTGTTATCAGAAGGTAATTTGAAGAAACTAAAATTAGAGCAAGTCTTATCAGTAACGTTGCAATTAATATAAAAGCAACGCCTACCCATATTTAAACAAAATTAAAATTATTTGTTCACAACTTTAAAATAAAAATATCCAAAAACAAAACCCTGTCGTCCTGCCGCTAAATTCGCCGAACTCCTAAATTAAACCAAATACAAAGTATATAAAAATAAAAAGTAAAAATTTGTACTTAACAAAATTTATGTATGTTGTTGAATAAAATATCCACAAATCCAATAACACACATTATACAAAGACGACATTCTAACGGCCGCATAAAATTTCTTCCCCCGCTCCCCACACGAACTGGCCTTTTTATGCCAGCATGAGTGCATGACAAATATCCTCGCCGACCACCCCCAACCCCACAGTGTTTACATTTCATTTTGTTATACCCGTATAGTTGTTATATGTAATACCTGTAAATGTTATACGGACATAATTCTCGTTTTGTACAAGAATTGAACCAACTAAAAAAAAATTTAAAATCAGCAATTATTTACATGCCATAATTATTTAAGTAACTAATCCTTCGCATTTATCACTTTTTCTCCCCAAAATTTTGTTTGAAAACAAAAAAGCGAGCAGTTAACATAGCTGCATAGAAAGATGGAGATGGAAAGATTATGTTTAATATGTGGCGCAGCCGGAATTCACATGAATTTGTGTCAACTAAAAACGGGCATTTTCGAAAGAATATTTGGGGAAACCCATGCATTGGATAAATCTCAGGATGGCGCATGTCAAGAATGCTTCGAAAAAATTGAAATATACGATGAAGCTTATACAAAGACAAAGCACTTTGAAGGACATTTCCATTTTTTGCTCAATCGGAGAGAGAGACAGCAAAATAATTTAATATCGCATTTTGCAAATGTTGAAATGCCCACACCAATTCCAGCGCCTTCCCCGTTGATGTAAGCATTCAAACAAATTACTCCAAAAAGGCTCAGTACATTATTTACGTATCCTTTTATTTTTTCTTAGTTCTCATGTTTCGGCCCTACAGCATAAATGTAATATTTGCGGCGAACAGTTCAGGAACACATACAATATGACGCAGCACAAGAAGACGCATAAAAAGCAAATAAAATGCGACTTCTGTCATCAGCGTTTCAAAGATGATGTTCAATTAAGAATTCACTGGCAAATCCACTTGGAAAAACCTGAATTAGAGTGTTTTTTGGAGAAAAAGTGATAAATGCGAAGGATTAGTTACTTAAATAATTATGGCATGTAAATAATTGCTGATTTTAAATTTTTTTTTAGTTGGTTCAATTCTTGTACAAAACGAGAATTATGTCCGTATAACATTTACAGGTATTACATAAAACAACTATACGGGTATAACAAAATGAAATGTAAACACTGTGGGGTTGGGGGTGGTCGGCGAGAATATTTGTCATGCACTCATGCTGGCATAAAAAGGCCAGTTCGTGTGGGAGCGGGGGAAGAAATTTTATGCGGCCGTTAGAATGTCGTCTTTGTATAGTGTGTGTTATTGGATTTGTGGATATTATATTCAACAACATACAAAAATTTTGTTAAGTACAAATTTTTACTTTTTATTTAATTAATTTAGGAGTTCGGCGAATTTAGCGGCAGGACGACAGGGTTTTGCTTTTGGATATTTTTATTTTAAAGTTGTGAACAAATAATTTTAATTTTGTTTAAATATGGGTAGGCGTTGCTTTTATATTAATTGCAACGTTACTGATAAGACTTGCTCTAATTTTAGTTTCTTCAAATTACCTTCTGATAACAATGCGGCAGTCTCTATCTCCAGCTCGCATCACACACCCGTGCAGCAGCAGAGATCCCCATCCCCAACACCAGGACCGTCCTCTATTGTGCGGAGATATTCCGCAGCCTTTTCAGTTGGCCACAGACGCTGGAGAAAATTGCCGATACCTATGAGAGCGTTGAAGCTGAAAGAAGAAAAAAATCGGCTTTACGCAGAAAGAACGGAGGTAATGTGGCAAGACTTTTTGGTCTACACGAGACATATTGCAGTTTTGCAGACAGAACAAATGTTATAACAGCACAGAAAGCACCAGACGCTGAGTTAAATTGTGCTGCCTAATTTCCAAAATTGTTTACAGAATTACAGAATGATTTTTGAGATACAAAAATCTCAAATCCTGTCACTAAAAGATCATAGAAGTTTGAATTAACCGAAATTTTGACTGTGGTCCTATCATTATACACAATACTGTATTTACTACTTTCATAATTTTCCATTTTTACACATCAAGTTACCTTTTCTAAACCAATTTGATTTTTTCGGACGAGTTAGCACTGACTCGAAAAACAAAATCAAATCTCCTTTAAAAAGCGGTCATTTCTTGAAAATTTTTAGTTGTTTAGCAGCTACCTAAGAATACGAACTTTATTGTGAAAGTGAATTGAAAAAATAAGAATTAACTAAAATAGTGCTTGTGCGTGTGTGAGTTAAAAAAAATATTATAGAGTGAAAAGTGGACGCAGATTAAAGCAGATCAGCAGATCGTGTTTCAGCCCCTTTTGGGAAGACGAGGATTTCTCGCTGTAGGAGGTAAATTTTTTATCATAAATAATTGCTCCAAAAAAGTTTAATAATAAATATTAATTTTTAAATGGCCGGTATGAAAATTTTTCAATCAGTATTTTTGTTTTAGAATTACGTCATGATTTTTTTTTTAAATCCATTTTAAATCCATCCCAGTTGCAAAGTAATTGTACTTCGGGCGTTAAAAATAAATGTATAGATTTAGAAATTTGTGATTTCCCTATGAGTTGTTTGATGGTTGCAATCTATAAATACAGGGAAAATAAATAGCATCAGTTTTCGTTCAATAGTTAACAAATTTTTATGAAATATTCATAGCTATAATAGATCCTGGAGGAATACAAATTGCAAAAGAATGTTTGAAGCATCCACTTTCTTCCCTTCTTAATCTCAACTTTTGCTACCACTTTCTTGTTTTTTCATTTTTCACACTCTTTATTTTTGAATAGCAAATACCCACTATCGAATAATGCATAATCGCGGCGGCCAAAAACGACAGTTGCAGGAAGAAAAGAAAACTACTTAACACAAAAAACAAAACAATTGAGGTCGGCTCTAATAAATATCGCTCACGAACGAAAAAATATAATGTTCCCTCCTTTTTTTTCGCTCTCAAACCGAATTTTATTTTTCAACTAGCGAATTTTAAGGCTGAAACAGAATCACTTGCAGTGCAGTGCAGTGCTGTCAAACTTAGAAACAGTGTTAATAAATGGGGTAACACAGATCAGAGGTATTGCACTACACTGCAAAATTTTGCCTATTTTCTAAAACACTGCAGCACTGCAAGTCGGCATTAGACAGTTGCGCGCGCATTGAATAAATGGAAGAGCAAATAATTGAATTCGTGCGTGAAAATAAATTGTTGTATGATAAGAGCACTCAAAATAAATAATCTTTTTCGCTTTAAATCTGTTCTAAACATTTTTACCTTTTTGCTCAAAACACAACTTCAGTTTGACAGATCTCTATTCACAAATAAACACTTCAGCAGTCTTGCAGTGCACCGCACTGCACTGCAAGTGATTCTGTTTCTAGCTTGACCCGGCCTTTACACGGGACAGTATTACTGTTACTGTCGCTGTCACTGTCTCGTGTAAACGTCTACTTTCCACTGTCTGACAGCTACTTTCCACTGTCTGACAGCACTGCTTAGATTAAAATCATGCCAAGACTGTCTGGACAGAAAGTGTCAGTTTTTTAATTCAAAATGGCGAAAAGTGATTTTGAAGGGATAGACAGCGGTTCATCGAATTCTGAATTTGAAGTGGTAAGTAAACTGTTCATTGAATTTTTTATGTTGTTAAATAACTTTATTTTCAGACCAAAATGGATGAAAGATTAACGCGGGAACAAGTTTTGACGCTAATTGATATGTATGAAGCCAATCCTTGCTTATGGGACATACCGACAAATGTGTATAAACGAGCGGATCTAAAGGTTAAAGCATGGTCGGAAATAGCTTCCAAAATGAAAATGGACCCAAATTTCATTAAAAAAAAAGTGAAGAGTCTTCGTGGGACATATGTTGGCGAAAAAAGGAAAATAAAAACAATCAAATCTGGCCAAGGTGCGAATGAAGGATATATTTCGAATTTACCGTGTAATAACCGAAAGAGGAACGTGGGATAATTTGGAAGAAAAGAAGGTAATACATATTCGATTTAATATTTTATTTTTCCAATTTTTTCCCATTGAAATGGTACATCTCCCGCGTTGATGCAGTATTGTGCAATTTCATCCCGAATTTGCGTAGAATTTTTATATGTTGTGCATTTATCCTGGCTGCATACATTTTGCACTGTTTCTGGCAGTTTTTCAGGCTGAATATCATCTAAAAATTGGGATGTTTGCTTCCGAACAGTCAAATAGTTGTGCAAAACACAGCAACACTTTATGATCCAGTCCACAGTTTCTACTTTCACTTCAATGGGTCGATGAAGTATTCTGAATCTTGAAGCCATTCGTCCGAAAGCTGCTTCTATAGTTAATCTTGCTCTGCACAATCTATAATTAAAAATTTCCTGCATAGTAGAAAGATTTCCACATCTGCTGTAGGGCTTCATCATATGCTTGTCCAAAGCAAATGCATCATCCGAGATGAAAAAATATGGTATTGACGCAGACTGACCCGGCAATGCTTTGGCTGGAGGAAAACAATTATCTGCAGATTTCATATATCGGTATAAACCACAACTTAAGAAAACACCGCCATCTGAAGCTCTTCCGTTAGAACCCACATTTATATATATAAATCTGCAGTGAGCATCTACTAAGGCTAACAGAATTATACTGTGAAAGCCTTTATAATTATAATATTCTGATCCCGCATTATTGGGTTTCTTTATTCTGATGTGTTTTCCGTCCAGAGCTCCTAATGTATGTGGAAATTGCCATAATCTTGCAAAATCGTCACTTATATCTTCCCACTCCTTTTGACTTTGTGGAAGCTGAAAATAATTAAATCGCATTATTGTTTTTGCAGGATGCTGAAGTAATAAAATTTGAGTCAACTGAAGACAGTAGCTCGAGCGATATACCATCTTTCTCGCTACCATCAACGTCTGCCTCAAGAAAAAGAAAACTTGAACTTGAACCGGACAAATATGTTCACGCAATCAACAATGTTTTGGAACTTGCATCGGCGCAAACCAAACCTCCAGAAATGCAGAAAGAAAAAGATGAGGTTGACCACTTCTGCAATTATATGAATGCTTCTTTAAGAAATTTATCCGAAGAGGATAGGCTAATTTTTATGGAGGAGATGCAGTCAAGCCTAATGAGACAACGTATAAGGACAGCTAAAGCAAAAGTTCAAATTTTATCGGACGAAATGGTATTTGCACCGATCTCTTCAGCAACCTCAACACCTTTCGGTTTTTCTCAAAGGACAAATTCAAACTCCAGGAGTGCAATAATGAAATTCGCATTTGATAATGCGAACTTTCCTCCTGAAGATGAATAAAATTGTTTTCATTATTATACATGTATAATAAATCTTCTAACGTTAAATGATTTTTGCTTTTTCTTACCTTGAGAAATATTGGCTGCAGACTTTCAAAAATTGCTTTCAAAATTTCAGGAATAAAAACACTTATTGTGGATGATGAAATGTGAGTGAGAAATTCGAGAGACTTAAGACTATCACCAGAAGCAAGAAACCTTAAAGTCACAGCCAATCTCACTGTTGACGAAATAGATTGTCTCATATTGGTGTCCTCTTTTCTAATTAATGGATGTACCTGGAACATATTATCTGTTACAACTGTATATAGTGAAAGATTTTATATTACCAATTCATGCAACTCACAAAACTTATCGTAAGGTAACCTGAGGAAATTTGTGTGCTCTTTATTGTCAGAATAAAGCAAGTCTTTTAACAAATTCCCTTCAATCTCAAAATCAATCCGCTTTGAAAGAAATGGATTTACCCAATATTTCCTTTTCCTGCGTCTCCGTTTCTCATCATTTTCGATATCCTCAAGCACTTTTAAGCACATTATAGATTTTATTGCAACAACCGCACTGTGCGACAACATTTTTAAAATGAATTCTCTTGACAGTTAATCGAACGCTAATCGGCCAGCTGGACATTATTTGACAGTTCCGGACAGAATTCTCCGACAGTAATACTGTCCAGTGTAAAGGCCGGGTGATTTTGAGGAGAATTTTATAAATTCCATTCGCTCACCGGGAACGAATGCAATTGGTTTGGTACTAAAAAAGTTCGTTGGTGAGAACGAGTGAAAATGAAGAGAATTTAATTTTTCTCTGGAGAGCGAAAAAAAACCGAAACGAACGGTTCTTTTTCACTTTTTGAGTTAAGTTCATGGAGTATTCGGTAATGGTTAAAAAAACAGCAATTATGGGTCACCGGAAATGGTTTGATATTTCCAAATAATGTTGCTTATCATGGAATTTCTAATTCATCGACGTGTTTAGAGTGCAGAATTGATATTGTACAGTATACAGGGAATATAAAAAGAATTTATGCTACCGTGCATTGGCGCAAGATCAACACATGTAACGGAACGTCATGTAAAACAAAAATTAGAAAATCTTTCTTATAATGACAGATTTTCCTTTGACACTAAGATTTTACATTATTGGAAAGGGATTTATAATAAAAATCCTGATTTGCGTCGCTTAGCACAGGTAGCTTTAGCTGTTCCAGTAACCCAAATTTCCGTTTAACGGGCATTTAGTGCTCTTTCCACGATTTTAACAAAAATGAGGGCAAAATTGTAGAAAGAAATAATTAAAAATATTTTGATTATAAAACTGAACAGCAATGTGCTGAATAAAATATATGTATATTGAAACTTTATAATAAGTCATTAATTTTAATAAATATGAATATAAAAATTGTTGAGTAATTTTTATTTCATGTGGTATAATGTTTGATTCGAGAATGATTCTTTTACGAATAATTCGCGAGCGAAAAATATATTTCAATTCCCTAAAAATAAATTTCGCTCGCGAACGGAGAATTTAAAAAATAAAACTCGTTTTGTAAAATTCGCGAGCGAATTCAAAATAAAATTCTTTGCTTTACATTCGCTCGCGAGCGAATTTAATTTTTTCGGTTATCCGTACCCTGGCGTAAGTCAGTTTAGCGAACGTCCGACATCCTTAAAGGCACCACTGCATCTAAAAACCAAAAGCGAGACTCCATCTAAAAACAAAAACGAGACTCCTAAAAACAAAGCGACTGCCATCTGGGAAAAGGCGACTGGATTTTATTTATATTTTAGTTAGGTTCCCTTGTCCAGTTCCCACATTTATGAAATTAACTATAAGAGAAACAATTTTAGTGAGTTTAATTATTTATGTTTATACATATGTATGTACAAATATAATGCCCTCCGGAGAAACCCTCTACGGATTTATGAGTATACTGTATGCATGATTCGATGTGCTACGTTATTATATTCTAGATAAAATTGAAGGACATATTGTGAATAATTGGCTGAATTTTCACAAACAACTAGGAACAGCAGAAAGACTAATGGCCACATTACGCCAATACAATTTTTCTTTATTTATAATACGGAGTATTTCAAACAAAATGGGCCCTATAATTGAATCCATTCGCAAAGAATCGAAATGTTAAAACTTAAAAAAATTCTCGTTTGATTAAAAAATAAATATTTCTAAAATATTCCACCTTATTTTGGCTTCAATTCCCGTTCAACTAACATGAATTTGTCAAAGTTTTAGACGCGTATGAAAGCATTTGTTTCTTGCCGTCTTTTATATCCTGGTGGAGACTGAATTCGTTTGGAGTGGGGATTTTCTGTTCGGCATAATTCCCACAGTCGTAGCAGGCTAGGGCGAAAATTTCAAATTTCTGGGTCATAGCAGGCGGTCCGATGGAATTCAAATTTTGAATTTTTCTATCGGGTAAAGTGATTTTTATGAACGAAACGCTTGTTTTAGCGCTTCTGTTCTAAAGCTGTTGTCGCAAGAGAGCGGCCTAGTTTTTATGTATTTTACTACGTCTATGACACGTTTTGATATTACACATAGCATGAAGTGCTTTACTGCGAAAAAGCGCTTTTAATCTTCCATAGAACCAAGAGTTTTCTGCCCATAATTCCGGCCTTTTGCGGCCAATAGCATCACGCAAACGACGCATGACACTCAAATAATATTCCTTTTTAACAGTTTGGCCGGTTGGAAGGAATTCGTAGTGCACTGCGTCACGATAATCAAAGAAAAGTAATTCACCTTGATTTTTTGGGCACAGTAGTGCACCGAATTTCTTTCCCAATCTAGATCAATTCCGATATAAACTTGTCAAGAACTTCAATCTAGTCTTAAGCCTTTGCGCACTCAATTGCAGAATCAACAATAAATCAACAATAATATTATCATTCAGTCTCATCAAGTTGCAGACCAAATTCCTTGCCTTTTATTTTTTCTATTAAATGATCATTGAGATTCTCAGATATGTATGTATATGATGGATTCTTCCACTATTTAATAGTGTTATATATATATACATACTTTGAAATTAGTTGCCCCGCTGATTTTCCCCCAATAATATTAACCAGACGGTAGAATAAGCTCTTCTGCGATGGTGTCAGGTATTTTCCACTTCGCCATCTTGAAAGACACTGATACTTATAGGTACAGAGGCTTGTTGTATAAACACATTTTTTCGATTTTGTAAATTTTGCAACTCCCGATTAAAAACTTTGCAAGACTTTTCCACCATGGTACGGTGAATGGTCTCCAGATGTCGCTTTAACTCACTTGGAAGCATACTCTCATGTGCTAGAATTTTCCAACAAAGAACGCACTCTGGTCTTTCTGCATTGTTTAAATTGTAATGCCAAAGTCAAAGTCAAGCTATTTCGTATTTGTGATATTTCCACTTTTTGGCTTGATCTTTCTCAATTGAAAAATCGACTTGCTTATTTTATTCAAATTTTTCCATTCGAATCTTTCCAATTCAAACAAAGTAACCGACATATTTCTAAAACTGGCCATTTTCAGACGTTGTTGGGCTCATCAGGACTTTTGATGTCATGAATTACAACATACATACACATTTTCTGTCAATTTGACTGCACCTCCGTTTCCATTTGTTTTGGTTGGGGTCCTTTCGCTCAATGTAAATATGGATTTCTTTGTTTACTTTTTTTTTTGGGTAGAATTAATTCCATTCCTGCTATCTTTTTCGCACACTCAAGAACTAAGCCCCTGTAAAGGTTTCTGGGTGTTGTTCTTCATTTTAACTGATGAAAGAAGGAGGTAGTTTTCAAGTCAGCGTGTACATACATAGGTAATAGGTATATTGTTTTTTTATGTATAATTCTCTTTTTGTTGGTCCCATTAAAATTTGAAAATAAAATTCCACCCCTAAGGATTAATAACAAGGGATCATTGATTGTTCATGCACTGAATTTTTACCTGTTAACCAGCTCTACCACGTAATAACTTTCTACTGGATTATCCGATTTCGATGATTACTTTTTCATTGAATAGGGTATACCTCGAAGTTGGGTTTCTTCAAATTTGGAAACAAAAAATGTCACCCCCAAGGGTAGATAAAAGCTTTCTAACAAAAACTTAAATCGACGAAAAAAGAAAGTGAAAAGTGAAATAAACCGTTTTAGCCTTAATAACTGAGCTCCTATTCTAATGTAACTAATTTTGAGTCGCCACAAACAAACAAACAATTTTTCCTTTGGCGCCGTCACAAAATTAGTTACATACATTAGTTTAAGAGCGCAGTTAATAAGACTAAAGGGGTTTATTTTATTTTTCACTTTTCAGTTTCTGTTTTCGTCGGTTTAATTTTTTCTTAGAAAGGTTTAATTTTTCAATTAAAATTTTAATGTAGGAATCGAGCTCACAACACCGGAATGATATACCTTTAACCAAACCGCTATACCAACCGCGACCCCCGCGGCACGACTGTGGAATATTTTATGAATAAACATCACATAATGGTATTATTTCATTCCGCACTCAAAAAGTAAAAAAATAAAAATTATTTCGTGATGACTAGCAGTTAGGACTATATTTAAGCAGTTATAGGTATCACTAAGAAAGTGGGTAACACATATATGTACATACATATATACTTTCAGATTTTACTGACAAAAATAGCAGTAGGTATACTCCTTTCTTTTTTCTCAGTGATACATGAATTAATTATATTACATAATTTTCCTGCAAAAATATTACAGGATATTATTTCCTAATTGCATAACGCTTAATTTGAATGAAACAAATAAATAAATAACAAACAGGAAGTTCCTTACGAGCGGTAAATCATAAGCTAAAATACCCCTGGGGAACTCCAAGGACTGTGGCTTAACTTGATAAACAAAACTGCCGGATCGCAGGGGTTGGTTCGCTTAAAGCATTTAACCACAAATAATCTAATAAATGGCTCCGGCTGGCGTAAAGCGATCAATAAAAACGGACGTAATTCGGGTCCACACTGGATTACAGTCCTTTTTGTCCAGTCATCAGAAAGCGTGGAGCCGTTCCGAACATTTTATGAGTGCAGGATAATCACATCCTCTTTCTAGTAAAAGCCACTGGACCGTCAAATATATTTAGCGTTCGGATAACCTCACGCTTCACATGCTGCAAAATTTACATATACAACAGTCCGGGCGGGGGCTTCAAAGGGCCCCGCCGCCATCGTCCTTCGCTTTTAAAACCGATCACCCGGGAGAATGCTGTAACCGGGTGGATGAAATTTGTCAAGGGAAGGGGGGTAGGGCCGACTGCTCACTGCAACCGAATAAAGGTGGATGTTTTGCTGGAGAATTTATCTCCTGAAATCTCGAAGCGCTCCAAAACAATCTAGTTAGTCCTCAATGAACCTATTAGGATCTCTCGAGGTATAATGGGAATATATTGGCTTAAAGAGGGCTTTTTCTACCGGAACAAGTCGTGTGGAACATCGAAAGCAAACGGTAATTTAATATTCCGGCAATTTCTTTATACAGTTGCTTTTATTGTTTGTACTGATTTTCCCGTCTGTCTCGACAAATTTACCATGGCATCCAAAAGTGAAAAAGAACGGCAGATTAACAAAAAGTCAATAATTAGTGGTGATTTGGCGAGTTTCAAATATTTCGTTTTTTAATGAATTCACAACGTTTAATTTCACTTAAGCGTCGTAGTGTCATTGGCAAATTTTCTTTTCAAACCCGTGTCCAGCTTCCAGGAAAAATTGGTCTGACCCGCCGGATTTGTATTGGACATCGACATTGAATCAAAAGTTGAAGTTGGGTCATTTTTAAAACCTTTTGGGTGTCTGAAATTTAAAACAAAAAATCGACACTTTATAGGCAGCTAAAATCAATTATTATATTTGCAAGGTTGAATTTATTGTTTTGGCTAAATAAAAATTATAAATTAAATAATAATTTATGTATATTTTTCGATCAATCTATACCGGTTATTATTATTATTATTCATACAGTTAATAAAACAAATAAATGTGAAGCAATTTTATTTAAGAAGTGTTTTGAAAGAAATTATGTGTAAATACATAAACCTCTTATATTGTATTATACACTTCTCAGCATAATAAAATTAGTATTCCTTATCAAATGTTCAAACGCTTATCTATATACATATAACCTATATGTGTATATAAAATATATACATTTATATATATAAAAATGATATTTTCATGTGGTAAAATGGAGTCTATATTTTAAGTTAGACCTCTAGCAATACATCGGTGAAAACTGCATTCAATTCCATGCAGTAGTTTTTGCGTGATGCGCGTACGAACATACAGACAGACAAAAATTCTAAAAACCGTTTTTTTTTTTGGCTTCTGTTACTCTAATAAAGACTCTCCATATTAGTTTTTTATCAGTATCTATAATGTACAGACATCGGCCCGTTACAATTTTATTATATAGGTATATGTATATGAATGTCTGTTTGTAAGACGACAGTGAAACTCTAAAACCGATTGAGCTCAAACTTTCACAGAATGTGCATCTTGACTAAATGTCGGTAAACCACATATGTACATACTGCGAACACGATACCATAAGTGGCGTGCAAGTGGTATCATTTCAGATGTTTCAGATGCTTCATAATACCTACTTTGGTTAGATTATAACACTTTGAATGAAATATTTAAAGTTCAAGTTAACTGAGATGATTTTACGATAGAATTTTTATACGGAAATTCAATTCAAAAGAATAGTAGTTTTACAAGCTCTTTTCGATTTCAATTCAATCGGAATACAGAACATATGCGCAACAGTTCCTTTAGGTCCTGGAATTTGAGTTTTAGTGTCACATTATAAACAGACATTCGATTAGTATAGTGCCCGAACAAGACCGGTTATGAGTCAGCTAGTGCCTAATAAATAAATTAAAGTCAATATTTGTTATGTACGGGGTACTTAAAATTATGATTGCTAATTACAATCCCTTTGGTGCATACCAGTTTCAGAATATTACATACAGCCTTGATACTGAATTAATTACAACAAGTGCAAATTTTCCAGTCAGCCAGCTTCTCCGAAAAGTCTGTACAAATTATTAAAAGACTCATGTAAAAAACTAAAGAATCGAAAAACTAATTCTGATTAAGTTTATTAGAGTAAACGATAGAACACGACAAATTAATTGGGCGTGATAAAAGTACTACGGAGATGTTGATGAACCGGAAATTACGTACGTATACTCATTCATGCTAGGAAAACATTATTTACAACTACAAAAAATAATAGAGAAAATTACAGTAGTAGTGATAATAATTATAAATAAGATAAAGTTTGAGTAGCTCCCAATATATGAAGAATAAATAGTAATACCTTATTACTAATTAATACATATCACAGATTAAGTAAGTATCAATGTTATTGAATTAGTACTTCATTAGGTAGTCTCTAGACTAGAATGTAGATTTCAAGTGTATCCGGAGCTTGCAGTTAGTACATACCTACCTAATTATAGCCTAATAATACACTTGTCACCCTGATTCCACATCCATGTTTAGTACCTAGGAAATTTGAACTAAATTTCAATTTATGAATACTTATTCATATCAATCAAACATTGTTTACTCCGCGAAAATAAAAACAAATTGCCTGAATTTGCTTCAAAAACTTAATCCAAATATTTATCCGGTCCAAGGTTTTACATTTTGGAAGTTTGATAGTTTGACGCACTTTTCTAAAAATCTAAAATCTTTTGACACGTTACGTTTTTAGGGTTCCATGTTTTGCCATGTCCCTCTATTCGTCTGGCTACCGCCCCTACATGCAAAATGGGAATGAAAAAAAATCTTTACTTACCCCACTGACCGATTTTCAAAATTATGTCCCTTTTTCCAATATTCATATCCTGTCCTTATTATCCAATCATTCTTTTAGTCAGAATTAAATATATATTATACATACTTTCAATATTAAGGGCCTGTCCGCATCCAAGTCTATGTCTACGTCTTCGTCTCGTTATGACAGTTTATGATGTCAGCGAACAAGCTGAGCTATTATAACAATTAAGACGAAGGCAAAGCTAACCTGTCCGAATTGGTTTGCTTAGCTTGAAATTTGACGTTGGAAGTTAACCTAACCTAAGTTATTTGTCTGTGCCTAAGAGGAGGACAAAAGTGTAGCGTTCAAAATATAAATTAATAATGGAAGGAAGAGTACAAGAAAATATGAATGCAAACATTATTAATTTTAATACGTTTTCTTTAGTCCCTGCAATAAAAACATTGTTCTTCAGAACATGTCTATAACAATTGCAATTCATTTCACTTATTTTTTGTACCTGACATTTTTAATTTTTCAAAAAAGTCCTATTTCACAACCAATTGCACGATGTCTACTTCACGAAATCAACGCGAGCCTTGACTCGCTCATCAAGCTAAGCAATTGACTTAACTGTTATACTACGTAGCTAAACCCACAGCCATAGACATGAATTCGGACAGAGCTTAGCTCGTTGTGACGTCACGAACTGTTATAACGAGACGAAGACATAGACATAGACTTGGATTCGGACAGGCCCTTAAAACTACATTTTAGTGAGAGAAGATAGAAAGAAACAATTGGGCCTTAAATTGATATTCTTCAACTGTTAAATATTTTTTACTGGGGCTTTCTCAGTAATTTTAAGACTTTAAGATTTCACCACAAAACATAAACACTAGAATTTTTTCGAAGGCTGGGTCCCAATCGTCTGTAGGATAGGAATGTCTTTTGTCATCCACCTCTGTCCGGTCATCGTAGGACATAAGCATGCATGGGGAGGACAGAAGCAAACCTTATGCAGAATAAATAGCTCTTTAGGTTTGCCTTTGTCGAAGTTAAGCTTATTGAAAACCTGCTCCTTCACTGAAAGCACTTCAAACGAATTTGCTTTAAAATTTTCACTCGAAAACGGTTCGACATAGAAAAAGAATTAAACCGAGGAATAGCTGTGGGCTAAGCGTGTACCTTCGCTGCAGAAGTAAAAAAGTAGAAAAACAGTATAAAAAAAAAAACGAGCTCAAAATAAACTCTCTCTGATCTCGTGCATCAATTTAGGTGCAAATTAGATTTTTTCTTTCGTAGACCAAGTGATTTGGTGAGGTGGCTGTCTTCCCTGACACGGCCCTTTTCTCTACCATACTTGCAAACCGTTTTGACTATGCCTTTAGTCCTGTCATCGTTAGTTATGGACAAGCCTTTGTTCCTATATTGCCCGAAGAAATGTGGCCGCCGCAACTGACTGTGATAGGAATCCTTTAAATGTTCCTTTGAATTTCTGTCAATTTGTCGAATTTTTCATAGTAATTGGTCCAATGTCCTGAGCTCATCATCACTTTCTTCAAGGATACCGCATAGTCCATCGTCTTTGAAATGAGTTTCCTTTGGATCTTTATTTTTGTCATCCATTTCGGGCTTACAAGCGGAAAATTCGATTATTTCCTGATGTACTGAGCGTGGTGTTTCTTTTGGAGCTTTATAATTTCACTGTGCTGACTGCTCGCAGCTCGTTTGACGGAAATTAAAGCTGAGCAAAACGATATCGGCTTTGTAAAAATTATCTCGGGCTAATTAACTCGGTAGTTGTTTTGCCTTTTTTTATCGCTTTGAGTCTCTATTTCGAGAGGTTTTTCGCTGGAAAGATTTAAAAATATTATGGAGGTAAGTTAGGTCTTTAGCATACCATAGTAGCTTAAATTCAGCTTTAGGTGCGGGATCATGGATTTCGAGAAAATTTTGTGAGCTCAAAAGTCGGGAATATGTAAAATGTTCGCAATTAGTTTTCCAAGAATTCAATTTAAAATTGGCAGCAACCTTATTTCCTGAGGCCCTCCAGATTTATATGGGTTTCGAAACATTTTCCTGTGCTGATTACGGAAGAATTAAAGAAAAAATTCTATATCTTGACTCGGTTTGGAAATATGAAAAAAAATAGTTAATACTTGCTATATGTAAGTATTTACTTAATAGACATTTTGTTCTTAAATATAAGCTCTTTGGAGTAAGCCTTTGAGGCTTTAATGTTTTTCAACTTTGATATCTCTAGAGGCTAAAGAACACGTTTTCATTAAATCATTAGATTCAAAATATATTTCACCAAATAATTTCTTACACTTACAGTATAGATAATCGTGAGTAAAACTCATTTTTGGAGATGGCCATAAGATTCAACGTATCATAGTGGTCCAAACGACTTTGCTCTATCGATGTGTGACTATAATTTCACGGCTTGGAAATTTAGAAGGCTTTGGCTTGAACAAGCTGGGCTTTTCAGTTTTAAATATAAAATCGGATATAGGGAACAAGCTTATTTTAAACATTGCAAAACAAATACATTATGTATATCTGCATACAATACCGGCCCCAAAAAATAGAACCAGCATTAACAACTTCGCAGAATTTCTTCTTCCACGTTCAACTCTTTCTTAAAAATTTTCCTACTTACATGCTTAAAGGTAGGCTCCACATCACACTGCGAAAGTGGTACCTAATAAAATAACTTTACTGTCAAGCAAAAATTTTTTCTTTTGTCTTGGCCAAGTAATACACGTATTTGAACCCTCTTGAAAATGTATGGAATGTGTTAAAAAAATAGTAACAGACAAACCCCATTCGTGAAGTATTAATTCAAAATATTAAGGAAGTGTGGCAAGGAGCTCCTGAAATTAAAAATTGCATTAGAATTTGTATAGGAGCATGCCTAGACGAATTCAGGAAGTTTTAAAAACGAGATTATGATGGCATACAATATTTGTAGAAAATTAGAGCGAGACGGACTATCTTTTACCGAAGATTATTAATGAGTGACACGACCAGCAAATGCCTTCCGCACGAAACGAGTAGTACTCAGGACGATTTAGGGGCATTTGATGAGGAGGAGTACGAGTACGTTCAACAGTCAGTGCCACAAAATGAGGGGGAAATTGATGGTAGTTTATCATACAAATTTTCTTTCATCATATACAATGGATAAATTTCAGTTGTGAAATTGATTGAAGCGATTCGGGAGCGGAGACCTTTATGGGACCAAACTGATCCTGAATACAAAAATCGCGTAATAAGATCAAGATTATGGTCTGAAGTCGCTAATGAATTAGGTAAAATATAATATAATATCATATAATGATATGACGATTAACTTGTTTTACTTTGTTTTATTCATTTTTGGTATTTTTAGGATACGAAAAAAGCGTGACCGAGCTTCGGAAAAAATGGGACACCATAAAATCTGGATATATCCGCAGCAAATCTATACCAAGTGGATCTGCAGCGAAAAGGCCGTACAAGTTTGCTCATCATTTAACATTTTTAGATGACAAATATCAACCTCGACGGTAAGCCTCGGAAATTTATTTTTGTGTTCAAATAAATTTACCAAATATAAAATCAGAACAATGTCGACTATGACCCCGTCGCCTCAAGATTCTTCAAGCCAAGATAATTCGTGTTGTTCGTATGACGATACCATAAAAAGAAAACAAGAAGAGCAAAATGAGAATTTTACTATAAAACGAAGAGCACTGGCACTGCTAGAGAAAAGATCCGAGAAGCCTGAAAGCGCTGAAGACTGCTTCGGAAATTTCATAGCTCTTGAACTTAAAAAACTGCCGGAGCCCTTCAAATCTCAGTTGCAGTTAGAAATAACAAATGCATTATACAATATTAAAAAAATTACAAATAGTTGAATGAAATGCCTTTTGTTTCTCTACTATATTTTATTCATTTGCCAAGGAATGGAGCCATCTGTTACAAAGTATTCGGCTAAATTTTTTCTTACTGTCTTAGCATCTGCACTAGAATTGTAGATATACCGGGCTTAAAACCTTCCAACGATGACTCTTCTTGTCTCCAAGTTCCAGGAATAATAGTTCCATCTTCCCGTTCCACGTCGACTAAACCAGGAGTGATGAAATCTCTTTGTTGATTACGTAACCAATTATGCAAGCACACACACGCACCAATAATCGTTTCTACAATGCTCAGTTCTGCAATGATTGGTTTTCTAAAAATCCGCCACTTGGAAACTAATATTCCGAAAGTATTTTCTATAACCCGGCGAGCTCTAGATAGTCTATAGTTAAATCATAGACAAATAATAGATAGATATCCATTCTCATACAAAAAATTGTTCCTAATAAATCTGAGAGGAAAGCTCAACCAGTTCAACTTCCTTTAAGTTTGTGTGCGTGAGATAATTTTAGAATTTCTCAATTCACAAAGCTGTGAGAAAACACTGCATCTTTTTCAAATTTCTGTTGTTCTGCGCAAAGGGCTTGTGGGACTGCCCTAACATGAAGCGGAGGGAGTTGAATTTTTCTAGGAATCCTCTTAGTTGCGTGCTCTGATCAATGAAACAAGGACACTGATTCATGAGATTTGAATTATCTAGTGAAACTGCAATTTTTTGTTTTAGGTGATTTTCATTTAAAACTAAAGAATGACTTAAAAAAGAATTTCGATTATGATGCACCGGCCCTTACACTTGATGGATCAAGTGGAGGCAAATTGTAGGCGTCAATCAACGCTGCGAAATTGACAGCTTTTTATATAATTTTATAGTTTTTCATATCTACTTTATATTTTGTACTCTTTTTCGCCTAATATTAGGGACTTTTGTACTTCAAGCTTGTAAGCAAGTAATAAATTTAATTAATTCCTTTTAATCAATCCAAAATGCATCTTTAGTAGATTGAAATTAAAAACGAAAAAATTGTAGAAACTATTTTTTTAAACGAATTTTTTAAGTCAATGAAAAACACCTACAAAACAAAAATTTGGAATTTCATTAGATAATTCAAACCTCATGAATCTATCCGTGTATTTTTCCCTTGAAGATTTCATTCATTGGTTGAGCAAATCACGCAACTCAGAGGATTCCTAGAAAAATTCAACTCCCTCACGCCTCACGTTAGCGTTAGAGCAGTCCCACAAGCCCCTTACGCAGAACAACAGCTGATGGATGGCTAAAACTCGAGAGAAGAGGAAGAGTATGTCGCCGCCACGCCGCGCTGCCGCCCGCGCCATAGAAACCATGCTGCCCGCGTGCCGAGCTAAAGGAATAATTCTCTCTCTCTCCCGAAATGATATATCGAGCAACGTTAGGGATGTGTTAGTAAGATCAGGCGACATCAGGCTACCAAATTGAAAGCTCAATGGATTGAGCTTTAGGCCCAGAATGGAAATCTATGTGTTATTTGTCTATGGTTAAATATTCGTTCAGTCGAGCTTAAATTAGATTTATTAAAAGGCTTCATCATATTTATTCCAAGACGTACGGAGCTGTGTAGTTACTTGAAATAGCATCTGGCCTCGGTATACTAGAATTATGTATCTATTAATAATAAAGATATATGATTTTCATTAAAACTTACTTCATTTTTCCTGAGAAAAAGGCTTTACCGAATTCAGAGTAACGAAAAATTCCACCATCACTTTGGTGACCTGCAGCACCTATGTCACACATTGTAAATCTATAGTTCCCATCACAAACTGCCAGCAGAACTATCGAGTGGGTTTTTTTATAATTAAAAAAATTTGATCCAGATTTTGCAGGGGCCTGAAAGAAAAATTTTACTGATGGAAACTTCCGTTGGATTCAGTTATACATATATATGTACCTCTATTTGAAGGTGCTTGCCATCGATTGCTCCTATACAATTAGGAAATTGCCACCTTTTCGAAAATTCCTCGGCTATTTCTTTGAAGTATTCCTCTGAAAATTCGTTACAAACTTCATTTTCTAATTTCTCCCAAATAGTTTGTGTGGTTTCTTTTATAAAATTATGAACTGCAGCCGGTGAACACATACATATGTATATGAGAAAGCCAAACTTCGTTGAGAATCATCGGAAGCTAAATAGCTGTAAATTTTATATTATTTCCAAGTTGTACACTTATCTAATGATTACTTACCGAATTGTAAGTGCTAATCTTTCGCTTTCAGAAATGGGTAGTCGAATACATGTTTTCTTTTTAATGTATGATCCTATTAGTTCCAAAAGTCTTTCAAATTCTTCTGGGACCATACGAAAATAGTTTTTAGACAAAATGGGATCATTACCACTCAATTTCCTTACTACGGTAGTATATGCACCAAAATTTTGTCGTTGCTTGTAAAATTCTCTGGTCCACATCTTTCGCTTTCTTTTTTTTAAATGTACAATGCTTTGTTCCATTTCAGACTCTGCCTCTGTGCTACTAAATACTAAATCTAGTAAAATGAGATCCTCCGCACCCATTTCAACTAATAATTATTTGACAAATATTCCCTTTATTGAAATTTTGCCAAAATGAAATGTCGAAGATTGACACATGCTATAAAAATTGGGGGGGGGGGGGGACTGTACATGTGAGATGATAAAATCATTGCTTCTAACGCATGACAAATTTAATAAGCTATCCTTTTCATATTTTGTACAAAAATTGTATGCCATCATAATGTAAATCCGCCTTTAGCAATTACATATTCATTTTGTGCAATATCCTATCACCAATAAAAAGATCTTCCAAATATAACAACTATGTTTCTAATATCTGTACATTTTCTATGACTTAACGCACATCACAATTAAGAATTTATGAAATTTCTATGGTTGGTTCTAATTCTTTGACCAACTACTGTATACATACATATATGAACTTAATCCGATTAGAAAATGATGAAAAGATTGCAATTTTATAATTTTACTAAAGGCTATTTCACAAGGTAGGATATGATAAAAGTAAGAAATATTAACAAAATTGCTGAAGTTATCGTGATTATTATATTTATTGTACACCTTTTAAATTTTTTGTACCAAACGATACCACTATAATACGTTTTATTTCATAATTTTAGAATTCTAACAATTAGCAAATCATTTTCACAGCGTCTGCATAAAGTTCACTGAAAACCAAAGTGTGAAAGATGAATAGGTAAATAATAATAATCAAGTGTAGGTAACTAGTGCGCCTCAATTTTTGCATTTTCAAGCGTAACAATAGGATAGAAGTAATGCCAAAGAATATACATATGTATGTAAATATTAAGTATATTCTGAGCGATAGAAGTAATGCCAAAGAATATACATATGTATGTAAATATTAAGTATATTCTGAGCATGCTCGATTCTGAATTTTTCCAACTATGTAAGTCACTACCTGTCGATGAAGACATTTAAAAGTTGGAAGTTGTAGCAGAAACATTTGGAAATCCAAGGAGGATTATAGTTCATCGTGGTGGAGATTTTATCGCCAAAACTTTCTAAAAATATTGCGAAGAGAAAGTGGAGTTGATTCACAGAAGTGCCCATGTATCGCATGGGAATGGTCAAATTGAAAGGTTCCATCGATTTGATATCTCTGTATACTTACCTGTTAACATTTCTCCAGTTGCTGATGGGCACAACAATGAAGCTGAACGAAAATCTGCATATTAAGGAAATCGTGGAGCAATAAGTGAAGGAAACGTGCAGAGGTGAGCTACGAGAAACCACGGAAAGAAAGCTCTATTAAAAATTCAGGAGACAAGGAAAACTTAAAATAAAAAATAAACGTAAATCACCCCACCCCCATACATTTATCAAATTAGAAGTTTAGTAGCGATTCAGCGAACGCAATTTGGAATGGACCTTAAAGTTAGATCACATTTTCTGGATCCTTATGAAATCTTCAAAATCAAACCGCACGAGAGATGTGAAGTCAGGTGCAGGAAGGTCCATCGCGAACCACGACCAGTGTCGATAAAATAAAGCCCTGGACGGAGTATTTTAAATTCATTCAGAAATTCATGATATGCGGCAGATGAGGTAGAAGATAACCGAGTGTAGGATAGTTTTGCAGCACCTCATCATATTGACACAGTAGACTTACCTTAAACTAAAGTTACTTACCTTTATTACAATTTATTTCTTGAAGTGAAAAGCCATCAGTGCATAAGATCGTGAAACTAAGAAATCTACTTTTATTGCAATTATAGTATCCTATATGCATATATTTATTTATGGTACATAACGAAAATTGTGGACATGATAGAGGCCGTATTTCTTAATTAACTTCGACCACACTTCGTCTATACCTTTATCCCGCCAATATCTCAAAAATGAAGGGAATGCTCAAGGGGGTGGGGATATAGGGACTACGCAAATTATATAAAAATGGTTTGGATTCGATTTCTTCCTTATTTCTTAGCCGCTAGCGTACGCGTTGACAACATGTATTTCTAAGTTGTGTATCAAAATGTTGTGAATCGGTCAGCAGGAGCTACAACAGTTTCTAAAAATTATTTTGTTACCACTGTCGCATTTCTAAATGGATTTTGGTCTAATTTCGAATATGCATTTATTGGCTCGGTGTCTAGGTTTTTTGCGATTGAAAGAGAGCTACTGGACATACAAACTACATATGTTTTGACGCTTAAATGAAAGAGCATAAAATTTACTCTGACTTCATTTCTCAATACTTTTCTCATAAATTGAACGGTTATACCGAAATGAGAGCAATATTCATTGTTCGGAAGAAAAGAATGATGATACATTTCTTGAAAATAATTGAACGCAGAGAATTGTAGTTACGCATACATTTTTACAAATCTAATGTAAAAAATTGTTGCAAATCCTAAATACACATATTATATGTATGTATGTATGTAATATGTAAAAACCTAAGTTTGTTTGTTTGCGTTCAATCACGCTTAAACGCTAGATCCGATCATATTCATTTTTTGGGTGAAGGTACTACATATTCCGGACCAATATATAGGCTACTTTTTATTCACGACTTTCACAATGGCGGACCCATGATGGCGGCCAAAAATTGAAAATATCAAGGGATTTGCTTAAAAATTGGTATTTGGGGGTTTTTGAAGGATTTTAGTGCGAATCTTTATTCAAAATTTGGAAATTCAATATGGCGGATCCAATATGTCGTCTAACAGTTTTCGGGCATCAAAGAATTTAAATGAAAATTAGTACTATGGATACTTTAAAGTCACTAATTTCGAATCTACTATTTTACAATAAATAAATACGTATAGGACCATAAATCAAAACATAAAATTTAATTCGTGCCGAACCACAAATACGTTTTAAGGTTTTTAAATCAGTTAAAGGACCAGGTAGGTACTGGCGCCGGTATCGTCTGGCTTCCGATAACTTTTTCCTGCAACCGAATTTTAACTCAACTTTATTTTACGCATTCAGTTTTCTTATGAATTCTTTTAATAACCCTTAACAATTGTATAATGGGTTTCCAAAACAATTTAATACCATTCGTATGGTTGATGATACCTAGATATTATTAGAAGACTATACAAGTGAAAAGCAATTAAGGATAGGCAATAAAATAATTAAATTGTGCCTCATTTAACATGATTTACCCGCCAAAAAAGGGTTGTTTTTAAATCAGCGGGAGGGAAATACCTTTCATCGCCTGACTTCATATTCAGGCCGTTTTCGAATTTATATGCACTTGCACTAAAATCTATTTTCCGCACTAATTAGGCTGTTCGAATTGAACAATTGAACTGCACTAAGGGCGTGTGCCAAACCGGCTAATGCTGGCTAAATGCTGGCTAAATTCCAGTTTGCCTTGAAAATTTAGCCGGCTAATTCCAGTGCTGTCCCAAACTGGGATTGGAATTAGCCAAATTATTCAGCTGTCATTTTCATTTTGTCTGTCATAACAAAAGCGAGTTCTGAGCAATTCCATGTATATGATGCTTTGTTTCTCTAGTTGTTGAAATTAAAGTTAAAATGAATAGAGATGAAAACAGAGATAATCTGCCTTTGGTCGCTGATGGGGATGATGAACGCTGCGGCGGGCGTGGGCCGAGAAAAGGCGCTTTCACTTTGACCACTACCAATGTTCGCTTCTACGAAAATCATTTCATTGAAACGTTCCACTGGCATGCCTTGTCTTGTCCGTATTCATCAATATATTGAACCGGTGAAACTAGTGGTGGGTCCGCGTGACATGCTTCCATGAAATCCATCATAAGGCGCGATATTTTATAGCGCAACGCGCTTTTGGTTCTGGAAGTGTTCGTAATTCCGCCAAAAGATTGTCGCAGAACGTTGAATTAGTGTCTGATGAATGCAACGCTGCCACGGCACTGTTAAGGAGCGAAATTGCCTGCGCACTAGAGGAACCGGCGGATGATGATGGTGACGGCGGTGGCGTGGGCGTCCTCGTACGTTGACGTTTACGTCGATTGCCGGCTGCAACTTCCGATGTTGACGGTTGCGACAGATCCGAAAACTCATCCACAATCACACTATCAATGGCGGATTCCTGCAATCAACAATCGATTAATTTTTAAAATTGGAAGAAAAGGACGATAGAGAAAAATTATACCAAATGCAGCGTTGATGTCGAAGATGTTGAATGTTGTTGAGTATTCGATTCCAAAAACATCAGTGCCTTGAAAAATTTCCAGGTGACGGCTTTCGACTCATTTGCGCCTTGTCCCGATTTTTTTTCCGCAAATTCGTCAAATTCACCATGAAAGTTGTGCGCAACTGTAGCCATTTCGCTTTCGCTTCATTCAGATCCACGCCATCAAAGCGTAGCTCATCCGCAACACTTCGCCATCCTTCCAGTTTCGGCAATTTGTATTCGGCCGAAGCGATGTCCCAGAGCCCAGGATGCTGCTCTACAGATGCAATTAAACGATTAATTTCATCGTCGAGCCATACATGCTGAATTTTTCGGGTCCCTGAAGTTGATCTTCGTTGCCGACCTCGTTGCTTTGATTGCGAAGGCGGAACAAAACTGGTGGTGGTGTCATCCTCACTAGATCACATTCACTGACTGAATGAATAAATCACAAAACTTCGCCGATTTATATAGTACCAAAAACTCACCAACCACGCCCTTAAAGGACAGGTCGAAAATCACCCTGAAAAAGGGGTAAAGGGTGTAAGTGTTGTAATTGCGCTCACATTTTGTTGGCGCCGCCACTAAGAATACGATAAAATAAAGGACATTGGGCATTATTTACCCGGTTATTGAAAAATCGCGAACAAAAACCGAAATACCTTTAAATCATAGAGTTTCCAACTAGATTTAATATTCTGTAGTTATTTTAATGTATAACAATGGGAAAACGAAGATAATCAGCAAACTGTAAGTAAATCATTATTTTGTCCTGACTATTTTTTTAATTAAAATCACCACCCAGTAAGTTAAAATATCACTCAGTGGTATTTCTCCTGAGCCTGACATATCGTAGTAATCGTATTTTACTGTATGCCTATTGTTTTCTGATTTTATACACTCATTACTGGACTTTGTTTGCTTTCGGATTGGATTTTTTTGAAAAATGGAACGGCAAAATAATTGCGTGTCGTGTGAACGATCTGTTCTACGCCGTAGAAAACACCGGCTTACACAACTCTTTTTTGAAAGATTCTTTGATTATGCAGAACTATTATTACAAGAAATAATGCCACGAGAGGTAAGGTTCTTAATATTTTTGCTTTTATTAAATTCCTATTTCTATTATAAAGGCTATGTGAGTTGTCCCAAGATATATAAATTGTTGGTATGTTAATAACCGTGAAAAAACTTTGTTGCAGATTGCTTTTGATGGTACACTGTCAATATGCAATCCTTGCTGGCTGAGATTTTATCGTGCGCTGCAAGCCCGACAAGTGCAGAACGCGTTACTCCAGCAAGTACAAAACCCGCTACTCCAAGAAGTACAAGAAGAAGAAGTTCACGAAATAGAAAACGTTCAACTTGAACAACAAGAGGGTTTTGGCTTTATGACTATTCCTGGATATTTGCGTGCATCCAATACAGCGCGACGCTGTGTTTTTCAAAACTGCAGAAACGCAGTTCCATATGCTGTGCCACAATATGTTAGGTTACATTTACTTCGTAATAATAAACTTTTCATACCGAAACTTGCTCGAGTTTGCCATCCCCACTTGGTAAACAATAACTGGGAAGAACTACTTAATATGCAAATACCACTTCATGAAAACTTTAATAGTGCTAATGTTCTTGATATTATCAATTTGTATGAATGGAGATTGGAACGAAGAAATCAGTTGGACTTCGAAAATATTGAAGAGATTGATGACAACGAACTACATTTTTATACAGCTTTGAATAAAATTCAATTCAATGCTGTTTTAAATCAAACACCCTCTCTTCGTGATAGATCCAACAATCCTGCTACTGTTTTAGGGCTCTATCTAGTCAAAATAAGAACTGGTGAACCAGACGAGCGTATAGCGTCGATGTTTAATATATCGAGAAGAACGCTAGAACGAAAATTGCAAATAGCTCGAGAATGTTTGTCTGAAGAGTTTGTTCCGCGCCATTTGGGTCTGGATCATATGACAAGAGAAAATGTAGTGGCTCGAAACTTATCAATTCCAAGTCATATTTTCGGAGGTAACCAGGATGAACCTGCGGCCATTGTTGTGTGTGACGGAACGTATATATATGTGCAAAAAAGTGCCAATTTCCTTTTTCAGAGGAAAACATATAGTCTGCACAAGTTCCGCAACCTAGTAAAACCATTTTTAATCGTATGCACAGACGGCTATATTATAGATATCATAGGGCCATACCCAGCCATTACTTCAGATGCCGAAATAATGAGTGGCATGATGCAGGACTTTGCCTGGCATTGGTTTTTGAACTCCAACGACAATTTTGTATTGGATCGTGGATTTAGAGACTCCATCCCTACCATAGAAGAGCATGGATATAATGCGCATATACCGCCGACAAGGGCAAGAGGAGAGCAGTTGAGCACACTTGATGCCAATAAATCAAGGCTAATCACTATGTGTCGTTGGGTTGTAGAAGCTACCAATGGTCGTTTCAAAAAAGACTTTAAAATATTTCGCCATGTCTATTTTAACATAGCGTTAGGAAATATGATGACTGATTTTAAAATAACTGCAGCACTCATCAATGCCACTTATCGACCTTACGAAGATAACGCACATTCCGAACAATTTATTAATATAATAAATGATAATGTAAATAGAGAAAATGAATTGGCTGATTACGTGATTCGGAACAACCTAAACAGGCAAAGAATTGCATTCAGGCCTCTAGACGCAAACAATCCCGAATTAAGAGATTTTCCTCAATTAACTTACGACGATCTAGTTCTATTTGCTTTGGGAACATATCATTTGAAGCTGGCCAGATCGTATTGCCACGAGCATATGCGACCAAATGGAGTCTATATAATAGAATTATATCATCACAGGGAGTTGGTAGAAAATAAAGTATTAATAAGAGGCCGAATACAGTCCCGTCATATCAGAGCAAAACAATATTACATATACGTACTGATAAATCCGGCACTGCAGGGAAGACAAAGTCTAGAAGAATATTACTGTTCCTGTATACACGGCCGCCGCACTCTTGGGAGTTGCGCGCACATCGTCAGTGTGGTATATTTTTTATCTTATGCTAGATATCTAGAGGAATTTCACGCACCCGCGGCGTTTTTAGATGAAATAATGATGGATTTGGATGCAGCAGAATAAAAGCAAATAGAATTCTATGTTTTTTTCTTTTTCATTCCTTTAAAAAAAGTAGAAAAATATTAAGTTTTTCAAAAAAGTAGAGAAATATTAAGTTTTTGTTTGAATTTTTTATGTCCATTTTCTCGTTATTCCCATTACCCACAGAAATGCGACCTATACCATTGTAATCTAGATGTAATTACCTATCTTTCTGATCTAATTTTATTTTTGTTCGGCGTGGGTAACTGTTCCATACAAAAATGCCCATTGTCCTTTGTTTGGAACAACCCGCATTTTTATTAAGCTACGAGAAATTTCTCTGGAATGATAAAAATTGTGAGTGGTCCTAATTCGATAAACAGGGACTCTATATCGTTGCAGGTATTAGGCAGGCTAAGGGTTAATTTTATTACTCTACCTGCGCACGGCGCCTTTCTGCTGCAATTTTCGCCTGCTCGTTAATTACTAGGGTTTTTTTGGGTTAAGCAGGCAGCTATATTTTCAAAAACAATTCCAAATAAGCGAATCCTTATTTCGAAAAGCAATAAAAGCAATTTTCGCTGCTCGTTAATTAAAAGTGTTTTTTCGGGTTAGGCGGGCAACCTACATTTTCAAAAACAATTCGAAATAAGCAAATCCTTATTTCGAAAAGCAATGTTCGATGGCTACATGCGGTCCAAACATGTAAAGTTCTAATTTCGCGCAGGTACCTACATGTGGTACATGTGGTACATGCGAATGTACAAATGTAGCACATGTCACAACTCACATGTGGCGAGGTAGTACACGGCATGTAGAAAAGCCACATGTTTACATGTAGCATGGCTGCTACATGCGGTAGCGGTACATGCCCGCATGTGAGTGTCCCAAAAGGTGCTAGTACACGGCATGTAAAAGAGCCACATGTTCACATGTAGCATGGATGCTACATGCGGTACATGCCGCATGTGAGTTTCACAAAAGGTGCTAGTACACGGCATGTAGCCAATGTAACCACGTGCTGACGTCAAAATAGCGTCAGAGCCACATGCGCATGTGGCTTTTTACATGTCGTGTGCTACCGCCTGATCGTATACCGCTGGGTGAACATGAAAGGCGATTTAACGTCCCAGTGATTAATGAGATTGCATCTTTATTCTCTAGTAGTAGGTAATGAATTTTATCCACGTGATATACTCTTACACGCATGAGACCATACTCTGAAGATAATAATACTCAGAGCATAAAATTTTCCCGTATGGCCTATACATATATTAATGGTAAAAATTTTATGAAGTCGAACATACAAATTTTTAAAATTTCGCCCCAGCTAGAATGCTTAGTTATGTCTCATAGAATATGCCTGTGTAAGCGAAATTCTCGAAAATGTTTATATAAGAGGTTTTACGATACTCTGCAATACCCTTAAATTTTCTGGAAAGGAGAAGAAGGATATTATTTTAATATTCCTCAAATTAACCCTGTTTCGAAAGAAACAATTCCAAATAAAAAGGTATCATGTATGGATTTCTACGCATATCGCATCATGATACCACAAAACAATTTTAATACTTTGGTTCGTTGCAGACAGCTCTACCACCAGTTTTTAGTAGATATGTATGCAAAGATTGAAAGTGAATGATTGCGATTTATAACCCTTAACCAAAATAAATTAACAGTTGAGAGCTACATACATTTACGTGACGCGGTTAATGCTGACGCAAACATAAATCCTAACGATTTAGGACAAATTGTTATATGTACTTCCTTCTTCATTTGTAAATAGTCCTCGATATCTCCATGGGTATACACAAGATGCATTTACATATGTTTGTTCTTATGGACAGCCTGATCTTTTTATTACATTCATTTGCAATCCCTCATGGAAGGAGTTAAGTGTCAGGTCAAAAATCTACAGACAGATATGATCTTATTATAGCCCGTGTGTTTCGCTTGAAAGTGCAGGAAATGATCTCTGCAGAGTTAATTAAAAATATGCAGAGTTTATTAAAAATATGCTTCATGGTCCCTGTGGTATTTACAATTCCACATCTCCTTGCATGAAGGATGGAAAGTGCACACAAAAAAATCCAAGAGCACTTATTAGAGAAACACGGCATAATGAAAACTGCTACCCTTTGTATAAACGTAGAGCACTTGCAGAAGGGGGTAGAACTACTGCTATTAAAACACGTGGAAACTCACAAGAAATAGTAATTGATAAGAGCATATATTTCTCTGAAACTAACTTTCAGGAAAGAGTTTTCACGCCTCCAAAAACTACATTAACAGCCTTCTTTTATCTTTGCCAAAATGACCCATTTGCTAAAACATTACTTTACGTAGATGTCCCTCGCTATTATGTATACGTGGAATACATCCAGAAAAGAATGGAACCGACGCTTAAACTATTGTTCCCATAACTATAGCCAAACCGCAACAATTTAATTTATTTTTTACGCTCCATCCACCTTGCATTTATTTGTATTGATATGGTAACTGGAAAGTCACGGTCTTATAAGCTGGTAAATTTTTAGGCAAAAATTGAGTTTGAGGTCTCCGCACGGATTTTGATGAAACTCTGTACATTTAGGGTCAAAAGTGACGGATAAGCAAAAAAAATTTGTCGAAAAGTAGATTTTTAGAATTAAATGAGAAAGCTTTATTTGTTCGTTAGTGACGCGTTTGGTGATAACCACGTCGAGATATTCGAGCGCAGTCTTTTTGAAGAGACTCTCTTCGCCGCACTCACGGCCACTTCTTAGTGCAACCGGGAAGTTGGATAAGCGTCACGCGTCGCGATCTCTGTGGTCTATATCGTTTAATCGAAGCGAAATCGCGTGATAACATTTTCAATTATCATGGGAAGAGTTTTCGGGACCTATTGCAATGATAAGCTAATAAAAATTCTTTCTATTTTCATCTTAACTTAATTTTTTTTTTATTTAAAGGAAAAGTAGAAATTCGTCTGTTGACATCTGAATATATGGAAGCCGCTCTCGAGGTATGCAAATGTATTATAATTTAGTTACTTTGTGATTAAGGCTACGTTTCCAATGCTAGCATAGCGTAGCGTGGATCTGCGCTCCATTTCCCACTTGTTCATTTTTACATATACAGGGTGTTTTGCTAAGGTCTGAACAGGGGTATGCCAATCGATTCTAAATGGTCTCCTGATCAACGTTTGTTCGGACACCCCCCCCCCCCTTTCCAAATGGGTCCTTCCCCCCTAAAATCGCGATTGAAAATTTGGAGGAGGTCAACCTAGAAAATGCATTATAAGACATCCTAGAATACTGGTTGATAACGCATTAGAAAGCTGAGCCTTCAAGCTTTCCAACGATACCACCCACGACCCAATCCGTCAACAAAGAAGCGGAGGAGACCCCGTCAAATTTCGAAAATGGCAATTTCAAAACCCAAAATTTGAACTTAACCCTTCATTCTGCCGATTTTTTGTATGGGAAGATAGAAACTTTTTTCGAGAAAAAGCTTCCCTGTCATGTGGCCTTTCTCAAGAAAAAAACCGCACTCGAATCCGACGGCGCGTTCCGAAGTTATTCGTGTTACAATAATTAATACAACAACAACACCCACTATCCGCAATGAAGTCCAATTGGAATGTGACGTCACTTTCCAATTGAACTTCATTGCGTGTAATGGATGTAAATAAGATGCTTTATAAAAACAATACATTTATTATCTTTTATCAATTTCTGACATCATTTAGGAAATCTTTTAAAATATCTCGCAAACTGAGAGCATCATGCGATGAATTATTAGATCCCAATCTCACGGTACAATGACTCCAATTTCCCACATCTGCATTGCTTGTTGGTGAAACATTATCATAGTCCTTTGGAGGGTAGGCAGATGACCTTGTTTTACGGATGAAATTATGCAAAACAACAGTATACTACTTACTATTGACTTAGCAAGCTCCGGTTTTGCACATATCACAGTATGATAAATACGGAATTTGGCAACCATAATCCCGAAAGTGTTTTCAATGATGCGTCGTGCAGTTGAAAGGCACTTGTTGAATTTTTCTTTGTCCGGTGGCAAAGAGCGCCCACCATATGGTCGCAAAAGGTGGCGTTTTAAGGGGAATGCCTCATCTCCCACAATGTAATGTGGGAACTTGAAATTGGTGTTAAGCCGGCCCCACAAAATGCGTGCATTCGCCAAACATTTTAAAAATATCTGCGTCTACTTATTCGCCAAATATTTCCCTCGCCTTGTGTGAGCTCCCACACTTTCGTCTTCTTCGTCAAAGTTGGCACAGAGTTTTTTTCGTGATCCCAGAATGGCCAGTGTAAACGAAATAATTGCTAATGTAATAATGACTAATGAATGAATAATGATTAATTGCAATTGAAAAGGTAGATAAACGAAAGAGAAGGTGGTGGATGTTATCCTTGAATAAAGGCCGAAGCATTGCGAACCATTACGTTCCTCATCTTGCGTTGAGGATTTTTTGAATCCCATATAATGGGCGGACAACTTAATAAAATATGGCACAATCCCGATAAATGCAATGCACTGCAAAACACTTTTTTCTTCATATTAAATTGATTTGTTTTGAAAAACAAAAAACGTAAATTAGACAGCAGTAATAGCACAAAAACCAAATTAAAATCAGCTGTTATTATATTTATTATAAATAAACTAAAAAATGAGCGAGATGTAACAAAAATCGATCGTGATAACTTAATTATTTTTTATCTACATAGTTGTGTTTATTCATAAATGTGTGGGATTGTTGGGCATTTTAATTGGCATAATTTTCTCAAAAGGTTAAAGCAAAAACAATATATTTCTATATATGTATTGTTTTTGGTTAAAGCCTATAGGTTAAAACTCGTCTCGTTTTACAGGCGCGTATTAGCCGTCCAGTTAATGAGCCGTTTATTTTGAAAGTGGCCTAAGTTCATATCTCATAAAGTCGATTTTATTTTCAAAGAATATAGAATCAGCGCACAAATGTTCGCCTTTTTCCCATCATCGGTGGGAAGCACACGCATAACGCATATTTCCCTCGTACGAGGGACACATGTCTCCCACATACCTCGCCAAACCGCCACACACAGCAAATATTTGTGGAAATAAACGCATACGCGAATGACGAGGCATGTCGACGTATCACGAAGTTCGGCTAGAAAGGACGAATGACAAATATTCTTCGTAGAAGCTCCCACACACCTCGTCAAGTGAGACGCATCGTCAAATGTTTGGCGAATGCACGCATTGTGTAGGGCCGGCTTTAGACAGCTCTACATCTTCCGGCAGCTCTAGGCTATTATTTAATAAATGATGTCCAAATTCGCAACGTCGTAGGATACCACCTATTGAAATATACATATGTTTAATGTTGAAAGGTAACAATAATAATAAACAAAATAGTATATACCGTCAGATTCAGACCCAAGCGCACCAATGTTGACGTATGTGTAATTATATTCTGAGTCGCACACAGCCATTAGTACTATAGAAAATGTTTTTTATAATTGTGGTATAGTGTCCCACCATGTGCAGGAGCTTGAATAATGCAATGTTTTCCGTCTATAGCACCGATGCAATTCGGCATACCTGTTTTTTGCCAGAATTGTAGAGCAATTTCTCGTAATTGTTCGATGGTGGGATTCGGGATAAATTCCTCATTTAAATTACACCATATTGCTTCTGTAGTTTCTTTTATTATTTTATACACCGTTGCTTTTCCAATACGGAAAGCAAAAGATAAGCTCCTATAGCTCATCCTGGTAGCTAGGAACCTGAAAATACACCTTATCAGTACTTTTCCTCTTTCTCTTTAAGTATTTCTTTATTTACCTCAATGTTATAAGCAATCCATCTCGTTCACTAATTGGTTTCCTTATTGAAGTTTTCGATAAACTCGGCCCTACTTTATGCAGCAATAAATCAAATTGCTCACGGTCCATTCTGGTGTAGTTATAAAAACTTTCAGTATCACCGAACAACAACATTTCATTAAATAAATTCGGGCCATCACCAAATTCTTCACGTTTTTTAAACACTTCACGGACCCACCAACGTCTTCGTTTTCTATTATTCGCACTGCCACTTAATAAAAACGCTTGCGACATCTGAAAATACTGACCAATTATTCTTCTGCGGTTATCCATTTTTCAAATAAAATATGCTGTCACAAATACGGTTTACATCGTTCAATACCGAAGTTCGAAATTCGAAATTCACGCTACGCTCGTATTGGAAACGTATAGCCTAAGGCTACGTTTCCAATGCTAGCGTAGCGTAGCGTGGATTTATGCTCCCTTTCCCACTTGTTCAGTTTTACATATACATGTCTCCCTCTAATCCACGCTGAGGACGTTTGAATTCCAATCTGGAGTAGAGCAATTCCTACTTCAGATTCAAGCTCTTCGAAAAATGTTCGAATTTTTGGTTAGACTAGTTTTCACTAGATGGAGTTTTTAAAGCTCTTCTGATTCCCTTTTTAAAAAAACATATATTTTTGGACAAAATGAAGAAATCTAGAACTAAAATATATTTTTATAATTCCTATATCCTTTTGGCGTGAAATTGCTCGAAACGAGTTATAGAAGATGCCTTAAAATATTGAGAACAACAGGTGGCGCTCGTGCATTCGATATTCTGATTCGAACATGCTGAGACGTCATAAACAGCTGATTGCAGTTTATTAACGAAATGAATGAAGCGAAGTTCAAAATTCGAAATTCACGCTACGCTCGCATTGGAAACAGTCTCAATCTGCGCTGAGCATTGGAATTGGAAACGTAGCCTTAAGTTGTTGTGAAGCTTTTGTTGTACTGTTAGGCCTTAGAAGATAGTTAATAACAATTTCGGAAATGAAGCAAGAAGAGCAAAACGTTTTATTTGTATACGAATTTGACTTTTAACTGTTTGTTATTGCATAACAAATAATAATTTGTTAACTATTCACCTGATATCCGAAAAATGTTTCAAAAATAATCGACATTATAACATATGTACATTATGTCGATAATGATTCACACATTATATAGTTTCAAACACTTTTCTTTTTACCCGACTGCGCGACGCAAAGGAGGGTAATGTGTTTCGGAACCTACATATACAGGGTGTTCGGAGGTGAGAGGGAAATATTGCAGGAGGTGAAAGGTCAGACCGAGACAAGCAAAAAATCGTATGGGTGGGGAGGGGGCATCTCGCACCGTTCGGCAGTTACAGGGTGATTCGTATATCAGGATGTTGCCTTGCTCTTGTATTTTTATCTTTTTTTCTACGAATCGCAGCGACCCCAAACCGAGCTCAAAACATCACTATTTTGAAGCCCTTTCCAAAAAGGTCAACACCGCCCCTATCCCCAACCCCTTGGCCACAATCACCCCCGGAAGTTGAAAAATTAGCCTTTTTGGAAAGGCAATTAGATAGGTAACTAAAAAAAAATAAAAAGTAGGTATGTTAATAACGTGAATTTCGGAGAAAAGTGGGGCGAAAGGTGAAAAATCGTGAAATAAAAGCTAATTTTTCAACTTCCGGGGGTGATTGTGGCCAAGGAGTTGCGGATAGGGGGGCGGTGTTGACCTTTTTGAAAGGGCTTCGAAATAGTGATTTTTTGAGATCGGTTTGGGGTCCCTGCGATTCGTATAAAAAAAAGATAAAAATACAAGAGCAAGACAACATCCTGATTTACGAATCACCCTGTAACTGCCGAACGGTGCGAGATGCCCCCACCCCCCACCCATACGATTTTTTGCTTGTCTCGGTCTGACCTTTCACCTCCTGCAATATTTTCCTCCCACCTCCGAACACCCTGTATATTAAAATTTAAGATAAATTCAGGTAAAAAATAATTTTCACGTCCACCACCAATCGGTCCAACACATAAAAAGTTGAACATCCGACTCAAAAACAATTGACATTCTCACAGAACACAACAAAAGGGTTTTGTCGTCGGTGATGAAAATAGACATGCTCCGGGAATTCGCCAGGAATTTTTTGAGTTCATCCAGCACGCAGGTCGCTCCTCGAGACGACCAATTGATCAACGAAGTAGCGATGGAAGGCTCCATAGACTGGCAGAATTTGTGTCGCGATTTGAAGACCCGCGGGCTCTACATTCTCGAGACGGAGAATTGGGCGGATTGGTTAAAGTTGCGTTAAACCAGAAAAATCAATAATATAATTTGTGGCCCCACGCTCGCCAAAAATAGTGACAACCGTCTTTGCCACCATTGCCTACATTACATATTAATACGTATGTATTAAAAAATATATATGTATATACTATGTACCTATAATTTGCGTACCGGTTTCTAATATGTTCGAAATGCCTGGTAAACGAATAAAATTACTGCTGTACATTTTTGTAAACAATATTATTTATACCTCTAGTGAGCAAGCAACGTTGTCCATGTGAAAAGCAAGGCGTTTCTAAATGTATACCTGCAGCTCTTAAGGTTTGTCCTTGTGATTTGTTAATTGCCATTGCGAATGCTAGTTTTAAGGGGAATTGTAGGCGTTTGAACTGAAATTGTACATCTGTAGGTATAATTGGAATGCGAGGTATGAAAACTTCTTCTTCTTTGACCGGCCCTGTCAAAATTCTAGCTCCGATTAGGTTTCTTCCAAGTTTTGTAATGAGCAATCTAGTTCCGTTACATAGACGTGGTGGAACAAAATCACGCATAAGTAATACCGGAACGCCTACTTTAAGTTTGAGCTTGTGGGATGGTACTCCTGAAATATCTAGAGAATTTATAAATTCTACGGCAAAAGAAGTACTTTGTTCGACTTCTATTTCGCTATCTATAGAAAGAAATGTTGTCATTTCGCCTGAAATTTGATTTAAAATTTGATCATTTACTTGTCTACCAATATCGTTATTGGGAGCAAGAATGGCCCTTTCACATAGACAATTTTCATTATTAAGTTAAGATTATGCCCGATTTCTGGGTAAACATTCATAATTAATTCCTCTACTGAAGACACCATATTGCAGATTTCATTAGGAAATCTGATTTTGCCTTCCACATCTGTCTCAAGCTCACCATTACCAATTTTTAGTATTTGGCTTCCATATTCCCCAGATGCTACATCATTTAATAGCTGCACTCTCATGTTAAATGTTAAACTGAGTTTTATAACATTACCCCACAATGGGGAAGCTTTTAGACACGCGTTGATTTCGTCAGCAGGTGTTCTTCTTGGAATCACCGGGTGCAGTACTACTCTTCAAATCCTGCAGACTGTGATTCAGTGCCTCCACTGCTCGTTTGTGTGACATAGTGCACTCATCCCATACCAATAATTTGCATTCTTCAGTGGTAATTTGAGAACAGAATGTGCAGTGCGACCTCCGTTCAGAAGTGTTGCAGCTATGTCGGAAAAAGCTACAGCTACAGCGATTTGTTTATCTTTCCTTACCTTCGCTAAAAACTAATTTAACAGAAATGTTTTACCAGTGCTTCAAGGAGCATCAGGGAAAAATAGCGCTCCTTCTCCTAATTCAATTTTATGTAATACTTCGTCATATGTATATTATCTTCTGTTCAAGAAGTAATTGTGACAGCATTTCCGATAGTTGATCTTGGAGGACTGCAGTATCATAATTAAGCTCTCTTAAAACTTCGTTTGACACACCTCCTGAGCGCAGGGGTCTAGGAATTCCATATTGGCTTAAATCTTTTCCATTAATTGATATGATGTGATCTTCGATAATTATAAGAGCTTCGTTGTATATGAATTCATTATATGCCAAATCGGAGTTCGTACGTTGGAAACTTTGTAAAATATCTTCAGCTAACGCATCCTTGCATCTTTCCCACAATTGAAGAATTCGATATCCCACAGGTACTGATAAGAAGAGCAAATAGTTCCCTTCTTTTTGCTGGAGAACGACAAAGAACAGACTCTTGCATAGTTAGATCCCAGCGGTTATCATTTTCCAGCAAACATAAGTCCTCACATGGTTCCCGATATATTGCACATACACGTCCATTCAAAGTTCTACGCCTAAGGTCTCTAAAGTTTGTTGACCCTTTAATGTGATGTAGCAATATTTGAAAAATTTCCTACATGTATCGTATATGTAAACATGGCCAAGGGCTTCTCGACTTTACACCTGGCCAACCTGTTACGGGTGTACCTTGCAAGCGACCAGAGCAGTCTTATATCCTACCTGGATGCAACGCTGCATCAGTTGGGGCTTCTCAAACAGCTTAGCAAACTCATAAGCGCGACACACGTTCTTCGGGCGGAGATCCGACCACAAATATCTGATGCACTTCTTGGCCATGTAGCACATCTCGCAGGCCTTCTCGAAGAAGCTGATGTCGATCTTGTCCGAATAGATATACTCCATCATCGCCCTGAAAGCGTCCGGTTGGACGTCGGGTCTCTGAATGGGGTCAGTCTTCTCCGAGAGATTTCCGTAGAACATCCGTTCGAAGACTGGCGATGCCATCGCAAGGATCAATTTGTGCCCGGAGAGCACCTACTGGTTAGGCTCCCTGCCTAACCAGCAGGTGCTCTCCGGGCACAAATTGATCCTTGCGACGGCATCGCCAGTCTTCGAACGGATGTTTCTACGGAAATCTCCCGGAGAAGACTGACCCCATTCAGATACCCGACGTCCAGCCGGACGCTTTCAGGGCGATGATGGAGTACATATATTCGGACAAGATCGACATTAGCTCCTTCGCGAGTCCTTCGATCGCCGGTCGGTGAAAACGAGATTTATTTGTGTGTGCGCTTACGTCCTGTATGTAGGACGGAGACAGAGTCCTTTGCTTTCGTTTGCTCTTATCATTCTTAGTCCAAAGCAACACCAACATCAATTTTTCTTCCGTTTTCAGTAAAAAAAAGTGAAAAAGTGCAAAGGCCGTATTTTTACAATTTTTAAAAAAAACATTAAAGGAACGAATTGTTCTTAAGCTATTATATAAAAATACAAAAGGCTCCAAACACTTCCTAACAGTCCGTGAAGTCGATTTTTTTCCATAAATCGATTATTTCATATGTACATAGAAATAGAGTTAGAATAGGAGCTATGTAGGTAGATATAAAAAGCCAAGATTTGCATGTAGCCCTCAAATGAATTCTGTTAGGGTATAGGTCAATACTGCTCTGCGTATGCATAGCGCATGGGCAAGAAGCCTACACGGATGTGATAAAGTCCTAAGTCACATGCACACATTCAAATTAACCCCTTGTACAGGCAACCCAAGAGTTGCTTCGCTCATTTTTAATACTATCTACATGATTCCAGACACAAATGTTATCGCAACATGTCGTGGGATCTGATATCAGATCCCATGCTTTCGGGAAGTCAGGGCCGTCATTGTGCATCTTTTACTTTACATAATCTTTGGTTAAACGAACTAAACGTGTTACGGCTTAAGCAGGCCAACGAGATTGAAATGGTAGACCTTCATCGGAGGTATGTAAAATGTACCATATAGTTCAAGCGCAAGATATCTTGCCATATTTTGCACTTAATGCGTCCAGTCACATAAGAAGTATTCTCTTCAATAAAAAGGCGTAACGAACAGGCATTTCTTTAAAATTAATTATAGGTACTTTCGGAAATTTGAAAATTATACCCAAAGATTTCATTAACTTCCTAATAGGCCTTTAATTAAGCAGTACCTACTTATAGTACACCGGGTGGAACTGGGTAACCCAGACCCAGCCATGGAGGAACTAACGAAAACGGAGAGGCTATGTCGCGTAAAAAGCCTGTACGTAAGATAAGCATTTTTGCTATCAGGAACGGTGCAAAACGGGCCAGGGGTATCACCTTTTTTTGACTGTTATTTTGAATTCAAATTCGATTGCTTACGTGTTACCGAGTTTTGAATAAATCAAAGGATTATTAGTACGTTTAGTGTGTGATATTTGGTGTAGTGCAAGTAAAATTATATTAATTCCTTTTATAATTAAAGGTAATTTTGAATATGAAGTGCGCAGTGCTGTGCTGTAAAAACAATCAGCGATATCCCAATGGAAAAACATTTTTCAGGGAAGTGAGAGTGTTATTTAATATTTTAGAAATGTGCTTAAGTGAATTTCGATAAACAAATTTGTCAACATAAATTATATAAATGGCAAAAATTAAGTTTTAATTTAGGTGTCCCAGTTTGTTTACGTTTCAAAATCTCCCCTGTTGTTTATCACATTATTTTTTAGTGGCGGTACATTTTCAGGAAGAATTGGATTGGGGCACCAAGAAAATTTTGCAAAAAAACTTTAAATGTGGTTATTATCCATTATCCATTTCAGACTTCCAAAGGATAGCAATCGGCGCAAATTGTGGTTACAGGCTATAGGTCGTTTGGATTACTTACCAACTGAAAATAGCAACATTTGCGAGGATCATTTTGAGAAGAATTTAATTTATAAACGGAAGTGTCGGAAAGTGCTTGATTCATATGCAGAACCACAACATGATTACATTATAGTATATTGTACTGTAAGAAAAGATTTAAGTGCAGAAAAGTGACTTTTATGGTTTTATTTTTTTCTCTAAAATATTACTCATAAACAATACGACTAAAATGATTCTTCACAGGTAAATTTAAAACCGCAGGAGCATATTGGCATTGACGAAGGTGAACCCCATTTGGAATCATATATTGTAAACTCTCTGGAGCACCCCACGGCAACCGAATGTTTAGTGTATGAAAGAATACAAGAAGTGATTCCAATTGCTGTAAGTAATCGTACACTGATATACATATTTATGCACTAATTGAATCTTACAATAATGATTTAATCTTGATGTAACTATTACAATATATTGTAACTAACTCTCTTACAGATACGCCAAGACTAAAAAGAGAATTTCTCTAAGATGGATTACGTCGTTAGCATTGAAAATGCTTTGGTATTTTGCTTCATGAAAAATAAATAAAAATATCACATAATATAATCTGTTACAGATACACCAAGAGCAAGAAAAAAATTGCCCCGATGAAACGGACATGCTTCCAAAAAATAGTCCTTCAGTAGTCCATGTATCCGAAGTGGAGTCTGAGGAACTCAATTGTATAACCTCCATAGTTGTAAGATATTCTTTTGAATAAATATCTTGATTTATTTAACTAGTAATTTGTTTTTTAACCAAAATAGGACGCTAGTATAAGGCCATTAACTCTTAAAGATTGCATGGAAAGTTCAGATGAAGAAGGGCTAATTAAGAACATTTCAGCTAAAGAACTCAGAAGACATGAAAAACTAAAAAAGCTTAGAACAGTCCTTGTTAAAAAAAACAAAACCATCAAGAGGCTGCAACAAAATGTAAGAAACAATACCCGAAAAATAAGCAAATTAAGTTCATTGCTCTCACACATTAAAGAAAAAAACCTAATAAGCGAGGAAGTTAATAAGAGTCTTAGCGAGAAAATAGGTCCAAATTGGGAAATTTTTCAACGGCAAATTTCTAAAAGCCAAGGAAAATCTCTATCTAAAGTTTACGATTCAAAGATGCGTACTTTTGCACTTAATTTAAATTTTCTTTCTCCTAATGCTTATAAATATGTATGTGAGACAAACATTTAACAATTGCTTGCCGCATTCAAGAACGCTTCGCCGATGGTATGAGAATGTTCATTGCAGGCCTGGGTTTACAATAAAATCCTTTCTGGCCATGAAATTCGCTTGCGAAGAGGCACAAAAAAACGGGGAACAAATTTTTGTCAATATTGTATTTGATGAAATGCATATTCGTCAAAAAATTGATTGGGATGGACAAGAGTCTTTTGGCTTTGTGGATGTTGGAGACGAAATACGAACTCAGGAAATAGCAACACAAAGGACATCATCCGATTTTCATACATTTTTGGTCCAAATATGAAAGTGCCGGCCAAAAAAATAAAATGCTATATTCTATTAGAATTTGTCCATCTGAGCATTTACCATTATGACACCAAAGCTGTAGGACCATTGTCCTTGGTTTTATATGAGTTTAAAAAATCTGTCTTTTCATACATTTTCAATTAAATGATCTTAGAAAAGTAAATGATATCTGACCTTTTTACACCTTTTAGTGCTTTTTTAACATCATTTTGTGCATCTATTGTGCCTTAGAATACTCCTAAGCCCGTTTTTACATTGAGGTTGTTGTTAAAAAATAAAAGAAAAAAATATAGTTTATGTAATATTATGTTTATTAAAAATTATCATTGTTTTACAGATTTATACGTAATATTAATTACAATCTAAACAATTAAGTCGCCATCATCTGGTAAAACCTTTTTTTTGGATCTATCATTCATTATCATTCAATTCCAGAAAAAATAAGCTCTGTCTTAGCGATCACGTGGTATTTTAGTTAGAAAATCCCCAAAAAGTAATTTTCTGTGTCAAGGATCGTTATAGGTTAGAACCATTGGTGCTATTAATGTTCAAAATGTCATGTTACGGCAAAACATCACTTGTTTTTGCTATTTCATTGCGTCGAAAATGTATGAAAAGGCAGATTTTTCAAATGTTAATGAAACCAAGGGCAATGTTCCCACACCTTTGGTGCCATAATAATAAATGCTTGGATGGACAAGTTCTAACAGGATATAATTTTTTTTTTCTGGCCGGCACTTTCATATTTGGACCAAAATGGATGATGTCCTTATAGTGTTTATGGCAGTTGCTATTAATAGAGCCTGGAAGATTCCTCTTGCATATTTTCCAATTGTTTGTTTAAAGGCAGAGCAAAAGAAAAATTTAATAGCACTCTGCTGTGAGCATATTTTGGACACAGGAGCAGAATCGTGGGGGTTACTTTTGATGGAGTCTCAGTAAATTTAACAGCTGCAAAACTTTTAGGTTGTGATCTTAAGGACATCAGCTCAAAAACATATTTCCAGATCAAGGGTAGTAATGAGCAACTTATAGTCCATCCAGATCCTTGCCATATGATTAAGCTAGTTCGAAATGCACTTGGGGATATTAAACTTTTTGAGAACAGCTTTGGAGAAAAAATTTGTTGGTCCTACTTTGATGCTTTGGTAAAGATTCAAGAAAAAGAGGAGTTGCATTTAGGCAATAAATTAAAAAAGGCTCATATATGCTTCACACAGCAGAAAATGAAAGTCAAATTAGCGGTACAAACTTTCAGCAAAAGTGTTGCTTTAAATTTTTGCAGAGAAATTCTTAATTTACCAGAGTTTGCTGGGAGCGCACCTCTTTCCAAATTTATTCGTATATTTAATGATGTTTTTGATATCTTAAATAGTCGCCGAGTTGATACTTACGAATATAAAAAAAGAGCACTTTGTGCGAACAACATCGACGAAGTACGAGGATTTATTAGAGATGCTATTACATATGTTTCGGGCCTTAAACTTCCATCGGGTATGCAATTGATTAATTCTTCAAGAAAAGTTGGATTTATTGGCATTATAGCTGCCCTAAAAAACATTGAAATTTTATATAAAAGGTTTATTCCTCCTCAGAAGCTTAAATTTATCCCCCTATATAAAATCAATCAAGATCACCTAGAACTTTTCTTTGGCTCCGTTCGCATGCATTTAGGTCGAGATAACAACCCATCTGTGAGACAGTTTATCGCAATTTATAAAAATTCCTTGTGCGATGCACAATAAAAGAAGGAGGGCTGGGAAATTGCATTCCGCAAGAATGGCGAGAATACATAGAAATTTTAAATATTCCAAAATCATGTAACGTGAGCCCAGACCCGGAAGAGGAAATCAATAATACTACCGAAAAGGTGCGTTTAATCGATGAGGACGATAACATTTTCAATAATCTGGTTCTCGATCAACAGTTTGTGCAAGAACACAGCTATGCAACCTACTCTACTAGGTTAAGTGAATATACGAAGCATGTTGTGCACTATATTGCTGGCTTCGTTATATTCAAAATAAATAAAACTTTAAAGCGCTCGGATTGTTTATCAGCTTTGCACGGCGAATACTCAGCAAATTCCCTTATTGCCTATAAAAGAAGGGGCTATCTCCAAATACCTTCAGAAAAGATAAAAGCTATTTGTGAAAAAACTGAGATTGTTCTTCGCCACCGGATTCAACTTTTAAATGAAAATAATATATTAAATAAGCAACACTTTCTCAAAATTTTAATTGATGTTCAGCAGCATTTTCTAGGCAAAACCCAATTTGCTGATCAATTTGAGCACATGCTGAAAAGCAGTCATTACAGTGCGCTTATCAAATTAATAACAGAAAAATATCTACATACCAGATATTAATTTTTGGTCAAAAATATAACTCAAAAACCTTCCTGTCGTCAAAAATTCTACAAAATAATTATTTTCCAAGGAATGTAAGTCTGGTTGAGTACAAAACAATGAAATAAAAAAGATAGAGAATAAAAACCATAAACACGCTGGGGACTAAAAGAAGTATATGCGTTATGAGATGTCCAAGATTATTTTCATTACGTATAAACTTAATTCTCCTATTTCTAACCTCTTCGTGGTGGTCCCTGAAAACAACCTAAAGTATTTATAAATAAATAACAAAATATTTTAGCTTGGCTAAAGAAAAGGGGGACCTAATCTATTTTGTAAAACTTTTAATTAATTAGAATTGTGAAGTCTATTTCTTAAACACAAAATAGATTAGGGTATATGATAAAATATTATATTTATTTGTTATGCATGTCTCGTAAAATACAATACAGTCCTATCACAGTTTTATTTACTTCCGAAGAACTTCATTCTTGTTTAATACAATTAATTAGACTAAAACTGATGACAGCTAATCCCAAATCAAGTTATAATTGTTTTTTAATTATAAAATTAATTAAAATATTTGAAGTAGTAATTTTTTCATTTGTTTAACTTCTTAATCAAAACGTATAATGGGCATTGTAAAAATTAAAGAGCCCCCCCAAAAATGCCACTTTTTATCTACTACAATGAGGAAAACTCACACATTCTAATCCCTCTAACACAACTAGAGAAATGCTTAAAATTTTTCTCGATGCAGCCTCTCCGTTTTAGTTTGTTCCTCCATGAACCCAGCTAGTCCCTACTAATATAAATATAAATGCGAAAGAAACTCTGTCTGTCTGCTACACTTTCACGCCTAAACCTCTGAACCGAATTAATGCAATTTGGTACAAAGATAGATTAGAACTAGGAGAAGGACATAGGCTACTTTTTGTCTGTCTGTCTGTCTGCTTCGCTTACACCTCTCTCTATTCATGTTTAAACCATTTAACCGATTTTGATATAATTTGGTACAGTGATAGATTAGACCATAGAGAAGGTCTTGGGCTGCTTTTTCTTACTTTCGAATAATAAAAACAATGGGAATTGTTAAAAACAAGAAAAATTACGAGTCATACAGTGTAAACGCATTCATATGTATACTTTGATCAAAGATTTAAAATGTCATATGACTTTTTAAAGGCCCCATTAACCGGAAAGGGCAGACGAGTGTGTGAATATTTAAATTTTGTGCTACAACCTGGGAGGCGTTTCAAGATGCTGCCTTTGATTATGACTCTTTGATCGACTATATTAACCATCGATTAGTTCTCATAGAGCGAATGGAAAAAAAAGTACACATTGTGAAGCAGATGTTCCCGTATTACGTTATGAGCACAAGTTTTCGAAGCTGCATATTTGGGTTTACACTTCCCTAACTGGTCCTAAGAACATATCAAAAAATTAGAACTACATCACGCTTTGTGATTTTAGCCCTTTATTGTGCTCGATTCTACTGGCCTAGTATTCAAGGGACCTATTAATATTAAAAAGTTTTTTATAGCTAAATTAAAAAAAACAAAAGTTTCAATTCGATAATTCAAAGCGATTTTATTGTATTGTAAGTGCAATTGGTTTTTGTGCCATATTACTTTTTCTCCTCACTAATCGTTTTTTTTCAAATATTACTTGAATAAATCAATAATAGAAAAGAAATCAGCCTTTTATTATCTAAATTGTAACTACAGTCTTGTCTAAATGATTCGGAGACATATAATATTTATTTATTTTATTTAAATTTAAAGCCACCTTCGTTTTTTCATTATCAGTTGAATTGAGGTTTTATCTTGAAAACTCAGGAATTCGTAACAGAGAAGCCACAGCCTTATAAAAAGCTATTTCATGTTTAATATTAATACTTAATTGTCACCGAAAGTTATTATCTGCTCTTTTTTTACCCATTATATCTAATTCTATTAGAAAATGTAACAAGATTCGCGTGGAGTTCAAATTATTTGAGAATTATGTACTCAAGGAATATGATCAGATCCAAAAGATAAGTTAACCGTTAGCTTTTTAATATCTTAAGATCTGTACCTCGTTCTCTTGCAATTAAATGGAACTCTACGTAGAATGATTCGACTCCCTAATGCTCAAATCCGGATTATTCAACACTCTTGTGGGGGTCGACCTGTAATGGAGGTCGACCTCCATTTAAATTTTATTTAAATTAAGTAATTTATAGTTTATTATTTTTGCTTTATATTTTATTTTCACTTTTTACCAATTTTTGAAATTTATCTATTTTAAACGTTTATTAATTTTTGGTTTATTTTATTACTAATTTTTACATTATATCTTTACCGGTCGAAGTTAATTCCAAAACTGATATTTTGTATTTTATAAAACAACAAAACTTCATTTCCTAGCCTGCTAAGATTTCCACAAAAATTTCACAGCTTGCTTTCATACAACCGCCACACTCTGTAGGCTTTCGATTTATCTCATGTATTAAGTGATCATATTGTGAGAGTCTAAACCGTTCGATTTCTATCGACCGATCGTGTGCAACAAAAATGCCTATCGGTAAAAAGAGGTCGATGCATTTCGGGAGGTTTTGAACTCATTACCGACAATGTGAGAGACACTTCGAATAAAGCGCTGCCACTTAAAGGATCGTTGTCTTTACTTCCCGCCTGAAGCTCCGGAATCCTACAAAATCTGAGAAATGTGATCTGAACAAAATAGAAAAACATTTTAAATTCATTTTACTTGAGTTGAGTTGCGAATTATTATTTATTAAGTGGTTCACTATTTTCACGCGAATTAAGTAGGTACATATATTGTGCCATTTACGCGGTCAATTTATGATTGCATATGATACCGAACAGCATGTGGTGCAATGAGCGAATCAATCAATCTATCGGTTCGTTACATTCTCGAATAACTTTGCAAGATAATTAATAAAAAACGGTACCGCTAGCACCTCACAACTTTCTGTATGTTATTCTTCATTGTCTAAAGAATCACTGATTAGTTTTTATCAAAAAGAATAGTATAGGTTAAAAATAGTTTGAGCAAACGCAATTATTTTCATAGCATCCCCATAAGATCCCGTGTTAATAAGTCAAATTTTCACTTGAAATATCTTTGAAACTGTACCGCAGGGCTAACTGAAATTTCATTACCAAATAAATAATGTTACAGAGAAGTGACCAGTGGCGTAGCTATCGGAGGGCTAGCCGGTGCAGTGCACCGGGGCGCCCAAGCTCAGGGGGCCCCTTGGCCCCTGGCCAGCAAACCTTGAACTAACCTAGCAAAAAAATATAAAAAATATAATAAATTCTTTCTGTTGTTTTGTGTAGGTTCTTGTGTTTAGCCGCTTTAACCAATCAGCTGTTATGCGACCGTTTTATGAATACTAGCTTACTCTAACGAAATATTACTAATGAACTGCACTCCAAAGTAAATATTCTGATATAATAGGTCCCAAGGTCCCAATTTGTTTCTACAATATCTTAATATTTACCACCTAGTTCTACCTGAATTGACTTAGACATGGACTGTTCAATTATGTAAGGTAATAATGACTAAATATGGAGTGCTTAGAATGCGACCTTACGGAAATATTTACAGCAATGTTGTTATGTTATACAATTCCCATCACTTCTGCAACAGCTGAAAAATCTTTTAGCAAATTAAAAATAATAAAAAATTATTTAAGAAATCATATGGGTCAAGCTCGACTCCAACATTTACCGCTAATAGCAATGAAAAACAAGGCCGCATCAAGCCTGGATTTAACCGAAGTCATTGATACTTTCCCGAAAACTAAAACTAGGAAAAGATTATAAACTATAAACTAAATTGTTATTTTCAGAAGTCAGTCAGTACGTAGGTCCGAACTCCGACCTCAATATATGGGGAACTTTATACGTTTTTATAACAAAATGCCAGAGGATATCCTGAATTTGACAGAGACGTAAGTTTAAATCGAATGTAAAAAGGATATTAAGCCATGCCTTATTATAAAATAGATGACTGACTGAATATACATATGTATAAATGATAAAAATGCCCGGTGTGATAAAAATTGTAAAATTAATTATGCATTAATTAAGTTAATGACCTAGTGTAATATTATATTATATAATACTTATAACTAAGTTGTGATTGTGATTTGTGGTTTTCTTGCCGCTTGTTTTTCCCACAGATAGGTTCCTTTGTTTACGAAGCAGTGTAATTTTAGTTTAACATATTAAAATGACAGACTGACCGACTGACCATCTCTATTTTTCTTTTAGTTATTGACGTTCGAGAAGTGGTACTGCAGCGTATCCTATTTTGATAAATAAAAAATTTTATTTTTACTTATAATAAAACTTTTAATATTTACATATATGTATTAGCTTTGCACCTTTAGTATACATATATGTATGTATTTATGTTTTTTACTCTCTAAAATAAAACCTAACCAGTTTAGATAGTGCCCCAACTTTTTTTTCGCACCGGGGCCCCTGGTCACGTAGCTACGCTACTGAGTGACACGCAAAATTTCATCAAAATCTATAGTTTTTGATTTGGCGAGACAACTACCTTAATCTGGACCAATTCTTATGAAAACGCCTAAAAATCAAATGAAATTGGGAAGAAATTAGTTCAATTAAGTTGTCCAAAACCACATATTGCGTCATCCTCGAACTAGGAAAATTTTAAGCGATTGAACATCATGGCTAAGGCACGTGTTGAGAGATTCTTGCAAAATGCAACAGTCCATTTATTGAAGGAGAAACCTTTGGATTAAGTACAGTTGGAGTGAAATCAGTCCTCAAATTACGATTCGAGGAATATATTAATGGACTCCCAGATGCAGAACTTGAGCAATATTTCCCCGTTAATGTTCTGGATTCTTTAAGTTATCGGAGCGAAGGTGGTAGCGACGAGATTGATCAGCAAGAGTCGGGCTTAGAAACTGATCCCAATAATTTACAAAACGAAATCGATCAAGTATGTAACTGATATTATAAAAAAACAGGAGGAAATTTTAAATTTGAAAAGAAAGCTCGTATCTTTACGCAGCGCTGAAGTTGAAGTGAACAACACGCAGACGTTTAGTTTTAAGGACGTCGAAGAAGCCCTACCTACTTTTTCCGGAGACGACAACTACTCTATTAAGCGATGGATAAGATCCTTCGAGGAAGCTAGAGAAATTCATAGATGGAACGATCCTCAATGTTTCATTTATGCAAGACGACTCATGCGGCGCCGTCGGATTCGAGTGCGGTTTTTTTCCTGAGAAAGGCTAGATGACAGGGAAGCTTCTTCTCAAAAAATGTGTCGATCTTCCCATACAAAAAAACCGGAAGAACGAAGGGTCAAGGTCAAATTTTGGGCTTTGGAATTGCCATTTTCGAAGTTTGACGCGGTCTCTCCCGCTTTTTTGTTAGCGGAATGGGCCGTGGGTGGTATCGTTGGAAAACCTGAAGGCTCAGCTTTCCAATGCGTTATCAACCAGTATTGTAGGATGTCTCTGAAAGAACTTATTAAGCATTTTCTAGGTGGACCCATTGTCAATTTTTCGCAACTTCAACCCGATATAAATAAAAAAGTAGCCATTTTGGAGCTTTCAGCCCATTGGGACTTTTGATCAGCATCACAAAAACTACTTACTCCCAAAATTTCAGCGTATTTCACCGAAGGGCTTTTCCATACATTTTGTGCGGGGTCCTTTTGAAAAAGTTAGTAGTCCAGTCACTCGGGATATTCACCTCCGAATTCTTTCGGACTGAACCGATTTACTTTAAATTTGGTGAGAGGATGGGAAAGTCCTTAAATAACAAAAGTTATATAATGCCGATGTGTGCTTTTGCCCCAAGGTGGTTGCCACCCCTTCCCGGGGGCTGAAATTCCTTTACTCAAAATAACGCCGGGAATCGATAGAGAGTCAAATTCTAAGCAACTTTTGTCCTATAAATTTTTTTCTGAATCAATACTTTTTGAGTTATTCGTGGTTGAAAACCTAGAATTTTCATCGAAAAAAGCCACATTTTTTAACGATTTTTCACGATTAACTCAAAAATGACGCCTCTAATCAAAAAAATTATATAGAACAAAAATGAAGCTTATAAAAAAACAAAGAGATTCATTTTGTTTTAAATTATTCTAGGTTCATTACAAAGCGAGATATGATCGGTGAAAGGAGACCTTTTTTTTGCGAATATTTGGATCAATGTATTCAACGTTAAATTACGAGAAAAGGGTTGATTTTTCGGGGGTAATGATACATAAGTTTTTCTTAGTCCTTAAAAAGACCTTCAAAATGAGCACTGACAAAAGTCATTTGCATGTAAATTGAGTGAGTTACAGCGCATAAAAGATAGAGTTCTCGAATTTCTTATGAAAAAAAGAGCACTATAATTAACCTAATATCCACCAGAATCAAAATTTATCGTTTTCCTTCCACATGACATTTTGTTGTAGTATTATTTATTAGATCCAGAAGTTTGACCGGTTTAAATTGCATAGTTTTTGAAAAAAGTAACATAATTTGTAACGCATATTTTGAAAATTATTTTGAATAATTCTTAAAAAAATTTCCGTTTTTTCAAAATAACTTAAAAACTATGATATATACGTAAAAAATGATATATACAAAAATGTAGCTCTTTTTTCAACGAACATTTGCATTTCTTTGCAACTTCTGTAGGATGAAAATTGACGGAGATATTACCGATTAAAGTTCATGTCATGGTGTGAACACCCCCTGTGCCGAGCCCTTCAACCCTTAACCTTTTAAAATTAAAAGGTACGTGCACTTTTCAATTAGACTAGCCTTGTAGCCCTGTAAATTACCTTTAAAATGGCATATAAAACATACATATATTAAATCTCGAAAATTAACCGATGTATTGAAGAAAAACCAATGAAATTTTTGGGAGATAATTTGGGAGCGTGAGAAATATTAGTATTTTGGAGCTCTCAGATTTCTAAAATAGTTACATATATTAGTGTTGTAGGTGTCTCGTCTCGTCTCGGGGCACATCGGATTGCAAAAAAGGTTGCGGATCCTCATGTGGATGTCGGAGGCTTGGTTTGTTTTGTAATGCTACATGCGCGACCTGCTCCGGCGATAACTGCCAAAACTGTCCCCTAGTTAATGAAGACGAAGAAAAAGTGGATCAAGAGCAAAGCGATTCCGGTAATGAGGTCTAATATATTATTGTATAATTTTTACGTATTTTTCATATTATTTAATTATAATAAAACGCCATTGAAATAATATTGAGTATGCTTTTGTAATGTAATTTTTAGCATAAGGGGTAGTCTCTAGGGGTTAAGGAATAAATTTTTATCGATTTAAATGCCCAAGTAAAGAATTTTAAAGTGTAAAAACCTATTTTTTATGTTATAGTCGCCATAAGGGGTGGTTTCTAGGGGTTAAAAAGTTGAAACTAATGAAACATCATTTCATAAGTAAGAAATAAATTTTTATTGATTTTAATTCACAAGTAAAGAATTTTTAAGTGTGAAAAAGTATTTTTTAACGTTAATTTCATCATAAGGGGTGGTTTCTAGGGGTTGAAAACTTGAAGTAAAGAACAAAATATCTTCTAGTATATTTATTTTATACAATTTTACCAAAGTTTAATGCGAGAAATGCTTAAAAATGTATTTTTCTATTTTTTTTTACTAGGGGATAGTTTTCACCCCTTAAAATCAAAAAGCACACCCCGCCCATATATAACTTTTGAAAAGGAGGGTAAGACAAGTTTAAATCCAAAATTTCAGCAAAATCCATGCAGTCCGACAGAATTCGGAGGTAATGCACTATTTTAGGCCCGAGTGACTGGACTAAATGGATCATCAGGAAGTCATAATTTAAAACCCCTACAAATATCTAACGATTTCTTTCACAAATTTAGATATTCTTTTACCACCGAGTCATCACGAGGAATTATGACGGAAACCTGGGCAAACACCATGCTTGACAGTGGAAGCCCCATTAGCTTCATACAGGAGTACTACCTGCTCCCTTATGTAATATTGCCAATTGAGTCAGGATGCCAGGATTATGCTGGAATTAATAACAGTAGGCTTGTTATTTAGTCCAGTCACTTTAGGGGAAAAAAATTGGTCAACCTCGGAATGAGAGATAATAAGCTGGAAACTCGTAAACACGTTCATTTTGGTGTTCTGAAAGTTGTCTCAAAAGTCTCATAAATCTCGTGTCTGCGTTGTAAGTTATTCAAGGTCAAAGGTCACGAAAATCGGTTTTTCGCAATTATTTCGTTTCCTATGCGAAATACGTCATTTGAAGTTATTATGAATTTTGAAGATCATAAAATTGTCTATAATTTTAATTTGAAGCATTTTTTCATATCATCAGCCATTCTCGAGATATAGCGCATCCTTATACAGGGTGTCCGGTAAATGAAGGATAATCCTGCAACTGCGATGAGGGTAGACCATGTCCTACTATATGCTAGAATTTTAGTTTAGTAAAAGTCCTACGGTTTTCGAGATATTAATTTTTTTATTTTTTTTTTTGAAAAAACCATCCACATTCAGTTTTTGTCACGCCATTTCCACAAATTATAATTTTTTACAGTCAATTTTTTTTACAGTATTAACGGATAATATGTGTCATCTAAAACAGTATTTCGTTTTTACCTTAAATGTTGCAAAATACTCCAAAAAAAATTGTAATGAAAAATTTCCATACAAAAAAAAATGTACTATGTAAGTGAACCGTACCAATCACTTTAAAAAGTTGCTTGATAAATGCCAATTTTAAAATGCTAAATTGTTTCACATTTCTCTTTTAATTTTTTTTTATGTTAATTTAAATTGATGAAGGTAACCATTTCAAGGACAACCATTTCAAGGACGAAAAAATAGACTAAATAAACTGAATGTGGATGGTTTTTTCAAAAAAAATTAAAAAATTAATATCTCGAAAACCGTAGGACTTTTACTAAACTAAAATTCTAGCATATAGTAGGACATGGTCTACCCTCATCGCAGTTGCAGGATTATCCTTCATTTACCGGACACCCTGTATATACAGGGTGTTTTGCTAAGGTCTGAACAGGGGTATGCCAATGGATTCTAAATGGTCTCCTGATCAACGTTTGTTCGGACACGGCCCCCTTAAAATCGGTCCGTCCCCCCTAAAATCGCAATTGAAAATTTGGAGGGGTCAGCCTAGAGAAAATGCTTTATAAGTTCTTTCAGAGACATCCTAGGATACTGGTTGATATGCATTAGAAAGCTGGGCCTTCAAGCTTTCCAACGATACCACCCACGATTCAATCCGCCAACAGAGACCCCGTCAAATTTCAAAAATGGCAATTTCAAAGCCCAAAATTTGACCTTGACCCTTTATTCTTCCGGTTTTTTTTGTATGGGAAGATCGAAGTTTGACTGAGTCTCTCCCGCTTGTTTGTTGGCGGATTGAATCGTGGGTGGTATCGTTGGAAAGCTTGAAGGTCCAACTTTCTAATTCGTTATCAACCAGTATCTTAGGATGTCTCTGAAAGAACTTATAAAGCACTTTCTCTAGGTTGACCCCCTCCAAATTTTCAATTGCGATTTTAGAGGGGAAGGACCGATTTTAAGGGGGCCGTGTCCGAACAAACGTTGATCAGGAGACCATAGATTGGCATACCCCTGTTCAGACCTTAGCAAAACACCCTGTATACATGTATAATGATGCGCTATATCTCGAGAATGGCTGATGATATGAAAAAATGCTTCAAATTAAAATTATAGACAATTTTATGATCTTCAAAATTCATAATAACTTCAAATGACGTATTTCGCATAGGAAACGAAATAATTGCGAAAAACCGATTTTCGTGACCTTTGACCTTGAATAACTTACAACGCAGACACGAGATTTTATGAGACTTTTGAGACAACTTTCAGAACACCAAAATGAACGTGTATACGAGTTTCCAGCTTATTATCTCTCATTCCTAGGTGAAACCCCTAAATGACTGGACTAACTGTAGGAAAGGTTCAATGTGTCCTAAATGTTGATTGTGATAATGTAGTAGATTTAATTTTGTATGTCGTTGAAAATGGCACAATGAGTTATCCTGTAGTGCTAGGAAGAAATTTTTTAAATAAGTGTAATGCAAGATTTATTTTCGACTTCGAGTTAATTAAGAAAAATGAGAGTAACTCCGATAAAACCATTAATTATGTTAATTTTCCACAAGAGATTTTGAATATTGATACGCTTTGCAATGATAATTTAAATTTAAATATTAACGATGAATTAAAACATAACGACAAAGAGAAAATACGCGCAATTATGGAAAAGGCTTTTAAAACTGACGATAACTTAAAAGAAGAAAGTATGTAGGTACGTATGAAATGAAAATTTGTTTATCTGACACGGACACTATTTTTAATTGCACCCCAAAGGTTGCCTTATGCACATAAACTCGAATTGCAAAAAAATTTTTAGACGATTTACTTAACCGTAAAGTTATTCGCGAAAGTAACTCTCCTTATGCTTCGCCAATAGTGTTAACTAAAAACAAAAACGGCGAAATGAGACTATGTGTCGATTTCAGACAATTGAATAAAGTCACGCTGAAGGACAATTACCCCATCCCTCTTATAGAAGATCATCTAGATGGGTTGAGAGGTAAGCAATATTTTTCTCGGTTAGATTTAAAAAACGGGTTTCACCACTTTAAAGTGGCCAAGGAATCTGTCAAGTATACTTCTTTCGTAACCCCTTTGGGTCAGTACGAGTATCTCCGCATGCCCTTTGGGCTGAAAAATGCACCATCTGTGTTTCAGCGATTTATTAACTCCATTTTCAAAGATTTTGTCGACGCTGGCACACTTTTGATTTATATTGACGACCTTCTCATTGCCACCGAGTCTAAGAAAGAGCACTTTGAAATCCTGGAAATGGTACTAAAAACCGCATGTAAACATAAGCTTCAGTTAAGGCTTGACAAATGCTCCTTTATGCATGAAAAAATTACTTATTTGGGGTACGAAGTCAGCGCGAAAGGGATAGGCCCAAATTTAGAAGGATTACGTGCGATTAAAGAATTTCCTATACCCAAAAATGCAAAAGAGCTTCAGTCATTCCTTGGCTTATGTTCCTACTTTAGGTAATTATCAAGGATTTCTCAATCATATCAAAACCTTTATATGATCAATTAAAGCGGGACGTTGATTTGAGGCAAATGAGTTGGAGACCTTCGAGGAGTTGAAGGGTAAGCTACTTGAGACACCAGAACTAAGCATTTATTCTCCGAATGCGGAGACAGAACTGCACTGCGACGCCAGCAGTTTAGGCTTTGGCGCAGTTTTAATGCAACGACAGAACGATCGGCGGTTGCATCCAGTTTTCTGTTTTTCCAAAAGGATTACACCTGCGGAATCAAAGTATCACTCGTATAAGCTCGAAACACTGGCGATCATATATGCCTTAAGCGATTTCGCATTTACTTGCTTGGTATTAAATTTAAAATCATCACTGACTGCAAGTCGTTTAAACTTACCCTAAACAAAAAATTACTAAATCCCAGAATCTCGAGGTGGGCCCTAGAACTGCAGGATTTTGATTATTTTGTAAAACATAGGGACTCAAAAAGAATGCATCATGTGGATGCATTGAGTAGGTGTCACAATATTCTAATTGTATGTAGAACCGGAACCGGAGTCGTTTGAGTACGCGTTAGCAGCTGCTCATCATTAAGGACCCCGAAATTAATTTAATTGGACACATCCTGGAAAAACAGCAACACCCTCTATACGAGATAATTAATGGTCTCGTTTATCGTAAAGTGAACGATAAGGTCCTGTTTTATGTGCCTAGCAAAATGGAAACTAATATTATCCAAACACACCACGCGGGTTTATGCCATGTCGGTACGGAAAAACTTTACGAGCATTTAAAGAAAACGTATACTGGTTTCCGTCCATGAAAGCCAAATTAAAGGACTACATAAGCAACTGCTTAAAATGCATTCACTTTTCGGTATACCATCAGGCAAAAAGGACGGGGGTGTTGCACAACATTCCGAAGGGTGACAAACCTTTTGAAACCGTTCATATCGATCACTACGGTCCAGTACCATCGGGTCTTAAAAATTGTAAAAATTATATCTTTCTATTAGTCGACGGTTTTACAAAGATCACGAAACTGTACGCAGTCAAAAGCACCAGTGCAAACGAAGTAATTCAATGCCTGCAATCTTATTTCCTTAATTACAGTAGGTAATAGGCGGGGAGCCGGCAATCTTAAAAACACCGTGATCGGGATTTGAAAATTTTTAATGAAAAACAATAGTTTACCCTTAGACGTATAAGATGAGCTTGGTCGGCGTGGATTTAATTAGCCGGAAATATGTTTAAATAAGTTATGTATTCTGAAATGACGGTGAATTTTTGCCGTCATCGCGGATTTTGATCAATCTTAGCTAATTTGATTCTACATTTCATACATTATAAGAAATAACCCGGCCGACCAATTGTTTTTAGCCGGAAAGGTCCGGCATACCTATTTGAAGGGTGTGATAGGGGGGACAATTTCTCTGTTATCTCGGAAACCGTTATTTTTTTTTTCATTTTACGCATTTAAATGCCACATTCAAAAATATCTTGGTATGCGGGCTTACAAACGGCCGGAAGTATCGCGCATACCAGTTTTTATTGCATTGTTTCGATTTTTAGTATCACACATTGTACTTTGTTAAAGACACTTTTTTCGGAGTAAATGTATTTTCTCTTACTCTGATTGATTGCTCCCTTAGATATTAATAATAAACAAAAAACAGATTTAATACAAAGATTTACAAATGAAATGTACAACATAAAAAATAATGACGTCAATGCTGCAAGATTTGAGTTATTTCTAAACTTTTATGCAAGTACAAGCGACAAAGAAGAATTCTCCAAAGGTATGATCAACTTCAATTCCAGTAATATTCCTCCATGCTGGAAAACCTTATCTCAAAAAATTGTACGCACCATATTTGTAAATACAATGTGGCATAATGCTACGGAACCTACATATCTGTATTTTATATGATCCAACTGAATGTGGATGGCAATTAAATGAATACAGTAAACTTGAACCAATGTGGTATGTTGGCCCATCAGCACCATTGAAAGTTGAAGAAATTCTGAGTAACCAACAAAATGAGGAGGAAAGCGAAGAATCAGAAGAGGAAAGAAATTATAATTTTGATGAGAATGATTAGAATGATTATTAATAAATAAACTTGAATTTAACATAAACTTGTGTATTAACTATGCAGGGTGTTTTGCTAAGGTCTGAACAAGGGTATGCCAATCGATTCTAAATGGTCTCCTGATCAACGTTTGTTCGGACACCCCCCCCCCCCCCCCCTTCAAATCGGTCCTTCCCCCTAAAATCGCGATTGAAAATTTGGAGGAGGTCAACCTAGAAAATGCATGTATAATTAATTGTATGATTAATTCGAACTACAATTTCCCTCTAATTGCTTTTTCCATACTCATCTCCATACAACTAAAAATCTAAGGGAGAACTCAGAGTAAGAAAAAATACATTTACTCCGAAAAAAATGTCTTTAACAAAGTACAATGTGTGATACTAAAAATCCAAACAATGCAATAAAAACTGGTGTGCGAGATACTTCCGGCCGTTGGTAAGCCCGCATACCAAGATATTTTTGAATGTGGCAATAAAATGTGTAAAATGAAAAAAAAAATAACGGTTTCCGTGATAACAGAGAAATTGTCCCCCCTATCACACCCTTCAAATAGGTATGCCGGACCTTTCCGGCTAAAAAAAATTGGTCGGCCGGGTTATTTCTTATAATGTATGAAATGTAGAATCAAATTAGCTAAGATTTTTCAAAATCCGCGATGACGGCAAAAATTCACCATCATTTCAGAATACATAACTTATTTAAACATGTTTCCAGCCAATTAAATCCACGCCGACCAAGCTCATCTTATACGTCTAAGGGTAAACTATTGTTTTCATTAAAAATTTTCAAATCCCGATCACGGTGCTTTTAAGATTGCCGGCTCCCGGACTATAAGCCCCATAGGATAATTTCAGACAGAGGAAGTTGTCTCACCTCGGAAGAGTTTTCATCATTTTGCGCTGATAATGATTTGGTACACATAAAGGTGGCGACGAGTACCCCACAGGCTAATGGTCAGGTCGAGAGGGTAAATAGAGTAATAACTCCCATGTTGTCAAAAGAAGCTGAAATCGAACCTGGAGAATGGACAAAACATTTGTGTAAGATAGAATTCGCCATAAATAATACTTTAAACAAAAGTACAGGATCAACACCAAGCACATTGCTATTCGGCGTCGAGCAGAGGGGGATGATTAGTGAAAAAATTCGGGATTATTTAGAAAACAGTGTAATACATGACAATTTAAGAAATTAAGATAAAATAAGGGAGAACGCGAGCGAAAGTATTGTCCGTAGTCAGGCTGTAAATAAAGCTTACTATGATAAGAGGCATAAAAAGCCCCACGAATATAAAATATATAAAGCGTAATGGTGAAAAATATCGTAACCACCGTAGGGATAAACAAAATACTCTTGCAAAAATATAAAGGCCCATCAAGTAGTCAAAGTCTTGCCAAATGATCGGTATGTTATAAAAGATTTGGAAAACCTTCAAATTAGTAGGGTTCCTTACGAAGGCGTTGCATCCCTCGAAAACATGAAACCATATCTACAGTTTGAATAAAGCGTATCAGTAATCTCGTTTTATGCTAAGTTGAGCTAAGGAAGTAAAACTATGTTACTAAATATATACACTCTCAATATTATTAAAAAAAATAAAGTTCTATGTATATTAAGTGTTACAAAAATTGTTTTCAGGATTCTGATTTTCGTCAAGGAATAAATCGAAATTGAGGCGATTTTTATTCAGGAATGGCCGAATTGTAGGCTTTCGATTTACCTCATGTATTATGTAAGTGATCATATTGTGAGAGTCTAAACCGTTCGATTTCTATCGACCGATCGTGCAACAAAAATGCCTATCGGTAAAAAGAGGTCGATACATTTCGGGAGGTTTTGAACTTATTACCGATAATGTGAGAGACACTTCGAATAAAGCGCTGCCACTTAACGGATCGTTGTCTTTACTTCCCGCCTGAGGCTCCGGAATCCTACAACTCTAAAATTAATTAAATTCAACGGATTGCACAAAAACGAATGTGGCTCTAAAGTTATTCACAATTCTGTAATACAGTTTCCGAAAGAATCATTTATTTTTATTCAGAATTCTATTGTACAAATAAGGAAACTTAAAAGTGTGAGAATGAACATAAAAAAAGAACGTCTTAATTGATTGATAATAATTTGAACAGAAGACGCGTTGTTTAGTGGCCGTACTTCTGGAACTCCCATTCTCTGTTGTCCAGTGGGCACACCTGACGAGTTTTCAACCATCTGGATATGCAGTGAAAGTGGAATGCGTGGTTGCACACCCCCCATGCAACAGTGCACTCCTCACTGGTCGCTGATGCTTGGTTCGCCTGGCACTCAATACAAAGGTCCATGATGTGATTTCGGCAAATAGCACAATTGTCAACGACGATATCTGTAAATAAACTCATTTGAACAGTCCGAAAATACAAAGGATACAAAAATATTAGCTCAAACTGGGGTAAACAAAGGAAGCACCTCGCTAACAAGATTTTGGAGGTTATTTGGTGACAAACTTTTACGAAAAAAAAAAAACAAAATAACTAAGACTTACCCCAGGCCCATAGCGCTACGGCATTCCACTAAAAGTAAAATAAATTAAGCATTTAGTTCCTGCGGTAACAATTAAAGAAAATTTAGCATATCGATTGCTAAACGCAATGGTCATTCGTCTTCTCACCTTCTTGACTTCAAACCGCTTCTTCTCCCCTTTGCTGCTGGAGGACGGGACCTCGAATTCCTCCTCATCGACTTCCATTACAAACCGTGGTAAAACTATCGAAATACAGCTATGAAACAAAACTCCAGACAGATTTTTTGCAAAGTACAACAAACAAACAATTTAATTTATGATCAATCTCACAGCCCGAATGACATCCGTCCCTCGGTACCGTTGGTTAACGAAGATGACTGTCATGATAGTTGTCATTTGTCAAAAAGATTTTTTTGCACCGGCTTTCGGCTGTACTGGAGTTTAGATACAGTGGTACTAATATATTTTGGGAATAGTGAAAATAGAAAATCACATAAATAATAAAATAAATCGAACATGATAAAATTGTGGAAAATTAACAATGACATTTTGCAAAAAGTAGAAATTTTGAAAAACTATTTTGGTTTTAGTTTCAATTTCAATTTTGTATAGGTCAAATCGTCAAATAAAATTTATTATTAGCTACGGTTTCAGATTCTAATATATCTTTTAACAACTTTTGTGAAAGCCGTTAAGTGTTATGTGCAAAATGGAAATTAATTCGAGTCACTGACATATAGAAATGGACCACTCGATTTGCTATCTCAAATGGTGAACCCTTTTGACAGTTCCCGCCTAAGGAGAGTTTAGATATAGAAGGCATATATCTGTATATTTCTTTCGCATTACGCGAGATAGGGGGCTTCAAAAGGCGGCAAATTTAAAAATTATATTAATTTTATTCGTAACCTGCACGCTTAAATCTGATTCCCCTAAAAGTAGCATCAAATCTCAAATAATTTCGCGGCGAAAAGTTTATGGAATAACACATTTTTCATTGAAAAATTCTCAGCAAAACGTTGAAATGCTCTCTTCTGGATATGCGGTTTATATCGCTAAACAACTGTTTTAAGAACTCAAAAGTAAAAATTAGAGCACTTTTGTGTTTTTGCTGTATACTTCACTTAATTTAGTTACAGTAAAAGGACTTAAATGCAATTAATTCCGAATTTATTCGCCGTATTACGCCACTCAGGTTTTTTTTGTGGTTTTTGTGCCATTTTTGTCGTAAATAAGAGATAAGATAAGAAGAATAATTGTCATAATTTAATAACACAATTTCTACCGAAAAATTAGAAATAGTGTAACATTCAGTTGTATCTTACAAAGGAGTAATTTAATGTTTGCATTCCTTTGAAGTGACTTAAGATACAAAAGGAATTATTTTATAATTTTTGGAGTAAATATTTGATGGATTTATGCAATTAAAACGTACTAATGCCCCAAAAATGCATTTGACAGCAATTCAAACCCACAGCTGACTGCTCAAAATCCGTAAATGGTGTGAGTGTGAGCAAAAGGGAACGAGAAAGTGCACAATCGCTTCATAGGTATTTTGTATGGGACGAGTGGTCCATTTCTATATGTCAATGAATCGAGTTTATAGAAATTTTTCAGTCGTTTAAAAATCACCAACGTCCGACAAACAAAGCTCATCCTCTCAACATAGCGTAAAATATTCCCTCCACTAGATGTCTCTGCTGTCGGTTTGGTGAGCATTTCTAGAAGAGCTTACAAAACTGACAGGTAACGGGACCAAAAATGATTTAAACGCGATTGGTCCATGCTCAGTCAGTCTTCTGTCAAATTGAGGCGAGTTTGGTCTTTGATGTGCGGTTGGACGGGGATGTTTCGGGTCTCCCCTTTATCACTGAAATTTCCTTTAAGGGTGGAATTTTTCGAGTTCTAGACGGCCGGTTTTCGCCAATTCAACTGAAGGAGTGCCGCGTTATTTGGTTGCATCTTCAGTGCGGGTGAAATCAGTGCTGGGCGGTAGGTGCCCTTTTCCGTTCGTTCGTGCGTTGTGTTTGTGTGGCAAGTGGGTGCCTGAGTTTTGCCAAGCTTTCTGTGTTCTTCTGGCCTGACTGGCTCCATCCCGGAATTCTGTCTGTTGTGTGATCCGTGCCTCTTTGGATTATTTATAAACAGCGATTGCGGTTTTCTGTGCTGATCCTCGCTCTTTAAAAGGTAAAGTTTTATTTATCAAATTCTTCCCAGACAGGCCGACATTTGACAATTTGACAATTGAGTTCTTTGCGCCCACACGCTTGCTCTCTACCTGTCGGGTTGCCAGATTACTTTGAACCTGCAACAACTGTGTGACATTATTGAGCATTTCTTTCGTCGTTTCCTCCTATTAATATTAGTCGCATATTTCGCTTTCTAAATTGTAAAAAATCACAGGTTGGCGCACTAAAAGATCCTTATCCGCTGGCTGGCCTTGCATCTCAACAGTTGCGGTCCGCACTTGTAGTTTAGGCTTTAGTGCCAAGTGCTTAGAATATAATGCCTAAGAAAATGTTGAACTGTGTCACCTTGTAAGAGCCCTGTAAATGGGCCATGGAGGAATAAACAATTGTTCCTACATAAATGGGATGAGATTAGTAAGTAAAATGCGGGTGCCCGTAGAAAAAAAAGAATCGACTTAAAGCAAGATGGAAAGGACGAAGTACCTAGTGCTGCGGGGCACTCACTGATTTTGCTAACTACAGTTTCTGGATGCCTCTTTAATATATGGCACTAAAAGGAAATGATATCCTGCTTCCTTAGGACTTATATTCTAAGGTCAAGGTCGACAATAATTGTCGGACAATTTGCAGGTTGGGCATGATTTATGTACATATATATGTATGTACATACCTAACCACATATTTCAGACACGCAATGTTTTTCTCAAGTAAATTCTGATAAAATCTAAATGAAATACAATGTGTTTCAGGGAAGAATTGTTAAATCCTGGTTAAGTTTGGCATTGTCGACAATTCTGAAAGCTTATATATAAAATATGAAATAAAAATTGACAAAGTTATTATTTCCGAGTTTTCCTGGATTTCAGAACGGTCAATATGGAAATGGGCTTAAACTACACTCCTGGGAAAAAAAGTTCGCATTCAATAAAAATAACGACCTAATTACTTCTTCATTGGCGAATAATTTTTGTTGAAATAAAATCAAAAATTATCATTTTAAAAGGTTTAGTGTGGTCAAATAGACAAATAGCATATGAAATAGGATTCAAAGAGTTATTATCGAAAAACTTAAAAATATCCTTTAAATGCTTCCATATGTTTGAATGTTCTCAATTTGTTCAATATTTTTACCTGTTACTAGGTTTACTAAATGTTTTAAAACTATTTTTTGAAATTTTATACTATAGGAATAGAAATAAACTGCAAAGTTGTTTTCTGGTATACTGCGAACTTTTTTTCCACGAGTGTATGTATCATATTTTATTCATTTTTTATAAGGAAAATTCTCAGTGAATAGACAAACCTTTTACAAAGGAAAAGAAAACCATAATTCGAACTACATTTGTTTGTACGTTGTTGTTGTGGTATATGGAACGAAAAATTTGCATTATTTTTATCAATATCTCGCAACAATTACCGCGGGAGTTCGATCCCACGGTTGACGAAAACCTGTGGGCAAGAATAATCCTGAAATCAAATAAAGAAAAGGCTTTTCGGCGGCAGCCAGTCTGGTCAAAATGATTTTTACATAAAGGAATATGCTGAATAATTTCCCAACCCCTTCATGATTCATCCGATTTGCGAACATAGCGACAATATTGGCATGGATAATATATTAGAAAATTTTAATCAAAATCGATTAAGAAATAGCTGGCAAAATACTATGACGTGCGGATATACGGACGGACATGACGAAACTAGTTATAAGAGTTCGTTTGTTTTACTACGGAACCCTTAAAACAAATGTATATATACTATTTACTCTTAAGCCCTAGATATCCAACTCAAAATCCAGTATCTCTTTACTCGAACAGCTAATGCTGGTATAGGAGTAATTTGTAATTACAAATTTCAGTCTTATCAGAATTAATTACCAGTTTTGTGTTTTATTTTGGTGTTCTATGTGATCAATCACTTGTATTTTGGGATTAATTCTTGTTTTATATATTTTTTGTTTCAGTAGTTATCATATAACAGGTTTTCATTTCATTTCCTTATAGATACATAATTTGTTTCCTAGTTCCCAGTAGAAGTGTTTTTCAAGATCACGACTCATTACAGATTTAAGCTCATTCCATTTTTTGCAGAATTTATTAAAATTGTATCGCCTGCATATATTATATAATTGGCTTCGAGATCCAAGTCAGGTAAATATCCCAAATTTCGGACTATTATTATTAATACATTTCTATACCCTTCCACTGTCTCTAATTCCGTCCCTAAAAATTTCACTCTGTAACTAATTCTGTTCTAATAAGTCTTTAATTCCAGCATATTTATGAACATAACAGTTCTGCGATATGTGAAGACACATTTATCGGTTATTAATTAGGACGTGTTGCACGTACATATGTATATGTATGTAAATGCAAAAGCTGCGTTAAAGCATAACAAATTATGGTAATGGTTTTTTTGGGAATATTTAGCTTATTTTTTGAATTTATACATTCAAAATGGTTAAGGGATCATTCTGGTTTACTATCATTTTCAAATCGAATTTTTTGTTTCACATTTTTGGAAATATATTATATCTAAAAGTATTGTGTTAAAATTTTAGAGTGATAGGAGCAGTCTAACTATATTATTTTGCGATCTTTACGTTAACTTCTTCTACTACTTGAGCGCGCTAAAAAAACTTTAAACGCGTTTTTCTTAAAACTATGTTTTTCTGGTCGGTGGGGCGGTGATTTCTCTGGAACCACTGTACCGATCTTCATGTAATTTTAACCATATATTCTACACAATAATAGCTTCAGCGCGGTGAAAAAAAAACTAATTTTTTCGTTTTTTTTCTTTAAATGTCCGCCATTTTGATATTTATCAATAAATATTAATTTCCGTAGTATGCGCTAGAGCGACTGATATATTGAACCTAAATATTTGTGATTTTTGGGTTTTAGATGAGCCGTTATCAAGTTATCAGCGTCGCCAGCGACATATCAACTTTTTGAGCATTTCCGTTTACCGGTTGTTTATTTCTATAAAAAGAGTAAAAGACTATAAATAAAGATATTTGTTATGTTTTTCAAAAGTGTATGTATTGAGGTTAAAAAACCTTATATCAATATCTGTAATAGCTTTTTCAATTTATAAAAATAGCCTTTTTTTCGAGCGTCTAAATCAGAATGATCCCTTAATATCAAAGCTCACTTATATGAATGCACTAAACATCGAGATGAGCTAGTGGGAAATTCAATAAATGTTAATACTGTTAAATGCACGTATATTATTACACGATGTAACAAAAACAAATGGTCAATGCGAGTTCAAATTTTTATATATACATCTCCGTGCACTACTTTCTCTGTTTTTCGTATTGTATTATATACTTAAGTTGAATGCTAGAAACTTAAGCAAAAATTAAAGTAATATGAACAATAAGTCTTTACTTGTTAATTTTTTAGTATTTTGTGCATATATGTATGTGCGTACATAATATGGTACATAGCCTTAAAAAGAGGAAATAGTAATACTTAGGTAGAAAATTAAATAATCTTTCTGATGATCGACTTTTCAATCGGTTGATAACTTTATTCTTCAGATAAAAAAATGAAAACAAATTCTCGTATTATATTTATTAGAAATCTTTAATTATAACAATAGTGTAAGCTCTATATAGCGAACTTCTATTTAACGAAAAATTCCTTAAAACGTAGAAATTGCTAAGGTTCGTTTGGTTTACATTGTTAGCCTTAATTATATTGAAACACTCTTTATAGCGTAGCAACCACTCTCAATAGCGAAACAATGCATCATTCTTTAGACCCCAATAAACATTAATTTCACTGACCTTCAAACACAATACTGATATAGAATCGTAAATATTTCGTACGTAGGTACAAGACATGTGTACGTTTTAGAAATGTGTTCATTCGTTTGTTGTTGCCTAGCACTTGTTTACTTACTGTACTTCCTACTATCGTCTTGTTGCTATGGGTTGTCTTTATATTATATTAGTCTTAGTTGCTTTCAAATTTTTGAACTACAATTAAACATGACGAGTAAAAGAGAGACTTTGTGTATTCATGAAAAAGTGTCATTAGTTAATTCGCGCAATAGAATAGGGAGAAAAAACAAGTGATGTTGCAAAACGTTTTGGATTCAGTCCATCTACTGTACGTCTACCATTTGGAATAACAAGGAAAAATTTCTTTTAATCAAAATTAAAACCACATTCGTAAAATTATATTGTTTTCTTTTACTCTCCGTTTAACGAAAACTCTTTATAACGCAATTAAATACCCGGTCCCTTCAATTTCGCCATATAGAGTTTACACTGAATTTGGTTCGCAAAATGTTAGATATGTAACTATCTCATACGTATTTTGGCGACGTTTTTTTCCATTTAATTTCCAAAATTTAGGGATTTTGTGTACGTTTACCTTTCATTAAACAACTAAGTATTTACATTATTATTATATATTATGTGATATTAAAAAAATGTGATAGGACGCACTATTGTTCCTCTTTCAAATATTTGACCTATTTGCCATTGTTTACGATTTTTATCTTATTTTTACCTAGGATAACGTTAGGAGGTCCTTGAAATAAACCCCTCGTGGAAGAAATTCGGACAATTTTTTGCATAGGAATTTCACGCTTTTTTCAAGCTGTCGGATCCCGTGAACCTCGATTTTCGCGCCGCTTTCCTTTTCTCGGAAAACACGAGAAACTTATTAGGATTGAAAAAATAAAAACACAGAAATTTTTCACAGCTATTTTCCAGCCAATTTTAAACAGATTTCAAAATTTTCCGATATCAACCACTGGGGAGTTTTCGCGTTTCCCCAGCATTGAAGCTAGCCTCCAGACCAGAGGTCGGGAAATCATGATGTGGAAGGATGAAAATGGTCTCTGATTTTCGAGCTACTGAATCCTGATCAGCCGGATTTTCCAGCTGCTCTTGCTTCCCCGGAAAATGGGAGGAAATCAAAAACGTATGAAGTTTGGAGACCGAGAGCTAGGGTTCTCGTCCGTCTCCAGTTTTTCTCGTTTCAAATGCTATAATTATTAAAGAAAATAAAAACATAAAGAACTTGCATCCAGTCTTTGAGGAGGGAACTAAAGGAGGCGACATGTGATGAAAAAACCGTGGCAACTTTCGTTCTTCTTCTTGATTTTCTAAAAAGTCAGAGGCGGCGTTAAAAATTGTTGATGGCTGTTTTATTTTCAAAAGAAAAAAGATCCTTGAAGAGGAAATGGCTCGAGCATATACAATTGCTTTTCTTTGTATCACTTTCACTTAGTCCAATGGCCATTAACCATTTCCTTCTTAAAATTTCATCTCGAGGTACCCTACAAAAAGTAGATTATACCTTTTTTTGACTACGCTTCTGCGCCAAGTTCCTCATGCATTGACAGTTGTAAATCAAAACATAATAATTCGGAATATTCAGTGGAATTTCACGCAAAAACTTAATTTAGAATCGTGCTGAAGCAGTTATTTCACTAAAATAATGTAAAATTTATACTTACAAGTGAAAAGACACCCCCGCAGGTCTGTTGTTCGAATTGTTTTGGCAAACAAGGCACTTCTTCATTTTATGTGTTTCTTCACAAATCCTTAGTGTAACACACTGAACAACACTATCTATTAAAAACTAAAAATAAATGTGAATAGAAATTGATTAATAACTTCACTTATTAAACCTTTTCTTTCGTAATAATTACTAAGAACTTACTTCGCGGCTCTTTGTTTACAAAAAAGTGACAGTCAAGGGACCTATCAAAATCTTTGAAGAGTCAAGATGGCGAAGGTTTTGGCTACGCTGTCATACATACATTTTACTATGGGATGTCGCCTCCTTTAGTTCCCTCCTCAAAGCATCCAGTATAAGGTCGTGCTTTACGAAATTCTTGCTGTAATAGGCCTTGTGCGGGTTGGCGTAAGGGGATTTGTAAAAGGGCTTATTTCAGGGACCTGTCGTTAGGAATTTTCGCATTTTTAAAATTTATTGCATTTGTTTTTGGGAGTTGTCTTGGTAAATATTTCTTTAATACTGGTGTAAAATAAATTGATTAGTTGGTAGCTATATTTATTGGTTCGTGCACTCAGAAAAAAAAAATAATAATAATAATGAAATAAAATAACTACCACGAGGATTGTTGCTTTCCAAGTTGTTTATTTCTCTCTCCCTTAATAAAGAAGTTCATACTTCAAAGCAAACTCTATTTTATGGGAAGTGTTTTGAATTTTTTTACTAAACCCGCAGAGAATTAAAAGTTTCTTAAAGACATAATTAGCAATCCCAAGCGTTTTGAATTTTCTTCAGCAGTTTGATTAAAGCTAACTAGATAAACAAAGAGCAAAAGAACTGCTGCGTCGCGCTTCCAAATAATGTTTGGTCCAATTATGTAGATGGGCGTGCGTTGTTGACATTACAGCACCAGCTGTTGACGAATTCATAAATTCGCTCGGTTCCTAGACACCAATGGATCTTTCGTTCGAACAGAGAAAAAGTTGAAAGTTAATTTTATAATGTAAATTTCCATTAAAGATGACTGAAATAGCACCGTAAAAAATTAAGCCGATCTGAATCGTAGCGGCAATAGACAAGGGACAAGCGCTTAATTAACGCTCCAGTAAACCTACTTTGCTCGGAAGGAATAACCGCAGTAATTGTCGGAATTGAGAAAAAGTTTAGAATTCTGGATTATGCGGTAGGTATAAGCCGCATGAGGTCTCTCCTCGGGCGCCTATTTGTACTCTACTCTGGTAAATTGGAAGGAAAGTTTCCAGACGTGGAAAATTCGCAGAATCCGAGTAAAATTCGCGGACCACAGTATTTTTTCCTCGCGCAATTAACATTGCCACGATTTGTGGGCACTTGGCGATCCGAGTGTCAGGCTGCCTCTTATTTAATTTTAATACGTTGAGCTGCTGCTAACCGGAAATTTGCTTCTGGAGGCGGTTAATTTTCTCTTGCGAAAAAAAAAAATTGTTAAAAATTATACACTCAGTTAGGTTGAGTGGACGAATTATGAGTCTTTTTCATAAACTAGTCCCAGATGGTTCGCAACTATCAGAGGATAAAGTGCTGCGATGAAATTGCTTCTTCTTTGGTTGTCACAAGAAAATTTCGACGAAACCGAATCAGCATGCCTTTACCCGAGAGAGAAATTAATTTGTAGTGAAAGCCTGTCTAAATAATCACTAGGTGAAGCTTTAAATGTGTTCGTGTAATTATATCACACTTGAACTATCTCCCATGTCTTCATGGGCCGCGGCAGGATGCCGTTGAAAAAGGAAAAGCGTGGATGTTTCCACTAGTTAGCAAAGTTCATTCTCTGCCCTTTTGAGCTTTTCATCCGTACCCGTGTCGGGTCTACGAGCAGTGTAATCAGGGTCTGTTTTGTGTAACACGTTTCATATCTGTTAATAACCGCCTTTGCGTGCAATCTCTTAATATAATTATTTCTTCCAAGATCTAATACCTTCAATGTTCTTCTTATCACTTACGAAATGGAGATCTGCATAAGGTCTGTGCTTATGCCCTTAATCATTCTCCAGAAGAGAGATGTTAATGTTTGAAAAAATCGACATTCCATTCATCTACTCTGGCTTACTATAAACTCAAAGTAATGAATATACGACAAATGTACACTTTTGGTGGCTTGAAGATTATATACATCAATCTTTCAAGCTTCGATGTCCTTTTAACTAATTACAATACGTGACGTCAGCCTAATCTATCATTAACCCTAGCCAGATACAGGAACTCATTCACACAGAGACATGCCAGTATTACAGGACCTAGAGCTTTTAATTCTTTGCCTAATATTTTAAAAGTTTCATAAATAATAAAAATTATTAAAGAATACCAAAAATGTATGTTCTCCACAATGATCTAAACATACTGGATTTTGATTTGGTTTATTCTACATTTCTCATGTCTCCTTGTTGATTTTGTGGTGGTTGTAGCTAACGTCATTTTTTAAGTGACGTATCCGCACCGTTCCGTTCCGATCCATCCGTTTCGCACCGTTCCGTTGAGAAGCCTGGTTCCAATGCTTCCGAAATTTGACAATTCTGTTAGTGAAGTTCAAAAAAAAAGAAATGAGTTGTTGAAATATTTTGAATTGTTTTGTGAGCTATACAAGCTACTATATCAAGAATATAAAAAACTAAAAAGGCAAGGAAGCATGAGGCGCTGGTGGGTTCGTCCCACTAATCTGACAAGAAATGTTTTGGGATTTTTTAATGCAAGTTTTTTGCCAATGAAGAATGTGGATCCCGAGGTTTTCTTACAGCATACCCGTATGACGATAAATGTCTATGATCTTCTCCTTAATCTAATAGAGCAAGATTTGAAAAAAAAGTCTATACGTCGGCCTATAAACTTCGAGTGCAGACTTGCTCTTACTTTATGGTAAGCATTTTTCATACAAGACAAAATACATGTTTTATTTATGTAATTATACCTAATTTAGATATTTGTCTCATGGAGTATCCAGTATCGTGCAATTAGGAAAGGATATGAAATACAAATTAAAAATGTATAAAGTGGCGGAAATCTGGGGGCACGATAGTGCCCCCGCCAAGTCGACGTACGGTCGTAACATCCTTTTCTCGAAGCCATTCGGGTCATTTTCGACCCCCTGTAACTTCGTTGCGGAGAAAACTAGAAGCCTAAATTTTCAGTGACCAAGAGGGCATTACATAGCTAGATATATTTCCAAATTACATTAAATTTGAACCAGTAGTTTACGAATTATCGCTGGTCAAAGTTCTTTAATTTTGTGACTGACTCACCGATCATCAAAATTCAAAGGTACTTCTAGCAGACCCACAAGCTCTAAATTTTCAACACAGTTATTGTTTAGCCTACAAAGGAAGGAAAAAATGAAAAATCCCGAAATTTCATTATATTTAATGAAAAATAATGATTTTATTAAAAATTACGTTTATTCAAAAAATAACGCATACGCTTGTACCTTTGAAGATGAAACTAACTGGAACGGAACACACGAAAAATTTTTGAGGCAATTTCTTAATATGTGTCAGTGCAAACTAATACTGAAACAAGAAGTCATAGCAGCAATAAAAAGAAAATTTTCGGTAGGGGCAGTAGGAAATGTAATGTAGGAAACCTATATTAAGTAATCAAAAATTATATGAAATAATATAGTAATAAAACTAGTTTATTTTAATAGCATTCTTGATAATATAATAAACAACTTTTCGCGTTAGTATAAACTTTTTCAGACGTGAAAATTTTCCTTTGCCCCCAAAAATTTCTATATGTAGGTTGAACTACGGCACTGATCCAACCTACAAATAAACAAAATGGCAGCCAAGAAACTATAAGAAACTGATACTCAACCTACAAAATTTTGCTAACTGTCAAATACAATTTTTGCCTCATTCACATACAGCACACGTATAGGGCAGTTCCGTTCCAGTTAGTTTCATCTTCAAAGGCTTGCCACTAGCCGAGATTGAATTTTGAAAGGATGAATGTAGTAGGCTATGAATCGTTCTGGGGGCACGGTAGTCGATTAGTTTGTTCAAATTTTGAATTTTAGTTAGCGTTAAGCCCATAGAGGAAGGAAAGAAAGGAAAAATCCCGAAATTTCATTATAGTAAATGAAAAATACATCAATGCATCTGAGAAAAATCAATAGAGACAGGGAGTGGGTTTTAAGAAAATCAGTAGCTGACGGACAACATATGTATATTACCTACCCTCTAAAAAAAAGGAGGATGGCCTACAAAAAGAAATGAGATCCCATCAAAAACATAAACTGTAAAAAAATGCCAAGTCTCGCAACGCAGTGCTTCGGCCGTAAAAAGTTGTGAGATTTTATGTAAAACCAAGTCAGTTATATTAGTTAGTGTCTATGGAAGCACCAATTCAACAACTTTGTTATAAATTGTTATCTAATCAATTATCTATCAACATTTATAGTGACCGTATCAATATTAGACATCTTTATTTCTATAATAATTATAATTACTTGGCAATTGCACGGTAACATATTCTACTAATTAAAATACGCTTGACTTAAAAAATCCATACTTCCGATACACAGGCGCACCAGTTTCTGCACCGCCAGGAACAAATACTCAGTCGCCATCTTAAGCGTACTATAGTCTTTAAAAGTTTCAGCAGTGATGGGACATTGCGGGAAGGGCAAGGGATACATTGCCGGAAGGTTTGGCTGAGAGAGCTCTCGCTCGAGATGTGTCCATTCAGATGCCTGATGAGAGTTCTTTAGGTCTTTATATTCTTTGGTTCTACTCTCCATTGCCATCCTCTGCCTTCTCCACAGCATTCGCCCCGAGGTTGTACATCGTTCCGGTTTTATTATAAAACCATGTTTTACTTATGTGGTCAGATGATTTTTGATCGATTCCTTGATTTGAGATGGACTCAGCTTCTGCGCTTTCGCGACGGATTTTATCACGCTTAAGAGCGTGGCAGGTTCGCGGAGATTTCTTAAAGCTTCGATTACCATTTCTGCGTTAATTTTACTGGTACTTTGATTATCTTGCCAAGCCATTTTAAATGTTTAAATCTTTTAATACAATACTTTCAGAAAATAAACGAATTGTATAAAAATTAAACTTTAAAATTTTATGCGACCAACTAGAATACCCACTGAACCGAATTTGAAGATTAGATGCTCATTCGACGCAGAATTTGACCCTCTTTAATATTGAATGGAATGACATTTTCCGTCGGACGTACCGTTTTCGAGCTACAAGCAAAAAATTGAAAAAAGAGCGAAAATTTCGCAGTTACATGGCTGCCAAAAGTTATACTCACCTCCTGGGATGGTGCAAACTTGGATTACACGCATTTAGGACCAAATGAAGGTATTAAAACGATTTCCAGCTTGCTGGGAATTAATTCCGCAAAAAAATCTAATTTGACTGGCCTACATGGCTTAGTATCTCGCTTGTAGTTTATTTGAGAAATGAAAACTTCCAAGGAGCAATTGGCGAACTATTTGGTATTTACAAACTAAAATATTGTTGTTATAACATTGTTACAATAAATCACAGTTGTTTAAATGTTGCACAAACCATTTTTCATATTTACTTGTGACAACTAACTGATTTGCATAAGCTCTTTTTAGCCTTAAACATTTGTATATGCGAGCTCAACTGGTACAAAGTTTGGTTTGTGGAAGAAGTTGTAAAAACTATATCCTTTAGCCTATCTTCAGAATCATAAACGAACCTTAATCACTTTACTCGCCAAAGAGTTTTATGAACTTTGCTAAAACTTTCTTGGGATCTAAATGAATGTGTCACGGTATGGTTCCTATAAATCTTTTAAGACCCTTATTTGGTTCTCAGCCTTAACGGTCACCCATGTGAAATATAGTTGTGATGTGAGACACAAACTCATGGTAAACATTTTATAGTTAAATCCAGACACAAATAAAAGGTGCATTCAACAATTTTTGAGTAATGACTGCTCGTAATGATGCGCAATATTTATTAGCAAATTAGGTGACAACGTTATGTTTTTCACGTGTATCTGACTATGTGGGATTTTTTGTACCCTTTATATATCTCCTTTTAATTGGCAGGCTCAAGACGAATATAACAATGACTATTTTAATTTAAGGAAGAAAGATTTCCATTATACATTCTACTATACATATGTCATCTTACGTCATCTTGTTTCCATCCTTTTAGTTCGCTTTTTAAGCAGTCGGGTATTTTGATATTTTGATATTTTTTATTTAGGTACTTTCTTTTTAATATTATTACTTGAATGACGTGTATGAGACAATAAAGAAGAAATAAGTAAAATTGTATGCAGAAGAAGTTCTCAAATATCACTCGTCGTTATGGGAGATGCTGTCATCCTCTTCCAGTGTCACCCCGTTGAGACACGCTTCACAAAAGTATAAGCATGCAGGGCAGGATTTGATACCCCCTTTCCTGCACCCACCCATTTTTTCACGAGCAGAATATGACACAGGATCAAGTGTTTCAAGGGGATCCAACATTGCAAGAGAACTCTTCTATGCCCAGTTCTCTAGAGGGAGCATGTTTGAACCTGGTGGCACACTCTGAGTGTCGTGTTGCTTGCTGCTCCCTCGGTGGAAAGAGGCCTATTTTAATTTTCCTCGCGGACCAATGCAAAAACACTTTTCTATAGGAGTTAAGTGACCCCTCTTTGTTTGCTGTTTTAGTAATGTCACGAGGAGATGCATTAGCCTTGTTAAAGGTATCTGCGATATTGTGAAGGTGTTGATTGTGTGTAAACACCTTCACAAACGAGATGAGTAAAGTTAGCAGAACAACATTTTTATTACAAAAAATTAAAAAGCTCATTACGGGCTAATTAAGTGCCCATCTGTCAATTTAATTTCTCTTATATATATAATTTTTAAAAGCACGGTTTGCTAACTTTTGAAAAAGTTAGCATAGCATTCAGTTAAAGTCTTTCAAAAATAACAATAAGTCTCCTATATCATTAGAATGATTAAAAGCTAATTAACTGCAGCAGAAAATTGTTTTGTTTTCTTGCGGAAATGAATTTTTTTAGAGGAGATATTCTGCTAATTTTTTTTGCAGTTAGCAAAATATTCAATTAAAATTTTCTAAAAAAAAGCAATAGTATGCCTTTGAGATCATTGAGGCTAATTGCATGTTTTCGAAAAATAAGTTATCTAAGCTTTGCACATTCGTATTCGTATAGCGTTTTCGAGTGACAACCTACAGTGTGCTCCCAGGGCAGTTTGTTCCTTCTTTTCTTTTGAATTAGAAATAGAAGAAAGTATGCTATAAGAATACTCGGGAGTAGTCACTCTAAACCTTCAGTCGCTCTTTGATGGTTAATTTGTTTTGTTATGACTTACATATTTGCGACGTTATTCGACGTGCTGCGTGGAACAAATTAATTATTGCTATGATACACAAATTCTATTCATATAAAATTACATGTTCTGCTAACTTTTCGTTTAGTTAGCAGCAATTAATTAGCCTTTAATCATTCAATGACATAGGGGACTTTGTATATAGGAGAAAATAAACCGACAGTTCGGCACTTAATTATCGTGTAATAAGCCTTTTAATTTTTTTTATTAAGATTTTGCTTCTGACCATTTTTTTCTGCTGTCTTTGAACATCTTCCCAAACGTGAGTTTTCCCTTGTTATAAGATATAAGAGATGGTACCCAAAATCATGTAAGAACATGGTGCTCTTACAAATGCTGGACAATTGTTGACAGTGCGATAGATTACTACCGGTATACATTTTGTAACGACAATTTTAAATTTGTTAAGATATTAGGTCTGTTTGGTAACTTTTGGGTAGAATTTTCTTGGGTAAAAATCTAGTAAAAACTTTCATATGGTAGTGGGGATAAACATGAAAAGTTACCAAATGACTTCTTGTAAAAATTGGGTAAACCGTGAAAGGCTTACTTGTGTGCGTAAAATGTCAAAAGTGATAAATTTGACAGAAGAACATTACATTATCCATTATTCCATTAAACTCAAAAGTGATAAATATGACTGAGAAGCAACAGGCTTTACTTAATTTGTTAAGTTCGAGCTCCTTTTAAAAACAAAACACAAGACACAACGCAATGAAAAGAAACAGCTGATACTGACAATCAGTCGGTGATATTAGTTATTCAAATTTACCGAGCTCTGCGTTATGACTAAAATTTGGTGAAGTCTAGTAAAAGGGGAAGTGCTGTCACGAGCTCATTTTTACTCTCCTTGGAATTAACGAACAGTTTTGGGTAAAACGGTTAAACATTTTTACCCATAAGTAAAAACGTTCGAGTTAACAAACAGACATATTACTATAAAAAAAAAAAAGTTTTTTCCATGGGCACATTTCAACAGTTTAAAATATGGCTCGAAAGTGTTGTTATTTACTTCATCTTAAATGGAATTGAATAAAATATAAAGTTTGAGCCACTAGTGGAAAATGCGAAGAATATTATAAATCTGTTGTGAATTGTTTAGAAATGAAAGCGGTTATTAAAAAATTTAAAAAAATAAAATAGAACCGACTCCAAATAATCCAGACAAACTGATTGCCTTAATTACATATTTAGTTAGTATTGATTAATATCTGTCAGGCTTTCACATCGCCTTCAAAAGTCTTGGAAAGTCTTGGTATTTAATGTTGAAAGTAGTAGCAGAGGACTATAATATAATATAATATAATTATTTTATACTTTTTAGGGCTTGTGATTTTTTGGAGTAGGTTCTATTTTTTTTTTAAATTTTTTTATTTCATTCTTTTTAGTGTAATATTTTTATCAGGGCTGTATGTATTACCTATGTATCAAATTTCAGGTTGATCGGTTACTTGTTTTTTATTTGTAAGGCGGCCATCTTAGAATCAGCCATCTTGGTGTTTTAGTATTTGTTAGTCAATCCCTTATAATGATACATATCCTGTCAGAAAAATAATCTTCAAAATCTATCCATAATTTTTTAAGTTATCGCGTCATGAAGTGAGTGAAAATCAATAAAATTAAGTCATCCCCTAATTTTCCACTCTTAAAAGTGGAATATTTTAATGAAATTTAAATGGGATTACCCGTGAGGCATAACCTATCCATTAGAAAAAGAATTATTAAAATCGGTCCACAATTAACGGAGAAATCGGCGAACATACATTAAAAAAAAAGATTCCGATGAATTGAGAACCTCCTTTTTTGAAGTCGGTTAAAAATGAAGTAATCCATGTTTTGTGTTAAGACGAAGGGCCTGTCCGAATCCAAGTCTTCGCCTTCGTCTCGTTATGACAGTTCTCATTCCGTCTCATGAAGTCAACGCAAGCTAAGCAATCTAAACTGTTAAATTAATCGAAGTAACTAAACCAAAAATTCATAACGGTCTGGTAAACTAGTTGTATTAGTAAAATTGATCCATACATACATATATGTATGTGGCGTCTTTTACTTTACATTAGGTATGTGAATCCTCGCAAATTGCCAACTGGGATTTGTTTTAAGGCGTTTTTCCACCTTTTGTTTTTGCTTGTTTAGAATATCTAATTGTAATGTGTAGAATACGTCATTAAAATTGATCTAAAATTTGTGACACATTGTCGGTACCTAATCATATGTATGTTGATCATCTGACACATTTCAGAGTTAAGCCAAAAAACTTCCTAATTTTATTTCTTTCCTTTTTTGAACTCATCTTTGACTGAAAAATTTTTTTTTTATTTTTTCAATTTTTTGTTTTCAAATTTAGACTAATGTGGACGTAGGAACTTGCCGGACAGAATACGATATTTCTATCAAAACGGTTATTGATTTTTGTGTTTTAGATCAATAGGAGCAGAGCTATAGCTGCACCCGTTTGAGAGCTCAAATTTGAGGTGTCGACTTCAGCGCGTTCTGCAGATGCAAAAATGGACTAAACGTTCTTTTTATGTACTTCAATAGTGGTTTTATACTACAGATGTTAAAAGTGTTGTATATGTATGCTTATACATATATACATAAATGTGTGGCGTGTGTAACTATAATAATAGCTAGGGAGCTGGTGGCAGTAATTTTTATATGATTTCATCGTCTGACAGAGGTTGATGATATTAGAGTACTAAGTAAAATATCATTTTAAACAATTTCTGTCATTCATTAATTGCTGCAATATCAAATAGGAGCTTGCAAAAAATGTTAATAAAAATAAATGTCTTAAACGATATTATCGCTTCTGTCGATAGTCTTAATAAATTGTATTTAATATAAAAAAAAATATTAATGCTAGTGGCAGAAGTTTTTCCTGCTGTGTTTTAGAGTAATTAATTTTTTTTCTAATTATTATGATATATAAAAAAATAAATTACTTCATCGGCAGGCAGATTAGAATAATTATTGAAATTATATTATAAGAGATAAAAAAAATTACTTCTGCCACTATGATGATGTTGCATTAATAATCTGTATTGTTGAAAAAATGTTAAAAAAAAAAAAAATTATAACATCGTTTCTGCCTTTAAGTCTAATATTTCTAAGCATAAAAATGAAAAAGGCAGAAAAATTCGATACTGTCTTTTCGAAGGCAGAAGTATTTTACTATAGTCACAGAGAGAAAGAGAGAAATATAGATGCTCCAAAACACGTTAGACGCTCCAAACAATGTAGCGCGTTTTAATACAGTTTGGAGCATCTATGCGATTAGACGAGCGTGTCAGCGTTTGAAAATTTTAATAGCTTCTTGTTTTTTTCGTGAAAAATGGAAAAATTAAAGTGTGCCATTTGCAGTACCAGCAAAGTTGAACGTATTATTTTATTTAACACAGAGACATTTAATAAATGTGTTAAAATATTAGAAATACCTAAAAAATTTTCATTAAAATTTAATGATATTATATTAAATAATAATAATACATTAAAAAATAAAACAAAAAGAAATAAAATATATGTCATATTTGTTTTTTATGTTACATCTAAAATCAGAGTTGTAGATGTCTGCCACCTTTTTCTTATATTTACAAATACTTTACAAAACATAAAAATAATTGTTGAAAAGACGATGGAATGCTATAGCACCAATTATTTTTTTTACAGTTTAATAATTATTTTTATAAAAACTCCTACCATCCTGACTTCTGTCAGCTTTAATTTCACTATCTATAAAATGTATTTAATGGATATATGTAATTGATAGACAGAAACGATAATATAATTTTTGACAGTTTTTTTTTTTTACAATTTCGAAATTATTTATAAAAAAAAATCAGAGCTACCTGAGCTCGCCACTTATTTTTTCGAGTTAACATAGGTCCAGACTATATTACGTCTTGGTATCAACGACGATGGAATCATATACCTAAATTGCCACCAGCTCCCTAGCTATAAGGGTATCCAAAAAAAAATTACAAAAACCGTCGATTTTTTTCCCAAAAAGCAGAACTACCCTTTAATTAGTTAATTAGCGAGGTATAAAACCATGTACCAGTGGTAATGAGAAGAATTAGGCAACATTTTCAAATACTACTACTACTACAATTTACAAAAAGCAATTGCTTATAAATAATTTACTCTCTAGAGTCTAGGCCCACACAGCTCTTCCGGACCCGCCGCTGTCATGCTGCCCGTCAGTTCGATCATCCGCTGCCCCTCAAAGAGCTAATGCAATAGGCCAATTAAGTTATCGCGGTGTCCCACGCAATTTGTCTCTCTTGCCAATATATTCCAACCGCGAACTCTGCAAATTGAAACACTTTTTCTCGCCCTGATGCGGTCTCCCGCAATCGCAACGGCTATCCACAATTATTCATTATCGCTGAATATGCACCGCCGGGATGATAATTAGCAAAGAGACAAACTTATTCAATGGGATGAGCAGCGAACGATACCCGCATGTTGACACAATTTGTAGTGCCTCAAAGTAATATTCTTCGCGCTCGTTATCCCGCTGGTGCAAGTGCGAGGTAGGCAGTACAGGGTGGTCCAAATAATTAACCGAGGGAGTAGTACTGCTCCTCGCAATTCATCACCCTTTACATCTTAATGTTCCCACTATGCCATATGTATGTATTGTGTCTTGTGTGCCAACATTACATATAGATATATGTACAGCACATACATACATACATACATACATATATCTACATATGTATTTCGCACTGTGGGGCAGTGGTTCGAGAAGGCAAAACCACTCTCTTTCAGTTAGCATAATTTCAACATTCTTGCTAGTTGATAGTACTCAGGGCCATTTCCAGCTCCCCGTGTCGTAAAGTTTTATTGAATTGCTGGAAAGTGAAAATAAATCGCAGTAGAGTGAACACCCGCGTCCACCACTCCAGCCGGCCATCATGTGATGGTCGGAGTTAACTTGCAAAAACCTCCCAGTACTCTGTTTTATTCTTTTTGTTGAAATATTCCGCTTTATCGCAGTTATAACCCTTTAGCGCCCCACATTCCCGAAATGCATAAAGGTTTTATGGTCTCTAACCCGAATTTTCACTTTGGTTAGCAGAGCAGGTGGGTACTGATCCGGATGAGGTGCTCCCACGTTTTTATTGATTGTAAAACTTTAGGTTTCAGGAAATAGCGCAGCTCGTAATTCAGGTACTGATTTGCTTCTCAACAGACCTATTCTGAACACGTAAAAAGCGCTGATTTTCAATTAATTTCGTCAACGGGTGCTCATTACACCATGAGAAAAACCGAAAATTCACGGTAATTTGGTTACACTTTGATCAATTTTTGAGGAGTTTAGACACAGTTAGAAAGATACTTTACAGTATATAAAGACATTGTGACGTCCCATATGGCATAGAATGGCACATGATTTAACATATTTTGATTTTTAGTTTTCGCTATGATATGTAACATAATGAATTGAAACAAAGTCCATTGAAATGTTGCTTGACCTTGCATTTTAGGTACGACAAAAATTTTTTTTGTATGTGTAGGAGGGTCAGTATATACATACATACATACATACATATGTAATTATAAAACTCAGTTTTCGGAGTTCTAAGCCCCCGTTTTGCCGTCATCTTGAAAAGGTGGGAGGCAGTAGGTGTTTTTCTTTATTAGTTCAGAGAGAGAGAAAAAATATCAAATATGGGGCACAATTTTTAAAAAATGGTTTCAGAAACCTCATAATAAATTTTAAATTAAATTTTGCGATAGCCCACACCATGGGGTAAGTAACCCCACTCTCCTTTTCCAAAATGGCGGCCAAATGGGGAGGGGGCCTCCAGAAAAAATCTTGTCCTACCCAAAATGCAAGGTTGGGTCAGAATTTTGTAACTTTTCAATGGACTATTAAGAAGTCCCCTATAAACGATTTTTAAATAGCCGCTAAGCTGTGCTAATGAACTTATCACTTAATGGAAGTTTACACGATTATTCAGTACGCAGACCCGTTTGTCATAGCTAAAGTAAAAAAAAAAAGTATCTGGATGATTTCTTCCAGTGCTTTGACCCTAGCTGCCTCCAATGGAACTGTTGACTGCCTCTGACTGAAGAAACTCGTTCTCCGATTTCATTGTAACTCTAGTTAGCGGATCGAATTGCGGTCCCTACTGACTTTAAAGGTCAAAGATGATTTTAGAAAGTGTTCCTGCCGGCACCAATGTGTAGCAAATGAGTGCCCGGTTGCATCACCCCATAAAGACAACGAAGACAATTGCTAAGACGGTTCCAGCAGACTTTTGCATCACACTGAATGCGACGCACTGAGAAGCACACAAAGCGAAAATCATTCATGAAGAATTTGTGGAAGCATCTGAGCATCATCGCAGCGAGTGTGGTGGATATTAATGAGGCGATAAATGGGGTTCAAGCAAATAAAAGTTCGAATTCCACTTGACGTTAAGTGGAAAGCCTATGGTAGTGCACTCGTCTTGAAGGACTACTAAATTTTCCTCTTGAATGGTTTTATCAGAACTCGGAACCATACTCTTTATAGTTAGGAATTGTTCTAATCGGAAATTAGCAATTTTATGGAAGGTATAACTTGAAAGAGCTCCTAACAAAAGGCCCCAAATTGGGTTACACCTGAAGCAAAACCCAATCGATAAACTTGAATTGTCGACAATGCTTTGTAGGCAGAGCGAGGGGCGACGTAACTGGGCCGTAAAACTTAACACAATTTCCTCAAAGAGTACTTGTGACAATTTGTCCTACAAGTCACTTTTAGATTGTTATCACCCAGCAGTGCTACGATGTAAATTTTAACGAAGTCAAATCGATAAGGCTTGGAATGGGTCGCTTTTAAAATTTTTACTAGTAATTGTATTCACAGAACTGTTTTTAACTCAAAGGAAATTTACATATAAATCTTTTGTAGAATATAATTTCACAAATAAGATTACATACAGTTTTAAATTTAAAACTCACAAAACATTTTTATACTTTCGGTAACCATTGTTGTGATATTGGAAGAATCGTTTTGTTCAGACTTACGTTTCCATTTAATTCCGAGTGATTAATTAGTTTGTTTTGTAATTTGGCGTTGCCACTGCTTCCGCAATGTAGTATTATAAAATGTTCAGTTCGCTTGGCAGAAAATTAAAGAAAAATTATTTGATAATCTTTATTGAGATGTCTGATGATCTTTCGAAAATCATTTTGCGAAACCCCCTTTTTTCTGCTACGTTGTTTTCATAAAAGGTTAATTATATTTTTTATATTCTTATCTACTACTATGTATACATATTGTAATAAAACTTCAGAATTGTTTGTCAATAATGATATTGCTCTAATTCTCAATGCCCCAAGGAAATCTAGTATTTTTATTAGAGTCTGAACAGGGGTATGGCAATCGATTTTACATGGTTTCCTGATCATCAATTGTTCGTACACCTCCCCATAAATCGGTTCTTCAACCCTAAAATCGCAATTGAAAATTTGGATTTGGAAATTTGGGATTTTTATCTACACTTGATCCATAATGCTAACACGAATAACTCCGGAACGCGACGTCGGATTCGAGTGTGGTTTTTTTTTTCTGAAAAAAAGCCACATTACAGGAAAGCTTTTTTTCAAAAAAGGTTTCGATGTTCCCATATAAACAATCGGCAGAATGAAGGGCCAAGATTGTCCGAAAAAATGTTGTTTAATGATCCAAGACTTTTTTTGAAAGTTTGTATCTTCTAGAATCTAGGTTATGAATCAGGCTTAAAAAGTTTTATCATATCCCCTCCTGCTCTGTGCTAAACGTTAGAAGAGTGCAACAAATTATCTTTTACTTTTTTTATGAATTTAAAGAGTGTGCATGGGGTGTACAAAAAGTGTTTTTTACATTCAAATGTTTTTACGTTTGTTTTCTTTTTAAATTTATTGGGATTGTTTTCAATAAAGTTATCAGCTGTTAAAGTAAAAGTAAGTGTTTTGATTTTAAACTTCTATATCTCCCAAAATAATAATCACACAATGATGTTCAATAGGTGTGGGATGTTAGGTTCACTAATAAACAAATCCCTACGGAAAATATATTGAAAGTGTGGCATGGCATGCTAGTCCACTTATCGCCGAAAGAATAATCGTAGTTGCATCGAAAGCATGCCGCTCAAATTAGCAAGTGTTATTAAAAATAAAGACCGGTGGACTAAATAGTAGAAAAATTAATTTTTGTTAGTTTTGTGGCGGTGGTAACAAAGCAAGCTGTGAATTAAAAGTGGAAATCGTAGCAGGCCACGAGATAAAGTTTTTGTTTTATAAAATTGAAAATATCAGTTTGGTAATTGACTCCGGCCGGTAAAGATTTAAATTAAAAATTAATAATAAAATAAACCCAAAAATTAATAAACACTTAAAATAAACAAATTGTAAATAATAATACAAGTGAAAATAAAATACAAAATAAAAATAATAAATTATTTTAATTTAAATAAAATTTAAATGGGGGCTAGTCCCCCATAGTTTGTTTTAATTTTTAAAATACTTGAATTCTCCCTTAATTTCATTCTTTTCTTAAACGAATTTAATAGTTAAAAAAAAAAAATATATGGAAAAACAAATTTTGGGTAGTAGTTATAATTTGTTGGCACTATATTGTATTTGCAAAAAAAAAGTTAGCACATATGTGTAATTTTCATACATTTATATCTTACAAAACGCCTGTTTCAGTGAAAAATGAGCTAGGTCGGAAACAGACACTTGGGCGGTCGCCGGTCGGTATCCGGGCAAACTAGTTTAAGTGGTCGTTTTTAGGGCATGTATAGGAGTATACACTTATGAATGCTTTTAAAATTAATTTTCATGTTAATTATCAGGAGTTCATTAAAAACGAAATGAAATCTTGGATCAGTGTTATCTCTTGAATTCGTAAATGTTAATTTCCTGTTAATATCATTGTTTTTTGCTTCGTACAAACAAAATGGTGGGTAAAACCAAAAGTGCACATCCCACAAGTGTCATACGTCAAGCTTTAAAGCTCGACGAAATCCATGCTTTCTTAATGGAGCTTCGTCCGTAAGCAACGGATTGACGGATGAAAATATTGAACCTTTTTGCACTTTTGGTTTTACCAACGATTTTCCCCTGAACTTCTTAACAACATTTGCTTCCAGGACGTATCATCGCTTTTGAGAGATTTGAAACAGGAGTCATTCAACTTAAACGAATGCCTTTGATCATTGATGAACCGGGTATACTGGGGGAAAATACAAATTGGCGGGATTTATTAATTACAGAGTTTTAGATGTACAAATTAGAAGATCAACTTGTATGGGGCATTATACTGCTGTTACCTACAGAAGTAGAGGAAAATGGGTAGCGTATAATGATCTCGAAAAATCTGAAACTTTGAACAGTACACGTATGGATCAACCATCACTAATCTTTTATACCAAAGATGAGTAAAATGACAACCACATGCTGTTTTATTCAAAAAATTGGATGTATTTTAATAAATAGACCATTGCTTCAAATATCTGGAATAAAGATTTAGTTTTTTCGATTTTGTTATAAAGAAAATGCAAAATAGTAAGCACTCAGCTCTACTACCTTCTAATATTGTAACCCTCATGTTTGTCACTCCATACTTCTTTAATAGGGAAATTACTCAAACTAGTCGTTCATTCTCGTCTCCGCTATAGTATATTTATAAAAAAGCAATTTCATCTATGTTCAGCGCCAATATCATGGCCAAAATACTTTTGTACTGCATTTTCCGGCCACGACAAATTATTTGACCTAAATATGTCAGCGTTAGTTACGTTATTTGATAATAATTAGGATTGGTGGTAATGCTAACTTGAATATCAAGAGCAAGAAGAGTGCGTACTGAAGAGAATATCGGTGCTGTTGAGGCCACTGTTTCGGAAATCGACAGATTATCGATTCAACGTCGTGCTCAAGAAGTTAGCCTTTGTCCATCCACTTTGTGGAAGATTTTGTGGAAAGATCTTGGTTTGGTGCCTTACAAAATTCAATGGTGCAAGAACTGAAGCCGCAAGACCATCGTATGTATGCGTCGTGAATTCAGTAATTGTTCGCTTGCTCAATTGGAAGAAGATCTGTTGTTTTACCGCAAAATTCTGCGGTGAAGCACATTTTTGCTTGAACGGATATGTCAACAAACAAAATTGTCGCATTTGGAGTGCTTGTAAAGAGCCACTGTATTTGAATATAGGGGAGACAGCGAGAGGGCAATATGGACCTTGAGAAGCAATATGGGCCTCCTAACACTTTTGATATCTAACAATGATTGAGTAAAATGAACCTCCTAAACTTTTTGATTATTATCAGGTTGTAAGCATTTTGTTAAGGGGCCCATATCGACCCTTCTCCCCTACAAAAATGTCTCGTTACAAACACTATTAATATGTTATATGTTATTAAATTTAATCCCAACACTTGTCATCATAACCTTTGGCGGCTCCTTCAAAGCCTATGTGTTATGAAAGAGCCGAATTTCAAAGTTTTTTAAAATATTTATCTTGTTAATTTTCGTAATTTCATTGAAGTTACTGTCAAAATGGTAGTATAAAAGTGTTATAATATATTTATATATTTGGAATTGGCTATTTATTAGCTTTCGTTTGATTCCTATATTCTTGTAATAAAACAACTTTTTTTATTCCCTAAATTTTTTTTTTGCGGACCCCATATTTAAATATTATACCCTATGTCACTCCTCCAATTGAGACGAATCTAATGACACCTCACTCTTCAAAATCGATCAAGCCGTTTAGGCTACAGGAGCTCACAAAGAAATGGACATACAAACCCACATACATACATAACTACACGCGAAAAACATTACCCTCCTTCTGGGTCAGTCGGGTAAAAACAAGCTTTAGCGTCATCAATTAGAATTTATTCACGAATCTACAAAAACGTAATGGCGTCCACTCGGCTCACAAGAACATGGAGAACAAACGTGTAAAAAGAAAAACAGACTCATTCAAAGCAGTACACGTCAAACATTCTGGCGACAGCAGCGCCAAAAGAAACAAAAACGGGAAGAAGGAATTCCAAATGTTTTACTTCAACAGAAGGATAAAAAGTTTTATTTATTAAAGTTTATTTTGTATGAAACAGAGTGTGTGTTCCCCGCCGCAAGACACCTTGAGAAATTTTGTAATTGTGCTTCTCCGCAAGTCACTTCAGTTAAATTTTTACCATCCAACGCAGTTATTCGCTTCAACTCCACGGCATCCTCGTTGGTATGTCCGACGCCTAGACGTCCGTAGTCTCTTCTACCGATGGCGTAACAAATCTCATCATGTGTTAAAACTAGGGTTTGGTACAACCCTCCCGCAATTTCTGATTACGCTTTGTTTTGCCGATATTGCAATTTTTGTCGTTCCTTGTATTGGAACCTGATGAAAGTTTTTCAGTCCGCAAGCGTAGAAGTTTGGCTTTTTGTAAGATTTTATGAATGTGCAACAAGTCGTAGCCCAAATTCGATCTGCGTTTTTAATGCCGTAAATGGGGACTAGCCCAGGCCTAATTAATGTGTCCTTTCCGCTTCGCGATCCTCCGAAAGCTGTCCTTAAAGAAACCCGCCCCAACTGCCCCGCTGGACACAGCCCAAAGTGTAAATCAAGCCTCTGCATGGAAAACATTTGACAGCCGACGCGACGTCTTCTTTTCAAGTCTGCAGGATCAGCAGACCTCTTCCAACGATTGCTTGTGTTGTCACACTCGCTTTTCTTTTTTATTTTGGCGCCAACAGCGCCACCATTTCTTCACGCTTTTCAGCCCGCTGCTGTCGACGTTTCTCCTCCGAAGTCAACACCTCAATCAGATTAGCAAAAGTCTGCTGCTCGTCGGGTCTCGCCCATCAAGCCTGGCAAAGGTTCTCGTGATCGTCCGGCAGCGAGTCCAGCAACTTCACCATAAGTGATGACTCATCCGGCTTTACTGTTGCATTCGCAGAATCACTCCCTCATACTTTGCAATATCTGTGACGATATCATCGGTCGGATTTTTGCTAAAACCAAAAAATTCCGCCTGAACAGTACAGTCTGTTTGGTCTGCTGCTCTTAAATTGCATGCAACTTAAGCCACATTTCCCTTGCCGTCCTGCAATTTAACAGCAAAGCCATTACCTTAGATTCCAGCATCCTAATTATAATTTGACTTGCGGCACGATCCGCCCTGTCCCACGCCTTCAATTTTGATTCATACGGCGCTTGCTCCTCCGCAGGACCTTGAACCTCCACCAGAGTCGGTCTTTCCAGGTCGCCACAACAAACCTCGTAGTCACTTTCAGTTCCGCGCAACAAATTTCTGGCCATAAACCTCCAGACACTCCAATTTTTAGCGCCTTTAAGTCTCTGAATTCCGTGGAGTTCCATGTCTTTTCTATTTTACCGTCACCAAAAATACCCGCGAACAAAATTACCGCGTACTCGCGAGCAAACAAAAAATAATATTGCGCTTGACTCCGTGCCTATCGGAAACCACACTTTGCTACCATGTTGATATTTTTAGGGCACAGAGAATATAAAAAAGTTAATTTAAAAAACCAAAAAACCCGGCTGACTGCAAAAAAGAACTAAAACAAGTCCAGTAGTCTAGAATTATGTTAAGTAATATTGAATAGCTACACCACTGAAATAGTTTCATGATCGATACATACATAAAACAAATAATAAATTCTAATGCGGAGCATAGCAACTTTAACAGCCAGAACTCGAGTATTTCTATAATAGCCATCTAAAAGGTCAGAAAATCGACATAAATACATACGAGTATAGCGTTTTTTTTGTGTTTATTTAAAATGAGGTGCCAACATTTTCTAATGGCCTTAAAAAACTATAACAATTGATAAACATTTTTCTATCACTGACCAACTACTTAAACTAATTGACCTTTTAGATGGTATAAATGGTTTTTCAAAATTCCAGTAATGAGGTGTTAAGATCGCGGAGCCATACATTTTCTTTTTTTATTTTTATACGAACTCAATGAATCAAGAACGAAAAATGGATGGCCATAAATTTAAAATTCGAAGAAAACACCTAATAATCCCCTTTCCCTTTTGGTTGCATAGGTGCACAATCAATCGCCTTTCCTCTCCTGGCATCGTTCTTTCAAAGAGAATGAGAATGAGAACAATTCTTGAGTGTGTGAGATACGAAACTTTCATGAAGGCGCTTTATAAAAGCTGGTGGATGCCTCGCGATGGATGCCTGGCAGCGAAACGCGTTTCAAATTTTTGTTCAGTATGAAACTTCTTTATGCGTAGTTTTTCTATGGTAGAAGTCGAAAAAAAGCTTGAAAGCTTTGCTTTGACAGTTTGTTGTTCCGGACCGTTCTTTTGTGGTGTTCTTGTTCTGCTCCGGATAGCGACCACAAAAGAACACAGCTATAATTTGTTAGGTAAGCACTTTTATTTTATACTGATTTTTGGAATAATTGTTCTTGATATGAAATGCTTGGAAAGAGCCACTGAATTTGAATATACGGGAGAAAGCGAGAGGGCAATATGGGCCTTGAGAAGCAAAATGGGCCACCTAACACTTTTGATATCTAACAATGATCGAGAGGAAAATGAACCTCTTAACCTTTTTCATTATTATCAGGTTGTAGGCATTTTGTTAAGGGGCCCATATCCACCCTTCTCCCCTATAAAAATATCTCGTTACAATCACTATGAATATGTTGTATATTATTAAATTTAATCTCAACCCTGTCATAACTGTTGGTGGCTCCTTTAAAGCCTGTGTAGAAGAAAGAAGCCGAATATCAATTTTTTTTAAAAATCGATGAAAAACTATTTATATTGTCAATTTTCGTAATTTCATTGAAGTTCAAAATGGTACCATAAAAATGTTATAATATATACATATGTATATATATTTGGAATTGGCTATTTATTAGCTTGCACTTGATTCCTATATTGTTATAATAAAAAAAATTTTATTCTTCCCCCCTTAATTTTAATTTTTGCGGACCCCATATTTAAATATTATACCCTGTGTCACTCCTCCAATTGGGACGAATCTAATGACACCTCACTCTTCAAAATCGGTCAAGCCGTTTAGGCTACAGGAACGCGAAAAACATTACCCTCCTTCTGGATCAGTCGGGGTAATAAGTTGACTTCAATTAACTTTTTCACTGAAAGTGTTTGAAATAATCTGATAGAAAAATCCAATTGAGTTATTCTGATGTTATGTGCGGAAATATTAATTGAAGTGAAAGGTAAATTAAATTAATTTGTGAGAATTTTATAAAATGTACTTCTTCAAAATGCGAGCTTAAAGTAGGCTTTACATTATCTGATAAATCATATGGAAAATCATATAACTTCTCAAAAACGTCGTCAGTTTGTGAATTATAAAGATAGAAAGAATGGAATCGGCAAAATTATTGTTTTCATAATCTCTTTAAAACTATAAAAAACCTTTCTTTTGAAAATTTATTTCATTGATTTAGCAGAGCACGACAATGGGACGATTCCTAAAAAAATTCAATTCAATTCACGTTTCACGTTAGCACAGTCCCACAAGTCGTTTGCGCAGAAAAGTAACCAAATCAAAAAGCTCACCTCAGTGAAAATAAATTGACAAAATAAATTCATAATCACATGTAAATAACAATATATATATTTTAATTTTTGTTAGTATACTATATAGCATATATGTAGTATATTAAATGTACTTAATGTACAACGATTTATTTATTTAAACTTGTCCAATGAAAGGATTGCCAAATCAAATTTTGAATGTTACGCTTTTGTACCTATTATTTCCTTCACCACTGTCTGTAGGACGAAGCTATACACGAAAGCAATTTTTTCCAGGACTTGGTGTCCTTTTCTAAAAATACTTTATCTTACAATTAGTTAGTAAATATAACTATACTTAAGCCCCGTTTACACTGGCGAGTTTACAAGCTAAAAGCCAGCTTTTTTACACGCACTCGCCTAGTGTACACGACGCACTCGCTCTAAAGCTGCTTTTAAACAAGAACAAACTGCACTCGCCGGCTTCTTACTCGCCGGCTTGTAGCTTGTAAACTCGCCAGTGTAAACGGGGCTTTACATTTGTTAACTGGGAGTTTAAAAAATATTATACCACCCATCGTTTTTGATAGTGAGGAGAGGAGAACCTATCCTCTTTAATATTTTCTTTTAATTTTAATAAAAGGCTTTTTTTTGAATATAATCGTATATATATTTTTTTAATTTGTTCTTATTCGTACAAATCTTTTCTTTCGACTGAAAATCTAATTAATTTTTGAAACAATATAAAAAGGTGCCTACTCTTTTTGATACAAGCTGACTAGATTTTCTTGTCACAACTAATTTCTACTGTACCTACAATTTCTACAGTACTTAACGACTTTTGCCATTCACACTGATTACATACGGTAGACGGCCTCCACAACACCAATTGAGGAGAGGAGAACCTATCCTCTTTAATGTTTTCTTTTAATTTTAATAAAAGGCTTTTTTGAATATAATTGTATATATATTTTTTTCAATTTGTTCTTGTTCGTACAAATCTTTTTGATCGACTCACGGAAAATCTAATTAATTTTGAAACAATATAAAAAGGTGCCTACTATTTTTTGATACAAGCTGACTAGATTTTCTTGTCACAACTAATTTCTACTGTACCTACAATTTCTACAGTACTTAACAACTTTTGCCATTCACACTGATTACATACGGTAGACGGCCTCCACAACGTCACCAATTGAGGGGGACTGGCCTCCATTTATATTTTATTTAAATTACAATATTTTACAATTTATTCTTTTTATTTTATGTTCACTTTTATTATTATTTACAATTTGTTAATTTAAGTGTTGTATTAATTTTTATCATTAATTTTTAATTTAAATCCTTACCGGTCGGAATCAATTGCTAAACTGATATTTTCCATTTTATATAACAAAAACTTCATTTCGTGGCCTGCTACGTTTTCCCTTTTAAATTCACCGCTTGCTTGTTGCAACCGCCACAATAGTTTTTAGTTCAGAACCATTCAAAACTGTCCAACTATGTACTTTTCATACACGAAAACTCGTGCACGTATTTCGGGAATATGCCTCAAACTAACACCATTTGAATGTGGTGAATTTTCGTACATGGATTTATTCGAATAGTTTCAGGAATAAACTACCAGAACTTAAGCCCGCGTTATGAAATTGGACATAAAGAATTATCATTTCCCATACAAATTTGGCTTTTAAATGATGAATTAGGACAGACGACACACCCTATTAATTTTTTCACATAGTTATAAACGTAAATTGTATATTAAAATTACTGATAGACACTTTGGACGTCTCTAAATGTTGGAGAGGTCGATTAACGCGTCCTGCTTTCATCATGTCAGCGACATTTACTCGCCGCCATCTCAAGCGCTTTCATTGTTTCCGTCTAAATGACGTCCGTTTTATAGCACCTATTCATTAGCGAAAACACCCAGTGCTCATTTATATCAGCTGCTTTGTATCACATAAATTAAAAGCAGCAGAAGCATTCAGCTCGAATTATTCCGAGCCAACCCAGTTGCATAATGAGATGTCATTCAGAGCGATTTCCAGATCGCCACTGGACTCAGCAGCCAGGTCAGGTCGCAGCCGTTTCCTCAATTTGCAGAACTCTAATCAATGGGTGATGGCAATGATTCACTTGCTCGTACTCCATGAAACGTACACCTCACGGCCTGACCTTACCAGGAGTTCATTCGTAATGCAGAGCTCGCGTTACAACTTAATTTAAATAAAATACCACAAGGTGGAGCCTCAGTAACCGTTTACTTCTTGTCTGCGTAGAAAAGCAATTGTTGATTATGCTTCGAATGTGCAAATCGAGTGCGTGCTAATTATCGTTTTCTATTTCTTTGCAGGAATCCGTTTACTAAGTCAAGCGGTCAACAAACATGGGATCAAAGAAGGTACGTATAGCATATGAATATTTGGATTCTCATTCGTGTCGCCTGCAAAACTCTCGAAATAATTTTTATTGTATTGAATTGCGACCATTTCAGAACTCTAGCTGAGCCGATTTGAAACTACCATAAACCTTAAACCTACATTTCTTAAATTATCTCAAGGTTTTGAAATGCTCCTTATATGTATATCCTAAACAAACTATAATCGAATTTCGATTCATGTCACACAGAAGAGTAAATATTTTTTATGATTAGTTATGTTTTATCTTCACAACAAAAATTCGGAATTTAAAAAATTGCTTAAGGGGTTCTTGCTATAGACGGTCTGAAAGATGCTGTATCTTTCCCGCCCATTGGAAACTTCAGTAGCGAGCCGCTCTACGAATCTGCTTATATATAACTCGGCTCGGCTTATAATAAATTTGTGCATGTTGTACAAATGTTTTTTTAAGTTCAAATATACATATGTCCATGAAAATATCTCTTTGGATGGCCAGCTCTCAGGTGTGGGGTAAATTAAATTAAGATTCTTTTTTACCCGACTGCGCCACGCAAAGGAGGGTAATGTGTTTCGGAACCTATATACATATGTTTGAACTTTTGTGGCACACTAGAGACCAAACGCGTTTACCGATTTTGATGATTCTTACGTCAATCGATTTGTCTTAATCTTGCGAGTGCTACTAAAGACATGACAGTCCGGCAATTAGACGCCATATTGTGAAAAAGAAAGTAGACGAACTATGTTAAGTGGGGTATCATTGAATGGATATTTGAAAATCATCTTTAGGTTTCTTTTATCATTTTTCATTTCGAATGACTGTTTAGGATCTGTAACGATTTAAAGTTGGTTAGCAACCATTCTCACTTAAATTTTCAATATTTATACTAAAGCTGTGATCAAGTTCTTATATTATAATTGATCAAAAATAATTATCATAATATAATTCTCAAAATCGAATGACAAACCCAGAATTTTTTAGTTGTAAGGACAATTGAGTGGCCAGCTCAAAGCTATTAAAAACAATGTCACTGGAGTAGGAGTCAGAATCGAACCATGGACAGGGCAAAATAGAACGAAAAATGTTGCCATTGATATTGTGCTGGGGTGTTACTGTACATAAGTTATAAGGAACTACTTTGGACCGAGCTGTGGTTGATTTAAGTTCACGCATTTCTGCGAAAGGTTAAGCTTATGTAGCCTTGAGCCGGGTTAGGTCTCTAGATGGATTAACAATCAGTAAGTAGTTTAGACCACCGCAAGCTACTTAATAATCCCCACGATATTAACTCGCTCAATGAAATGACAAGATTGAGGAATTTACCGTCTTATAATCCTAACTAAAAAGTGTAAAATAAAAAAGTAAATTAAAAATCAAAAAACCCGACTGTGTAAAAAATGAACTTTAAATAAAAACTGAAAAGAAAAAAAAACAAGTCCAGTTAATTGAATAACTACACCATTGAGTAGTTTCATGATCGATACACACATAAAACAAATAATAAATTCTAATGCGGATCATAGCGACTTTAACAGTCGGGGCCCATTTAATATTCTAGACCGGATCAAAATTTCCCAATAATGGTCCCGACTGTTAAAGTCGCTAGGTTCCGCATTAGAATTTATTATTTGTTTTATGTGTGTATCGATCATGAAACTACTCAATGGTGTAGTTATTCAATTAACAGAAGTCTAGGCTACTGGACTTGTTTTTTATCTTTTCAGTTTTTATTTAAAGTTCATTTTTTACACCTAGTCGGGTTTTTTGATTTTTTAAATTTACTTTTCATTTTCAATATTTTACGATAAAAATTTATTATTTTTTTTTTATTTTTAAATTTATATAATTAAATGTGATAACTTTATTTTTAATACGTGGCACTTTGCTAAGATTTTTTTAACCAAGAATTCATTTTTTTCTTTCTGACAAATTTTTTTATGTTTTTTCAAAAGTTTACTCAATCGATTTTCAAAACACCACGACTTTTCAGATGCTACAAGTATGTCGTAAACAAGTGCCGAATCCACCACATCTCAAAGAGTTCGTTCCGCTTAGTTGTTTTTTTTTTCACTTCCAAAAACGCTTCTCGAAAAGGGCTTCTTTCAGGTATAATCCTGTGAAGTTGGATCCTAAATAGAGTGTTTTGATTTCATTGCCAATATTAGATATATTAGGCACATGGTTAAAAATGAGAGAAAGTAGTGCATTTATTATTTGATTCTATCCGTAAAACGGATAAATTCACATTAATTTGCATTTAAAAGTGCAGCGTATGCATGACAACTAATTTTCTGTTGGTAACTACATTGAATACTAGGCGAATTGAAAAGGCAGCACCGTTTATAGTACCTTATGTATTAAATAAGCAGAAAACGGTCAAGCGCATGTCGGGACTTGCTTGTGTAAGGTTCCGTAGGACTATACGAACGATAAAATACGAATAATACAATGCTAAATAAAATAATAATAATATATGTACATATATACACATATCCATATTTGCGGATACACAAACAAACGTGTGCGAACAGTTGTTTAAGGCCAAATAAGCATAACTTAGTCGGCTATATCTCCTAAACTGTTTAACTCAGTCAGCTAAGTCGTGCAATTTTTAAAAATAAATTCAGTATGTATGTGCTAGTATTCTAGATTTTTTCGGATTTTTCCGAAATTGCCTTCAGGATGATATCCTGTTTGACACAAACATAATCCAAAATGGCCACTTTGGAGTCGAATATTTAAAAAAAACGGCTTAGTTAAGAAAAAACTTAATGGTTTAAACTCCCTCATTAGCGATAAAGTAAAAATTTGTTTCCTAAAATCTTGATACATGTCTTTGTAGCGGGTACATATGTATACATAAGTATTACAATATATGTATGTAAGTACATAATGTGCATAGTTTCTCTAGGCTATTAAAATAATTTTTGTTGGCAAAAATGATGATGATTTAAGTAATTATTCTTTAATTAAACTAAAGTTGATATAATTGTTAAAAATACTGATCACGTTGGTTTCATATCCTCAGGAACATCGTCATCATTTTCAAATTTGGATTTGTTTATTCATTATGTCATCATTTTTGTCTACGTCAACTTAATGCTCATATCCGTTTATAGCAAGTTGATTAAATCTCTCATTGCTCATCTCTATGTTCAGTGTATTTAAGTTTTAATAATAACCGTATTAGTATAAGTGCAAAATTTGGCTAAGCATTGCTATAGTTTTATGTGTTTTTACCCTAGACAGCTGTACACCGACCAAAAATGAGTCGACCAAAATTTTTCTGGGAATAATTACCCAAAGATCTTTGGGTTTCTGTTATATAATCCCTTAAAAATCCATTAGCCGGCTAAAAAGCACTCGGCGTAGCCACTTTAATTTGCTTCGAGGTGCCTCGGACAAATTTTAATTTTTGTTTAGCCAATTGGGGACAGTCTACCGGAACATCGACGCACGGCCGTAACATCCTTTTCTCGAAGCCATTCGGGCCATTTTCGACCCCCCGGAACTTCGTTGCGGAAAAAACCAGAAGCCTAAATTTTCAGTGACCAAGAGGGCATTACATAGCTAGATATATTTCCAAATTACATTAAATTTGAATCAGTAGTTTACGAATTATCGCTGGTCAAAGTTCTTTAATTTTGTCACTGACATACTCACCGATCATCAAAATTCAAAGGTACTTCTAGCAGACCCACAAGCTCCAAATTTTGAACACAGTTATTGTTTAGCCTACAAAGGAAGGAAAAACTGAAAAATCCCGAAATTTCATTATACATATTTAATGAAAAATAATGATTTTATTAAAAATTACGTTCATTCAAAAAATAGCGCATGCGCTTGTACTCATGCTTGCCACTGGCCGCGATTGAATTTTGAAAGGACGAATGTAGTAGGCTATGAATCGTTCTGGGGGCACGGTAGTGCCCCAGCCAAGTCCATTAGTTTGTTCAAATTTTGAATTTTAGTTAGCGTTAAGTCCATAGAGGAAGGAAAAAAAGAAAAATCCCGAAATTTCATTATAGTAAATGAAAAATACATCAATACATCTGAGAAAAATCAATAGAGACAGGGAGTGGGCTTTAAGAAAATCAGTAGCTGACGGACAACATATGTATATTACCCTCTAAAAAAAAGGAGGATGGCCTACAAAAAGAAATGAGATCCCATCAAAAACATAAAATGTAAAAAAATGCCAAGTCTCGCAACGCAGTTCTTCTGCCGTAAAAAGTTGTGAGATCTTAGGTAAAACCAAGTCAGTTATATTAGTTAGTGTCTATGGAAGCACCTATTCAACAACTTTGTTATAAATTGTTATCTAATCAATTACCTATCAACATTTATAGTGACCGTATCAATATTAGACATCTTTATTTCTATAATAATTATAATTACTTGGCAATTGCACGGTAACATATTCTACTAATTAAAATTAGGGCTGCGTGGATAAATCGAAATATCCAATTATTCGGAGCGAATCGATTACCTCTCGGTTTGGTAGTCGAATCGAATATTCGATATTTCGAATTATTTGAAACAAATCGAATAATTCAAAATATTTTTAAATAATAATAATAAAAACTTCATCATTCTAATAGTGACATGATCTTTCAGCTCCAAACCATCATAGACATTTTCTATATACATACATAAAAATGAATGTTTGTCTGTATGTCCTTTATAGAATCGTAAACTATGCATTTGATCATGTAATGATCTTTAGCAAAGTTGTTGCGCGAACACTGACATGCTGCTCAATTAGGAAGGACTACCGTACCCCGGCACCAGCCTGAGCCAAGCACATCCTTTGTGTTGAATCCGAATAAGGCCTGCGCCCATGCGATGCAGCGGCCTGCGTTCGTGCATCAAGCTTTAAGCTGAGCCTGATTCCAAAACAGCTGGATCTAGGGAATACGAATTTCTCCCCCATGCATCATGCAAAAATAAACAAAGCGAACCCTCTCGCGCATTTTCCCCAGAATTCGTCGTGCCCAGGCGCATCAGGTCAAATCCTGAATCGCATCAAAGAAAGTATAAACATAAAGAACTTGCATCCAGTACAAAACTGCGCTTGACGAAATTTTCGCTTCATAGGGCGTTGTGCGGTCGGGGCAAGGGGATTTGTAAAGGAGAAATATTGTGTTGAGCTGAATACTGCGATTCTGCGGACGGCGATAGTGAGATTGCTGAGAAACATATTCTCTCTTGTGCTATGTTGAGGAGCGGGTGCATGAGGGGGTAAAATTCACAACAGCCCACCAGCTGAGTAGTTCACTGAGCTGAGCTATTTGTAATTCCTAGAACCTGAGTTTATGTTTAAAAATTATTAGATCCCTGAATTGATGAAGTTTTTAAATCTGGGTCGAAATTTGTAGGCAGGTATCAGCATCACCAATTTTCTTTATTCGTTTAAGAAGTTTGTGAGCTTTATTTTTCGACACTATGATTTTTAACCAACTTCCAAAAAAGGAGGAAGTTCTATGTTCGTCTCTACGTACATATGTTTTTTTGTTTTATATGTTCACCGATATTTTCGCCAATTATGGACCAATTTAAAAAAATCTTTTTTTTTGTTTGAAAGGGTATACTCCCATTAAAATTTGAAGAAAATATTCGAACCCTCAGGATGGTATAATAAGGGATTAGTGATTTAGTGATTTTTCACCCACTGATCTCTTGTGATAATCTCCGAAAATTCATCAATGAACGCCCCAACCGCAGGACGCAAGCCAAAGCGACGATGAGAGAGCGCCTGCGTAGCGACGTTCGAGGTTGCAACCAGAGATAACGAATATTTGTTATCTCTGTTGCAACCATGCAAACATGTTTTGCTGTGAACCCCTTGCCGCACCCCATAGCGTTCCTGTTCGGGGAATTCAGTCAGCTACATATGTACGTGTGGGGAAAACTCAAAGAGAGCTAAGAACTTGAACGACTGAAAAGCAGCTCGCAACACGGCTGGGGTTCTCTGGGGTTGGCTCACGATATGCTGAATGCTGAGTTGTCTCTCTGGGGTTCTAATATAGCGACCCCAGTCGAAAATTTCCGGACAAAATTTCTTGTGGGCCTTGCAAGTTCTTTATGTTATACTTTCTTTGATCGCATGCACATCTGAGACTAGAGCTATTTTTAGATTTTCTTACGCAATGCAGGTTGCGCAGAAACTCATCCCTCAGGCAAAAGGGTATGCATGACGACATCGTACCTGCTTTGGGTCGAGCTATAAAACTGCAATCCGTTAGCAGACGAAGGATTTTCAGGGGAACGAAAATCAGTCCAACAAAATTCAAACGAATTTGTAGTTTTATTTCATAAATACATTTTCCTTTTTTTTATATTTTACATATTGCAAAAACCAACTGAACAAGTACTTTATTAGGGTAAAATGTTAGGAAGTACATAGCTACTATATGTATGTACATATATGGGAAATTAACTTTAATGTCAAGTCAAGGGATTGGTATGAAAATTCCAAAGGGGAAAAATAATGCCACAGCCGCCAAGTACAACGATTGAGGAACCTATTTTATGTAAGTAAAAGTTACATAATTTTTCCCAGAAATTCTGAATCTAAATTTCCTAAAAAAGGCCCTGTCAATTGACTGCCTTTATCGTAAACAAATTAAAAGAGTTCAACATTTATCAGTGCGCCAATTCGCAGTGGTTGTTTTTAATGAATTATTAATTCTGTGTATAAGACTTACCTTCGAATCGAAGCCTTACATACAGGATGTTTTGTAGTGTAGAAATTAAAAAATCCCCAATTCACACGAATACTCCCCAGCCAACCGGGAGGTTTTCAACAAGCGTTGTTAGGGAGACCATGTAGAATCGATTGGCATACCCCTATTCAGACCCAAGCAAAACACCCTGTATGTCTCGACTACGACTGAGTTTAAAGAAAACATGTAGATAATCTCGAGTTATGATAACATTATTCTCTATTTACATTTCAATGTTTGGTCATTGGCTGCAAGAAAACAAAAAAGTCGGCACAGTTCATATTGAAGTTATATAGTAGTGGCTCATCGGTGCATTGACCCGATAAAAATAATTGAATTCTAATAATCAAAAGTTCACGGTAAATAAGAGATCGATAAAACGCAAAACAAAAATACTCTCCTAGTCCGATGATTTTTGTTTTTTGTTTTTTGTTTTTTTGTTTTAGTGACTTGCAATGACGTGCTATGAGCAGGTGTCGCTTGGAAAGCTAAAATCTGCACTTGTTCCCATTTCCCCTTCTCGACACTTTCGTCTTGCTTTTTGTTTCCGAGGAAATATCAAGTAGTTGTTTGTACAACATCTATGTATGCATGCGAAGTTGTCTGCAAGTGTAGATGATGCCTTCACTGACTACTGTTAACCTTTTTTCATTGAACTTAAAAAATAATTCGCACCTCACGGCTTTGTGCACTCAAAAGGTTCAACTTATTTTTATTTTTATTTTTTCTAATCGAACGAATACACTCGCCCTGCCAGAGGGTAAAACGTATTACACAAAAACAGAAATCGGAAATGGGTGACTGCTGTGACAGCTATTGCCCTATTTTCGGATACTTCCAAATGGCTGGCTTTATGGAACCGGCTGGAATCAATTTTTAGTTACAGTATATATGTACATATATCTACACAATCCCACGGATTGATGCCTATCATTTTTCAATACACAGCATTTCGAAGGCTGGTCGGTATAAGTTTATAAATTTATTCGCATTAAAATGCGACCGGATAACGTAAGCGCTGCCGAACATCAGCGACACCCATTAGCTGTAATTTTAAATTAATCCTGGAAAAGGGAAGAAATATCCAACTACCAAATGCAAGCGGATCTAGAAAGGGCCAATCAGACTGAAATTTAAAATAGCAGCCATCGGCGATTTACAGCGTTAGCTGGATATTTTTGCTTTTTGTGCTGATAACACTGTGCATGCAAATTGAGGTTGGTGAGCCTGCGGTCCTTCATTGTTTCGTGAATTATTCTACATATGACAATGGGACAGAACATATAACACACCTTTGTGTCCAGTGCGTTTAAATGAATTTTTTATCGCCTGATTAATTTTCTATAAAAAACGCGGGAGTTACAGTATACTTTGCCTCAGTGACATTGTGGATAAAAGCATTGGTCAAAGCAATAGTCCAGTTGATATAACTCATAGGAAGGAATTTATAATAACATCTAGTTGTACAACTCAGTTATTAATCGTGTAAACTGTGATTAACTAAGAAGTTTGCACACTAGGAAACGTAGGGTCCTTAGGACTTAGACAACTAGGATTAGCGAAATAGATTTTAGTCTTAAGACCACTCTTGTCAAGTAAACTATGATTATAAAGACAGTAGATAACAACCAAGAGAAATCAGTCTTGCACATTATAAGAAAACATTTAAGTCGCGCAGGTCATTAAAACTTGTCTTAGGTTCTTATTAACCGGAAAATTAGGTGCCTAATTTCGCTTATCCAATGTCATTGCCTTTTCTTGTTACGTGACAGCGCTAAGATTGCAAAGCCGCAGAGTCATTTATTGTGAGACAAGTGAGTACAGTAAAATTCTGACCAAGCTGGATTTTTGCGGAGACTTGTAAGACGCTCAATGGCATCGTCACCAACACTGACAACTGCCTACGTCACTAACATACTTTTCCATTTGTTTCGAATTCTCAAAAGTATTGTAGTGGTTAGAAGTTTTCGTGCGGATAGTGGATTAAAACTTTTATGATCTCATACTAAAGTAAAGACAATAATAAGGACTTGAGTCTTCAATTCTATATACATACTTATATAATTATGTTAAAATATTAAGAAAAAAACAAGCAGATAACAGAAAAGACGATGTCTTTGGGTTCACGATATATTTTTTAACAGACGCTGTCATGGGTTTTATGAAATTAAATGGAACTAATCCCGACTGAACGAAAAATTTTCTTTTTTATTGTTAAATCTTGTGAAAAATAAGCTTCAAAAGTTACTCAATTCGAATTCCGCTATCTCTGGAATATAGACTTGTCATAACTCTGATGTTTGTATGTAACCTAATTTATTTTAACAGTAAATGTGTCCTCAGTTAAGTTTTGTTTATACATATTTAGCACGTAGTGTCTCAAAAATTCATAGAAGATCTTGATAGGCGACACAACTTTTAGAAATATTCTGCACAAGACTTGCAAGTCGATTCATTTATCCTCCATTTATCTTTCTTTTATAACTCAAGAAGAATTTAACCAAATTATGATTAAATATTATAGATAAATGTCCATATTAAGATGAGAGATCTTATTTTTTTTTAAAAATTTTAACAATTATAGGAAGTCTAAGATGCTCAAATGTTTGGGTGAATTGATATGTTTGGCATCAATTGCACCTAAATAATTAATTAATATAATTTGCCCAAATCATGGCGGGTCTCAGTATTAAAATTATGAAAGTACAAGTGTGTAAGTTTTCATGTTATTACGTGAACCATGATTAATTATCATTAAATTACGGAAAAATTCAGCATTTTCTCTTGGCTACTGGTGATTCTAATTACAAGTTCACCTTCGTTGATATTGGTGCTCATGGCAGCCAAAGTGACGGATGAATATTTGAAGTGTGTTTGGACAGCGCTTTTTAAATAAAATGTTAAATATTTCCAATAAACGATAATGTTCCAAAGTAAAATCTGTTTTCCATATTTCTTTGTGGGTGATGCTGCTTTGCAATTAAAGCCGCAAGTGATGCGACTGTAACCAGCACACAACTTATCAGAAAAACAAGTATATTTGAAAAAAAAATTTGTTAATCAAAATCACATTTGGGATAATGGCGAAAAGATGAGCAATTTCACAAAACGATATTCATGTCCATCCTGATAGTGGCAATAAAATAATTAAGGCAACAGTTGTATTACATAACTTTATTATGTTGTATAAATGTAACGAATACTATCCAAAAAATTTTCCGGGTACGGTGGGAGAAGGGTGTGGGTCGAAATTATACTAGGCCACTGAAGAATTTTTGTATATCCGAATTTTTTTAATATCGACATCATTTTGTTGATTTGATGATTGTATACATAGATTGAAGAATTCGGACTGATCACAAGACTATGACATTTGCTAAAAAAATTTCGTCATCCAAAGTATTTTAAGCACACAATGTCATATTTAATTATATGTATTTGTTTGAATATTATGGTAGTCGTTCTGAAGTATGAAAAAAATTAACAATGGAAATTGATTTCTTATAAAATTATGTACGAACTTCTTTATACCCTAGACAGACGGACACGTTTGAATGAACATTCGATGAATGAACGTTCATTATTCGGATTTTCATTCACAGACGGCGAACTTCATTCGAGTCGAATATTTTTGACAGGTCGAAAACGGATGCGGTTGATATCGCTACATAACCATGCATGCATTTACTTTCATTTTTTGCAGCTCACTATCATATAGCTAAACACTTACAAATGTTAGCTCTTCGTGTTCTTTCCACACCTCCATTTTTAAAAACTGCAACAGTTTTTAGTTTAATAACTAATAATAATAATTTTACACTGGAAATCAGCTGTTTTTTCCAGGATTTCCATATGCTCATTCCCTGAGAATGAAGTTCTCGGAACGTCGCGTCGTTGACGAGAATGAAAATGTAGTTACAAACGTTCATTGAGACTTCATTCTTGGTGACACACGACGCGGCAATGATCATTCTTCGAGAACGTTCATTCGACCGTGCCCGTCTCTCTAGTAGGGTATTAGCTTATACTCGTATGCTTGAGGCACAAGAACGTCATTCTCTCCATGTGTTTGAAAGTTGTATGAGTTCCGACAGCACCACTTTCCGAAGGCATTAATATTCCGGACTTCCCTTTTGAACAGGTCCCTAAGGGTTAAGGAGCCGCTGCATACATGGTTCAAAATTAGGTAATACATTTTGAGTTATTTCGATGAAAAAACGAATACTCCTTAGATTTTTTTGTACAATTTAAGTTAAAAAGTATTACCAAATCGTGGCACCTATGTATATGCATATATTTCGAAACACAAATAACAGCTGTTAAATGTTTAGCCGCTGAAAATGTCTCTGCTGCCGCTAAATGAACACAATGCCTGGTTTAAGTGAAGACCATTTTTTAACATTTTGTTCATTTCCTAGTACTGCATCTACCTGTTAATTTTAGGTTTTTCGCTAAGCCCTTCCATGTCTCAAATTTTAAATTATTATTTTTACACTGTCCGTAAGGATATTTTATCCTTGCCATACGAAAGGATTTTTTTCCGACAACGTCAAAAATAGTTTATTTTATATTGGCCGCCAAGTTATTGGTCTCGGTATCAGTGCGTATTAATTACCAATAGTTAATCTATACCTAAACTCTAATTAGACATTTTGATGGTGTCGGTGACGATGCTAAAGATCGCCTTGTTTTACTGTTAGGTTCTGATGAAATGAAAAGTGCTCTTTATTTAAGAGAACGTCCCTGTCTGTCTGTCCGTCTGTCAAGATCCTTTTTCTCAGGAACGCGTACAGGTATCAAGGTCAAATTAATGTCAAATACTCAGGTCTGCAATCCCTTGGAGCTGTGAAAAAATCAAACTTTTAAGTCAACGCAATCAAAAGATACGGCAGTTTATGTCGCATATTTTGACACTCGCAAGGGAATTAAAACTTATAGGGTACTTCCCGTTGACCTAGAATCATGAAATTTGGGAAGAAGCAAAATCTCACAGCAAAAGTAAAGGGAAATATCCGAAAATCCTTATTTTGTAGTCACATCTCATAACAAAAAAAATATTTTACGGAACTCTCGGTGCGCGAGTCAGACTCGCACTTGTCCGGTTTTTTTTTTTTAATCTGTTGTGAGTACAAGATGCGCTAGCGGTAGCTGTGTACATGTAAAGGTGTAGATTTCAGGTGGTTGTCCCGCAGTTTCATCAGTTATCAGTTACAGTTTTCCTCTGCGTTCCAGAGTTGAGCATTTGTTTGTCAGGTGTCGATGGCCGGACAGGGATTCGTATCATTTTTGCTTATTCTTTCTCCAAGTAAAAGGATTTTATTGGGCTGGCTGAAATCCATTCCAAGAAATACATTCCAGACGTGTTTCCAACAATGATGGTAATTCTACAGAAGGATATCATAATTATTACCAAGGAAATTACTTTGAACGACTTAAGAGTCAATGTACTGTGTATGGTTGATATATATTTTTTACAATCTGGGCATGTGCGTTGGCGAATGCTCCCACTATGTGTACCCAATAGTAATATAGGTAACCTTATACATACGAGTATATAGATTGCAGTTATATGGCGCAAATGTAGAATTTTTTAAATAATTTTAAAGTAACGCTCAAACTAAAAAGTGTTTTCTTTTGGCGAGAACGCTCCATTGACCATCAATTAATACATATACAAATTCCCAACTTAACACACAAATTCACAGCTTAAACACAGTAAATTAAAATATCAGAGACGTTTTTCTCGAAATTTCGTATCTTCGATTTGTTTTTAATGTCTTCATAAAGTCGCACATATGTCAAAGATTACGATTTTCTTTTGTTTTTTAATTTAAACAGCCTACTGTGTAACGAACCTACTTGGCAGCCCTCAGAGTGAAGAAACACACCGGGACGAACTTAACTAACAAACTTGACGAGCGCGAACTTCACAGCTGTCAGAAAGAGCATATCTGGCATTACATTCAGATCCTTTAGCTGGGTATCTCTGCGCCACTCGAGACCTACAATTTCTATTCGAATATGAGCGCTATATTTTTGCTACTGCTACTGTAACTGTTTGTTACTATAATATGTGACAAACCTACACCATTGTTGTTTTATTTTTGTAACGCCGCCTTTACTCTTCTAATCTTTGAGATAAATGTGCCTAAACTTGCATTGATGTCATTTACTGTTGTTCATCTCTGTACTTTTGGATTTTAAGTTTTTTATTCGATGTTATTGGAAAATACAGCAATAAACGCAAAATTATTGTGAGTGGGAACTAATTTTTTTATTAATGAGGGTATAAATCACGTTCAAAAACTGTTGCTTACTGGATAACGGAGGGAAATTAATAATCAAAAACCACAATTATTTTTATATAAATTTACTGCAATCGTTATTTAGTTAATACTAAACATGTGCCTATGTAGGTCGTACGTTATGGCTCATTTGCCAACGTAATTATCTCTGCTGTCCCGAAACAAATGTCCTTTTAAACCTAACCAAAGTTCCACCAATGAGTAATTAGTACTTCATTTGATCTAAATAAACCAACAGCCTGAAAAAACTTTGGTAATTCGAAACAAGAAAACTGAAACAAAGCCAATGCCCAACTGGGCTTCGTCGACTCCTAGCGTGGTGGCGAGGACGAAAACCCCGGGAGTCATTAAGAGTCGTTTTCATTGTCTTCCTCTGGTGCTCGACAGTCCTTAGAGATCCCTATTTATTTATTAAACCACAGCCAAATGCTCCCATTCTTAGGGTATAGAGCTAGTTATCGCGCCCGATACAATTGCAATGATTTCCCCCTTTCCATCCGACTGAACTGACGGTGAGTTACTTCCTCCCAAAAGTAAAGAACTCGAATCCTGCCTAGTATCCTGGTAATGGTAGGAGTAATGAAAATCTTCCTTTCCGCGCTTTTCAAGGACCAAAAGTTGAATTCACGTTTTCAGGCAGTTTTTCTCTTAATTTTGTTAATTAACGGAGGAGTTCCGAGATTGGGATGCGGGGTATGGTTTCACACCTAACGACCTGAATTAAATTGGGTCGCAATCCAAGCGGACACGGGGTGTACTAATGACATCGATGGTCGCGCTTGCAGTACGAAGCATTTATCTCACACTGTGCGCGTGCTTCATATGAAAACTGGCAATACGTCGCTGACGAAGCATTTTAAAGCCAAATATCCGTGTCCCCTTTGTGACATGCTGAGAGAGTCGCCCACAGCTTCGGGACATTTAATTCTACAAAAGATTTTGTCACGTACTAAAAAGGTCGTTATGTCTCTTGTTTGAGTCATTTAGAAGCGTCTTCAAGAATGCACTTCACTTGCGAATGTATGCTCCGGTGAACTCCTAGCGCAAATTGCTCTGAAAGGAACTAAAAGATATTTTCCCTTCCTTCCATTCGAGGGGACTCATCAACTTCACTTCCGTGGCTCCACTTTTGTGTTACTCAGTTGCTGTCACCGCCTGCGTCCTCTTCGGCTTGCCCTATGCGCTTCTGCTAGCCAAGTTACTCTCAAGTAGATAGTTCCCTTTTTTGATACTATTTTATTTACTTGTTGCAAACTTTTGCCTTTATCTCTGACTAGGTCATTTAGTCTCTTTGTGACATTATTAGGTGCTGCCACTACTGTCGTCGTCGATTGCTCTTGGTTACTGTAGCGTCAGTTACAGTTTTTGCTAAAGATGGTTGCTCAGGATTCGATCCAGCTTTTTTGGCTTACTCTAGGTCCTAGAATTTGCGACGCCGACTATATGTATTTCCCGTTCTTCAATGCAGAATCCAACCAACTACCCAAAATCGCGTCATCCCTTTCCTTATTCTTATTTGCTCCATTTTCTCGCTCGCTCGTGTTTTGGTCAACTTGGCTAACTTCCAGCAACCATTTTGTACTAAAATAGTGACAGTGCCGCAGCTGTCCCACATGTTGTCAAAACATCATCCACTAATTATTACATGAAACACTTACAAAAATGTGTGCAGTAATTTCAGCACAAGACAAAAAATTTATTTGAGCAGGTTTTGCACTCAAAAAGTGGTAAAAAATCGTTTAGATTAAACAATTACCTGCAAGCACAACTGCAGGCAAAGGGCTCGTACTTTACATTGGGCTCAGTCAATTCAGTAATTTGCGTAGTTGGTGGTTGGTTTGGCGAAGTATAAATCTGATGTATTTTATTTAAGTGTTTCACAACAAATACATACATATGTATGTATATGTATAATACATATACGGGTGCTTCTCCAGTAAGGAAAATCAATGTCCCAGGCAAATCTGATATATGTATATGTAAGGTCATTATTTTTACTGAATTACTAACAATTTCGATAAAAAATTGTGGTAGTTATCCGGAAAATATTCTACACGGTGTCGAAGAGTTTGATCTTGAAATGTTTTGCCAAGGCTATCTGCATATTTTTTGTTTGAAAAAAAAAACATTGTCAAGGTCAACTTGATCATTGTGGGGTTTGTTTTGTTATTATCGTTATTTCTGGTGAAGATACGGGAGAGGATTGGGCGCGCGCGCCGCAGCTGCCAGGACGTGCACGCTGCCTCCGAACCTCTCCCCACCCAGTGTGCGTCGCCCTCTGTCTCTCTCTCACTCATGTCACTGTGCGTGGCTGACGTGGCTGGCGTGGCTTTCTATCTCTTTCTCTACTCTTTTTAAAGCTAAGTTCCTACGCTTTATACTATAAAGCTTCGCTTCTTTCGGGCGTCTCTAGACGGCACTGTTGTTTTTTTTTTATAAATTTTCCTTAAACACTTTTAATTAAAACAACTCGTTTTAGTTTATTTTGCGTTTCTTTTAACCCTTTGCACTATAATTGCTTTCCTAGTTTGTTTTCGGCCAACTCTGATTTAATTTATCTGGTTTTGATATCACATGTTAGGCATGAAGAAATTGCTTGCAGTTATTCAAAGTTGAATGCTTTATTAATAAAATAAATGTTCATTTAGTAATGTACAATATCAAAATACGAATATTTAGTTTATTAGTGCACTGAACCTTCAAGGACGGGAATAATTTCAATACTTATTGAAAATTAAGCATGATTGAAAATTACATTTTGTTTTTGGCTACGCCAACTAATTTAATTCTAAAGCTCCCACCGCCAACTTTAACTAATATAACTTCAATACTCCCACTTTTAGTTATAAGCTGTTGAGATCTCCTCCAGTCGCAATATCATCGCTCGAAATATTTACCAATTTTATACCGTGCTCCTGTATCACCTGGGGCCTATTTCATAAAACTATTAGTCTAATAATTATTAGTATATTCATTCACTGATAACTCGCAAATTATGAAAAGTATAACGTTTCATAAATATTAGAAGTAGACTAATAATTTATTAGTCCCAGACTAATATTTATTAGTGAATTATTATTAGTGTAACGCTGTACTGTTTCATGAATCTGTTCAAACTAATAATTATTAGTGGTTTTCTTGTAAATAAAGGCCATATTTTTATTACAGTAGAGACCAATAAAAAGCAGCTTCAGTCTAGTTGTGTTTTCGGTGAATATAACACGTGTTTTAAGACAGAATCATTTATATAATGTTTTCCAGTAGTAGTGAAGAAAGTGATCAGAAAAAGATCCGAACAAAACGGCTTTGTTCTTTTCAATTTCCTCGAGCAGCATTAGTTTTATTTCACGTGAACACATTTCTTAATTATAATACGTACATATGCACGTTTTAACGCCCTTGATCTCGAATGCAAACCAAATGTGCCTCATTAAATAAATGAATAACTTCACTGATTGTCAGTTTCAAATCATAGCCTTCTATTATGTAACAATTATTATTTATGGGCACAAATAACTACGAATTGTCGGAACTAATAATTATCACTCTGTGGACTAATACTAGTAGTGCAGGAGACTAATAATTATTAGTGATTTTAAAGAGTGTTTTTTGAAATACTATACTATTACTCCATACTTTATTAGTTCTAATAACTACAAGTCTATTAGTATTAGACTAATAGTTTTATGAAGGAGTGCTTTGTTCAGGTTGTTTATGTGATGCACCCGCATCCGACCCTTTTCAGGTCGCTGCTGTGTATTTGTAAGCACTCCAAGTAAGGCAAGCAATTTATGGCCATCGCTGAGATCTTCAAACAAATCTTTTACTGGTGAACTTTTGGTTTTAATGAGCTGGGCATTTATCCATTTCGTAAAAGTCTTCTTCTGTATGTCCTATCGCTCATCCTCCAATTTCTTCGAATTTCCCAAAAACATCATTATAAAAATATGCGACCCGTAAAGTCCGCACGACTAACTTCCCAGAGGAGAACAATAAAAAACTAGTATAATATCATGAAGCACTTATTCTCACTCATATAGACTGTTTTTCCTTGAAACTACGAAAATATATCCGCTAGAACTCATTTTCAATTGTTTATAACAAATCAAACTGTTATCAACAATATCCATGAGTTCTTACTAGTATAATATCATAAAGCACTTATTCTCACTCATATAGACTGTTTTTCCTTGAAACTACGAAAATATATCCGCTAGAACTCATTTTCAATTGTTTATAACAAATTATTGAAAAATCATATATTTTAACACTGATAGATAAGATTTCTCGAACTATTGTTGCAATTTATGCTGAAATGATCATAATTTTTATAAATAAATGACGAATTTTATCCACTTTCAGATTCTGTTAGTTTGGCTTTTTTTAGTTTTTTTATTCCTATTAAAAAACCGCTAAACCGATTTTGCTGAAAACTTATTCAGTTCTTAATTAAGCGATTACGCGTCGAATGAGTCTAGTTTCATGTCAATATCATGAGTGGTTCGCAAGATAATCGAGACGAATCAATCCGAACGTACATACGCACATACGAACATACGTACATACACACACACAGACATCACCATAAAAACGTTTGATTCGGATTCTGGTGACCTTGAAACGTGGAGATATGCAAAAACCGGGAAAATCGGCCCCATTACGTTAACTTCCTCAGGGAAGTTAAAAATATCCAAAAAAAATGTTAATGATTATACTTCGAAAAACAAACAACTTTAACTAATATAACTTCAATAATACTAACAATGATTGAATTGCGCATGCAATAATATTATTATTAATATTATTATTCTGACAAATGTATAACACAAGAGTTTTATGTACATACACGTAATTTCAAAGCACTTTTTAAATAAAACTGCTTCCCACTAATTTATTTTATTAATTGTATGAAGTGTGACACCAGAGTTGACTTAAAAGTTTTAGCGAAAAGTAGTTTTGTCGCGCCAGAGGTTAGTTACTTCATAGTGCAAAAGGTTAATGAGACTAGTCGGTTAGTTTTAAGTGAGAGTTTCAACTGCTTATTTTTCATTTGTCTACATAAGACCATACAAAAGCTATACTACTAACTACTGCTGCTAAAAAGGCATCTAGATTTAACAACTCATTTATATAATTTACTTTAAGATATTTTCTTTCACACACCAAAGTTAAATGTTAATGTACGCGATTCGGGAGTCGGATTAAAAAAAAGAACAGACGAAGACGAAGACATAGACTTGAATTCAAAGGCTCATTTTAAATGAAAACTGTTCGAAAGCTTGAAAATATGAATATTTACTTTTTTTGTATCAGAGGCTAGTTGTACTTACAGAGCAGAGCAGGTATTTATCATGCTTATTGTTTTGTGATAACTGTCCATCATTTGGTTATCGTTTATTTTGTGTATTAGATTCTGTTCAACATAGGTATATCGTTAAGTTAGGGCTTAAATGTGAATTTTTGTAAAAAAAAGTTCTTTTGAATATATCCATCGAAACATACAGACGACTTTTATTTGGTTCCCCATTTTTACAAGTGCTTATTTGATATTTATCAAAATAATCAATTAATATTGCCAATCAAATCACATCAATCGATTACTGGACTATTTTATTAAAGTTATCGTCTATGTAAACGAGAGGCAGACTAGCGTACCCATTCTTATATGTATGTATATTGTAAATGTAGCTCTAGTGATGCTCTGGAATTTTCCTGAGTGAATAGGAATATCTCACATTGCATCTCCTAAGCTTTAGAATAAAATTCAAGTTTTGTTCCACATTTTCCCACATTTACTTCTAAAAGGAAGCTCATTGCAGCGCAATGTCACAGAAACACTTCTAGTGTGCAAGTGGAGTCATATGCAACTTTTAGAGATTTTAATTTAATTGGATTACCTACTATTCTGCGGGACTTTTGAGTTAAGCTGGAAAATAAATAATAGATTTTTTTGTTTGCAATTCCCATTTCAACCTCAAAAGTGAAATTACTTTTGGGATAAAAATAAACTTAACTTAACTAATATATCCTGAAGTAGGCTGCCAACCGGAAACTTTTTATTTATGGGCATCCGAATCATTCAACGATAAGTTTTATATTTGTTCTTTGCTGAATCCAAGTATCGAAACATGAAACAAAACGACTAGAATTCCATGGGCAGTGAACGACACGAAAGGGTTCGACAGAGTTGATTTATAGCGTCATAGAGGCGAGGTACATACATATGTATATTGTATATACATACATACGATGGAAAGTTAATAGTCACATCATTTTGATATATAGCAGGAGTGCACAAGGAAGGGTGAAGGGTTTTAGTATGGTTCGCTTATCTCATCAATATGTTACAAGGGCACTGGATGCAAGTATGTTGTTAATAGCGGTGCAACAAATTGTAGAACAATATAAAAGGGGCGAAATTGTTTATTACGCCCTCGTGGATGATTAACGCTCATTCGACATTAAGTGGCTTACTGAGGAGTCACTTTAAACTACATTATATGTATGTACTCGATCCCCTAGGTCCTTCCAGATTCTATCGTTTATGCTGATAGGATAACCTAGGGGGGAATTAATGAATTTCACACTTTTCTGCCACAGGGGCATTTCCCACTAATACGCCTAAATGTTTGTTTCAATTGTGGCTTACCAACAAGTTAAGTAATTGATTGGAATTATTTACACAGCTTTTGATGAACACAAATGACGATGTGACGCAAACATTTTCGTCAAAATTTAATGAAATGACGTTAACGGTTATAACACGTGTGTTTGTTTAATCTCAATTCGCTTCGACATGCTTTCTGTTTTTAAGGTGGTCTATTTCAAATTATATAACTTCAGCAACGTGCATAATAAAGGTTTGTTAAAGAATTATACCATTGTAAAGCTGGAAAAATATCATCATCATCATTTGTACATTGATTTACTGAGTTTTAAGGAATAGAAAAAATCTTCTTTGCAATTCTACGGCGATACCTAAAGATAATGTCGATTCTAAAATGGCGTCTTTCTATAAAAGCCGTTTTGCGGTGGACAGCAAAACAGCAGTGTGCATCATCTCTAAGTAAGAAAAACATTTTCTTGAAAGAATTATGTATAGGTAGTTATCGTCTAACGTACGTACGGAAATTGAAAAAATATCATAAATAAAATAAAATGGCAATTATTTCAAAAACAATTTTGAGGAAATTGATGATAAAAAAATTACAAAAAACCGCTACATGGGACGAAAATGACACGTTTTTTCAACAAAATCCATTTTGAATGAAGTCGATCAGATGAATAATTTATTTTGCATGTTGGCGATTGCCGTTTTTCTTTTTTTTAGAAGATTAATTTTTTTTAAATCCGTGGACCATACAATAGCTCTTTAAAATCCACTCTTCCTGAGATGTTTCTCGGGCGCTTAGACGGTCTTCGTGCGTGTCAGCCATTGACACGTGATTATTAGGTAATGCGTTCGTAAATTTTATGGTAATGATCCAAGCTAATTGTTTAGAAATATGTATATGACTTTTAAGAGCTAGGATATTAACATCAATAAAAGAAAGACGGTACTGTAATGCTTTAGGAATGCTTGGGATGGCTAGAAAGATTAAGAGCCTGCAAATGAAAAGAATGAAATAAAAAAACTTTTTTAAAAAAAACAAAAAACCGACATCAAGAAATTCCAAGCCCTAAAAAGTATAAAATAATTATGTATGTATGCTAAAAGTCCTTAACATTAAATACCAAGACTTTCCTATACTTTTAAAGTCGGTGCGAAAACATGACTCATTAACCCAATACTAAATAATTAAGGCAATCGGTTTGGCTGGATTAATTGGATTAATATCAGTCAGGTTTTCACACCGACTTCAAAAGTCTAGAAAAGTTTTGGTATTTAAAGTTGAAAGTAGTAGGAGAGGACTTTTAATATAATTATTTTATACTTTTTAGGGCTTGGGATTTTTTGGAGTTGGTTCTATTTTGTAAAAAAAGTTTTCCATTAAAAATATTGCTAGAACGTTTCGTCCCCTCCTATTTGTTATCAAAATGACTTGATTATTTATTAAAACAAAAAATATTATTCAAAAATCGTGAAATTTTAACACAATAATTAGTAGATGTGTACAAGAGAGAAGGTCTAAAACCAGAACGAAATTGTAACACTAACTGCTTGTCAAAGTGGGAAATGTGTATGGAGAGTCAAACAGGTCTAATATATGCAAATTTAACACAACAATTTATAACAGAAATTGTAAAATAAATAAATATAATAATATAACGGCTATTGGTTGTCCATGTCCAATGCAGCGTGAAAGCTGGTTTTACATATTTGATTTTCGAGTAATCAACATTTCGTTGCTGGTTGTATCATTTGAAATTTTATTAGTCCCGACGAGCTTTCCATTTGAGAAAACACATAGCCATTTTTCATCGACGGTAATACCCTCAACAAACAGCGCACGTAAATTATTAATTAGTACTAATTATTAATTTAGGCGGCTTTCTGTCATGGGCTCAGGACGCTAAATCACGAAAAATTTGATAATTAATGATTGGCTAAATGACCAGACTCTTTTCATCATTTATGCCTAAATGAGAAAAAATGTGCTAAAATTCAGTTGATTTTGTACTGTACGCTTTCCCCATTAAAAATAATAAGAAGAACATAGGACATTTTGTTTGTCACAACTGACATCAGATCGTTTTTAATTAAAAAGTGGGTGCATGGTACCACTCACCTAATTAGTATAGTAATTTGGGCTAAATACCTCATTTAGCATATCATGATTAAGGCTGTGTGCGAAATCTCTTTCGAATATCATTTCGATCATTTCAATCATTTCAAATGACAAAATTTGGGAAATGTTAAGAAAAGTGTGCGAAATCTTTGACGTATCATTTCAGCTGTCAAGGTGCCGCACTTTGTTTTCGAAATATTGTGGTGCAATAATATAGATTGTTTTTTAGGAAAAGGAACGTATAATGGATGTAAACGTGATGGAAGAGGAGCAGGATTTTATTTATTTAGCATTTCTGCTATTTAAGGCCATAGAACAACATAGCACAACAATTGACATCTCATTTGAAATCACGGTATACCGTGATTTGAAATGATCGAACTGTCACTGAAATGTTCGCTCTGAGGCTCATCATTTCGCCGCCATCTTGTTTTCGAACTTGAAATGACCGAAATGACCGAAATGATCGAAATGATATCATTTCACTTGATTTCGCACACAGCCTTAGTGTGCTGATTGCCTAAGGTATAATACTGTTCTAGCTAGTGGAGCGCAAGGTATAATACTGTTCTAGCTACTGGCGCGCACTAAAAAAATTTATTTATCTCGGCTTTTGATTATATTTTTATTCTGTAAGCTCACCGATTTCCACTGCATTCAAAAATTGTTGCGGCCTCCCAAAATGAGGAGTGACACTTGCAAATGGGGAAATATCCTTTACCTCGAGCTTTTCGAATAATTTCACTTAATAGAACTTCATTGATAGCTAGTCAGTACATCACTCACGGCACGGTTGCCTGGCATAATGGCTTTTGTTACCTGGTATATTTTATGATATATTTATACATATGTATATGCGAAGTACAATTGATAGAAGTATGATCTACTACTCTACATGTTATGACCATGAGTGAATAATTTTTATATATAATACTACAAAGATTAATTTGAAAAAAAAACACGTAGGAAAAAAGTAGAAATAATTTTGAAAAGAAATCTGAATAATGTGACAAAAATCGAAATTACGAAAAAAAAATAGTGCAAATTCATTTTCTAGTTTCAAAAAACTGTCAGCACATCGGAATAAAATCATTACCTTTATAGTCAGCTTACATTCTCGTCGTTAAAACGTAGGTTATACCTACTAATTATTATGAGTTATAGAAACATGTCTCATTATATAATAATTTCGTCAGCTGAAAGAACATAGTTATTCACAAAAATAGATAGGACAGTGAAGGCTTAGCACATTCGAAATAAATAAGGGAGATTCTGATTTAGGGTCGTCCCGCAAATTGATTCGAATGCCAAGAAACCTTAAATCAAACCGAAACCCTTGGTTATCTAAAACGAATGGGGAATTTCGTCAATTATTTATCGTACGCTAGAACTCCATCAATATGAATACTAGACAGCGGTGCTCAATCGAAAATGATAACGACAAGGATACATTGGCAACTGAAAAAGAAATTTCACAAATAGGGTATATTTTGCTTTTACTTAAAGTTATATGAGAATCAATCTAATTATTTTTATTTGTAGCCACATGTTAATACCGATATATGTGAAAACGGGTCAGCACAGGAAACGATATATCAACTGTGCTTTCAGTTTGCCCTTTGAATAGGGGCAACTGTTCGTTCATAAAACATTAACGTCTTTGTTTGTCGTGCAGTTTATTGCCCGAATGAAGTAAACCCCAGACGGGAAATTCAAATCCAAGATTACTGACTTTGATGGCCAAGACAGAAATAAATTCAGTCAAGCAGGTCACGGTGAGCGAATCGCCCCAAAAAAGGCACATTAACGCCATAAATATGGTCGTGGTATAGCCACTCTTTTTGAACAATTGTCCGCAGTATATACGAAAATGTCGACCACACTTTTCGACCGGATAAGAATGTTTCCCAAGAAGCAGAAGGCACTTGCCAGTGCTCAACATATGATGTGGAAGTAAACAGGACCGACGGTCGTTTAATGTTGAAGAAAATGCGGGGAGAGCTCTGTCGGCCGGAATTACTGGATCAACGAGCCCGAGGTGGCTGTATGCAAACTATTTCGACATGAATGTAGGTCACAGTGTAGAGAACGAGTATTACACATAAAAGGGCTCGCATGATATCGCGCGGTTATTCGTTTTGATGCTATAAGTTGGATTTACCTTTGTATACAGGTGCTTTATTAGCCCCTAGAGCTCGTTACAGTGACAATTTCAGAAACATTAGTTCTACCGGATAATGCTCGTCGCGTTGCTAAGTATTTTGTGGCGTCAAAGAAGAAGTGCACATGCAATCTCATACTTGAACATTTTTAGATGTGTCGGTTTTCTTAATTAAACTCCCATAAGCCTGGTTAAAAAAATCACTCACTGAGCATGGTGAAAGTCTTAAGGCTGGTACACACACTCGTGGTACCGGGAGCGTGCTCCATGTTCCATGTTCAATGATTTAAAATGTCACCGTACCTGGAACGCCATCCACACTACACGATGTTTACACCACTAAACTTCATTTGTGTGGATGCGTTTATCAGCTGTCAGTAGGGGTCCTACATTGACGCGCTGTTTTGTAGGTTGTGATTTTATAACCTAACTTTCTCAGCAGACAGCGTCTTTTGAAAGGTATCACACAGTTTTCATCTTTGAAGTCATTTTCTGGTGATATTATTTAGTATATCAAGAATTGAAGCTAAGCAAGGTGTTCTGGGGCCCGCTAAAATATATTTAGCGTTTTTTGGAAGTGTATCACACTTTTCATCTTTGAAGTCATTTTCTGGTGATCTTATTTAGCATATCAAGAATCGAAGCTAAGCAAGGTGTTTTGGGGCCCACTAAAATATATTTAGCTGCGCATATTTTTAAAATGGATGGTGTAAGCTTACTGGCATTGGCGGCGGTGTTAGCTACCAAAGAAAAATCAAAGAAAAACCGTCAGAAGTGGTGCAAGGATTGGCGGCTAAAAAGAAAAATGTTGTCGCATGTAAATCTGATGGAAGAATTACGCTTAGAACCAAAAGATTGGATGAATTACATGCGAATGGATATAGAGACATATTCAGAGTTATTAACTTTAGTAACACCGTTCATCAGGAAGCAAGATACAGTAATGCGAAAAGCCATATCACCCCATGAACGTCTTTCCGTTACTTTGGGTTTCCTTGCAACGGGCAGGTCTTATTCTGATCTGAAATTTTCTGCTGCCATTTCTGCACAATCTTTATGCAAAATCACCCCACAAACTTGCGATGCTATAATTGAAGTTCTGAAAGATTATATGAGGGTAAGAATACATTTTTACTTTAGACCCAATGTTGGTAGGGGAGCGAGGGGCTTGTTGTAACAGGGGTAAGTAGTAACAGGCTCTTTTCACCAGGAACTTTAACTTTATTAACCTGTTTCTTTCACTCAATCATACCTTTATATCGCGCCACATCATGTCGTCATAACTAATGTCCCGCCAAACGGTGCAGTGAGCGGACCTTTGCACGCCCTTCTTTTTTGCCAGGCAACGTAAAATTATACTATCGAAAAGTTTTGGTTGGCGTTACTATTATCGAATAATTTGAAAATTTCTTTGTTTTATTTACATATATTCAAATTTATCTACGTCTGATATTGTGTAAGAGTTTTTAAGGTTGCTAAGCTGATTAAATAGTTATCTTGATAAATGTTAAAAATCATACCATGGGGTTAGTTGTAACAAAATCTTGGGGCTCGTTGTAACATGCAATTATAAAGGAACTTTGGATAAGATTGATTATTATATACGATACTTTTTTACATATAAAGTGTTAGAAAGAGTTAATTACGAGACTTAATTTAGAGGTAAAGGATTTAATTTACTGTGATTTTAAGGTGCCATGTTGATCATAAGTACCTAGTGTCTAAAAAATTAATAGCTTAAATCTTCTGTGTTGATTACTTAAAAAGTATATTTCATTTGATTTTTTGATCAAAATTACATAGTATTTATAGAAGGATGTTATTTTTGTTGCCAACAAATAAAAAATAAATTGTTAAAAGTGTCATATTTTTGTTTTTTAGTATCGTTACTACTTGCCCCTCTACATGTTACAACTTACCCCAAGCACGGGGTACTTTCTCTAGAAAAATGTTAATTGTGAAATAATGACCAATAGTTATGATATTCTTTTTACGTGATTTGATAGATGGAAATGTATAGTATCAATCTATGTTTATTTAGTAGTAATGTAACCGATGAATCTCAAAATATATTCGTTTTTCTGAAAACTTTTACAACAAGCCCCTCGCTCCCCTACTTCTAATCGTCGAAAATAATTTTAGATGCCGAGCTCGCCGCAAGAATGGAAATCAATATCTAAAGAATTCGCAACGAGATGGAATTTTCCCAATTGCTTGGGATCAATTGATGGAAAACACGTGCGAATTATTCCTCCAGCTGGCAGTGGATCCTTTTACTATAATTATAAGGGTTTTCATAGCCTTGTTCTATTAGCAATTTGTAATGCTAACTATGAGTTTTTAGCGAATTAATAACACAGTCTTTAATTTGGGGCTGCAAATGCTCTCGGCTATGCTGATGCTGATGGAGAAGGGCATCATATTGCGTCTTGAGCAGGTCCAGCTGCGCCTTCAAATCAGCTGCAGATTCTTCGGCCATAATTAAAATTGTTCTGATTCGTACAGAAGTTGCTACGCGGTTGGCAAAAATTGCTGTGGTAATTCACTAATTAAATGTTGAACGAATTTTTGCAATCGATGGCGTCGGAAATTTTTTATAATTGGTTATTTATTCGCGCCGGAAACTATTTAAAATAATCCCGGCGGGAACTATTTAAAATAATCACGTCGGGGTCACCAATTTAGCGAATTAATAACTTTAATTGGAAATATTGAATATATTTTGCCAGCTGTATTCCTGCGTGCCGTTCCCGAGAATAATGAATAATGAAAATCGTAACCGTAATGGCTGCCTTTTCATGAAAATCGTTTTCAGCCACGCTACTGTGATTTCCACTACTACTGCGATTGTTGAATTTAACCGAGTAGGGAAATCACAGTAGCGGGCCAACTGTGGCTAAGTTCTGACGCCACAAGTTCATCATGTGCGACTTCGGAACAAATGGCAGAATTTCGGATGGCGGAGTCATTGAAAATACCCGCTTTTATGATAGATTGAAAAGGAATCAATTGGGAATTCCTCCATCTGGACCAATCTCAGAGCAGAATTCCAGATCACTGCCATTTGTATTTGTCGGCGACGAAGCATTTTCTTTACGAGAAAATTTGCTAAAGCCATACTCGCAGCAAAATTTAAATAAAGGACCCCGTGTTTTCAATTATAGGCTCTCCCGAGCTCGACGTGTCGTGGAAAATGTGTTCGGTATTTTAGCAAATGGTTTTCAGATTTTTCATACTTCAATTAATCTAAACCTAGAAAATACAGAAAAAGTTGTAATGGCATGTTGCTATTTGCATAACTTTTTATGAAAAAAGTGCAACTGTTACACAACACCTGCTTGCTTAGACTCTGAAAATCTCGAGACTGGCGAAATACAATTAGGAGAGAGATCAAATGATAGTATGGGAAATTTAAAATTTGGGCCAAATAGACATGCAGTAGACGATGCAAAAAAAGTTCAATCGAGCTTTTTGGAATATTTTAACAACGAAGGCGCCGTTCCATGGCAGAAAAATTTTACTTAATACATACTAAAACAAATGTAACTTGTATGTATGTATTTCAGTCAATTTTATTAATTTAATAAAATATTTAAAACTTAACAACTTTCCTTTAAAAAAGGAAGAATATTAACAAAAAAATTACTTAATTCATTTTGATACAAAACAAACTAAAACCATTCGAATCGAATGAAAAAGAGCTTGGATAACAATTGGATGTGGCGAAATAAATGAGTCGTTTATTTTGAAAGTGGCTTAACTCCAAAATCTCCTAAGAACATAGAAAAATCGTCTTTATGACGGCTCAAATTTTTACTTCGTGTAAACAATCCTCATTAATAATTGCTAGTACTTGGTACATTTTCAAAGCCATCCAGGTTTACTTTAGGTACTGATTGAGAAGTTGAAATTAACTGTATTGATGTATTTCTATCGATATACCCAAGCTCCGCGTGAAACACCAAATCTAATATTAATTTTTCCGTAATGCTTTCCACTTGCTTTGGAAGTTTCCGTAGTTTGGTGGCAAGATGCTTTGCAAAAATGTCGAAATCATTCTCACGATTCTCAGCATCTAATTTTTCATTCACTTTCCTCAACACTATGTCGCACAATTTTGCTTTTTTCACTACCCTTTTTGTGGATATAGCTGATTCCAACGCAGATGTTCACTGCGTTAAATCCAAAAAAGTTTCAGGTGAGGTGATTCGTCTCGAGTAAAAGAATCCTCCTAAGATTAATGAATTGCCTAAAAACTGGCTTCCTTTTAAATCACGTAAAGTGTACATACCTGCTCTGTTGCAAAATCATTAAGAATGTTAGTTATGCTGAGTCGTGGTAATTCGTGGTCCTTCAAAAACGATAAATGTTCAAAGTACCATAGCCGTGGTGTGTATATTTCTTCTGCGCCAGCTCCTGATTTTTTCGAATCAGCTACTGTTATGAAACTGATTGAATATTCCGATAATTGAGCTTTGTCGTTTGTATTTAGTTTAAAACAATTTACATTCACGAGTAAAATAGAATAGAAAAAAGCTAAAATTTTCGTTTTTTATCAATCGCTCTGGCAGTCTGCGTGCACCTTTAACGGTTTTTATTTAGAAACAAAAGAAAAGTCCTGGCTCCTAGATTGATTTCTAGTTCAGTTTTGCCAGGCTTGCTAACAGTTCCCCCTGGTAAGCTGGATCGTCGGTCCTGGTTACCACCTTCTCTGCAGCCTGGCGAAGGACGTCCAACTTAGCGATCTTCGTTGCTGGTCGGTGGTAGATCCCCGTTGAAGTTTGCACTGCTGCGCTACGCACTTGACCATATCTTTGCTAGAAAAAACCTCCGATAAGCCCCGTTTACACTGGCGAGTTTACAAGCTAAAAGCGGGGCTTTTTTACACGCAGCTCGTAAACTCGCCTAGTGTACACGACGCACTCGCTCTAAAGCTGCTTTTAAAAACGCTGTGGAAAAAGCTGACTCCGCCGGCGACTTCGCACGCCACTAGCCGGCTTTTGAGCGAGCTGGATTGTAAACTAGCCAAGTGTACACACAGTAGCTTGTGCACTAGCGACTGACTGGCCTTCAAGATGTCGGAGGAATTGGTTCTAGCGGGAGTTGCAGTGCAAACAACACATTTTTCTACACGCCAGCTAATTGGCTTCTGAGCTAGTGGAAAGTTTCGTGTGTACACGACAAGAAGCGAATTCGCCGACTCGCCGGCTTCTTTACTCGCCGGCTTGTAGCTTGTAAACTCGCCAGTGTAAACGAGCCTATAAGCCCCGTTTACACTGGCGAGTTTACAAGCTAAAAGCGGGGCTTTTTTACACGCAGCTCGTAAACTCGCCTAGTGTACACGACGCACGCGCTCTAAAGCTGCTTGTAAAAACGCTGTGGAAAAAGCTGACTCCGCCGGCGACTTCGCACGCCACTAGCAGGCTTTTGAGCGAGCTGGATTGTAAAGTAGCCAAGTGTACACACAGTAGCTTGTGCACTAGCGACTGACTGGCCTTTAAGATGTCGGAGGAATTGGTTCTAGCGGGAGTTGCAGTGAAAAAAACACATGTTTCTACACGCCAGCTAGTTGGCTTCTGAGCTAGTGGAAAGTTTCGTGTGTACACGACAAGAAGCGAATTCGCCGACTCGCCGGCTTCTTTACTCGCCGGCTTGTAGCTTGTAAACTCGCCAGTGTAAACGAGCCTTTACGAGCTGCGTGTAAAAAAGCCCCGCTTTTAGCTTGTAAACTCGCCAGTGTAAACGGGGCTATTTGTTCTTGTTTAAAAGCAGCTTTAGAGCGAGTGCGTCGTGTACACTAGGCTAGTTTACGAGTTGCGTGTAAAAAAGCCGGCTTCTAGCTTGTAAACTCGCCCAGTGGTTCCTGGGGTTATTTGGGTCCACAAGAATAACAACATCACCCTTGGCAAGAGGTGTGGCTGGGGCGTGCCACTTGGCTCGTCTTGTCAACATCGGCAGATACTCCCGAATCCAACGCTTCCAGAAGGCGTTGGAGAATTGCTCCGCTGTTCTCCAGTTCCTTTTCAGGACAATACCGTCGTCGCTTGCCTCGCCCAAGTTTTTTGCTCCGCTCGATGAACCAAGAAGGAAGTGGTTTGGTGTTATCGCTTCGTCATTGTCGTCGTCTAACGGGACATAAGTCAGTGGTCGTGAATTTATGATGCATTCCACTTCAGTCATCATGGTTAGTAAAAGTTCGTCGGTTGGATTACGACTCAAAGACATGTCCATGAGTACCTGCTTTACTGAGCGTACCATTCGTTCCCAACTCCCCTCCCATACGAGGTGCCGCTGGCGGCAGAAATTTCCATTTAACAAATTGACTTGCACAGTCGAACGCCCAGCACTGCTGCTTCAAGTTCCAACTTTGGCACCGACAAATCCTTAAGAGGTCCCACTTTTGATTTTGCACCAACCAGTGAGGACTCCACGTACGGACCAGATGAAAGACGCAGATATGCTGCTGTTGCATACGCGTTATCGCTCGCATCTACAAATATGTGTAGCTGTATTTTTTTGTTATCGTCAAATAGTGATAGCCTTGAATAGGGGCGAGGTATAATTATTTTTTTAGCTACTGCCAAGTAGCCCACCCATTCTCGCCATTCTTCAAAATGCTTTACATTTATTTCGTCATCCCATTGAATCGAGGAACGCCATATTTCACGTAGCAGGATTTTGGGTTTAATTAAAATATTAGCGATGAGACCCAGCGGGTCGAAGATGCTCATCAGGACTCTTAATACCTCTCTTTTTGTAGGACGTACTTCACCCGAGAGAACACCAGGTTTAAATTTATAAGCTTTAAACCGAAAAGAGAATGTGTCGTCGGCAGGTGACCACCACATACCTAATATTTTTTCAGGTTCATTTACGCCATTCCGATTTTCGAAGTGTTTTCTTAGATCATTTTCAATCTCGGCATTAAGCATTGTTAGAACTTTCTCAGAGTTTGAAATGAAATTGTGGATGTCAAAGACGGTTTTGCGTGAATGTACTTTACTGCTTTTGCTATTTTAGTCGCTTCTTCTTCTGTATCAAAGCTGTCGAGGTAATCATCCACATAATGGTTTTCTATAATAGCTTTTGCTGCTTTTGGAAATTGGTTTTTAAATTCATCTGCGTTTTTGTTTTTAACGAATTGAGCGCAGTATGGTGAGCAGGTGGAGCCGAAAGTCATAACCTTCATTGCGTATTCCTCAACCTCCTTTGTAGTTAGGTTCCTCCATAAAATTCTTTGTGCGTCTTGATCGTGCTTAACTATCCACACCTGGTGAAACATCTTCAGATCTGCACATACCGCCACCTTTCCTTGCCGAAATTTATACAATATTCCCACGAGTGACGGCACTTGATCTGGTCCGCTCAGGAGTGCTGAATTTAAGGAGATTCCATTGACTCTAGCCGCAGCATCCCATACGATGCGTGTTTTGTTTGGCTTATTTGGATTGATGACTGGACATATTGGAAGATACCATGTTCTTGGGCCGATTGTGTTTTTCTCTGGATTGTTCAGCCTACGAATATATCCTTTTTCCAGATATTTATCAATTTGAAGTTGTAATTTCTCGGCGAGTGCTGAGTCCTTTGCCATTTTTATCTCCAAACACTTCAAGCGGTGTTCAGCCATAGGGCGGCTGTCGGGGAGCACAATCTTATCGTGCTTCCATAGTAGTGGCACGACGAAATGATTGCCTTCTCGATGCGCGTGCATTTCCAGCATCTGTTTAGCCTTTTCGTCGACAGATGACATCATCGTTTTTGTTGATCTTCCTTTTACATTTTCGATTATGAAAGACTCTTCCAGATCAAAATCAATTTTAATAAGATCAAATTATCGGTGTACATGTATTGCCGCCTCGTCCTCAGAATCGCTTTGAGGTTGTGCATTACCTCTGTTCTTCTTGGCCTTTTTTTCTATCATTTTGTTACCCTTTTCCTTTTCCTTTTCCGCCGAACAGAGTCATCTCTTTGTGCTGTCCTTTCTATCTAGGGATATCGAACATCGCCTTCACACGGTGCAAACGTAGGTTGCACCGTATAGATTACCGGTGAACATTGGTAGCTGCCTCCTCCTGTTGGCTACCATTTTTTCTATCAACTTTTCTTTGGTGGGTTTGTGATTGTGAACAGCATTCATTCGTACGACATTTTCCACTACCACCACGTGCTGTTTTCCGACCACGTCGGCTATCGCTGGGCTCTTTACTTTTCGGCATAATACAGAAAATTCGACAACTTTTTACAAAAAATATCTCACCAAAAAATGAAATCGTGACTTATCACTTGAACAATTTGAAAACGAGTCTTACCATGATAGCGCAAGCATGTACGACAGAGGTTGTATTTTTTTATGGTATTCCACTTGTCATTTAAGTCCAAGTTTTTGAACATCGTGCAGTGTTCTATTGCTGCGCACTTTGTGCCAAAGACCTTGCATTCTTTTGTGGGATTCCTACCGGGCGAAGTCTGCCATCAAGTGTAACCATGCGCTAAACGTAGACAGGTTGACTTCCCCTTGCTGCTGCTTTTACATTCCCCAGCTTAGGCGGATATGAGCTGGTAACCTTTCAACGAGCTCCTGTATCAGACATGGGTTATTAACATTAACTGCTCTTTTTTTCCTTTGTTGTGAGTTAGGTTATAAAATTACTAGCCACAAAACCAACAAAATGTGAGAGCTCGTACTATCTGACAGCTAGTCTAACAGCTGACAATTGAATCCACACAAACGAAGTCAGTGGTGAGCCCACGAGGAACGTGGAAAAATCAAACTGATTTTGATTTCGCGCACGAAGTTATTTCCCGCCCGGTTTGCCGTACACACTGTCAATATTCGTGGTACGACCAACATTGTACAACGTACATGACGACAAAGCACGAGCGTGTATACCAGCCTTTCAAGACCCGCGAGTAGAAAATTGTGAATAAATATAAAATATTTTAAAGCTACTTATTGTTCGCAGCTTTTGTAGTAGGAATGAAAGAATTGCTTTAGTTTTAACATATTTAGAATTTTGAAAAAAAGATTTTCCCGAAAAGCGATACATGTTCTTCGATATATTAATTTACTTACGAGATCCTAGCAATAATATATAGTTGAATGAATTTGACGGATTATTGTCACAATAGAGATAAGTAGAGTAAATTTTTTATATAGTATACTATTAAAACTAGTAAAACAACTTATACTCGTATTTATGATTTTATAAAACATTTAAAGAAATGTATAAAAATTACTGAAACTAAAAGAGTTCGACCCGAGAAATTACAAATTTTAATCACTGAAATTGAATATTAATTATTTCGTGCATCACGCAAATATTTATAATATGTTTAGTATGAACTATGATGCATTTCGTTAACATGCATACATATATGTACCTATTATAATTGTACTAACATATACGTCTCGACAATTGCTTCATCACTCAGCCTTAAAAAGAGAGTAAAATCTTGGAAGCGAAAAAATTCCACTTGGATTTTCGGTAAAAGGAAGTAAAATTTGTTTCTGAAGGTAATGAGTGTATTCAACTCCGAAAGATATACATAGGCCCTTATCCCTGGAATGAAAACAGTTTTTCAAATTCCAGTGCCTTTTACTGCTGGTAAAAATATTTCTGTAGAGTTGCCCAGATTCCAAATTAGCGACACTTTGATGAACACCAGCCAAAAAAAGTGAGAAGGGCAATATCAACGGTGGAGCCTCACATGAAGCGGAATTGCTACGAAGGGAAATGCTCCATGCGGGTTGGTTCGGTTCAAACTCCAACACTCCAAAATTGTCGTAAACTTGGGCGTAGCGCATGGACACGTCAATACTCGAAGTAAAGGACAGAAGGTTGATATGATGCAAGGGATACTGCTGCTGTCTATATGTTCAAAAAATAGGGCCAACTCCATAATTAGTTTGTTTACAAGTATACCCAAAATTAAATACTCACTGCAGGGCATAAGGGCGTATTTCACCCACACATAGCGAAGGGGAATGAAATCCAGCCAAACCAGATTGGAAAATTCACACAGCTACTGGGCTACAGGGGCATGAAACAGCCTGCAGCATCCGACTGAAATCACCTTCGCCCTTATTTTTCCCACCGAGGGACAACAACCCTTTCGTTTGTCGTTCAGCCAGCGCAGTGTGGCTTTTCCGTTTTACTGGAGAAGTCTTGAACTCGGAAAATTTTGGTGGAGAGGCAATTTCTGAACTTTAATCACAGAACCATAGTATTGAAATTTCGCTTTTCTGCGCTGTGGCTGCGTATTGTTGAATTAAATTTTTCGCCTTTTGAGCAAATTTTATGTTGATTTTGGTTTTGATTTAATTATATTTGCTGCGATTTTCTCTGCATTTAATGCCTTAAACATCTCTGCCGCTGACAAACATACAATGGCGCTTGTGTAACTTTTCTCGAAGTACGTTTCATGGGATTTCAAAACAAAAGGATAATACCTGTATTCTTTTCTGATTTATTACCAGCCACCAGCCATTTTGATTTACCTGTTGCATAGGCTAAGAAAACAATGATTATTATTCCACCAAATACAATAGTTTTGTTACTCTTTTACCTCGAAAATATCTAAAACCCCATTGCATTGCAAACATTTTAAAATCCACTATAGCATACATATATGTATGCATAAGGAACCAAATTGTTATAAGTGCACTCGTAAGTTTACACAAGGTTTCAAAATATTTCTAACCTAACTACACTCGTCAAAACAATTAAGGGAACGGAAAAGAAATCCAAATTTTTTAGTGATTTTCGACGGGCTGTATCTAAGTGAGAAATGATCGTATCGAGGACTTAAAGGAAGCGTCTTAAAGCTCCAAAACTCTAGTTCTTGGAACTTTAAGCCCAGACATTTTGAAGGCCACGGTTCTCACACAATCCAAAGGAATAGCGCAAAAAAAGTGCCCAAATTTTTAGTCTTTTTTGTTTCGGTCCACGGACTCTGAAAATTTTTCTTTGATTTGACCACCCTATGGACCAGATTGCCTGTTAATTCAGCTTTAATTTTCCTTCTTCAAATCCTTGCTACGTCGATTGGTCGCGGAGATATCCGAAATTAAACAAAAAGGACACGTTTCTATTCAACCATCGATATCTCAGCAACCAATGATCGTACAGAAAATTTAAGGGCGCTTTCGGAAACTGGAAAAAATTTCCTAAAAGAATCCGTTAAGACATTTAAAAAACAATTTTTTTTTTATCCGTAATTTCAATTTTTAAAAAGTAAAAAAAAGTGACCTTTTCCCTTGTTTTGGTAAATCGACCGCATCTTTGCAAATACTGATCGAAAGGCTAAGGTTTGTAGGGACTTTTACACCTCAATGTACCCCCAATAGCCCTGTAAATCCGCAGCTCGATACATTGGACGGTTCCTTCGGCCCGATTGATCAAAGCTCGTAAAACGAGGAGCCGTGCACCTTGGGGGTATCAACGTTTGGTTAATTTGAGAAATTAAAAACAAGGAAAATGAGGGCAAGAAAAGGGTTGATAGCTTCAAAAATGAGCCTTTAATTTTTGTCTTTATTAGCTAAAAATTAAAAAAAAAGCTGGGCTTTGTCTAAATTAATTAAAAGTACACATAACAAAAAAGTGCTCCACACTTTTTGAATTAGTTATTGGGCATAAAAGAAGTGATAAGTTTACTAATAACTACCTAGCATATCTATCATCCGTCACATATTCAATAAAAAAAATATATGTTTGCATATGTTTGCGTTAACCCTACAATGAAGTTAAAATATTGGCAAGGGTAACATGCATATATCATAACAAATTAAAGTTTATTTAATTTAATTATTTTATAACTTTTAGTGCGCGATAAAAGCGTGTTTTTTAGTTTTTTTAAACTATGTATAATATTTTTTTAAAGTGAATAGCATTTATCCGATAATTTGACGAAAGGAATAAGCGCGTCTTGCAAGTCGATTATTTGCAAAATCATTTGGTTGGAAGTGCTTATGGTATACATACATATACATATAATATTTCCCAGGTCCCAAATTTTCATTTATTAATTCACACCAATCATTAACTCGTTTGATTCCAAACGGAAGTAGGTAATACCGAAAATTTAGCTGACGGATTATCTTTGGACGAAACCACAATATTTCACAATGCAACTTTCTGCTTTCCATTTCGGGTATCTTCAATCCAAATGCTAAAACTTGAATGTGCCTCTTACAGCAAGAGCGAAATTAAACCAAATAGCTCTGAATCAGTGTCAGTTACATCGTTATACATACATACATATATTAGGAACAACTTTGATTCAAGAATCAGAGGAACGTGCAATCCAAGCAGAGTAGTTAGAAGTGCCCAAAAGTAGTATAAAGCTGCAAATAACCCTTGGGATATGCAACTGTAATAACGATTGTTGCTTTATTTCTCACTTGCGGTGCTGAATTCACTCAGCTGCATTTCTTCGTTTTCCTAGTTTATATATTATTTGTTATGCTGTGAGTTCAGGTTAGACTTCTTTTTATTCAGTTGTATTGCAATTCTTTTGTATTTTGTATTGGAATTACGTTTTTTTGTCAAGTTTTGTTAATCTAATTGTTACTTTGGGAAACCTTCACTATGCCACTTACTATATACATATGTATATGTAGGTCAAAGACTTATTTAACTTCAACCATATGCTAATATACTAAAACTTAATTAACTTTATCATGATATTAAAAAAACCGGGCAAGTGCGAGTCGGACTCGCCCACCGAGGGTTCCGTACAAATTTGTAGGTATACATATTATAAATAGTTCAGGAATCGAGTCTCGCAGCTTTTTCCGAGCCTTTCCCGAAATTCAGTTTCCAAAACCTATAATTACTTATATCAATGTGTTTTATAAGTGAAATTGTGGTTATACTAACAGTTCATACCTAATTTAGTTAGGTAACCTAATCAAAGTTGCTTAACGTCTATAAGAGGCACCACTGAATGCGGTACTGATTCAGTATATCGGGAGAAGCGAGGGGAGGTCAAAATAACAACAAGATCGATTTTTTATGGAAAAAAATAAATTTTTTATTCAAAGATGTATTCTAAAAACCAAACCAAAAATTCCTTATACCAATATTTACAAATAAGTTAGTCAAACAGAATAAAACTAAAGCAAAAGACAATTCATGCAACAAATAACTAATTTAAAGATACAGAAGTTATATACAAAGATTAATTCTATAATGAAATGATTATATGTCTGGAATGAGAAAGAAATTATGTGTTAGTGAATTTTATTATATAGAAGTAGTTTTCAATGTGTAGTATGTGTGTAAGAAAGAATGGAACAGAGAAGAAGGGAAATTTATTAGTCTCTAGGAAATCCTATTGACAATAAATGTGAGGAGCGCTTAGGAAAGCCTAAGGATGTAGGAAAGCCTACTTATGAAGTAAAGGAAAGCCTTTACTTGTAGGAAAGCCTACTGTGAGGTAAAGGAAAGCCCTTTGGCGTAGGAAAGCCTACTATGAAGTAAAGGAAAGCCTTTACTGTGTAACCGCCGGAAATCCAGCGAATGAGTGACCACTTGGTTAATATCAGGAAAGCCTGATAGTGTAGGAAAGCCTACTTGTTAAGTAAAAGAAATCTCTTACTTACTTGTTGCTGGAAAGCCAGCTCGTGATCGACTGGTTGATTGAGCTTCAGCCTCATGTATTTATACTAGGTCAGGCCATGATGGCTGCCATATGATGGCTGCCATGCCAGTATAATAAGTGTTTATGTGGCCATAATATTGTTTGGTGGTTGTCATGACAGTATAATAATCTATCAGACTTGTGTTGTGGTAACAACATCCTGCCACCTCGACAAAATGTTGATACAAAATGATACGAGAGAATATTAACTTACGATTCCTTGACTGCCATTTAACCTTAAATTTACCACTCTTTTGGATTTTGATGATGCGGATGGTATCGCCGTTAGTAGCATGGAATCGAGCGCTTCATTTTGCCTCGAAGACTATATTCCACGGTATGCTTTCATGCTGGATTCCTTTCCAGAGTGCGTTGTCACACTGAAAATACTCCCGGTTAGGAGCCCTTGTCCAATTTCCAGTAGTTTTTGCTGGTGCCTGTGGTGTTTGAGCAGTGGAAACGGGACTCTTCGAGGTGTGTTGACATGCAGGTGAAGGGGAAGGCTGACTCATCTTGGGCTGATTTTAAGTGCTTTGCTGACTTGCTGTGGCTGGACGAGTTGCAGTCAGATCACGTGTTACTTCTAACATGTAGATGGCGTGGTGGTTGTTATGTAGATTTGCATTTGTTTTTAAGGCTGAGGCTCCATTGGGAGTCTGCTTATTTTTGTTATGGGTCGAGTTAATATTGAGTTTTTAGTTTGAATTTTGACTACTCGAATATTATTATCAGGATCCGGGAATGTCTTAATGATTCGGCCTAACATCCATTTTAATGGAGAGGCGTTGTGATCAGCACCAAATCTCCTATTTTGAAATTTGGTTGAAGCTGTTTCCACTTTGGCCTGTTTTGCAAAGTGTGTAAATATTGTGAAGTCCATTGTTTCCAAAATGAATTTGTCAGGCTTTGAACGTAATTCCATCTTTTGATGGGAGTAGTAGGCGTGCTGTCTAGCTCGCTGTGCGGAAGATCTAATAAATTTCTTCCGGTGAGAAAATGTCCAGGAGTGAGGACATTGAGATCAGTTGGGTCATTACTCATTGGTACTAATGGTCGTGAGTTGACACATGCTTCAATTTGGCAGATGACGGTGTGCAGCTCCTCATAAGTTAAATTTGTTGTTTTTAAGGTTTTGTTTAAATGTGTTTTAACCAGTTTGACATTTGCTTCCCATAAGCCGCCGAAATGAGGAGCGGAAGGGGGATTAAAGTGCCAAGTAATTTGGCTAGTAGATTGGTCTTTAGTTATTTCTTCCGGGATATGTTTAATGATTTTGGAAATTTCTTTATTAGCACCAATGAAATTTGTCCCGCAGTCGGAGTAGATATGTGAGCATAGACCTCTACGACTTATGAATCGCTTTAGAGCGGCGATGAAAATTTGTGAGCTTAGATCTGTCACAATTTCAATGTGTATAGCCTTAGTACAAAGGCAAACAAAAATACTTAAATAACCTTTGATGATTTTAGCGTTTCGTATTTTTGAACTTTTTATGTCGATTGGACCTGCATAATCGACTCCGGTGTGTTCAAATGGTAACGCTGGGTTGACGCGAGGGGTCGGAAGATTACTCATGATTTGAGTTGTTAGTTTAGGTTTATTTCTCCAGCATGTGATACATTTTTGGATTTGAAATCGAACGGTATTTCTAGCGTTGAGAAGCCAGTATTTATTTCTTATAGTATTTAGAGTTAGTTGTGTTCCACCATGTAGTGTGTATATATGTGTTTGATTAATGATTAGCCTCGTAACATGGTGTTTGCTTGGCAGAATGATGGGATGTTTTTTTGGTTATAGGTCAAAGTCGTGTTGTCCAGTCTTCCTCCTACTCGAATTAATCCTTCTTTGTCTAGGAAGGGGTTGAGGCAGAGTAACCGGCTTTTGCGAGATATTTGTCGGTTATTACTTAAAGCATGATGCTCTTCGATGAATTCGGAGTGTTGCACCATTTTTATGATTCGTAGCTCTGCTTCGTGTAATTCTGAGGTTGAGAGAAAGTTTTTCCGCTGCCGTTGTTCTGGTCTTAGCTGTAATTATGCACCAGACGTAGGCAATATGCGGTGATTCTGACAAGTGTGGTGAATGTAGCATATCTTTCCAACCATGTATCGTTGATTAGGCTGGTAAGACCCTTGACCTTTTGTATTTCTTCGGTAGTTTCATACCGCTATTCTTGCGTCGGTGTCCAATCTGTATTTTGTAACCATGGCGGACCATGCCACCAGATATTAAGTGTTGTTAATTCTGCAGCTGTTACTCCTCTTGATGCTGCGTCGGTGGGATTGTCTTTGGAGGAGACATGTCTCCAAGTTTGTGGGCTCGTTAATTGTTGGATTTCAGCCACTCTATTAGCTACAAATGTTTTCCATCGAGATGGCTGGCCGTGGATCCATGCTAACGTGATTTCAGAATCAGTCCAAGTAAATGTGTCAAGGTCTTGTATACCTATATTAGTTTTTACTTGGGCGATTAGACGAGCCATCAGGAGGGCGCCACAGAGTTCTAATTTTGGTAGTGAGATCGTTTTTGTCGGAGCAACTCTTGTTTTGGATGTTAACAGACAAACTTGAGTAGTTCCGTCTTGCTGCACCGTGCGGAGATAGATCACTGCTGCATATGCCTTGATTAAGGTGTCGCAAAAACCATGTAATTCGCTTTTTAGTAAATTTGGAGAGTAGTAGCTCCACCTGGGTATTTCGACCTTTGTGATGTTGGTTAGGTCTTCTCTGAAATATTTCCATTCGTTCGCTAGTTTAATAGGAATTTCTTCATCCCAGTCTAGTCCTAGAAGCCATAACTTCTGGATGAATATTTTTGCCGTAATGACATACGGTGCTAACCATCCTAATGGGTCGAATAGAGATGCAGCTTCAGATAATACTATTCGTTTGGTGTATGATGATTGGGACGGTTTCGTACTGAGATTAAATGAGAATTTATCAGTGGTTGGATACCATTTGATGCCCAAAGTTTTTATACATTCATTAATGGAGAGATCGAGAGGATTTGTAATTTCCTTGTCTTCCATTGATACACCTTGAAGTAGATCTGGGTGGTTAGCAGTCCATTTCCGTAGGTTAAAATTACCCAGAGCTAGGACCGATTTTAATTGCTGCTGGAGTTTGATACCCGAAGAGATATCGTGTGCTCCAGTTAATAGGTCATCGACGTAGAAGTCGTTATGTATTACCTTGGCCACTTCGGGATAATTACTTTCCTCGTCTGTTGCGAGTTGTTGGAGTGTCCTAATGGCAAGGAACGGGGCTGATGCACACCCAAATGTCACAGTTGTGAGCTGGTAATCCTTTAAAGGACCCTTTGGGTTATCTCGCCATATGATCCTCTGGAAATGTTGATGTTCAGGATCTAGTATTATCATCCTGTACATTTTCTCGATGTCTGCCGAGATGGCGAATTTATGCTGTCGCCAACGAAGTAGTATTGCCCATAATGTAGGTTGAATAGTAGGTCCTACAAGCAATTGTTCGTTCAATGATTTTCCGTTAGAAGTCTTGGCTGATGCGTTGAAAACAATGCGCATTTTGGTGGTAGTGGAACTCTCTTTGATCACGGCGTGGTGCGGGAGATAATAATTTGTGACGTCAGTGGTAGGAATCTCTACCAAATGACGAAGATTTTGATATTCTTCTATGCAGTTTTTGTAATTCATTTTGAGAGTGGGATTTTTTTCAAATCTTCTCTCTAGCTGGAGGAACTGTTTAACTGCTAAGTTTCGAGAGTTACCGAGTTCGGGGCCGTTAGAGGCCCGAAAGGGTAATTGGACTTGATATTGTCCGTTGGGTAAACGGTGATGTGTTTTTTGATACATATCTTCACATCTTTTGTCGTCTGGGTGGATAATAGTGGTAGATACTTCTTCCTGTTCCCAGAACCGACGTAACTGCTCATCAAGGTTTGCAGTGTTATGAGCTTGAATAGTGAACGCCTTTGGGCTGAGTGAATTATCAGCTGATTTCCAGTGTCAAACTGTCAGCGAAATGTCGAAACCGTCGAACAAATGAAGTTTATAATATTATATATTATATATATAATTTATATTATATATATAAACGCAACCAAATGTCTACAACGCAATGGCGGGTGAATTATGTAGTGTTGGAATCAAAGGGAGTCCCTCTGAAATTTCATCGGCCCAAATGAAGTTCAAGCGTGAGAGTGTATCAGCCCTGAACGAAATGAAGATCTGACGGGATTGAATTCACCAGATGTTCATTTAGCAGTGCTCGTGTATCGAAGGCATTACTGTAAAAATTCATATTATGATAGAACTCGACCTTCTATACGTTTAAGACTTTCAGAATCCAGGTCTTTGCGTCATCTACTGTCGGGTCTAAAGTTTCGAGAGAGGACCTCTGAATGCTCGATTCGGTGTGATGTTTTTAAGTCGAAAAAAGTTTCTTACAATTAAGTTCAGAAGCCATAAAAAAATAATGAAATAAAAAATTTCTTTAAAAAAACCGCCTTTAAAAGATTAGAAGATCCAGAATATATTTTTACTGAAGAATTGCAAATTTACTACACAAAGACTGCTAAAATTTGGTCCAAACACAGCCAAAAATTTTGTCCAACATTTTCTCCGAAGAAATCTCATTATCTAAAATGTCTTTTTCTTGTTTATTTTCTTAAATGCATCCTTGCACCTTGCAAGCGACACAATTTTTAATCCCAACATCAGTTCTTATCTCTCGACTTCTTCGAAAACACTCTTATTATAATCTAGAAAAAATAAACTATAAATCTTTCAACCAAGAACCGTCTGAGAAGTGCGCTTTAAAAGCGTCTCAAGCAAGGCGAAATCAATGGAAGCGTTGAAATTTCAAATGTTACCTTAAAAAGCTTGATTTTGTGCCGTTCCTCCGTAAAAAGTTCTCCTTATCTTGGCGTATTCCAAGTATTTTAGTTTTCACAGATCCGTTTGAATACTCCATGGTCGGAATCTAAAAATAGCCACATGGAGAAAAACACAGCCACTGAAGTGCCTTTGACCTAGTTTACCTTCCTAAAAATTATAATGAGCGAAGAAATACACTTGGGCGGATCTTTGGGTGGCCTCTGGAGGCGTAATTGGCATGAAATAAGGTCTTACGATGTTTTGCAGACACCCACACTTCGTCCACCTTAACAAGGGTATGCACTCTTGAAGTGTAAGAACTTGTTGATACTTTTAGATACTTCCATACTTGAATTGCCCTTAGAAACTGGGAAATTGGTTTTCGACATCTCGATGTTTATGAGAAAACTTTTCCACTTTTGTCGTTTGCTGGCAAATCTCTTCCTTGGGCTGCTGGCAATTATTTGATGCAGAAAAATTATTATTTGATTTATTTAATAAGTGTATTTGGCGTTCCTCTTGCAGATTACGAGATAACACCCGTACTGGAATTCTGGAACGTCTCTGAGCTCCTGAATCTGTTCGAGGATATGCACGGCCGAGATACTAAGGCAGGAGACCGTAGAGGCCAACTGAATCTCTTTGAACCATTCCAAGAGCTTGAAAATATATTGAAATACTTTTTTCCCGACGTGGGTCGGAAGGATTGAAAATAGAGACAAAAAGCAAAATGAGACTTCCGTACCGAAATAAAAGGGTGACGCTCTGGATCATGCTAGGAATCATTGCCGTCACGATGTTTGTCTTCAAATTCACTGAACTGGGGCCGACTTGTTTATTTAAGGAAGACCAAGTATCAGTCATGATAAGGGATGAGGTAAATAGTTTTTCAATTTTGTCTCGTGTGGGCCTTTTTAAATTTTTTTCATTGACATTTCCTAAAGTTCAAACGGAATTGGAATCCCTCGGTCCCATCTTGCCCCTCTATTGAATTGTGATAATTTTTAATTTGACAACGAACATTCTTTTCTTTCCCAACAGAAGTACGTGGTGGGCTCGGACCAGAAAATCTACTCCTACAATCGAGAAATGCCACTGATTTTCATTGGTGGGGTACCTCGATCCGGCACCACTTTGATGAGAGCCATGCTAGATGCTCATCCTGATGTCAGGTATGTGATTTCTTTACATTCACTCAGAGCTTTGCAATAACCTTTCTATTTTTGGAAACCTTTTTATCTGATGGAGGTTTCCGTCTTTGTTAAGATTCTTCTAGTTGATTTGCGTCCGTGTGACCCGAATTCCAAAATGTGGTTCGACTACAAGTACATGCATACACATGATAAATTATATCCAAATCTTTACGAATATGTCTCCATATGATTTATTTTTTAACTTACATAACTTCCTGTAGACTGCTTTTAAGGGGGTATGTTTTTTTTATATACACTTTATTTATCTTTCTGAATTATTTCCCCAACGAAATTTGCAAAAATCTTGAAAATTACGAAAGTTTTATGGGCGTATAAACAAACCTTTGGCTCAAACCATGGCGCACTGAAACTTTAAACACGATTTTGTCGAAACCTCATTTTTCGAACTTATGTTAACTATAACTTTTGAACGAAATAAGACATCGACTCTATTTTGATATTTTTTAAATTAGCTGTTACCCTCGACTTCTTTCGCGTGGAATTAGTACTTTAGCTATGATAAATAAGTAATTCTAGTGCGAAGAAAAACTTATGAATGTATGTAGATTCTGAGTACCCTACGTAATTGGTTTAAGGGGGTATTCTCGTGTGACCACTTTGAAAAATCGGTTTTTGTTTTTTTTCATATTTCAATAGTAAAACCTAACGAAAATATGCTGTGAAAAATTCAGACCGAAATTCCTAGTTTTAAATAAGTTACAACTCATAATCCTCGACGCGCCGTAAGCAACTTGTTCTGCTCTTGAAACTTTAAACGCGTTTATCTCGAAACATCATTTTCTACAACGGTCATGGTGCTAACAAAAAAAGTACTCAGCCGATTGCTTTGAAATTTATATATGTTCTTCTACTCATTAATGGTTATCGTCCGTACCAAAATTGTTTATTTTCGAAAATATTTTCTTATTTTTTTTAAACGATTTGTAACCAAAAAATTAGCAAAAAACACAAATTTTTTTTCTACAGTCCGCCATTTTTTCTTTTTTTATGAAATTCATTATGTTTGGTAGGGACGATAGCGACAGACCTACTGAACAATGATACATTCGATTTTTTTAATTCAGACAACATGAACAGACGCTATTACCATGACCAGTGACCTGCTTTTTTTTTGGTGTCCAATTGAATTAAAAAAAAAAGGTATATATAATGTAAAATAAGAAAAAAAAATGTCTTTATACAGTTGAAGCTTCAAATAAAAACATATAAAAAAATTAAAATGATTGAATGTTATTGTCTTATAGAAAAAAATTCCCTAAAAAGAGGTAAAATTTATGCGTTTACACGAGAATACCCCCTTAATGGGAGTAGCGTAAGATCATATGATTCACAATAGATGAGGTTTCGGATATTTTCGTTTTTAAGCACCGATGCACAAAAAGAGGAATAGCATTTGTTTTAAAAAAGTTCGATAAACAATGTTTTTACTAGAACGTAAAAATTTTGTGGTTGATTTTTTCATAAAAAGAAATCCTATTAATACACTGTTTTTGTTTTTATCCAGATCTAAATCGAAATCAGTATCCTAACATGGAGTTACAACAAAAATATGTGATTCACAGTACAGTTTTATCTGGATCTGGATCAAGATCTCAAACGTGTTGGTTACAAAATATTCCACGGGAGGCGCTTTTGTGAGTTAGTATAAAGAATTGGCAATTGCCTTTAACAAAATAGCCTTCGAGAAATGCATGCTCAAACACGAATCCATTTCCTACATTTTTATTTATTCAATTTTTAATACCACACACGTTACCTGCGGCAAAATAAACATAAACACGAATATTATTCTTCCACTGACTTTTGTTTTGATACTTGGCGAAGGCGAAAACCTGACTTCTTTTCAAAATAAATAAGTGCAGATTCGGATCGTTTTTTTCATTTCTTTTTAATCCAGGGCGTGATCCGGATCATGAGCTAATATTAGCTGCATTTTTTCCTATATTCAGCTTTGATATGTAGTAAATTTGAAATCGGCAACATCATCCTATTAATATTATAAATGTGGTTTGTGTAGATAATGTTTGTTGCCACTCAGCGCCACACCGGTTGAACGGAATTTCATGAAATTTAGTATATGTATAGCTACTGATGGAATAGGATATATAGTACTTTCCATTGCAGCAAAATGTGTGGTTCCGATCGATTTCGATTATAATTTTAATTTTGTTAGAATTTTTCATCATTGACGATCACGATCATATGTAGTCGGGATCATGGATACGCTCAAAAACGGTCACGATTAAAGATGAAACGTATATTCTGTAAATAACTCTGTATTCAACTGGAAACCGAATATTCAAAATACTAAGACAATTTATAAATTAAACTACAATATACATATATATATGTATAAATATATCAAACATGTCTATGGCAGTCAAAGGTCATGTGAGCATTTTGAAGCATATTCCAGATATTAGGGTCTGTCTCAAATCAGACCACATGATCAAGGAGCTATATGTATGTATTCTTCGGTAGGAGATTTAAGATCTTCATCCCTGAACGAACGGATTGGATTGGCGAGGGCGCCAATCTACATAGGTCGGAATAGCTTTCACTAGTATACCGATGGCTCGAAATTTGATCATGGCAGTTGAGCAGGTGTCTATGGACCCAATACTACGGTCCCGATTGCAATGGGCAAATGGCCCAGTGTATTTCAGGCAGAAGTCCAGGCCATCAAAACTTGTGCCCAGTTAAACCTTAGCAAAGGACTTAAAGGCGCATCAATTAACATATTCTCAGATAGCCAAGCGGCAATCGTCAAAGAGTGCGTTAACTGTCTCCAACGCCTGGCTGCCTCTAACGAGTCACACTCGTTTGGGTACCGGGGCACTCTGGCGTTGGGGGAAATGAGGTCGCTGACGAACTGGCCAGAGAGGGGTCTTCGACTAGGTACCAAGGCCCCGAACCCTATTGCAGCGGCTGGTCTTCAGCCAAGACTGTAGTGGGTGGATGGGCAAAAACTTATCTATTCTTGTACTGGAATAATACTCCGGGGTTACGACAAGCTAAGGAGCTTATTAAACCCTATACTTATACCAACTCCACCGACCTGAGGAAAGCGGATGTCAGGCTGCTGGTGGGTTTCTTATCTGGCCATCATGGGGTCAGATATCACCTCCACAACATAGATCTGTCAGCTGAGACAAAATGTAGACTTTGTTTCGAGGCCGAGGAAACAACAGCTCACATCTTGTGTGACTGTCCGGCTCTTGCGCGGATTAAAAGTAGGACCTTCTGTAAGGGGTTTTGAAGCTCGGCTGAGGTCGGTAATTCTTCTGTGGGTGACCTTCTGCCTTTCCTTAGGGTAGCGGATCGTCTACTCCACTAACGGGGCTTTGGCACAAAAGACCGTCTGGTCGCAGTGCCCACCATTTGGGTAGCCCCACTTTAATAAAGCCGGGATCCCAATGTATCCGCACCGATCCGATCCGTCCGATCCGCACCGCTCCGTTGAGAAGCCTGGTTCCAATGCTTCCGAAATTTGAATATTTTGATAGTATCAAAATGGAAAGAAGTAAGCTGTTGAAATATTTTAAATTGTTTTGTGAGCTATACAAGATATAACAAGAATATAAAAAACTAAAAAGGCAAAGAAACATGAAGTTAGTATTCATATAATTTTTATTTTTTTTGTCATACAATTCTGGATGTCTTCGGATATCCTCGATAAATTCTTCTAAATTCATTTTTTTTTACTTAACCGTCGTGCGTCCACTCGGAGCACTAAAAATCAATAAATTGTGACAATTTAAATTTTTTTTGAGGTTATGCTTTCCGTATAGCATTCCGAAAAAGTTGAAAGTTAACCAACTTTTCCGTTCCGATCCGATCCGTAAGTGCCATTGGAACCACCTTTCCGAGCTGCAATATAAGTTCTTAGAAACGTCGAATTTTAACTTTGACAGCTTAGCGGATCGGAACGGTGCGGATACCTTGGGATCCCGGCTTTATAATAATAATAAAAAACAACGGGTGGTACTCCGGGAGTGCCGGCAGAAGTGAAAACTTGAACATTAACGTTGTGCATTTTTGAATATTTTGGAATGGTTAGGGAATAATTTCGCACGAATTGCTTTATTTATCAGTATAAAAGTACTATCATTTATGTGGTAAAATACAATATTCATTTATTGCGCTATCGTACACAAACATGACAATTTATATTACATAAAAAATTTAACACTTCAGAACTATTACAATTATTTTACATTAAAAAGTTTATCTCTCAGAAAAATCAACTTTCATCCATAATTTCAACGACTCTTTCACCATCATCATTACCAGAATCATCATCGCCAATCTCTAAAACTGATACAATAGGTTTATGGTAGCTGAAGTAAGAAACGAACAATTTTGATTCGAATCTATTTAAATGTCTAATAAAGACCGCACTCACTCATTTTCTTTCACTATTTTTTCGTCACTTTTCATAGATGCACTTTGTTCAATTTCCATATTTTAAACACTTTATATACACAAATTTTACAAGTATACAGACGGTCGAGCCGTCAGCAGTCACCATCCGTAGATGCGCGTAGCAGGCTGTGTACAAACACACACGCACACTCGCGCAAGCGCCCTGTCCGTCTTAGGGCGCGTTCACAACGAGGATGCGCCACGCCACGCCACGCCACGCTACGCCACGCCACGATTCGTGAAGAGTCGAAAATAAAAAATGTTACATGCTTACTCAATCTGAGTGTGCACAACGGCGATGCGACTTCGCGAGGTGTCGCGCTGCGCGGCGCCACACCGCGCTGAAAGAATCAAGCCGTACATTCTTTTCAAGCTGCGTCGCGCTGAACTCTGGGGGGTCCACCTAGATAATGCTTAATAAGTTCTTTCAGAGACATCCTACAATACTGGTTGATAACGCATTAGAAAGCTGAGCCTTCTGGCTTTCCAACGATACCACCCACGGAACAATCCGCTAACAAAAAAGCGGGAGAGCGCTATCTGAGTCCGAAGACATGATGTACTCAACTTGGCGTATACCACGAGAACGAAAGTCTCCTCGCGCTGTAAATCTCGGCGCGGCGTAGCCTCGTTGTGAACACCTAGTAGCGCGCTTCATCGCGCTGAAAATCTCGGCGCGGCGTAGCGTGGCGTGGCGTGGCGCATCCTCGTTGTGCACGCGCCCTTACGAATTTTCGATCAGGGTCACGTGACCTGACGCGAAATTTACATTTTTTACCCATCCCAAAAAAAGTGCACAACGCCTCTAAAGAAGTTTTCACTTCAATAATGTATAAATATGGAGTCGGTGAACAGAACCGCTTCCTCAGAAATTTGTTTTCCAATTCCCGGCTAAACCATTCATCCAAATTCCTTTAACTTTCTCTGTAGGGAATATTACCTCAAGACATTCACAAACAGCATCGGCGCTCATGCCCCAATTTCAATACAAAATTGAACGATGATATGGGAAAATTTTTCTCTGCAGCGACTATTTTGCAGTTTTGCATGCCTTTTGTTTGCTTGAGCGATTTTTTTATCTTACGCTTAGTACTGAGTTCGGAAATGAAAAATTTTCATAGACATTTTTCATGTCCGATAAAAGGCATCGTTAACAGAAGGTGCGGAGAGTTGTTTTACTTACCTTTTTTAGATGAAGCTTTTCGTTTTCAGTAAGTGCACATCGTTTTAACAGCACACGTTTTTCTCACGAAAAAAATTTAAAGTAGTAAGTGCTGCTATCTTATGTCAAAGACTATGGAACCTTAAGTTACAAAGACTGTTCACTCCTGCAATAGCATGCTCAAGCATTGTGGTGGAAACGAGAAAAACAATGCAGAGGCGGGGCGTGGAATTTAGAGAAATTGGTACAGATCTACAGGGTGCCGACTGCCGTGCACTTAAAACTGAAATAAAACTTTCATAAATAAATAAATAAACCTGTTTTTTAATTGGTCTCTTATTTCATAATATCAGTTTTAATGCCACTTTAAATTTCACCACAAAATAATATAATTTTAAAAATCGCAGTCGTAATTTCACAAAGTTTCGTTATCCGTCATTTTACTAATTACTAACTGCTTCAGCAGCATCGCCTTCTTGGCTGGATTTCTCGAGTGGTAAATCTCCTTCAACTTTGACCACATATCGCTAGAAGTGTTAGCGAGTTAACCAAAATACACAGCCAGGGCACAAAGGGCAGCCGACCGCTACCCATAAGAAAATGCCTGGCATCCTCTAGCCCGGTGGAGGATTGGATAGTCTCCAACACTTCCCCTCGAGACAATCCCCGAATCCGGGCACCGATCCGACAGTCCCAACATGTCGACACAGCGCTCCAATTTCGGCCTCGGCAAAGCCTTCGTCAACACATCGGCAGGCATGCCATCGGTCCCCACATGCTTCAAAACGATCCTTCCAGACTCCAGTATGTTTGCATGCATTACTCTTCATAAATTTCAATTATTTGTTACTTCTGAAAGGCAAGCACACCAACCTTTAAAAAACAAAAATCCTTTTCTGGGTTTATAACCAACATCGTCTTTTTCATTTGACACAGAACTAGAACCTGACCCGGGTGAAAAAAACACAGCTATAATTTCACCTTATTTGGTGTTTTATTCTTAGCCCTTTGAACTATGAGGTCACTTCTGGCGTGACGAAACTATTTAATAAAATAAATCAGTGTAGATTGTAAAAGGATTTAACCATACTTTCACAAAATATAAATAACAATAAAAATTAATAGCTATAGTAGTCAATTTTCACCATTTACATAATTTGTATCACTGACTTTATTTAGTTAGTTATATTACTACCTGTTGTTTGTTTTTTATTTTTATTGTATTGTTAATTTTGATTGTTCACATGTCCAGTAATATTTCTCATTCCATCCATTTCAGCTAGTGCGCTGGTGTTACATGGTGCTTCCCCTGATACTTTATTGCAATCTAATTCATTGATCATAAGACCGTCTAATGAGCGCACTCTGCTCAGTGTGACATATGCTTGACCGGCCGCAAAGAGTTTTGGTCCTAAATATACTACGGCATAATCTACGGTGTTGCCCTGATTTGTGAACTGTTGATGCCCATGATAAAATCAAGGGTAACATGCGTCTTTCAATAGTGCCATAGTTGTATTTAGCTTGAAATTGTACAGCGATTGCGTTTTATAATATCTTCCCCGTCTTTAGAAAAGTTGATACGCACAGATTGTATATCCGACGCATTCATTTGGTCACGGCGGAACAGAGGCCAGATAATGGTCTAGCCTATCACTGTACCAAATTTCATCAAAAGAGGTTAAATGGTTTAGACGGGAATAGACGTGAAAGCGTAGCAGACAGACAGGCAAAAAGTAGCCTATGACCATCTCTATGGTCTAATCTATCACTGTACCAAATTTCATCAAAATCGGTTAAATGGTTTGGACGTGAATAGACGTGAAAGCGTAGCAGATAGACAGACAAAAAGCGTTTTAGTTATGTTGCCTTAATATATGCATTTGCGATAACGCATCATTATTACAAGGGCTTTTCCCTGTTAATTTTAAGCTATCCAATGAAGATGCCATATTAAGGAGGTTCTAAAGAAACTGTGATCCGCCATCTTGGGACAGCAGTCATATTGAATTTAGTGCTGAGACGTTACTCATTTTAACGTTTCCTACTCTTCAAGCTCTTTCATTTGATGCCCATATTAAGGGAGTTGACAAAAAATACATCATCCGCCATCTTGTGGCGGCGACCATTTTGAAAATATTTCAATATTTGGTATTGTATATTGCATTGTCACTGACTTTACATACGTGTGCCAAATTTCAACTCAATCGGTTACCGGGAAGTGGGTCTAATTTAACTTGCAAATTTCGGAGCGGACAACTTACATACGAAAATTGCAAGTTAAATAAAAGCTTGTGAAAAAAGAGAATAAAACATTAATTATAAAAAACGTAATAAAATATCTTTACTTACAATACATCCATACCTGAATCCTCCAGAAGGGGCATCTTGGTCGCAGATCTAAAAAAATAAAGAAAAATAAATGAAATGCACTGAATTTGACAGATAAACAAAAGGATCACCGACAAATAAATATCACTAAATTTACACCACTAAACCAAGTAAATCCACTAAATAACAATATACAAAATGTAAAGGAGCTGCTTACCTGTCTTTTGATCCTAAATTTTCCAATATATAAGCACTGAAACGCCGGAATTTAGCACTACAATACAATCCAAGCAATTAACCCAAATAGGCCAAACCCGGCAATTGGGGTCGCAGGAATGATTTATGAAATGTGAGATGTTCCCATAGCTTGCTGCGTCAATTGTATAGACCGTGTCTCTCTCCTGATTGAAATCCAAATCAAAGAGGTAGGTTCGTCCTTCAGCATCGTAAATTTTGCCACGTCTATGAGCCTCGTCTGCAGTTATAATCTCACCGACATACTCACAGACGAGCTCTCATGGATAAGTTTTTCAGCCCTCATGGATAAGTTTTTCAGTTTTAACACCCCATCCACATCCATTACTCGTCTTAAAGATTGTTAAGAAGTTCTTACGGCCTTTTTGTATTACTCGATTCCCGCAGTTGGGGGCTTTATGGATCTTTGTGTTGTCTTTTTTTATTATTTCCAAAAGATGGCAACGAGGGACCTCATCAATTATAATTCCAGGAGTCTCGAACATCTCCCTAAGCATTTTGCCACACATTTATGTAGGTAGGGGAGACCGGGGATGGTTGACTAACTTTTGACTTAAGCTCGTGTATCTCTGATGTTTAACTTAATATAACAAAAACAACAGTTGATACAGATAGAAGAACTATTCAGGTACCTAAAATACTAATCTATAACCTATATATTGATCATTATAATACTTATTTATTCGATTTTCTAAACCCCTGACGCTTGGTCAACCTACCCCATATCCGGGGTAAGTTGGCCATAAGCATGGGGTAGGTTGACCTAGGCAGTAATTAGTGTAAATAAAGAGCATTAGTATAAAATAAAACATTAAAATGTACTAAATGATAGAAACTTTTTATTTAATTATAAACAAACTTCAAGATTCAGGCATAGTTTTATTATTCCTTTTTGCGTATTCGAATGCAAACTTGCGTGTCTCATACGGTGTTAATCCATAATAAATGTCAGCAGCCGTCTTCAAATAAGCTTAGAGTTTATTTTCTTCGTCATCGCTAAATATCTGCCTATTTTTTACTTTCTAGCTTTTCTTTAAGTTTAGTTACATAACGATGCAACGTTTTGTATGGAATTTGGTATTTCTTTGATGTGGCGTTTATGCTATTATTATCGAAGATTACTGCGTGGCAAGCTATTTCTAGTATATCTCTTGGTACATCACCCCTTTCAGATTTTCTTTTGTACGTCCTCATTTTCTGTAAAAATACAACTGAAATTTAGTATGTGAGAGAAGACCATAATAGTGTTTACATTGATGATGCACATTAACCATTAGACCACACAATTCTTTAAAATAAGTATAAAATGTTATACTTATTTTAAAGGGGTTGGTTGACTAATTAGTCTACCTACCCCGAACAAAATTTGTCAACCAACCCCTGACGCCATTTTGAATTTTACCTGCGTATCATATGCAAACTCTGGCACTAACATGGAAGCAATACTGTGTAATATAGAATAAAACTATCATATTTACAATTGGCATAACAACAACATTGTTTCTAACAGATCCATAGGCACAATAACAAAAAAAGTACGAACGAAAAAAATTACTTACCGAGATCAAAAATACAACATGTGATGCCACTCACGGACGTCGCGCGAATGCGGCGGCTCATTTCGCACAAGTTAGCGGGTCGCGGGGAGGCATCGTCGCTCGTGAATGGTTAATGAAAAACACGTGATGGTGGCGAGTTATTGTTGCTTAGTCTACCTGCCCCTATAGCCAACCATCCCCGGTCTCCCCTATGTATTAAATGTGAGTATTAAATCGACCGTTCTTATTAAAGTGAAACTTTATTATCATCGCCACAAATTTTTTCGTTCATCTATCGCATGTCGCATTACAGCCGGCCGCTGAGTAGGGGTGCCGCGGAGACGGGGTAAAGTGAAAGGCGCTTGGCAGAGCAGCCAAGGCCAATATGGCAGCGCCAATGGCTCGCGTCAGCTGACCATGTAGCATTTATATTCTCACTCATTCGTACAAGTGCTCCGCGGTATTTGTGTGTTTTGATCAGGGTACATATTGACGTAAATGTTGTTGTTCACTTGATCGTGATGGACATAACGATACAGCGTTGAAAGCGTCTATCATCTGAATAATTGTATTTATTATGTACATATTCCGTACTCTAATACGCAGATTGAAATTAAATTTTATAGTTGGATATCTTGTCTACTATTGATTTCGCATTATCATTCCCATTTTCCAATTATTAAGTTATGATGAAAAACGCGATTTTAATAACCTAAATCGAGTAATTTTCCGAAAATTTTCAGTTAAATGCCTACGATCCGAAAAAAAGTTTCACTTGCATCGTGGTTTCATAAAACCACACAATGTTTTTTTTTTTTTCTGAAAAGTGGCCATGGTGGGGGTAAACTGCGTCGCAGAATTCGAGAGAACATTCTTTGTAACTGTAGGTTCCATATTCTTTGCTTATGTTCACTAGATCAACTTGTTTTTATTTCTCTATTCATGACCGAACTTATTACTAGGTCAGTGAAATTACGAGGGTAGTCCCAAAATTAATCGGCCTGGCACATAGATAGTGGTATACCTAGTTGTTAAAATATAATGACTGCAATAGCTACTACCAACCTTTAGAAAGATTAAGTTTCAAGTTTAAAGACGCTACGTTGTTTATTATGTACTTGTTTGACAGCCATCACTAGTGAACGCGCTCAGTGAATTTGTAAACATGGAAAAAATTGGTCATCGTTATGTGATGCAATACTTTCATTTGAAGGGACTTAGCGCAACCAATATCAAAGCCGAGCTAGATTCTACTTTGGGCGAGTCTGCACCTTTCTTTTCAACAGTGAAGTATTGGGTGGCAGAGTTTAAACCAGGCCGTCGACCAAATGGGATGACTAATCCAGAAACGGTGAAAAAAATTCACAAAATGTTATTGCATGACCGTCGACTAAAAGTGCGCGAGTTAGCAGAAATGGTAGGCATTTCAAAAAGTGCTGCGTACATCGCATATTGACTGAACATTTGGACATCAGAAAGCTGTGTGCAAGATGGGATGGGTGCCGCGTTTGCTCACAATCGAACAAAAACAGCGCCATGAGGATGTAGCAAAAATCAATGATTTAAAGTACAAATTACTTTTTCATGCACCCCATTCGCCAGATTTAGCCCCCTCGGATATTTTCTCTTTCCAAACTTGAAGAAATGGCTCGGTGGTAAAAGATTGCCAACGATGAAGAGGTGATGTCCGCAGTAGATGGCTATTTTGAGGAGCTCGACGTTTCTTACTATAAACAAGGTATCGAAGCTGTTGAACATCCCTGGGAAAAGTGTATCGAGCTAAAAGGAGACTATGTTGAGAAATAAATAAAGTTTTTGCCTTTTATATAATTTCTTAGACAGGCCGATTAATTCTGGGACTACCCTCGTATGCTACCAAAAATTCCAAGGGCGTGAAAATCTGAAATGAAAATGAACGGGAGTTGACTTTTAACGCGCATGTAACTTGAACTCATTCACTGAGAAAAAAACACTAGTAAAATCAATTTAAAACCGAGGTTATTGCAACCAAACACTTGGCTCGTTTTCAGCTTACCGAGTTTTTGGTCACAATAACGTAATGATCTTTGTTATTTTTCCCGTAACAAGGCACACAGTTTAAAGAGACAATTGTTTTGTTTGACTTTTATAGCAACCAAAATATTTGGTTCAATGAACCAAGGGGCAGGATTAAATTTGTTTAAAAGGAAAGATGTATTTTTAACCTAAGTTCAGTTCGTTTGACGAAGTTTTAGTTGTGGAATTACCGATAACATGGTTAATTTAACAAACAATTAACTAAAATTTCAGTCAAATTTGCATAGTGCTTTGTCAAATCTTTGTTCCTTCAACCAAAATATAAAGGAATAGTTAACTAAGTTTGTTGTTTGTTTCTAAACGAATTGAACGATAGACACAGTTGATTTTATTGGTACCTTTGAACAAACCCAGGGTTGATTTTTAGTCGTTTTTGTTTGGGAAAAACATTTTAAAAACGTGTAGGTACTCGTATAACCAAAATAATTCGTTTTATTATATCCATAAAAAAAAGGTAAAAGGTATACGTAAAATTAATTAAGTAGGTACATTACATTTCGTTGAATAAACAAAAAAAGGAGGGGCCAAAAAAAAATAAAGATCTCCAAAACTTAAAAATAAAACTTGAAAATACACTACATGTACCGTCCATTTTATAGAAATTAAAAACAAATAGAACTACTGTTTTTTATGGAAAATATTTTCTACACGTATGTAAATAGTTTTGCGATATTCTCAAAAAATTTTTACTCTTCGCATGCGATTTCCACATAGAACACAGGCTTGAAGCACTTTCATTTTCATTCCATGGAGCTGTTTTGCGAGTATTTAATACGGGATTTCCCAGACGAGACTTTTTGTGACGGCTTGAGGACGGCATGAAGAAGTTGCACATAATAAACATTTTTTAAATCTGTAAAATTAAATAAAATAAGAAAATGTCTAGAAATGTAAATTCAATGTTTTTTTTAAAAAATATAATAGAAGTCCCATTTTTAGGACATTCATATATACATACTAGCTGACCTATACCCGGCGTTGCTCGGGCACAACTATCCCTATTATAAAACTAAACTTTATTAAAATTATGTTACAGATTTAAAATTTGTCAAAGGTCTCTCAGGAGGTTAAGTACACATGCTCATAGAATTTCTTCTCAATCGCATAAAATAATATTTGCATGAATCACCATAAACATATCACTGCTTAGCATTTCCCCCTCCCTTTTCTCCCTTCACCCCCTCTCTCCATTCCAATTGCGATGTAAACTACATATGTATGTCTTTGGGAGGTTTTGCGTAATATGCCCATAGAATTTCATCTCAAAGAATGTCTGTAATGCGACACTAAAACTCCTATGCCAGCATCTAAACTCTAAAGTAACTATTGCCTATATGTTCTGTATTCCGATTAAAATGAAATCGAAATATCCTTGTAAAACTATCCCACTTTTCTTTTGAATTGAAATTCCGTATAAAACTCCTAAGTCCAATCGTAAAATCATCTCAGTAAACTCTGATTTTAATTTTTTGCATTCAAAGTTTTATAATCTAATCGAAGTAGGTATATGAAGTGTTTCGATTTATTAGTAGCTCTTTTACTATATTTTTCTGGATAGGGACACCCTAATCACCTAGCGGTATGAAATATACTTTACTTTGTATTCTCATACCTACCAAATATACGTACAAAATTTCATAAAAATCGGTCGAGCCGTTTCGGAGGAGTTTGACCACAAACACCGTGACACGAGATTTTTATATACATACATACATATATAGATATGTATATGAATGAATGTAAACTCACCGGCATTTTCTAAAGCCAATAATGGCACCAATTAGTGATTTGCTTTCTGCGTCCTTTATTTAATTTTTATATATTGGCAGAATATTTTCAATAAATACTTGCCATTTTTTATAAATAGAGCTTTTAGGGTACATGTATGTAGGATTACAAAGTTAGCGTACGTATGTTTTATTAAACGTAAACTAACAACAACAATTAATCTAAAATTAATTTAATGCGGATCGAACGAACGTCTTGCTTCTTTTTCCGGTCGCCGTCGTAAAACTAAAAACAAAAGGACATCAACTTGAAGTCGCCTACTTGGGTTTTGTAGCCCGCGCCTACTTGAAGCGCTTTCGAATCCCACAGCTCGGCCGTCCTGCGTCAATATTCGTCCCGAATATTCGTCTATTATTGGCTCATCTTCCTGGTAACGTCTATAGTAGGGTTGGCATTTCCAAAATTATATCTTGGCATCTCTTTTGGCGTCTTTGATAGTTGGGAGTTGGCATTTCCAACCTTCGTCTTAGCGTTGGCATCTCCAACCGTCGTCTTGGCATTGGCGTCTCCAATTTTCGTCTTGGCGTTGGCGTCTCCAACCTTCGTCTTAGCGTTGGTATCTCCAACTTTCGTCTTGGCGTTGGCGTCTCCAATTTTCGTCTCGTGTAATAAAACTTGTTTTGTATTTAGTCCCGTCTGTCTTGTGAAATAATAAGTTCTGTCTCTTCGGGTTAAGTTAAGCATTTAATTAGGAAATGAAGTGAATGTGGGAAGGGTTGATTTGGACAAAACGTCTTGTCCTTCTTCGGGTTTTGCATTATCTGAAGCGATGCTTATTCCTGGAGCATCATTCGAGGAATCGCTTTCAGGTTCGTCCTCTGAGTTACTCAAAACTTCGTCGTATACCGTCCAAGGTTTCATATTGTCACAACTGGTAGTTGCCGTCCTTGGCCCTTCATGATGGCTAACCTTTACGACATTGTACCGGTCATGGCCGTTCACCTTCGTTACTCTGTACGGTCCCAAGAACTTCGGGTGTATCTTAATAGCACTTCCGAATTGGATTTTCCTTATCGCCACCAGATCTCCGCATTTGTATCGTGTCGGCTCTTTTCTCTTCCGATTGTAACTTCTGCAGTTTTCTCGTATTACTTGCTTATTCAACTTCCTAAAGTCGATACATAAGCGTTTAGATCCGTCCTTTTTATTGACTAATACGACCTGGCTACAAAATTCAGATTTACTTGGCCGAATTATGCCGTTCTTAAGCCATTCGGATACCTGTTTATCGACTTCTTGTTTTTCGAGAGGCGACATCCTCCTAGGTCTACAGGCAATGGGCGTTTCGTCTTTCAAAACTATCTTCATTTCAAAATTTGGTACCGAACCGTTTTCAGGTCTATAGTTTCTTACAAGCTTCTCAATTTTTGGCCTATATTCCTCGATCCCTATGTGAGGCAAACTTGCTTCATCAACAATCAAAGAATTAAGGACGAGTTCTTCCTCTTTGGTGACCCTTACACCGTCATCAGTAAATGAAATGCTTGTACCTCTAAGTACATCGCGTCCTACTAGTAACTTAACTTCCAAGTATCGGTCTGATACTACGTGAACAGTGGACTCAAAAATTTGTCCATCGATTTCCAATGCTGAATCAAAGGCACCTAGAGTGTCAACACATGAAGAAGACAATCCTCTCAAAATTGTACCTGCTTTAGTTAGTTTCGGAGCACCTAATTTAATATACTCGTCACTCCTTACAATTGTGAGTTCGCTACCAGTATCGATAAGTCCTTCGATGACTTTCCCGTTAAGCACTACATTTTTATGCGCCGAATTACGACCAGCTTGCGAGATCTTGCTTGCACAATTTGTCTGCTTCTGACCTGACGGGCAGTCGGGAGATTTGTGTCCAAACTTTGAGCACTTGAAGCATTTCGGCCCTAAGTTCTGTTTTTTACAGTCTTTAGTTAGATTTATGGCCTTTAACACCGCAGTTAAATCACTTTAGCAGGCTGTCGCCTTTACTACTGCTACTACCACGAGATAGAGTCGCGTTACCCTGGCATGGCGTGACGAAGAAAGTCTTTCCTTTAAACAACGATACATATCTAATTTTAACCTGAAGTCCTTAAAATTTGTTGCACCATATAGAATAATTTTATTTTGATGCGAGTCATTGATACCGTCAATTACATATTGAATAATAGAAGGTCCGTCTACGTGGGCCTTAACACCCAACTCGCGCATTCTCAAGAGGTAGTCATAAATCGATTCGTCCTTTTTTTGTTTACGATTCACTAACCGCCGCCGCCGGTGAATTTCAGCCGCGCTCACGTTTTCGGAAAACTCTTCGATTAAGAAATCTTTGAGGTTGTCCCATGAATTCAAATTTGGGTTAGACCTCAATGCTAATTTCGCGGAGCCCGATAAAAGTCGTTTCGCATACAATACTTTCTCGATAGGAGACCACCTCAATAATGTCGACACATTCTCGAAATCATCAATCCAATTTTTAATATCATAGTCATCACTACCATTAAACTCTGGTAAAGCATTCGACACGTCTTTAAACGACTCAAAGGACTGAAAAGACCGATTATCCCGCGACCCGGATAACTCGCGTGTTTCATCTTCACTTTCTTTCCTAATCTCTACAAACCTTCTTTCCCTAGTGTCTAGAGAACTTTCGCGTCTTAGGCTGTGTGCGAAATCTCTTTCGAAAATCATTTCGATCATTTCAATCATTTCAAATGACAAAACTTGGGAAATGTCAAGAAAAGTGTGCGAAATCTTTGACGTATCATTTCAACTGTCAAGGTACCGCACTTTGTTTTGGAAATATTGTGGTGTAATAATATAGATTGTTTTATAGGAAGAGGAACTTTATAATGGATGTGGAATTAATGGAAGAGGAGCAAAATTTCATATACCTAGTATTTCTGCTATTAAAGGCGTTAAAAGTGTTTATTAAATTCGAAGAGGATTTAATTGCAACTGTACAACACAATGCAAGGTCGATAGCAAGACCTATGAGGGTACTATTTAAAAGTATTATGTAATTTCCATTAAATATATTCATCCCAATTTTGTCAGGGATCGTCATACTGTTGTGTAGAGTCCCAGACGAGATTGGCAACAGAAATCTGCAATTTGGATAATCGCGCAATCCGAAGGCACTTGCGAGTATCTGCAGTACAGTTTGTTCAACTGCAAAGTCTTTTACAACCTAAAGTGAAGGGTTGGTCTAGACAATCGGAACTAATGGTATTTCTATACTGGCTACATACAGAGTTACTGGAGGAGCATTTAATATATCACGATACGTTGTGAAGTCAATAGTGCACGCACTGTTAGATGAATTTGAAACCTTGGTCCCAAAAATTATAAAAAACCCACAATCCAGCTCATTTGAAGAAATAGGGAATGGTTTCTGCCGCCGTGCAAATACACACATTTTTAGTCATGCACTTGGAGCAATAGATGTGTGTCATGTCACAATTAAGTGTCCAGTATCATTGCACGACCAGTATTTAAATAGGAAACTTCGGTACTCAATTCAATTGCAAGCAGTGTGTGATCATACTGGAAAATTTATTAACGTATTTGTAGGATATCCAGGATCCGTGCATGATCAGCGTGTTTTAAACAACAGTCCTCTATATAGAAATGGAAATTTTCCTCCTGCATCGTATTATTTATTAGGAGATAGTGGATATAAATGCTCGTCATCTCCAATAGCAGTAATAACGCCAGTTAAACAAAATAGAGTACTGACTGAGAAAGAAAACAAATTTAACATGCTGCACAGCAAAGCTCGGAACATCATTGAGTGCAGTTTTGGGGTAATGAAGGCTCGTTGGAGATCTATTTTCTACAAAGATCTGGAATTAAAAATAGAAAATTGCGTAAAAACTATTGCTGCTTGCTGCGTTATGCACAACATATGCCTAATGGACGAGGTTATTGATGACGCCGAAATTGAGAGCGACAATACCGATCTTTATGACAACACAGGTGAAGAAAGTGGTATAGCACTAAGAAATAGCCTGATTAATTTATTGTGAAAATAAATGAAAATTGTTCATATTTTGGTTTAAGACTTTTTATTGGTTTAACAAAATTAAATATACTTCATCTTATTGGAAAAAAATAAACAACAAACTCTTAATAAATACTTAGGCTGTGTGCGAAATCTCTTGAAATGATATCATTTCGATCAGGAAAGTAAACAAAGTTTTGAAAGGGATATCTAGAATTATGAAGGATCGCTTTGGCGTAGAAGTGTCTAGCGATAGCGACAGTGATTAATAAATTGAAATGATCGAAATGATTTCCGAAAGAGATTTCGCACACAGCCTTAATTTATTAATCACTGTCGCTATCGCTAGACACTTCTACGCCAAAGCGATCCTTCATAATTCTAGATATCCCTTTCAAAACTTTGTTTACTTTCCTCGCAGTTGTTTTATGTGTTGCAATTAATTCCGCGGTATCAAGTCTGAGTCTCTTTCTTCTTATACCAGATGGTCCCGGTGTAGAGTCAGTTGTTGTTGGCGTTGTCGATGACTCATCCAGGGATATTCCTTCCGTGGAAGACTCCCCAAATGAGAATGATTGTCTAGTAGAATGTAAGATGTTGGGGGAATCCGGTGAAGCATCATCCAAGGGCTCACTGCAAATCAACCTCGCCGGATGCATTGCATCTCACTAGCGTATTGATGCATCCCTGCAAAATATGGCCAATTTGCTGCGGTTAATTCATTGGCGTCAGTGCCGCTGCCGGTTTGCGGATCAATTAATTTCTATAAATAATTTTAGGTTTAATTTAACAACATTGGTTGCTTTTAGTTTACATACCTTATACGTAAGCATAAGGTTAGACCATTTTTTTGCCAGCTGTTCAGGGTCTATATCAATGTCGGCGTCTTCAGCCACACATCTCCAGGCCTCTTTGCGGTTGAAATTTTTTCCGGAGAATTTCTTTCGTAGCTTTGTCCGGCTCTTTATAAATCTATTTGTTTCGTCTTCAGATACTGAAATATACATATAATAAAAATTATTGTCAACTGTGTCATATAATATATATAAAACATGACATCCACTTACACCTTCTAGAATATTTTCTCTTTTCTGCCATTTTTGAAACACAACCGTCACTTTTCACCATCTACTCTGAAATGATACGAACTGTCATTGAAATGTTCGCTCTGAGGTGTATCATTTCGGCGCCATCTTGTTTTCGAACATGAAATGACCGAAATGATCGAAATGATATCATTTCAAGAGATTTCGCACACAGCCTTAATAACAATTCTTCGCGCTCCAGTAACATTTCATGGAGACCTTTGGTTGCACTGAAAAGTTCACCTGTGGCCCTGTGGGGTCCTCCACATTCTCTCTCGCCGGAGCCTCCACATTGCCATTCAAAGTTTTGCTTCGCCTTCTCGGCATTTTATCTCTTGTTTTTAATTTTATTTTATTTAATTTTAATAGTTTTTTGTTTTTATTTTTATTTCGATAGCTGTCCTCTGTGCAGCCTCGATCAATTGCTGCTGCAAATACTTTCTGTGAGGTGCTGCTGGATCCTTCCAGAGATTATGCTGAACTTTGTTTTTCCTTTCTGCCGTCTTCCGCTTTTCCACGCTGTTTCGTCTTGCCTTCGGCTTGGCAAAAGCAGGAAATAATCCCCACCTCGATTGACCCCTAGTACCGCAACCGTAAACTCAACTTGTTACTAAAACACAACCTGTACGCTTTTGGTCGATCCCGGTTGAGCCCCCATAATTTTGAAGGATAACAAAGATTAGCGTACGTATGTTTTAACGTAAACTAACAACAACAATTAATCTAAAATTAATTTAATGCGGATCGAACGAACGTCTTGCTTCTTTTTCCGGTCGCCGTCGTAAAACTAAAAACAAAAGGACATCAACTTGAAGTCGCCTACTTGGGTTTTGTTGCCCGCGCCTACTTGAAGCGCTTTCGAATCCCACATGTATGTAGTTAAAATCAATTTCGATCTGAAAATATTTAGGTATAAGGATTACTTAATATGTGTTATTGTATTATTTTCTCACCAATTCTGGAGATTTTGCATGTGTGTATAATGGCCATTCCTTTATAATTGCGTTAATTGGTGAATCTCCACATGAAAGAATTTGGCGCACCCTCTATAAGCTCTTGTGGCCAGCCACTTTTTTTGTACACATAAGCTACAATAGAAATTCTTTAAATCACGCATTGCACTCGCTACTTGTTCGCACTGGTATATAGACTGCTCCACTTATGTACAATGAAGTTTCGGAACGCTAAACAGCTACAATTAGACTAAACAAAGCAAAATCAACCGAGGCTCGGTTACTATAGCTTGCGTATACAATTAACCAAGTAACTTAGTTGAACTTAAACAAACAAATTCGTAATATTCAACCAAGTTTTAAGGGTTGTTTTAAACAGGTTCATTTGATTAAATATATCATACGGGTATTTAACCAAGTTTTAAGTAAAGTTGTTGTACCTTAAGTAGAATTAACCAAATATTATATTATTTTTGACCAAAAAAATTTGGACGAAATAACAAAGTCATTTCTGTTGTAGTAAACATGGGGAAAATCGACAAAGGTTGAAGTAACAAAGTATGTACTTAAGTTGCGCTAATATAATTTCGATTCAAACAAACAAGATTTTGAGCTAAATATTTGACAAAGCCTTATTTGTAGATTTAACTATTGTTATTTTACTCAGTGTACTAGAACTAAAACATAGAAAAATATTATGGAACGGAATAAAGTTTTTGGAACTTCCTCTCCTTCTTTAGAGCAACCCCAAGAAATGGTACGCACGCCTACATTACTTTTAAACGTTTCAACATTTCACACGAATATATTTGTACACGTTACATCCTTAGAATATGAACGTGAGGAAGTGTGATAAGAGTTAATAATAATAATAATAAAGCCTTTTATTCCGTATCTTCACTATCTTTTACATTTCTGTGTTTGTTAGTAAGTTGTAGCTTAAGAATAAGAAAGAAATGCTTATGATTAATGTTAGTATTGTTTATGAGATATGGACCCCTGTTTGGGTAAAGGCCTCCTCCATCCTTTTCCATGACTCCCTGTCCTTGCCTGACTTCATCCAGTCTTTTCCTGCGACGTGTGTTATGTCATCAGCCCACCGTTTTAGTTGTCGACCAACATTGCTTTTCCCCTTTGGTCCTTTCCATCGTGTAGCTTCGATAGTCCATCTTCTATCTGGGTATCGTGAGATGTGCCCGGCCCATCTCCACTTTAATAAGAGTGCGTGCTTGAGAGCATCTGTAATTTTAGTTTTTTGGCGAGTGACTTGGTTCTTAATTTTATGTATTCTTCTGATTTTCAACATGCTTCTTTCCATTGCTGTTTGACTGCATTTGATTTTTTGTTTTATTTTGTTTGTGAATACCCAAGTTTGGCAGCCGTAAGCAAGTAGGCATGTATCGAATATTGTCCTTTTCATGTGCAAGTTGTAGTTCCCTTTTAGGATTTCTCTTAATGCCCAAAATTTCTTCCAAGTTGCGTTAATTCTTCTTGTTACCTCATCTTCATTGCTTGACGTTTTAAATGAAATTTGTTTTCCCAGGTACAGTCGCTCACAGCTTAAATGATGTGACTACTTGATGCAAGGAAAATCCTTAAGAACTCCCAAAATATGAAGAGTCCGTTTATAAAAAAAAACAATAATTTAGTTCATGGGCTTATGTATTATATCCAACGAAAAAAACAACACAAAGTTACTTCATTTTCCAAGAAAAAAATCAAATTCATTTTAAGGTCGCAAATTCGCCTCACAGCTTAAATGATGCGCCACTATAAGAACGTTAGAATAACGGGATGTGTGAGGTTTTTTCGGCACTTTTGGTTGTTTTTAGGTTTGCAGCGTGTTGATAAGCATTGTTAGTGAAGGCTTGTTCGTCATTTGGGTTAAATCAAACAAAAAAATTTAGTTTGAGGTAAAAATGGGTCGGCGAACTACAATTGAAGAGCGTGAATTAATTATTAATCATTATAAAAACGGAAAATCGCAAAAACAAATAGCGGAAATTGTGTATAAACCACCTTCTACTGTTCAGCACATAATTGAACGATTTGTGCGTGAAAATCGTGTGGAAAATAAGAGTAGAACAGCGCCAAATAAAATATTTTCCGCTTCCGATTGTCGCTGGATTGTAGGACATGTAAAGAAAAACCCGAAACTTAGTGCACCTAAACTAGCCCAGGAAGCTGAAAAGTACCTGAATAAGAAGTGCAATCCTGAAACTATAAGGAGAGTTTTAAGAGATGCAAATTATAACGGGAGAGTAGCCAGAAAAAAGCCATATATAAGTGCTAAAAATAAAGCAGCCAGACTCAAATTTGCTCGAGAACATTTGGCGAAGGATTCAACGTTCTGGGATACGGTTATTTTCGCGGACGAAAGTAAATTTAACCTTTTCGGATGCGATGGAAGGGGTTATGTGTGGAGGCAGCCAAACACCGAACTGCTACCACAAAATTTAAGCAGTACTGTAAAACACGGTGGCGGCCATGTGATGGTGTGGGGATGCATGTCGTCTTCTGGAGTAGGAAACCTGGTGTTTATCGAGGGCAACCTGGACAGATTTCAGTATTTGAACATCTTGAAGGCTAATTTACTACAGAGTGCAGAAAAATTAAATCTCAAGGACAATTTCCGGTTGTACGAGGACAACGATCCCAAGCACACCTCTGAATTAGTGCGAACATGGTTGATTTGGAATTGCCCGCATCAAATTAAAACGCCTGCTCAGTCACCGGATTTAAATGTCATTGAACATTTATGGTCCAAACTGGAGCAAGGAATCAGAAAGCATCCGATAAACAACAAGGACGACCTTAAAAGGGCACTAAAACAGGAATGGGATGACATTTCCCACGAGTACACCAAAAAGTTGGTAAATTCAATGCCAGCTCGTCTCAAGGCGGTTATAAAACAATTAGGCTATCCCACAAAATATTAAATTTTATTATTATTAAGTTTTTTTTAAAAATCAGAAACTATTATTATAAGAATTAAGGACTTGCGAAAAGAACATCATTTAAGCTGTGAGGCGAATTTGCGGCCTCAAAATGAATTTGATTTTTTTCTTGGAAAATGAAGTAACTTTGTGTTGTTTTTTTCATTGGATATAATACATAAGCCCATGAACTAAATTATTGTTTTTTTTTATAAACGGACTCTTCATATTTTGGGAGTTCTTAAGGATTTTCCTTGCATCAAGTAGTCACATCATTTAAGCTGTGAGCGACTGTAGATGTATTCACTAACATATTCTATATTGTTGCCTTTTATCGCTATCGGACGTTCGCGATTGTTGGTTATTATCTTAGTTTTACCTACATTCATTTCTAGGCCGATTTTGGAGCTTTCGCAGTCAAGTCATGTCATTATTTCCTCTAGGTCTTTGGCGGTTTCAGCTATTACAACAATGTCATCAGCGAACCTCAGATGGTTTAAATAGTGTCCGTTGATATACACTCCCCTGTTTTTCCAGTCTAGTTTTTGAAAAATATTTTCAAGTACTGCTATAAACAGTTTTGGGGATAGAGGATCTCCTTGCCTGACGCGCCTCGTTCTATGTTTATTTCGTCTCCTCTATTTTCTAATTTTTTTCTGCTCGTGCTTTTTGTATAAATATATTTCAAGATATTGATGTATTTAGAATTATTGTTTGATTGTTGTAATGCGTTTCAGATTGAACAGTGGCTGATACTGTCAAAAGTTTTGCTGTAGTCAATGAAGGCCACATACAGAGGTCTATTGTATTCTCTGTAATAATAATAATAATAATAATAATAATACTTTATTTGGAATGTACAAAGATGATATTATCTTGTAAGTACAAAATTCAGGCGGAACCAGTCTAATACAATAGAATTTTTAACTACACTAAAAACTATGAATTAATTATGAATTAAAAAACAACATAAAATTACTAACAGTGCCAACATAGATTTAAGAAGATAATACTAATTTAATACGTAAAGCAAAATGGTTGCTATAGATACAATCAAAAATACTGAAGTAATGTTTGACATGCGCAGATCACCTCAAAAGAGCACAAACTCCCGAATCAACCTATCAAAGGCTCCGCTAGATGCAGTCCGCTGTATCGAGCTCGCAAGTCGGTTCCATTCACGAGCACACTGGACAAGAAACGAACGCTCTCCATAGTGGGACCGACAGTTAGGGATTAATAATTTTAAATGACGCGATGATTGCAGGAACGTTAGCATATCAAAAAGGTAGGGAGGTTGCTGAACGTATACTAGTTTATGCATGAATTTGAGCCTACGATGTAGCAGATATGTGTTAAGTGAGAATCCTAACAATGAATTAATATACTCAGAAACATGTCCGAATTTAGGCAATTTATAAATGAAACGTATTGCATCATTAAAAGCGACCGCCAGTTTTCGTTTACACTCTGCATCAAGCAAGGGAAAGACAACATTTCCATAAGTAAAGTGCGGTATAATTAGAGTTTTAACCAGTTTTTTGCGAAGGTTCATTGGGAGAATGCTGGATCTTATCCAAAGTTGACGCAGACAACGGTAGACTTTATTTATAATATTGCTCACATAATCACAGCAAGACAATTTATAATTAAGCATAATGCCCAAACTTTTAGCAGTGTTAACATATGCAATTGTATTGCCATCATATAGAATAGGGGGAAGTGTACTGGTGTCAATCCCCTTTCTACATATGGCTAGGGAATTACATTTAGAAACGTTAATTAATAGGCCATTAGATACACTCCATTCACAAATTCGAGCCAAGTCATCATTAACACGACATGCACAATCTTCCATCAGACCGACGGGACGACTTAAGTAGATTTGTACATTGTCCGCGTATAAATGTATTGCCACATGTTTGGTTACAGTAGGAAGATCATTAATATAAAGACAGAAGAGTAAAGGGCCTAGAACTGAGCCTTGAGGTACTCCTCTTACGGTAGTCTCCAAATCAGAGCATAAACTCCCAATCCTTACATACTGAGTGTCTGTACTTTTCTATAACCTGTTCTAATGTTTGTATGTGGTCCATTGTACTATAGCCTGATCTGAATCTCGCTTGTTCCTTTGGTTGCTGTTTGTCAATGTCGTCGGATATTCTCTTTAATATTACGGATGAGAATAATTTGTATATACTTGCCAACAGACTTATGGGTCTGTAATTGCCTATGTCCAAGGGGTTTCCTTTTTTGAAGAGCAAAATTATGTCTGATGTGCACCATTGTGTTGGTACTTTTTCTTCGTCTAGTATCTTATTAAATAGTTGCGTTAAATGGCTGGTTAAGATAGGTGCTCCTATTTTGAGGGCTTCATTGCATATTCCATCCGGTCCGGGACTTTTCCAGCCTTCAGCTTTTTGTCGTGTTCGTGAACTTCGGAGTCATCAATTGGTCTGATGCCGTCACTCGCATTTATGTGAGTTGCTTGCGCTTCCATTTCAGTATTATTTTGTTTCCTGTATAAGTTTTTGTAAAAGCTTGTTGCATGGCTTATTACATCTCTTCTAGATTTTGTTTCTTGTGAGTTGTGCTCAAGTTTCTGAATCCATAATTTGAATGTGGTTAATTCTTTATAGGCTATCTTGGCACTTCTGAAATTCTTGATGTTTCTAGAAATAACCTCATATCTGTGATTGTTGTAGTCCTTCCGGATTGATCTATTAGCCTCCTTGTATATTCTGCTAAGTTCTTCTTTCATCTCTTTAGTTTTCTTGTGTGTAGTAAGTAGTTCCGTGTGCCTTTTTATAAGTTGGACTGTGTCTTCAGAGAAAATATTATGTTGATGAGGCTTTGTAGTGTTTTTGCATCTAAAGCTCTCTGTTATACCTCTTTCCAGGATATTGTAATATGTTTGGGCGTCAATATGCTCTGTTTCTATTATATTCTGTGTGTGCACGTAGATTTTCGATGTAATTTTTGATTTCTGCTTCTGACTTGGGGATTTTAGGTGGTGTTGTGTAGGTTTTTCTGCACTTTATTGGACGACTTAAACGTAGTGTTGCTCTCACCAATCTGTGATCGGAAGAGAAACTGAATTTGCTTAGTACCTCAATATTGGTTATAGGCTTATGGTGGTTTGTCATTATAAAATCTATTTCATTTTTAGTTTTTTGGTCAGGCGATAACCATGTCCATCTACGGTTCTCCTTCTTTTTAAAAAATGAGTTCATTATTGACAATTTGTGTTGGTAAGCGTAGCTTAAGAGACGTTCACCTCTTTCATTGCACACTCCGTAACCATGTTTTCCCATTATTGGGTAATAGTTTGCTTGTGGGCAACCAATTTTAACATTGAAATCTCCCATGACTATGACCTTTCCTTCGGTCTTGGTGTGAGCATATTCAATGTCTTTGTAGAATTCTTCAATTTCTTCTTCTGTTGATCTATCTGTCGGTGAATATGTTTGGCTTATTGATAATGAGAAGCATTCAAATTTTACTTGTAAAAGTGCTACTCTTTCCTATAAAGTTGGTAATGTTGTTTTTATATTTTTTCTTAATCAGAAATCCTACTCCATGTAGTCCTTTAGTTTCACCGATGTAGCAAAAAATAAAGTCGTTGTATTCTTCGATCCTACATCCCATTTTTCGAGTTTCTGCGAGACCTAAAATATCCCAGTTGATATTTTTTAGAGCATTAGTTAATTCCAGGAATCGTTCTGTTGATGCAAGTGATCTTACATTGTAAGTGCAAATTTTGAGGGTTTGTTTTATATTTTGATCTGATTCTGTATTTGGTGGAGGGTTGCAGTCTGATTCCCCACGAGGACAAGTCGGGTTGGGGTATGTTTTGTTTCTGTTATCTTTAAGTTCTTGTTTATTTAGTGTTTTGTTCCGGTGGCTGGTGGCAATATCCTATGCGTTCTGATCAGTTGGCAAGTTGGTCGTATAGGCAAAGAGGACAAAGAGTTGCTTCTGTGCCTCATTAAATCAAAAGCATTTAGACGATGTGTTTTGGTTGACACTTGTTGTTTACGGGGGTGTCCTTTTGCTTTGGGCGAGGTTGACGGTTCCCTTTTACGTTTCTCATTTCCTGGTTTCCCCTGTTTGATAACTAGCTTGTCATAATTTATGTATGCATAATTCCCTTTCTTCCTTTCTTCTTCCAATTTAGGCTGTAGTTTCTTTCTCATGTCGAGGATTTCTTTCGGGTAGTCTTCAGACACATACACATTTTTCAGTTTCTTTTTGTTTGCCATTATTGAGTTTTTCTTCCAGAAGTTTACAAATGGCAGGAGGATTGGCCTGTCCTTCCCATTTTCTATGTTGTTTTTACCGATTCTGTAGATCGTATTTATGTCTCTGTGTTCTATAGTGATATTTAGATCGTCTTTAAGTTTCCTTATAATGATTTCGATGAGATTGTCGGTCGATTTTTCAGCTTCTTTTACCCCATATAGAATTAGGTTATTTGACCTTTTGTATTTTTCTAGATTTATTATCTTTTCCTTTCCACAGTGTGTATACAGTCTACACGTCACAACTGGAGCACGACAATCACTATGTTTTTACGTCTTCACAGCCGGAACCGAGAATTGAATATATAATACTTGCTAAATATATGTCTACATACATCCTCTATTGCGAGGATTCACTAGATGCTATATTTTTTTGGTATTCGGCTATCTTGCCAATTTTCTATTTCCGACCGTGCAGTATCACAATGAATTTCCAGAATTATTCGAAGGCCTAGGAAATAAAACAAAACACTTCGTGATAAGAGTTAATTGTATCCAAATCCTTTACGTATGACTTCTCACACTTTAGTATTGTATTAGGAACATACTCGTAAATACAGGCTACACTTCGCCGCAATTTGAATTTGCGTATTTTAAAAATACGTGGTTATTCTACCAGACTTCTTTTAATTCATTCGGGATTGCAAAAGTAATTAATTTACTATTCGAATAACATTAAAGTGTTTGGTGCATGTACCTTACTAAAGGTTTTAGCAAGAGCACCTCGAAATTAATCCAAATAAGCCAAAAATGCCCAATTCGACAATTTTCAGGGATATTCCTACAACTTTTCCTCATGATATCTTGCTTGCCCAAGTTTTCTTTCTTTCTTCAGAGCACCCCCAAAAAATGGTACACACACCTACCATACAGTACTTTTACACGTTTCAACATATCCTTATGTTCATGTTCTAAGGTTTCAACACTTCCATATGTTCATGTTTTAAGTATAAGTATGAACTAAAATTTGTTTAGGTCTCCGCTTTGTTTTTGATGATATATTATTAAGATGTGTGCTGACAGCGCCAGATTTCTCAGTGAAGACAATGTCAGTAGCAGTATTTAATACTTACATCAACTTTAAATATAACTGACAGTTAAAGGTTTCTTAAGCATCGCTTAGAGACTTTCGTTTTAATACTCGCAGCCCAATAAGTAAACCTTCAGCACTTCCAAATTCTTACCCATGTCATGCGACACCTCGCTGTAATTAACTTACTCTCTTGTTTATTGCTGTCTAGGGCGAACTAAGCTTGTGAACCCTTTTCAGCGTTCCAAGAAACTTTCAGATTCCTTTAAAAATTCTGCCAAAACGATTCGCCTTAGAGCATATAAATTAACCGACTTGCCTTGCCCTGCCCAGCTTTACGTCAGCAATGAGGGATGGCGCCTACGCAAAAATCAGACGGGAAATACATACATATGTATATGTATTGTACTATATAAGCACATGGGTTTGACGTGGTACTGAATCTGGGAAATGAATTTTGCATTATCCTCACATTCTTAAGGTTTTATTTTCCAGTGCTTATCCACGTCTATCAGATGCTGTGAGCGGCTGTCTGACGACAAAGAAAAGGCGGACAAGTGGATCCCAGCAAGAAAGCTCCTGCTGCGCCAGCCGATGGTCGCATTAAGTGCTCCAAAATCCTACACGGAGGTGTGGGTCAACATTAGAAATGGGACGACATTCAGATAATTCGTCTTGCTAAGCATATCAATTTGAGCATCCTTTGCTGGGCTGAGACCGAAGCTGGGCTACTTTTCGCTGCTATATTTTGACGAGTATGCCCTATTGTTGTCTTGTCGGGTAGCTTGAAGTACATCATCTTGCTCAAATGAAGAATGAACGTCAAGCTACATTTTCCAAGTCGGACCACAACGTGAATGGCGTTCGTCTGCACTGAAAATGAAAGACAAAGCCCCGAATAATGGGGTTGTTGTTAATTTCTTGTTTTTTCCTCCCTTTTTCATAGAGAACTCGAGCTTTTTTTTTTCTTTTCCTTTTATCGCCTAGAGTTTTTCCGTCAGAGTCCGAGCGGATTTATTCAGTAGATCCATCTTAAGTCTAACGTCCCTCTGCCGGGTTCCATTTAAGGATTTTCGTCTTTAACTCAAGCAGCTGTCTAAAGGCGTCCTTTTTTTGGTTATACTGGTCTTAAATTATTTGCCTATTACGTTTTTATATCATCCCCACCTTTGAATATTCAGAGACCCAGCAAAGCAAGCATGAAGGACGTTAATCATAATTAATGACCGCGAAAGCGACGAAGCTTCCCTTCAATTAATATTTGGTCACCTTTCCATTTCCAGGTGCGGTCAAGAAACGCGAGTCATTCCTCGTATCCTTCAGCTGCGTTCGCACTGGATTAAATCGGAGAAAGAGAGCCTTCGACTGCAGGAAGCTGGAATCACCAAAGAAGTCATGAATAGTGCCATTGCGCAATTCTGTTTAGAGATAATCGCGAAACACGGCGAACCTGCACCTCGTCTGTGCAATAAAGATCCTTTGACACTAAAAATGGGCACATATGTAATTGAATTATTTCCGAATGTAAGTGGACCTTTAACAACCATCGATCTCACCTTCTATTCAAATTTCTATACTCTTTCCAGGCGAAATTCTTATTCATGGTAAGAGACGGTCGGGCTACTGTCCATTCTATAATTTCGCGGAAAGTGACGATAACAGGATTTGACCTGACAGATTATCGTCAGTGCATGGCTAAGTGGAATCACGCCATAGAGGTCATGCACGACCAGTGTAAAGAAATTGGGAAGGAGCGCTGTATGATGGTAAGCACATTACCAAATAAAATAAGCAAATAATAGACGCATGGGGATTGCTACTCTGAAATGAATGCAAATCTGGTTTGATGAAAAAAAAATCATTTTATTATAAAACCTGATGATTAGTTTTAAAATATTCCAGTAGAGATGCTGTTGAACTACTTTGATTTTTCATTATTGGTCACATTGCCTCTTGGAGAACTTTGTGAACTCGTTTGTTGTTCTATTGGAAAAATGGAGAAAAACAAGTAAATGAGGGATAGAAAATATGTAAATAATGCTTTATATTCACTTTATTTATTATAGTTTTTTGATTTTTCAAAATTTCGGGACGAAGTAAACACTTTCCTTTTTAACCCATCCAAGTACTCTCCGCTCCCCAACCTTTGGGCCCTATTGCGATTATCATGATTTCTGCGACTAAGGATTCGATCGTAAGAATCGAAAAGAGCTTACGAAAGCCCTTTTTCGATAAAATTTCATTAATAAAGTTTCAGAATAAATGTATTTCAGTTACCTTTGGCTTCAATTAATTTTTTGTTCAAAGTGGTTAAAATAAGTCGATCGAAGGTCAAAATAATTCGATTGGATTTTACTAATCGAATCATTTTAACACCTTGAAAGAACAAATTAATTGAAATCAAAGGTTACTGAAATGAATTTATGAAAATTCTGAAACTTTTTTAAGGAATTTTTACCGAAAAACGGCTTTCGTAAGCTCTTTTCGTCGTAGAAATGACGATATTCGCAATCGGGCCCTTTAAGAAACAAGAATCCTTATCCGTGTAATTAACTTGGATTTAGTTTTTTATTTGTCACTGAACCAGACCCAGACCCAGATGCGGATTTAAACATCGCAGCTATTGCATGTGTGAAGTGTCTGGATCATTTGATCAGGATTTCGAAAACTACAAGTTACCAAGTTATATTTTCAGTTTCACTAATTCAATCATTTTCAGTAATAGGCTATTGATTATGTCATTTCAAAAGGAACTAAGACGTTCAAGGGTTTTTATTGCACGAATCGTTCAATTGGTTATTAAGGATGAAAAAGCCGCGGAGTGCTATTAAATTAGAGGGTGCAAATTAGAGATAGGGGTGGAAATGCAACCCTTACGGTTTTTTGAGTATAGCTCGAAAACGAAGCAAAATTTTGGATTTTTCTATATGGCAAATATTATAGAGAATAAGATTTTATATCGAAATAGCTTATTTAAAAAATTAAAAAAAAAATTTTAGCTCAAAATATATTAAAAAGACAACAAAAAAATGCAAAAAATTCAATTTCTTCTTTTTTTTACTTTTATGCAAATAACTTTTTTCTGAGCAGAGATAGGTATAGGAATTGCTTCATATAAAAGAAAGTAGACAAAATTTCCTTTAAAATGGTAGGTTGTAAAAGTGTTTTGGTTTAAAATTGACCGATATATTGTTGGTTGAACACAGTCATTCCTTTCGCTTTTTATCGCTTTTATGTTGATATTATGTTTTACTTTTTTCATCCTTAATAACCAATTGAACGATTCGTGCAATAAAAACCCTTGAACGTCTTAGTTCCTTTTGACCCTTCTTTTTAGGACATAATCAATAGCCTATAAAGGCCAAAACTTTTTTCCTTATAACAAGGACCGAAAATAACAATAATTTTCAATTTTTCGAACTAAAATATCAAGTAGAAAAAGTTGTTGGAAGATGATTTTAATCATAATTTATATGTTTATATTTTTAAAATCAGAAAAAAACACAGTGGTGTTTGTTTTTAAAATTCAAAAGTATGTAATAAAAAATCATTAAATTTGTTTTATGGATAAAATCAGGAAATAATTTTTGGATTTAAAAACAAACATCATTTTCTGATTTTTCTTTATGGTTTTAAAAATTAAGCTTAAAATAATATAATTTTGTGTTTTTCCTAAAACAATGACACTCAGAAAATAATTTTTTACATCAGATTTTTACTTCAGATATCGGTTACTGTCGCTACTTTATAACAGGGGCCTAATTTTTGAAATTATTATTAAATATTTATTGTACATACATATATAGCAGCATTATTGCTCATTATCAAGATTTTTGATTTTCTTACAGCAAAACAATAAGAGAAACTTAATAAAATGTTATCGTAATTATAGTTGCATTCATTTTGGACGTATCCCCTAGGAAAAAAGTCTATTAAATCGTCTCGTCCCAATTTTTTCGGGAGCTTCATTATGTTACCTAAGTATGTACCTTTGGTTGGGAGCGATGATCTATCATCTCAATCCCTGCTCGACCAACTCCCGTTTATGAAAGTTGATCGAGGACATCACGACCTTACTTAATATATCTGAAAAATTCGTTGCTCCAAAATTTTCCTAAAAATATTTAATTTTAGGTGTACTATGAGCAGCTGGTGCTTCATCCTGAAGAGTGGATGCGCAAAATTTTGAATTTCCTGGATGTTCCGTGGAACGAATCTGTCCTCCACCACGAAGAATTTATAAACAAACCAAACGGAGTGCCACTATCGAAGTAAGCTAAATTTAAACATTAAAATTCGGGCGAGCAATTGGCCATTTGTGGTCTAGTAAAATTAATTAACCATCTGGCCCTGGGTCATACGGCTTCAAACGTTCTAACGACACTTTATGACTTCTTCCAGAGTGGAGCGCTCCTCGGATCAGGTAATTAAGCCCGTCAATTTGGAGGCTTTATCGAAGTGGGTGGGCCAAATACCCGAAGATGTAGTCCGCGATATGGCCGACGTTGCGCCCATGCTCTCTGTGCTTGGGTACGACCCGTACGCAAATCCACCGGATTATGGTAAGCCTGATTCCTGGGTGCAGGATAATACGTTTAAGGTATGTGGGGGTTAATGTGCTCCATTAATAATTCCCATTCCGCTGCATTTACTGCATGAGGCAAGTGCTTTTGTTTTGCATGTGCTTTGTTTTCCCAACTCAGGTCTTTTAGTTTATAGTTTACCGGAAAATTCGGAACGGTCTGACGACTAAACGAACTTTCTTGGGGGGTTATTTGATGAGGAGTTAGACCCAGTTGTGAGCCTGTTTTTCAGTTTTTATAGCTCTTTAAGTTTTTGAGATGAAAAGCTTTTGGAGCAATTCACGCAAAGTCTTCTGAACCAACTTCACGAATCGAACAAACGGTGATCAGGAGACCATGCCTACGGATATTGTTATACCCCCTTTGCTTTGAAAGTTTTTCACTAAGTTTCAATTTTTTTTTACAGGTACATTTCATTGATAATAACATAAATAATTATTCAATTATTTTTGAAGTAAAACTTCTTTGGGCGTGGAGAGTAAAATTGCAAGGACGCGTGACCTTAGAATTCACCATTCATGGCCTTGACAGTTGGTAACAGCGAATAGGATAGGGCTATGTCGTATACATAACAGATAGAATCAGTTGTCGAAACATAAAGATAAAAATATTAGTATGCAGGGTGTACAGTATCTGAACAGGGGTATGCCAATCGATTCTACATGGTCTCCTGATCAACGCTTGTTTGGGGACCCCGCCTAAAATCGGTCCTTCACCCCGAAAATCGCAGTCGAAAATTTGGTGGGTGAACCTAGAAAATGCTTTATAAATTTTTTCAAAGATCGATATTGGCTGATAATGTAAAATAATTCTGAGTTTTCACGCTTTCTAACAGTGCCTCTAACGACCCAATCCGTCAGTAAATAAGCGAGAAAGGCCGCATCAAACTTCGAAAATATCAATTTCAAAGCCTTTCAGAGCTTTTATACTGTTGAGGCATATTCTGATTAAATTTTTGCTTTATTAAGGCCCATTCACACATATCAGGGTCCGGGCCGTGTCAGCACCGTGCCGTGTCCGGACCGGGCATCCGTGTCAGTCAGTACCATTCACATAGATCCGTGCCTTTCAGTCACTATTTCGTGTGAGTTCAAAGCGCCTACCCCCAAAATCAACTGGATGATAGCAAAAGGATTTTTAACTATCGGCTGTCTTACGCGAGAAGGATTTCAGAAAATGCTTTTGGTACTTTGGTGCAAAAATTCAGAATTTTCAATAGAAGAATTCAATTAAAGGCCGATTCACACATATCAGGGTCCGGGCCGTGTCAGCTCCGTGCCGGGTCCGGTCCGGGCATCCGGGTCAGTCAGTACCATTCACACAGATCCGGGCCGTTTCAGTCCCGGGCCGTTTCGGTCACTATTTCGTATGCATTACCTGTTTGATTCATTTGTTCCCCTATTTCTTGCCATAGTTTTTCTTTATAATGTGTATTCATGTAATTAGGGTGTCGCAAATTATAAAGCATTTGATTATTTTTCACTAATTCTATGAGCCTCTCGTCATCCATTTCATAAATTTAAAAAACAAGATATCAAAGAATCACTGAGAACTAAGCCTCGCATGTACACTTGCTCGTGGAAACACTTAAATAGCGAGCATTTGGCTGTACGAAATGAGAAAATAAAGTGTTTCGGAGAAAAAAAGTGCTCTCCGTGTCCGGGCCCGGACGGAAAATATTCTTTGAAAGAATCTCGGGAAGCCCGGCACTGACACGGATGGATCACGGAAAGCACGGACCCGGACAAGTGTGAATGGTTCTATGCTAACTGTGTGTAACAATTTTCGGTCCGGGCCCGGCACGGAGCTGACACGGCCCGGACCCGGACATGTGTGAATCGGCCTTAAAGCTGTGTTCTGCATAATTTCATACGCAAACATGACGGCAAACTAGCTCATATGAACCCTTTAACGGACTTAAATGGAGCATATTACTGTTTGGTCTACCGAATGAGAAAATAAAGTTTTTCGGAGACCAATTTTATTTTGATCAGTGAGTGCTCTCCGTGTCAGGGCCCGGACAGAAAATATTCTTTGAAAGAATCTCGGAAAGCCAGGCACTGACACGGATCTATCACGGAAAGAACGGACTCGGACAAGTTACAAGTATGAATGATTCTATGCTAAATGTGTGTAACAATATTTAGGTCCGGACCCGGCACGGTGCTGATATGTGTGAATCGGCCTTTAATCGGATAGTTATGCCCGTTCAATTTCGGGTACGGGTCAGCTAGTGAATTATATACTCTTACCAAGGAAAAGTTTGTCTGTCGTGTATTCACGCAAAAAGTACTTATCCGATTGAGGCTAAATTTTACAGCCGTTCTGTGCAATACTCCTTCGGTCATCTATGCTTCCTTTACTTTTACTTTACTTATACAAACGTTCATGCAAATGCTCATATATGTACCTATACTCATACTTAGGTATACTCAGGTTTGTATGTATTATTCATACTCATACTCATACTAATACTAAGGTATAAGCTAAATATTCTTTGATCTGGCAGTCCTTTCAATGGAAAAGTAAAATATATAAATCTTTGCATAGTACGTTTAGTATATCATATTCATATAGTATTTTAGTATACTAACAAAAATTAAAATATTTGTATTGTTAGTTACATTTTATTGTGAACTTGTAATTTTGTTAGTTTATTTTTATTTGTACATATTTTTTCTTCCGCCACTGTATATTCGTAGCTATTTTATACTAACTAAACTCATATGTGCGTTTACAAAATTTTGATAGTACGAGCGACTTCCGTACAAAATTCAATTCACGATCATATGGATCGAATACCCATCTTAATATCCACTCGATTAAAACTCTTGAGTACAAAGAAGGAAAATGTGGTCACATTCGTTTTTATATGGTTGTTTATTTGAGCGTCGCGTCCACTTATGAGAAATGAAACTCCGAAATTTTTGAAAATGTGTACACTTTCCGCCTTCGGTTATGGAAGCGTTCCGTTATTGGAATGTTTTTTATATGGGAAAGCGAAACAAAAAAAAAAAGATATTGTTGCAAGAAATTTTGTCAGCTTATGAAATACTGTGTCCGCCTATTAGAGCTGTCCCTAAGGCAATATGTAACCTCATACATCTTGTAGAAGGTTTTTGGTTTAACGTCAGATTCATTTAATTGAAAAATCGATTATCAGGAATTCTATATACATACATATGTATTTATAAGAGATATACATATTTCCATTTTCACATATCGACAGACAATCCTCAGTCCAACGAATTTCCTTTCATCGGCCGTAGCCTATAAGCAAATAATTTAATTTTGGAAAATTAAATAACAAAACCTCACCCGAAAAGCCACAATTTCCTGCTACTAGCTGGCGGATCCTGTAATTAACACACATTTTTGAGATAACACTTAATTGCATGCTCTTGGATATGAAATTAATTGAAAAATATAAAAGTAATCGCCGCCACGGCCATACCCTCGAAATGTTAAATAAAAAATCTTTGCCTCTTTCCTAGCTAAAGGCCAACAAAAAGCTGTGGGACCATAAAGCCAAACAAATCCTGAGCTTGCTACCCGGCGGCGATGCCAAATCTGAGGAGGACAATACGCCCGAGCAGCTATCAGAAAATAATAACAACGTTCAGACAGATTCCGAGAGTAGAAATGCTCTGAGAGAAAAGGATCGCGGTGCCGGGAAGACGTGATATCGGATCTTAAAGCGGCTCATCCACTAATTAGTCAGTTTTTATTCTCTTAATTTTATATAGCACACATATGCCGAGAAAATTTATTAATCGTCCCCATTAACTGCGAATAGGTATTTTATATAAGTAAGGTGTGCTACGGCGACAGCCCCAAGGGCAAACTGTGTAAGAAAGATGGTGGCTCAAGGAAAACAATTGCGGTAAGGAGGAATGTGCCGCGCAATTGCTAGTTTAATGTAACCTAAGACAGTTTCAAAGTGCATTTTTATTGCGTGTAGCTACTTTGAGGGACAACGTGTCGGGAGTGTTTGACAAGACTATAGAAAATAACCGTTCCAAATCAGTGCAGGCGTTTACCTTCCTCCTTCATTGGGTTTCAATGGGACTTTGTTGTAAATTTTACGGGAGTGTAATTCAAAGAGAGACCAAAAAAGGTTATCCAGTAGCTTAAGTAATTTTATTCTATTATTTGCGTTAAGTTTACATTTAATTTTCATATTTCTTAATGTTCAGTGATACGATTTTGAAGCATATTCAAGCTTATATAAACACAATGTATTGATGCTTTGTGATTTTTTCTATTGCATCACTGTATATAACGTGAAAGTGCATATATTTATGTTTTTACAATTTTGTTGTTAGACTTACACTTTTTACAACAACGCGAGAAAATGTCTTAATTTTTGATATTGTTGCGTATTTATTAAAGATTGACTTTTTGAAATATTTACATTAATTTATATCAAGTACATACATACATACATACATATATAAAGCTTGAAGAGAAATCTTAAAGTGCTCACATATGTTTAGAGTTGTCAGAAATGTTGTCTTTATATACTCGTATGTCTCATCTTTCACTATTTGTGAGAAGGGTATTAATACCTTTTTCACAAACTAGCACGGAGCGGCGAGTCATGCATTAATAAATTTTATGCAGGACGTTTGTACGTTAAGTGTTAATAACGCTAACAATGCTTCTTTTTTTTTTAAATTTAATGAATACCTTATGTTGTTTTGCACAACTAATTTTATTGTAATCCTACTATTCTGTTTTGAAGATATTAGGAGCGAATGACAAATACGTCTAAATCAAATTGAAAGCTCTTACAAGAGATTTTATTTACCTTTGATTTCGATTGCATATTTTATCCAATTATTTTAATACTTTGAACGAAAACAATTACTGAAGTTAAAGGTTATTTAAATGATTTTGTAAAAATTGTAGGAACTTTTATTTATTTATCAAGAATTTTAGGAACTCTTACTCATTCAAGGTCTGCCTTTTCATAGTCTAATTTTAGACACTCATAAATGCCTGTTGCATCATGCGAGGCCTCTACCGTTACGCAGCAAAAGCAACCGTTTCCTTAACCAAGGGATGAGCGTTTGTCTTGCGTGTCTATCAAATTTTGTTTTTGTTTTTATCCTATCGGAACACTTAGTATAATTTAATAAGCTAAGTAAAGCCATCTACCAATTAACGTGAATGTTCGATAAATACGTTTCCTTAATTTCCCAGGCATAACGCTCTTCGAAAGTGAGTTTCGAATTATGGGTTTTCGGAAACGTCATATGACTTGACAATTGCATTGTCTGTTGACTGATTTTTGCCTATTGACAATAGGTCTGTTCCCTTACTTGCAGGAATTATAATTCCTTATCAGGAAACTGCAGAAAGTCGTTCCTTAACTCGATTTCATGTTTAATTCTTGCTGACGTCGCAACTTCCCCTCCTGCAGGAAAATTCAGAATTTTACAATAGGTCTGAGTTGCCTTAAATTTCCTGATTGTCAAACACAAATGCCAGTTGTGTAAATTTAAGCGCGTTTTTCAAAATTTTTAAAAAGTGGAAAGGAAGAAATGGAAGAATGTATGATTACTCTTCAGTGCTCCCCTGGAACAGCTATAATGCTTCTCATTTTTCAGAAACTTTCAGAAAGTCGTTCCCTAACTCCTACATCTCAATTTCCACCACATGAATAAGGAAAATGAAGAAAAATTTTAGCTGCAGAAGTAAGGGGAGAGACCTAATCGTCTGTCTCCAAATAGCAAAGCATTCCTTCTGTATCACATGCACACCTGCTTTGAAATTTTCAAAATTTTGCTGTCTCATGACTAATTGTTGCCCATCCTCTGCCTTCTCCACAGCATTCGCCCTGAGGCTGTACATCGTTCCGGTTTTTATTATAAAACCATCTTTTACTCCTGTGGTCAGATGATTTTTGATCGATTCCCTGATTTGAGATGGACTCAGCTTCTGCGCTTCCGCGACGGATTTTATCACGCTCAAGAGCGTGGCAGGCTGGGTGAGGTCTCTTAAAGCTTTTATTATAATTTCTACATTAATTTTACGGGTACTTTCATCTTTCAACGCCATGTTATGTAAATGTTTAAATTTTATAAAAATTAAACCCTAAAATTTTCTCCGACCAACTAGAACACAAGTTGTTTTAGAATTGTCAGCAAATGCATGAATCAGTTTTCGAACACTTGATTCTGATGATTGCAAGTCATATGACGTTTCCGAAAACACCCCACCTCATCCCGTTTACAAAAATATTAGTGTATATGGGATTTTTCGCAACTAAATTTTAATTTTTGTCTTATTAAACTCTATCTTCCTATTTCCCTAACACTTCGCTCTATTTTATTTTATTTTATATTCCTATTTATTTTATATTCCTTCTGTTTAATCCTGACTTAAAATACTCAACTACATTCACCATTAACCATTTTGGTACGAGCGTCGACTACAGTCGACAGCCACAGATGAACGTGTACAGCCGAGCGTCGATTTTAGGCGACGGCCGTGATATGAAAACGAACAGCCGAGCGTCCCGTCGCACAGAACAAACTATCGCGGCCGGTGCGCGCCGTGTCGAAGTGGTTAATACTCTTAATAAATCCCTTTCTAGATTACTATTTGATTACTCTAATACTATCAATCAAAACGAATCCTATTAATTGGAAATTCAAATGTATACCATTATCGATCATAACAATTTTCTCATTTATCATCAAAATACAATCATCATCTAATGTTGTTCGCGGTATATTACAACTGTTTATTAGACTGCGATTTCTAACATTGCCTTCCATTGCATTGTTCCTTTAAGGAGCCTCTGTGCGTAAATAAGGCATTTTCATACGTTCGTCCCACTTATGAATTTCTCGCGCTTCCTCAAAGTGATGATTTATGATCTTTTTGATGGCAGTTTGTGCAGACCTCGATCCCTTTTCCCTGCTTGTCTCTCTGCCCTTTGCCCAGTCTACTTTTGAGGTTGTACTTTTTCTTCAGTTCAGCTAATTGGTTTCTTTGCTGTTGAGGAAGATTTCTTCTGATCTCTTCAAGATCCTCTCACAAGAAAGACAGAACTTTAAAAATACAATTTGAAACAAATCATTTCGTAGCAAAATTAAATTTCTAACGCGTTTGATAGTTGTTTGTTTTTATTTTAATTAATCCCTTTTTTAATTTGACTGCGTAACATGACTGGTTTTACTACGAAACATTTTCGGATCAAATATTTTCTTCAGGCACTTTAAGAAGTTTCAATTTTGAAATAAAAGCCAAGTATTTGAATTTTTATTTATTTTTTATTTAACGAAAGAAAAAGAGAAATACACAATTAAAGTAACAATTTCATAAAATAACAAATTATATTTATGTTCATACCGTACATGTAGGATAAATGTTTGGATATTCGGTTAAGGCCGAACTCACTATTTTCTAGGGATTGGGTTCGAGATGGGAAGTAATTAAGAACACTCTATTTTTCCACTTTACAACACCTTTCTTCTTTCTTTATTTTTACTCAACAACTACAATTAGAAAATCGAATGGGTTTAGAAGTTGAGCTCCTAACCTGCGATTAGACAAAGTGGTCCCTCGTCACTTTCGTCGTCATCATACTCAGGTTGGATCCCTATAGAATAAATCTTTTATACCAAATATGCAGATATTTTAGTCATCAACCGTTTTGCATATATGAACCGCATCTGGGAATTCCAACTTAAAACATCGGCTGACTCGTCGAAATTTTGTAGCCATAACTCTACACGATAGTTATCGTCCCCACTGAAACCGGCAAACGATTCCTCTACATCTCTGAAGTTGAAACTTGAAGATGGTCTAGGTGCAACGGTAACTTCTTCCGCTACTTGTAGCTCCGAAGTTTGCTTCTTAAGTTCCCCAATTTTGCGTTTTTTTTTCTAATTTTTGGCGGAGAGCTTCTAACTGCGCATCCAGATCTTCATCCCCAGGCTCCTCACCGACTCCCTCAGGCTCCGGTTACTTCTTCGATTTCCGACATGGTCGGCGACAGTAACAAATTTACAGGGATATATTCGTCCAACTCCTTCTCGCTCAGTAGCTTTACGGCATCTTCTAATCTTAGTTTAAGCACATTATTTAATCCCGTCGTTGATAAACCCAATTGACGCAGCTTTTCTTTCAGTTGAACGGCAGTAGCATTTTCTAGAAAAGTTCTCACACGTGCTGCAGTTGTCATATTACCTCAGCTTTTGTACAAAAACGCGAGTTACTTATAACTCAGTTCAACTTTGTACACAATTAGCACGAGTTACTGATAACTCCGGTTCAAATTTTATTCAGAATTAGCAATGGTTACTTATAACTTGGGCGCGCGGACGGTCATCTCACTTCTGAAAATACTGTAGAGCTGGACGAGGGAGCGGGATAAATTAAAAGGCGTGATGCTGTCGGTCGTGAGGTTTATTTGGGACTGACTGACTCGGTTACAATCAAAGATTATCCACAACAAGATGCGACACTCGTGACGTATTCGCTAAAATTTTAGTGACCTTGGTGTTGGTACCGTTACCCAAGCGAGAATTGAGAATTTTGCGAGAAGTAGATGGTAATAAGAAGCTCATGCCAATGAAAGGGATAAAACTTTGAGGGGAACTGGAACGAAAATTGAAACACTTCCACAGGGTGCCTCGTTTTTTTACAAGTTTTATGTAAATCAATTGCATTTAACTTTGTGCATTTGGATTAATATTTGAAATATATGTATTGTTATATAAATTCTTGCTGCTATATTTTTAGAATATAAATTCTTACATTCGTATTAGCTGCGTGTTTTTCCCAATCAGATTCTGATAAGATTATTTTGAATTAAAAACCACATCAAATTGCCATGATTTTTACCCATCCAAGCTACACATATTGAGTCAAAAAATTAAGGATTAACTTGTTGACGCAAAATGGGTATAAATTTTAGCAATTTCATATTATTCACACGAAATAAGAATTGTTTGATATGAGTAACTTCAATTCAATGCCAAATTTTATGCAAAATCCTCACCCCGATGCTGCTATCTATATAATTTTGGGTAGTTTAAATAAAAATACATAAGTTTTTGTTAGAAGGAAAACGCCGTTAGGCATAAAAAACCTCCTCGTTTAATTATATAAATAAATAAAATTTTACAAAATTATTACAATTTATAAATGCATTACACTTAACATCTTATTTCTATTATCATATACTTTAACATTTCTATTAAAATCTTTAATAACACAAAACATTCTTACTCTAATATATAATCTAATTAAATATACTTTATCTTGATTATTACAGCAAAAGTAATCAAAATCTTCTTTTAAAATGTCGTAAAATTTCTGTTCAATATTATTGTCAATACAAATGTCGTTAAAAATACTACAAAATTTGAATTCTAATTTTTCTAAAGCATTCATAAATTCGGCTGAAGGCCTGACTAAATGAGCATTTTCATACTCCTTGAAATGTAAAAACAGTGAAGCCGAAGTTTCTTCACTGATTATTTCCGCTGAACAATTGTGATGTTCCCTATGTTTTTTTAACAACCAACCGCCAAATTGGCTTATAACAACATTTGGTAATTCTACACTGCCAGTTGGCTCACAATTACCAGATGTTGTTATATTTTCCATGTATTTTGCAGAGAACAACTTTCTAAACCCGGTCGAGAATTTAGAAGGAGTTAATGATCGGGTATTTCCTCCGTGTTTTCGTAAAGTACCGAATGTATTTTCTAAGACGTCTTGATTCAAATTACGCGTTAAAAGAAATTGAATATTGTCGCGCTTTAACTCCGAATGCAAGTGTATTAATACGTTAATATTTTGTAACCAACCTTTTAAAAACTGAAGTTTGGTATTCACATTTTTTTGACCGTCAAGAAATGACATACTTTTTATTAAATTCGCGCTCTTAGTTAAAAACTCTATTTGTTCTGGTGTTCCAATAAACATAACTCTACAGATTACTATATACATAGTTTATAAATTCGGGTTTTTTGTAAATTAAATTCTCCCGAATATTGTAACATTAAACTAATAATGAAACTATGATCATGCCAAAATATTAATTTTATAGTTGAATAATTTTAAAGTCGACCACTAATTGTGCCACTTCTATTCTATATACCACTTACAATCAAACAAAAATAAAATAATAATTTACAAATTTTACCCACCTTTCGTCTTTCGGCAAACCAAAAAATCTTAATCCCGGATTATCGTGTTTTGTACGGCCACATACCAAACACCTTATACAAGTTTTCACCATTTTTTTAATAAAAACAAAATTTTATCAATTTATTGTTAAAATATATTCACGTTCTTAATAAAGAATTAATTTCACTAATTGTATCACTTCTCGCACAAAATTATGATCACCCTGTACTCTTGCACTAAGTAACTCACACGATCAACTTGCGTGAAGCGAAAAGCAACGAAAAGCAAAAACAAAATCGGCGCATCCGTATATAAGGCCTGTGTGTGCTACCTGCCTCATTCCCCCTCTTTAATTCTGACATTTGCTATATCAGAACATTGCAAGGGGAGGGCACTAACACCATGGCCGGCATCATGCCGCACGCATACATGGGACTTGCATGAAAATCGAAACTCCATATAAAAAAAAGTGCGCACATTTATTTTCCTATAGCGTAAGCGCTGTAGGTGAGCAGTGGGTGGTGTCCTACTGTGTTCTCGTTCGCTCTTATGGGAATTTACATAAGGAATGGTAGGCAGTATTGCTTTGCTGCCTTATCTAAGGCGAAATTTTATTTCCACCCAGTTTTCGGAAATGCATATGGGATAGTGGTTTTGCTTAGTATAGGAGTGTCGCATCTTATTGTGGATAATCTTTGGTTACAATCGATAGCCTAACCCCGCTATTATCGGTCTGCAAGAGAGCAGAAATCTCACAGCGCTTCTCAACATTTATACGCCTACAATTCCTTGCCATCGTTACAGTTTTTCTTGAAGGAATGTAGACTCTGTATCCTTTAGCGTAATGCGTAATGCAAAGTAATGCTTGCATGATCTTAGGCAGGTCCTTTGCAGCACTTGTAATAGTTATGCCGCGGAATCTTGAATCTTCAAACTATGTATGTGTGGGGTGACTTACGTCCTGGATGATTTTGATCAGCTAAAATCTAAATAAAACTATCGAAATCAGCTAATAGATCTCCAGAGATCATCACTCCATTTAACGACACTGCGAGAAATAATTCTCTGTCCACCGATGGTGACCACTTCTTCGCGAAAATTGAATAGATAACTATCTACCATGTGGAATAATTGATCCACCTGCTTCATTCGCTCAAGCATCTCGCCTGATGCTATACCGCGGGAAATGAAGTGAAAGGTATTCTTTGTCGTTTCATTCAAAATCGAATCCATCTTAGAAAGTTTTTCTTAATATTCCTTGCCATCGTTACGGTTTTTCTTGAAGGAATGTAGACTCTGTATCCTTTAGGTTCCTCGGAGTATCCAATAAATATACATTTCACTGATTTTGAACTTAATTTACTCTTATTGGGAGTCTCATCAACGATGTAAGCATCATTTCCGAAAACCTGTAAGTGGCTTATGTCCGGCAATCTTATGTGTCACACCTGATAAGGTGTCCTTCTATTTAGATGAACTGTCGGACATCGGTTTCGCAAGTAATTGGAAGTTCGGACTGCCTCAGCCCAAAAAGAAGCAGGTAAATTACCTTGGATAAGTAGACATCGTGCCATATCCATTATGGTTGGATTTCGACGTTCAGCAACGCCATTCTGTTCCGGACAATAAGGAACTGATAATCGCCAACGAATACCGTGCTGATTTAAAAACTCGTTAAATTGACTATTGATATTCTCAGACCCGTTGTCAGATTGTAAAAATTTAATGTTTCCTCTATAATTTTCGACAAATGCTCTGAACTCAAATTTTTGTAAAAGTTCCGACTTTTTATTGATAAAATATACCTCCGACCATCTAGAATGATCATCTACACACGAAACGAAATATTTGTTTCTTCCCAGGGTAATAGCGGTTGAAGTACTCGGTTCTATAAAATTACAATTGTAATTAGAAAATCGAATGGGTTTAGAAGTTGAGCTCCTAACCTTGCGATTAGACAAAGTAGTCCCTCGTCACTGTCGTCATAATTTTTTTTTTTTTTATGGGAGTGGGGAAATGCCGTTACGCACCTAGGTGACCGAAGCCACCCGTGTGCCGGATCCCTGGCCACAATGCCAGGCCTACTGGCTAAAACCCCACTCCCCACCTCCAGGAACTCCATCCCGGAACCGTCTAGTAGACATTACTTTAGGGTGGAGTCCTATACATCCGCCCGCAATGGGCGCACACCACACACTCAGACACATCCGTCCGTCCTCACACACGCAGCCAGCACGGACTCCTCACGGGAGCCATGTGTTTGTCTGTGTACCCTATCCCTAGCCAGCCGGTGCTCACAAAAGAAGCGACCCGCCGCCAAAGATCGTCGCACTGCAGCATAAGCCCGACTATATTATCCGGGGTTATGCCGCCCGCTGCCGCCTCCAGATCGGCCCGCTTCGCCCTCCAACGGGTACATTCAAAGAATGTGTAGAGAGCGGAGTCCGATGGGGAGTCGCAGTATATGCAGCACGGGCTCGGCACCTTCCCCATACGGTAGAGGAAAATATTTCTTTTTTTTGGTTATGTTCTGGCCCCAATCGGGCCCCACGTTGGGCGCCAAAATGTTACACACGAATTTACTGGCGCATGCAAGTGCCCCGCTAGCTCGGGAGGAAGGGCTGAGTACCGATATACTCGATGCACCCCTTTGGGTGAATAGGGGGAAACGAAAACGAAGATACTGGGCGCCACTCGGTTTTCCCTGGCTAACCGAGAACCACAACACCACTTAGGAAAAAAAAACTTGGTAGTAATTTTACTAGTCACTATATTCAACAGCAAATCCAAAACATCGGTTATAAAGTAACATAATTCAAGTAGTAATTCATTTCAAAGAGCCTTTTTAGGCTATCACAAGAATTTCTCCCGCAATTGAGCTTGCGTGGGATTACATGAAACTAAAGGAACACTGAACTGAAATTAAACCTACTAGGAAAACTTCTCATAAGAATTCACAGAATTCATCCAACAAATTATTATAACTACAATGCAGACACTAACTAATCATTTCGCGGCCGGAAAAGGCGCCTCGAGCCCCACGGCCAAGAGCATGCTGGGAGCCCCAAAACGAGCTCCATGGAACTCCTCACGAAAATTCAATTAATGTACAAAATACTTAGCTCCGGATCTCCGGGATAATTCCCGATTCGCCGGAGAAAAATCCGCCGGTTCCAAGAGCTCCTCCTCGTGTCCCAACCTCCTCTCGCCTCCTGCCTTCCTTTTCCCGGTTTTACCGCTTCTCCTCCTTATCTCTCTTCTTTTTCCTTGTCTACAGCCCGATGCCCTGCGATGCTCCTTATCCTCCGGCTTTACTTCCTTCCCTCTTCCTTCTGGATTGCTTTTCCCAAAGACTTTTACTCCACTTTTTTCCAAAAAAAAAATAAGACTTTACTCCACGTTTCAAAAAGAGACTTTTCCTCCTGCCGTCTGCTCCGATCGGTCGCTGGCTCTCGACTGAACGTGCACAATGGCCGCCCACTTCACCTACCGGGTGTTAGCTTTTTCCCCGCTTCCGGCTGCTGCATTCGGCGTCTCCACTCGGCCACTTGGATACATTCGGCCAGATCGGTACTTATGGTGATGCTGGATACATTCGGATGTTAAGATTTTACTGTGATGTTTTCAGCTGCAGCTTTATATACAACATTTGCTAACAGACCCGGGTTGCGGTTGGCCTTTATGCGTACGGTACGGTGGGTTAAGACGATGTCGGGGAGGCTGTCGGGTGGTGTTGAGCGGTGGTGGAAGCTGATTGTTGGATCACGGCGGTTGTGGAAGCTGATGGTTGGGACCGGTAATTAGCTTTAGTCTTTTGCTCTCTCTTTTTTTCCCCTCTCGCGAATTCTTTCCTGTAGGTGGGCCTCGAGTCCCCTTTTCCGGGCTTACAAATTGCTTTACAATTCTCTCTTATTTTTAGTTACAGCGGTTTTGACAACCCCGCGGAATCCAAATCAATTTACAATTTAATCAAATTTTAAAATTCATATTCGTGAAGGCAACAGTCCAATTGAAACGCGCCTAAACTATCCCTACATTTTACGAATCTTAGACTCCAAAGTTTACCTCCTCTGGCTAAATTTCACAAGAGAACCAAGAATGGCTAAAATTCCCTAAATTTCGTCGGTTGATTAGCGCCACCTGTCCGGCTCTGGCGCGACGTCACTGCTCCATCGCTCCTCCCACACGCCCTCTACTGCCGCTACTCCTCCTTCGGCCTGCTCTTCCGCCGGTTATCTGGGGCCACAACCCGCTTCGGCCCAAATTGCCCTCGCTTCGTTTGATTTTTCTGAAATGACATAGATCTTTGCAGTAAGAAAGCCCACTGGGTGACATATATACTAGACAAACACGGGTAGTTCACAACTCTGGGGCTCCCTATACGACCGCGCGCGGGTACTTTTCTCGCTACGCCCCTACGCGCCTCAGCCTGCCCAAAATGAGGCTGTAACAGGCCCGGAAATGCCCGTGCCCCGTCAGCATTTGGGTGAGGTGGTAATCCACCTCGTCCTCCTTCCTCTTCTTCCCTCTTGCCTCCCCCTCCTCTCTTGCGTACCGTAGGCGAAGCGCCCACACTCACCGCTCCGGCCGGCACAGTTTGCATGCCCATGGACCACACAGCTGGGCTTCCTGTGTGAAGCCTCTTCGCCGGCGGGGCCCCCACGCTCGCAGCAACAACCGGAGCAGTTTGCGTGCCGAAGGATCTCCTCATAGGGAGGCCGTAGCGGGTGTCCGCTTGTTTCCATGTCTGCAAGCTTATCAATTTCGTCGAAAAATGTCCTTAGATGCTCCCGAAGAGCGCCGTTATCCGTCATTTTACTAATTACTAACTGCTTAAGAAGCATCGCCTTCTTGGCTGAACTTCTCGACTGGTAAATCTCCTTCAACTTTGACCACATATCGCTAGAAGTGTTAGCGAGTTAATCAAAATACGCAGCCAGGGCAGAAAGAGCAGCCAACCGCTACCCATAAGAATATGCCTCGCATCCTCTAGCCCGGTGGAGGATCGGATAGTCTCCAACACTTCCCCTCGAGACAATCCCCGAATCCGGGCACCGATCCGACAGTCCCAACATGTCGACACAGCGCTCCAATTTGGGCTTCGACAAAGCCTTCGTCAACACATCGGCAGGCATGCCATCGTTCCCCACATGTTCCAAAACGATCCTTCCAGACTCCAGTATTTCGCGGACGAAATGATGCCGGATGTCAATGTGCTTGGTGCGCGCATGAAACACCGGATTAGTTGCTAATTTCTGCGCGCTGAAATTGTCGTTTTGTATAATAACCGGCCCCGGGCTCGTCCACCCGAGCTCCAAAAATCCGCGCAGATGAACATCCTCCTTAGCTCCCTCGCTCAAAGCCATGTACTCGGCCTCCGTTGTAGAGAGGGCCAATGTTCGTTGCTTTCTTGAGTCCCAGCTGATGATACCGCCAGCATACCTGGTGAAAGAACGCCTGTCGTCGGTTGATCCTCCCCAGTCCTCGTCCACGTAGCCCACCATGTGGCCCTTACCTTGTTTATAAAAGATCCCCCTGTCCATAGTACCTTTGATGTACCGAAGCACCCTCTTCGCGGCGTTCCAATGGGTTTTGTTGAAGCAATCGCTAAATTGGCAAACAGCCCACCAAGTCGCGGTAGGGAGGCTTCCCACCATCCATTTCCGACCATGTGTCGCCCTTGACGAGCTTAGTCCCCCGTCTAGAGGAGTTGACACTGCGTTACAATCTTCCATTTTGAACCGACGCAGGATGTCGATTATGTATGTTTTCTGATTTATAAAGATGCCCTCGTCACTGCTGACGAAGTCCATTCCCAAACATCGCCTGATGCATCCGAGATCCCTCACCCCGAAACGACCGTTCAAGTGATCCGCAAATTTATCGATCTCACCGATGTCCCTGCTCATTACTAAGATATCATCGACGTAGACCACGATTATCATGTGATTCCCGTCTCGACGTCTCGTGTAAACGCAAGGGTCTCCTCGCGTCGGTTTTGCCCGGAATGCCTGAAGCTCTTTGTCAAGCCATTTGTGTCACGCTCGACCGGCCTGCTTCAAACTATAAAGGGGCTTATTCATGCGACATACCTTGTCTCCGGCCCTCAGCTCTCCCAGCATTGCCACAGACTTGTCCACCAGCGGACGTGCAGAGAGAGAATTTCTCGAAATGTGTTTCAGGACTTCCACTATCCTCTCCGGCGGTTCCATGAACACTTCTTCCTCCAGGTCACCGTTTAAGTACGCGGTCTCCACGTCGTACTGTCGAATATGCATCCCATGCTGAACGGCAAACGCAATAGCTGCACGAACGGAGTTCAAACGCGCAACAGGTACATATGTTTCGTGAAAATCGCGAGCATGCACCTGAGCATAGCCCTTTGCAACAATCCTGGCCTTCCGCCTTACCAGCGCGCCGTCCTTTCCGAATTTATTCCGAAGCACGAAACGGCTCCCGATTATTTTTGAAGCCTCTCGTCTCTCGACTAGCTCCCACGCATCCTTTTCCGACTCGACCTCATCAGCCATGGCTTTTATCCATTCCGACGAATCTGGACCCGCCAATGCGTGACGCGCGGGCACTTCTGTCAGAAGAACAGAGTCGTCCCTAGTTTCGACCGCTTCATGTGATGTGCGAATACCGCACTGTCTGCGCACTTTACGAGGCCGTCCCGGTCGCCCTGTCCGTATAGTACGCGGTCTGCCCGGGCCCTGACCGCTCTCGAGATTTTCCTCCTCAGGGAATCCCAGGAACTCGCTACCGGAAACGTCAGAGTCCTCCTGTATGGCATTATCATCCCGATTCGTTCCCCTGTCGACACGAAGTTTCGGCCCCCGACCCCAAGCGATATCGATGCCGATGAATCGTTCATCCTTCCTGTTATCAGCTGACCCATTTGTTTGCCCGTGAGATTGGGGCTCCCGCGGCCAGGGATCCGCATAATTTTCGCCCGAATACAAAGAATGCCCCTGAAGGAATTTCACATCCCTCGACGTCACGACCCTTCGCAACTCAGGCACCCAAACGCGATATGCCTTCGACGAATCCCACGAAAATGCCACTTCTTGATCGGGGCTCCAGCTTGCCCCTTCCGGGCGATTCACCCAGAACATATACTTTGTTCCCGAATTAGCTCAGGTTTGACACGCCTGGAGGGCATCCAAACCAGGCCTCATATGGAGTTTTACCGTTGAGTCGGCCTGTCGGCGATCTATTACGGATATAATTCGTGGCGTTGACCGCTTCCGCCCAGAAAATCGGTGGCAGTCCCGACTGTATTAGAAGACATCTGGCCGCTTCCATAAGCGTTCTGTTACGCCGTTCCGCGAGACCGTTTTGTTGCGGATGGTAAGGAACCGCCAAGCGCCTTGATATGTGGTGCTTTTTGAGCAAGGCGTCAAACCCGGCGTTCACTTACTCTCCTCCGTTGTCCGATTACAGACATTTAATTTGCTTCCCCTTTTGGGTTTGTACAAAAACTCTATAGCAATCAAATTCATGCATTACCTGATTCTTCCGGTTGACGAATCTCACCTCGCACCATCCGGAGAAGTCGTCTATGAAGGTTACGAAGTATCGCTTACCTCTCTGCGATGCAATGCGCATGGGGCCACAGACGTCGGAATGTGTGAGTTCTCCTAACTCGGTGATCCTATCCGAGAACTTTGGGAAGGGGGCTCGACTTATCTTTCCCCGAATGGAAACCTCGCACTCGAGATCTCTGTCAATGTTTTTGACCTTGATTCCACGAATGGCTCCTGTCGCGACCGCCTTTCGAAATGATTTCACGTCCAAATGTCCTATGCGGATGTGCCAATTTTTAAAGAGTCAGCCTCCGAATTCCCGTCGGAAACCGCATTGCAAGTAACGCTGTCCAGACCGCGAAAGCGATATAAGCCGTTCTCCCGCTCTGCCACGAGAATTACCTCTCCTCCGCCGTTATTGACCTCAGCCTTAGTTCCGCTGAACACGACCTTGTGCCCCTTTTCGGTTATTTTCGCGACCGACATGAGATTTTCCCTTAAATCTGGAACGTACAACGCGTTCTTGAGCTGAAAGGTCTTATTGTTCCCGCGCACTTTAGTCGTCACCCACGCAGTTCCCGCTCCCTTTAGTCGTCACCCACGCAGTTCCCGCTCCCTTAATCTCTGTGTAGGCCCCGTTTGCCATATTCACTCTTCCATCCGCATTATTCCGGCGAATTTCCGAGAAGGATTCGACATCCTTACACATTGCGACGTGCACCTACTGTCCAAGCACCAGTCGCCTCCGCGCACAGTATCACCGCACCGAAGCGCTTCTACCGCCGACATGCACTCGCTGTGCGTATTTCTTGCGAAATGTTCGTTTTTCTTCTTGCAGTTTTTGGCTCTATGGCCCAACACCCCGCACTTAAAAAATTTTATTTTGGCGTCTGCCTCGGCGCCGTTGTTTTTGTCTGATTTAAAGCGTCGGGGCTTGTTCCCCGATTTTCCCGCGACCATGGCGCCCTGAATTGAAATGTCCGATTGTGCCTTTAGATCGGCCGCCACCCACCTTTCCGAAATCTCCGCACTCCCGGCATCACCGGCCACCAGCTGGGGCTTCGCAATGGCTCCGCTCACGTAGCCCCACTCGTCGTTTTTGATCAATATCGCGCGCATCTGCACCTTCCATGTATGATAGTTTTCCTGGTGCAGCGCCTCGACCCGAATACGCGCCGCGTTCATTTTTGTTTTTTTTTTGATTAAGCCACTGGGCCCATAACCTGTTAGCGAGTTCACCAAAATACGCAGCCACGGAATGGCGATTGAAAGAAACACATAATATGGGACAAATAATACTTTATTGGTTGTAAAAAGATCTACACGGTGTGCCTGGCACGACGCTCGATGATAGAGTGAGCAGCACCAAACAGGGAAGGCTGACAGCAAGGGAAGCCAACCGCTACCCATAAGAAAATGCCTCGCATCCTCTAGCCCGCTGGAGGATTGGATAGTCTCCAACAAGAAGTAGAGCAATGTTTGATTTGTTTCAACTCAGTTGAAGAAATAGACAAAATAATATCTGCCTTCGCCTTGTCTTCACGCCAATCATCCAGTTCCAGAATTTTGGCTTTATCGGTTCCATCGTCTCCGATTAGGAGACGCTGTACGCGGCGTTTCCAATACAGCGTCAAGCTCGCGCCAGCGCTGGCCCTGTTTCAAATGGCAGCGTAGTGCATGTTCGAAAGTTCAGTTTTTCGAAATCATATGATTACATATACATGTCACTTTTAACTAGTGTGATAATTAGCTGTTTAGGATTAGCTGTGATGGAAAACCAAGTTGCAACTATTGTTTCTGTTATGCATTAATGCAGTTGTACTAGATAATGAAAATCAAAGCCGCGTTTGGTAGTTCAAAAACTATTCGAAAATGCAAATTTCAAGAATAAAATCATGAGTAAAACAATGAAAATTTTTCCAAAACACTTTTTCCTCATAAGAAATTATGCAACACACAATTGATTTTATCAGCCGAAATGAGTTTTCTTCGCAAATTTTCTCAGTCACAAATCAATTGCATAATTGCTCCATCTTGCGTCAAAAAAGTGAAGCTAAAATTCCGAAATTTTTTCGCAGTCGCCAGCGCGAGCGTAGAAATAGAACCTACTTTTTACACTGGCGCACGGCGCGAGCGTGAGATTTTGAGAGAGACAGAAAATACGAATTTGTCTTGTGAAGAATGGAGACAGGGGCCAGCGCGAACTTGACGCTGTATTGGAAACGCCTCTTAAAGGAAAAAAAAATCAATAATAAAAATACCAATGTTTGCAAAATTCATAAAAGGAGACAACTATGTAAATGTGAACGGCGGAAACTTTTGCATACTCCCAATATTCATAAATTAATAATAAATTTTAGAGTCTATATTTTTAGGCTGTAAAACGGAAAATGCTCTTAAGCGAGGTGCACTTATCCGGGTTTTACTGTACCACTAACTAACAGAGGTGGTGGAAATAAATGACGGTGACTCGCACAGAAAGATACTTTATTACTTATTAATAAAGAAAAGATGTGCGGAAGTAAATGTGACATATGTACAAACGTCCTGATCTTGGACTCGTTTACACGACAAAATCTGATTTCTGACAATTCTAACTTAACATATTATATAATTTATATATTTTTTAAAATGCATATTTCAAGGAAATACCAAATCAAATTTTTTGACCCGTCGCAGTCATTTTCACCATAAATTAACGTAAAAAGTTGTAAGTACTTATGTAGACGACAGTTTTGTTTCCTTAAATCACTTACATCCGTCTTATTACATGTTTAATTTTTCTTTACGAACAGTTATTATTCTCTTATTTGCTAAAATATTCATGCCTTTTGTTGTCCAGAATTAGTTTGGCGACACAGATATAGTACAGGTTTTATTGAAAACTACAGAATTGGTAAGAAGGCGAAATAGCTTTAGTATGTCTAAGTTTCGTTATCGTTGTAAAAGACATGAAAAGTATAAACGCTTTGATGTTATGTTTTTCACCAACTGAAGAAAAGACAAACCCATAGAACATGTGAGGGAGGAGGAGGACACTTTAGGTGTACAGTATAGATATACTGGAATGGAAATAAGATATGTTGTTAGATAGCATTTTGTAATGAATTTATTTAAATAGACGACTAGGCAGTTAGATTTAAGCAAAGACTATTTATATTTTGTTATTAAATTAAACATAATTTTGTACATACAGTTGAAGGAGGAGAAACCCAAGCCAACAGATTCGTATTACACGCCTCTTTGCATGTATAGTTTATATGGATGTCTACGTGTTGTGTTCGTACTTATGAAATATTAATTAATTTTAGCTGTGAAAGCATCCAGAGCTGCCCCGAGAGAGGACACCCTCTTCGCATTTGTTCATTTTTATTGGTTACGGGGAATAGGGATGAGATTGTTTTTCCGTTCAAAAGTGTGTGTATTTATTATGCCCGGTTCCCGAGGAAATATTTATTTCCCTGTTAAATTGTACTTAATTACCTGCCGTGTACAACAATTATTTATTCACCGGCGACGCGACTCTGCACAAATATTTCGGACGACCATCGAGCAGCGAGAGGGCCGTTAATCATTAACATAAAACGCCATAACTCCCGCATTATCAGTCGATGCAAAAATGCAAAAAAATTTTTAATATAAAATCCCTTAGGTGTACTTCAGTTTTGCGCTCGAATATTTCACGAATGTTCTTTATGTACACAACAGCTTACATTATGTTTTTTTTCGCTGATCCTCAGTGGAGCTCTGTTTGCATTTTTGGTATAACAAATAAAACAAGACATAAAGGCTTGCTCAAAAATGATTTTTAACTGTATTTTGTAAGACGAATTTTGATAAAATACTTTTTCTTTGAACGGTTTTTCTTTGAAGTCGTCGTTGTAAAAAACATTTTGTGGAAACGCTGTTAAAATATCACTAAGGTGTAAAAATTGTATCATATTGATCAGTTGTTTGTATAACATTCAATAAAGTCTTCAAAGATTTTATATATACGGCGATTTTATTTCTTTTCTACAAATTTATAAACGTTGATTAAAAACACTGAGGTAAGTACTTTAAAAGATTCAATTAGAAGTAGGTGTCCCAGTTGAAGAAAATAATGAAGATCATTGGTAAATTAAAATAATTACGTATGTACGTGTGGATGAGTGTCTGGCTATCAGGTTGTTTGGAAATACCGCAAAATGAATCAATTGTAAATTGGTAACCTTCGATAGTGTGTCAGGATTTAATAGTGGACCTTATTCCGGTTGTCACCTCACATGCCATGTGACGTGAATCTACGGATTCGGTATTCTCGTTGCCACTCTAAATGACTTCTTTTGGTATGTGCCACTTCATTTGCTCCTCACGTCACGCGACAACGAGAATACTTAATGCGAAGTGAAGTGACAACGGCAGTGAGTATGGTCACGCAAGTGAGTCCACCACCCTAAATAAGGCCCAGTATGAATTTTAGACAATCGACGTAAACGTTTAACCTTACTAGGATAAGAATAATAATAGTAAAACTTTTATATTTTTGTGTTTGACTGTTATAAATACTTGTTTGTATCTTTTCAGTTCCTGCTCTATAAGCAGTCGGGTTTTCATTTGACTTATTTACTTATTTATTTTTTTAAGTAGTTCACATAACACATTCATTCGTGAATATATACATATGTTTATGGAAGAAAGGTACAGAAATTAATAAAACAAAATATCAATGAATACATAGTAAGTATTATAAAACACGTACTCGTACATATTTATACATGTAGGGATGTGTGTAGCCAGCCGGCGATGGGCACAGAGCTCTGCTCTGGGCCGCCCGTTATCGAAGTCAGTCACTATTCTCAGTTGGTCAGTCAGTTGCTAGTCTAGTCAGTCGTTAGTTGAAAGTTGAACAGTTGTCAAGAAAGTTTAAAATCAGTTGCCTTAAAGTTGTAATTCGCCTCTCAGTTGCACTATTTTGATAATTAAACTATACTAAACTAAACTATCCTATCGTATTATTCATTCATCCTACATTTGGGGGCTCAACCAAAAACATAAATAAATTAAAACAATATACAATACATGTGAGTTGCAAGCGAGGACTATAAAACTAGCTGATCCCGTGTGCTTACTGTTAACTGTTAACTGTAAAGTGAATATGTTGAGAGATTTAACCGTGGAGCAATTAAAAACTGAACTTGCAAGATTGGGTTTGGATACAAGAGGTGTTAAGGCGGAATTAATCGCGAGACTGGAAGACGCAATGAATAATAGCGAAGAAACTGATGACGATCATTTAGATGAGACGGTTCGGCAGAGTGGATCCAGAACTGCAAGTGGAAGGTCAGGTGATAAAAATGAGGGTATTGCTGGTACATCTCGGTCGCAATTTATGGCCATTCCTGGTACATCTCGGACGCAATGTGCAGGTAATATAAACCAAAGAATTAATGAAAACACTGGAGCATCTGATGGCGCAAATATTGGTGCATGCCCATACGATTTTAAGGTTAAAGACATTGAAAATTTGATACCGCCATTTAGCGGTGACCGAGGCAATTCAGTTATCTCTTGGTTCAGGGAATTCGAGGAAATAGCGGCGATGATGAGTTGGAGCGATATTGAGAAATTTATTTATACAAAAAGACTATTAGTCGGGAGTGCAAAAATGTTCTCGCGGACACTTGTTTTTAAATCTTTTACGGATCTGAAATCAAAACTAATAAGTGAATTTGATCGTACGGTTTGCAAGGCGGACATTTATATGAAATTGCAAAATCGGACTAAAAGAGAGACAGAAAGCTATAGAGAATACATATATAAAATGCAGGAAATAGCGTCTTTAGCTGATGTCGACGAACTTTCTTTAGTTAACTTTATAATAAGTGGCATAACGGATCGGGAAGAAAGAAAAATGATTTTATATGGTGCCGAAAACATAAGTGAACTGAAAAGTAGACTAGAAATTTACGAACGTATAAAAAACAAAACTATTGCTCCATTAAATATCCAGAAATCATCGAAATCGAATGAACATTCCGGTAAAATCCGTTGTTTCAATTGCGGGTCGGTCAATCATAAACGAAAAGAGTGTAAACTAGGAACAAAATGTTTTAAATGCAATGGTTTTGGCCATATCGCGAGTAATTGTACGCAGAAAAATATTGCAAATAGAACTAGTAATACCAGAGAAACCAACTGTATAGTGGCGCAGAATGTGAAACCAATTGATGTAAATGGACGTCGGTTAAATGCATTAATTGATACCGGTAGCGAATTGAGTCTGATAAGGGAGGATTCATTTAGAAATCTCGGGGATATTACTCTGTTCAAAAATTCGATAAACTTTCTCGGCTTAGGGTCAGGAACATCAAAATCCAGTGGCTATTTTGAGACAACATTTACTATCGATGGTGTTGAGAGTAAAGGCAGATTTAATGTAGTACCTGAAACGGCTATAAGATTTCCATGCATTATAGGAAACGACATAATCGCCAAATTTAAAGTCGTTATTCACGGAAGTGTTATAACATTTTACAACCCAAACGAACAAATCGAAACAGCATCAATTATGAATATTTGTACTGACGATGCCGAAGAAATTGAAGTTCCTACGAAGTTTCAAAATAAAGTCGGTAATTTAATAACTAATTACAAACCGGGTCCCGTGAGCCAGCATCCGATTAAAATGTCAATAATTTTAAACAACGAAACACCTATTTATTCCCGACCCCGTCGACTACCTGTAATTGAGAAAGAGGTTATTAAGAAACAAGTTGAAGATTGGCTTAGGGAAGGCATTATACAACGCTCAAACTCATCTTTTGCTAGCAACGTAGTTGTAGTCAGGAAAAAGGATGGGTCTCCGAGAGTGTGCATCGATTATAGGAGAGTTAATAAAGTTACAATTAAAGAACCTTTTATTATGCCTGTTATGGAGGATGTATTAGATAAACTGGCTGACGCAAATGTTTTTACCAGCTTAGACCTAAAAAATGGGTATTTTCATGTTCCGATGGACGAAAAAAGTAAAGCATTCACAGCTTTTGTAGTAGAAGACGGGCATTTTGAATTTAATAGAGTTCCGTTTGGTCTCATGAACGCGCCGGCAGTTTTCTGTCGTTTTATACATTTTATTTTTCGGAACCTGGTCGCAGAAAATATAGTGGAAACATACATGGACGACCTAATAATATATTCCAAAGATGAAGAAGAAAATATAAATAAGTTAGAAAAAGTTTTAAAAATAGCTGCAAAATACGGTCTTCAGTTTAATTGGAAAAAATGTAAATTCTTGAAAAATAAAATCGATTTTCTGGGGCATGTTATACATGAAGGTAGAATAAGCCCATCAGCGGAGAAAATAAAGGCAGTAAAAAACTTTCCCCATCCAAATACGATAAAAGATATTCAATCGTTCCTGGGCCTTACAGGCGCTTTTAGAAGATTCATACCGAATTATTCGTTGATAGCGAGGCCTTTAACTGATATGTTGAAAAAAGATGTGGTCTTTAGCTTGCAAGCTAAAGAGAGAGGGTCCATTGAAGAATTGAAAGCAGCTTTAATTAACAAACCGGTTCTTCACATATTCAAACAGACAGCAGCAACGGAAATCCACACAGACGCGAGCAAATACGGGTGTGCAGCAGTGCTCCTTCAAACTGGTGACGACCAACAATTGCATCCGGTCTACTACTATAGTAGAAAGAACTCGCCTGCAGAAGAAAATTATCATAGTTATATCCTTGAAGTTATGGCAGTTTACTTGGCTCTGAAAAAATTCAGGATATATGTTCTTGGGCATTCCTTTAAGGTTGTTACGGATTGCAGCGCGTTTCAGCAAACAAAAGACAAGAGGGATCTCCCGGTTGCGGTTTCGAGGTGGATTCTTTACATGCAAGAGTTCGATTTCCAAGTTGAACACAGGGCAGGAAAAAGAATGGCGCATGTTGACTCGCTCAGCCGTTATCCTAATGTGTATCTTATTCAATCGGAATTGCTGGTTCGCATTCAGAAAGCACAGGAAAAAGATTCCCATATACAAGCTATTAAAGAGATCTTGAAAGAAAAAGAGTACGAAAACTTCGCAGTCGAAAAAAATTTACTTTTTAAATATGTGAATGGGAAAAAAAATTTAGTCGTACCACGATATATGGAGGTCGAAATAATTAAAATGAAACACGAGGAAGGACACTTTGGTCCTCAGAAAACCATGCATCTAATCAACCAGGAGTTCTATATATCAAATCTACAAAACAAAGTCCAAACGTGTATAGAAAATTGCGTAAAGTGTCTACTAGGTGCCAGAAAAGCTGGTAGGCAGGAGGGATTTTTGCAACCGATTGATAAAGGAGAGAGACCATTTGATACCATGCATTTGGATCATGTAGGCCCAATGGATCAAACTGCGAAACAGTACAAATACATGCTCACAGTCGTAGACGGTTTTTCGAAATACGTGTGGATATATCCAACAAAAACATTGGGAAGCGAAGAAGTCATACGGAAGTTAACAGAGCAGCAGCAGTATTTTGGAAACCCAAGAAAACTAATCACAGATAGAGGCACTGCGTTCACATCAACAAGTTTCAAAGAGTTTTGTACACAGGAGGGCATCGAACATGTTTTAACGACAACGGGGGTACCACGTGGAAATGGACAAATAGAAAGAATTAACAGGATAATTATCGAAGCATTAAAAAAGCTTACTGTTGATTCCCCAGACAAATGGTATAAACTCGTACCCAAGGTGCAAATCGCTATAAATAGCACGTTTCAACGTTCAATCCAAAGGACGCCTTTTGAAGTTGTTTTTGGAACAAAGATGAACAAAAAAGAAGACCTACATGTTGCGGACGCCATAGAACAAGCTGCAGTAATGGACTTCGATGAAGAAAGAGATAAGATAAGATTAGATGTTCGTCAACAGATCAGCAGAGTGCAAGATGAAAATCGTCGATGCTACAATAAATCAAGGAAGCTAGAAAAATCTTATGTGATAGGAGATCTTGTTGCTATAAAGAAGACACAGTTTAATGTTGGTAAAAAAATTTCTTCTGATTTTTTAGGCCCATACGAAGTTACAAGTAAAGGTCGTGGGGGTCGCTACACGGTACGGAAGCTGACAGATGAGGAAGGACCGAAAGTGACGACTACAAGCTGTGACCTTATGAAACCCTGGCGAAATTCGGGATCACATTCTCTTCAGGACGATTCGTTCGAGGCGAACGAACCTCAGGATGGCCGAATGTAGGGATGTGTGTAGCCAGCCGGCGATGGGCACAGAGCTCTGCTCTGGGCCGCCCGTTATCGAAGTCAGTCACTATTCTCAGTTGGTCAGTCAGTTGCTAGTCTAGTCAGTCGTTAGTTGAAAGTTGAACAGTTGTCAAGAAAGTTTAAAATCAGTTGCCTTAAAGTTGTAATTCGCCTCTCAGTTGCACTATTTTGATAATTAAACTATACTAAACTAAACTATCCTATCGTATTATTCATTCATCCTACATACATATGCTTGTTTAAAGCACATATTACATATAAAACGCATTTATAAATTGGTATAACATGACCATGTTGCAGGGGTTTACGGGTTTTTTTCGTTTTTAATAGAGTGTGCCCTTTAAAATTTTCCACAAGTTATTCCTTTTTAGGCGGCCGGTGGTGCGGTCGATGAAGAGCTTTAAAATAAATGCGGTAATCATTTATTTGTACCCACTCAGGAAAGAAGCGGCACGGGCCGTAAATAACTAACAGGAAGATTTCTGACAAAACAATCATTTTTACATGATGTGACGTAATATTATACAAAATTCGAATGAACGCTTATACATAAACACAAACTTATGTGTATATGTTATGGGCAACTTGAGAAGTGGGGTCACTATGAATATGGTATTGACGGGTCTGTATACATAACGCCCGTATCAAGTGGGCAATGTAAGTAAAACTGCATGACTCATCATTTTTCCCGGTCAGTATAAATAATGCCTACTCTATCTTGGGCAAAATAATAAAACAGACGAACTGTAGTGTTTTTGTTTATTTTATGAAATTTAACTTATAATTCTTATGGAAAGGTACAAAAAAAAAACAATTCAGCATAGTAGGTAGTTCAAAATAAGTTAAACAATTAAACGTAATGACATCAGTAGCTACCTTACTTTTATTTTGATAAAAATATTATTTATGAACAACAGTTTAAAAATTAGAAGAATCAGAGAAGAATTTCGTTAAAATTAGAACTATTTATTCTTGCATGGTGAGCTTTTGTGACATTTTGAATTGCAAAGAATGTTTGATTTCTTGCATTTACAACGTTTTAAATTGCAGCCACCAATTGCAATGTTGGAAGTCTTGTCCATCAAAATGGGAGTCTTTTCAAACAGACTCTCGAAGAGTTATATATCAACTTTTGGAACATCGTCAATTGAAATGAACTTTTCTTTACACACAGTAAATTCATTTCTGAAGTACAGTTGGTTTAAAGTACCGTGCTTAGTTCCTAGTTTGTAAAGGCTTTCTTTTTCCACAGAAATAATGATAGCAATTATATTAGGACCTTCCGTTTTGGCTCGATTTACATCTGGTAAACTTACTCGAACGCTGTGGCCTATTTCTGCAACAGGAAATTTTGCATTTGAACGCGTCAACATTTTTTCGGCTTGCTTTTCAAGTGATACTTTATCTGCGTCAATGGACCACGGGTCGTCGGACATTATTAATATGGCCCGGTGAAAGTAATAAATTTATCAATTTGACCGACGCTCTTGATCGTTATTGATAATGATCGGTCCATATTAATACTGCCCGCTTAATCAAGTTGCCCATAACATATATGTACACATAAGAAGAATTGCATACATAAATACTAATCATTATGATCATATATTTACATGCGTTACACTTCTGCAATTCCAATGCACACATAAAAATAAATATAATTATGAAATCTCTTTAAAAATAGCTATTTATTTTGTTTGTTTTTTTGTATTTGGGTTACTGATTTATCCAAAGCAGTGCACCGTGGGTAAGTCCATTTATTTAAAGGAAATGCATTTCCAATGTTTTAGCACATTAGTGGTAAACGGAATTCTTTACCCGTAGCCAAGACTGTCCAATTGTTGACGCAAATTTAAATTTGTCTGCCTTGTGGATGTTGATGTGCTGGCAGTCATTGCGTTAATTTCTTCTTCTAAAATATTGAATTTTTCATGCTGCGGCACAGGGGGCTTGGTTGTTCTTTTGAAGATTGTTGTAGCCTTGGCTATCTGCAGCTCTATTTCCTTCCAGCAAATTTATAAGTGCACCGGTTTTTAGTATGTGCGTCTAGAAATTTAAATTGGAAAATATAAATTAGTTCCTAAGAATCAGGCAGTAGGTAGGTTAATACAGTGGTTAATAAAGTAAGTGGGTAGGTGAATAGGTAGATTAACAGGTAGATTTTAATAACTACCAAAGCATTTCTTTTCTGATCCTCATTTATAAAACGCGAGCTGCAAGAAAAGCCTCGTTGTTCAGAAGTTTATCCTTTCTTTTCAGCATTGATTGATGCAATTTAGCGGCATACACATTTCCGCCCATTTTCTCTAATGTAGCCTCACACACTAACTAGTCACGATAAAAATCACCAATAATATATTGTTCGGCTTGAAGTATTTGTGCATTCGGCCATTGGTTGAAACGCTTCCAAAAACTGTTTAGCGAAATCCCAATCATCATATTCGGTTGCACTCTGCTCGATTTAATTCTTCAAGTTATGTAGAGATAGTCTCATTTCGTATGTTGAATTCCGCCGTGATTACCTCCAAATGTGGCTTCCAACTTAGTTTATTGTCTACCGTAACACCTAAGTATTTAACGGTCTTGGACAATTTTAACTCATTATCGAATATCCTGAAGGGTTTTATACCCACCAGTTTTCTTCGCTTAGTGAAGAGTAGTGCAGATGCTTTATCTGGGTTTGCAGACAAATTGTTGCGTCTGCACCATCTCTCCACTACTAATAGTGCCCTTTGCTGTAGTTCGCAGATAGTGTCGAGAAATTTCCCCCTGATCAGCAGTGCTATGTCGTCCGCATAAGCCACTGTGTAGCAGCTCGTGCGTTCCAGCTCTGCTATCAGGCCGTCAATGACCATGCACCACAGCAACGGACATAGTATGCTTCCCTGAGGGCAGCCTTGCTTAACTACTCTTATCGTTTCGTAGTTTCCTATTTTGGTCGAGATGACTCTGCTTTCCAACATATGGTTGACCCAGACTGTCAATGATTCGTCAACACCATGTTCTCTCATGGCCGCGGCCATCGATGTGAAACTGGTGTTGTCGAAAGCACCTTCTATGTCTATGAAGACTCCTAGCGCATATTCCCCTTCCATCATGGCCTTTTCAGTGTAGGCCACTACCTGATGTAGGGCAGATTCGATTGATTTCCCTTTTTGATACGCATGCTGCTTCTCGCGTAGGGGAAGTTTCTTAAGCATGTGGATCTAATAAAGTGATCCACTATTTTTTTCCAAAGTCTTTAACAGAAAACTGGTTAAAGTTATTGGACGATATGACTTTGCAAGTTTATAGCTGCTTTTTCCCGGTTTGGGGATAAAGATTACTTTCGCGTCTCTCCAGCTTAGCGGTATGTATCGATAGGCTAGTGAGGCTGCGTAAATCTTTACAAGGACTCGGCTAATTACTCTTGAAGGGTGATTGGGTATATTCCATCCTTGCCAGGGCTCTTATATGGCGAAAAGGAATTGACCGCCCACCTTACCTTGTCAGCCGTAACGATTGTGTTTGCGATGTTCCAATCTCACGCGGGTTGTTCTGATCGTTTGTAGTGAATGTGGCTGATGTTTTTGCACACCCTGGGAAGTGGGTTTCCAACAGATGTTCGCCTATTTCCAGACTGTTTTCTGTGTACTCCCCTGTTGGTAATTGCAGCGTCCCAAGTTGCGCTACTCTATCTTTAGTTAACATCTTATGGATCCTCGCTGATGCGCTGATACCTTACAAAATTTTTGCCACGATTTTATTTTAGCGATTTTAATTAGAGATCTGTATTTTACTTTTTCTTCTGCGGTCTGTAGATTCCTAGCACGATTGAACTGCCGCCGTACGCTTCTTCTCAAAGATTCTAAGTTGCGAGTCCACCAAACATTCTTGTTACCAGGTTAGGGAACAGTCAGTGGACAGGCTATCTGGAAGCTGTCATTTAGGGATTGTCCTAAATTATTTACCGCCTCTTCAATATCGCTTTCGCATCTTAAAGCGGGATCCCAATTCACTAGCTTAGAATCCAGTACTTCCCTGAACATTGCCCAGTTGCATTTACGTGGATTTCTAAGGCCAGTGGGAGGGTTACCACGCTGTTTTAGCTTGAGTGATATACTCCTGTGCTCTGAGGTAAGAACCGCATCGGAAACCTTCCATTCCTTGACATGGTCAACCATGCTCGGTGAGCATAACGTGATATCAATTGTCTCACTTCTCACCGAGTTAATAAATGTTGGCTCATGCCCATTGTTTAATTGGTCTAGGTATATGTTTATTTCTTTGGCTGCGCTTTTCTTATTTCCGCCCAAATTTTTACTACAGTCAATTTTCATATTTTACACTGTGCGTTGGCACACATAAAACACCGATCGAAATAAAGATTATCTATAGAATAAGATATGTGGCACTCTCTATACTAACCCAAACCATTTTCCATATGCATTTCGAAAATTTGGGTGAAAATAAATTTTCCCTTAGAAAAGGCAGCAAAGCACTACTGCCTACCATTCCTTATGTAAATTCTCATAAGAGCGAACGAGACAGCAGTAGGCAACCACGCACTGCTCACCTACAGCGCTTACGCTATAGAAAATAAATGTGACCACTTTTTTTATATGGAGTTTTACGACTTGTACAATATCAATATATGCGTGTGGCATGAAGGCGGGCTTGGTGTTAGTGCCCACCGCTTGCAATGTTCTGATATAGGAAATGTCAGAATTAAAGAAGGGGGAAGAGGCAGCCACACACACACAGGCCTTAAATACGAATACGCCGATTTTGTTTTTGCTTTTCATATGTTATACAAGTTGATTGTGTGTGGCTCCAGCGGGCGCGTACAAAGTGGGCTTAATTCTCTCAAAGAAGTTTTTTATTCCTTTCTTTGATATGAGCTTCTTATTACTATCTACTTCTCGCAAAATTTTCAATTCACGTTTGGGTAACGGTACCAAGGTCACTAACATTTTAGCGAATACGTCATGAGTGCCACATCTTATTCTGGATAGTCTTTGGTTGGTAGCAGAGAGTGCTCGCAGTACGTTTAGGCAATCCCATACTAGTTTTGATGTAACGGAGACGCCTGACAGGGCTTTGAGCGGTGCTTGGCTGTCCGTTAGAATGCGGATTCTAGTTCCCTTGAGACCTTTCTGCATAATGGATCTGGCGCAAAATTCGATGGCTAGAATTTCTGCTTGGAAGATTGTTGGGGTTTTCCCCAGGGCTACCGAAAGTCGGCAGTTGGGACCATAGATCCCGGCGCCAGAGATCCTTCCTTCCTAGATCCGTCGGTGTACCAGTCTAGAGTTCCCGGTCGGGTGTGGGATAGATCCAACAAAAATTATTTGAACAGAATCATTACAAATAAAATATGGGATGATATAGCAAAGAAAACAAAATTTAATAGTAAGTACATTATTTTTTATTTAAGTATGAATTATTTGTATTGGTGGTATTTATTTTTGTTGGTAGTACAATTCAAAAAATTCCAAAAATTTTTCTCGTATGAATTTGGCAGATTTCTTCCTTGTGTTGTAAAGATTATGGAATTCTCCGAAAATTTTCCTTTTTCTTATTTATCTCATGCTCCCACATTCTTTTTCTTTTCCTAAAAAGTTTTCTTCGTAGCAAACTATTTTCTAACAAAAGTAAACGGCGTAATTTATATGACACCATTTTATAAACGTAGAGAAAGTTTAATATCCTTTAGATTTTAGTAAAAATACCGAAGGCTTCGATTTCTTCAACTGAAATCAGTTCTGCTTTCTGTTTGTGCACCATATCTGTTTTTGCTTAGCTGTTCAGCGCTGACATTTTAAGCTCCGCTGCGCTCCGCTTTCTGTGTGCGTGCGGCCTAACCTATAAATCTGAAAAATTTTTATAAAGACAAGTAAAATCAACTATTTATTGTTTTGAGTGTGAGTAACGAAAATGTCATCCCGAGAGAGAAAAAAGTTTCTAATTCGATTTTGTGGACGTTAATACTACAAGTTCCTTTATTTCCCTTTAATCCATCGCAGAGGGTACCAAAGATGAAAGCCATCGCCATTATTCAGAGCAAATCCGTAAGGAGACATACGCACGCCCATTCTTCCACCTTAAGCATCACACTTCCCTTCCCGGAAGTTTTAAACTTTTGCAAGCTGAAAAGGTCGTCAGATGTAAACTGAAATTATAAGAAGCGAACGGTCGTACTTCTCGAAGATGCTACTTAAGAATTTTATTAAATGGAAAAATTGTTTTGCCGTTTTCAAGGATCTCGGTGGCAGAAATTCGAACATTTCCTGAGTTTTAAAAGTTGCAAATTCTTTCGTCCAACAAGGAAACATTTTCTCGGTTTTGTGGAATATTGATGCTTCACTACAGATATTTATGAGTCTTTGCTAGGGCAACTAAGAATTTATCCAGAGCATGGTAAATCTAGCAGCACTAGTGTCTAAATACATATGTTGGCAAGTATACACTATACAGGGAGTTTCTTAATGCGTATGCCAAAATGAGGGGATGAAAGATTAGACCTAGACAAAAACACAGTTTGGAAGTTACACAGTAATTCGTAAATTCCGATTTTCCGTGATATGCGCATCATTATTTTAATTTTACAGTTTGATCTTCAACACATCGTCATTCAACTCATGCCAAAAATTTACTAAAATTCTTTTCAAAAATGTCGACAATTGCTGGGTTCCATTGGGCCTGGCCAAGTACTCGCAAGTACTTGCGAGTAGATGTTCAATGGAACACAGCTTTATGAAAATATGAAAATCCCCTAGGGAAAAAAAATCGCGTAACTACTTGTGAAATTTCTACTCAACTACCTCCAGCCAAGAGCATGTGTATTTCGTGGCACTTGGAAGTACTTGCGAGTACTTGGCCAGGCCCAATGGAACGCAGCAAATATTAATCAGCTACCCACCAATTCCAAAATTGGAAAAAAAGATGTTTTCCTAATGTGCTCAGAAATTCTTCGGGTATCCGCTAGTTCTTGTATAACTAGCACACCAATTTATTTTTTTTATATAACTCCCCAAAAATTACAACATGTTTGGTAAAAAGAGATAAGAAACTGTTTCTTAGAAAATCCTGACTGATATCTTATTTATTTTTTTCCTGTAACTCGAAAAGTATTTTACTTACGATTAAGATTTAAATGAAGAATCGTTTAAAAGTAGAAGGATTCATTACCAAAGGTCCAAATATATAGTCCGACTGGTGGTTAATCTTCAATTCTTTTGAAATATCGTTAAATATATATATTTTTGAATTTCGTGTATTTTCTATTACAGAGAAGTATTTATTCTACCACCAGCGACTTTGCATCAATAAATTGTGAGAACATTCTCAGCTTAGCTAAATTGGCGAAATTTTATGAAGTCCCGCACATATGTATGTAATTAAGAACGCATGTGAGTTGCAGTACTCAATTATCTACATATATATATATATATATATATATATACCTATATATAAAGACATTAAAAAAAAATACATACGGGTCGAATTGATAACCTCTTGTTTTTTGGAAGTCGGTTAAAAATGAATGCCGTGCGTTAGGCTCGCAAAAATTCGAGAACGGCCGGCTAGACCGATTTGCATGATTCTTTTTTTGTTTTGTTCCTCTCAATTCAGGGTTGGATTAAAAGGTAAGAAAATTCGGAAAAACATAAAGGAAAAGCTCAAAAAGTAATAAATCGAAAAACAACACAAAACTTACTTCGATTACATTATAACAGTTTGAATGCAAAAAATTTAAGTCAAAGTAAAACTTGCAATGCAAAAAATTTATGTAAAAGTTTACTGAGATGATTTTACGCCGGAAGTCTTAAAAAAAATAGAATCAACTCCAAGAATAACTTAGAAAAAAAGAACTAACTAAAAACTATTACACTTAAAAGAATGAAATAAAAAAACTAAAAAATTGAACCGGCTCAAAAAAAGTAGAACCAACTTTAGGGGGAATAAACGAAATATTTTTTATTATAACAATATAGGAATCAAATGAAAGCTAATAAATAGCCAATTCCAAATACATATATATATATTATAACACTTTTATGCTACCATTTTGACAGGAACTTCAATGAAACTACGAAAAGTGTTGCGGGTTGGTACCTCGAGGACCCGGCTAAGTTCCTCGTCCGGGGGTGTGCGGCTGCGGGAGCTGGCAGGCTAGCATTATGCGGTAGTGTGGGGAGGGGTTTGCCGAAAGGCCGCGCTGCGCCACCCGGAACGGCCCACCAACAACGAAATTTTCTCCCGTGACGGAACGACAAAAGCGATAAGGGGCGGAAAAGGACAGTGCAGGCCGAATCCCTGCTACTGCCTGCGGTTGACTCTGACGGGGGGTTCTGGTCGAAATGAACCCCCCACTGGCCTATGCTCCAACCACCCTTTGACCTCCCCTTGGCCATTCAAAAATTATGGGGAGGTCCCTTTATGTTTACAAACAACCGAAAAAATTTTAAGTTACCTGACCCCTATACATGGGGAGACCAGCTGTGATTGGAGGAAGGAGAGAGGACCCAGAGAATAGCGATAAAATATTAGCGTAAGTAAGACATACCTTTCATTATTGTAATTTTTTCCATTTATTACAAAATTCTTACAAAATCTTAGGTCGAATCGGTGGGCGCCTTGCTGCTGCTGCTGTCGTCACTGCCGCTGATGTTGATGTGATGTTGTTGAAATGTTGATGACCCCGCTGCCGATGCTGTTGCCGCCGCCCGGCACCCGGCCTTTTCATGTGTGGCCCCGTCGTGGTACCGGTGTGTCCCAGGAGCTCCAGTTGTCACAGGTGTGTATTTACTTTTTCTTTTATTTAGGTATTTGTTCTATTATAGTTACTTGGTTATAGTTTGTTTATATATTTAGATTTGTATATATGGATGTATTATTATATTTTATTTATTTATAGTCGTTCGCTTAGTTCATAGTCTTCTTTTATCTATCCACTTGTGTTAATAGCGTTCACATTATTATTTATTTATTTATTTTTTTTTTTTTTTTTTTTTCTTTCACTGCATCTGGTAAATTTTATAATTTGATAGATATTTGTTCGTTTACAATTGTTCTCTTGTTAAGCACTTAGTTCGTAGTCAATTTTAATTATTCAAATAAAGATATAGTTTTTATATGGTCACTTACGGCCTACTTCATCTAATTTTTACATCGGAGAATTCTTAGCCTTAGTGCACTTAAAGTTCATGGATTTTTTGATTTTAGTTCTGAAGTTTTATTATTTTATAATTCCTTTTTTTTTCTTACAACAACAACATACGTTAATTGTCTTTTATGATACACTACTAATTTATTTTAAGTTGGTCACAGTCATTTTGTAATCTTTTTTCATTTTGATTAGTTTATTTATTCTTATACAATTAGAAATATACACTAAAACTCTGTCTTTAAGTCACTTTTCCTTCAAATGTTTCTTTAAATTAAATTAAATTATCTATACTTTTATTTTACTGGTTTTTCTCTGTCTTTTGAATTACAATGTTTTTCTTTTCCTTTCTTTCAGGATTGCGTCAAATATTCCGCCGCGGCCTAACGCCGCACCTCGAGAGCCGTGGCCCGTCGCGTATGACGTTTACTAACGGAACACCGGAATTACGATTACGGTTTTTCAAACGAACTCCGGAACAATATACGTACTAATACGGTGAGTCTGGACGTTTAATGGATATTACTGTTTTTTCTAAATTAACTTTCCCGATTCTTTTCTAGTTAAAAATTACGGAGCACCGCGATTTGTCCTCTAAATTCCGGAGGAATTTAAGAAAGTCCCCGATCACGCACCTGAATTTTTTGGACTGGAAGGCAAATTGGGCACTACGTCACCGAACTATGTTTTTTTGTTTTTATGCTCTTTTTTCTTTATGGTTCTGTTTTTTCTTTTCACGAAATAAATTACTGGTATAATTTTACTTTGGCGGCAATGGCCCCAGGGCCATGAAATTTTGCAGGCTCCTTCCGTTTTGGCTAAAACGAAAGGATCTGAAGAAATTTTGCGGTGCTGGGCTATAATTTCCGAGATATTTAGTTTTTAATTTTGACAATCTGTCAAAATTAAAAATTAATATATCCCACCTTAAAATTCCTTTCCACCGCGAAAATTTCACTGCACTCTGGGATCATGTCCCCACTGCACTATTCACTTCATTTCCTACACTTAGTAACACTTTAAAATGGCAAAATCTGCAAAAAATCCAATGTTTATTACTAAACGTCAAAACACTTACCTGAAATACCTTCTGGAGTGATTTTCCTTCTACAAAATGCCTACTGGAGTAATTTTCCATTTACAAAATGCCTACTGGAGTGATTTTCCTTTTACGAAATGCCTACTGGAGTGATTTTCCTTTTGCGAAATGCCTACTGGAGTGATTTTCCTTCTACAAAATGCCTACTGGAGTGATTTTCCTTTTAAAAAATGCCTACTGGAGTGATTTTCCTTTTACAAAATGACATCAAAAAATGACATCAAAAAGGAGTGTGATGGCCGCTTCATTGGATTTGTTGCAGATTTTTCCATTTTAAAGTGTTACTAAGTGTAGGAAATGAAGTGAAATGTGCAGTGGGGACATGATCCCAGAGTGCAGTGAAATTTTCGCGGTGGAAAGGAGTTTTAAGGTGGGAAATATTAATTTTTAATTTTGACAGATTGTCAAAATTAAAAATTAAATATCTCGGAAATTATAGCCCAGCACCGCAAAATTTCTTCAGATCCTTTCGTTTTAGGCAAAACGGAAGGAGCCTGCAAAATTTCATGGCCCTGGTGCCATTGTCGCCAAAGTAAAATTGTTCCAAATTACTTTTCCCACTAAATTCAACTTTACTTGTTTCTTCTGTGTTTCTTGTCTTTTTTCACTATTTCGGGACACCCTCAATGCCGGCCGAGTTTTCACTCTCTCTAACTAAATTATACTGCGTGAAACACTGCCGAAACAAAAAAAAATTCGTACTTTTAATTCACCGCCTCAATTTAGAACCGTCCTTCAATATTATTTTTACTTCGGTGACAAAAAAACTTATGTTCCTGAGGAGCTTCTCCAAACCGAACTTAACTATGTATTTCTCGCCGAAACCTTTTTTCTCGAGAACTCGCCACCGACCCCCCGACTCAATCTTTTTCGCGTCGATCTCCCACCGCATGAGTCAGCGCCGACCGTTGCTGATCCCGTTGCCGTCCACTCTCACACCGACAGGAGGCAGCCAATCCGCGCGCACACCGCCGGTGTGCGAGTAGACGGCAACGGCATCGAGCTTCGCTGATTGCCGTGCCTGCCGCCGATTCGATGCATTTGGGTGCACCGTGAACTTTTTTGCAGGCGATCGAGCCGTGGTCAAAGAATATGGAACCTTTGTTACAAAGAATGTCCACTCTATTTCTGCGACGCAATTTACCCCCACCATGGCCACTTTTCAGAAAAAAAAACAAAAAATGTACCCATAAGTCGAAAAGAGAGCTTGTTCCAGTTCCAAATTCTCATTTAAATTGCCTAATAAGCAAGAAGAACGGCAGTAGTCACAAATGCCGACAAACACTATGAAACAAGTGTTCACCTATTACTTTGCGGGCCGAAGGCGAATGCTTTTTCATGTCATTGTGTTGGTGGCGAGCCGGCCGTGCTTTTCAGATAGGAAATACCGGAATTCGAATGCCTGCCTCACACATTGAAGGGGTTCACATATAAGTTTGTTTACGTTTTTTCATCATAGGTTTTCCTTATGCGGGCCGAAGGCGAATGCTAAATCAAATGCGATTGTATGCCGGCTCGCACCGGTACTCCGTTTGCTTCAAAGGACAGGGTGATTAATTCTGATTGTGTTTTAAGAGAAGTTGTTTATAATTTGTGAAATTACGACTAAGCTTTTTAAAATTATAATATTTTGTGGTGAAATATATAGTGGCATTAAAACAGATATTTTGAAATAAGAGAACAATTATAAAACAGGTTTACTTTTTTATTTATGAACGTTTTAATTTAGTTTTAAGTGCACGGCAGTCGGCACCCTGTAGCTCTGTATCAATTTCTCTAAATTCCTCTGCATTGTTTCTCTCGTTTCCACCACAATGCTTGAGCATGCTATCGACTTCTAGCAAAATCGTGGGGTTGGGAGGAATAACGGTACCAAGGTCACAAAAACTGAAAATCTAAATTGCAGGAGTGAACAGTCTTTGTAACGTAGGTTCCATAGTCTTTGCCGTGGTGCACCACTTGCCAGCGACCAGATGGCCCGCGCCGCGATTATTTTTCCGCTTGGGTTGTCCCTCGAGCTGCGGCCGGCGAGTTTTGTGCTATTTTTAGCTACGAAGCTCGCCGTCCGCAGTTCGAGAGACGGTAAAATTTTACTGTGCTTGCCACAGCCGCCGTGCATTTTAGGGCAAATCCCCTGGATAGAAAATTTACACTAGCCATAGGCGGCGTGAAGATTTTGTTTCTGCTTACATGTTTTGATCATGACATTAGCCTTTTCCCCTGACCACAACAAAAGTGACAAGATAAATAGTTTTTCATCGATTTTAAAAAAAATTGAAATTCGGCTCTTTCACAACGCATAGGCTTTAAAGGAGCCACCAAAAGTTATGACAGTGTTGAGATAAAATTTAATAATATATAACATATTCATAGTGATTGTAACGAGATGTTTTTGTAGGGGAGAAGGGTCTCGATATGGGCCCCTTAACAAAATGCTTACAAGCCCATATTGACCTTTCGTTCTCGAAAGCGACTTTAACGCTACATATGTTCCGCATGAGAAATTATTATTGGTTTTATGTGTGTATCGATCATGAAACTATTTCAATGGTGTAACTATTACATATTACTTAACAGGATTCTAGACTACTGGACTTGTTTTTATCTTTTCAGTTTTTATTTAAAGTTCACTTTTTACGCAGTGGGGTTTTTTGATTTTTTAAATTTACTTTTTTTTATTGACTCTTTTTATTTGTGCGGGTAAGATTTTGCCACACCGTACAATTTTTCTCTAAAGGTTTTAAGGTAAGTAAATTTGAAATTCATGAAGTCCCACCTGTTCCGACTGCGGGCAAGAATTACTTTGCTTCTGTACACAAAATACATCATAGTGTTGTGGCAAATGGGAATGTGCAACAAAACTTGGACGTCCGCTAACTCGAGCTTTACGATGTGCTTGGAATACCTACATCCCCTGCGCTTAACACTTGTAGTGTATAGTAGGAAACTTTTTGTTTAAGTGGATTACCGGTCGGAATCTAGGCGAGTAGTTAGATTTAAGGTATTACGACGATGCTAAATCTAATTTTCCCGACTTAGGCAGATATACATACATATGTACATATGTATGTAGTTGCATACTTTTGGCTGGCTTACCAGCTGTGCTGGTTTAGTAAATAAAATCGCAAGGACTGAGGGAATGCAAGCTTTAGCTTAATGGAAATTGTTTTAATGTTTTTTTCGACCGAGGTAATGGATATTTCCGTAAAATCTATCCAAAAAAAAATTAAAATTTTTCTAAGAACAAGTGTTGATAGGAAAAGAATGGCTCTGGCAAATATTTATGTAAACGAAACCTTAAATATTATTTTAAAATTCAGCAACAAAAAGAACTGATATCTTCGAATATTACAAGAAATTAAGACTTTCTCTGATAACTGATGGAGAGGGAGGGTGCACTACACGTCAGCACGAGAGAAACAGCAAAAGAAACCAACGATTCTCTTCAAGACTATCAACAGCCCGCTTTTGCGTACATATACCTACATATGTACTTGTTACAAAATAAATTCTGAAATTAAAAATGTTTCTTAATTTGACTGCTTTTGTCACATCCCCGTTAACCGTAGTACTAACATCTTAAATTGTGACCATATAGACGCTGCCTACTTACCTACTGGCAGTAGGTACATATTGCGAAATTATATGTTTTTTTTATCTCATTTTCCATTTTCATTCCTATTATTTTATCAATTATTTCAATATAATTTTCCATTTTATCGCGTCAAACTAAAGGCTACAACAAATAAATTGTTGGTATAAAAAATTTCGTTCCTTTCTTTATTTTCAACAATATTTGTTATTTTATCTATTAATAGGTATAAGAAAATTATTTATTTTATTGTGCCATTTAAAAGTATTTTTTTGCAGGACTGCCAGTACCATCAGTAAGGTTTCCGAACACGTCTACTTTACTGTTAAATGGACACGATTGAAATACTTTAAAATATATGCTTAACTCTCGCGGTATCATTCTATACTTTTCTGGGCTCCTTCCTCAGCGAACTAATTCTGGGGGTACGAATTTTAAAATTTCGCTAAAAGCGGGCTGTTGATAGTCTTGAAGAGAATCGTTGGTTTCTTTTGCTGTTTCTCTCGTGCTGACGTGTAGTGCACCCTCCCTCTCCATCAGTTATCAGAGAAAGTCTTAATTTCTTGTAATATTCGAAGATATCAGTTCTTTTTGTTGCTGAATTTTAAAATAATATTTAAGGTTTCGTTTACATAAATATTTGCCAGAGCCATTCTTTTCCTATCAACACTTGTTCTTAGAAAAATTTTAATTTTTTTTTTTTTTTGGGATATCAGTTTTTTTTGTTGTCGATTTATAGAGCATTACTAGAATTAATTATTTCGGGACATTTTTTAGGAGGAGTCACTTTATTATTATATATATGCCGGGCGCCATTATACCAATATTTAAAGGTCAAGTTGTTTATGGTAACAAACAAAAAATCGCCATTTAAAAAGCAAACTCCTACGGGTGTACTTATGCGTACTATAGCTGAATGACGTGTATAAGATTCCTATGGGAATTTTATACGCAATTCAGCAACAAATTACATGACTACCTCCCAGTTCTTCTTTTGTTAGTTAAAAATGGAAATAATTCGGAGAGATCTATCAGTAAGTTTTTGGTAGATTTATATTCTAATATTTAAAAGACAACCAAAATATGAAAACTGAAAGAATGGACGCGAGATGAAAATTTAATCTTTCGTTCGATTCTTCAAAAAGCTAATAACCCACGTACTATCAATGGCCTTCAAAAGCGTCGAAGGAAAAAAACGAATCATCACCAGCAGGTGGATTCGAACCGCCAACCCACACCATGCCGACAGAGTCACGCTGGCAATAAACCATCAGTGATGTTGGAACGTCTAGTTTATTAGTCGGATATTAGTCAGATATAAGATATATGGGGAAAAGGGTTATAATTGTGTTTAAATACTATTAGCTACGAATATGGTATGTTATAGGTACCGTCGGTTAGGGGGGGATGTGTAGTATTTTATGAAAAAAGAATAATTGTAAAAAGTTAATAATTGTAGAAGTTATTAGCGAAAATGTCATTTTTACTCTAACGAACAATAGGAATATTCTTGGCCCATTGAGTATGTCTCTGATAGAGGGGAGAAGAAACAAGAATGAAAACTCACCCAGGTTACAGGAAGGGGGTGATTCCATATGCGTAAATGATGTTAGAGTTGAAAAAGAAGGCGTAAAAGAGGGATTTTAATTTTTTGAAAGAAAAGTTTTATTAGTAAAAATATGAGAATTAGAAAAATGGACTGCTGAGAATTTATGTGATTTTTGAAGATATTACTCAGGTCTGTACGTGTAGTAGTTAAGGATTTAGTAAAAATCCTACTATTACTAACCACACTTCGTTGAGATTAGCATAGAAAGATTGGGAAAGGTTCACAGATTACAAATACGAAAAAAAAATTGGGAAAAAGAAAGGATTTCTAGTGGAAAAGAGAATGGAAATATTTTGCTTGGAAGGAAGAACAAGCACAGCACAGTACCTTTTACGATGGACGGCACAGGAGAAAAAAAGTTGCTTTCATATACCACCAGATTCGAACTCACTGTTGCGCAGTTTCTTCTCGCGTTTGTTATCTCGAGTCAAGGTGCCCTACCAGCAAGGCTATACAGTTCCGGCGAAACCGTGAAAAATGTATTGGTATATAAACTACAAGCGTCTTAAAAAGAAGCGTCTTAAAAAATTTGGGAGATTTTAAAATCGAATAATACGATTTACGGCTAAACCACAAGACCGAATTGGTTGAAATTTTTTTTATTTATCATGACTTTTTGTCACGGATCGAACCCTATCATCGATTTGTTTGAATAAGTCTCTGTTTATTTATGAAACAGTAAAATAAGAAACATAACGGCTTTTTTCGGCAACTTCGCGTAATAAAGCTTTAGCTAGAGCGCACGTTTTTCTTTTCTATCAACACGGCGCTCTATCGAGCGCCTTGATTCTTTTGAAATATCGTACTTTGATTACATTATAACACTTTGAATGCAAAAAATTTAAGTCAAAGTAAAACTTGCAATGCAAAAAATTTATGTCAAAATTTAGTGAGATGATTTTACGCCCGAAGTCTTAAAAAAATAGAATCAACGCCAAGAAAAACTTAGAAAAAAAAACTAACTAAAAAATATTACACTTAAAAGAATGAAATAAAAAAACTTTAAAAAATTGAACCGGCTCAAAAAAAGTAGAACCAACTTTAGGGGGAATATTCGAAATTTTTTTTATTATAACAATATAGGAATGAAATGAAAGCTAATAAATAGCCAGTTCCAAATATATATATATATATATTATAGCACTTTCATGCTACCATTTTGACAGGAACTTCAATGAAATTACGAAAATTGACAAGATAAATAGTTTTTCATCGATTTTAAAAAAAATTGAAATTCGGCTCTTTCACAACACATAGGCTTTAAAGGAGCCTCCAAAAGTTATGACAGTGTTCAGATAAAATTTAATAATATATAACATATTCATAGTGATTGTAATGCGATGTTTTTGTAGGGGAGAAGGGTCGATATGGGCCCCTTAACAAAATGCTTACAAGCCCATATTGACCTTTCGTTCTCGAAAGCGACTTTAACGCTATGTTCCGCATGAGAAATTATTATTGGTTTTATGTGTGTATCGATCATGAAACTATTTCAGTGGTGTAACTATTACATATTACTTAACAGGATTCTAGACTACTGGACTTGTTTTTTTCTTTTCAGTTTTTATTTAAAGTTCACTTTTTACGCAGTGGGGTTTTTTTATTTTTTAAATTTACTTTTTTTATTGACTCTTTTTATTTGTGCGGGCAAGACAATTTTTCTCTAAAGGAGTAACTTTTCTTCGGTCCTAAGACACTGTAAAAAAGATTTTCACATTTTTCTATTTTATCTATCTTATCTGCAGAAATTCTCTTCGTGTTTTATTTTCAATATTTGTAGGCTACTTAGGCATTTAGGCTTATCCCATCTCTTTTGTTTTCAATGATTACCTTCACAATACACCAATACATTAGCCTATCACATTTTAAAATAATTTGTTGCATGTACAAATGACAAACAGCAAATAAAAAATTGCTCCTAATTTTTAATCGTGTGCTAAATTTATTTAAACCTTGTAATAATATCGAATAAATCGATTTTTAGTATGCCAACAATTCCTCTTGCTTCAGTTTTTAATCCTGCTGAAAAAAGTTACTCCGCATATACTGTTTCAGAATTTACTAATATAGTTTTATTTTATTTAATTTCTCATTCTCCTGCCAAATTAAACGGTGAAATGTTGGAATGTATCTATAGCAACTTGTTGGAGATAATCCAGATAAGGAGAAGATCGTCGCTGAGTATCAGAATCGGCTTCGTGGATCATTAAATAAAAAGAATGTCAGTCAATACGTCAAAGCCTTCATGCAGTAAGTACAATGCATTTAAAATTAAATAAATTGTAATTAATTATACCTACCTCACCGTTTTGGATCGATCAACACGTATGTATGTACATATGCGATTTGTTAATAAGTGTGGTCAAGGCCTTATGATCAAGAAGTTAAGAAATCATTCTGAAATATCCAAAAGGTTTTTTAAACATTTCTAAAAAGTTCCTTAATGTTATTACATCCTCACCTCTGTACATACAGAAATTACGCAATTGGCGCATTGTAATTTAAAATCACAAAAAAAAAAAAAACAGTGCGCAAACCATGCTCACACACTTAAATATTGATTAAAGTTAGATTTAAAGTTTTCGCAATGAATTATACCATATTAAACAATTTTGGACTCATCATGTGCAAAAAAGGTTTCTTAATAGTACGTGCTCTTGAAAAATATGTTTCCTAATATGTATGTTAAGTAAAAGCAATAGGATGGTGGCATTTTACATCTCTACTGATTTAGACTTATACTTGAGTCATGTTGAATTAAAAACCCTTTTTATGTTATATTGTTCTCAAAAAGTTACGTGATTGAAAAGAAACAAGAATTTCAGGTTATTGATTGTTTATTATTAGTAATAATAAAACTATTGGTTATTAACGAAATCAGGAAAATATATTTTCTACAAAGGACAAAAATTAATATATGTATGTATGTATGACCCGTTGATTATGAAAGTGATATATGTAAGTCCATTTTTTTAATATGTACATATATCATTTCAATAATTTCTCCAGTTAAATCTTAAGGTTAAGATAGCTCTCACGTGAATTTTTCAAAAAGTGAACTTATACCACTTTCAAAAATAACGATTCATATGTACTATATTACATATATATGTAGAACATAAGATTTTAAGTAAGTTTCATTGCGAATACAGCTCGAATATTTACACAACTTATACCATTCCCTTATTGCTTTTTAAATTTAATTTTATATGGGATATTGTAGTTTAAATTAAATTACAAATAAATTTTTGACATTTTCTTATTTACAGCCGAAAGGATTTGTCGTTGAAGTTTTGCAAAATCGATATTTTACTCATCACAGGAATGCTCAGCCCATATGCTTCTGTCGTTGAGAAGCTTCATCGGGATCTTAACAAGGAGAAAGTCACAATGTTGAAAATTGAACGAGCCGGAGACGTCCTTGCGGATGCGGTAAGACCAATAATTGAGAACCCCTTTCCCAGGTATTCCTAATATTATATTATATATTATTCTTACAGCCTGCAAAGGTAGCTCAGTCAATCCTCTTGTTCTGCAAAGGACAAGGTTTGCTCACATCTGTAATTATGCCCGGCGTTGATCGTTCTCGGGCGTTTTCCACAAGTTCCGGCGGCTCAGTGGATGGCTCTGCCGGCGGCAGGAAACTTTCACGTGGAATGTCCATGGAGGACTATGACAAGCCGAACATTCGGCGACTAAGTATCACCACAGATAAGATAACAGATTTCTAACGCCAATGGAAAGTTGTAAGCCAGAATTTGCCCGTAGCAGACAGTCACCGTAGCGGACAAAAGCTTTTGAACCTCAGGCGCAGAATAGCTTTAGTCAAGCAAGGCGCTTTATTTCCTATTTAGATTATTGGCGCGGGGGTTTTTTGTTGCGAGGGGTCGAGGGTGATGCTCGAATTGCGTGGAAGGGAATCGCCGAGAGACGCGCGCCGTCAGGGGTAAGATGGATCGTATCGATCGGGAGGGTGGAATTGTGTGCGGCCGCGCCGCTGAGCTGCGTGTCGAGCGACGAATCCATCTTACCCCTGACGGCGCGCGTCTCTCGGCGATTCCCTTCCGCGCAATTCGAGCATCACCCTCGACCCCTCGCAACAAAAAACCCCCGCGCCCACAAGCGCTCGCTGGCTGCCTCGCAACAAATTCTCGCTCACCGCCCGCCGTCCCCGCAACCGTCAGCCAAAATGCCACCACACGACCTTTTCGTCTGGAATTTTACTTAGCGCGGTGCGGGAAATGATACAAGTGAAATTTTAATAATGCTTAAACAATATAAAACAATTAGGGAGGAAGGAGGGCTAATTAAACCAACTGATAAATTTTTCGAAATGTGCAAAAAATATGTAGAAATATTTACAAAATTATATAAAAATCGTCCGTATATTCAAAACTTGCGAAAACTGATTGTGGACGCATGCATTGATGATCCCTTTAGTACTTATGTTGATTGGTTTGACAACACGCATCCTTGTTATGATCATAGAGTTAAAACTCTCGAATTTTTTATTTTAGTTTTGTTAAGAAAAAATTGTAAATGGACGATGGACATAAAAAATTCTCAGAAAAGAATGGGCTCAAAAAATAAAAAACTAATAAATATTACAAGTCAGTAAAATCCATACATTTAAAATAATAAATGCAGCCCCTCTTAGAAATCAAATCATTTCACCAAAGTTTTATTAAAAAGTTTTGTCTAGCTATGTAGGTAGGTACGCTAATATACCATTCCATACGAATAACCAAAAATATTCCGTTTTCTCATAATATAAAGGCTAAAGGGCAAAACATTTCTGCGGGGTTATTTTAAATGGCTTGAAATATTAATTTTAATTTCATCCTGTGTCAATTAAAAAATAATAATTTAATAACACGTCCTCTATGAAACCTATTTAAAACGATTTGAAAAAATAATTATTTATGCGGATTCAAATTAAATTTATGAATTGATTACACAATATCCGAATACTCTATACCCATTGATGTAATTTATAAATTTCTTCTCGTCTCTCGTGTTCTAAGAATTCAACCGGGGCAGATCTTATCGCGATGTATATACATAGTTGCATATAACAGCTGTGACGTAGCCCTCAATACATATATATCTAAATAGGAAATAAAGCGCCTTGCACTTCCTTGACTAAAGCTATTCTGCGCCTGAGGTTCAAAAGCTTTTGTCCGCTACGGTGACTGTCTGCTACGGGCAAATTCTGGCTTACAACTTTCCATTGGCGTTAGAAATCTGTTATCTTATCTGTGGTATCACCGTCAACAACGACCTCCCGCCGATACCAAAGAAATAAACAAAGGGATAAAGCGGCCAGCTAATCCCCTTTTCAGAGAACCCACATACAATTATTTTATGTATACATAAGAAGTTTTGTTATATATTTAATTTAACAATCGTTGTAATATACAGACATATTGTTACCTATCTCTATAGAGAAGATGCGATATTTTTACAACTATCTGTACCTACCTTTTTATTATACGGGACGCAACGTTTTCGGTTATATTTCTACTCAACTTAACTTGTAATCTACTGATACTAGGCATAGCGACTGTTTATATGATGTTTTTGAAAACGCTAGCAGAGCGAACAAACAAATTTTATCTAAAGTAAAGTAACAAAGCAACATCTATCCCTACCGAAAGTGTTGAGAAATTTTCTACAAAAAGTGTTTTTTATAAGAAGAAACTAATTATACAAAACAAAATAAAATAAAATAATTATTAAAAGAACACAAAAAGACCAAAACCTAAAAATAGGAATCGATCTAGCATATTAAGTCGCACAAAATTGCCCACGCTAATTACGACAGTACCACCTCCTCACAGGCTATGCAACGTTTTTTTTTTTTACTAAAGGGAAGACTATGTAAGAAATGCTCGCTGTTACAAAAGCAAAAGACAAAATGTTTATCGCTATTTAGATAAATAGAAGCATAGAAAAATAAATATAAAGATGGTCCACTTCTAACAAGAGAATCGTGACCAAAAATTTCTGATGCCTCCACAGCGATGCCTCCACCCTGCGATGCTGCATCGGCAAGCAACGCAGAGAAGTTCGGCGCGCAATGTTATTCTGCTGGGCTCATGCGTTGTGGTGTACCGCATATGCGTCGTCGTGCCTTTGGCTGCCGGCATCGAGAGTGCAAATCAAATTCTGGGAAGGGTCGGGAGAACCTCGACTTGGAATCAGAACTCAGAATTTAGGAGAATATGCACGGTTCGCTATTTTTTAATTCATTTCATGCTTGCTTGTATGAAGAAGGTTAGAAGAGAAAAAGGAGCGATTGATATTTTGAATATTTGTGTTTTTCTATTTGGGGTTTCCTTTAGGTACCTACATACATATGTATATGACAAAATTTATTTTTGTTATATTTCAGAATTTTTGTTTTGGTTTGCTGACGAAAATATATGCAAAGATGACCATATTAAAATTCTTGAATACATAATATTAATTTTGCTTAAAAAATACTGTGTCTGGGAAAATGCAAAGTTCGTTTCTGTTGCAGAAAAAGGTAGCAATATTCACTCTAAACTTAAAATAATAAAAGAATAAGTTTAAATTTTATTCATGTAAATTTGCATCCAACCCGAGATATACAATTTTGACAGCGAGGTGATTCAGTTGGGGCGAAATATTTCACTTTTTAAAACATAATTTCTTTCTTTACAAAACTGCTTCCTAAATTCATAAATGAAAATTCTCCGAAATTCTGAGCTCTGATTCCAAGTCGAGGTTCTCCCGACCCTCCCAGAATTTGATTTGCACTCTCGCTCGATGCCGGCAGCCAAGGGCACGACGACGCATATGCGGTACACCACAACGCATGAGCCCAGCAGAATAACATTGCGCGCCGAACTTCTCTGCGTTGCTTGCCGATGCAGCATCGCAGGGTGGAGGCATCGCCGTGGAGGCATCAGAAATTTTTGGTCACGATTCTCTTGTTAGAAGTGGACCATCTTTATATTTATTTGCCTATGTTAGAAGGCTATTCAAATAGCATCACAATTATTTTCAATATTGTGTTGTTCTTTGCTTGCGTTTTGTTTTCTTTTTATCTTTTCGTTATTCCGTTTTTCTCACATCCGCGTGACCAAACTTGTTACAGTCCCATATTACTGCACTGCTAATTGCAACACAAATATATCGAAATCAAATAAACGAAAATTTAGGAACTTATGTAAGTTTGCCATAATTCATTATAAGTATCTTTGGAACTTGAACGACAGACATGTGATTGGATTAAACGAAAAAAAAATAAAAAATAAAAATAATTACAAAAAAAAACCGAAATTTATTTAGCGCTTAAATAATCGCATAAGCACCAGTGGTATTTTGGTGATCATAAAATTGCTAAGCGGATATTAATCATAAACGAATTACCAGTTAAGAGTAGTGCGAATTTTAAACTTATTGTAAACAATCAAGGCTAAATAAAACTTTACGAAAACTATCCGATTGCTTTCTGGTTGAACCTTTTTTTAATTTAATGAATTTTTTAGATTACAATTGTAATGAAATTATATTTTATACTAGTTAAAAAAAAAAAATAGGTAAAAAAACTTTTTAAGTTAAACGGTTTTATGTTAAACATACATTGCAATGTTTAAGAAAAATGTACTAAAAACCAAAAAATAAAATAGATACAGTCGTGGGAATTATAAACATATGCATAGACTAGACTAAAATATAAAACCGTGGGGCACGTCAATTGTCTACAAATTATCGACTTAATGTGCGATAGAAGAATCGTTTAATTCGTCGTTAGGCAGTTGGCCCGCAGACGGTGAGGAATTTGTAGACAATTGACGTGCCCCACGGTTTTATATTTTAGTCTAGTCTATGCATATGTTTATAATTCCCACGACTGTATCTATTTTATTTTTTGGTTTTTAGTACATTTTTCTTAAACATTGCAATGTATGTTTAACATAAAACCGTTTAACTTAAAAAGTTTTTTTACCTATTTTTTTATTTTCTAGTTTTTAGTTTTTATTTCATCTAATTGTTTCCACATTCTAGCCCTACTTATCACACGTCCATCGTTGTCGGTTGAACAACTGCCTAATTATAGTGTAACATTACAAAACAAACATTTTAATCAACGATTGTAGACAATTTATTTATTTATTTATTTTATTTATTTATTATTTTCTAGTTTTTAGTTTTTATTTCGCATTCTGTTTAATTCATTTAGTGCTTCATTATTGCAAGGTTTCTTGCCCGTTAGTTTATTGCAGTCCAACTCCTCTATACGTAGTCCCTGCAAAGATCTTACTCTACTAAGAGCCACGTAGGCTTGACCTTCTTCAAACAGTTTCGCACCTAAGTATACGACTGCGTGATCCACAGTGCTGCCCTGCATTTTATGTATTGTAGAAGCCCATGATAGTATTAAAGGCAACATTCTTCTTTCAGCCGTCCCGTAATTGTACTTACCTGGAAACTGTATGGCTTTCGGGTGTATAAGATGTACTCCGTCTCTTGCGAAATCAATTCGGACGGAAGGTACATCTGTTGCATACATCTGAGTTCGACGAAATTGAGGCCAAACGATTTCGTTGATGTAGCCTATAGCGCCATTTACTAATCCCTTTGAAACGTCAATATTGGACCGTAGCATGACTTTTGCCCCCACAAATATTTCCAGTTCCGCTGGTAAACCCCCAGTTTTGTTGATATCAGCTGGTATTATAGTAGCTATATCCACATTGTCTGCATTTCGTGTGGCGTGTACTAGCTGATCCTGCGCTTTTATTTTGTAAATGCGAGCACCATTATTTCTGTACAAATTCAATACAGCAGAGTTGTGGTCGTTAACTTGTTGATTTGTGGGGTATACCCTTAACGCTTTGTCTATTGCAAACTCATCACTCGTGTCTTGAAGAAGTCTTCCCATTAAAATACTAAAATGTTGGGTTGTTAGCTCACCGACTCTCAAAGCACTCAAAATATCAATAAAAGTTTGGTCACCTTGCTGACGCATATTGTCAGTTAATTCACACAGCGTGAATAAACGCCAGAGATGTGTAGCTGGTTGGAGATGTTCTGGCTGTTTGAAAACAGGTGTTCCTGATCGTTTTATAGGAGGCAGTTGTAAAAGATCACCGAAAAGTAATACGTTTACTCCTCCAAAAAACTCATTTTCACAGTTCTTAATTTGCCTTAATCGAGCGTCCATCATGCATAACATTTGATAAGACACCATGGAAATCTCGTCGACAATCAAAAATTCTGTCTGATGCCATTGTTGCCTCATTATTCGCAAATAGTTTCCGGACAGTGGTGACATACCTGTTATGCGACCGTCTTTCTGTACAGGCAATTTTAAAGTACTGTGTATCGTAGCTCCATTTATTAATCTAGCTGCAACTCCTGTTAGTGAGCAGACTTTAACCGCATCCTTTGCGTAGCACCTATTAATTTGGTCTCGTAATAACTTTAATAGAAAAGTCTTGCCCACACCAGCTCCTCCTGTAAAGAATATTTTTAAACGTTCTTCAGCACCTGACATTTGATTTTGTATGGACTGGGTAACTAATGTAAAAATTTCCTTTTGTCCTGCATTCATAGACTGTTTAGCCTGTAAGAACTGGTCTTCATTCATTGGCAAATAAGGAACTTCTTCTTCATGGTCTAGTTCCATCGGCTCTGCGTGTTCCAGTATCTGAAATGCGTGTACTTGCGCGAATGCATTTTCAAGCTGCCTGTCACGTTCACGATATATTTCCAAGTAGGCGTTTGTTTGTCTTAAACTTTCTTCGTTGGCGAGAAACGCATCTCTGGCACTATTAAATGCTCCTAAAAGTTCGGCCTCATTGCGATACGGCATATACTGGATTAGTAAACTGTAATAATATGACTCTGGATCAGAAGCTGCTACGAAGTTAGGTACCCGTACTACAGCTGGCGTGTTTCTAATAGTCATTTTGGTGTTGTCTGTTAAAGTTATAAGACGCCTTCTTGTTGTTTGCTCGTGCGGTGCATAAGCATCGGTATCGATGCTCTCTTCATTTATAACTGGCGGTTTTGTGTAGTGTGGCTCAAATAACATCGCAAATTCTATGAGACACATATTGTTAAAATCATAGTTGGGGTGCTCTGCTGGTCGCTTTTCATATCGTTCGAAAATATTGGCACAATATCCTGCTGCTTGACCAGCTTCATTAAACTTCAACACTTTATACCTTTGTTCCGCTTTACGAGTATTGACAAAAATTGTTTTTCTCGAGCTGTCACGCATACTCAAATGGCATAGCCTGAATACGCATTCGCAGGCTGAAACTTGACGTTCTCTTAATATGCGCATGCATATTTTAAACAGCTTACGCGAGACGTCAGTTTCTTCTCTTCTAATTTGTTGAATAGCTCGAGATACTTCACCATCTAGGTTTGTAGGTTCTGATTTTGACACGTATTTAGCGATGTAATACGCAATCGACTCATTTGTACCACACGGTTGTATATCCATATTGGCTTTCCACATTTTTAGCAAAGCAGGACTGTAATTATTTACCCAACCATCTCCACTTTTTCTTTTCAGAACGCAAATGCGACCACCGTTGTAGATGAATTCGTTAGATGAAGGATCAATAACATGTGTCTCTAAGCATTCCGAGCGTGGAAAGTTGAAACGACAAACAGAATTATTTTTCGTGCAGGTACTAGTGTGTCGATGTATTTGACAATTTTTAACTAATTCATATAGTTCTGAAGTTTCTGGAGGAATGGCAGTACTACAGACTGAATCAATGCGAGCTATTCCTTCAGGTGTCGCAACAGACGGGTGATCTTCGATCCAAACAACCATATGCAAATGAGGACTTCCTCTGTTCTGAAACTCGATTCGCCACCAATGATCTTTAACTTTACCGCCAAATACTTCTGTATCAGTTTTAAGAAACTGCATTAGCGCATTAACACGTACCATAAAATGTCTACTCACAACAACTGGATACATCTCGATGAGTCTCTGAGTTTCCTGAATATCTATGTCATCTGGGTCAATGTGCTGTTTACCATCACTAACAAGGAGACCTCTTTTCATATCCTTCCAGTGAAGATCATTGCAGCTCAATGTAACAAAATAAGTGGGAGGTCCTAAACATCTGATTTGTGCTATAAGATCACTAAGAGCACTACGCCAATAAGCAGCGGAACCTCTTAGATTTTTTAAATATAAGTGCAGGTCTTCCACTCGATTGCCGTTTTCACCTTCAACTTTTCTAGCACAAGCTGCAATGGTTGATTTAACTCGATAGTACTCAAACATTGATAGAGCATAGAATAGGTAATCGTTGCACTGAAATCTAACATCAGCACTCAATAAACGAAATTGATAGTAATCCAAAGGACTTATATTTACGGGCCGTTGTTCTTTCAAACCATTTTTACCATACGGGAAAAGCTGATACCATGCGAACTCTTCTGCTTTTAACTCATAAGCTTCATTCACAATATTATTATTCGTCTTTCTTCTGATTTCGTTTACATTTTCAAATACCTCTAGCTCATCTTCAACATCAGGTTGGACGCTATCAATAGGCAACATTACAGATGTTTGTATAGGTATAGTTTCAGATCTCAGATTCGAAAGCGGTTGTTGTACTTGTACATCCTGATGAGTGATGGCATCTTCCTGTTGCTGTACTTGAACATCCTGACGAGTGATAATATTTTCCCTCAAATGTACGTCTACGCGTGTAAGGGTGTACGCGATATTACGGGATCCGAGGCATCTTTTACAGATGCGGCACAGTTCTTGTAAGTTGTCGCATTCTATAACACAGGCTTTGCCATTTTCTGGTGTTGGTTTTCCTTTTGGGCCACAAGAATGGGAGTCAGCAAAATAGTATTTGTCTTCACCGCGAAATACGCTAACAGATTTATTTGACGCTGTCAATATTCCTGAAGAATGACTATCAAATAATCTATTTAAAGCTGTATGTAATGTAATGCCGATATTATTGGTATTTACAGAATCTTGGAGACTCCCGAATAAAAGAGTGTCTTCATCATATTCTATAGAAAATCGGCATTCATACATTTGTAAACTTTGCCTGACGATATGAAAGTTTCGTATCTCTAAATATCCTGTTTCATCCAGTTCAGTAGGATCAAGCTGGGTACGAATCCAGCAATATAAGGAGTCACCCGCTAACATATTAGCATTCAGAATATTGACGTCCCATTGATTCGGGCTTAGGATTGCAGCTCGGACAATATTCGCCAACGACATAGCACTACATTGTACACCAGCATATCGCGAAGTAAAGACGTTGTAGTCACCTTGATGCCATGAAGCTCGAATAATTCTTGCAACATTATTAATTGGAATGAATGCATTTCGAATTTCATTTTCATTCCTTTCGGACGCTTCATCTTCAGACAATTCGGGCACACTAAGTCGTACTAACTCCTGGTCACTAATTTGGGCATTGTCGTCAATACGTACATCTTTGTAAAGCGGGTTATTTCTGATTAACCATCTTAAAGCACTATAGACTTTTTCGCGACATATTGTGAATTCCCTGGTGATGTTCAAATTTTCTAATCGTTCGGTTACTACAATAATGCCTACCTGGCTTGCAGATCTTGGTAGCATACTAGGCAGTCTTTCACTGACTTCAAAGATATCTTGGGCAAATAAAACTGCCTGTCCGCGAAAACCGTACTGCCCATACAGGCCACTAAATTTCACGATTTTAACAAAGGGAATAATTCTGCACAGCAAACGTTGTTCCGCCTGTGTCAATGTTTGAATAACGTCTGGTATAGAACCTGGATCCAGATTATTCCAGTAAGCTTTTGGTGGTGCTGTTGTTTTATTACTAGTAACATGTGTTTGACAGCGGGAACATAATAACAATGATATTTTCGAAGTTAACTCCACAGGTAAGTATGTTAATGCAGCAGCGTTGTACCGAACTGTACGAACTTGATTAGGATAACAACGTTTGGTACAAATATCACAAACATGTATACAAATTGTGTTAATAGCATTCTCGAATGCCTGCAGATTATTATTAGCTCTGCATTGCTGGGTACGCTCTCGTTGTTTATTTAACCTCGTATCGCGATGTTCAGGCGTTTCTGAACCCAACTGCTATCTTTGTCTTTCACGGCTTTGTATTAATCATATTCATATTCATATTCTTCAGGCGTTTCTGACGCTACCATCTGTGTATATCGCTCCCGTTGTTTTGTTAACCTGGCTTCATATTCTTCAGGCGTTTCTGACGCTATCATCTGTGTGTATCGCTCCCGTTGTTTTGTTAACCTGGCCTCATATTCTTCAGGCGTTTTTGACGCTAATTGTTCCCGTCGTTTCTGTAATCGACTATTTCTATCACCTTCACTTTCTTTAGCTCGTTTTGCTTTATACTTTTCTTTCGCTTTTTGAAGCCTTCGTTTACGTTGTGTTGCAGTTTCTGTTTTATTTTTTGTGTTTGTATTTTTTATATTATTTTTTACCATTTTGTTCCCACGAGTAATCGACATTTAAACGGTAGCGGCGGCAATCTTAGATTTTTTTTACCATTTTGTTCCCACGAGTAATCGACATTTAAACGGTAGCGGCGGCCATCTTAGATTTCAATTTTGCATAGTAAATTGTATTCTACTTGTATAAAACCTAAGTTATCCGCCATTTTGTAGAGGCCGCCATCTTGGATTTTAATTTTATTTATATAGTACATTGTATTCTACTGGTTGAGCACTTGAGCACTTTCATTTGATACCCATATTGATGGGATTAATAAAATAATGAATAAACATAATTGTATTGTCACCAAAATCCAAAGTGTATACAAAATTTCAGATTAATCGGTCGACAGGAAGAGGGTGAAATTTGAATTACTAAATTTGACCCAAGAATAAAACAAACGGGGTGAGCTAAATAAAACCGTTTAAAAAACAGTTCTAACCATTTTTTAAATTGAAAGGACATATCCGGGAATTAATATTCAGGTAAACAAGGAACTATTTTCATATTCGAAATATTTCGAATTCAGACTTCTATCGAAAGTAAATTAACAAAACCTTTTAAAACGGATAATATAAAAAATAAACGGAATTAATGCGACTACAAAAGACTGTCGTTTCAAATGAACATAGTATATAAAACAATGTCAACGTCAAGAAGGAATTTTGTGAACGCATATCTCGGAGACAAACGATCCCGTCTTTTATAGCCATGTTCATGTACCAAGCGAATTTTATTCCTTCAATCATTTTTGAAAAAGTAATGAATCTTATCCATTAGGATGAAAACAATTTTTCTAGATATGATATGAGACGCATGCTGCGTAGTATACCTGAGGTTACAAAAGCCCTTTTGGATAAAATTTCCTTTAAAACTCCTAAAATTCTCATAAATTCATTTAACATAGTTATCTTTGACATTTATTTTTTTCTGTCCAATAATTTCAGCCATGTTAAACAAAAGAATTAATTGAAGCCGAACAAATTTCAGTTACCTTTAATTTTAATTACTGTTTCCACACATAAGCTTCAAAATATTTTGAATTTTGTTGTTTCTTTTGATCATGAGTGCTGGATCTGAATGTATTCTCTGCCGCAGCGACAAGGTGGATGAATTGCGGTACGGAAAGTTTATTCAAAAAGGCGGCGTCGCGGTGCATTATTTTTGCCTGCTTCTGACCTCGAACTTAATACAAAACGGAGACGACGATGACGATTTCCTTGGGTTCCTGCTATCAGACATCAACAAGGAAGCCACAAGGGTTTCCAAAGAAAAGTGTTTTTACTGTCGGGAAAATAGTGCAAACATCGGGTGCTGCGCCAAGAAATGCCCTAAAAAGTTCCATTTGGTTTGCGGCATAAACAACGGATGCGTCAACCAGTTCTTTGGTACTTTTCGGTCCTTCTGCCACCAGCATGAAAACTATGCAAAAAGGATCAGGCTGCCTGCTCCTGACGAGATTTGCTCAATTTGCTACGACAAATTGGGGAGCTACAAAAGGCATCTCATTTTCAAGGCTCCCTGCTGCAAGTCTGGATGGTTCCACCGGTGGTGCGTCGCAAAGCTGGCCATAACCGCAGGGTACTTCTTCAAGTGTCCGCTCTGCAACAAAACGGACCTCTTCAGAGACCACTTTCAACGGAGGAGCATCTTCGTTCCAGACCAAGATGCTGCTTGGGAAACGGAGCCAAACGCCTTTGAAGATTTACTACAACGTCCTGACGCATGTTCAGCAGATCACTGCAAATGTCCTCATGGACGAAAGTATGATACAGGCAAGTACGGTTTGTTAATTTGTGATACTTGTGGGTCCAAGGCGTGCCATAACACGTGCTTGGAAAAGAGGAAGGGAAACACATACACATGTGAAGACTGCGAGGCTTTTCTTTGCAAGAGACGAATAACAAGAAACTCCCGCAGAAGATGTGACCATCGCGATTGATAAGGAAAACGAGGATGTGAGTGTAAAAGCATGGACAGTCCAACAGTGGCGGATTTAGGTTCGATGCCGCCCTAGGCCCTTGCCGATGTGCCGCCCTTTTTTTTTAATGTAAAATTTATTGTCAAAATTATATATTGAATTATGAAATATTTATTATCAATTATTATTTTTAATATAACTGTTAGTTTACATACAGGGTGTTTTGCTAAGGTCTGAACGGGGGTATGCCAATCGATTCCAAATGGTCTCCTGATGAACGTTTGTTCGGACACCCCCCAAGGTAAGTAAATTTGAAATTCATGAAGTCCCACCTGTTCCGACTGCGGGTAAGAATTACTCTGCTTCTGTACACAAAATATATCATAGTGTTGTGGCAAATGGGAATGTGCAACAAAACTTGGACGTCCGCTAACTCGAGCTTTACGATGTGCTTGGAATACATCCCCTGCGCTTAACACTTGTAGTGTAGTAGGAAACTTTCTGTTTAAGTGGATTACCGGTCGGAATCTAGGCGAGTAGTTAGATTTACGGTATTACGACGATGCTAAATCTAATTTTCCCGACTTAGGCAGATATACTTACATATGTACATATGTATGTATGTAGTTGCATACTTTTGGCTGGCTTACCAGCTGTGCTGGTTTAGTAAATAAAATCGCAAGGACTGAGAGAATGCAAGCTTTAACTTAATGGAAATTGTTTTAATGTTTTTTTCGACCGAGGTAATGAATATTTCCGTAAAATCTATCTATGCCTTATATAAAAATCAAAGTGTGTTTGTTTGTTGGTTTGTGGCTGAATCACGCCGAAACGCTTGGTGCACGCAACTCAGACGATTCCTAGAAAAATTCAACTCCCTCACGCTTCACGTTAGCGCAGTCCCACAAGCCCCTTGCGCAGAAAAACAGCGCATTCTATTGAAATTTTTCGTGTCTTTGTCTGGCTGCCTTATGTAGCGCCCGCACCCCACAGAAAAAAATATCCCTACCCTCCCCTATCGCGCAATCAGCTACGATCGAGCTGCTCAGAAAGCCTCACAGAATTCCGGGTGCGTCAAGCTGGCACTGTCACGTATAACAAATTAAAAAAATTATACGCCAAAATTATGTGCTAATTATGTGCCCAAATAAATATTTTTGTGCTCGGTTATTAACGCGGCAAATGACGTTTTTTAATATGCGGTGCCAGCTATCGGAAAGCTAGCACAGCCCCTATACCCGCGGCGTTACACTTGGCCTTAGAAACAATATAACAATATTAAAATTAACTGCTGTTTATGTGCTTTAAAATGGCGCAGACAAATTTTTGAAAAATACAAATTTCAGCGAAATTGGCTTTTTTTATAAACTAATAATTTTGTTCTCGCAATTGAAGAGCACAGGAATTATGTGCTCCTAAAAAACAGATTCACGAATTTTGTGCTTCTTGTAAAATTTATTCAGGAATTTTATGCCCTTGCAAAAATCATCTACGAATTATGTGCTCATAAAAAAATAATCCACGATTTTTCTGCTTCTGTATATGATGTTTGAATTGCGTGTTCCTGAGAGGATGAGCCAAGAGTTTTGGAGCCCTAAAAATATTATCTAAGAATATGTTAACATATTATAATGACTATTTTCCTCTCAAAAAATAATACAGAAATTCTATGCTAGTAGATGTAGATGTAGATTTTGAGAGGTTGAGCATAGAGCTCGGTACTCAGACCGTATGGTCCATTGTACGTGCCTCGTTCGCGAAGTCTGCCATCCGTTTTATTGTCGTCGTCCTTCGTGAGTCGCCAGACGTTTGGTTCGTTTGGCGAACTTCAACATTTCGGACAACGTTATGTTTTGCAGTTTGTTTGTCGCAATAATATTAGCGCCAAGTAGTGCTCGTCTTTCGCTGAAGTAACGAGGACATTCACTTAGGAAATGAATGGCCGTTTCGTCTTCGAGGCCGCACTCACACAGAGGTGATTCTACCTTTCGTAGCTTGAAAAGGTGCCTATTGAGCCTGCAGTGTCCTGTTAAGAGACTAACTGTAAGGCTTAGATCTTGTTTTTTGCAGTTTAGTAGCCACTTTGTGATTTTGTGGTTACTCTGCTTCATGAAGACTTTCGACTGTTGACAGTCTAGTCTTCCTGCCCATATCCGGTTATGTTCGGCCTTTGCCCACTCCTCAATCAGACGAGCTAATTCTATGTTAGTAAAAAAAAAAAAATGATACACCCTCTCACGGAGAGGCGTTATTCCACGGGCAGTTACCAAATGACCGAGAAATGAGACTTCTTGCTTACCAAAATTTGATTTCGCCGTGTTGATTACCAGTCCCGCTTCTTGAAGGCGTTGAAATATTATTTTTCGGAGGCAATCAACAAGTCATCGATGCAGGCGAAGGTAAATGATAGGCCGCTGGTTACTTCATCTATGAACCTCTGGAAAGTCTGCGCGGCGTTGCGCAGACCGAAGGTCATGTACGGGAACTCAAAAAGTCCGAATGGCGTGCTGATAGCCGTTTTTTGGACGTCGTCGGGTGCAACCGGTATTTGGTTGAAGGGGCGGACTAGGTCGATTGTTGAGACAATTTTCTTTTTGTGTAGGTTGGCTGCAAAATCCTGTAGATATCGTACTGGGTACGAATCGGGTATTGTGCGTTCATTCAGGTGTCTATAGTCCCCACAGGGGCGCCATTCACCTGACTTTTTGGGTGCCAAGTTCAGTGGGGATGACCACGGACTGTGCGATCGCCGAGCTATGCCTTGTGCCATCTGTAAGGTATAAAAAAAGGAAAATGTATTTACGAAATAAAAATACAAATTCGTTTGAACTTTGTTCGACGTATTTTCGTTCCCCTGAAAATCCTTCGTCTGCGGACGGGTTGCAGTTTTATGGCGCGACCCAAAGCAGGTACGATGCCGTCATGCATACCCGTTTGCCTGAGGGATGAGTTTCTGCGCAACTTGCGTTGCGTAGGAAAATCCAAAAATAGCTCGAGTCCCAGATGTGCATGCGATTCAGGATTTGACCTGATGCGCCTGGGCACGGCGAATTCTGGGGAAAATGCGCGAGAGGGTTCGCTTTGTTTGTTTTGGCATGAGGCATGGGGGTGAAATTCGTGTTCCCTGGCTCCAGCTGTTTTGGAGTCAGGCTCAGTAGTTAGTCAGATTTAATCCGGTGAAGTAGTGAGTAAAAGATATAAAATAATAAGAGTTTAGAAGTGAAGTGATTTAAGTCAGGTGAACTGGGAGGAACCTGAGGGTGAGTCAGCTCACTGAGTATTTTATCTTTTCTCCCGTTGGGTTCATTATCCAGTAGTTTATCCTGTTTGATATAACGAGTTCTCCACATATTATTTTGTATTGTCCCCCGTAATTAGTGTTAATTTAGCGGGTGATCATTGGCACATTATAGTGAGGTTCACTAAGTTTATTAGTTTTCCCGAATTGGGCATGTGTGAAAAGGCTTGTAGTGAATGAGCCTTGATTGCGGATCATGTGCATGTGATTTAGTTTGAATTGTGGCGCATAAAAAATCCATTAAGGGGGGTGGGTGTCGCGAGCCTGCTTCTCCCTTATTCGGATTCAACACAGAGGATGTGCTAGGCTCAGGCTGGTGCCGGGGTACGGTAGTCCTTCCTGATTGAGCAGCATGTCAGTGTTCACGCGAATGATTACTGGATGTGGCCGCCAGTGATTCATTTGTATCATGCGCATGTAGTAAAAGTTGAATATCACTAGAAAAATTCCGTTAAGGGTTGTGTTCCGTATTACGGTGGTTCTCCCAGATCGGACAACATATCGGTGAGATGTGCTTTGTCTGAGGGTTGTGTTCCGTATAGGCGGTGGTTCTCCCTTATTCGGAAGATGTGATGTGTCCGAGGGTTGTGTTCCGAAAGCCGGTGGTTCTCCCAGATTGGGCAACACATCGGTGAGATGTGGGTTGTCTGAGGGTTGTGCTCCGGATTGCGGTGGTTCTCCCAGATTGGACAACACATCAGTGATCATGATTTATTTGCACAATGGTGGCTTAATATAATGTAGGCTATGGTTGAAGCATGATGATTACATAATGAGCTTATTTTCCCTTGACCCAGTGGAAGGGATGAAATGCTTATTGGTTGTTTTTATTTTCAGAGGCGGGACTGGTGACTGCATCTTACGCTTGGGAGCTCTAGAGGCCCAATAGCAACCTGACCTCAGGAATAGTTTTTCCTTTAAAAAAAAAAAAAAAAAATTATATATCATTCTTACACATCATTTTGTCGAATTCGTGTTTTGCGCTCAGAAGCTTGTCTGTTGCGAGTCGTCTGGCCTTGCTAGAAATGGGAGCGCCAGGTATTGTTCGGATATGATGCTCAGTTAGGTACTTTTTAGGTTTTGGTGCGCCGCTGGGATGTGTGATAGCATGGAAACGCCTCAAGAGTGATTGATATGGTGAGCTATCATCCTCTTGGAGAGATCGGATGGAAATCTCCCGTGCGGGGAGTACCTTCCCTATTGCTGAAAGTCTCGTTGTTTCCTCGATCAGACACCGCTGTTTTAGGTCCACAAGCAAGCCAAAATGACTGAGGAAGTCGGCTCCGATGATGGGGTGGGTGACGTTTGCTATGACAAAACGCCAAGTCATGTCTCTGCGCAAACCAATGTTGATGTTGAGAGCTATTGTCCCATAGGTGTTTATTGCAGACCCATTTGCGGCAAACAGCTGGTATGTGAGTGACTTGGGCTCTGGCTGCACCTGATTTCGAGGAAACACCGAGACGTCAGATCCAGTATCGACGAGAAACTTGCGTCCGGAAGTTTTATCTATTAGGAAAAGGCGGCGGGTTTGCGGTTGAGAGTCGTGTTTCGCCGTCAGCGACTCTCGCTGGAGTTTTCCTGAAATTTGCAATTTGGTGAGCACTTTTTCGCTTCTTTACCAAATTTCAAGTGGTACCAACATGTATTGGGTTTTGGGGATACTTTCCTATTAGATGCTGCTCTGCTGCTGGACCTGTTGCGTGAGGAGCTTCTACCTGCTGCGCGGGGACGAGTCTTTCTGGTGTGCAAGTCGGCTATTGTTGTTGTTAGCGTTGATACCTGTTCTGTGAGTGCAGCTATTTGTTGCTCCACTTCCGAAGATGTGATTGGGGTTACGTGCATTGCCGGCAGGACCTCGTGTAGCTTATCAGCCAGTTCGGCTAGTTCGGATATGGCAGCAGATTTTTAAGCGACCAGACAGGCCCGCATTTGCGCAGGCAGATGTGACAACCACCGTGTTTTGAGAACCTCTTCGTCGATGTCGGGGACCAAACTGCGAAGATGACGCAGATGTTGTGAGGGAGTGCGGTCTCCTAAGATCTCTTTGTCCAGTAGCTGTAAGAGTTTTGCCTCTTTGGACTTGGAGAAGCGCGAGATTAATGCCGATTTTAGTTTTTGGTACGGTGCATCAGTAGGAGGATTTACTATCAGATCTTCAACTTCCGCGGCGGATCGCGTGTCAATGAGAACTTATCTTGTTCTGTATCAATTCTATATCTATCTATCTATACATATTATAAAACAAAGTCCCCCCGGCGCGTCTGTTCGCGATAAACTCAAAAACTACCGAACGGATTTGAAAAATTCTTTTTCCATTTGATAGCCCAATTCTTGAGGAAGGTTTTAGGCTATTTTACATCACGCTACGACCCCTAGGAGGGGACATTTGTCTCCCCTTTGGCTCCAGGCTCCAAAATGTGAGAAAAAATTTAAATATGTAGTAGGCGTGTGCAAAACCCACACGTTTACGTTTTTTCTCACATTTTGGAACGCGATAAACTCAAAAACTACCGAACGGATGTGAAAATTTCTTTTTGCATTACGCGTGCGAAGCCGGGGCGGGGCGGGTTGCTAGTTAATGTTATAATTCGCGAATTGAGCCTCCAGTTGGGCGAACCATAACGCAGGCCTTTCTGCGCTGAAAGGAGGAGCACGTATGTCTGCGCCAGCGGGTTGCAAAATGTGCGTGTTTTGCGAGATTTCTGGGGGTAGACGTGTGGAAGCACTTCGCGGCGGTGTCTCGAAATTAAAATCTGCAAACACATCGCGGCGCGTTGGCGGTGTCGTTAAGTTTTCTAGCTCTAACTCGAAACTATTTTGCATTCCGTCTCCGTGCCGAAAAAGGGGAACAAAAATGAAAAATGCACTAAAAATTTTGAGCGTTCGCACTTTTCACAGCCTCCCTATTTTGTTTTTGCACTGCTGTTTTTTTTCTCGATAATTTCCCTTGTCGGGGTCACCCAAATGGCTAATGGAGAAAGAGGAAGTTGACTTCACGTGGCTTAGCAAGCCAGGGCCTGTTTTTCAGGGCTGGGCGCAGGTGGCGCGCTGGACGCTGTAGAGGCTCTTGTGGGTGATGCCACATATATATAGAAATAATTTGAAGTGAAAGTAAAATACCTGAATCTCTCTCAAGCGATTCACTGACGAAACCGGGTAATTGCTCTATATGTTTAATTGTTTGGCTGCGCTTTTCTCATTTCCGCCCAAATTTTTACCACAATCAATTTCCATATTTTACGCTGTGTGTTGGCACACATAAAACTTTTAGATCAGGGTGAAGGTTATTCCGAGAGAAAAACGCACTGTATATTGCAGAAATATTTATTACACAGAAGCAAAACTAACATGCGCAGATGAGGCTTAAAAGAACACAACCAAAGCGTTGGGCAGCTGAAAGCAGAAAGGAAAGAAGGATGATGCAATAGCACGAACGTTACGAGTGCTGCCACATCGAATCGCCTAGCAGCGCGAAAAGGTACTGCCACACAGTAAAGTACTGCCTCAACATAAAAAAGCGCTGCCCTAACAAAAACACCGATCGAAACAAAGATTATCCATAGAATAAGATATGTGGCACTCTCTATACTAACCCAAACCACCATTCCATATGCATTTCGAAAATTTGGGTGAAAATAAATTTTCCCTTAGATAAGGCAGCAAAGCACTACTGCCTACCATTCCTTATGTAAATTCTCATAAGAGCGAACGAGACAGCAGTAGGCAACCACGCACTGCTCACCTACAGCGCTTACGCTATAGAAAATAAATGTGACCACTTTTTTTATATGGAGTTTTACGACTTATACAATATCAATGTATGCGTGTGGCATGAAGGCGGGCTTGGTGTTAGTGCCCACCGCTTGCAATGTTCTGATATAGGAAATGTCAGAATTAAAGAAGGGGGAAGAGGCAGCCACACACAGGCCTTAAATACGAATACGCCGATTTTGTTTTTGTTTTTCATATGTTATACAAGTTGATTGTGTGTGGCTCCAGCGGGCGCGTACAAAGTGGACTTGATTCTCTCAGGGAAGTTTTTTATCCCTTTCTTTGATATGAGCTTTTTATTACTATCTACTTCTCGCAAAATTCTCAATTCACGTTTGGGTAACGGTACCAAGATCACTAACATTTTAGCGAATACGTCATGAGTGCCACATCTTATTCTGGATAGTCTTTGGTTGGTAGCAGAGAGTGCCCTCAGTACCTTTAGGCAATCCCATACCAGTTTTGATGTAACGGAGACGCCTGACAGCGCTTTGAGGCTTTGGCTTTGTTGGCTTAATCCAATTAATCCAGACAAACTGATTGCATTAATTATTTAGTTAGTATTCGATATCAGTCAGGTTTTCACACCGCCTTCAAAGGTCTAGGAAAGTCTTGGTATTTAATGTTGAAAGTAGTAGCAGAGGACTTTTAATATAATTATTTTATACTTTTTCGGGCTTAGGATTTTTTGGAGTCGGTTCTTTTTTTTTTTAAAAAATTTTTTATTTCATTCTTTTTAGTGTAATATTTTTTTGTAAAATGTTTTTGATCCTCCATTTTGAATACTCGCAATCGGGCATCGAATGTACAACTAAATACCAAAACCTTATCTGTGTACATGTTTTGTTTTTTGTTGATTTTCTCAAAAAGCGCTGAATCAATTTCGATAAAATTTATATGGGACCACCTCTGAAGTATGACCTACCAAACAATTAAAATACATACCAAAACCTTCTCTTAAGTGTAACAAATACTTTTCTGAAAACCGCATCAAAATCGGTTCAGACAACCGCGAGATAATCGCGGACAAACATACATACATGCATACATACATACATACATACAGGTCAAACTGAGAATCTCCTTTTTTTTGAAGTCGGTTAAAAATGTCAAAAATTTTTCTCGTATGTCTTTTACTTCCTGTTTAGCTCTATTTCGAGTTTTTAATGGTTGTTGCTTATCATTGTCGTTATTCCCGCACTCTTCGGAATCATAGTGTAATAATAAGCATCTATATTTTCTATGTCTATTATTATATTGTGTAACAACACATTGTTTTTATAAAAATAATTCCTCTTTTGGTTGATGTGTCAATTTTTCTCTTCAATAATCGCCACTTTTCTGTCAAAATACCGAAAGCACGTTCTACACAGCGTCAGACTTTTGAAAGACTTTCATTGAACAGAGTTTTTTTTATCATTTAAGTATCTCCTACTCTCATCAAATAAGAAGTCAAAGGGTAGGGTTCGTCCGCTACAAAAACGAAAGGTGTGTTTTCATATGAATTTGGCAGATTTCTTCCTTGTGTTGTAAAGATGATGGAATTCTCCGAAAATTTTCCTTTTTTTTTATTTATCTCATGCTCCCACATTCTTTTTCTTTTCCTAAACAGTTTTCTTCGTAGCAAACTATTTTCTAACAAAAGTAAACGGCGTAATTTATATGACACCATTTTATAAACGTAGAGAAAGTTTAATATCCTTTAGATTTTAGTAAAAATACCGAAGGCTTCGATTTCTTCAACTGAAATCAGTTCTGCTTTCTGTTTGCGCACCATATCTGTTTTTGCTTAGCTGTCCAGCGCTGACATTTTAAGCTCCGCTGCGCTCCGCTTTCTGTGTGCGTGCGGCCTAACCTATAAATCTGAAAAATTTTTATAAAGACAAGTAAAATCAACTATTTATTGTTTTGAGTGTGAGTAACGAAAATGTCATCCCGAGAGAGAAAAAAGTTTCTAATTCGATTTTGTGGACGTTAATACTACAAGTTCCTTTATTTCCCTTTAATCCATCGCAGAGGGTACCAAAGATGAAAGCCATCGCCATTATTCAGAGCAAATCCGTAAGGAGACATACGCACGCCCATTCTGCCACCTTAAGCATCACACTTCCCTTCCCGGAAGTTTTAAACTTTTGCAAGCTGAAAAGGTCGTCAGATGGAAACTGAAATTATAAGAAGCGAACGGTCGTACTTCTCGAAGATGCTACTTAAGAATTTTATTAAATGGAAAAATTGTTTTGCCGTTTTCAAGGATCTCGGTGGCAGAAATTCGAACATTTCCTGAGTATTAAAAGTTGCAAATTCTTTCGTCTACTTCGTCCAACCAGGAAACATTTTCTCGGTTTTGTGGAATATTGATGCTTCACTACAGATATTTATGAGTCTTTGCTAGGGTAACTAAGAATTTATCCAGAGCATGGTAAATCTTTCAGCACTAGTGTCTAAATACATATGTTGGCAAGTACAGTCCCTGTTCATCGAATTAGGACCAGTCACAATTTTTATCATTCCTGAGAAATTTCCGTAGCTTAATAAAAATGTGGGTTTTTCCAAACAAAATCATTTTATCGTATTCTTAGTGGCGGCACCAACATAATGTGAGCGCAATTACAACATCTTACACCCTTTACCCCTTTTTCGGGGTGACTTTCGACCTGCCCTTTAAGCGCGTGTTTAGTGAGTTTGTGGTACTATATAAATCGGCCGAAAAAACTCAAAATTCATTATTCGGGATTTGTTTGATCCTACGCCAAGGATCTTAAAACAAAATATTACAGAAGTGTGGGAAACTAGCCCCGAAATTAAACAAATTATAGAGCGATGCTATGAAAGCATGCCAGAACGAATCAACAGTTATTAGTGCTAAGGGTGGTCCTACTAAGTATTAAGCCATTTTTAAAGTATGTTGTTCATTAGTTAATAGTCAATAAAACAAATATCCAAAAACTACACTTATTTTCTTACATATATGTTTCCTTCATGCTTTACCAACAAGAAAAAAACGAACTTCAAGAAAATTCTGAGTGGTCCTAATTCGATGAACAGGGACTGTATATACTATACAGGGAGTTTCTTAATGCGTATGCCAAAATGAGGGGATGAAAGATTAGACCTAGACAAAAACACAGTTTGGAAGTTACACAGTGATTCGTAAATTCCGATTTTCCATGATATGCGCATCATTATTTTAATTTTACATTTTGATCTTCAACACATCGTTATTCAACTCATGCCAAACATTTACTAAAATTCTTTTCAAAAATGTCAACAATATTGATCTGCTACCCACCAATTCCAAAATTGGAAAAAAAGATATGTTTTCCGAATGTGCTCAGAAATTTTTCGGGTATCCGCTAGTTCTTGTATAACTAGCACACCAATTTATTTTTTTTATATAACTCCCCAAAAATTACAACATGTTTGGTAAAAAGAGATAAGAAACTGTTTCGTAGAAAATCCTGACTGATATTATTTTTTGTAACTCGAAAAGTATTTTACTTACGATTATGATTTAATGAAGAATCGTTTAAAAGTAGAAGGATTCATTACCAAAGGTCCAAATATATAGTCCGACTGGTGGTTAATCCTCAATTCTTTTGAAATATCGTACTTCGATTACATTATAACACTTTGAATGCAAAAAATTTAAGTCAAAGTAAAACTTGCAATGCAAAAAATTTATGTCAAAGTTTAGTGAGATGATTTTACGCCCGAAATCTTAAAAAAAATAGAATCAACGCCAAGAAAAACTTAGAAAAAAAAACTAACTAAAACATATTACACTTAAAAGAATAAAATAAAAAAACTTTAAAAAATTGAACCGGCTCAAAAAAAGTAGAACCAACTTTAGGGGGAATATTCGAAATTTTTTTATTATAACAATATAGGAATCAAATGAAAGCTAATAAATAGCCAATTCCAAATATATATATATATATATTATAACACTTTCATGCTACCATTTTGACAGGAACTTCAATGAAATTACGAAAATTGACAAGATAAATAGTTTTTCATCGATTTTAAAAAAAATTGAAATTCGGCTCTTTCACAACACATACATAGGCTTTAAAGGAGCCACCAAAAGTTATGACAGTGTTCAGATAAAATTTAATAATATATGTATAACATATTCATAGTGATTGTAATGAGATGTTTTTGTAGGGGAGAAGGGTCGATATGGGCCCTTTAACAAAATGCTTACAAGCCCATATTGACCTTTCGTTCTCGAAAGCGACTTTAACGCTATGTTCCGCATGAGAAATTATTATTGGTTTTATGTGTGTATCGATCATGAAACTATTTCAATGGTGTAACTATTACATATTACTTAACAGGATTCTAGACTACTGGACTTGTTTTTTTCTTTTCAGTTTTTATTTAAAGTTCACTTTTTACGCAGTGGGGCTTTTTTTTTTTTAAATTTACTTTTTTTATTGACTCTTTTTATTTGTGCGGGCAAGATTTTGCCACACCGTACAATTTTTCTCTAAAGGAGTAACTTTTCTTCGGTCCTAAGACACTGTAAAAAGGATTTTCACATTTTTCTATTTTATCTATCTTATCTGCAGAAATTCTCTTCGTGTTTTATTTTCAATATTTGTAGGCTACTTAGGCATGTAGGCTTATCCCATCTCTTTTGTTTTCAATGATTGCCTTCACAATACACCAATACATTAGCCTATCACATTTTAAAATAATTTGTTGCATGTACATACAAATGACAAACAGCAAATAAAAAATTGCTCCTAGTTTTTAATCGTGTGCTAAATTTATTTAAACCTTGTAATAATATCGAATAAGTCGATTTTTAGTACGCCAACAATTCCACTTGCTTCAGTTTTTAATCCTGCTGAAAAAAGTTACTCCGCATATACTGTTTCAGAATTTACTAATATAGTTTTATTTTATTTAATTTCTCATTCTCCTGCCAAATTAAACGGTGAAATGTTGGAATGTATCTATAGCAACTTGTTGGAGATAATCCAGATAAGGAGAAGATCGTCGCTGAGTATCAGAATCGGCTTCGTGGATCATTAAATAAAAAGAATGTCAGTCAATACGTCAAAGCCTTCATGCAGTAAGTACAATGCATGTAAAATTAAATAAATGTAATTAATTATACCTACCTCACCGTTTTGGATCGATCAACACGTATGTATGTACATATGCGATTTGTTAATAAGTGTGGTCAAGGCCTTATGATCAAGAAGTTAAGAAATCATTCTGAAATATCCAAAAGGTTTTTTAAACATTTCTAAAAAGTTCCTTAATGTTATTACATCCCCACCTCTGTACATACAGAAATTACGCAATTGGCGCATTGTAATTTAAAATCACAAAAAAAAAAAAACAGTGCGCAAACCATGCTCACACACTTAAATATTGATTAAAGTTTGATTTAAAGTTTTCGCAATGAATTATACCATATTAAACAATTTTGGACTCATCATGTGCAAAATAGGTTTCTCAATAGTACGCGCTCTTGAAAAATATGTTTCCTAATATGTATGTTAAGTAAAAGCAATAGGATGGTGGCATTTTACATCTCTAGATACTGATTTAGACTTATACTTGAGTCATGTTGAATTAAAAACCCTTTTTATGTTATATTGTTCTCAAAAAGTTACGTGATTGAAAAGAAACAAGAATTTCAGGTTATTGATTGTTTATTATTAGTAATAATAAAACTATTGGTTATTAACGAAATCAGGAACATTTATTTTCTACAAAGGACAAAAATTAATATATGTATGTATGTATGACCCGTTGATTATGAAAGTGATATATGTAAGTCCACTTTTTTAATATGTACATATATCATTTCAATAATTTCTCCAGTTAAATCTTAAGGTTAAGATAGCTCTCACGTGAATTTTTCAAAAAGTGAACTTATACCACTTTCAAAAATAACGATTCATATGTACTATATTACATATATATGTAGGACATAAGATTTTAAGTAAGTTTCATTGCGAATACAGCTCGAATATTTACACAACTTATACCATTCCCTTATTGCTTTTTAAATTTAATTTTATATGGGATATTGTAGTTTAAATTAAATTACAAATAAATTTTTGACATTTTCTTATTTACAGCCGAAAGGATTTGTCGTTGAAGTCTTGCAAAATCGATATTTTACTCATCACAGGAATGCTCAGCCCAATATGCTTCTGTCGTTGAGAAGCTTCATCGGGATCTTAACAAGGAGAAAGTCACAATGTTGAAAATTGAACGAGCCGGAGACGTCCTTGCGGATGCGGTAAGACCAATAATTGAGAACCCCTTTCCCAGGTATCCCTAATATTATATTATATTTTGTTAGGTCTTTTGATACCCTGATGTGGGGCCCTCTAGGGTCCCCCGTCACTACTAATTGCGACTACGAGCTTTAAGGGAACGTACTGATGGAAAACACAATTATTGGCTAATAACAATACTTTATTTCTTCTCAACTTGTACAAGCCTCTATACTGTCTGAAATCCTATTCCACTCTGCCACATTAGTACTGCCCCAGTCCATGATGCAGGGCTGGGCACAACATTCCTCCCCTGCTAGGAAGAAAGGTTCCTTCGGTGGTAGCGGCGGTAGTCACCAAACTCCCTATAGTTGATCTGACGGCGACTACTTCGCATCGGCCTTGTACGAGCCTCACTCGCTGAATCCGGCGGATCCTGAGCCGAAGATTGAGTTCCCGTCGGTGAACCCGGTGAATCTCGAGCCGCCTCCCCGACCTCCGTAGCCTGCTGCACCTGCTCTGCGTTGTCAGGAACATCCGGTCGATCCGACTGAGTCCCATGTCTCGCCGCATCAAGGTTCGTGCTTTCTTGCAGAAAATCGTTCTCATCACAATTTGGTCCGTTCTCCTGAACGACGGATCTTTTCCAGAGCTGGTTGAAATGACGAATCAACTTCCGATGTCCAACCTGCACCTCTGCCATAGCATTCCCAATCAGCCTCGTGACAGTGCAGTTGACTCGATCCCCATTTGCTAAACCGGTGACCGCCCTCTCTCCCTTACAAAATTTGCGAACACGGGTCCCGTGATGTGTATCAAATTCCCTCTTTCCTTAGCCTGTCGTTTTGTTGACTTGGCTTGTCCCTTAGATGTAGGGCGGTAAATCTCGAGAGGGGTCCGAAGAGCTCGACCGAAAAACACCTCCGCTGGCGTTTTATTATCGAGGTTACTGTTCGGTGTGTAATTGTACGCAGAAACGGCGATGTTCAAATCGCTTGAATGCTCCATGGACTTTTTTAAGGTGTGCACCATCTTCTCCGCCTGTCCATTCGCCTGTGGATGTCTCGGAGGGCTGCGAAGATGCACAATGTCAAACTCAGCACACAGCTGAGTAAACTCCGAAGAAGTGAACTGCGTTCCGTTATCTGTAACGATCGTCTCCGGTGGCCCAAAATGTCTAAAAACTGTACGCAAATATTTTACAGTAGCCACTGCCGTTGCCGGAGATATCCAGTCTGCATCCACATATTTAGAATAACTATCCACAACCACGAGAAACGCATTTCCCTTTGAAATCTCCGCGAAATCCAGGTGCACCCTAGACCAAGGTTTTCCTGCATCCGGCCAAGGCTGTAGTGGTACCTTAACAGGACTGTCGGCGATTTTAGCACAGTGTCCACATCTCCTTACCACAGCTTCAACGTCCTCTGCTAACGTCGGCCAATAGAAATGATGTCTTGCCAATCCTTTCATTCTTCGCATTCCCGGGTGAGCTTTATGCAAACGATTCAGAACTGAATCCTTAAGCTTTTCCGGAATAATAACTCGATCATTGAGCAACAGAATTCCATCCTCTGAACATATGGAATCTGCACGAAGATAAAATGGCCGCAGAAACTTGTCCGCTTTATCGTTATCGCACCATCCGTTGGTTAGGCGATCAAAAATCTTGCTCAAAATTGGATCCGACCTCGTTTCCACCCGCAGTAGTTCACGAGCTGCGCGAGATCCCATTGTCTCCGCAGTGATTTCTCTGATTTCCACATCGTTAATGTGCAATGAGGCAATGACTTCCTCCAAATCAGAATCTGGGGCATCTTTTCGTGCCTCCTCGATGAGTCGGGATAAAGCGTCCGCTTGACCAAAATTGTCCGTCCTCACGTACTCAATTTTAAAGTCATATCCAATTAGTCTGAGAGCCCAGCGACGAAGACGTGCCGCAGTACGCTCGCTGAGTCCTTTAGTGTTTTCTCTACTAAACAGAGCTAAAAGTGGACGATGATCAGTTTGCAGGATAAACCGTCGTCCCCAGATGAAACTTCTAAACCTTTCCACGGCTGTAACTAAGGCGAAAGCCTCCTTCTCAATCTGACTATAATTCTGTTGTGCTTTCGTGAGTGCCTTGCTCATATGGAAGACAGCCTTCTCGTTACCATCAGCGTAGCGCTGAATCAAAACACCACCAATTCCCGTCTGGCAGGCATCGGCTGCAACAATTAGTTGTTGACGAGGATCATAGTGAGACAACAGCAAAGGTCCTGATAGAATTTTCTGGATTCCCTTGAATGCTGTGTCATGTTTGCTCTTCCAAGCAAAGTGTTCGTCCTTGTGTAGTAGCTCCTCCAAAGTTGCCTTTAACTGATGTAGGTGATGCACGAACTTGCCATAATAATTTACCAGTCCCAGCAGTGAACGAACCTCCTTTTGGTTACGAGGCTTGCGCATTCCCGCGATTGCCTGGAGTCGCGCTGGATCAGCCTCAATACCCCTTTCTGAAATGACAAAACCAAGGTATTTAACGGAAGGTGTATAAATCTCACATTTTTCTGGGCGTAAGCGAAATCCCCACTCCTGAAGACGATCGAGGACCTCATGAAGACGTTTGTCGTGTATCTTCTTATTTGGCCCCATTATCGGGATGTCATCCAGGTACGCCGAAATACCCTCAATACCGGCAAGTGCACCCTCCACCGTGCGTTGGAAAATTGCGGGGGCCGGCCTCAGTCCAAAAACGAGTCTATTGTATGCAAATAAACCCCGATGCGTGTTGATTGTCGTGAGCTGACGGCTTTGTTCGTCAAGAACAAGCTGATGATACGCCTCCGACAAGTCCAGTCGACTAAACACGTTGTTTCCACTAAATCCGACCATCACCTCCTCAAGGTGTGGGATGGGGTAAACATCAGCGACAAGAGAGTCATTAAGTCCCGTAGAGTAATCCGCGCACAGGCGAATACCACCGTTGGCCTTGCGAGCAACCACGATAAGAGCTGCCCACTCTGAAGACTCCACCGGTGACAGTATCCCTGACTCCACCAGGCGATCAATCTCCTTGTCAAGTGTTTCCTGCAGCGCCAGAGCGACAGGACGGGGTCGTGCGTGGACCGGCACCGCATCCGGCTTGAGCCGTAGGCAAACTGTTGTCCTCTTGCAGGTTCCTACCCCTTCACAAAACAGCTGAGGGTAGCGTCTCTGCCACTCTCTCACCTCAACTGGAAACGAGGCTATGCGGGCCGCACAGCGCACGTTGTTATTCCATTTAACAATACCGAACTTGTTCAAAACTCCTCCACTGAGCAATTGAGTATTATGTTTGTTCAGAACCAGGACGACATCCGTGGTTGAACGTGCCTCATAAATGAACTCGACCTCGAAAAATCCTCTAGGCTTGATTTTATGTCCATCCGCGCTGACGTAATTGCGGCGGAATGGCCGCAGGGCTGGAGACCCAATCTTCGCCCAAATGTCACTTCCAATTGTTGTGACATCCGCTCCTGAGTCAGCCTGTAGTCTCAGGGGATGCCCGTTAATGCTCACCTCGACGTAAACTCGGTTGGCTGCAAAATCGCCCTTAGCTATGTCCTCTGTAATTATTTGACTCACAATCACCGTGTTTGACATCGTTTTACCAGAAACACTCTTCTTTTTCTGACAGACCGAAGAGATGTGCCCTTTTTTCTTACAAAAGTAGCATGATGATGACCGATATTGGCAAGCATCTCTGATGTGCTTGTTTGATCCGCAACTCTGACATTGCTCCTCTCGACTTTGCTTTTTCTTCGTAGCAATTTGGTCATCCCTGTATCTCCTGCTTCTCTCCTGTGGACGAACAGCACTTATGTTTGTAGTGTGTCCCTCTCTCACCACAGATAACTCCGAGTCGACAAGACGAGTTTCGAGGCTTTTCAGCTGTTCCCGCATCTCCTCAACGGTGATTCCTGGCTTATCCTCCACGGCGCGTAGGATAAGGGTTCTGAAGTGCCTGTACGACGGGTCCGATGCAAACAAAAGTACAAGGAACATTTTGAAAGTATCGAGAGTTAAACTTTCAAACTCGAATAAGTCCCCCTGTAGATTTGCCAAATTAATCAGTTCTTCAGCTGATTTACCCGGTTGCACTCTTGTCATGAGAACATCATGACGGCGGCGAAACAGTGATTTGGTTGGCCCAAACGTTGCCTTTAGAATCTTAATGAGATCTGTATAGGTCTTGGACTCCGGCGTCGAAGGTGACGTGCGTCCTCGCAGCTGATTATACTCGTTTGGCCCTAGCGCTCTCAGCAACAAATGAATCCGATCCTTGTCGTCCGTGCAGTGCTTTTCCAGCAGCATCTTGTTTCGTCCAAACCACGCCTCGAAGGTTAGGTCCGAATTCGGATCATAGGTGAAAGTGCCCATGAGAGATAGAATATTGTTGAGAGAAACTGCACCGTCGGTTGCAGCAGCTGCTACACCAGCATTTGTTCGTTCCATCGTTACCCTTTCTACCAGTTCCGTCATCTTTGCCAGAACAGACGCGAGCAGCTCCTCGGCTGCCATCTTGCCTCGTAGGTTCTCTGAATACGACTGCGACAATTGTTAGGTCTTTTGATACCCTGATGTGGGGCCCTCTAGGGTCCCCCGTCACTGCTAATTGCGACTACGAGCTTTAAGGGAACGTACTGATGGAAAACACAATTATTGGCTAATAACAATACTTTATTTCTTCTCAACTTGTACAAGCCTCTATACTGTCTGAAATCCTATTCCACTCTGCCACATTAGTACTGCCACATTAGTACTGTACTGCCCCAGTCCATGATGCAGGGCTGGGCACAACATATATTATTCTTACAGCCTGCAAAGGTAGCTCAGTCAATCCTCTTGTTCTGCAAAGGACAAGGTTTGCTCACATCTGTAATTATGCCCGGCGTTGATAGTTCTCGGGCGTTTTCCACAAGCTCCGGCGGCTCAGTGGATGGCTCTGCCGGCGGCAGGAAACTTTCACGTGGAATGTCCATGGAGGAGTATGACAAGCCGAACATTCGGCGACTAAGTATCACCGTCAACAACGACCTCCCGCCGATACCAAAGAAATAAACAAAGGGATAAAGCGGCCAGCTAATCCCCTTTTCAGAGAACCCACATACAATTATTTTATGTATACATAAGAAGTTTTGTTATATATTTAATTTAACAATCGTTGTAATATACAGACATATTGTTACCTATCTCTATAGAGAAGATGCGATATTTTTACAACTATCTGTACCTACCTTTTTATTATACGGGACGCAACGTTTTCGGTTATATTTCTACTCAACTTAACTTGTAATCTACTGATACTAGGCATAGCGACTATTTATATGATGTTTTTGAAAACGCTAGCAGAGCGAACAAACAAATTTTATCTAAAGTAAAGTAACAAAGCAACATCTATCCCTACCGAAAGTGTTGAGAAATTTTCTACAAAAAGTGTTTTTTATAAGAAGAAACTAATTATACAAAACAAAATAAAATAAAATAATTATTAAAAGAACACAAAAAGACCAAAACCTAAGAATAGGAATCGATCTAATTACGACAGTACCACCTCCTCACAGGCTATGCAACGTTTTTTTTTTTTTTACTAAAGGGAAGTCTATGTAAGAAATGCTCGCTGTTACAAAAGCAAAAGACAAAATGTTTATCGCTATTTAGATAAATAGAAGGCTATTCAAATAGCATCACAATTATTTTCAATATTGTGTTGTTCTTTGCTTGCGTTTTGTTTTCTTTTTATCTTTTCGTTATTCCGTTTTTCTCACATCCGCGTGACCAAACTTGTTACAGTCCCATATTACTGCACTGCTAATTGCAACACAAATATATCGAAATCAAATAAACGAAAATTTAGGAACTTATGTAAGTTTGCCATAATTCATTATAAGTATCTTTGGAACTTGAACGACAGACATGTGATTGGATTAAACGAAAAAAAAATAAAAAATAAAAATAATTACAAAAAAAAACCGAAATTTATTTAGCGCTTAAATAATCGCATAAGCACCAGTTGTATTTTGGTGATCATAAAATTGCTAAGCGGATATTAATCATAAACGAAGTACCAGTTAAGAGTAGTGCGAATTTTAAACTTATTGTAAACAATCAAGGCTAAATAAAACTTTACGAAAACTATCCGATTGCTTTCTGGTTGAACCTTTTTTTAATTTAATGAATTTTTTAGATTACAATTGTAATGAAATTATATTTTATACTAGTTAAAAAAAAAACAGTTCTAACCATTTTTTAAATTGAAAGGACATATCCGGGAATTAATATTCAGGTAAACAAGGAACTATTTTCATATTCGAAATATTTCGAATTCAGACTTCTATCGAAAGTAAATTAACAAAACCTTTTAAAACGGATAATATAAAAAATAAACGGAATTAATGCGACTACAAAAGACTGTCGTTTCAAATGAACATAGTATATAAAACAATGTCAACGTCAAGAAGGAATTTTGTGAACGCATATCTCGGAGACAAACGATCCCGTCTTTTATAGCCATGTTCATGTACCAAGCGAATTTTATTCCTTCAATCATTTTTGAAAAAGTAATGAATCTTATCCATTAGGATGAAAACAATTTTTCTAGATATGATATGAGACGCATGCTGCGTAGTATACCTGAGGTTACAAAAGCCCTTTTGGATAAAATTTCCTTTAAAACTCCTAAAATTATCATAAATTCATTTAACATAGTTATCTTTGACATTTATTTTTTTCTGTCCAATAATTTCAGCCATGTTAAACAAAAGAATTAATTGAAGCCAAACAAATTCCAGTTACCTTTAATTTCAATTATTTTTTCCACACATAAGCTTCAAAATATTTTGAATTTGGTTGTTTCTTTTGATCATGAGTGCTGGATCTGAATGTATTCTCTGCCGCAGCGACAAGGTGGATGAATTGCGGTACGGAAAGTTTATTCAAAAAGGCGGCGTCGCGGTGCATTATTTTTGCCTGCTTCTGACCTCGAACTTAATACAAAACGGAGACGACGATGACGATTTCCTTGGGTTCCTGCTATCAGACATCAACAAGGAAGCCACAAGGGTTTCCAAAGAAAAGTGTTTTTACTGTCGGGAAAATAGTGCAAACATCGGGTGCTGCGCCAAGAAATGCCGTAAAAAGTTCCATTTGGTTTGCGGCATAAACAACGGATGCGTCAACCAGTTCTTTGGTACTTTTCGGTCCTTCTGCCACCAGCATGAAAACTATGCAAAAAGGATCAGGCTGCCTGCTCCTGACGAGATTTGCTCAATTTGCTACGACAAATTGGGGAGCTACAAAAGGCATCTCATTTTCAAGGCTCCCTGCTGCAAGTCTGGATGGTTCCACCGGTGGTGCGTCGCAAAGCTGGCCATAACCGCAGGGTACTTCTTCAAGTGTCCGCTCTGCAACAAAACGGACCTCTTCAGAGACCACTTTCAACGGAGGAGCATCTTCGTTCCAGACCAAGATGCTGCTTGGGAAACGGAGCCAAACGCCTTTGAAGATTTACTACAACGTCCTGACGCATGTTCAGCAGATCACTGCAAATGTCCTCATGGACGAAAGTATGATACAGGCAAGTACGGTTTGTTAATTTGTGATACTTGTGGGTCCAAGGCGTGCCATAACACGTGCTTGGAAAAGAGGAAGGGAAACACATACACATGTGAAGACTGCGAGGCTTTTCTTTGCAAGAGACGAATAACAAGAAACTCCCGCAGAAGATGTGACCATCGCGATTGATAAGGAAAACGAGGATGTGAGTGTAAAAGCATGGACAGTCCAACAGTGGCGGATTTAGGTTCGATGCCGCCCTAGGCCCTTGCCGATGTGCCGCCCTTTTTTTTTAATGTAAAATTTATTGTCAAAATTATATATTGAATTATGAAATATTTATTATCAATTATTATTTTTAATATAACTGTTAGTTTACATACAGGGTGTTTTGCTAAGGTCTGAACGGGGGTATGCCAATCGATTCCAAATGGTCTCCTGATCAACGTTTGTTCGGACACCCCCCAAGGTAAGTAAATTTGAAATTCATGAAGTCCCACCTGTTCCGACTGCGGGTAAGAATTACTCTGCTTCTGTACACAAAATATAAGTTAAAAAACACTTCGAGGGTTTTTGCTTAAAAAAAAATTTATCTTTATTAATTTATCTTTATTTGTCGTTAGACCTTTATGCTATTACAATTTTCTTAAGACTAACTGAGGAGCTGCTAATCGCCGGTTGTCAGGGCTTCGCGCAAAAAGAATTTTCCAGGTTCTAGCCACGTGAGGTGTCGTCTGGTTTCACCTAATTCCTGGGTTGCGGAAAATGATGATCGTGGTGTCGTCTGGCCTGTGGAGTCGGAGATCGTGGGAGCGTCTGGTTTATGGGGTAAAAAGCTGCGTAAGCTTTTTACGTGGGAAAGAATTGGCTGGGTGTTTTAGGTTTGTTGGGAAAATGGGTGAAGGGGATTTTAAGAAGAATTTTGAGAATTTGCAAGCTGTGGGTGCTAACTTATATCATAGTGTTGTGGCAAATGGGAATGTGCAACAAAACTTGGACGTCCGCTAACTCGAGCTTTACGATGTGCTTGGAATACATCCCCTGCGCTTAACACTTGTAGTGTAGTAGGAAACTTTCTGTTTAAGTGGATTACCGGTCGGAATCTAGGCGAGTAGTTAGATTTAAGGTATTACGACGATGCTAAATCTAATTTTCCCGACTTAGGCAGATATACTTACATATGTACATATGTATGTAGTTGCATACTTTTGGCTGGCTTACCAGCTGTGCTGGTTTAGTAAATAAAATCGCAAGGACTGAGAGAATGCAAGCTTTAACTTAATGGAAATTGTTTTAATGTGTTTTTCGACCGAGGTAATGAATATTTCCGTAAAATCTATCTATGCCTTATATAAAAATCAAAGTGTGTTTGTTTGTTGGTTTGTGGCTGAATCACGCCGAAACGCTTGGTGCACGCAACTCAGAGGATTCCTAGAAAAATTCAACTCCCTCACGCTTCACGTTAGGGCAGTCCCACAAGCCCCTTGCGCAGAAAAACAGCGCAGCGCTACGTTCTATTGAAATTTTTCGTGTCTTTGTCTGGCTGCCTTATGTAGCGCCCGCACCCCACAGAAAAAAATATCCCTACCCTCCCCTATCGCGCAATCAGCTACGATCGAGCTGCTCAGAAAGCCTCACAGAATTCCGGGTGCGTCAAGCTGACACTGTCACGTATAACAAATTAAAAAATGATACGCCAAAATTATGTGCTAATTATGTGCCCAAATAAATATTTTTGTGCTCGGTTATTAACGCGGCAAATGACATTTGTTAATATGCGGTGCCAGCTATCGGAAAGCTAGCACAGCCCCTATACCCGCGGCGTTACACTTGGCCTTAGAAACAATATAACAGTATTAAAATTAACTGCTTTTTATGTGCTTTAAAATGGCGCAGACAAATTTTTGAAAAATACAAATTTCAGCGAAATTGGCTTTTTTTATAAACTAATAATTTTGTTCTCGCAATTGAAGAGCACAGGAATTATGTGCTCCTAAAAAACAGATTCACGAATTTTGTGCTTCTTGTAAAATTTATTCAGGAATTTTATGCCCTTGCAAAAATCATCTACGAATTATGTGCTCATAAAAAAATAATCCACGATTTTTCTGCTTCTGTATATGATGTTTGAATTGCGTGTTCCTGAGAGGATGAGCCAAGAGTTTTGGAGCCCTAAAAATATTATCTAAGAATATGTTAACATATTATAATGACTATTTTCCTCTCAAAAAATAATACAGAAATTCTATGCTAGTAGATGTAGATGTAGATTTTGAGAGGTTGAGCATAGAGCTCGGTACTCAGACCGTATGGTCCATTGTACGTGCCTCGTTCGCGAAGTCTGCCATCCGTTTTATTGTCGTCGTCCTTCGTGAGTCGCCAGACGTTTGGTTCGTTTGGCGAACTTCAACATTTCGGACAACGTTATGTTTTGCAGTTTGTTTGTCGCAATAATATTAGCGCCAAGTAGTGCTCGTCTTTCGCTGAAGTAACGAGGACATTCACTTAGGAAATGAATGGCCGTTTCGTCTTCGAGGCCGCACTCACACAGAGGTGATTCTACCTTTCGTAGCTTGAAAAGGTCCCTATTGAGCCTGCAGTGTCCTGTTAAGAGACTAACTGTAAGGCTTAGATCTTGTTTTTTGCAGTTTAGTAGCCACTTTGTGATTTTGTGGTTACTCTGCTTCATGAAGACTTTCGACTGTTGACAGTCTAGTCTTCCTGCCCATATCCGGTTATGTTCGGCCTTTGCCCACTCCTCAATCAGACGAGCTAATTCTATGCTAGTAAAAAAAAAAAAAATGATCTGGAAATTGTGCGTTATCGTAGAATTATAGTTTAGCGAAAACTTAATGGGATACGACGTTTCTGTTACTTTTAAAATAATCCGGCAATATCGTGCTAATCAAAAGGCCATCTTAGATAATGTAGGTTATACGATGTTATGATAGGACGGGAAATACCAAAATAATATAAAGAACTTTGTTCATAAAAATACATACATATCTCTATATACGATCGCTATATACATATTGTTGTCAAATTAGCCTTCGGGCGGCTTATGGGAGCCGAAGGAATCAAATTCCGAGAGGGAGACTTTTGTTGACAATGGACCCGAATTTATGAATTTTTTCGTTGACTCGAACAAATTTCTTTGCCCCGGTAAATTTCGAGAAATCTGACAACCACGGCCAGCTAGCTTCTCTCAGTGTTCACCTTTTTTTCCCTTCGCCGTACTGTCAATGCACACACTCACACTAAGCCGGCGCAGCTTCCTCACAGAGGGGCACTCTGAGCCGCGCACACTTGCCCAGGGGACTGGAAGTCACTTGAAGCGACCGGCTGTCTGTGTGCGTGTGGAAGTATGCACGCGGTGCTGCGCTAAAGTAGGCCAAGTTGCCGCAACACGGCGATGTTGCGAAGGATGGCAGGGGGCCCTGCCGGCGGAGCTCCCGGCACCGCAGCTGATCGCGAATTTGAGCCTGCTGAAGGGCAAGCAGCTGATTTCGGCATTCCTCGTTCGTGCCTTTGTTTATTTATTTAGGGCTTAGCTATTTGCTGCGGCTAATCCACTTGGGCGACGGGATTAATTCGACCGAGGCAATTAATTGCGCGCCGGACTTTCGCGAAACTTATAATTAAATTGGGCTGGGACACGGCACTTACCTGGGGTTCCGTGGGATCGGCCAACACGGAATTGGGGGTCGCAATTCTCGAGTCCCTTGCTCACTCCTGACAATCGGGGTTCACCGCGATGGGGCTCAGTAAAATGCCCAGCACTTAGTCACCAATTGATTTTATTAGTCTCACGGCTAAATTTCCGATTCCCCAAAGTCGCTACAAATCACTCCTCTACTGATGCGTACAATTTTGTTTGCGCGATCAATTTCCCTCTTCGAAGGCTCGGTTTATTTTTCTTTTCCCGATAAAAGCAAACTTGCCGCAGGTCGTGTACTTCTCTCGCACTGTCACACACAAGATGGATGCTATCGTTCACCTCGCCCAGCTTCCGGCCTTGACCTTCAACTTTTTCTCCTCAGGCGGGGAAAAAGGAGCCGTTCGGAAAACTTTCCTGTAAGTGGTCTAATTAATTTGGTTTCGAATAAAGAAAATTTATTCAATTTTTTATTTGTTTACAGGAACACGGGGCTGCAACAATATGTATAATTTACATATAAATAAATAACAAAACATATAGGCAGATTATAATTTCTATAACGAATAGGCAATCAACATAAGGTTTGCTCTCAATAAGGCACGATGTAATAGCGAACAAAAATGGATGCCCTTATGTATTTATTTAATAATTAACAATGGGAATATATAAGTTTAGTTTATTCGTTTAAATATCGTGATGTGTGGTTGCACTTTGGTCTCCTCGCTGATTTTTATAGTTGTTTTAACGAAATCGTCAAACTCCATCCAAGAGCCATCCAGTCGCAAGCACAAGGCTGTTTAATGGCCGTCAATCTCATTTTGCTGTTCTAGATTTAAAATAGTTTGTTAACATGTATAATGTTTCATTGAGGTCGTTTCATAATGAAATTGAACTTTTTATTCACCTGATTTTTCCATATTCTAATCATAATTGCACGGGCTCTTTGTTCTTTAAAATTTACAACCCCCATTAAAATATACTTCCTGTCAATCACCGTTATTGACTTTGGCAGACTCATCAATTCTATGTATTTCCGTGTCAAGATATGGATAATATTCAGTAAGGGCGAATGGACCTGAAAAATTGTGTGCAGAAAATAATGTCTGTTAAGTACATTGTTTAGTTTTGTCAATTGTCACTTACATGTCTGTACATCAACGGTAGTCTGGCCGTTGCATCTTTGAAAGTTCGTGTCATTAATCAATGCCTTTTCTATTTGTCTGGATGTGTCATGAATATTATTTAATCCTACCATAACAGTTGGCCACGTCCGAGTTATCGTATCGCAACCGTTAGAACAATTTTTCTGCGTCGTAAAAGTAGGTGACTTAGTAAAGAATTTGGTTCAAAGTTCGCCAACGTTCGTTTGGCAATAAATTATTTCTGATTTGTCATCTGCTTCCACGCGATGCATCAAAGGCCTCAATATTCCAGCCCTAGTTAAATAAGTTCCGTAATTGTTCTTCGACTGGGTCATATTACGGATCAATTCGAAGAACGAGTTGTCGAATTCTGTGCAATTTACAACGAATTCTGTGCTATCTATTGCGATGGCTGCAAAAATCTGAAACATGTATTGCGATTAAGCACTTTATAGAAATTTAGTGGAGATCTTTCGTGCGAGCTCTACATGGTCTATTCCCCACGTAGATTGAGACCTTTATAAAAAGCTATATTAAAACTATATTTACCTGGGTAACCGAATCGAATGCACAAGTATTTTTCAAAAATGAAAGGTCAATGCGTATCGGTCTTAGACAAACTTCCATTCACAAGAATCGGAAGTTTTTTCAGCTTATGGTGTAAAAGGAACTGGTTTTCAGTGAAATTCGGTTGTAAATATCGTAAGCATTTTTTGGCTTTCCGATGACTTTCCTCTTTTTACGTTTGGGTTGATTTTCTTTGTTTTCCTCTTCAATTACTTCAATGTTGAAAGCTTCTTATTTTATAAACTTTTTTTTTCTTTTCCTGACTGACAAGTCCCTACCAGTCTTCAAATTGTTTCGAATCAACAATGTTATTAACCTCATCAGGAGTAATTTGAGTGCACAAGTTGCACAAATGATGATGTAGAGTTTCTTCATCTGTAAATTAAATCAATTAAATTGATATTTTTTCATAAGATTTATACACAATTTAAAAAATATATGTAAATGTACCACTTTCTGTCACAAAAGAGGTGGCCCTGCGCCAGAAATCGTCGCTCTGCAGCATAACCCCGACTATATTATCCGGGGTTGTGCTGCCCCTCACCGCCTCCATGTCGGCCCTCTTCGCTTCCCAACGGGCACATTCAAAGAATATGTGGAGAGCCGAGTTCCACGGGTAGTCGCAGTATATGCAGCACGTGTTTGGTTCGGCACCTTCCCCATATGATAGAGGAAGGCCCGGAAATGCCCATGCACCGTCAGCATTTGGGTGAGGTAGTAATCCACCTCACCGTGCTGGTGGTTCAGCCAAGTGACCAACTGGGGGATCAGCCGAGCTGTCCACTGGCCCCGCGACTCCCCGTTCCATCTATCATGCCATGACGTTATGGCCCTGGTGCGGGCCACCCTCGCGGCCTCTCTCCCCAGGGCAGACTTCTCTCGGTGGGCGGACTGCCATTCCCTGGCTAAGAGGTCAATTGGCATAACCCCCGCGACAACTAACACCACTGGTTCCGAGACTGTACAGTAGGAGCTTGCGATCCGGAGCGCCCGCAGTACGGAGCAACAGACGCCTTTTGCAGGGTCTGCGTCCATTAACGTTGGCCATGACCCTTGATCTCGTCCCAACAGGTGAGCCTGCAATCGAGGCTCACCCCCAGGTACTTAACCACGCGCCGTGTCTGGACCGACATGTCTCCTATCCGCATCTCTCTCAACAACTCGATGCGCTTCTTTGTCAGAAGACGATCTCGGTCTTGGCGAGCGCCAGCTCCAAGGAACTCCAACTCCAGGAACTCACCCCACGCATAACCTAGTGTAGCCTCATTTGAACCTTGTCGACATCTCTGGCGGTAATAACCGCGACGATGTCTTCGGCATACCCAACTAGGAAACACCCTTCTGGCATCTCATATCCATACGAAGGATCCCGTCATATGTATACATATTTCCATGTGTCGGGACCCGAAAGAACCCTAGTATCTGGGCCATCCTCCGTCTCGAAGGTGAGGGTGCTATCATTCAGGTAATCATCATCATCATCTGCAGTAGATATTGAGGGACCCTGAAGTCACGCTCTAGCGCATTGGGCGTATTCCCCACCTTACCTAATTAAAGGCGTGGTGCACATCCATTCACCAGAATGCACAACGGGCGAGAGTACTGATTCCCGCATTCGTTGGCCCGGGCCGCGTCGACTACCTTTTGGATGGCGTGGACCGTCGAGTCGACCTCCGTTTCCGAAAGCCATACTGTCTCTCGGAAAGGTCTCCAGCAGCCTCATTGGCTGCTTGGAGGCGAGGCTTCAGGAGCCTCTCCAGGAGCTTGCTGGCTGTGTGGAGAATACACAGGGGTCTGAACGACCCTGGGGACCCCACTGGCCCCTTGCCCTTGGTGATCAGAAGAAGGCTGGCTACCTTCCAGCGGGAGGGAAAAACTCCCGCCTTCAGGCAGGCATTGTACATCTCAAATAAGAACTCTGGATGGCTCGACGTCAACGCCTTCAGCACCTCTGCTGGGAGTCCGTCGTGCCCTGGCGCCTTCCTGTTCTGAAGGCTTTGCGAGGCTCTCGTAAGCTCCTCCATTGTAAATGGGGGAGGGTCGGGTGCCTCGCGGGCCGCGTAATCAGTCTCCAGCGGATAGGTGGGGAAGAGGGCATCCATTATGGGTCGGACCCTCTCTGCGTCGAGGGGAGCATGAGGTGCGGAGGACGATCTTATACCCTAGTCTCCAAGGATCCTCATTGAGGTCTTCTCTCAGCCGCTGCCAGCATCGGTGCTTACTCCTCTGAATGGCCCAACGAAGGTTCTTCTTCGCCGCCTTATGTTCGGCAAATCTACGGGCTGCGTCGGGGACACGTCGGTCAGCTCGTTGAGCCAACCGCCTGAGGCAGAGACATACCGCCGCGATTTTGTCCGTCGACCAATACGCAGGCCGGGGCTCTTCCCTATAATTCTTCTTCCTTGACATGGCCTCCCGGCAAGCCCGATGGATCAGACCTATCGTCGAGTCCACCACCCGAGCGGGTCACTCCATGGAAGGCAGACTTTTCGGGAACCTGTCGATGGTCTGTTGGTTGCGTGCGATAGCTAGAGACATCTTCTCGGTGTCCATCCCCTACAGCTTTATTGTTCATCAGAATAAGAAGTGAGCCATCGCTAAGGAAGTTCGCTTGGGTGAAGAGCTGAGAAATACCCATCCACAGCCTTTCGAATTCTAAATTGGTGAAATCCCTTCAGCGGTTTGTTTTCATCAAGCGATTTATATTTAATCACAATAAATCTAGGGTTGAAGCCTCTCTATTCTCCGCCTTAAGTAATGCTGGAAATAATTCGTTGGTTAAGGAGACATACTAGGCGACCTCTTGTTAGGTTTTCGTTGCCTTTTTGCAGGCAGCGTACCTGAATCTAACATATGTAGCAAAAGCATTAGCGCTGGCTAGGCCAGACAGCATTCTGCAAAAATTTTTTTGGCCTCCCTTATGACGTATGTGAGTTCGGAGCAAGAAACAACACAATAAGTAAAACATACAAGAAAAATTGAAAAAATTGAAAAGGAAATCTATTAACTGTGTTTTTTTCAACCGGGTCGCGTTTTGACCATCGCATGGCCCCTTTCCATTTATTTATTTGACCCTCTGCCCAAATCGCTACTTGTTCCGCAAATATGCTACCATACCAGTTGAGAAATTTTACGTAAAGCGTAAATGTGTGTCGCAGCGCGTCATTAATTATGAAATAATCTCGATGCAGGTCTAAACGCCCGTCTAGATAGTTCCGACTCCTTTCGTTCGTTCGGTTCCGTTCATTTTTTCAGTTTTTTGGTTCCATATACTGCCCATGCAAATGTCCACATAGAGGCAGACGGAGACGAATGAAAACGGACGGAGGGGAAAAACTTTGACAAACTTCGAATTTTAGGCGGACGGACGGACGGGCGTAACCTCATTTTCAGCAAATGAATTTGAATCGACAAATCGTGTATGAATGACAAATGTCAAAAATCCAAAAAACCAAATAAACGAAACGGTGCTATGTGGACATGACAAAAAAGCGGACGAAAACGAAAGAAGAAGACAAAACGAACGGAAGGAGGCGGAACTATCTGGACAGGCCTTAATTCATCTAGGCAAGCGGACCATGGGTACCCAAGTTCTATTTACATATATACATAAATAGATATATCGCTAATGTAAATTGAATTTAATGTTAAAAATCTTGGAAAAATTGTTGAAATTTTTATGAATGTTAAGCGTCTGCATGCTCTAGCCCTGGTAAAATGCATCTATACGTTGTCGGAATGTTGCCCTAGAGACATAGTCGCGTAACTGTGGAGGCATTATATGAGATGCAATTTTCTGTAAAATTGGATTTTTCTTGATGTAAATTATTCCCTAGCGTAATTTAGAGACATTTACAGCTCGGGATATAACTATGCACAGCAAATCTACATACATGGCGCAGCGCTGCGCCGCTATTTTGTTTCATTGGGGTGATGAATGCTTGCATTTTGTAAAGACGAATTAATCTTTCAAGCCGAAAGGAGCAGATTGTCTAGGGAGCTTTTATTCACCTGTCGTACACATCGGTGGAGTGCCAGTGAATTATTGCAAGGAAGGGACTCGAAACGGTGAATAGTTCGCTCCCTGAAGCAAATGCTGGCTTTTGGCACGTTTATTTAAATAACGAACTGAACCGTACCCGACGTTGCTCGGACACAACTATACCTACTTATATAAAGCAAAACATTAATGAAAATATGACCTAGCCGACTCCTATTAATATGGTGGAAATGGTGCTCATCAACTGTAACACGAATAACGTCAGAGCGCGTGATCGGATTAAAGTAAGATTGATAAAGGCCATTGGTCAGGGGAAAACATTTCTCGGGATTTTTGCTTAAAACATTACTTAGTCACCGCCTATGGCAGCAGAAAAAAATTCGGCTTGGGGGTCTGTCTAAAATTCACGGCGCTTGAGTGCTTGAGTGCATCTTACATTATCAAAATTACTTAATAAAATTTAGAAAAGACACGGGTAAAATATAAATGGAAAGAAAACTTCAGTGCGTGAAAGATTTACGACAAAAAAAGAAATAAGTAAAAATGTGAAACCACATAGTGTGAACACGACCCTATAAGTGGCGCGCGAGTGGTATCATTTCAGATGCATTCCACAAAAAACTTTATAATACATACCTACATACTTTGATTATATTATTACACTTTGAATGAAAAAAAATTAAAGTTAAAGTTTACCGAGATGATTTTACGAAATGAGTGTTATACGGAATTTTAACGAAAAGTAGTTTTGCAAGCTCTTTTCGATTTCATTTCAATCGGAATGCAGAACATATGGGCAATAGTTACTATAGGTCCTGGAATAGGAGTTTTAGTGTCGCATTAGACACAGGCATTCATTTTTAGTGTTCCGTACCTTAAAAGGAAAAAACGAACCCTTATAGAATCACTTCGTTGTCTGTCTGTCTGTCAAGACGGAATCAAAACTTATAGTAAATATTTAAGGATCGGCTAAAGCACATTTAATGAAGGAATTGTCCCAATCCAAATTCTTCGTCTTCGTCTTGGTACGTAGGCAACATGCAGACCCGCCGCAAGCGGGCGTGCAAGGGGTGCATCGTACGCGGGCGGCACGGCCAGGGGGCGGCAAATTGAGCGATCGAAATATATGATAAAAAAATATTCAAAGATATAAGACCCAGCTAAAACATAACAAATGTCATCGTATGGAGAATGAAACCCGTGCAGCACGGGCGCACAATTACTATTTTACATAATATTAATATTGCTATCTATTGGTTGGTATCCATCAGAACTAAGATGCAATATGCGAAACGTCTATCGGAGTTCGAACCGTCCGAGGGCTCAAGGCGGCGCTGCGCTCGAAAGTCAAGTACAATGGGACAAAACTTATCTGACCCGGTGGCGAAAATCATAACTATATGGTTTAAATAAAAATTGGAGCGGTTTCGTAGACAACAGCGCCTCTCTGACCGCGTGAGATAAGTTTATTACACAGTACAAAGAACTCGCATCACGAACAACCAAGCTGAGCTGAAATTTTTCTTCAAGGGTTCTGCCAGCAGAACCCTACAGTCGCCTACATTTATTTCATTTCTCACGCCAGCTCAGAATCACTTTTTTTCATTTTTTACACCGGGTAACATAACTTGAGAACGACTTTACCGATTTTATTTATCTTTTTTATCCAGCAGGAGAGCTTCCTGTGGGAGCCTCTGTTGGCGCCGATGTAGGTTCTGATGTTGGAGGGGACGTAGGGGGCTGTGTTGAATTTGAACCCCGGACCGTTGGATTAAAAGTTCAACGCTCTACCGAATCGACTGAGCTCGTTAACAGTTTTCTGAAATTTTCTTAATTTTTTCTTTCATAAGATCCTTCTCCTGGCAATAACAAACACAACAAAAAAAGAATTAGCGAAATCGGTCCAGCCGTTCACGCGTGATGGCATGACCAAGGGAAATAGGAATTCATTTTTATATATATAGATGAATATTTATAATATAAAAATGTCTTGATTGCTTTCAATATGTCGTTAAATAATTCGTTTTAAAATGTTTTCTAAACCAAGAAATTTCTCAAACGAAAATGTAAATAAATGTAGGCGACTGTAGGGTTCTGCTGGCAGAACTCTTGAAGAAAAATTTCAGCTCAGCTTGGTTGTTCGTGTTATACGTTCTTTGCTAATAATGAACAAAATTCTGCTACAAAAGCATGCATTGACAAGCTACGCAATAAACAAGTCAAAACAAGCGCTCGGTACTTCAATTTTAAAACTCTTGCCATTTTTTCCCTAGTTGATATTTTATACTCAAACTTTGCCAAAAACTTCTTTGTACCTTATACCTGTATAGTTTAAAATTCGAATTTCAAAACTTCGTCGCTCAACATTTCAATTTGAAGTCAATCATTTGCAACTTCGTACTTGTAATGTTTAAATTCATATCTCCGGTTCTAATTAATTTTTTTGCACGTTTGACCTCTTGTTTTCTTTCAAACCATTTCGAGAATACGTTGTAAAAATTTCATTAGAAAAGAGCAAATACAGTAAAAGTTACATCGAGTTGAACACAGAAAAACTGAATAATCATTATTTCGCGATTTTCATGAAAAGTGCATTTTCTCAATGACGCTGTTATTTTAGAGCAAAATAAATTTCATATTCGGATTCAGCGACCAAAAATACGTAAAAAATCATTTAGTTTAGCCACTTAGCTCACCGTGGTCGGTCAACCCTACTTTTTGGGCAACCTCCCGCTCGCCTACATGGGGCGGCATAATCGGCATTGCACGCGGGCGTACAAACAGCTAGCGGCGGGCCTGGCAACATGTGACGCGTTACAATTCGTAAACTATTAAGTCTTACAATAAAAAGTTTAGATATAATTTATAAATAATTTTGCTTTCTATAAAACTGATGATAAATTATTTTTTTGTTAAATAAAATCCAGTTTGTGAAATATTTTGTATAAAGAATTTGGAAAAAATGGTTAAGTGAAGAAAAAGTAAATTTAATTTGAAACAAGGAAGGTTTTTAATAATTTAATCGTTGGACCAGATTCCAAGATAAGAGTGAAAACCTAGATATTATCTCCAATATGGCGGCCAAATTGTTACACGCTGTCCTTTATAATTAAAGAATGAATTTGTAATTCTTCGATAGGGAAGTTTTCGTTGTATTCTTCGTGGTTATTACTGTGAAAGATAAAGTTATTCTGTTTGTTTTGAGACTTTTAGTTTATGTATTCTTCGTTGCAACTTTCTGTACATGAAGATTTTTGAGACTCCTTATCTATAACAATTATTGATTTCTTCTGGATTTTCAAGTGTATACATAGTAGTGTCTTCTAGGGTAAGCATTTTTATCTCTGCGTTTTTTCTGTTGTTTGGTTTTTGGTTTGTTCTTCGAGACTTTTGTGTTTGTTGTGTTTAAATTTATTGTTTGTACAAATTCTGTCCACAATTGTTTTGTACATATAATTGTTTTTGTTTTGATTTCTGTAATAGGTACATATGTAAATTTTTTAGGAAGTAATATTCAAAAAATGTATCCTAATTAACATAATGAGAATTTTCATAGTTATAGATTAGATTAATAAGCTTTGCCTACTTCCAGCATATTATTGAATTTTCGCTACAGTGTGTTGTGGTCAGGGGAAAAGTAGCATAACCGAGAACAAATTCTGAAAACCAAAAACATTTTTTTACGCCGCCTATGGCTGCGAAACATTTTTCCATTCGGGGGCTTGCCCAAAGATTCACGGCGGCTGTGGCAAACACCGCAAGATTAACCGTCCCTCGAGCGGCGAGCGTCTATTTTTGGAGCTAAAAATAGCACAAAAATCGACGGTCGCAGCTCGAGAAGCAAGTCAGGCGGAAAATAATTGCGGCGCGAGCAAGCCAAACCAACTGAAATGGTGCGCCACGGCAAAGAATATGGAACCTTGTTACAAAGAATGTCCACTCTATTTCTGCGACGCAATTTACCCCCACCATGGCCACTTTTCAGAAAAAAAAACAAAAAATTTACCCATAAGTCGAAAAGAGAGCTTGTTCCAGTTCCAAATTCTCATTTAAATTGCCTAATAAGCAAGAAGAACGGCAGCAGTCACAAATGCCGACAAACACTATGAAACAAGTGTTCACCTATTACTTTGCGGGCCGAAGGCGAATGCTTTTTCATGTCATTGTGTTGGTGGCGAGCCGGCCGTGCTTTTCAGATAGGAAATACCGGAATTCGAATGCCTGCCTCACACATTGAAGGGGTTCACATATAAGTTTGTTTACGTTTTTTCATCATAGGTTTTCCTTATGCGGGCCGAAGGCGAATGCTAAATCAAATGCGATTGTATGCCGGCTCGCACCGGTACTCCGTTTGCTTCAAAGGACAGGGTGATTAATTCTGATTGTGTTTTAAGAGAAGTTCTTTATAATTTGTGAAAGTACGACTAAGCTTTTTAAAATTATAATATTTTGTGGTGAAATGTATAGTGGCATTAAAACAGATATTTTGAAATAAGAGAACAATTATAAAACAGGTTTACTTTTTTATTTATGAACGTTTTAATTTAGTTTTAAGTGCACGGCAGTCGGCACCCTGTAGCTCTGTATCAATTTCTCTAAATTCCTCTGCATTGTTTCTCTCGTTTCCACCACAATGCTTGAGCATGCTATCGACTTCTAGCAAAATCGTGGGGTTGGGAGGAATAACGGTACCAAGGTCACAAAAACTGAAAATCTAAATTGCAGGAGTGAACAGTCTTTGTAACGTAGGTTCCATAGGCTTTGGCCACGGGCTCGGTCGCGTATAAAAAAATTCTCGGGACCGAGATGCGTTGAGTCAGGCGAGTGAACGGTGCACTCAAATGCTTCGAAAATCGAGCTGCAGGCACGGCGAGCAGTGAAGCTCGATCCCGTTGCCGCCTGCTCGCACACCGGCGGTGTGTGCTCGATGGGTTGTAGCTGCCGATGTGTGAGTGGCTGGCAGCGGGATCAGCAACGGCGGAGAATGACGCATCGGATGGCGTGGTCGACGGGCGGTGAGATCGCGCGAAAATTTAGGTCAGTCGGGGAGTAGCTTTTATAAAGAGAAGAGTCGGTTTCGGCAATTGGAAGTTTTGGAGATTTTAAATGTTTGTGATCGAGTTTAAAGGAATTTCTGATAGTAGGAGGACGGTGCCTAAGTGAAACAGTGATTAAAGGTACAATTTTTTTCGAAAAAACAAGAAAACTAAAAGAAAAAAAAGCGGTGAAAAAGATTAAAGCGACGCGTGCAGTTTAAGTCTCCTCATGTGCCGATCCTGAAAGTGTGATATCAAATTAAATAGAAGACTCGATCAACATAAGAATTAATTATGTAAAATTGATCCGCTCAACGGATAAATTCTGTTTGCTGTGTAATAAACCTGAAAAGAGAAAAAAAAAATTTTTTAAAGTCGATGAAATAAATGAGAACAAATTCGATTACCGCTAGTGCCAGACCGTAAGGGACTTCATTGTGGCTTAGGACATAAGTAACCCTGTGAAAGAAAGAAAGATTAAAATAAAATTATTAAAAATTAAAATAAAAACTTGAAAGAAAAGTGACTTCACAAAAAAAATAAAGTTTTGTGTATATTTCTATTTGAAAAAAAAATAAATAAATAAAATAATAAAAATTAATCGAGATTATAAAATAGTTTTGGACAAAATTAGTGACAATTAGTATTCTATCAGGGAAAATTAAATGAATTATTTCGTATGAACTCATTGTAAAGAGGAACATTTTCTCATCCCTCGTAAGAAAAGAAAAAAAAACTGTATATAGCAATTAATAAAACTTCCGAATAGAATTTAAACTAATAAAAAAATCAACTGCTGAATGGAAATACTCGATGGAAAATTTGTTTGAAAATAAAAAAATTACTTGTGATTGTGCCCTCTGCAGCTGAAAATAGAAGTTAAATATTTTTTGTTAAAAAAAGAAAAAGTACTTAAGACAGTAATCAACGAAAATGACTAAATAGACAGATGTGTGAGTGAAGTGACTTACCGTACGTGATTTCTTTGGGTTGCCGTGTGGTGCTAAGCCTGAAAGGAAAGAACAAAAAGACAGAAAACAGAAAAATAAGAGTGGAGAATAGACTGAATTAAAGAAAAGTAATTATAGAAAAATTTACGGGACTCACCCGTTAGATTTTCCCCCTTTTTTTTTTGCTGAACTTGCAACGGGAAAATACATTTAAGTGGCAAACGGACTTCAACACGTATGAGTGTAAACGACTGCCCGTTAGAGTCGTCCATGTGTAGGTAGTCGAACTGAAAATTAAGAAACGGAAGAAACATTAATATTCAGAGGGAATTAATTTTTTTAGTGAACGAATCAGTCTAAATAATCTAAATAAATCTAATAAGTAGACACTAAAGTGAGCCTAAATAACATACGAGAATAATCTAAGAAACTAACCAAAAATGACAATAATAAACTAATTAAGTGGACCCTGACATGAACAGTCAATTAAATATGAGAGACCGATATCAACCAAGAAGAATTTTTTTTCCAATCAGTTATGCTTAACTAAACAGTGGACAAAGACATAAAATAAGTGAACATTCACAGATAAATAACTAAATTAGTGAACATGGAGACAAACAACTACGTAGATAAGTGGACATCAAATAAACAATTTCAGAAATAAGTGAACACATAAATCAATATGAATAAATAGACTTCTGACTAAACAGATAAATAAATAAATAAGTAAAATAAATAACTCGGTGAATTTAAACCAACTAGACAATAATTCAGTGACAAATCGCGCAGTAATTTTATAATGAACATATAACTCGATGGTGAACTATTAACTGCTGACACCCAAAGCGGAGTGATCTATTGACTAGAAACGACTTGAATTAAGTGAGCGAATAAATAAATATTTAATGAAATTCTAAATTAATTATAACGCGGAACTAACTAGCTCAACGAACCGCATTAACCAAAAACCAAAAAGAAAACTAAAATATCATTCAAAGTAACTACATTCATAAAATTCAACAAATAAATAAAAGGTGTTCATACCTACTTGTGACATGTTGGGAGTTCCTGCGGCACACCGGTACCACGACGGGGCCGCATATGAAAAGGCAGGGTACCGGGCGGCGGCATCAGCATCGTCATCATCATCAGCTGTCACCACATCAGCATCGTCATCATCATCAGCTGTCACCACATCAGCATCATTGTCGGCCGAGACAACATCATCAGTTGCAGCAAGGCGCCCAACGTAAACATATTGTAATCTTGGTAGGAAAAAAGAATTTAGAAAAATAAAGGTCAACAGGTATGTCTAATTAAATTATCTTTTCTCTGGGTCTTCCTTCTCTCCTGATTTCAGCAACGTAACTTTCTTTTTTTTTTTGCACTTCACTTTAAGGGACCTCCCCCTAAATTTGTTGACCGCGGGGAGGTCATGAGGGCGGTTGGGGAAATGGTCAAAAGGGGGGCTCAATTCCACCCGAGCCTCCCCTTAAGATGCCATTCACGGGCAGGTGCAGGGGTTCGTCTCGCACTGTCCCTTTCCTTACCCCAGCGACTAGTTTCGTTCCGTGGCGAGAGATTTTTTTTGTTTTCGTTTTGGGGTAGTTCGCTCCAGCGGCAAAGAGCGGCATACCGGCAAACCCCCCCACACTCCCGCAAGCTAGCCTGCCAGCTCTCGCTGCCGCACACCGCTGGACCAGGGTGCTTAGCCGGGCTCCTGGAGGACTTCGCCCCAAATACAACAAGTGATTACATTGCTGGTCAAGCAAACCGTATCAAAACCGACCAACATTGCTGAAATAATTTCCCCATTTGTAGAACTTTTTACAGTTCCCTCCAGTCTCCAGGTACATTATTATGAGAAATGCAAAATCCAAAGCAAACAAGCGTGGAAGTTCACCTCACCTGGCAAGGCAATTAATTTCAGCACGCCTTCGGGACGTAATTAAAGCATCCACGCCAAATTATTGAACAGACGACTTGATGCTTTAAACAGTATGTAGTGCTTAGCAAGATCTAAATGTGCCTTAAATCGTGAAGTATCTCATTTTCAACCGGGCATGTCTCCAATTAATATACTCGGGACGACAGGTCAACGTCGCATAAAATCCCACTCGGGTAAGGACTCTTTTCATAATAATGCTATTCAACGTGTTTTGCCGTCCAGCCGACCGACGCGACGGTAGGCAATTAGAATCCTTTCACCTGCGCATTAATGTTGAACAGGCGTATTGCACCTCTGGGAACATAACTCATTTCGAGGGTCTAATTGATCATGTTTTCGTCTCCTAAATAAACATCTCAAGAAGTGAGCATCATCATCACATGACGCTTATCTCGCCATAATTAGCATGAGTCTTTGTTTGTAACTTCTCTGGCTGAAATTAATGATGCCAGCAACTTCCATTGATATTGAAACTAAATATTACCCTTATCGTCCTTAATTAGTTAAAGTTTTCAGCTTTTTCGATATACACCCACTCCCTTTGTTTCTCTCCATACACATTTAATTTCTCTATACGAGTGCCAAAAATGTACCGAGAGGACTATGTATATTCGTTTGGATTAAGGACAAGTTCACAACTGCTTATGTAAATTGTCGAGAGGAAACCGTTTAAGGTAGATACAACATTGCTCCCGGGCGGATGTCAGTGCGATTATTCAGTTTTCTTATGTTCTTGATAAAGTGAAACTGTGTTTCGAGATAACTGGCATAAATTTACATTAAAAAATTTTTTTTATTCGTTGACACATGTTTGCTTTTACCCTCAGCCACAAGCAAAATGAGGCCCATACATATAGTATAAAGGTATATTCCTTGTATGTTTACAAATATTTGAGGATAAAACTCATGTAAGCGCGAAAGTAAGCAACACCAACTCTCTTTTCTTTGTTCGAAGCATAAATTTCAAGACGGATTGTTTGGTCCCTAACTTCTTCATTTCTGAGCACTTCATTGAACCCAAAATACACTTAGTCTGTAGTAGGACGATACGATACTATAAGTAATTAAACCGAATGAAAATTCGGTAATCATTGATTATACAATAATAAATGCCTTTAGATAGTACCCAAAAATTATATAAGGCTTTACGATTAACTACAATCTATGCATGTGTAGATATTGAATATTAGGTACATACATACATATAAGCTGTGTTTTTTTAACACGGGTCAAGTTCTAGTTCTCTGCTTTAACAGAGAAATACAACAACAACATGAAACTCAGAGATTTATCGGGTTGTAGTTTTAAGAACTGCAGGATGAATTCGAAAATATTCCGCCAGATTGCGCTGTAGACCTACTTTCATTATGCGTTGTTGGCAGCATTGCCCTTTGGTGAACGTTTAGTTTGTTGTGACAGCGAAACAATGGAAAACAATAAATAAGCCGTCACGTAAATATGTATATTATATCGATATTTGTAAATTTGTGAAAAGTGCATCAAATTGCCATGAATTTTACATATCCAAAACTCAAAACTTTAACCAGGTAAATTTGTGGATTAAGTTTTTGACGCAAAGTGGGTATAAATTCCGGCAATTTAATTTTATTTTTGTGAAATAAAACATATTTGCATGCATTACTCTTCATAAATTTCAATTATTTGTTACTTCTGAAAGGCAAGCACACCAACCTTTAAGAAACAAAAATCCTTTTCTGGGTTTATAACCAGCATCGTCTTTTTCATTTGACACAGAACTAGAACCTGACCCGGGTGAAAAAAACACAGCTATAATTTCACCTTATTTGGTGTTTTATTCTTAGCCCTTTGAACTATGAGGTCACTTCTGGCGTGACGAAACTATTTAATAAAATAAATCAGTGTAGATTGTAAAAGGATTTAACCATACTTTCACAAAATATAAATAACAATAAAAATTAATAGCTATAGTAGTGAATTTTCACCATTTACATAATTTGTATCACTGACTTTATTTAGTTAGTTATATTACTACCTGTTGTTTGTTTTTTATTTTTATTGTATTGTTAATTTTGATTGTTCACATGTCCAGTAATATTTCTCATTCCATCCATTTCAGCTAGTGCGCTGGTGTTACATGGTGCTTCTCCTGATACTTTATTGCAATCTAATTCATTGATCATAAGACCGTCTAATAAGCGCTCTCTGCTCAGTGTGACATATGCTTGACCGGCCGCAAAGAGTTTTGGTCCTAAATATACTACGGCATAATCTACGGTGTTGCCCTGATTTGTGAACTGTTGATGCCCATAATAAAATCAAGGGTAACATGCGTCTTTCAATAGTGCCATAGTTGTATTTCACTTGAAATTGTACAGCGATTGCGTTTTATAATATCTTCCCCGTCTTTAGAAAAGTTGATACACACAGATTGTATATCCGACGTATACATTTGGTCACGGCGGAACAGAGGCCAGATAATGGTCTAGCCTATCACTGTACCAAATTTCATCAAAAGAGGTTAAATGGTTTAGACGTGAATAGACGTGAAAGCGTAGCAGACAGACAGACAAAAAGTAGCCTATGACCATCTCTATGGTCTAATCTATCACTGTACCAAATTTCATCAAAATCGGTTAAATGGTTTGGACGTGAATAGACGTGAAAGCGTAGCAGATAGACAGACAAAAAGCCTTTTAGTTATGTTGCCTTAATAGATGCATTTGCGATAACGCATCATTATTACAAGGGCTTTTCCCTGTTAATTTTAAGCTATCTAGCTCTCCAATGAAGATGCCATATTAAGGAGGTTTAAAAGAAACTGCGATCCGCCGTCTTGGGACAGCAGTCATATTGAATTTAGTGCTGAGACGTTACTCATTTTAACGTTTCCTACTCTTCAAGCTCTTTCGTTTGATGCCCATATTAAGGGAGTTGACAAAAAATACATCATCCGCCATTTTGTGGCGGCGGCCATTTTGAAATGGCGTCACTCATTTTATCGTTTCCTACTCTTCAAGGCCTTTCATTTGATACCCATATTAAGGGGGTTGATAAGAAATACATCATCCGCCATCTTGTGGCGGCGACCCTTTTGAAAATATTTCAATATTTGGTATTGTATATTGCATTGTCACTGACTTTACATACGTGTGCCAAATTTCAACTCAATCGGTTACCGGGAAGTAGGTCAAATTTCACTTGCAAATTTCGGAGCGGACAACTTACATACGAAGATTGCAAGTTAAATAAAAGCTTGTAAAAAAAAAGAATAAAACATTAATTATAAAAAACGTAATAAAATATCTTTACTTACAATACATCCATACCTGAATCCTTCAGAAGGGGCATCTTGGTCGCAGATCTAGAAAAAAAAAGAAAAATAAATGAAATGCACTGAATTTGACAGATAAACAAAAGGACAAGTAAATATCACTAAATTTACAACACTAAACCAAGTAAATCCACTAAATAACAATATACAAAATGTAAAGGAGCTGCTTACCTGTCTTTTGATCCTAATTTTCCAATATATAAGCACTGAAATGCCGGAATTTAGCACTACAATACAATCCAAGCAGTTAACCCAAATAGGCCAAACCCGGCAATTGGGGTCGCAGGACTGATTTATGAAATGTGAGATGTTCCCATAGCTTGCTGCGTCAATTGTATAGACCGTGTCTCTCTCCTGATTGAAATCCAAATCAAAGAGGTAGGTTCGTCCTTCAGCATCGTAAATTTTGCCACGTCTATGAACCTCGTCTGCAGTTATAATCTCACCGACATACTCACAGACGAGCTCTCATGGATAAGTTTTTCAGCCCTCATGGATAAGTTTTTCAGTTTTAACACCCCATCCACATCCATTACTCGTCTTAAAGATTGTTAAGAAGTTCTTACGGCCTTTTTGTATTACTCGATTCCCGCAGTTGGGGGCTTTATGGATCTTTGTGTTGTCTTTTTTTATTAACTTTTTCGATGATTTTCGACGTGGTGGCCTAAATCGGCCGTCCAGGGCGGGGATCGTCTTCAATCGACTCTCGACCATGTTTAAATAGACTATGCCACTTGTAAATCATAGTTTTGCCAGGGCACTGATCACCATAAACGACTTCCATCTCGCTCATTATAGTCTGAGCTGACTTTCCTTGCTTTGTCAGGAACTTAATCACCGCGCGAACTTCGAGATTTTCCATTTTTGCGTTTTTTTTCCGAATAGACTTGTTTGAGGGGCGATAGCTCGTAAACGAATGACGTTATAGACTTGAAATTTTACTTATATACTAATGTTGAATCCCTACCTAGCGTGGTGTACAGTGAGAATTTTTAGCCCCGCCTCTTCCTCTTCATTCCGCGGACTTTTGGACCTCCCCTCGTATGTATATATAAATTCAAAATCACATTATTAAAAATTATATTTCATTATTAAAAGTCTTTTCTTGCAACATTTTGCTTGAAATTTTACTGGGGAAACCGTTTCAAGCAGAGGTTGGACGAAGCTATCCGGTTAGAATATACTACACATACTAACCGGATAGCTAAGTATAGTATAAGTCAGTCTTGTATAGGGCAATATCATGCAGGTCAGTCTTGTCAGTCGTGCGTCAGATATTGGAACACGAATATTGCAGTATGGTTTGAGAAGGGCATCTTATTCGGTGGGGTGCTTCACGTTTTGCTAAATCTTATAAGAGCTACTAACATTGATAAATCTCAAGGATTGATTTGCTTAACAGTTTTTAGGAAGTTCCAATTTCGTGATTTAAATCCTTGAAATGGAGGTATTTATGCCTATTGCTATTATAAAGAATGCATACTTCTTCTCATTATTTAAATAAATCAGCATCTCTTTCTATGTATGTAACCTCCTATGTTAATAAAACTTTTCCTGCGTAATATTAGAATTTGCGGACAAAGTTTCGCTGCATCGATTGGTTTATGGCGATTTTTGTGAACTAAGAGAGAAAAACGAAGAAAAATTAACTAGGTCAATGTAGATTAAAAGTTTCCAAAGAATTTGTGTAGTATATGTACATAATATTGTCTGAGAGATTTATGAAACGCATTAAACAAAAACTTTGGCTCACCGGTGTGATGTCAGAAGAATATATAAATCCTGCCAAATGTTTCAGAAATGCTACGAAACTATATTGAAATCGTAATACAATTACATTCGATTTGAAAATTTATTTTTCAACCTTTTATGTGTATCTACTGATCGCAAGGGGAAATTTTTCAAAACATTTCGTATGCACATGAAAATATCGAAAGATGGACTGATAAAAAGTAATTTTATTTTTATAGTTAAAAGGTCACTTTTCAGAAATGCAAAAATTAAAATCGGATATATCGTATTAATACGGGCATGACGTAAGGAAAGCGAGCGTTAAAATGCTATAAAGCCAGACATCCAAATTGTGGTGTAAGGTAATTTAAATTAAATTGGCACCCTTACCCTACAATTTGGATGTCTGGCTTTATAGCATTTCAACGCTCGCTTTCCTAACGTCATGTCCGTACGAAATGTAGTACACCTAGGCATTTGAAAATTTATATAAGTATAATCGATTTGTAATTCAGCAACTAATTATAAATAAACAATTCGAAAGGGATGAACAAGACGCTCAAATCCGCCAGATGTTGTAACTGACAGCGAAACGAGGTTTGAAACTTGAAAAAACACAAAGTTTGTGATGGTGCACTAGATGCAATCTATTTAATGAATTCGAAAGTCCGAGGATAGAAAAACATATTCTTATAAAATACGTTTTATCGATTAGTTTATTCGTATTAGAATGTTTAAATTTGAATTTAACAAGATAATTTGTGCTATGAAAGCTTTAAACCCAAAAAATATAATCAAATAGCAATAATTATATTTAGCTCAATTGGCGCTCCGATCGCATAACAGATTTTATTTTGCAGTAGTAGGTGTGTGAGTTATCTACTTTCAGTTGATAATGCCTGATGTTGAAGGGGCACTTTTTTGGGGATGAAAAGTTCATTTGAGAAAACAGCGAGATGTCCTATATTTGAATCCCAAAATTTGCATATAATTAGAAAGCTAGTCGCGCCCTAGAGATTTAAAAAGCTAAAAATCCTGTACCAATTTGTTTTTGTGCCGCAAAGAGGAACCGTGGTTTTGATGGCTACATGAAATGATTTTTGAAGAAAAACTCTTTGGTCAAGTTCTTTTTTTAATGTGTCGGAAGTAAGTAAATTAATTACACTGTTTCGCAAATGCCAGAAAAGTCGAACGCAGCCGCGTAATTACTTGTTAGCAGTTTCTTGATCCCACTCAGTCAGACATTCACTTATTCCTGTCGTACTTCCCCTTCAACAACCCAATTTATTAGAACTGATTTTGCCACCTCCACAGGTGGCAACAGATTCTCAGTATTCCTTTCCCTTCCCCACTTTGACAAAGCAGAAATTTTCATAATCAATTTGCCTTCGCCAACAAGGAAAGTGTAAATTGAATCAGGCATTGTTCACTTTTTATGCAATGCCAGGCATCCGTGGATGATGAAAATTTGTTTGGATTCCATGCTTGTGCTCAGACCTTTACTAATGTAAATAAATTAAAATCGGTTCCAAGCTAAATTGGCAATTGCGAAGATCTACTACAGGATCCGTTGCACGTATAAATATCAATATTCCTGGCATTCAGTTAAGTCAATACTTAGGTATCTCCTTGGACGTAGACGAGATAAAAAACAAATGTATTGTAGCACCGCCGAGCGCCATATTAGTCAAAATAACTTTTTCAGCATTTTTCGGGGACAAGTACAGCGAGTTTAGTATTACTTTCCAACATGCAATATCTCGAAGCGATTTTCAATTACACGCCGTGCTCGGAACAGCCTGCAGTTAAAAATTGCCTTGTCTTCAGACAGGTTCCTCCCTGGATAAGGACGCATTAAATGTTTCCTGACTGGAAATGCGGCATTACCAACGCAATAATGCGGAAAAATCTTATTGTTTCTCGGTAACGTCGCATTTGGTGGAATTGAAAGTTCTCCGCGTAGTAACTGTCTCCTAAATGTGAATTCTCTCAGGATACCTCTTTCAATAAAATTAACACTAGGTGTGTTCCTTGAGAAAGTCATCAAAAAAAAAAAAACAACGGGTCGTACTCCGGGAGTGCCGGCAGAAGTGAAAACTTGAACATTAACGTTGTGCATTTTTGAATATTTTGGAATGGTTAGGGAATAATTTCGCACGAATTGCTTTATTTATCAGTATAAAAGTACTATCATTTATGTGGTAAAATACAATATTCATTTATTGCGCTATCGTACACAAACATGACAATTTATATTACATAAAAAATTTGACACTTCAGAACTATTACAATTATTTTACATTAAAAAGTTTATCTCTCAGAAAAATCAACTTTCATCCATAATTTCAACGACTCTTTCACCATCATCATTACCAGCATCATCATCGCCAATCTCTAAAACTGATACAATAGGTTTATGGTAGCTGAAGTAAGAAACGAACAATTTTGATTCGAATCTATTTAAATGTCTAAAGGCCCTTTTACACTATCTGACTTTGTCAGATGACATATCAGCTAAGCTTTCGAATTTGACAGGTCATTTAAGATGCTTTAAAAGTTGTCTGCTGACAGGTCTGCCGACAAGTCAGCTTGAAAATTTGTGATTAGAACCGGGGCTATTCGTTCTGACTAGTCAGATGGAATTTTAACCGAAAATCTGGGTAGGCTGAGAATTGGTTTTCAGTCTAGTGATAGATTTTGAAAAGTGAAGTTCGGTTCGGTAAAATTACTATCGTGAAATTACTTATTACATTATAAATTATGGAGTGGCCTAAAGAAGCTGTTTTGAAGCTTTTAGAAGAGTGGGAAAAATACGAATATTTATACAATTCAAAAATGAAACTATATTCGAACAAGCACGCTCGGTTTGATGCCCTTGATGCAATTTCCGAGACTTTGAAGGTGTTCATGCCGACAATAACGCCGGAAGAAGTGAAATTAAAAATGGGATACCTTCGAGGGCAATTTACCAGGGAGTTAGGAAAAATAAAATCCGCACCAAAAAGCGGCTCCGGTACAGATGACCTCTACGAGCCCAGTGCTTATTGGTTTGGTGCAATGTCTTTCCTAGAAAATCACGTGAAGATTCGGAAATCAAAAAGCAATTATGAAACGGTAATGGGACTAAAATCAAAAGTTTATTTTATTTTGAAATTTTTTTCGACAGGATACTGGTCTTGCTTTAAGTAGTGATGCGGACTATGCGCGGGCAACAACATTTGATTTTGTGCTTGATGATTCCACCTCATCAAGTACTTTTCTTTCACCACCATCAGCCAAAAGAAACAGGCACGAAACCGAAGGACCATCAAATATGGATGTGATGTTCGAGAAGGCCAGTACGGCGATAGAAACGGTTGCTTCGACTTGCGTGGAGGAGAGGAACGTGCGCTTCCGGAAGGATATTGAAATGTTTGGGAAATACGTTATGGCCGAAATGGAGACCCTTGACGAAGAATTATGCAATGAAGCAAAACGCATAATCACCAATGCTTTATACGAGTTAAAATGCAAACAACGCAATAAAAAATAAACTATTAAAAATTGAATTTTTTTATTGCTTCCCACTGCCAACTAACAAAACCAGTAGTGTTAAAATATTGACAATAGTAGTTTCTTAATTCCATTGCCTCATCTCTAGAACGGTTACTTCCTCCTCTTTGTAAATGCGTCAGAAATACATTTTGTCTCCACGAACCCTCCGTAAGAGTTAGGTTGTTAATATTCTCTCTGTCCAATAGTTGGGTGTTTATTCCATCTTCACTGCGAATAAAATTATGCAGTACACAACATGTTAAAGTTATCTGCTCCACTTTCTCAACGCTGAGGTCAATTTCTTTTTGCAGAACTTGAAATTTGTTGGCCAAGATGCCAAAAGCGTTTTCAACAACTCGCCGCGCTCTGCTTAATCTATAGTTGAAAATTTTTTGTATTTCGTTATTCCTCTGGCCATATGGTTTTAACATTCTGGTGGTAAGTTTGAAAGCGTCATCAGCGACAATCACGTATGGTACCTTCTTATTTGTACCCGGTAGTACTTCGTCTGATGGAAAGTTATATCTGTTGTCCTTAATTCCACTACATAAGGTAGATTCGTTATAAACTGCTGCATCATTAACTCTCCCATTTGTACCGACATCTACATAGAGAAATCGATAATTGGCATCAACCAATGCTAGCAATATTATGCTGTGAAAGCCTTTGTAGTTATAATAATAAGAACCATATTCTTTTTTGCCTCTAATTGCAACATGCTTGCCGTCTAGAGCTCCTAAGCAATTAGGAAAATTCCATTGTTTCTGGAAGTCTTCGGAAATTTTCTTCCACTGTTCTTCAGTATGAGGCATCTGAAAATTTAATAAATTTAATAAAGTATAAATTAAAATCATTTAAAATTCAATTAACAGATAAGTAATCATCCTTTAATGCTACATAAATTGCTGGTAATGTTTCATGGACAATCTTTGAAATAGCTGATTCAGAAACACGAAAACCAAACGAAAGACTTTTAAATGTTTGTCCCGTTGCTAGAAATCGGAGAGTCAAGTGCAACCTGAAAAAGAAAGCATTGTATACACAATTATGCAATTAAGAATTTTAAATGTTACCTCGTCTCAGGTGAAATAGCTTCTCTCAAAACCGTATTTTGCTTTTCAATAGCCGGTCGCACTTTGTTTAATAATTTTTCAAACGTTTTCACCTTCATTCTAGTAAAATTTTGGAATGAGTCAGGATCCTCATAACGTAGCTCATTCGTCACCAAATGCGTAAGATCTTTACCCGAATGTCGTTTCAATAGCCACTTCCTACTCCACAGTTGCGTTTTTATTTTATTTCTTTGCTTTCTCCGATTTTCTTTACTTTTTAATACTGCATACATTAAAATAAAAGCACAAGACAACAGTAATGATCTTCCTTTCCAGTCCATTTCTTATTCAGTGGCATTTCAATTTGTCGAATAAAGTTGACTTGACTTGACTTGACATTTCAATTTGACATTCAAGTCAGATGACTTTGCTTCGTAGGTGTAAGCGCGAAAATTATTTCAAAATGACAAATGCGGGTCAGATGACAAATTTGACAAATCTGAAACCGACTTGTCATCTGGCAAAGTCAGATAGTGTAAAAGGGCCTTAATAAAGACCGCATCAATAGTAGTTTTGTATTTCGTTGTGCGCGTAGCAGGCTGTGTACAAACACACACGCACACTCGCGCAAGCGCTCTGTCCGTCTTACGAATTTTCGATCAGGGTCACGTGTCCTGACGCGAATTTTACATTTTTTACCCATCCCAAAAAAGTGCACAACGCCGCTAAAGAAGTTTTCACTTCAAAATCCTGTGGCGCCACCGAGCGCTCTTAAGACTTGTCAAAAAAACCCAGAGCGAATAGCGCTCTGGTTTTTGGTATCTCATGGAACGACTTCAGAGGAAAGTAGAGCGAAAAAGCAGAACAAGAGTAGTTGTCAGTTGCGTTTGTGACTTAGCGCGGAATTGAGTTGAGCTGAAGTGTTTTAGTGAAATAAAAGTGTTTTTAGTGACGATTAGTGAAGAGTTTTAACAAAATCGCATGTTTTGGGCTTTAAATGTGATATATGTAGTTACCTGTGGGTTTTTTTTTTTTTTGTATACTATATACAATTGTTATATCGACCGTCTGCCCGATTTGTCGTCGCATGCGACGATTCTATAGTGTGTCCACGTGAAATTTTCGTTTGGCCGATATCGCACGATCGTATGACCTGGACCCAAAACCTGCGGTCGCATGCGTATCGATGCCCCAATGCAACCCTCGCATCGATATTGTAACAACACAAGTTGATACAACAATTGTATCGTGTATTCCCCGCTTTAGTTCTGAATACACGGTAAAAGTTAAAAAAAACCGCCGGTAGTTTATTAATATCCGTTTAGGGTAGACTCTGTAGATATTACTAAACATAAAAATCACGAATTTTTTCATAACTAGATATATTTATTACAAATTAGCAGATGTCACAAAATAATAAAAGATTTTTGGCATGGAAGTTATTAATTAGCTGTACAGGTGGGCTCATGCAAGTGACAAAACATGCAGCATTTGGCGGGAAGGGTTGTTCCAGGGTTATTTTCTGCAAAGCACCGCTCTACACGAGAAACTTTTTGGTTTTCAAATTAGTTTATAGTCATTCTATGCGACTTCTCAAAGGCACAAAGCCGCTTTATCCACTACCGTTCCCATAGGTACAGTATCAAGAATACTCTTGGTTTCAGCGAGCAATAAATTGGAATTTTTCGATTTGCTTAGCGAGTTAACCCATGATTCCTGGATGGACGACTTTGACAGCTCAGATAGCAGCTCTGCTAACAACGAGGCGGATAAATCTTGCGGGAAGCGGTTCAAAAGAACAAGCATTCCAGAATATTTTGAAAAATTGGTACCAAGATATTCTGATGAAGAATTTATCCAACATTTGTGGATCAATCGTGAGCTATTTCAAAATCTAGCGACAAAGTTCAAGCAAAGTGCGGAGTTTAAAAAAAATGGATCAGCTGAAAGTTATAAGTTCTGAGAAACACATAGCTGTATTTCTATGGTTTTCTGGCCATGCAGCTTGTGCTTACCGGGATTTGTCCGAATGATTCAACATATCTATTTCCACTGCTTCACGTATAATAAAAAGAGTGATATATATATTTATCTTAGTGACCTTTGCGACGTTGCTCTTAAATGGTCTAAAGGTGGGTCCACACTGAGCAAAAGAAAGCGAACACATGTGTTCGAGTCCAAGTTTTCGCTTAATGTGTACGCGTTGCAACAACTCGCTAAGCGTTAAAATAGGCAATATTCATCCTTACAAATAACGTCGAAAATTTATTTATGCCGTATACATAGAATAAATAGCCTTTGATACATCGACTGTAAACAGTACAAGTATTATGCAGGCTCTATTCACAATGCAAATGAGATTCGTAAATTAACCTCGCCCATTTCTTTCTAGAACATTAATTCAACCTGTGACGTCTAAAAAGTTTTCTGTTAATACCAGACTCGAACGTACATATTTTCAAAATAACCCAATGAAAGCCTTGATAACTATTGTGTCGGTTTGTTGCGCGGCTAAATAAGACACACAGACTCTTAGTAATTAAGTTTATTATACGATCCAACAGTCGTTCTAATGTTAATTTCTACACTTCACGTGTTATCTCGACGACGTCTACCGGAAGAAGAAGGACTCAATTCAGATGGCGCCCAGTTTACTTTTAGGAATGCCAGCCTTCACAATAACTAAACACTACAACTAATAACTAAACCTTACAACTAATAACTAAACCTTACAACTAATAACTAAACATTACAACTCTCCCCTGCTTATTTAAATTTTTTTTTTTTTTTTTTTTTTATTCAGTTACAGTTCTTAAATTATTTTGAAATTTTAGCATTTTTTCCTTAAGTCTTTCTGATCTTCTGGGTATAGAAATGTTTACATTGTTTTTATCTATAGTGTCATTATTTCTTTGAATATTTTCAGATAACGTTATTTTCGGAATTCTCGACATAATTTCATTATACTGAGGTTTTGGAAACTTTTTTAATTGGTTTATGTGAACTACTTTGTTAACATTGTTTACTTTAATTACATATCTTAAATTTGAGAGTTTCTTTTTAATAGTACAATTCAACCATTTTCTAATAGCTTTAAACGGATTTTTATACAATGCCCGTTCATTTACCTTAAACTTTACATAATTGTTAGGTTTACTATTTTCACATGTTTCTGTTTTTCCATTAATTTGATTTCTGTTCATTATTGGTTTGTTCTTACAATTTACTCGCATTTGGTTCCTACTATTTATAAAATCCAGAGAAATTTTTGGTTTATAATTGAAAATTAACTCACTTGGTGTTGCAGAATTTGACGAGTTGGGAGTATTTCTATAATTTATAAGAAATAACTTGATTCTTTTTTCGATAGTTAATGTTGACTCTTTTGAGAGAAAAAACTTTTTCAAGACCTTCTTAATAATTTGAACTGATCTTTCAGCTTGCCCGTTGCTCTGAGGGTGGTAAACTGGACTAAAGGACAATTTGATATTATTTTTGATACAAAAATTTTTAAAAGCATGTGACGCAAATGGTGTGCCATTATCGGCAACTATTTCTTTTGGCAACCCGTATATACTCATAAAGTCAATCAGTACCTTAATTAGAGAGTTTGTGGTCATACTAGTCATCTGTACGACATCAATGTATTTACTATAAGCGTCCACATTAATAAGAAAATTCTTTCCTTCAAAGTGAAAAAAATCGAGGTGAATCCGCTCGAACGGATATGTGCATTTAGGACATTTTGTTTCTACCTTTTCTTTCGGGACATTAGAGGTTTGCATGCAGACAGTGCAATTTTTTACAAACGCTTCGATGTCAGTATCGATTTTTGGCCACCACACATACGAACGTGCTGTTTTTTTCATTAAGACTATGCCCCCATGATTTGAATGAAGTATCTGTAGAACTTTGCTTCGTAACTGCATAGGGACTACAATTCGATCTCCATAAAAGAGGGAACCATCTTCTATACTTAAGGAGTTTTGTCTAAGTTTGTAGGGATTTAGCATAGAATTGACTTCTTTTGGCCAACTAGATTTGACAAATTCGGTAACTTGTGAGATATGTTTATATTTTTCCTGAGCCTTTTTCACTTGAGCAAAATTTAATGGAAGATCATCGAAGAAGTTAATAGAATTTACAGTGACTGTTTCTACGTCGGTAGTGGAATTTAGAGGCAATCTAGACAGTCCGTCAACATTTGACATATTTTTACTTGGACGATAAACGATTTTATATTGGAATAGAGATAAATAAATTGACCAACGGTGAAGCCTGGCTGCTGCTACAGCTGAAGTGCCCTTTGTAGGACTAAATATCTCTTTAATAGCTTTATTGTCAGTATAAATAGTGAACTCCTTGCCATATAAATACTTGAAAAACTTTTTCAATGTGAACACGATGGCTAATCCTTCTCGATGAAGTTGAGAATAGTTTCGTTCAGCTTCTGAAAGGGTACTACTGACAAACATCACGGGTCGTTCTTCACCATTAACTAAATGTGACATGACGCCCGCAACTCCATAAGGACTTGCGTCCGTAGATACAATCACAGGTTTATCCGGGTCAAACAGCTCTAACTTATTGTGTTCTATGAACAATTCTTTCGATTTATTGAAGGCTTGTTGACACCTATCCGTCCAGTTAAATTTTACATTTGCCTGCAACAATTTATACAATTCGTTTAGGTGACCGGACAAATTGGGCACAAATCTACGATAGTAATTAATTAACCCTAAATAAGCCTGTAATTGGCGTTTATTTATTGGACGCGGTGCATCTTGGATTGCTTTTATCTTTTCCGCATTAGGATTGATCGAATTGTATGAAATAATATGTCCTAAGTACTCCACAGAGGTTTGAAGTAGTTTACATTTTTCAAAATTTACTTTTATATTATGTTTTTCAAGACGCGTTAAGACTTGCATTAAGCGATCTTCGCATGACTCTCTTGTATCACCACCTATTATGATGTCATCCAGATAGCTGAATGCTTTATTGACTCCTTTAATTACTTGGTCCACCACGGACTGAAAAATCGCTGGTGCACTAGATACACCAAAGGGAAGACGTAGATAACGAAATAGTGCTTTATGAGTATTAATTGTTAATAGTTCCTGCGAATTCTCTGAAAGTTCTAGTTGGATATAAGCTCCCTTCAAATCGATCACACAAAAATATGTGCAATTCGACAAATTGCTAAAAATTTCCTCGCTATTCCCCAAAGGATAATGTTCAAGTTCAATAAACTTATTGACCGTGACCTTGCAGTCAATGCATAATCTGATATCTCCATTAGGTTTAGGCACTATCACGACAGGTGAAGCCCATCGGCTATATTTTACTGGGACTAATATTTTATTGTTAACGAGATTTTCCAATTCAGCGGTCACTTTATCTTGGAGGCGTAAAGGCACTGAATAGGCTTTATGGAATATAGGATTGCACTTCTTCAGATTAATTTCAGCCTTAAACCCGATTATGGGTTCTCTCAGGTCGTTATTTATCAAACGCGGAAACTTATTTTTAATTTTTGACATAATATCAAATTGAGCCTTTTCCTGAATTACCTGAATTTTTGTGCCCAACGACAATAATGTTGATCGCCACGATGGATTGAGTAGATCCAATCCATTTCTGCCAATTAAGGGTTTGAAGTTTTGACTAGTTGATATGACAATTAGCTCCAACTTGTACAAATTTTCTGCAACTTCCAAATTTACTCGAATGCTACCACTGACTTTTAACTGCTGATCTGTAATAGTACATAAACGCAAGTTACATTCTTGAAAGTTACTTATTTTTAACTTATCTCTCGCATCTTTTTCGGAAATTAAAGATACACCGCTTCCACTATCGACTTCAAAGACCATAGGAATGTGGTTGACTTTCAGACTCAGTTCTAGGCAGTTTCCCGTGTTGACATGATTTATGTTCCTTATTTGATGAACAGGTGTTTTCCCTTTGCTTGTTCGGTGTTTACATACCGCACTGGTGTGGCCGACCTTATCGCATACAAAACATTTCCACTTGGATGCTGGACACTGATTAGGATCATGGGGTGGAGATGGTTTATTACATCTCTTACAGCGGCTGACTTTTTGTTGCTCCTTTTGATGTTTCTTCGGCTGATTCTGGTTGTGGTTGCTACTGCTGCGATTACCAAGTGAAGAAAACTTATTTGGCCGACTTGACTGAGACACGTTGTGAGTACCGGTAGCCTTGATTTTGTTGACTTCGTTCGGATGGATTGACTGCTGTTCGCGAAGGGACATCTCCATGTTCAAGGCCACTGAACAGCATTTTTCAAAATCCCAACTCTCATCAGCCAGAAGCGCTTGCTGTATTCTTTCATTGAGAAGACCCACAATGAACTTGTCGATGAGAGCGTCCTCTAAGGCCGAATTTCGCAAGCTGGCACAATTTGCGACCGAATCTTTAATATAATCGCCAAATTTGCAGGACTCTGCTAGAGCTCTTAGCTTTAGAATGAAATCACTTACAGATTCGCCTGGCTCTTGTTTTGCTTTGCTGAATTTAAAGCGTTCTGCCCTTTTGTTTAATTTAGGAGAGTAGTGTGCTTGTAAAAGGGCCATCAGGTCTGTAAACGACTTTGTACTCGGTTTTTCTGGTGCCGTCAATGATTTGCAAACTTTGTAGAGCTCTTCCCCCATGCATGCAATAAAGGTTGCTATCTTCCGGTTTTCTGCAACTTCGTTGGCTAAGAAAAACTGCTCCACCCGATCTCTATACCCCGCAAAATCTTCACCGGGCGTATACTCACTAATATTGCCGACATATGACATGATTTTCTTTTGAATTGTCCTGTCCTTTGTCTCGAGGAGGTTAGGCACGTTTTCACTTTCAGACGATTCCCTACTCATTTATTCGGCGATGCAAATGGTGAGATCTGAACTTGCATCGATCTATTTTTGATCCTCGTCGCCAGTTTTATTGTGTCGGTTTGTTGCGCGGCTAAATAAGACACACAGACTCTTAGTAATTAAGTTTATTATACGATCCAACAGTCGTTCTAATGTTAATTTCTACACTTCACGTGTTATCTCGACGACGTCTACCGGAAGAAGAAGGACTCAATTCAGATGGCGCCCAGTTTACTTTTAGGATTGCCAGCCTTCACAATAACTAAACACTACAACTAATAACTAAACCTTACAACTAATAACTAAACCTTACAACTAATAACTAAACATTACAATTACCAGTACTCGCAATATTCCCTTAAGAAAGCCCCATCGGTATAACCAAAGTGACGATCATTCCGCAAGCGGATATGCAACCAGTTCTAACTTAGGAACAATAGACAAAAGCGACATGCCCAGGTTGGTTGCGCTTGATAACAATAATGAAGAACGAAAATCAATAGACTTTCCTTTAAAATTGTGGAATAAAAATGGTAAAGATGACTCTATTTCATTAAATGTTCACAAAGTTATTGATAAAGTAGAAGATATCTCCGTTTCCAATGCATCTGAGAAGACCAACAGACCCAATAAAGCCTGGGCATGTCGCTTTTGTCTATTGTTCCTAAGTTAGAACTGGTTGCATATCCGCTTTCGGAATGATCGTCACTTTGGTTATACCGATGGGGTTTTCTTAAGGGAATATAGCGAATACTGGTAATCAAGGCTTTCACTGGGTTATTTTGAAAATATGTACGTTCGAGTCTGGTATTAACAGAAAACATTTTAGACGTCACAGGTTGAATTAATGTTCTAGAAAGAAATGGGCGAGGTTAATTTACGAATCTAATTTGCATTGTGAATAGAGATTCACAATGCAAATGAGATTCGTAAATTAACCTCGCCCATTTCTTATTAGAACATTAATTCAACCTGTGACGTCTAAAAAGTTTTCTGTTAATACCAGACTCGAACGTACATATTTTCAAAATAACCCAATGAAAGCCTTGATTACCAGTACTCGCAATATTCCCTTAAGAAAGCCCCATCGGTATAACCAAAGTGACGATCATTCCGCAAGCGGATATGCAACCAGTTCTAACTTAGGAACAATAGACAAAAGCGACATGCCCAGGTTGGTTGCGCTTGATAACAATAATGAAGAACGAAAATCAATAGACTTTCCTTTAAAATTGTGGAATAAAAATGGTAAAGATGACTCTATTTCATTAAATGTTCACAAAGTTATTGATAAAGTAGAAGATATCTCCGTTTCCAATGCATCTGAGAAGACCAACAGACCCAATAAAGCCTGGGCATGTCGCTTTTGTCTATTGTTCCTAAGTTAGAACTGGTTGCATATCCGCTTTCGGAATGATCGTCACTTTGGTTATACCGATGGGGCTTTCTTAAGGGATTATAGCGAATACTGGTAATCAAGGCTTTCACTGGGTTATTTTGAAAATATGTACGTTCGAGTCTGGTATTAACAGAAAACATTTTAGACGTCACAGGTTGAATTAATGTTCTAGAAAGAAATGGGCGAGGTTAATTTACGAATCTAATTTGCATTGTGAATAGAGATTCACAATGCAAATGAGATTCGTAAATTAACCTCGCCCATTTCTTATTAGAACATTAATTCAACCTGTGACGTCTAAAAAGTTTTCTGTTAATACCAGACTCGAACGTACATATTTTCAAAATAACCCAATGAAAGCCTTGATTACCAGTACTCGCAATATTCCCTTAAGAAAGCCCCATCGGTATAACCAAAGTGACGATCATTCCGCAAGCGGATATGCAACCAGTTCTAACTTAGGAACAATAGACAAAAGCGACATGCCCAGGTTGGTTGCGCTTGATAACAATAATGAAGAACGAAAATCAATAGACTTTCCTTTAAAATTGTGGAATAAAAATGGTAAAGATGACTCTATTTCATTAAATGTTCACAAAGTTATTGATAAAGTAGAAGATATCTCCGTTTCCAATGCATCTGAGAAGACCAACAGACCCAATAAAGCCTGGGCATGTCGCTTTTGTCTATTGTTCCTAAGTTAGAACTGGTTGCATATCCGCTTTCGGAATGATCGTCACTTTGGTTATACCGATGGGGTTTTCTTAAGGGAATATAGCGAATACTGGTAATCAAGGCTTTCACTGGGTTATTTTGAAAATATGTACGTTCGAGTCTGGTATTAACAGAAAACATTTTAGACGTCACAGGTTGAATTAATGTTCTAGAAAGAAATGGGCGAGGTTAATTTACGAATCTAATTTGCATTGTGAATAGAGATTCACAATGCAAATGAGATTCGTAAATTAACCTCGCCCATTTCTTATTAGAACATTAATTCAACCTGTGACGTCTAAAAAGTTTTCTGTTAATACCAGACTCGAACGTACATATTTTCAAAATAACCCAATGAAAGCCTTGATTACCAGTACTCGCAATATTCCCTTAAGAAAGCCCCATCGGTATAACCAAAGTGACGATCATTCCGCAAGCGGATATGCAACCAGTTCTAACTTAGGAACAATAGACAAAAGCGACATGCCCAGGTTGGTTGCGCTTGATAACAATAATGAAGAACGAAAATCAATAGACTTTCCTTTAAAATTGTGGAATAAAAATGGTAAAGATGACTCTATTTCATTAAATGTTCACAAAGTTATTGATAAAGTAGAAGATATCTCCGTTTCCAATGCATCTGAGAAGACCAACAGACCCAATAAAGCCTGGGCATGTCGCTTTTGTCTATTGTTCCTAAGTTAGAACTGGTTGCATATCCGCTTTCGGAATGATCGTCACTTTGGTTATACCGATGGGGTTTTCTTAAGGGAATATAGCGAATACTGGTAATCAAGGCTTTCACTGGGTTATTTTGAAAATATGTACGTTCGAGTCTGGTATTAACAGAAAACATTTTAGACGTCACAGGTTGAATTAATGTTCTAGAAAGAAATGGGCGAGGTTAATTTACGAATCTAATTTGCATTGTGAATAGAGATTCACAATGCAAATGAGATTCGTAAATTAACCTCGCCCATTTCTTATTAGAACATTAATTCAACCTGTGACGTCTAAAAAGTTTTCTGTTAATACCAGACTCGAACGTACATATTTTCAAAATAACCCAATGAAAGCCTTGATTACCAGTACTCGCAATATTCCCTTAAGAAAGCCCCATCGGTATAACCAAAGTGACGATCATTCCGCAAGCGGATATGCAACCAGTTCTAACTTAGGAACAATAGACAAAAGCGACATGCCCAGGTTGGTTGCGCTTGATAACAATAATGAAGAACGAAAATCAATAGACTTTCCTTTAAAATTGTGGAATAAAAATGGTAAAGATGACTCTATTTCATTAAATGTTCACAAAGTTATTGATAAAGTAGAAGATATCTCCGTTTCCAATGCATCTGAGAAGACCAACAGACCCAATAAAGCCTGGGCATGTCGCTTTTGTCTATTGTTCCTAAGTTAGAACTGGTTGCATATCCGCTTTCGGAATGATCGTCACTTTGGTTATACCGATGGGGTTTTCTTAAGGGAATATAGCGAATACTGGTAATCAAGGCTTTCACTGGGTTATTTTGAAAATATGTACGTTCGAGTCTGGTATTAACAGAAAACATTTTAGACGTCACAGGTTGAATTAATGTTCTAGAAAGAAATGGGCGAGGTTAATTTACGAATCTAATTTGCATTGTGAATAGAGATTCACAATGCAAATGAGATTCGTAAATTAACCTCGCCCATTTCTTATTAGAACATTAATTCAACCTGTGACGTCTAAAAAGTTTTCTGTTAATACCAGACTCGAACGTACATATTTTCAAAATAACCCAATGAAAGCCTTGATTACCAGTACTCGCAATATTCCCTTAAGAAAGCCCCATCGGTATAACCAAAGTGACGATCATTCCGCAAGCGGATATGCAACCAGTTCTAACTTAGGAACAATAGACAAAAGCGACATGCCCAGGTTGGTTGCGCTTGATAACAATAATGAAGAACGAAAATCAATAGACTTTCCTTTAAAATTGTGGAATAAAAATGGTAAAGATGACTCTATTTCATTAAATGTTCACAAAGTTATTGATAAAGTAGAAGATATCTCCGTTTCCAATGCATCTGAGAAGACCAACAGACCCAATAAAGCCTGGGCATGTCGCTTTTGTCTATTGTTCCTAAGTTAGAACTGGTTGCATATCCGCTTTCGGAATGATCGTCACTTTGGTTATACCGATGGGGTTTTCTTAAGGGAATATAGCGAATACTGGTAATCAAGGCTTTCACTGGGTTATTTTGAAAATATGTACGTTCGAGTCTGGTATTAACAGAAAACATTTTAGACGTCACAGGTTGAATTAATGTTCTAGAAAGAAATGGGCGAGGTTAATTTACGAATCTAATTTGCATTGTGAATAGAGATTCACAATGCAAATGAGATTTGTAAATTAACCTCGCCCATTTCTTATTAGAACATTAATTCAACCTGTGACGTCTAAAAAGTTTTCTGTTAATACCAGACTCGAACGTACATATTTTCAAAATAACCCAATGAAAGCCTTGATTACCAGTACTCGCAATATTCCCTTAAGAAAACCCCATCGGTATAACCAAAGTGACGATCATTCCGCAAGCGGATATGCAACCAGTTCTAACTTAGGAACAATAGACAAAAGCGACATGCCCAGGTTGGTTGCGCTTGATAACAATAATGAAGAACGAAAATCAATAGACTTTCCTTTAAAATTGTGGAATAAAAATGGTAAAGATGACTCTATTTCATTAAATGTTCACAAAGTTATTGATAAAGTAGAAGATATCTCCGTTTCCAATGCATCTGAGAAGACCAACAGACCCAATAAAGCCTGGGCATGTCGCTTTTGTCTATTGTTCCTAAGTTAGAACTGGTTGCATATCCGCTTTCGGAATGATCGTCACTTTGGTTATACCGATGGGGTTTTCTTAAGGGAATATAGCGAATACTGGTAATCAAGGCTTTCACTGGGTTATTTTGAAAATATGTACGTTCGAGTCTGGTATTAACAGAAAACTTTTTGGACGTCACAGGTTGAATTAATGTTCTAGAAAGAAATGGGCGAGGTTAATTTACGAATCTCATTTGCATTGTGAATAGAGCCTGCATAATACTTGTACTGTTTACAGTCGATGTATCAAAGGCTATTTATTCTATGTATACGGCATAAATAAATTTTCGACGTTTTGTAAGAATGAATATTGCCTTTAACGCTTAAGTTCATTTCGTTTAAAAATCCTGAAGAATTGTTTTTAAATATGGCTGGAAGTTGTCAACCACAAACAGCATTTTTTCTAGGAACAATATAAAGTTTTTCAAAATCAACATCCAATTAAAAATCTAGGAAGCTAACCAAGCCAAAGCCGTTTCTTCGATTTCTAACTTCAAATATTCTCGCGAACTTTTCCTGACGATAAAAACATGAAAAGTAATTATATTAATCCGTCCGTGTTAATTTCCCCAAATTCTGCACATGATGCGTTGCAACGCGTACACATTAAGCGAAAACTTGGACTCGAACACATGTGTTCGCTTTCTTTTGCTCAGTGTGGACCCACCTTAATAATGAAGATACGCAACGAAGCGCTCGGTTTTTTAACAGTAAACATGAGTTTCCTAACATAATTGGTACATATTTATTAAAATATAGAAATATCAAAATTATAATCACTTAAATTTAAGAAGCTATAGAAGGAAGGTACCCATACCCGCCGAAGGAAAGTAAGGACGATTGCATGGATCGGAAGAGTAATTATAGCATAATCCTTCAATCTACAACAAACGAGGAAAGGAAATTCATTGCTAATGTTCGACGACTGTTCTGGACCGTTATCTTTGCTGGTGCTGGGCTTTTCTGAGGGGCTATCTTCCTCTTTTTTCATAGACGTGGTTACACTTCACAAAATTTTATTGTTTGTCTTGTGCTTAATGATTCCTAAATCACTTCTGACACCATGTTGTAGTATTTCTTATTTAAAGGGATATGGTCTTGTGATATAAAACACTAGGTTCACTTCATTATAATACAAGCTGTTAATTCAAGTTAATCCTTACTCCACGACCAAAGACTTTATAACTATAAAGATGTCGCACGCCGAACAAATTCTGTGGACACGAAAAATTTCGATAGGTCGTAGCGCTACGACCTATGTGCAGCAAAAAGGTGCTGCAGATTTCGCCGAGTCCTACTGCAGCCAAATAGCTGCTGCGGCGGCGCTGGCTCTGCGGTGGGCTTGTTTGCTTCGTTGCTGTTCTGCGCAAGGGGCTTGTGGGTCTGATCTACCGGGAAGCGAGAGGGGATGCATTTTTCTAGGAATCCTCTGAGTTGCGGGCTCTTCGCTATCAATGAATGAAATATCCTCAAGGGAAAATGGCACACGAGCAGATTAATGACCCCGTTTACACTAGCGCAAGCATGCGTCAGTGGCATGTTTGCTTGCTTCCATGAAAATGAGCGTCGCATTTACACTAGTCGTGTGCATTAGTCAATTCTGAGCTGCCTGCTCAGTTGAAAAGCGAACACTATCATGACCCGTTTACACCTTACACACACACACACTCTCAATTTTCGCCCGGTCATGCATCAGGCAGCCTCGGAGACGGTTTGGTTCATGACTGCCTCGTCCCCTGCCTCTCCTTCGTTTCTTCCACAAATTGTGACGTCACATGCATGCCACTGACGCATGCTTGCGCTAGTGTAAACGGGGTCCATAGGTTTGAATTATAATCTAATGAAATTCAGATTTTTTTTTGTGTTAGGTGTTTTACATTGTTTTAAGGAATTATTGAAACAATAATGTTAGATATTTTTTTAAAATTTCGATTTACTAAAGATTTATTTTTGATTGATTAGAAAGAGTTAATTAAATTCATATACTTAGTTATTAGTTTCGTCATAAAGACATTTTTCGTCATAATGACGGTGTAGTGTGTCAATGGTATTATTTCCAATCTTGTTGTGATGGCATTATCAAGCAGCCAAATTGCTCATTTAATAGAGCTGGTGCATAGTGAGGACATTTTATGGAATATCTCTGCTCAAGAATATAGAGATACCGAGAAAAAGAAGCGGATTTGGCAAAGGATTGGCACAAAATTTAATGTTGACGGTAATTTTTGTATTATATTCTTTAAAAACGAGAATGTACGGAATTCTTTTCTAGGAGACGAAGCGTATAAAATTTTTAGGAGCCTGCGGGAAAAATTCCGAAGGGAGAAGGACAAGGAAGAAAAAAAATACAAGGAGCGGGTCTGGCTCGTACAGAGGATCCAACTGGGGTCATATGGAGGCATTGCGATTTTTAGAAGAGGCCCACAAAAAAAGAAGGTAATATAAATTCAAACACATTCAATTCGAAAATGAAATAATATCTCAAATAGGGTATATTCATCAATACAATGGGAAGCATCGGAACAAAATAAGAGCAGTGATTCAACAAATGTAAGGCTGCATATTTTTTGCGTAATTACACACTTAAATATGAATTATTTTAGATTGACCTCACATGTGAACGCAGGGACACATTTCTTCATGAAGATTGTCCACCTTTCCGTGATTTTTCACCGCAATCTTCTTCCCAACCTACACCCCAATCCGTCTATCAATTTCAACCTGAACTGAACCCTCTACTTCCACAACACATCCTGCATCACAAATGGAGTGCAGTTCACCTGTGGACTCCCATGAGCAAACTCCGAGGATCAACATGAGAAGTCGCGGCCCATCTCCTCGAAAGGATAACATGAGAATGGCGTCCCTTTCAAATATTTTAAGTAAAAATATCTCGCAGTTGGTGAATACTTTAAAAACAGTAATGCCCCCAGCAACCCAAACAGCACCAAAACCTTTCTCGAGCTTTGCCGAGTATATAAGGCAATGCTTGGAAGATGCCTCACCTGAAAACGCAAAGAAAATGGAATCTGAGATGCTCAAAATTATAATAAAATATAAATTTTCAAATGAATAAAACAAAAAAATCATAAAAAGGAATTTTTTAATTAACTTATTAAATTGATGAATTTAAATAATTTTTCAAAATGTCTCGGAATTCTGCTGCTTCACGAGAGTGGAAATTTGATCCCATCTGGTTGATGGCTTGCAAGTTTGTATTGCTGTTGCGGAAGGAAAAGGAACAGTGCCTTTTTTTCTAATAAAATTATGGAGAGCCACTGTTGCCTTAATAATCGATTTTGCAACTTCAACATCTGCTATTATTGTTGTATGGAATATTCTAAATCTACTAACTAATATTCCAAACGCATTTTCTATTGTTCTTCTGGCTGATGACAGACGAGTGTTGAATTGCTGTTGTTGCAGTGTAAGACTCCTTCCCCCATATGGACATAAAAGTCGCTTTCTTAGGGGAAAGGTCTCATCACCTACGATATAGTAAGGGAAAGCTATATCCGTATTAGGCAATGGCCTATCGCTAGGAAAGCACAATTTGTCTTGTATTAAATTTCGTCCAAATTCTGTCTTTTTAAAAATTCCACCTGTGAACAAGTCATTAATTATTTTTGTAATACTATATTTTTGTTTTCAATAATTACCATCCGATTCAGAACCAAATGCACCCACATTGACTTATGTAAAGTAGCAATCTGCATCGCAAACTCCCAGTAACACTATTGAAAACGTTTTTTTATAGTTATGGTAGGAGCGATCCACTTTTAATGGGTGCTTGGATAGTGCAGTGTTTGCCGTCTATAGCTCCTGCACAATTTGGCATTCCTGTATGTAGCCAAAGCTCGCGTAGCCCATTCCAGTTGCCAGAAATCTGGAGTATTTTATAAATTATTTCAAATTATGCTTATCAAAAGAAAAAGTATTACCTGAGAGTAATTAATAGTCTCTCCCTTGGTGGCAAAGCTTTCCGAATTGATCTTTTTTACTATTGCCGGAACAACAATTCTTAACAACTTCTCAAATTCGTCGAATGTTAGCCGCGTATAATTGCAGAAACTTTCGTGGTCACTTAGGGCGTGTGCCAACTCAGCTATTCAAAAGTAAATTTGTATGGGCGATTGCTTTTCAGCTTACTAATTGATTTTCGAAGGTTCGTATCCTAGGAAAAGTGAGCTCTGAAATTCTCTTTTCTGTGACACTGCTTACTTTTCATTTGAATTTGAAAAATATATGTCAATTGTGAATTGTTAAACTAAAAGGAAGCAAAAAACAACGGGTGGTACTCCGGGAGTGCCGGCAGAAGTGAAAACTTGAACATTAACGTTGTGCATTTTTGAATATTTTGGAATGGTTAGGGAATAATTTCGCACGAATTGCTTTATTTATCAGTATAAAATTCATTTATTGCGCTATCGTACACAAACATGACAATTTATATTACATAAAAAATTTGACACTTCAGAACTATTACAATTATTTTACATTAAAAAGTTTATCTCTCAGAAAAATCAACTTTCATCCATAATTTCAACGACTCTTTCACCATCATCATTACCAGCATCATCATCGCCAATCTCTAAAACTGATACAATAGGTTTATGGTAGCTGAAGTAAGAAACGAACAATTTTGATTCGAATCTATTTAAATGTCTAATAAAGACAGCATCAATAGTAGTTTTGTATTTCGTTGTGCGCGTAGCAGGCTGTGTACAAACACACACGCACACTCGCGCAAGCGCCCTGTCCGTCTTACGAATTTTCGATCAGGGTCACGTGTCCTGACGCGAGTTTTACATTTTTTACCCATCCCAAAAAAGTGCACAACGCCGCTAAAGAAGTTTTCACTTCAAAAATGAACAATTAGAGGCAATATTCCAAGAGATGTAAGTTTTTATTAGTTTTAAATTTTGCAATATGTTTTTAGAAAGCTTTACTCTTTACAGTAACAGAAGAGGCGACACGGGCGATTATCCGTGTCCAAAAAAATTAAACTACAAATTCGTCAAAAAAAATTTTAATTCTAAACAGGCATTGGAGTAAGTATATGTACATATAATACAACGTTTAACAACTAACCAGGGTTTGGTGAATTTCAATCTTTTAGAGAAGTTGTTCGCGAATCTGGCGTATTGTTGGACTACCAAGCCATTGCAAAGAAATGGTGCAACTTGCAAACCATATATAAGGTAATTTTGAATTTATGTTACTGCTGCCTGCCTTTAAATAAAGTTGATCATCAAATATAAATTTTTTATTTCTTTATTTTCAGAAATGCATTAATCCCCCTACTGGCACGGGAACAGATAGCGGAGAATTGTCGGCTGCCACTTGGCCCTATTTCGATGAGATGCATGGGCTTCCAGCCGACATAATTTTAATCCGTCCTATGTAATTAGTACGGAAGAAGGCGTCTCGAGGAACCGGACGAGTAGTGAAAGGTAAGGAACATTTTGTAATGAGTGTTATATTCTTTATTTTCTAAATTTGTAACAGCCAAGAGGAACCCAATGTTTCAAATGGCGAGGATACGTTGGACGAAATCAATTCTACTTCCACTTAACGAGCAGCGGTAGCAGCAGAAAAAGAAAAGCTGAGAGCGCTCTTGAAGAGCTATTGAAGATGATTAGGAGGACGGAAAAAAATTAAATTCTGTATTTAAGGGGATTGCCACAGTTATGGCACAAAAATTTAATGTAGTAATTGATGATAGTGACAGTGAATAAAATTTATAAAAATTATATCACAGTTTTACTATTTTATCCTTTTCATCAATTTTATCGCTTTTGAATAAGTGATGGACCTTCAAGGTGTACTCTAGGAGCGTTTAATGACATATGCATATTTCGAAATAAAGCTAAACATTTAAATGTTTCTTATACAATTTTATTAAGACCATGTAGTTACAAATCCCTCAGTAATTCATCTCTGAAAAGTTCTGCGTCCCTTGAATCATTCTCAAAATCTTGTAAAGATCCATTTACTTCATTAACAGGCTCAATTTCCGTTTCGTCCAGTACTTCTTCCGACAGGCATATATTATGCATTACACAACAAGCAGCAGTGGTTTTTATGCAGCGTGTTATACTTAACTCTAATTCATTATTGAAAATGCTTCTCCATCTGGTTTTTAAACTGCCAAATGCACACTCCACCACATTACGTGCTTTACTATGTAATTTATTGAATCTTCTTTCTCTTGCATTTGTTATTCGATTCTCTTTTATAGGCGTAATTATTGCAATTGGAGTCAAGGTACATGTATATCCACTATCACCTAGAAGATAAAATCCACTTGGCGGGAACGCACCATTCTTTTCTTATATAAAGGACTTTTTCGCAGTATTCTTTGGTCATGAACTGATCCAGGATAACCAATAAATGCACTTAAGAATATGCCTGAAGAATCACACACACCCTGCATTTGAATTGAGTAATACAGTTTTCGATTTATATATTGGTCATGCAATTCTGTTGGACATTTTATACGAATGTGTGTTCCATCAATTGCTCCCACAGCATTATTAAAAATACTGCAATTGGCGCGACGATTGAATCCAGCTCCTATCGCTTGAAGATCCAGACTTCCAGGGTATTTTATATATTTCGAGAAAAGAAATTCGAACTCTTGTAATTTTCTATGCACTATAGTCCTCACTGAATATCTTGTTATGTTGAATGCAGATCCTGTCACACGGTACGAAGCCCCTGATGCTAACCAAAACAAGAAGACCATTAGTTCAAAATGCATATCCCAGCCGCTTCTTTTTAACTACTGGTAAGATTGAAATAATTTTCCTAAATGCCGATGCTCCGATTCTTAAATGTACTCTGATTACATCTTCGTTCAATTCAAATATATTGTTACAATTTTGCCCGCCCAGCGGCTGGCGGACAAAACTGAACAGTTTGCCCTCGTTACAATTCCCCAGGTTTACGGGGATATGGAGACGGACTTACACTATTTTTGTTGAGAATACGCTGCTCGTCTGCCGAGGCAGACGACCACACAAAAAAAGTGGTCGGCGTTTCGATCTAGGGCACTGGCCAGATCTCTTCAGTGTGGCTGAAGGCCAGTGCCCCTGCCACAGACGCCCACACTTGCGCGGATCGAACACCGGCCCCCATATACGCCTGCTTCCAAAACCATGTGCGAATTATAAGGAAGGCAAATTCTGTAACATTATTCCCTCCTCAGAAGCTCGAAGTTCCATCCGAGCGACTTCATGCAGCATCCAGGGCGCCGAAAGCGACGACGAGCTACGCAGACGGGCGGTTGCAGCAGCCGCGCCGTAAACGCGTGCAGCTGGACGCGGCGGCGAGTTAACACCAACAGCGGTCTTTTTGCGGCAGGAGACCGTGGCAGCATCGTCCTGCGTACGCGTACGGAGGTACGCAGCGATGCCGGCTGCTGCGACGGTCAAGCTGCGGCAGTGATCGATGCCGCGGCAGCAGTGTAGTAGTAACTGCTTGCGCGGCAGAAGCGATCAGGGCCGTGGCAGTGTCGTCTCTCGGCGACAGACGTAGGACGGCCTCGCTGTGGTGTGGTGGGCGCAGTGGCGGGTAAGGCCACGGCGACTGCGGCAGGAGGCAGGCGACCGAGACAACATCGCCTAAGTCGGGTCGGGGCGGCGATGCCGGCTGCTGTCCGGTCGACCTGCGAAGCTCGACTGCGGCAGGGACGGCGTGCCGCGGCGGCATTGTCAGAAACGTTGTACTATAGCGTACCCTAATTAAGCTGCTTGCTGCGGCAGAAGGGACTCGGCGCCGTCGCAGCGTCATCGGAAGACGGACGATCGGGGTTGCTGCGATGGAAATGCCGTGGTGGTGCTGCGAAGCGCGGTCGCTGCAAAGCCGACGTCGTTGCTGCCGCCGCTGCCGGCGACCCAGATGCAAGAGGGTTGAGCGGGGCCGCCCTCGGTTAGAAGGGCTGACACCCCACATCTGGCACCAATGTTACAATTTTGCCCGCCGAGCGGCTGGCGGACAAAACTGAACAGTTTGCCCTCGTTACAATCCCCCAGGTTTACGGGGATATGGAGACGGACTTACACTATTTTTGTTGAGAATACGCTGCTCGTCTGCCGAGGCAGACGAGCACGCAAAAAAAGTGGTCAGCGTTTCGATCTAGGGCACTGGCCTGTTCTCTTCAGTGTGGCTGAAGGCCAGTGCCCCTGCCACAGACGCCCACACTTGCGCGGACCGAACACCGGCCCCCATATACGCCCGCTTCCAAAACCATGTGCGAATTATAAGGAAGGCAAATTCTGTAACAATATGCTTTGTAAGCTCAGTTAAACCATTTAAATAATAATATGGTACGGATTGCTAAAAATGTAGGAATTTTATTTCATTACAACTCATAAAATAGATTTTCCTTACTCTTCCTGAGATTATATCTCCGCATACGGGAAGTAAAGATAATTGTTCTGTTTGTAATTTTAAATACACCTTTAAATACTTTAAAACAATAATTATAAAATGCGCACTTCAATTTCCTCGTCCATTTTTATATATTTCAGATTAAATGTCAATGAAAAGTAAATGAAAAGTAAACATCATCAATTGGCACAGCTGAAATTCCGAAAAATGTTCGAAAAGGAAAAGAATTCCAAAAGCTGAATTGGCACACGGCCTTAACGCATTTCACTTACCAAACTGGTGGAATCGCCGAATCGTTCCCTACTTTTAAAAATGTCTCGGACCCACCATCTTTTGGGTTTTTCTTCATTTTGTGCTTCATCTACTATAATCGCGCTCATCATATTTACATAATGAGCTACTGCAAGGCTCGCTGATATATTATTTTCCATTATTAATTCGCACGAATAAAATTTTCGAAAGATTTTTGACAAGAAAATCACAGGCAATCAAATATGATTTCAAAAGCTCTGAATGTTTCGAACATACTCTGCGCTGCCATTTGGAACGGGCCGACTCTGGCGCTGAAATCCACGCTGTATTGGAAGCGCGCCTTTAAACTTAGAGTAAAATTTACTCCAAGCAGGCCCCAAGTTTAGATGTGGAATAATATGACTCATGTGACCAATGAATGACATTTTGTATGTTTGGTGTCGAAGAATTAAAATTAGTAGCGATATTCATCTACCATAAAGTAGTAATATTTATAGCATAAATCTAAAATAAGAAAGAATAAAGTATAAATCTATTTTTTTATGTATAAGAAGTTATTCGTTTCTGTTTATCATTGACTAAAGAAAATTTCAGAGGTCCAACTTTCCCATTCATTTTGTGCGCCCGGTAGGAATGAAGCCCTTTAAATTCTTCATTAATTTTTTCAGCATATGAAACTTGCGTAAATTACATAATTTTTTTCAGGATTTGCTTATATTGGCCCTATTGTTGAATTCGTTCGAACCGGATCGAAAACATCTTATAAAAGCCTTTTTCGGACAAAAATTCCTTAATAAAGTTGCTAATATTCTCAAAAATAACTTATCCGCACATATAAAGTCAAAATAATTTGATTGGATTTTGCTATCCGATATTTTAACCAGTTTCAGCAGAAGAATTAATAAAAGTCAAAGGTAACTAGACTGAATTTGTTAAAATATTAAGAACTTTATTAAGGAATTTTTGTCTAAAAGAGCTTTTGTAAGCTCTATTCGATCCGATTCGAACGGATTCAACAAAAGGACCTTATGATGTTGCCATATATAACCACTAATCCACTACGTAAGATAGGAGTACTTACTCCGGTGCTATTTTTTGTTTATTAATACAACGCGCAGTAAATATTTAATACTGAGTTACTCTAGGAGTAACTATTTTTAGTGTAATGCTAGAGTAGCTACGGAATAAGACTTTTTTATTAATACGGCTGTCTATGTTTATACCCAATTTGCGTCAAAAACTAGATCCAATAAATTTTACAGTTCACGACATGAAGTTTGGATGGGCTAAAATCATTGCAATTTGATGAATATTTTGCAAAGTTTAAAAATTTCGCTCTAGATTACAGTTTAAAATATTCAATTCAACGCGAAATTCGAGATCCAGATCAGATCATCAAAAAAACAAAGCTATTATAGCCAACGAAATTTGACAATCCGCCTAATTGTTTCTTAAGTTCCGATAACCGGATTGAAATAAGCATCCCCGAAATTCTGTAAGTACCAAGTTTTGTAGAAATCGCAAATGATTTAGAATTTGATATTCAGCCATCTTAAATTATAGTAATTTGAACTACGTGCACTTCTCTCTAATTCTTGTTACGCATTTCCGTCGCTTTCACGAAATAAGTCCCACCAAATACCGAGAGCTCACGACGTACGGAATTCAAGGCATAGTAAAAATGGGACAGGGTCCGCTATTTTACGCGTGATAGTGCACCATATCCATATAAATTTCTCACAATTGCTAAAAATTCCAATGAGAAGGAAATCAACGCAATCGTTTGGGAATGAGTTTCTGAACAGGGCGCAAGATACAAACCCTGGGTATGGGGACCTTGTGATTTTTGGTCCTACAAATTCAGCTTTTATCGATTCGACATTTGCAGGGGTGTAAGAAGGTTCAATTTATGGCTCCAACATGTCAAGTCAGGAATCTATTTAAGGCAAATAGCCTCTGCGTGAACTGAAGAACAAGATGTGCCACTCTTTTCCAACTACAGGCAGAAGAAAAAGAACATTTTCACCGAGACGGTTAAGTTAATTTAATTTCCTTAAAGCAGAATCTTTAGTTGGAGGAGAGCCGCTGTGGCTGGAATTTATAATGGCGGAATATTATGGACTGTAATGAACGGGGGCAATAAAGCTCAATCCCACTTTGGCAGGCTACCAACAGGGGAAGCAAAAAGTGCTTCCTTACGTGACTCGTAGCACAAGAGGGGTGAGATAGAATTTTTAGTACCACGCAAACACGAGTAATATGAAATTCTTGGCCCCGTTGTTTTTCAGTCGCAAAGAATACAAATATTTATAAATTTGCTTTAAATTACGATAATCTTGTTCCAACTTAGCTTCGCGGAAATAAAAAATTGTCTAAGACATGATCTTCGCAGTTTGCCTTATCGCTTATGGAGATTGAAATGTCAAAATATCAGTTGTGAACACACACGCTCTCAATTCTTCCTGCTGAAGAGAAAGGAGATGATGTTAAAGTTGTGCTTTAAGATGCTGTGACTACCAAGATTAAAGTGTATTGTAGTTTTCATCCGATAAATATAGACAAAAACGTGATTAGAAAAATTTGTAGAAAAAAATATCGAAAATTTGGAAATAACTTTGTTCAATATGTACACATTGAAGTGTTGTTTTTTATATTGCATACTCTTTGTTTTGTCCCATGGGCCAAATTTTTAGCTGTAGATCTAATAGTAATAAACCAGAAATTTCAGACTCCTGGATCAAACCCGGGAACAGCGGAAACAGAGTTTAAGCTCCCAAACAACTTGTATGTATGTATACATGCGAGTATATGGGTAAAATTAGATAACTCGGACCGGCCCAGTTATTTTTACCAGCACTTTTTAAATTTTTATTTCTCACAACTAGACAACACTAATTCTCCTGCGCAGCGTATGCAAAGCCACCATGGACGCCGTATATCTCCCGCCGCAATCGCACCACGCCGTCCATCATGCCTTTGCATCGCCAGTACTTCCTTTTCCCGGTAGAGTTGCCATCTACCGTCGCCTTTAGCATATGCCACCGCCTTGGCATAGTGATGGGGTTGCCGCCTCGCCGTTATGACAATGCCCGCTCGGCTGATGTCATGACTTTTTTTTATGACCGTAACAATATATTAAAATTAAACACTTAGGTACTACGGAAACTCTATATTTATTTCGGCAACGTGTTTACTCGCTGAAAGCTGCCATGGGAAGAAGCTATCTTCGTCCGCTCTACCTTGCCCTTCTTCATTCAACCGTTGCAGTGTTGTATACAATTTACGTATAAGCGTCTAGTATAAATCATATCAAGGGCCTTATCATGAAATGCGATACGAAACTAGATACGAACCGAAACTAAATTGCGATACGAATGAGTCTAGCGATCACCGGATTCGTTTGCTACGAATTCGAATTGGGGAGGGAGTGTTACCCTATGCAACTGGAATTTTTTTCCAATTGTGGGAAAGTAGGCACCTTTATGTCAATTTTTGTACTGAAGTTGTTTGATTTTACAAGCACATATTCAAAAAGGACTCTAATACAATATTTCACATTTTATAAGTGCGGCAAAATTAAGTGATTGTGAGTTTGGTTTAAAAAAAATGATTAGTGTTGAAGCATATTTTTAAATGTATGTTGTGCCATACATAATATATGCATTCATTATAAGGCAGACTTGCCACTTGATGCTGGAGAACGCACAGCTGATAATGAGCCAACAAATCAGGAAAATATAGATTTCCCTGAAGATAATGTATCTATAAACATAAGAAATAGTATATTAAATTCAATTGTTACAAGATAAAGTAGAAATACATACATATTTTACGTTTGCATATGAACTTTATTTTTATATATTTAAATTTTCTAATTCACAGCATAAACAAAAATATTCATATTTACAGGTTATAGTTCATAGCATAAATAAAAATAATAATAGATATAAATAAAAATATTAACAGTTCAAAAAAAAAATAAACATTTTCATTCATTAACCTGCATTAGTTAATTAAGAGTAATTGCCGAATTTCTTCTCCTCTAATTCTAATTTAAGTTTTTTTACCTCTAATGTATCCATGTGTGATTTTAGCATTTGCACATTTCTCTGCTCCATAATTGTTATTTTCCTTTTTTCTAATTCATATTTTTTTTCTTCCAAATGAAATGATTTTTTTAAATACTTTAACATATCCTTATTCGTCTCATCAATTGATTTTAAAGTGTTTGATAAATCAGAGAAAAATTTTTCCTGCGTTGTGCTTTGTTGCTCAAGTAATTGCAATCTTTTGGTGCTATCGTTTTTTTGAATTCGACCTTTTTGCCGACTTACAGCTCTTGTTTGGTATGGTGCTTCATTAACGGTTTCGTTAACTACATTAGTACTTACAGGATTTTCGTTCTCATCATTTTGGATGTCCTCAAAAATGTCTCGCATAAAACTTTCATCTTCCGTGCCTTCAGTAAATTGAATATATTCCTCTTGCTGCACTCGAGGAATTTCACTTGGTGTTGACGTATTTATTCTTGATTCTGCAGAACTGCCTCCTCCGAAGGTGTCTCCGTTGACTCCATTTACAGCTTCACGTGTCCCCACCAATTGCATTACACCTTCTTCCAAAGGTGTAAAGCTTAGTATTTTATTTGGACCCCCTCCAGTTCCAGTGATTTGGTTCTTGTTGTGTTGTGCTTTCTTTTTAATATGGAATTTCCAATCACTCCAAACCTAAAAGCAAGGCACAAACAAATAAATTTTTCAACTGCATATTTAAGAAAGTAAAATATGGAAATGGAATAATATGTACGTATTCAAAAATACTTATATTTACCTTTTTCCAACCATCACTGTTTCGTATTGGGGGCCCTGAAGAATTTAGCTCTATTGCTATTTTCTCCCACAAGTTATGCCCTTTTATTTTCGCATCTTTGGTGCATAAAAAACCTTTTGCCAAACTCGGATTTTTCTGCATCCATTATAGTAAAATTTCGTATTGCTTTTGCGTTGTAGCTTTTCCGCTTGAAAAAACAATTTTTTTTACCAATTAAACAGTTATTATAAAAAAATAATTAAGAAAACTTACATTTTTTGATTAGTAACGACACACCATTAAACAATTACGAAAACGAAATGCCAAAAACGAGTGCTACATAGTAATCGAAAAAATTTGCGATGGCAATCGTATCGAACCGATTCGAATTCGGATTGCAAGATCGCTTTTTCCGATTTTCGTATGATTTCACTTTCGTATCGCATTTCATGATAAGGCCCCAGGGTTTATATAACAATTTATAATAGTAGGGGAGCCCAAGCGGGGATTTTTGGATTTACTCGAGCGCGTCAGAATAAGATAAGGGGGAAAGCTTGCACTCTGTTCAGTACCTCCACCATATATGAACCTTTGATATAGCGTCGAACGTCTAGGGCAGCCGATCAGATTAGTAAAAAAAAATCGATCATCAGAAATACTCGAGCGCGTCAGATTAAGGAATGGTGAGTTCATCACATGCAGAAAAGTATGTATTTCAAAAATCTGACGATTTAAGCATGACGTAAGGAAATGGCAGAGTCACAAAGTTGCAAAAAAAAACGTCACCTGGACATTCTCGAGCGCGGTTGATTTTTCTTCAGTTTCAACGTAAATCCTTCAAGGATCACAGGAATATAATAATCTGCCGATTTCCACAAGCCGAAGTAGTTAAAATCATTAATAAAGAACTATGTATTTCCTACTCCGCGCCTCTCTTTCCTTCTCGCTTTTTCTTTATCTCTTACTATCTCGCACCGACCCGCCACTACTTTCCGCCAACTCTTTTTGACGCCATGATGCCATCACAGCTGATCACGACGACACGTTCTTGTTTGTATGTGTACAACGCTTGGGTTAGTTTATTGTGCTCCAAACAAAGTTTTATGAATTAATCGCAATAAGTTTTATATGTGCTATAACAAGGGATGATAATAGTGCGAAATGTGTATTTTGTGAACAAAAAAAATTTGAAAAAGCTATAAAATTTACGTCAGAAACAATAATTTTTTTTCAAATGGTCAGATTAAGAAAATTCCTCCACATAATTGTCAGATTATGGGTCAGCATGACAAGGACATCAAGCTGAACCGATTGTACATATGTTAATCTGACGCGCTCGAGTATTTCAATGTCACGATTTTTTTTTGCATTTTGAAAAATCAGCCATGAGGTTTGGTCGCGTCCAAATCGTCAGTCTTTTAAATGGGAGCTCCTTTAGTGTCTACTTAACACCCCTTCTGAAAATCTGACGCGCTCGAGTAAATTTTTTTTTTCTTATTTTGTACCTCTTCGTACGGCCATCCCCACCATTCAAACCGGCAGATTAATATTCCTCCGTCATCAGAGACACGTGGCGCATATACACTATTAATATCTGACGCGCTCGAGTATTTCCATGTTACTGTTTTTTTTACATTTTTGAAAGCCTGTAGTCACTCCCCCCACCGCTGAAAGTGAAAACATGATATATCATTTTTTTCTTTCTACCATATAATCTTCGAAATCCAATAGGTCCCCACGACGCCCGAGTAACTAGAAATTTAGCATCGCGGGCTCCCCTACTATAACAACTGGGGTCGAGTATCAATAAACTCGTTTCTCATAGCAGCATTTTGTTGAGAATTTAATATGCTACCAAAAAAAAGTCTTAACGACTTAATTTATAAATCCGGTCGTTTCAAGATAACCTTTGTTTGAACATAAAAATTAAATAATAAATGTGAATTATTTAGGGTATTCATGCCACTTTTCAGTTGTTTGTAATTTCGTAGTTTCGTGGTTCGATTGACATGAACGACTACATTGAATTTTTTTCGTAGTTCATTTTTACCATTTTTCGTATTATTGCAAGTGTCATATTTTAATTGTCATATTTTGACGTGGTTGTTATTTGAAAATTGCCCAGAAAAAGTGAAAAGATTATTGGAAGCATTAATCGGCAAAGCTGTTCTCAATGTTGTGCAATTGGAGGAGTCTGGTAGATTATATTTTATATTTTTACTTTTCTTGTAATCTAATTGAAATTCATTGTAGCTTACAATATTTACGACGAAGGAGATGAAGTTTTGTACAATTTTTTTATGGACTATTTGATCGGTTTATCTTTTCGATATGGAGTTTCTTTTCAACATGGATCTGTGTCCTACCAAATTTAGATAAAAATAGGTTTCGTAATATACATAGTTCGAATGAATTGGAATACCTTTGATATACTTGTAAATCAAATCAAAAAAGGTGGTGTATTTAACGGACCTAACTCATGGAAACAAGTTCCAGTTGAAATTCAAACTGCAATTGTTTTGTATCGTTTGGGATGTTATGGAGAAGGTTCATCTATTGGTAAAGGAGCAAAGCTATTTGGTATTGGCGATGGGGGAACTATTGGCAATATAACAAAAAGAGTATTTAAAGTCATTTGTGGTTTAAGAAAAAAATATTTATATTGGCCAGATGTGAACGAGCGCAAGAAAATCAGAGCAATAACACACGAGACAAATGCAACACATTTGCAATGCAAGGAATACTGTGAATAATATATTGTGAAGTATACAATATCTTTACTGTATGTGTTATATTGGATATATAACAATTGGATATCTTTAATTTTATCTAAACCTTTTTGAATAAAAAAGGAGGAACTTTTGAGTGCAATTGCTTTATATAGTTGACACTATAAAAACAAATTAAATATCCAAACAACATCTGCATCTGAAGAAGTTTCACTTCAAACGTGAGCGTATGTGGATGAGGCTCATATATTTCTTTTACATTTTATGTTTTTGATGGGATTTTATATTCAATAGGACTAGGCACATTATATTTTGTAGAATTTGTTTTATTATATTTTGTATAATTAGTTCTATTATATTTTGTGGAATTAATATTATTAGAATTATGAAAATCGAGTTTGAGACCATTTCTTTATCCATAGAATTCCTGGTGAGTTTGACATGGTGGCCCCTTGTCCTCCGAAATACGTTACAAATTGTATGGGACACTATACTCTGTTTGTGCTGTTCACAGATGTAATCCAGGAGTCTGTTTGAGAAGGATTATTAAATCTAGAGCTATCCAGACTTAAAACTTTGAGCTAAGGGTCCGCGCATGAAAAAAAAAAACCTAGGGTGTGTTTCTTTATTCATTCCATGGAGAGAAGGGAACGAAAGGAATTTTCAAGGAATATACGGTATAGAATGAATAAAGAAACGACTTGGAAACTTTGGAATAAGATTTTGACATTTTAATATTCTTAGTGGCATATTTCGAATTAAGTCAATAACTGTGAGAGCTGGGATCAAGTAAAGAAGAGTATTATAACGTAGTAAAGAACAAAAACTTTGGAGCGAAATATTTTAATTACTTTTGACAACTGACACAGAAATATTCCTTTTATTCCACCTCCTGAGACTGGTTAAGAATATTCCAAAAGCATATAAAGGAACGCGGAACAGAATATTCGGAATACTTTACATGAATAAAGAAACGCTTATTGAGTGTTCCGAATATTCGGAATGAATAAAGAAACACACCCCTAGTGTCGTTGCCAGTTTCAGCGTCATTTCCAAATTCTGCGCAACAAATTTGTTTATTCGTAATTATGAATGTGAGAATACTGCAGATTTTTGCAACAATCCTTACTGATTGTCCTAAATGTCATGATTTCTGACTTTAGCATTCTTTAATATGAGAATTGTGGAGACCCCCTGTTTCAAAATTATTCACGGTGGTTTTCCCATTCCCCTAAAAATATTTATCACTTTTACATTCCACGTTAATAGTATATAAAAATCTGTGGGTGTGCATGCTTTTCCCTACGTTCCTACGTTTCCCTAAATTTAAGGAACAGAACTTCGCTACTTTTCATTTTAGCCTGACGGCACCAATAATGAAATTTTCGCTTTTAGGATTTTATCGAATTTCATAAATGGAGAGCGCGCTCATGTTCACCCAATAAATTTCTTTTTGCTTCGTGGTAGCTTTTAGGGAAAATTGCTGAGAGTATAATTAATTTGATTCAGCCGGTATAAGTTAAGATACCTTCGAGTGTGGAACTAAAAGGGTTTTGTTATTATTTATTCTTTTATTTATTGCTACATTGGACTACAGTCTTATTATACCGCAACTTAGAATCAGATGCGATTCGGAATTGCATGTGAAATGTTACGCGGAGTTTTATATTTTAAAAGAAGCCAGGCGAAATATACTTTTTGGAAGTTATTGCAATGGGTCCGATTTTTCGAATTGAAAAGTTTGACATACTCAGCCTTACTTATAAAAACTGCTTAATTATATGTTAAACAGTTGTTTAGTTAACCAATGCTTAAAGTCTTAAGCAATGATTAACTTTCCTTCACTCATAAACATTACTTAAGCAGTAGTTAGTTAAACAGAACCAAAAGTCAAAAAACCATATTCCGACATGACAACACTACTTCTCGGAGTACTAAAACTATTTAAGAATGCCGGAAATGTACAAAAAATGCCGGAAATGTACAAAAATGTCAAATTGGCATTTATTTGAGTTTGGCGTAGTTCTTGTGTTGTGAGGTTCAAAATGGAATTAAACGAAAGTAAGAAAATAATGCGTGTTCGATCAACAAATTGGAGTGAAGAGGAGAAGGTAAGAAATTTATGTTATAACGGATTAATTAATTCAATCGTTTTTGTTACTCTATTGTTATACGTATAAATATTTTCAGACTATGCTCAAAAATTTGATTAAGGAGAAAATTGACATCATAGAAAATAAAGATGCCAGCACTAACGTGCATAGTAAAAAAAAAAAAAAATCATGCAGTTGAATTGAGGACTTCCTCCGTTTTTTCGTCGGTTAAAAAGAAAGCTGCATGGCAGGAAGTGTTGATGACGTACGTTTCGGTTAATATAGTTTGCCTTTTTCTGGCAAAGCTAATAAGCTTATGCTCATATTAAGCAAGATGTGTAGCAAAACTTTTTTGTTTCAGTTTTAATTCCCTAAACTCGCAAAAAAGAAGTTTAACTCAGTTGGTGAACCAATGGAGAAATACGAAAAACAAAATAAAGAAACGGGATTATACATATAGACGCGTTCGATTAGCCACAGGCGGGGGACCACCTCCACCGAGTCCTCCACCAGAAGACTTTGAAATTATCCAGCTCATCCCAAATGAATTTGAAATTGACAGCAACTGCTTTGATAGTGATTCGATATTCAAAAAAGTGGTATGCCTAAAATAATTATATATCACAGTTTGTATGCACCAGTTTCTTTTTTTATTTACAGTCAGAAACAGAAGTCGATGTGGCGCCAGTCGATGCTGTAGTTCAAAGCTCTGAACCAGCTGCAGATATCCAACATGTTCCCTCTGTTAAGGTAATATTTTTATAAATTTGTCTAAACATTTTTTTGCTGCAAAATTTAAAAATACACGTAAATTAGCATAATTACATGTGTTTTGATTTATAGTTATGCAACTCTCCGCCTTCTACATCAGGGTTACATAAAAGAAATTTAAGAAAGACTAAAAGAAAGGCTAGTTATTTTCTATTAATAATTTATCAATTTTTTTACACCTGTATAAGTGCATTTATTTCCGTTAGTATTTTATATTATATGACTTTTCTTAAGAGATTTGTAATCATTTTCAGATTGCAAATGAAGATTTTGAAAGGCAGGTGTTTCTGCTCGTCAAATCTGGAAAAGAAAAAGAGATGGCTTATGCAGCGGAGCAGCACAGAATGAGGATGGAGATTATGGAACTGGAGAATTCCTTTATTTATTCCTTTATTTATTTAAGCAGATTCATCAAATACACTGATTACTACATAAAACATATTAGCAAACGTTAGCAAAGCATGTCTCTTTAGTTGAGCTTTTGTTAAATTGAAGTCAATATTGCGATAATGCAAATTAAGGAGGCGAGACATTGACGAAGTCGGCTCATTCAAACCATAATTCGTGCTGTGATGAGGTACAAAAAGGAAGTCGTGAGTCCTCAATGAGCGACACGGAACAGATATGCTAAAAAGATTTAAAAGTTCCGGAGAATTGATTGAGCCCTGAATGCAGTCAAATGCAAAAACAGTTCTGGAAATGTTTCGACGTTCCTGGAGGGACTGAAGCGATAAAAGCTTAAGCCTCTCGGAATAAGGCGGTAAAGAAGTAGGGTTAGCCCAGTGGAGACCACGAAGAGCAAAATGCAAGAATCTCCGCTGAACAGCCTCAATACGATTTATGTGGGCCGCATAAGATGGCGACCAAACTTGGCTAGCATACTCGAGTATTGGGCGAACAAATGTACAAAAAAGTATTTTAGTAATGTGCGGATCGTCAAATTCCTTGGACCATCTTTTAACAAACCCCAAGGTGGTATTAGCTTTGGCTACGATGGCGTCAATGTGGTCTTCAAAGGACATCCGAGAATTCAAAACAACTCCCAAATCTTTGGTTTTGTCAATTCGAGAAAGAGGATAACCGTCGAGGGAGTAGGTGAAGTTCAGAAGGACCCTCCTGCGTGAGAAAGACATACAGGTACACTTACTAATATTAAGGTCGAGACAGTTAATAGAGCACCATTCATAGAAGATGTCTAATACCTTGGACACACATGTGCTATTGATACCATGGTCATTTAAATGTCAAAGTAAAAGTTTGTTTTCAAGATGTTTCCGAGTGAATTATTTATGTGTTATTTAAACAATTTCTTATTAATAAATATGTTGGAAAGATCCAATGAAAAATTAAAAGTGCTAGCTCTTAGGAGTAAAAGACGTTGTTCTCTTTATAGACAAATGATTTTATTGAACAATTCTGGAAGGATCAACCGCAGACAATGGACGAAGGTTAAATGAAATTAGTGAATTACACTGAATAGAATAGTATTTTTTAAATCTCTAGGTTCAAAATTCTTATTATTGGGAGAAGGAAGTACCAAAGATGAGCGACGAAGATTTTAAGAATATCTTTAGAGTCGACCGGGTAACATTTAATTTCATTGTTACTAGCTTAAAAAGACTGGAAAGAGTGGACACAACATGGCGATTTGCTATTCCTTTACCAAAAAGGATTGCTATATCTTTATATTCCCTTGGTTCCTCAGGAGAATATAGAACCATAGCCAGTTTATTTGGCGTAGGCAGAACAACCGTGGGAGAAATAGTGAGAGATTTTTGTCGAGAAATCTATAATGTATTTCAAAAAGATTTATAGAATACATATCCTCCCACACAAGAAAAAATTAATGAAATTGTCAACGGATTTGAAGTACTTGGCTTCCCACAATGCTTTGGTGTTATTGACGGGTGCCATATAGAAGTTAATCCCCCTAAAGACGAAGCTGTCGACTAATTACAACTATAAGGGATGGTACTCTGTAGTTTTATTGGCAGCAGTGGACTATAGGTACCGTTTCACCTATATAAATGTAGGAAGTCCTGGGAAGTGTAACGACTCGATGATATTTGAAAACTCTTTGCTTAAAAAACAACACGAACAAAATCCTATTTTCATGAATAACAACAAAACCATTCAAGGCGTTGATATCCCTGTTTTGTTAATAGGGGATTCAGCGTTCAAACTTTCAAAAACATTGATGAAGCCCTTTCCTTTTTATGTGTGTCAAAATGAAAATGAAAATGAAAAGAAATTCAATTTCCAACTAAGCAAATGCAGACGAGTTGTGGAAAATGCTTTTGGACACTTAAAAGCCCGATTTAGGCGGATTGGCAAGGGTTTAGAAGTTCATATTGATAACGCACCAATCATAATTAAAGCTTGTTGTGTCCTACATAATATATGCAACAACAATAGTGATAAAATTAACCACACATGGTTAAAGGAAAGTGAGGCTCTTGAGAAAAGTAGTCAACCCCAATTCACGACATCAGTTGCAAATAAAAACGATGGAAACATGATAAGAGAAGCCCTCATGGAATACTTTGGTAAGCCTTCATTGAAACATCTAATTTTTATTTTTCATTAAATATTCCAACATTTTTCTTTGTAAATCTAAATTTTGTTGTAAAAGTTCATTTCTCCTTTCTTCATTTTTTTTGGACTGCTCCACGAAATCTTTAAACACTTCTGCTTCCTCTTTTGCCAGCTCCAATAATTGCTCATTAATCCTATCTCTTTTATTTTTAGTTCGCGAGCCAGAATTTCCTGAAGAACTGTCTGTTGAAGAAGATGGTCCTGGTGTTGGAAACCACGTGGGTGGCGAAATTACTGCGGGTGCAGAAAATAGTCTTTTGGACACTGCTGGTGCTTGTGTTGAACACCGCCCCAAAGGCATCGAAAGAGGTGAATCCGGCGAATAAATAATCATATCCTCTTCTTTATCCATTGGGGTTAGAGAGCTTTCGTTTGATTCTGCATCATCTGCATTGATAAAAGGAAATAAATAAAAGTTCTTAATTTGTAATAATAAAATTCATACCTATTGTTTCCGATATTAGTTCGTCTACTCTATTTGCTTTAAAATTCCCAATGAACTCATTTATTACTGCAAAAAACTCCCATTCAGATGGAGACCCACCCGACTTTCCCATTACTTGCTTTTCTTTCCTGAAAGCAAAAAAAGAAATTTCTTATAATTTAATAATGCTAACTTGATTAATATAATTACCTGAATCTTTTTGTCAGATTATTAATTCTAGTCCTCGTTTCTTCTACGGACACCAAAATTAGTTAGCGTTCCTCCAATTCCTTCACCATTTCTTGTAGTACATGATTATTTCTCCGCTGGCCACGTAATTCATTAATCTTTCCACGCCAAACATCAATAAACTGGCTTGTCTCCACAGTGGACAAAATTTTCCTCTTCCTTGATATTTTATTTTTCGCATCCATTATTATTTTCCTTCAATACAGCCGAATTACGCAATGAATGAAAAAGAAATGACAAATTTTTGACAACCAAATAAATGACGCAATTGCTTCTTTTCTTTTCCTCTTTAAGAGATTGGCGCTACTGTCAGTACAAATATGTCTATACTAGGTTTGAGCATGAGGAAACCAGGAAAAATTATCGAGTTTCAATACTAGGAATGTTCATGGTATACTATGTCTGAGGTGGTATATAAGTAATATTTGGTGACACACAGGTGGTATACTATGTAGTTTGCAGATACCACGGTATCAATACCACATGTGTGTCTTTAGTATAAGTCAGAGTTTAAAAGATCAGAGTCCATCCCGCTGAAAACACGTCTAAAAATTTTGGCGTCGTCAGCATAACATAGGATCCTCGAGTTGTTTAATAACAAAGATACATCATTGATGTAAACAATGAAAAGCAAGGGCCCCAGATGACTGCCCTGAGGGACACCAGAAGTGTTATTTATTTCGTCAGAAAGAGCTTCACGAAATTTGACTCGTTGCGTTCGGCCAGACAAGTAAGAGCTGATCCAATCTACAAAAACAGTGGGAAAACCAAGAACAGAAAGCTTATAGATAAAGATATTATGATTGATTCTGTCAAAAGCTTTACTAAAATCTGTAAAAATGCAATCAACTTGCATTCCGGCTTCAAGAGCAGTGATGCAGAAATTAGTAAATTCAACTAAGTTAGTTGTGGTTGATTTACCTTTGACGAAGCCGTGTTGGAAGGAGTGGAGAAAAGGTTTGCAGTGGAAGTATAAGACTTTGCAAACGAGCGCTTCGAATATTTTGGCAATAGCAGGTAAATTTGCAATGGAACGATAGTTGGAGATATCACATTTATTACCTTTTTTATGTTATGGGATAATAATGGAGGTTTTCCACTGTTTAGGAAAGACACCACAGCTTAAGGATAAATTAAATAAATGACATAAAACGGAAACTAGGGACGAGCTACAGCGTTTATCGAAAGCGGTAGGAATGCCACCTGGTCCATTCGAGAAGTTATCGGCCAAAGTATAAATATAATTAGAAATGGACTCCTCGTCAAGTATAAGATCCTTAGTCTCTAGGGAGGTCGGCGGGAGCCTCGTCAAGTGGGAAAAGTCGTCAGGATTAATAACACAAAAATTATCACAGAAAGCTGTTCTGAAGGAAACCCCAAAACAGTTGGCTATGCTAAGAGAATCAGTAGAATAACTGTCGCCAAGTTCCATAGCAGAAGGGTACCCGTCAGACTTACGTTTTGAATTCACAAACCTCCAGAACTGCTTGGGGTTGCTGCGTAGGGTTGACTGCATTCTAAGGAGATAATCGTTGTAGCATTCGGTCTGACACGAGATAAATTGAGTGCGTAAATTATAGTAAGCAACATAGTCAGTATCGCTCTTTGAGAAGCAAAATCTCTTCCAAGCTTTATTCTTTAAGTTTTTAAGACGTCTTAAGGTATCAGTAACCCACGGTTGCAATTTTGTGGATCGCTTGGAAGGAATAAGAGGAGCACAAAACTCGAGACAAAGAAAAAGATTATTGTAGAAGGTCTCTACGGCCTTCTCAATGTCACGCTCTCCCAAAACAACAGACCAATCACAGGCAGAAAGCCAATCATTAATTTTAACAAAGTCAGCTTTCCTAAGGTCGTAACAATAGTTAAAAGGATCAGTTGAAGAATTGTAAGAGAGGAAAATGAAGACCATGTAAATATGAAATAAAAATATAAGTTCATTTGAGTTCAAAGAATTTTGTTCGACGTATTTTCGTTCCCCTGAAAATCCTTCGTCTGCGGACGGGTTGCAGTTTTATGGCTCGACCCAAAGCAGGTACGATGCCGTCATGCATACCCTTTTGCCTGAGGGATGAGTTTCTGCGCAACTTGCGTTGCGTAGGAAAATCCAAAAATAGCTCGAGTCCCAGATGTGCATGCGATTCAGGATTTGACCTGATGCGCCTGGGCACGGCGAATTCTGGGGAAAATGCGCGAGAGGGTTCGCTTTGTTTGTTTTGGCAGAGGCATGGGGGTGAAATTCGTGTTCCCTGGCTCCAGCTGTTTTGGAGTCAGGCTCAGTAGTTAGTCAGATTTAATCCGGTGAAGTAGTGAGTAAAAGATATAAAATAATAAGAGTTTAGAAGTGAAGTGATTTAAGTCAGGTGAACTGGGAGGAACCTGAGGGTGAGTCAGCTCACTAAGTATTTTATCCTTTCTCCTATTGATTGTAGTTCCCAGTAATTGATCTATGTAGTAATGTCCCCCGTAATTAGTGTTAAATTAGCGGGTGATCATTAGTGAGGTGTTCACTAAGGTTATTAGTTTTCCCGAATTGGGCATGTATGAGAAGGCTTGTAGCGAATGAGCCTTGATTGCGGATCATGTGCATGTGATTCATTTGTATCATGCGCATGTAGTAAAAGTTGAACATCACTAGAAAAATTCCGTTAAGGGTTGTGTTCCGTATTACGGTGGTTCTCCCAGATCGGACAACATATCGGTGAGATGTGCTTTGTCTGAGGGTTGTGTTGTGTTCCGTATAGGCGGTGGTTCTCCCTTATTCGGAAGATGTGCTGTGTCCGAGGGTTGTGTTCCGAAAGCCGGTGGTTCTCCCAGATTGGGCAACATATCGGTGAGATGTGGGTTGTCTGAGGGTTGTGTTCCGGATTGCGGTGGTTCTCCCAGATTGGACAACACATCAGTGCTTATGGTTTAGTTGCAAAATGGTGGCTTAATATAATGTAGGCTATGGTGGTAGCATGATGATTACATTATGAGTTTATTTTCCCGTGTCACCCAGTGGAGGGGATGAAATGCTTATTGGTTGTTTTTTTATTTTCAGAGGCGGGACTGGTGACTGCATCTTACGCTTGGGAGCTCTAGAGGCCCAATAGCAACCTGACCTCAGGAATAGTTTTTCCTTTAAAAAAAAAAAAAAAAAAAAAAAAAATTATATATCATTCTTACAGAATAACAGATCACGGGATCTAACGATAGAACCAAGTGTAGGGCCGGATGATGTCCAGTCTCGGGAACCAGAGGAGCAAGGCAGCGCTTCACGTGGGTCCCATACGGATCCGATGAAAAAACCAGATCCAGGAATTTGCCAGATTCATTGCATATGCCACAGGATTGCGACAGGCCAGCAGAGACGATGTTGTCGACAAATGAAACAGCAAACTGAGGTGATGAAAAGAACGAAGGCTGCAAAATGACGTCATCTGAATTGGCTTGCCAGGTAATAGAAGGCAAGTTAAAGTCGCCAAGAAGAACTAGCTCGTCAGCAGGCAACATAGCGGAGCTCAACTTGTCAATATAAGAGGCCAGGGACGCAAAAGTGTTGAGAGAAGACCCAGGAGGCAGGTACACAGTAGCGATGTAAATCTTCTTCTGTTGAAACTGGATAGCCACACAAATCAGCTCTAAATCTTCGGAATCCACAGAATCAACCAGCATACAGGGCAAGTCACGGTGAACGGCGCATAGGACTCCTCCTCCCACAGGAGCGTCGAAGGCAGAGAGATGACGATCACGACGGAAAATGATAAATTCGGGACCAAATAACTCTGCATCGCCAAACTTACCGCACAACCAGGTTTCAGTCAGGCAGACTACGTCGAAGCCGGAGTTCGATGAATTCGCGAAGAGCCGGGATGTTTTAGAGCGAAGCCCGGTTACATTGGCATAGTACAGTGAGATCTCGCAGATACGTTTTTTTGCGGCACAGATTGTCCAGGATGACTTTTGGGAACAAATTCCCTAGCAATGGCGTTAGTAGGCCGTAAGTCCGGAGAAATTACTGCGTCGAAAAGATCCTCAGGGACAAACATTTTAAAAGAAGCAGAAAAAGAGCGGCCGTTGGAGATGCGGGAGTTCCCAAGCCTTCTGTAAGCGAAGGCAGTCTGCGGTGCACCAACCCGCGAAGAGATATGGTGGACTATCTCATCCTCCGTAGTGTCCGGATGAACGCGGGATATAAAAACGCATCGTGGGCGTTTTGCAAGTCTTAAAGATGATACCGTAGCATGCGGAGAGTCAGAGGGAAGCTTAGCTGCAGGAGGAGAAGAGGTGGCCACCGGATGAATTGCGACTGGAGCCACACTATCGCCGTCGCGGCGATGTCTTCGCTTTTTAGATCGGCGGACAGTAATATGATCATCTGCATTAGCACATTGAGATGCAGCAACAGGAGGCTGAGAGTCGACCAAGGGTGGCGATACCGGAGACGGAGAAGCAGGCAAAGTCTGAGCATCCCCCAGAGGTGCAGAAGACGAGTCCCCGCCGCGGGAAGATAGCTGGTTAGAGTAATGGGCCGAAAGGGAGTCAAGATTCGTTGCGAGTGAGCCCAACATTTCAGTGTTCGCCGAGATAGACGCGTTCCATGTTCCCAAATCACCTTTAACCTGTCTCATACTTCTGCGAATATCCTCCACCACAGGCAAAACCGAGGCCGGGAGATCAACCGCCGAAAGTGCAGCATGTAAATCATCAGTGGCGCTGGACATAAGAGATACCTTAGTGGTAAGCTCATGCGTCTTTTCCAGGAGCGCAGTGGAGTTGGATTCAAGTGCATTCAGAGAGCGTACTGGGAAAAGAAATTAAAAGAATAAAAAAAGTGGTTGTGCGGAGATTATTTATGTAAAATAAGTAGAAATAAACACTTCTCTAGCAGTATTATTTGAATTTATATTTTGCTCCCTTTCATTTGTTTCATCCATCATATGTGCTGGGAACAAAGTCTGAAAATATGTATGTATATTTTCATTAAGTAAAGTATAGTAAAGAATAAAATCACCTTCATCATTAGTTTGTCCGAATGTAATAGCCATGTTGTGCAAAACAGCACAAGCTATAATTGTGGTTTTAATTGTATTGAAAGATCCCCTCATCATTTTCAATAATATGCGGAACCTTTGCTTCCAGACCCCAAAACAACGTTCCGCAGCATTTCTGGTCTGGATGTGGCTAATGTTATATCTCTGTTCTGCCTCAGTTTGTGGGGTTAGTATGGGTGTGAACAGATATGCAGTGCAGGGATAACCACTATCCCCTAAAAGCCTCCCTTTAAATTCATGGTTTTCAAACCTTGTTTTGATGGAACTTTCCCGGAAGATCCTCGCATCATGAGTGCTTCCCCGCCAATGACAAACAATGTCACAAATTTTAAGCGAAGCATCACATACAACCTATAAGAAATTTAATGCAAACATTTTTGTTTTATCTAAATAGACAAAACAATATAGGTAATAATATACCTGTGTATTTATCGAGTATTGTCCTTTCCGGTTTACATAATATTGACCAGCTATGCCTCCAACTTTTCTAATTTTTATGTGCGTTCCATCAATAGCACCGATTACTAGAGGAAATCCGCTGATAGCAGAAAACTCGTCAATAACAAATCTCTGTTCCTCTAGTGTTGTGGGCATTTTTATAAAATTTGGTGCTTTTCTGGCAAGTGCTACAGCTACTTTTTTACACAGTCGAGACAATGTTTGTTGACTCATCCCATGTATGTCAGCACAATCATCTTGAATCTGAAAATATCATAGATACAGTACGTACTATAATATTGAGTTTGCAGCGACGAGTAAAAAATTAGTATTATTAGTATTGTTATTTATTGCAAAATAAAATATTATGGTACTAGTTAGGTTAATAATTGCACTTACCTCATGACGGCCCAATACCTAATTACTGCCATTATTTGAATATCCACTGATATACCACCACCGCGTTTATCAACTTCTAAATCACCTTTCAAAAGTTCACAGATCGTTTGCATATTTCCTTTGGAAAACCTGTACTTTCTCACAAACTCCCGATCACTTAATTCAACCATCGGGTTTATTTTTGGTTTATACACCTTCGTTTCTCTCCGCCTAAAATAACGCAAATCATTTTGAAATGATTGAATTTCACTATTTAAAAAATCCATGTTGCAAATTAGTAATTCCTGACTCCTTGTCAATTTGTAACTTGGAGTTAATTAAAGCTTATGCTTAAACAACATCGGAGGCCTGTTTAGTTTGACAACTGTTTAAATGCATTGATTAACAGTTCGTTAAAGTTAAACAACGTTTATAAGTAAGAATTTTTCTTAAACAGCTGTTTAACAATTAGTTAAATTTAATCATCGTTTATAAGTAAGGCTGACTATCTCCACATTTTGAAAAAACTACTTAAATATTGTTTTAAAATGTTTTTCATTCAACACGTGTGAAATAAAAGAATCTAGTTAATAGAGGCACCTTATGTACTTAGATTAAATTGCCAATGCCATTGTAAAATATTGCAAATTTCTTTATATCTGCCCGCAGGAATTAAATTAAGTTTCCTCTTATAAACTGGCAGAAGCCGAATAATCGTTTGTTCTCTAATATTGTAATTTTATCTTTCGGCTACAGATGTTTGCATGATAAATTCAAGGAATAGCGACCAGTCAATTAGTCCCTCCTTCCTACATATCCATACATACATACATATGTATGTCGTACTTTATTGTGCTAAAAATTTCATAAGAATCTCGCCTTTCCCGCCTGAGCCTTCTCATTTGGACCTGTGGGAGCTTCGGAAAAAGTATCCCAGCAGTCCTGCATAGCGAAGACCCCTCTCTTTACAGTATCAATAAACGCCATACTTTTTCACAGTTGAGGCCTACTCACTAAAATTTAATTATCCCTAAGAAATAGCTTTTCCGAGGTGAAAATATTTTGCAAGGTTAATATTATATAATAGAACGTCGGATGTACACGTGGGACTCACTCTTTGAATTCCTGATGAGCCCAGGCTTCATGTCGACTTTACTCAATATCAAAAGCAACCACAGCAAGTAAAGGCGCTAAATCAGTCTGTCTAATATTTCCTACCGAGGGAGCCTTATAACGCAATTTTATTTTTTCCTTTCCGCAGTATTTTTTTGCTCGGAGCTTTTTACATGGGTAACATGCCTGCTTGGAAACATCGTTCCGATGGCCTTCTCAAAGAGGTACGTTCTTCGAATTAAATATAAAATTAATGGAAATAAATCGTTCCTGGTCTACAGAATATTTAAACCAATCTTTTCGTGATCATTTTTAATAACATCAGTTGAGTTCTATGAACAAACATCGGAAAGCTACTGATTATACGGAAATTAAATGTTGCTGCATCAGGGCAGGACTGTAAAATTTCATCCCTGGATTCTAACAGGTTTTTCGCTACTACTGAAAAAAATTCCAAACTGTGTGCTTTATTTTCAGTACCTACATATGTATATAGCAGAAAATTAAAGAACCCTTCAAGAAAATTGTACCTTTAGACTTTCAATTAACAATGGGCTATCGTGGCTTTTTTAAGTGAAATTTTTGGCGCTTTGATAGTAAAATTTCAATGCTGTGTTCCATCATGGCCTTGGCAATTTTCATGATGCGGAAAAGATGAAAGATCTGCACTCGAGGATCGAAAATAAAATTATATCTATTACTAGCTCGTATATACCTAACACATAAAAACGGTTGTTCTTCGATTCAGCTTTTTGCGGTTTTTTGGCGCAGAGCGAATTCTAAGGCCCATCTCCAATACGCCGACCAAACAACCATCAACCAACCAAAATCGCGCCATCCCATTTCTTATTCTTATTTGAGTCATCTTCTCTCTCGCTCATGTTTTGGTCAGCCAAGCTAACTTTTTACATGCGTGAGTTTTAATCAAAAGAATAGTCATTCGTTAACCAACGATTTTGTACTAGAATAGTGTCAGCGCCGCAGCTGTCCCACTGATGGTTGTCAAACCCAATTAAATTTTTGGAAAGGTCAAGGTCATATCTGGACGTAGAATTTTCCGCCCTTTTCATTTCCGGTGTCAAAATTAGGGGTTGCCATTTAAAAAATTGACTACCTTGAAATGACCTTGAAGGTCAAGGTCACGACCGTCGCCGTCGGATAGCCAGGGAAATTCCCTACAACTTTTGTGTCAACGATTTTTTTGAGCGACGCATATATTTCAAGTTATTCCGGTCCGGAATTTTTCGAACACGCTGAATGTTAAATGGTGAAAGGAAAAGTGACTAAAATGTGCCCAAAACTAACTGAAAAACATATTGCTCCAAATACGTTTGAAAAAATGAGAGTTTGCCTTGCAGCACAAGTTTTTAGCAGGACCGTTGCTGTTGCCATTGAAACCGCTGTGCAAAGTAATAAGTTAAAAAAAAAACACTAAAACTGTGGCAACTACCACAGCTATTTTTATAAGAAAAGTAGATAAGGCGTTTGATTGCTAAAATAGCGGATTGCTATATGATAATAATGATAATATATGATATGATAATAATATTTACAATTACATTGCAGAGTTTAAATCTTACATAGGAAATGTAAATCCAATCCCAGAAAAACGCAGAGTTTATTGTATTGATGGTATTAAACAAACACTAACTGCAAGCTTATTATTAATAGAAGATATAGCAAATAATGATGAATGTAACGCCAATTTTCTTCTAACGAAAATACGTAATCAAGATATAATCTTTTTGGAGTTCTTAGAGGAAAAGGTGGGAATAATAAAAATCTGTCCATTCACGAGCTTAACATTTTATTAGGTAAAATATTATGTACAACTATGCTTCACTTCAGCACTCCACTCACACATACTGTGAACAAGATGAAGATGATGCATTAGAATTAGATTTAAATGAAATATCAAGTAATCTGCTCGAGTCTAATGGCGATCAGGGTCATAATGAAGGTACAAATACCGCAATTTGTAATATTCCCCAGTATGAAGATTTGATTTTAGAAGATACATGTAATGAAGAGAATAGTACAATAGAACTTGCATCAATGAGGTATATTGTTGGTTATGTGGTCTACAAAATGCTTTCCAAAGACTAGTGTAGCAGATGCGAAGACATTTTTCTTAAGAAGGATGAGATAATTACGTACCCTTCTGAATTTTTTATTTTCGCTCATGCGAAAAATTCCGACTTTGGTAAACTGCATGCCACCTCGGACTTATTATTTAACATTTGTAAAGCTCATTGCCAAATTTTTTATGAAGTTTTTAAAAATCAAAAGCACATGCGTTGTATTAAAAAAACACTAATTGAAAAATGCATTCGCATAACAAGCGAAGATTGTAGTTATATTTATTGGTTTAATAAGGATGATCCTCGCTATGAGCATCGCAAGACTCTTTTAGATTTTATGTTATTAGTATTAATTCGGAAACATAGTGCATGGGAGGCTCGTAAATCTGCTAAAAGTAACTCATCCTCGCGTTTACGAATTTTAACATCATAAATTTTGAGTTTCCAGTTTTATGTTGAATTTCTAAACTTTGTTTTTTTTTTTTTTTTTATATTGTAAAGGGTCGCCAACCGAGTCGATTATATGGACCCTTTATCGTTCAGGGTTTTTTTTTTTATATTTTAATGCTTTTTAGTATTTTCTCTACTTTCTTAATTCTATCGGGGTTGTCTCCTAGAATATCCTTTAATTCTCCTTGTATTCCTATTTCTTCTCGCAGTTGTTGGTATTTTAGGCATTCAATCAGGATATGGTTTATTGTGAGGGTCTTCTGACATTCTATACAACCCGGTTGGGGGCTTCGGTTTATTATCCAGTCATGTGTTGCTGTCGTATGTCCGATCCTCAGTCTTGCAAGTTGAATTTCGAATCTTCTGTTGTTTTGGGATGCTGTTATCCATTCTCAGGGTTCGTCTTTAATTGTTTTTAATTGGGTTTCTGTGTTCTTCCATTTGTCTGTCCATTCTTTCCATATTTCCTTTTTTGCTGTTGTGAATGCGTCTCTTGGCGTTATTTTATATTGTGTTGTTGGAGAAATATTTAGAACAGTTTTTGCTGCTCTGTCTGCCACTTCATTTCCAAGTATTCCCGTATGGCTTGGTATCCACATTATTGTGATGTCCTTTTCTACTGAAGTTAATTTGTTGATGTTGCTGTATATTTTTACTATGATTGGGTTTTCTGTGATTTCCTTTTGGTTTTTTATGACATTAATTGTACTGAGGGAGCCTGTCAGAATGATATGACTGTGCTCTTTACTCCTGATCATCATTTCAGTTGCACATAATATAGCATTTAGTTCCATTGTGAAGATACTACAGGTGCTCGGTAGTCTGAATGAGTGGGTTTCTTGATCTTTTATTACAGCAAATGCACATTTTTCATCCTTTTTTGACCCGTCGGTGAATATTTTATTATAGTGTTTATATTTTTGCATTTCTTTATAATATTGTTGTCTGTAAGATTCTGTGGGTGTGTTCTGTTTGTCATATTTGGTTAAGTTTAGGTTGAACTTGATTTTGATGTTTTTCAACGGTGCGGTGTCTGATATTTTGTTTTGTAGTATATGGTTCGTTTCTATTTTCTTTTCGTTGCAAAATTTTTGAGTCCAAGTTGATATTAATTTCTGTGTATAATTATTGTCCTGTAGAGTATTACTCGTTTCCCATATTGCATTGTGGTTTGGGTAATTTTGTATGCCTTTTACTTTTATTGCGTATTTTATAGTAAGCTGTTTCCTTCTGTATTCCAATGGCAACACTCCTGCTTCTGCATGTAAGCTTACCACAGGGCTTGTTCTGTAGGCACCCGTTGCAATTCGAATGTCTGTGTTTTGTACTGTGTCGAGCTTTTTTAGTAGTTTTGGCGGCCGATGCGTATATTATTGATCCGTACTCTATGATCGGTAGTACGAAGCTCTTGTGTAGTTTTAGTTGCGTGGTGCGGTTTGCTCCCCATTCTGTATTAGCTACTACTTTCATGATATTCATGGCTTGGAGGGATTTTTTCTTCGTTTCTTCAATGTGATGTTTCCATGTGAGTCGTTTGTCGTAAGTTATTCCTAGTATTTTAATACTTTCGCTATAGGAAATTTCTCTATCGTTTAAAGTGATTTTTGGGTTAAGTTTTGTTTTGTATCGCTTTGTGAAGTGGATAGCTTTGGTTTTTTGTGCGGAAAATTGGAACCCAGTCTTTTTGGACCATGCTTCTAATTTGTTGAGTGTTACTTGTAGTTGTTGTTGGATAACTTGTGGATTTTTATGCCTCATGTATATGCAAAGGTCATCAGCGAATTGTAACCCTTTTACAGGTTCAGAATAGTTTTGTGCGACACTGTTTATGGCGAGTAGAAAGAGAGTTACGCTTAGGACCGAACCTTGTTGTATTCCGTTTTCTATTTGGAATTCTTTTGAGTGCCTGTTGTAGAGAGTTATTTGAAAGCTTCTGCCCTCTATGAATTCTCTGATGAATATAGCCATTTTTCCTTTTATGCCTATGTCGTGTATAGCTTTAAGAATTCCGTATCTCCATGTTGCATCGTATGCTTTCATAATGTCTAGTGCCACCAGGATAAGATCTTCTTGTTGGGAGAATGCTGTTTGTATTTCTGTTGTTAGTTGTATTGCATTGTCCATTGTTGATCTTCCCTTTCTAAATCCTGCTTGTTGCTTGTTAAGCAATTCATTTTTTTCGATGTACCACATTAGCCTTTTGTTTATCATTCGTTCGAGGACCTTGCATAGGCATGATGTTAGTGAGATCGGTCTGTAGTTTTCAGCTTGGTATTTGTTTTTGTTTGATTTTGGTATTGGTATGACAAGTGCCTTTTTCCATTGCCTAGGTATTGGTCCCTTGTTCCATATCTTGTTATAGTATTTGAGGAGTTCTGATTTTGCTTCTACGTCAAGGTTTTTAATCATGGCATAGTGCACCTCGTCCGGGCCCGGGGACGTTCCTTTGCAGTTTGAGACTGTACTATGTAATTCATTGAGGGAGAACTCTTCGTTGTAGTCTTCATAGTTGTTACTGTGAAATTCGAGGTTATTTTGTTCTTCTTGGGTTTTGTAGCTTATAAATTCGTCGTTATAGTTATCCGTGCATGATGTTTTTTTGGAAATGGCTGCCTAGGACATTTAAGATTTCTTCTGGGTTTGTAGTAACTGTCGTGTCTTCTAGGGTAAGCATATTTATTTCTGGATATTTTTTCTGTCCATTAATTTTCCGGATATTATTCCAAGCCATTGAGTTTGTTGTGCTTAAATTGATTGTTTGGACAAATTCTATCCAAGACTTCTTTTTTCCTTCTCTAATCAGTTACCTTGCAATTGCCTTTTCTTTCTTATATTGTTGTAGTAGTTCAATGCTTGGTCTTTTTTTGTATTTACTGTGTTTTTCTTCTTTGTTTTAGTGCTTTGCTAATTTCTTTTGTCCACCATGGTACTAGTGGGCGTTTTGTTTCCGGTGGAGTTTTTGGTATTGTCGTTATTGCTGCATTTATAATTTGGCTTGTGATATGTTGGCATTCTTCGTCTATGTTTTCAAATTGTTGTTCGGGGGCGAGGTTCGCATATTTTTGGTAAAGAGGCCAGTTTGCTTTTGCGGTGCACCATTTTGGTCGTCGGCGTTCGAATGATTTTGATCTGTTGTTACTTATTATTATTGGGAAATGATCACTTGTACATGGGTCAGGGTGCACATTCCAGTTGATCTGGGAACTAATGCTTCCTTTTGCCGGCGTTAAGTCAATACAGCTAAAACTACCGTGTGTTTCTGAGAAATGTGTAGGTGTTCCATCGTTCATCCATATCAAGTCGTTGTCTATTATTATTTCTTCTATTCTTTTTCCTCTGGTATCTGTGAAATGTGATCCCCAAATAATGTGTGCGTTGAAGTCCCCTACTAATAGGAATGGTTGTGGTAGATCTTTTATGAGTTGGTTTAGTTCATTTTGTATTATAGGTTTGGAGTTAGGTATGTATATTGATACTATTGTAATTTTTGTTGGATATTCAATTTGAGTTGCTACGGCTTGTAAGTTCGTGTGTAGTTCTATGCTCGTGTACTTTATGCTGTCTTTTATAGCTATTGCTACGCCTCCGCATGTATTTCCTCCGTACTGGTAGTCTTTTCTAATAATATCGTAGTTTTTGATTTTATAGGGTTGTTCTTCTTTGATTCGAGTTTCTTGTAGGCATATTGTTATTGGGTTGTATTTATTTATTAGTAATTGTAGTTCTTCAGATTTAGTGGTGAGGCCGTTTAGGTTCCATTGAATGGTTAGGTTCCCTTTTGTCTCATGCATGGGGTTTATGTGGCTGCTCTTGGTTTCCGTCCCCTCTTTTTACTATTGTTGGTGCTTGTTGATTTTTCTGAATGCGTTTCTTTGTTGTTTTCATTATTTGGGTGTGGTAGTACTTGATTTTGGTTTGTTGGGTGTGCAAATATGTGTTGTGTTGTAGGTTGGTTTTCCCTTAATTTTTCTATTATTTGTTCCTGTATTGTTTTCGTATTTGTGTTTATTTGATTTTTTTGTGTTTGATCATTAGTTTCATGGTTAGGCCATTTTGTAGCTATTGGAATGTTGGTTTTCTTTGGTTCTGGAATTTCTTGAGAATGTTCTCTTTTCCTCTTGTATTTTGATTGTGTTTCGGTATTTCCTTTTTGATGGTATTTGTGTATTGTCATTGGCTTTGGTTTAATATTTAATTCTGGTATTTCTGTCTCGTTAATTGCTGTATATGAGTTCAAAGGTGGGAATTCCGCTTTATCATCTTGTAACAGGTAGAATTTGTTGTTAACTTGTTGGGAGTATAGATATTGATTGGTCTTTGGTATTTCCATTGCAGCTTCGTTGTATATTAGGTTTTTATATGCCATTAGGTTGACTATATCTCTTTGTCTTTGTCTTTCGGGACAGCTTTTGGAGTTTGCTAAGTGTTCTTTATTACAGTTTTTGCATTTTGTTTTTTCTTGCATTTTTCTTGTTTTGGTGTATTTGCACAGTTTATGCATATTGGTTCGCTATGGCATCTTTTAGTTGTATGCCCAAATCTCCAACAGTTACTACATTGTCTTATTGGTGCTACATATGGTTCACATTGTAATCGTACCTTATATAGAAACACATATTGTGGGATTTTATTGCCGATGAAGTATACTTGTATTGATTTAGTATTTATAAATTCGATTTCATTCTTGTCATTTATTATTCTCCTTTTGATTCTCCGTATATTGGTAATTTCATATTGTTGTGAATCTATGTCTGCTCCCAGGGTTTGTTCGTCAATTTCCGAGTCGATACCCTTAATAACAGCTGGTTTTGCTATGAATCCTAGCGGTATATATGCTTCGTATTTTGGTTGTAGTTGTTCATTTGCTGTTATTTCATTTGCGGTTTTGGGTTTGGCGCATTCTACAATTACTGCATTTCTTCCAACTTTTTTCACTTCTCTTATGTTGTTAAGTTCGCTTTTAAAGATTTCATTAATAAGTTTTCCTACTTTGAGTTCATTAATGTAGTTGTTTTCTTTGTTTTCAATCATTACTTTGAATACGCCGGTTTCGTCGTTCACTTTGTAGCGGTAAGTTGGGATATTGTTGGGAGTTATCTGGGCCTTATTAGTATTGTGAGGAGGTCCAACGCCTCCTCCTGGATCTATTTCGTTCATGATCACTTTTTATATTATTCCACTTCACTTAGCTTTTCTTTTATTCCACTTCACTTAGTTTTTTTTTTTTTGTTATTATCGCAATTCTTATGACACGTCTGCTCTAGCTGGTTGTCTGTCATCGACTGAAACTTTGTTTTTTATTTCTTCAAAAATATTATAACTGTGTTCGTGAATTCGCTACTTTAGTATTTGTTGAGCCTGAGTCCATCCCTTATTCTGTCTTTAAAGTAAATAAAATAAAGTTTTCAGATTTGAAGTTGATCGGAGTAGCGTTGCGGAGCAATCGGACAATGAAAAATTAAATTGTTCCATCAAAATTAAAAAAAATACTCTTAGCGTTCATAGTTTGCTCTTGTAGTAATAACATTATATACGGTACCAATGTATAGGTACATAACATATAAAAAATAATCGGTTTAGAGAAAAAAGTTAAATTCCCGGATTGTTTCGAAATGTTTTGAAGCCTTTTGTATTCTTATATACATAATAGCTTAAGATTCAAACTTTTATTAAAGTAATGCTATTAACTCCTAGAACAATTCGTTGCTTTATGCCCGATTCCACAGTTGTAACTTAAGCTCTGGCTTAATTAAGCCTCAGAAATTGATTTCAGCTTCGGCTTAAATTAATACCGTTTCACAGATGATTTTTACATGCCGCTTAACAAAACTGAGCTTAAAGATTAAGGGCCCCATTGCGAATATCGTCAGTTCTGCGACTAAGTTCGATCGAACGAATCGAAAAGAGCTTTAAAAAGCCCTTTTTCGGTAAAAATTCCTTAATAAAATTTCAAAATTCTCATAAATTCATTTCAGTAACCTCTGACTTCAATTAATTTTTTGTTCAAAGTGGCTAAAAAAAGTCTACCGAGAGTCCAAATAATTCGACTGGATTTTTTTAATCGAATGATTTTGACACTTTGAAA